>CM029644.1:11886896-13346896 GCA_017311315.1 Dendrocalamus latiflorus | reverse complement strand
GCTGGCGCGATCAGCAACCATGCAGGGATGCTTGGCGTGGGCGGGTGGCCGCGAGGCTTGGCTGGCATGGCCCCGAGAAGTGCGAGGGGGGTGGGCCCACATGATGCGACATTGCGCGGCCTGTGAGCGCATGTGGAAGGTGTGGTGCCCCTGCCCCCCGTGCGAGGTCACCACTTGTCCGCTCTGCTGTCCGACCCCCGCTGGCCCTTGTGACCCGTATTTTTTTGCCAATGTCGCCCATGCTACTCGACCATAAACTGGACCTAGGCTCAGCTACTGTACACGATGCAATGGGCCCAATGGGTGACGATCGATGTTGTGTAGAAGGCACGACCGTATGATGTGCGGACGTATGCTTCATACTTGATGTGGTACATTTCGCGCACCAGGAGCAGGTTTGCTGTGCCGACACCGCATCATCCAGCCAAGATCACGCACGATGACGCTGTACTCACGGGTCCAGATGCTCACCGGGCAGCACACCGCGACGAGGCGGTTAGGTAATCTTTCAACAATTTTTCGATGGCAACACATTTCTAACTAGCTCTCCTTTTGCTTACAGTATGATCACCTCGACAGTGTCCACTGCAAGGCTGAAAATCCTCTGCGCCGTGGTAAGAACACTACCATCAACCGACTCCTAGGTACGATACGTTCCATCTACGACCACGCGAGGGCAGGGAAATTGTCTACCAAATGTAGTTGACACAGCGACGTTGTCGTGCCATGACACGGACACCAAGGACAGCCTCCACTCCCACCGCCATTCATGCCTCCCTCTGCGCCACCCTCCGCACCTCCATCCGCAAATCCATCGCACTTCGATAGTCATCCTACCAACGGTTGTTCCTCCTTCGTGCGCTTTGAACCAGCAATACATGAGTTCACATATGTTGTCATTTATTTTTCTTTGTGCACTCCATTGTAACATATCTCTTACTATCCTTTCTTTTTACATCATTTGATAGGGGCCAACACTTTGCTACAGCCATCTTCAGCATGGTGGGAGATGCGCGCATGGATTTCCTCACCAGGCCGATGGTAGCCGAGTACACACAGCGACCTTGACTCTCCGCCGCGTCGAGACAACGCGTTGCCAACGTTCGGACATGGGACTCCGTTCGACCTATGTGAGGGCGATCCCTGGTTGACCCAGATGTATGAGGTATACACTGTGTAGCACTATAGTTGTGATTGTGCCGAGGGATCGTCGTCCGCATAGCCACATACACTAGTACAATGTAACTACATAACATAACATATGCACCACACTAACACAGCGCACAAAATCCATAGGTCTAGATAGAGCAGCTCGGTCATCCAGGACAGGGTTCATCGTCTGCACTTCCCACTCCCCAAGTACATGCCTTCCAACAATACTACGCGCTGAAAATATCACAACGTCTACCCTAACGCACCTGTACCATCTACACATGATATTGACCCAACTGCAAATAACAGGCTCAGTAATTTTTTCGGCCCTTTGCCGTACCCCTACGCGGAGTCGTCCACAACCCCTCCTCTGACACAAGCCTCGTGCTATGACCTCCGAGATGCACGCCAAGCCCCTGACAGATTCACCTTCTCTGAGTATCACCTATGCCATCCAAGGGCACGGCGGCTCGGTGCACCATGACTTCACGTATACTATCTTTAGTAGTGTCATGTTGTATCTGCGCACAATACAATTTAAATTATAAATGTGTCCGAAGAGTATAGGCCATAGTAGCGGGATGGCATTCATAATTCATTGGTTATGTATAGATCCATGATCCAAAAGTCCGTCAACGGCGAGAACCGGTGGATTTCCTCAACCCACACTTGATCTCTGAGTAATCCATCAACGATAATGCATTATTCATCCAAGATTACATAACGAGGGGATTGATTGCTCAAAGTGACAAGAAGTACATCATAGTACCTTTCAACCAACGGTAAGTGCTTCACTAATTGCTATACAAATTTCATTTATAGTAATAAATGAACTTAGGGTTAATCATTATGGCGATATACATGACTAGGAGTCATTGGATTCTGATCATGATTGTACCAAAGTAGAGCAAGGTAATATATTTTGATTCCTTACTTAGTGGCAACCACGACTTCACCTATGTGCAACAAGCAATCGACAGATAAACTCATTTCCTCCATACATAACTCTATTGTAATCTTCTTTCATTTGCAATGGTCGAGGGAGGGAGACACAAGGAATCCAATGCCACCTGCAACACAGGACGCGATTTTCGGTACCCACAACAATACAACAATCCTATATCACACTTCGTTATAATGTCTCTAGAATTGACAATACCTATGTATGCAATTCTATTTTTACAGTGCCACCAGCAGCTATAGGGCAACATATATGGATTCTATGTTTGCCGCCATACGAAGGAAATCATGAACGCTAAGACGAATGATCCAGAGGTTTGTCAACCCGCCAATAATTATTTTGTGATTATCAATGTATGTATGTATGTATGTATGTACGTACGTACGTATATATGTATGCGCTAACGAATTTAACTACTCCTAGTGAAAGTGCAATCGATCTTGACAAACTCGCCGAAATTTGAGGAAAGCTCTTCCTATTCTTGATAGCAGAGGTCATGAACAACACTAGAGTTCTACCCCGGCAATGGTGATTAGATATTGAAACATTGGATACAATTGTAATCAATCAATGGTGCTTAATCAAGCAATTCATTTAGTTGTTTAATTAATTTGTGATATCTATGTAACGATTTTCATGTGCTATATATATGATCTGCTTGTGTTGTTTAATTCATTTATGATATTTGTGCAATGGTTGTCCTGTGCAATATATACATATAGATACATATACATGTATGTATGTATGTGTGTGTGTGTGTATATATATATATGATCTTCTTACTTATTTTCAGAGGGCATGGCTAGTATTTCCTGAGGCTAGCTGAAAAACAGAAAATAACATAACTTTTAGAATAGCTATCACAGATGGTTTGGTGCTCCAAACTGTCTGTGATATATAGATATCATAGATGGTTTTTGAAAACAATCATCTATGATATATACGATATTATAGACGGTTAATAACAAAAACTATCTGTGATATTCTGCTATCACAGATGGTTGTTAAAAACAACCGTCTATAATATAATATGATATCACAGATGATTTTTTGAAAAACTGTCTATGATAGTGTAATATCACAGATGGTTTTTCAAAAAAACCATATGTGTTTTAACTTATCACAGACGGTTTGGAATTCGTCTGTGATAACCACCTATTATCACTGACACATAAATACAAATGGTTTAGAAACTGTTTGTGATGATGGTTTTGAACCGTTTGAGGAAACACCGTCTGTAGTAGTGTCACCTCCAACACCATATCTAATGTTATTGAAGAAAATCTCATCACTTATCATATACCATGCACTGTAGCACACATGGCCATACCCAGGCCAAAACCACGACCTCCACATCTCAACACCGCTATCCAACTCAATTGCACAGCCATCAAATACAAACCTAAGCAACATCTCAACATATCATTAACAATTGTACAAGCTAACATAAGCGTAAATGCAATGAATGACCCAATCCCATCCTACTGTGCACCAGTATGTCAAATTTCTGTTTTAAGTTAATTATCCTAAGTCAAATTCAGCACTAAGTTTTTCCTAAGTCACTTTATTATTATGATTGCTATTTTCATTAAGTTATCAAACCTATGCCAAATTTTAGTTGATTAATCGAGTGAGTTATTAGTTTATTCACCACGGACTTAAAACCCGCTCCGTCTACCTCTATAGGTTTTACACAAGAGCACACCGGATTAGTCAAATAGTTTTACTTATAGTTATTTGACTTTCTCACCGTCCTTGCTTGTAATACAAGTGCTACCGGTACAAACAACAACTTAATCCATATTTTATCATAAAGTCGAGCCAAGTCGCCAGGGGGCGACTTGTTGACTAGTTGACCGACTAGTCACGACTAGTCCCGACTACTACCCAGACTAGGAAGTATGTTAATAGGGCATGCCATATACTAAGTTGTAGCAACAATTAAACATATATACATATTGTAAAGCATGAAATGAAGAGAATAACAACATAAGCATAATGATGAGTTGATTACTTCTTTTGATCCTGAGTCCTGAGTTCATACTTCATACCGATGAGATCTGCTTCAAGCCCACCCTTCTCTATCTGCAGAATAAACAAAGAAAACCAACAGCCACTGTCCTGAAACACATAACATTTTCAAATTCACATGGCATTCCAGACATACTGGATGGTTACAGCATCCAAGGGTGCACCAACGATCTTCTTACAAGAGGACACAATTAGGATAGCACCATCATCACATTTAAGCATTCCATCGAGCAACACCTTTAAGCATTCCGGTGGCGGACGGGGAGTGGGGAATGCGGGCCCATGGCGGCGGGAGGAGGGAGGGAGAAGAGGAAGGTGGTGAGGTGGGCTTGGATGGGGGAGGAAGGGGCTGGAGAAGCTCGGATAAGGGTTAGGGTTTTGGGTGGAGGCGGAGGTGGGTTCTTGAGCCACGGGGATTGGAATCGGAAAGGCATGGCGGTGTTGGGAGAGGAGATGCAGGGAAGGATTTTCTATGGGGTGGGCCTTAGGCTGGGGCCCCTTCATACACTGTTGATTTTCTATGGGTTATGGGCCGAATCCGTGAGCTCCCTAGCTCCATTGCACCAATCCGCAATGGCCGCAATGGTGCACCATCGGGTGTATCACAAAGAAGAAATTTAAGTCAGAGTTACTGATTCTGACAGTTTTAACGCATACAACATTTTCAAGTTTACAGTGGAAAGTAATGGGTGAAGACCAACAAATTGATCAATTAATACCGATGTTTTGTTATGTAGTGTTTTACTAATTTCATATGACCATATGTGCCATGGCACAACATATGAAATCTATGCTAAAGCAACATAGCTTACTGGTCCTAACTCAGAGCTCCTCTAACACTAGATATCTTGAATAAAAAATAAACCAAAGCACACAAGATTCTCGGATTTTTGATCAAGTTCCAAATCCACTTAATTAGGAATAGGAGCAGCCAAGAAACAATCTAGTTTGGGGATTAAGAAGACAAGAACCTTAAGCAAGAATCGAAAAGGTGGGAGAACGGAACACACCTAGCCTTGTTGATGAGGGAGACGGCGGAGGAGGCAATGATATCGACAACTGGGGGGTGACCGTAGAGCAGGAGATGGTGTCCACGGGGGGCGTCAGCGGAGGAGATTATTGCGCTAATGATGAGGGCGACGGGACAATGTGGTTGACAGCGGAGGAGGTGTCCGTGACGACGAAGGAGGCAACTAGGGATTGAGCGTGCTCTTGAACCGTTCAACGAGTGAAATGCAGTGCGTACGACCTAGTGGGCCATGTGGGCCGTCCTACATTGAAATGCTATAGGCCTACTTTGAAATGCTATGATGCAGCCCAAGAAATCCTAACTCATGTCCTAGTGCCTAGAGGGGTGACTAGCTGCATAAAGAAGGCAGCAAGCATAGGTGTTGGACTTGTGCATGAGGAGCATGCGTCCGTGTTGAGTCAAGCAGTGTGTGGACAACCATCCGCGTGCATGCAATCTGTGTGTGATTTGCTCACGTGTGAAAAGTCTTGGATGGGCAACACCGTTGGTGCACAAGGATGAGGATATATGCATATGTGCAGAATGCGGACAGGCGTGCGTGTTCCATTGATGCATAGAGATTTGTGTATGTTGCAGCTGTGCATGGAGCAGAGTCCTGCACGTGTGCGTGTGTTGATGTTTGATCCAGGAAGCACAATTGTTTGGTAACTCATGTGCTAAACTAGGAAGCTTCAGAGGAGTCCTTTTCTGTTATTATTCCAAGAGATAGATCACAAGATAAAGGAGGAAGCAGGGAACCACGCCAAGAAATTTGGAGTTCTACGTTGTTGTTTCTCTGTTGGCGAGAGTTCCAGCTAGGGTCGGCATGTCTGAGGCTAATTCCACGCTCATTTCTTTCCTTATGCGCCATGGGATGGGGTCCACCTGCAGATCATCAAGTTAATCCAAATAAAGATGGTGCTCTAGGGTGTTTGATTCGGTTTGTATTTTTTTAGGAGATGTATGTGCATATCAATTACTTAGAATCTGTCTTGGTTACTTAGTCTTTGCAGGTCAAGTGAGTTTAGGAACTTCAAGTACAAGTCAAGATAATATATGCATATTTTATGCCTATATAAAGCCATGTATCTCAAATTAGTTTGGGATTATGAATTAAACACCGTCTGTATTGTTGGCCATTCGCCATTAGAGTTCATCCATGTTTATCGTGTCTACGAGAGTTCTTGAGAGTCCATCAAGGTTTCTCATCTTTGTGTGTGGATTTCAATTGTGTGTTGGATTTTACCTGCTGGATCTTTAATCCCTATTTCTCATTCGTATGTTGTGGTGTGTGCGTTAGAGAATTAGCTATCACAGTGTGCATTATATACTGTAATTCATGTTTCATTTATATCTAACTGTTCTACCACCATAAAAGATCAGGTAACACAGATTTAATCTCATCTTTGAGGTTCGATCCACATCATGCTAGCGGCGTGGTCAGTTTTTGCGAATAGATTAGTGGGTTGTTTTTGTGGGACTGGCTAGCGGCTTAGCAGATAGACCCCCACTTGCAACTCTAATTGCAGGCTTGATGTAGCTGTTCTTTGTGGTGATACTTTGATTGCCTCCGATATGTTACATGTCTGCGCCGTTAGGGTTTTCGCTTTTCAATGTATGGCTCGCCCCTCTCCTATCTTCTCCCATGTTCTTGTCGGCACTGAGTTGGTGGGACGATGACGGTGACGCTTCATAGGAGATCACCACTTAGGATGTGTTTGGTTGGA
The DNA here is from genome assembly GCA_017311315.1 of Dendrocalamus latiflorus. Lineage (NCBI taxonomy): Eukaryota > Viridiplantae > Streptophyta > Magnoliopsida > Poales > Poaceae > Dendrocalamus > Dendrocalamus latiflorus. The sequence goes on along the minus strand of CM029644.1, from coordinate 13,340,016 downwards.
GTGATGAAAATGGAATAGGATGGAATGGAATAGGATGAGATGGTTCCACAAAAAAGGTGGAACTACATGGTCCAGCATCTAAGAAGAATATTTTCTAAATTTGCACAGGCTCATCCCACTTTAGACCATTCCATCCCACCCCATCCCTCAAACCAAACACATAGATAGGCTTGATCAAAGAAACCATCCCATTCCATCCCACCTCATCCCTCAAACCAAACACACCGAGCAAGGTACAAATAAATCTCCTAAGATAGTTTTACTATAAAAAACACCGCTACCAAGGCATAGATCCTAGACATCTATAGTGATGCTAAACAATCTACTTCTTACTGTCGAAACCGTCAATAATCATGTCACCATCATTGGATCTGGAGTCTGGCGAATAAGACTGTAAGATCGAGGAGGCCGACTAGAGGGGGGGGGGGTGAATAGGAGGTTTTAAAATTTTCGTCTAATTCTAATAAGCAATTTTAAACTTGATGGATTGATAAAGCAAGATAACACTAACACTAGCACAAGTAATCGACTAAGATCAATAACAAATGGTAGAGAACAACAATTGCTACTCTAACTAAGCAAGCAATCAAATAATATGAATGAAGAGCGTTGCTTGAATGAAAATGATCACAAGAGAGCAAACCACAATTGACACGATTACTTTTTACCGTGGTGATCGGAGACTTGCCGGTCTCCCCTAGTCCACGTTGAGGTAAGCCCGAACGAATCGGACCGGCTCCACGAATGAGCCTAAACACCTCGATCACTATTGGATGCCCTTTCCCTCTCCGGGTAGGCGAGCTCCAAGCCTTCACAATCTTCCGGGCCTTCTCACAATCTTCTTGAGAAGATCACCGAAACTCCGCCAAGCCGTCTAGGTGCCGGCAAGCACCAAGAGAATAGACCAGTGCGGCTTGATCTCACTCAAGTGCTCAATGGATCAACTAGAATGCAATGCACTTGAATTTTGGGTCAACTACCTCAAATGAATGCACAAGTGAGTGAATGAGGTGTGAGAGGTTGCACTAGGCTCAAATGTATTCAATGGATGTTCAACAACATGTCCAAGTTCTGGTGGGGGTGTATTTATACCCTCACCAACCTCAAATAGCCGTTACAATAAACAATCCTGAAAATTCAGGAAATCCGGTACTACCGCAGGCAAAACCGCGGTACTACCGGACTCTAGCTGACCGGTCAGAACGGCTATGTCAGAGAGTCAGAAGTAACCGTTGGTCAATGAGTGCGGTACTACCGCCGTTAAAGACGCGGTACTTCCGGACGTCCGGAAGTTCCGCTCCAAGACCCGGTACTTCCGATCTCAACGAGTCTAAGTCTTATTCTCGGCGCTCTCTGGAAATAACGTTCCGCACAGGTATCCGGAACTTCCGCACATGCGGTAGTTCCGCAGGTAAAACCGCGGTACTTCCGTTTTCAGAGAGGCTAAGTTAAATTCCGGGCGCTCTCTGGAATTAAAGTTCCGCTCGGGTGCCCGGTACTACCGGCCATCCGGTAGTTCCGCAGGTCAACCCGCGGTACTTCCGTTTTCCGAGAGGCTAAGTCTGAGTCCGGGCGCTCTCTGGAAAAAACGTTCCGCCTGGGCACCCGGTACTACCGGACCTGCGGTAGTTCCGCCCAATACACACCGGAACTACCGGATTTTCTGACAATGCACAGATTTGGTTTAATTTTAATTTCTAAGTGCATGCATGATCCTAAATTGATCCAAAGGGCACATTTGAACATGATCAAGCAATCACCATGATCCCTCTTAATAGTACGGCGTCTATCCTATAATCCGGTCTTCCAACCTAACTCCAAGACCGGTAAAACAAAATAGATACCTAAACTATTTACCTTGTCGCCCTAGAGATCTTGAATCTTCATGGGAAATTTTGTGAGCCTCTTTCTTTGCCATTTGAACTTATCCTTTCAAACACTTAATGCACACATTAGTCCCATATTCACATAAATTCATTAATTACCAAAACTAACATTTTTAGGGGCCTAGATGCTTTCAATCTCCCCCTTTTTGGTAATTGATGACAACAAGAGCAATTTATGAGAAGAATTTAAGATTTGGATATACTCCTAGTTGGCAAGATGTATATCACAAGGTCTTTGAAATTTTGACAATTTTAGAACATGGGGAATTTATGCATTTTAGAAACTAATAAGAAAGAGCTCCCCCTAAACATGTGCATCAAATTTTGCAGGAATTTATTAGGCATGATTACATCATAGCATTTCAGCACATTTACCAAAATTCAAGGATACGCAATAGACAAGTAAACAAGCATTGCATTAAGGACATGACATAGTTGATTACAATGCATCAGAAATTAAAATACTAAACATCCACAGAGTTTAAACCACACAATAAGCATTACATGGTTCATTTCACCATACTTTATTACAATGATAGATAAGACTTAAAAACTTCTCCTACAATTTCTCCCCCTTTGGCATCGAAGTACCAAAAAGAGGAGCTAGTCCTGAGCTGCACTAGGAGAAGGAGGACCACGACGACGAGTGCGACGACCATAGCGGACTGGAGAAGGCGGATGAACTGCACTCTCCAAGGCTGATACGCGATCACCGAGGGAAGACACAGTGGAGATCAAGACATCCTGGCGCTCCTCTAGCCTGAGTATGGCAGAGTAAATCTGGGAAAGCGACACATCGCCCTCGCCCTGGGGAGGAGGATCAGCAGCTGCCTGATGCTGAGGCTGAGGCTGAGACTGAGCACGGGTACGAACAGGAGCAGGAACAGGAGGCTCTGCACGCGGCTTGTATGGCTTGTGCGGGGTGCAGAGTGCTCCTCGGTATCCAGTCTTCCTAATGATCACAGCCATGATGAATGGAGCAAAGTTGATCCTTTTCTGCTTGTCATTCTTATTGGCGTCGATCCCCCTGATGATAAGATCCACCACATCAAACTTTTGTCCGCGCATAATGTAATCAATTACATTCCACGCATGGCCACGAATAGCATCATAATTCCCACTCTTGGGAAGAATGGTGTGGTTGATAATCCTGTTGACAAGGCTGGGAATAGGAAGTAAGCCATTTGTCGTCCCCAGTGTCCGTTCAGCAGCTTGGTCATAGTACTCTGAATATGCAGCAATAGGAAGAGCTCGCTTGCTGAACACCTTCTCATATGCACTGGTTTCCGTCCCAAGTGCTAGCTCAAACTCGTGCCTGGTGCACTCAATGAACTGGGTCCCTGTCATCCAACTCAGATGCTCAAAGTTGGGAGAGATGTACAGGGTAGCATAGAACTGCCTGATCATGTTGTCCATATAGTTGCATTTGAATGCAACAAGTTGATGGATATCGGCTCGCTGAAAGAGCTGATAGGCACCGCTGAACTTGTCGATCTGCGACAAGTGATCCCAGTCCACATACTTATGTGCAGCAAATTTGCGAGCCGGACCATACATCTCCTGGTACACCTTCTCTTGAAACTTTGAATGAAATTGGGGGTTCATTGAGTCTCGAGGGCGTACATACTGACTGCGACGACGAAGAATAGCATAATCTTCATTTGTGATCTTGGCGAGGTCCACCTCTTCGTCTGCAGTTACCTCAGGCATCTCCTCATCTGAGATCTCATAATCCTCGCTCTCATGCGAGGCCTCAGATCCGCTCTCATGCGAATCCTCTGAGTCACTCTCAGGGTCGGAGGCGGGACCCTTGCCCTTGTGCTCCGCTGTCTGAGATGCAGGAGTAGAGGAGGAGGATTGACCAGCCGTGCCCCCATAGGACTTGTGCGAGACGTTCTTCATCCTCGGCATCTTCAAAGACACAATAGGATAAACAAGGTATGAGGAGAATAAGCAAAAGAAGGTTTGAAATTGAAAGCAATGAATTTTTGCTGTTCCAGGAAAAATGGAAGTACCGGCGGCAAAACTGCGGAACTTCCGGGAAATCCGGTAGTTCCGGCATTAAACATGCGGTACTTCCGGGGCCCCGGTAGTTCCGGCCGCTCGTCCGGTAGTTCCGGTTTTTCTGGACATTTCTAGGGCATGATAAAAATTGAATATTTTTGGGGTATTTCTTGGATTGAATCCAGTGCATGCATGTATAAGCATTCTAATACCCCAAACAAACTACTTTGCCCAAGAATATTTCAGCAAAAATCATCACATTTCAAATTTAACCCAAACTCCACCTAGGGTTCTAAGAACAAGATAAACAGTGGATTTTGATCCGATTTACCTTGTGAAGACGGAGGAGGAGAACCCTGGGAGTGCAAGGAATCACCCAAAAGCGAAGATCTCCCCTCGGATTCAAAGATCGGGAGAGGAGAGAGGTTCTTGGGAGAGAGAGAGGGTGGAGGAGAGGAAGAGGAGAGGAGTAGGCGGCTGCGGTTTGGAAGGAGTGAAGATGAGAGAGAAGAGAAGTAAAGGGTAAAGGAGTAACGGTTGGAGGAGATGGCGGTTTTGGAAACCGCATTGAATCCCGCAGAAAGCGGTAGTACCGTGCGTAACACACCGGTAGTACCGTGTTCGCAGAAATTCCGGAAGTTCCGCGGATTGCACTGCGGTAGTTCCGGTTTTTCTGTTAGGAGCGGAAGTACCGCACAATGGACTGCGGTAGTTCCGGATTTTCTGGAACTTTTCAGGATTTGACTTTTAGATCTGGAAATTTTGCAAATGATCCCTAGTTTTGCATCCAACTAAAGTCATTCAGGATCATTATGCATCAATTGAGCTAATGCTATATTTTGAAACTAATTTTTATGAATTTAAACAAATTTTTGACCAAAATAGGGGAAAAACCAACAAAAATCCATATGAGCACAACAAAAGAGCAGAAATGGATGAAGTGAGATTTCAAGCTACATTTGAGTAGTCTATGACATTTAATTCATTCCTCAATTTGCAAAAGCGGCTTTCATCTAATGGTTTGGTGAAAATGTCCGCTAGTTGATTTTCGGTTCGGATGTGGCTAATCTCAATATCTCCCTTGCTCACATGATCTCTCAAGAAATGGTGGCGTATATCTATATGCTTGGTTCTTGAGTGTTGAACGGGATTATTGGATATTTTGATAGCACTATCATTATCACACAAAAGAGGCATTTTATCAAAATTGATCCCATAATCCAACAATGTTTGCCTCATCCAAAGCAATTGAGCACAACAACTTCCCGCTGAAATATATTCGGCTTCGGCGGTTGAAAGTGCTACGAAATTTTGTTTCTTGGATGACCAACACACTAGAGATCTTCCTAGAAATTGGCAACTAACCGAGGTGCTTTTTCTATCCACTTTGCATCCCGCATAATCAGAATCCGAATATCCAATTAATTCAAATTTTGCACCTTTGGGATACCAAAGCCCTATGCTTGAGGAATGCTTTAAATATCTTAGAATCCTCTTTACGGCCACTAAGTGGCACTCTTTTGGAGAAGCTTGAAAACGTGCACACATGCATACACTAAACATAATGTCGGGCCTAGATGCGGTAAGATAAAGCAAACTACCAATCATGGATCTATAAACCTTTAAATCTACCGACTTACCTTCTTCGTTGAGGTCTAGATGCCCGTTTGTTGCCATGGGTGTTTTGATGGGTTTGGCTTCTTCCATTCCGAATCTTTTGAGTAGATCCTTCACATACTTTGTTTGGCTTATAAACGTCCCATCTTTAAGTTGTTTGATTTGAAGTCCAAGGAAGTAACTTAGCTCACCAATCATCGACATCTCGAATTCCCTAGACATCATCTCACCAAATTCTTTGCAAAAGTCTTGATTAGTAGAACAAAATATAATATCATCAACATATATTTGACATACAAAGAAATCATCTCCAATAATTTTTGTGAATAGAGTTGTATCTACTTTACCAATTTTAAAGCCTTTTGATACTAGAAAGTTACGAAGGCGCTCATACCAAGCTCTAGGAGCTTGCTTTAAACCATATAGTGCCTTTGACAATCTATACACATGATTAGAGTATTTAGCATCTTCAAATCCCGGGGGTTGTTCCACATATACTAATTCGGAAATTGTACCATTAAGAAATGCACTTTTGACATCCATTTGAAACAATTTAATGTCAAAGCATGATGCAAAAGCAAGCAAGATTCTAATTGATTCAAGTCTAGCAACGGGCGCAAAAGTCTCATCATAATCTAAGCCCTCGACTTGACTATAACCTTGAGCTACTAACCTTGCTTTATTTCTTACCACAATTCCGTTCTCATCTTGTTTGTTCCGGAAGACCCATTTTGTGCCAATGACATTGTGCTCCTTGGGTCTCTCCACCAAAGTCCAAACATCGTTTTGAGCAAAGTTATTCATCTCTTCATGCATAGCATTTATCCAATCCGGGTCATCTAATGCTTCTTCTACACGCTTAGGTTCAAGTGAAGATACAAAAGAATAGTGTTCACAAAATGAAGCTACTCTAGAGCGAGTTTGAACACCCTTACTTACGTCACCCAATATTTGGTCAATTGGATGATCTTTGGTTATTGCATTGTGAATCTTGAACAAATTTTGCGGTTGATCCTTTTCTTCATCTTCAATAACTTGAACATCGTTTGTTGTGGAAGAAGAGGGTGGTTCCACTTGTCTAGATGAGCTTGGTGATGTTGGATCCTCTTTTGGCTTGATGTCTCCGATTTGCATGTTCTCCATTGCCTTGCGAAGACTTTCATCTCCTACATCATCCAAGTTCTCATGCTCTTCTTGAGAGCCGTTAGTTTCATCAAATTGAACATCACATGATTCTTCCACTAAACCCGAATTTTTATTAAAGACCCTATAGGCTTTACTATTTGAGGAATACCCTAAAAGGAAGCCTTCATCACATCGACTTTGAAATTTTGAGAGCCGAACACCTTTTCTTAGAATATAGCATTTGCAACCAAATACTCTAAAATAAGAGATGTTCGGTCTCCTTCCAACAAGAAGCTCATAGGAAGTCTTTTTCAAGAGTCGATGTAAATAGAGGCGATTTATGGCATGACATGCGGTGTTAATAGCTTCCGCCCAAAACTTGTCGGAAGTATCATATTCATCAAGCATTGTCCTAGCCATTTCAATTAATGTTCGATTTTTCCTCTCTACAACTCCATTTTGCTCCGGAGTGTAGGTTGTGGAAAGTTCGTGCTTTATTCCAAGTTCATCACAAAAGTCTTCAACTTTTGTATTTTTGAACTCGGAACCATTGTCACTCCTAATTTTCTTTATTTTAAAATCAAATTCATTTTGAGCCCTTTTTGAAAAACTTTTGAAAATCCCGGAGGTTTCACTTTTGTCATTTAGGAAGAAGACCCATGTATATCTAGAGTAATCATCCACAATGACTAAACAATAGCTATTACCTCCAATGCTCTTATAGGTTGTTGGCCCGAACAAATCCATATGTAAGAGCGCTAATGGCCTAGAGGTTGACATGATACTTTTGGAAGGATGAGAATTAGCGACTTGTTTTCCGGCTTGACAAGCACTACAAAGTCGATTTTTCTCAAACTTTACATCCTTCAAGCCAACCAATAAGTCATGCTTAAAAAGCTTTTTAAGTTGAATCATTCCCACATGACCTAGCCTTCTATGCCACAACCAACCCAAAGAAGTTTTTGCAATTAAACAAGTTTTCAAACAAGACTCATTTGAAGAAAAATCTACCAAATAGAGATTCCCAAATCTAAAGCCTTTGAAGACTAGTTCATTATTATTATCTTTTGAGATTACAACATTTTCTTTTGAGAATGAGCATGTTAAGCCTAGATCACATATTTGAGCAACGGATAGCAAGTTGAAATTTAATGATTCAACTAAAGATACATTAGAAATTGAAAGGTCGTTTGAGATAGCGATTTTACCCAATCCTAATACCTTTCCTTTGCTATTGTCTCCAAATGTGATTTTGTCATTGCTTCCATTCTCAAATGTGGTGAACATCTTCCGGTCTCCGGTCATATGTTGGGTGCAACCGCTATCCAACACCCAATGCCTTCCACCGGTTTTGTAGTTCACCTACAAAAGAAGATCAAGTTCTTTTAGGTACCCAAATTTGTTTGGGTCCTTGGAGGTTAGTGACCAAGGTCTTGGGTACCCAAATGGATTTCTTTTTAGCACCCAAAATCGAGGTGCCAATGAAATGAGCAATGACATTTCCATTTGTGGATTTTCTAAGCATATAACAAGAATCATATAAACCAATGGAATGCATGTTATTCTTAGAACAATCATTTTGCATATGTCCAATACACCGGCATTTTGTGCAATACTTACCATTTTCCTTTACAAACCTTGGAGGCTTGCATACCGGCTTCTTACCCTTTTGGGGGACATATCCAAGTCCCTCTTTGTTAAAAGAGCATCTTTGATCGCTTAGTAACTTATCAAGGGTTTCCTTTCCCTTGTAAGCCCTCTCTAAACTTTTGTTTAATTTTAGCACTTGTTCTTTTAAATTTTTGTTTTCATTAGCAATGATATCATCATGAACAAGATTTAGAGCATTTCTAGAATCTACACTTGATGAACAAGGTATGGCAAGTAAATCATCACAACAAGTAGATATGCTAGTCTTTGAAATTTCTATACTAGACATTTCATTCAAGATATTGCAAGTAACTCCAATGCTAGTACTAGATTTGTGATTTTCTTGGAGAAGCAAATCATGAGCTTCCTTTAGCTCCTCATAAGAGTCTTTGAGAGAGGTGTGTTCTCTCTTTAAGACCTTAAACTTTGATTTTTTTTTCCAAGAAATTCATTCAATTCAACTAGCATATTCATCAAGTCATCATATGAAGGCTCATCATCATCAAGCAAGTTTACCTTTTCTCCTTTAGCCATAAGGCATGTAGGAGTGGAGAATAGTGATGGAGCCTCCTTGATTGCAATGCCCACAAGCCCTTTCTTCTTGGGAGATTCGTCCTCGCTTGAGTCGGAGTCCGAATACTCCTCTTCGGAGTTCCACTCACCAATATGGGCTTCATTCTTGCCATCCTTGTGAAGCTTCTTGAAAAGCTTCTTCTTGCCGTTGTAGTTCTTCTTCTTTGATGACTTCTCCTTGTCATCCTTCTTTGTTGGACATTGAGAGGCAATGTGCCCCTTCTCATCACATTCATAGCAACGAATGTTGCTAAACTTCTTGTTGGAGGAAGAATGCCATTTCTTGGTCTTCTCATGGCTTGTACTCCGAAATGGGCGTCTTCTCATGAATTTCTTCATTCTTCTTACTAGAAGCGCAAATTCTTCTTCGGAGTCCTCCTCATCATCTTCTTCGGATTCTTCACTCATTACCGCTTTAGCCTTGAAAGCGGTGATCTTCTTATTCTTGGAAGAAGATTGCTCCAAGAGCTCTTCCTTGTCTTTCTTGTAGAGCTCGTTGGTGATGAGGTTACCCAACAATTGCGTTGGTGTCATTCTTGCCAACTCCGGTGAGTTGAGGAAGAGAGTCACCAACACTTCATGTTTCTCCGGCAAGGCCCTAAGCATCTTTCGAACAATATCAAGATCGGAAAGGTTAGTTCCAAGGCCCTTAAGCTCATTCACAATGTTGTTGAGCCTTGAGTACATCTCATTAATGTCTTCATGGGGCAACATTGTGAATGTCTCATATTTGATCCTAAGCCGATGCAATTTGGCCTCCTTGACCGTGGATGTCCCTTCGTGTATTTCCGAAAGGGTAGTCCAAATAGCATGAGCCGTCTCAAGATTGCTCACCCTATTGAACTCATCCGCGTTCAAGGCTCCAAATAGAGCATTCATAGCTTGGGCGTCTAAATGAGCATTACGCCCGTCTTGATCCGTTGGGTGATCCGGATCAAGAGCCATAACGTAACCCTCATTTACGACTTTCCAAATTTGAGGACTCATGGCCTTTAAATAAATAGACATTCTAATTTTCCAATAAGCATAATTTGAGCCATCAAATAGAGGTGCCTTTCCTATTGCTATACCCTCACTAGCCATCCTTTTCTCTCTAGACGGTTAAGTCTAAATTTGAGAGACCAAGCTCTGATACCACTTGTAAGATCGAGGAGGCCGACTAGAGGGGGTGGGGGTGAATAGGAGGTTTTAAAATTTTCGTCTAATTCTAATAAGCAATTTTAAACTTGATGGATTGATAAAGCAAGATAACACTAACACTAGCACAAGTAATCGACTAAGATCAATAACAAATGGTAGAGAACAACAATTGCTACTCTAACTAAGCAAGCAATCAAATAATATGAATGAAGAGCGTTGCTTGAATGAAAATGATCACAAGAGAGCAAACCACAATTGACACGATTACTTTTTACCGTGGTGATCGGAGACTTGCCGGTCTCCCCTAGTCCACGTTGAGGTAAGCCCGAACGAATCGGACCGGCTCCACGAATGAGCCTAAACACCTCGATCACTATTGGATGCCCTTTCCCTCTCCGGGTAGGCGAGCTCCAAGCCTTCACAATCTTCCGGGCCTTCTCACAATCTTCTTGAGAAGATCACCGAAACTCCGCCAAGCCGTCTAGGTGCCGGCAAGCACCAAGAGAATAGACCAGTGCGGCTTGATCTCACTCAAGTGCTCAATGGATCAACTAGAATGCAATGCACTTGAATTTTGGGTCAACTACCTCAAATGAATGCACAAGTGAGTGAATGAGGTGTGAGAGGTTGCACTAGGCTCAAATGTATTCAATGGATGTTCAACAACGTGTCCAAGTTCTGGTGGGGGTGTATTTATACCCTCACCAACCTCAAATAGCCGTTACAATAAACAATCCTGAAAATTCAGGAAATCCGGTACTACCGCAGGCAAAACCGCGGTACTACCGGACTCTAGCTGACCGGTCAGAACGGCTATGTCAGAGAGTCAGAAGTAACCGTTGGTCAATGAGTGCGGTACTACCGCCGTTAAAGACGCGGTACTTCCGGACGTCCGGAAGTTCTGCTCCAAGACCCGGTACTTCCGATCTCAACGAGTCTAAGTCTTATTCTCGGCGCTCTCTGGAAATAACGTTCCGCACAGGTATCCGGAACTTCCGCACATGCGGTAGTTCCGCAGGTAAAACCGCGGTACTTCCGTTTTCAGAGAGGCTAAGTTAAATTCCGGGCGCTCTCTGGAATTAAAGTTCCGCTCGGGTGCCCGGTACTACCGGCCATCCGGTAGTTCCGCAGGTCAACCCGCGATACTTCCGTTTTCCGAGAGGCTAAGTCTGAGTCCGGGCGCTCTCTGGAAAAAACGTTCCGCCTGGGCACCCGGTACTACCGGACCTGCGGTAGTTCCGCCCAATACACACCGGAACTACCGGATTTTCTGACAATGCACAGATTTGGTTTAATTTTAATTTCTAAGTGCATGCATGATCCTAAATTGATCCAAAGGGCACATTTGAACATGATCAAGCAATCACCATGATCCCTCTTAATAGTACGGCGTCTATCCTATAATCCGGTCTTCCAACCTAACTCCAAGACCGGTAAAACAAAATAGATACCTAAACTATTTACCTTGTCGCCCTAGAGATCTTGAATCTTCATGGGAAATTTTGTGAGCCTCTTTCTTTGCCATTTGAACTTATCCTTTCAAACACTTAATGCACACATTAGTCCCATATTCACATAAATTCATTAATTACCAAAACTAACATTTTTAGGGGCCTGGATGCTTTCAAAGACAGAAGCATGTTCATCAACTTATGGACTTGAAGCATCATTTGGAGTCTATTTACCATCGACTTAAGGACTTGATGTAGAGCAGTTTGCTGGTTGGCTGCAACTGTGCCACAAGGTCATAATTTCTACCACCGTGCCACCAAGTCAGACTTCCGGGCATGTGCCACCGTGCCGTGGAGCCTCAGTCCGTACCAAGTGGTGGTTGCTAGTGCACTGTCGCTCCGCCACAAACCAAACCTTAAAGCATCATTGCTGGCTAGAAATCCTATCTCCCTACATTGGAAGTTAGTGGGATGAATGCTCCATGTGTCACTGTTTGGAGAGTGTCTCCCATGATGGGCAGTCGAGCCATCCCCTAGCGCTAGACAACAGAGGGAAGCTTCCTGCTTACAAAAGACAGAGGCATGCTGACCTCAGGGTGGACCGACCCTTCGGGCGAGCTCAGGCGACCGCCCGAGCTCTGTCCCCGGCCAGCGGCCCTTCCTCGCTCGGCTCCTCCAGTCCTCGTCCAGAACTCAACCGGTAACCGTTGAAGACTTCAATGCGCCAATGCCAAGCCGCAATTGGGCTTCAGCCGCCAGCAGTCCAGCCCAGTAGCCAGCGCTCAGCCCAGCCAAGTGTAGCGAGTAGAAGTTGGCGCGAGCCGGCGGGTGAGCCGAGCGAACCAGAGGCCGCGCTGCTAACCCTCGAGGCCTAGATGCCAAAGGCGGACTGGCGGGGCATGGCGTGGCACGGCGGCCCCTCCATGGCCGCCCGTTCCCCGACGCCGTCGCGGATCACCACCCTCACTGGCGCCCGCGCCCACCAGCTCCGCTGCGGCCCCATGGTACGTCCTGTTCTGTTTGCTTGATGGGGTTTCTTCGTTTTCTATTTCATTCTCTGCTTGGATTAAGAATTCCTTCTTCTTTTGGTCTGATCTTGGCGATAATATGTGGAGATTTTATATTTTCTTGATTATATTTTGTCTTTTTCCCCAATTTATTGAACACGAAATTTTTGCGTCTGGTCTTGCAATACTGGCAGTAATTCGTGGAGCTCTACTGTTCTCTTACTAGGATTTCTCCTCCCGGCCCCTTTCTTTAGTGTCGATTTATTTCTTAAAAAGTTCGCTTTCAAAGAATTTATTGCTATTGTGATAGATTTTTTCTTGGTAGTATGCTTCTTAGCATTGTGATGATCTGGCGATTCCATTTCTTTTTGGACTCCATTATTGAGGTGCTGGCGTCGGTCCAGTGAGAGAATGGCAAGTCGATCAACGACATAGCGGCTAGTCAGGGAATCCGCATCCGCCGGCACTGCCGTCCCACTGCCCCCTTGAAGGACATCGAGGAGGAGCTGTGAGCCCCTCGCAACATCCTGGAGAAAATCATTTGGGACAAGGAGGTTGATGGCCGCTACTACTCTTGTGCAGGGACTTGCCAAGAAGCCTCTGAAGGTGGTGATCGAGGCTGCGAAGCATGCTCCTCCTGCAAGAGACTTCTTTGGTGCTTTAGCAGCAGCCTACAAGCGTAATGGGGTGCCAGCGTTGATTGCTGAGGTCAACAAGGCCCAAGGGGTCCGTCCGAGGCCCAAGGGGGCGTGGTGGGTGGCGGCCAAAGCCAAGGGGGCGCGGCAAGACTGGGAACTAAGTTTCATTAGTGAGGTATTTTTTTAATATTCTACTGTCATCTTCGCATATTTGCGTGTGAAATGTAGTTATTGCTTCTATTTAGTGTCATATACTCTTATTAGTGCGATTACAACATAGTTATTGCATGGATTGTTTTGCTTTTGGATAATAGTGTTTGCTTTTGGATAATAGTGTTTGCTTCGCATTTGCAAGTCCACCACACCAATATTTAAGTCCTGGGTCAGCCACTGGCTGACCTATAGATCGAGCTGGACGTTTGGTGGGTTTTTTGGCTCATGGTTTATATTTTATGATGTAAATATTTAATTTTTGTCTATTTATAAGAAGTATGTATAAAGAAATAGTTATGTTGTGCCAACTAACCAAACAGTATATGAGGAGAATAGTGGAGTGGAGGTGATAGACAATGCTTACCCCTTCCCTATGTCCAGGACATGTATATATATATATATATATTCCATGAAGTGTATTTTACAATCCTACCCTTACATTCATGTGCCCTCCATAGGGGTACTTATGTCATTACACACATCCCATTTTGGGCCTTGCAACTCTTTAGCAAGCCGGATGGGCTTAGGTGGGGGCCACCTCTACCACAGGAGCCTCTCATGATGAAGGACTTCTCACTGGCCGAAGCCATGTCGCCGAGCCCTTTGGCCCTCTTCGTCCCTGCGGCCTGTGACCTTTTACGCCATTGGGCAGACAGGACGCTGGCCTGTAGGACGGCCCACATCCGACAGGAGCGCCTAATGGCGCCGAGAGTTGCACTGTCCGCTGGCATGCAACGGGACATGCTGCAGGGCAGTACTGGTGCGTCGTGCGATATCGGTTCTCGAGGTTGTGCGACACGTGTGCGCGCGCTATTGGGAGGTCGTGCAGCTTCCGCCTCTGCCGGTTGTGTTTTTCGATCGTGGGGGAGGCGAGGAGGCTTTATAAGCGCTGTCGTCGTAGTCCCACTGTTGCTCAGCGCTTACTAGTTGCCACAATATTGCCTTTTGCTCTCTGCTCCCGTGCGCACTGCCTCCATTCCGTTGTTCTTCCCGTCGTTCGCCACCGCAGCTCTGCGTTTCACCGTACACTTTGAGAAGAAGAACGTCAGCAATGGCTCGATGTGATGACCGCTCTTGCCGGCCAAGCGGTGGCGCATTGTCAAGCCACGACGCCTCCTCCCACCGGCGCAGCTCGTTGACGACAGAGATGGAGTATGCCCTGGTGGGGCATGACCCGTCACTGGCAAACAAGCACTGGAGTACAGAGAAGAAGCTGAATGGCGTCTGCTCTAATGTACTAGGGCAGAGCCTCGTGACCGAGGAGACCATCCGATCTCTTCTGCGCGAGGGGAAGTTGTGGAATCACAGTGTGGTTCGCCTACCCTCGGGCGACGAGACAGAGCCGCACTCCACAGAGTCAGAGGCAGTTGTCTTCGTCGCGTATTTGGAAGCTGGACTCCGGTTCCTGTCGAGCGCATCTGGTTCCTCAAAATGGAGGGCACGAAGGCAACCACTGACACTCAGGCGCTTGTGGAGCGGACGCAGTGGCTGGCCTTCGAAGAGCACGATGGGCTGCTTCAGCAGATCTCCGCGCTGGAGGAGGAGAAGGTTCGGCTGACTGTGACACTCGGGGAGAGGGAGCGGGCACTGGGCAACGCCTCGGTGACAGCGTGGAACTCGATGGAAGCTCTGGAGAGCGCCCTCTCTGACCTCTTCATCATCATGCCGCCTCGCACCTTCGGTCCCGAGGATCTGTCAAGCACCCTCCGGCAGATCGGAGAGGCGTCAGCCCTCACATTAAGTGCCACGTGTTCCTTCAGCAACCATTGTTCAATGGTGACAACGCGCATCGTCCTCACCCTCCTCCACCACCGGGGACGCCTACACGTCGGCGAGCTGGCGACCCCCTAGCTGGAGCTGCCCACCGGGGCGGGGTCATGTCTGGCGCTATACATGCAATCCGCCGCTGCGCATGAGCCTTCCACCAGTGGATTTGGGACTACATTAGCGAAGCTACAGCCAAGGTGGCGATGCGGTGAAGCCTGCAGGGCGACGTGGACTTCGGGACTTGGCTTGACGAAGTCCCGCGACGCGACGAAGGTGGCGCGACTGACTTGGAGTGTGGCGTCAACCCGCAAGTGTGATGCCAAAGTCCTAGTTGTACACATGTGTCGATATGTATCCCGTAGTTATGTACAACGGCGCCACACGGCCCCGCCTTTTGGGAATGCAATGAAATTTTGTCGCAATTCTTTTGCTCATATGTGCTGTTTATTACGAGCAAGTGCTTGATAGGGGCCGCTTGCTAGTGTCGGACCTTATGGTTCAACAGCGCCTTCGGCACTGGGGCTGGGTGGAAAACGTGGCGTTCGATGGGGGAGACTTTAGAGTAGGAATATATTAAGATAGAAGAGTCAGACGAGTAGCAGACTTGATTACTCTTGAGTTTTACTTGTAAAAGCTACCATTTGAACATTTAATGAAAAGCAATAGCCCAGGCCAACATGTGTCCCGCCTTTTGTGACCATTTTTAGTTCAACATTACTTGTCGTGGCGGGGAGTGCTCGGGAAATCAATCGATAGTTAGGACTCGAGTGCAAAGACATACGCGACGTAGGGTTCAACCAAACAGCGACTAGACGAAGTAGATACTCGAGTGCTTCGTCCCTTACCCTTCGAAGTGGCGACAACGGAGTGGGCAACTAGCCGAAGTAGACGTTCGAGCGCTATGTACCTTACCCTTCGAAGTGGGGCAGCAGAGCTGGCGATTAGCCGAAGTAGACGCTCGAGCGCTCCGTCCCTTACCCTTCGAAGTGGCGGCGGTGAAGCTGGCACTAGCCGAATTAGACGATTGAGCGCTCCATCCCTTACCCTTCGAAGTGGCGGCGGTGAAGCTGGCGACTAGCCGAAGTAGACGATTGAGCGCTCCATCCCTTACCCTTCGAAGTGGCGACGGTGGAGCTGGCGACTAGCCGAAGTAGACGCTCGAGCGCTCCGTCCCTTACCCTTCGAAGTGGCAGCAGTGGAGCTGGCGACTAGCCGAAGTAGACGCTCGAGCGCTCCGTCCCTTACCCTTTGAAGTGGCGGCGGCGGAGCTGGCGACTAGCCGAAGTAGACGCTCGAGCGCTCCGTCCCTTACCCTTCGAAGTGGCGGCGGCGGAGCTGGTGACTATCCGAAGTAGATGCTCGAGCGCTCCGTACGGTATGATGGAAAGGGTACCATGTACTTGGAAAGGTACGCACGGAGTGTCCCCGCGCGATCTTTTATACTCCGCAGAGTACACCGAGGCTCAAAGCCATCGTGCGATTTTTTATACTCCGTAGAGTTGCCCAGGATGACAAAGTTTCCAGCGCTTTATACTCCGCAGAGTACGCGAAGGCTCGAAGCCATCGCGTGATTTTTTTATACACCGTAGAGTTGCCCAGGATGACAAAGTTCCCTGCGCTTTATACTCCGCAGAGTATGCGGAGGCTCGAAGCCATCGCACGATTTTTTATACTCCGTAGAGTTGCCTGGGACGACAAAGTTCCCAGCCCTTTATACTCCACAGAGTACGTGGACGCTCGAAGCCATCGTGCAATTTTTTATTCTCCATAGAGTGCACGCGAAGGCTCGCCTCCGCGTGTCTTATTTATACTCTGAAGTGCGCACGCTGAGGCTCGCCTCTACGTGTCTTATTTATACTCCGAAGAGTGCACGTGTAGGCTCGCCTCTGTGTGTCTTATTTATACTCTGAAGAGTGCACGCGGAGGCTCACATCCGCGTGTCTTATTTATACTCCGAAGAGTGCACGCAAAGGCTCACCTCCGTGTGTCTTACACAAAATGAGGCACTTTTACAAACGGTGTCCTTTATTGATTTCTCGTTTGTGTGGGTGAGCTATTACAAAGGGTAGGTGCCAGCAGTGTTGCGAGCATCCCTTCAGCTTCATGCATAGTATCGCCACAACAGGTCTGCATTCCACGTATGACAGAGGGTTCGCCCCTCCAAAGTTGCGAGGCGATACGCTCCGTGCTGCAAAGCTAGTGTGACGATGTAGGGGCCCTTCCATTTGGATTCCTGTTTGCTCACTGTCGCCGCGTGCAGCGCCAACTTGTGGACGAGGTCCCCTGGCTGGAACTATCGTGAGTACATGGTACGTTCATACGCAAGCGCGCCCTGGCGCTTGTGCTTGATGACGTGTTCGGTGGCACTGACCCGGCCACCGTGAAGGAGATCCAGAGATAGCACTCGCTCTTCCACCGAAGCCTGGGCGAGGACCCTCCTCAAATTGGCCTTGATTTCTTCTAGCGTGACTGCTTCGTCGCTGAAGAGGAGTTTGAATGGTGTGAACCCCATCGGATGTGTTACTGTCGTGCGGAGGGACCAGAGTACACTGGGGAGCTCGTCCGGCCACTTGCCCATTGGGAGCCCGACGAGGCGCTTCTTGACTCTGGCAAAGATGACACCTTTTGCCCTCTTGATCGCTCCACTGGACTGCGGGTGTCCAACCAAGGCGTATCGAAGTGTGATGCCCATGTGGTCGCAGAACGACTTAAACGATGTGGAGTCAAACTGCAGGCCATTGTTGACAGTGACCCCCCTGGGGACTCCGAAGCGGCAAATAATGTTCTGCTAGAGGAACCATTGTATGGTTGCGGAGGTTACCTTAGCCAATGCCACCACTTCGGGCCACCTAGAGAAATATTCCAAGGAGACTATGATGAATCGAAGGTCCCCTAGGGCGCGCGGAAGTGGTCCAACGACGTCAATGCCCCAACGCGCTAATGGCCATACCGGTGGGATGGGCTGCAAGTTGCTCGGGGGTCTATGGATGACCCGTCCCATCCACTGGCATCCTTGACAAGACACACGGGGTCTTGCACATCCGCGATGGCCGTTGGCCTATAGAAGCCCTGCTTGAACGCCTTGCCAACGAGGGACCTCGACGCGATATGCGAGCCGCAAAGCCCTGCATGAATCTTGGCAAGGAGGCGCTTTCCCTCATTGCACGAAAGGCATCGCAAGAGTGGGGCGCAGACTCCCCGTTTGTATAGGACACTGTCCAGGACCTGGAAAGACCTAGCACGGTGCTATAACCGTCACAGCTCGAGGGGGTCATCCAGCTCGGCTATGTCCTGTAAAAAGCAGTAGATAAGCTACTGCCAGTCGCCTTGCTGGGGAATTTGATGGACAAGGGCAGCACCATGCTTGTCCTGCTTGATGGCTGCCATGGCAAGACCTCGTAGAATGCCCCCTCGGGGAGGGGAATCTACTGGCTGGCGGCCTTGGCATGGGCGTCGGCCTGCTCATTGTCCGCTCGCGGAATGGCTTTTACCGTGACGCCCAAAAAATGGCGTTCCATCGCACTTACCATGGCTAGAACATGGCCAAATCGGGGTCCTTGGCCTGGTAGGATTTGTCCACATGGCCCTCGATCAGACGCAAGTCAGTGCGGACAAGGACCCTTCGTGCGCCCAAGGCTTGAGCTTTGAGAGGCTGAAGAGTAGTGCTTCATACTCAGTTGTGTTATTTGTCGCCGGGAACCCGAGGTGTGCTAAATACTGCAGACGATGTCCCTCTGGCATAGTGAGCAGTGCGCCAACCCAGCGCCAGGAGCACCGTAGGCCCCGTCAATATTGAGGGTCCACACTGGGTCTGCTGGCGGTTGTGCGTGCGGCTGAGCTAGTGGAGTCCACTCAGCGAGGAAGTCCACGAGGACCGGAGACTTTATTGCCATGCGCAAAGCATACGTCAAGGAGAATGGTGTGAGCTTGGCGTCCACTTGCCGATGCGACCTGTGGACTCCTTGTTGTGTAGCATCTCCGCCAAGGGAAATGAGGATGGCACAGTGATAGGGTGAGCGAGGAAGTAGTGCCAAAGCTTCCTCGAGGCCATGACCAACACGTAGGTGAGCTTCTCAAGTTCGATGTACCGCGTCTTGGTGCCCTGAAGGGCTTCATAGATGAAGTACATGGGCCGCTGAAGGGTGCCTTCCTCAAGGACGAGGATTGCGCTGACTGCTGTTGCGGTGTGTAAGATCGAGGAGGCCGACAAGAGGGGGGTGAATAGGCGGTTTAAAATTATTCTACTAATTTAAGCAAACAATTATGACTTAATATATTGCCTAAAGCAAGTAAATAATGTAGAGACTAAAATCAAGTTAATATGGCTCAATTAGACGCTAGAACAAATGAACAATCCTATGAGCAAGAATAACTCTAATCTAGGTCCAAGTTTGCTACTCTAAGAATGCAAGCAATCAAATGATTCTAATGAAATAAATTGCTTGAAAGTAAATGAAGCACAAGAGAGCAAACCACAAATGACACGATCACTTGTTACCGTGGTGTTCGGAGACTTGCCGGTCTTCCCTAGTCCACGTTGAGGTAAGCCCGAACGAATCAGACCGGCTCCACAAATTAAGCCGAATCACCTCGATCACTAGCGGTAGCTCTTTCCCTGTCCAGGTAGGCGATCTCCAACCTTCACAATCTTGTCGGGCCTTCTCACAACCTTCTTGAGAAGATCACCGAACACTCCCGCCAAGCCATCTAGGTGTCGGCAAACACCAAGAGTAATGAATCACAGTGTGCTTGACCTCACTCAAGTGCCAAAGGATCAATCTACAGATGAAATGCACTTGAATTTGCTCAACTATCTCAATTGAATGCACAAGAAATGAAATGAGGTGTGAGAGGTTGCTCTATGCTCAAGGATGCTCAATAATGGTTCAATAACATGTCCTTGTGCTGGTGAGGTCGAATTTATACCCTCACCAAACTCAAATAGCCGTTACAATAATTAAACCCGAAAATTCAGGGAAATCGGAAGTTCTGTAGTGTTGGGGCCGGAACTTCCGGATTTCTGCAGAGGGCTTAGAACGGCTATGTCAGAGAGTCAGAAGAATCCGTTGACATTAAATGTGGTACTTCCGCCGTTGAAAATGCGGTACTTCCGGATTTCCAGAAGTTTCGATATTACCCCGGAACTTTTGATCTCCACGAGTTGAAGTTTTGAAAAGGTTGTTCTCTGGAAATAAACGTTCCGCTCACATATGCTGGAACTTCCGATTTTCGGAACTTCCGACCTAGCGGAAGTTCCGCCGTTTAACTAGCGGTATTTTCGATTTCCGAGAGGCTAAGTTTATTCGCGGTCGCTCTCTGGAAAAAAAGTTCTGCTCTGGAAGCCGGAGTTGCCGGCCGATCGAAAGTTCCATGATTTTAACACCGGTACTTCCGGCCGATCGGAAATTCCGCTTGTTGAAAGCCGATACTTCCGAAATTTCTAACAACGCACAGTTTTAATTCAATTTTATTTCTAAGTGCATGCATGATCCTAAATTGATCCATAAGGCACATAAGCATATGATCAAGCATTTAACCATGATCCATCTTAATAGTACGGCATCTAACCTATAATCCGGTCTTCCAACCTTTCTCCTAAGACTGGTAAAAAAATAAAAGAGCCCTAAACTATTTACCTTGTCGTCTTGGAACTCTTTGAATCTTGTGAAATCTTTTTGTGTACCTCTTACTTTGCCTTTGAGACTAATCCTTCCAAACACTTAACACACATATTAGTCCCATGATCACATAATGTCATTAATTACCAAAACCAATATTTTTAGGGGCCTAGATGCTTTCACAGTGGCGGTGAGATACAGCAGGAGGGGATCTGGTGCCGGGGTGACTGAAATGGGAAGGCTTGCGAGATGCTTCTTGAGTTTGTCGAAAGCCTTCACACAGTCGTCATCCCAATAGAACCTATCACACCCACGAAGGTTTTTGATGAACGGTAGGCCTTGCTCAGCTGCCCTGGATAGGAAGTGACTCAATGCGGCCATGCATCTAGTGAGCCTCTGGGCCTCCCTTGTTGTCTTGGGCAGCTCCATAGAGAGGATCGCGTCGACCTTGTTAGGGTTCATCTGGATGCCATGCCTGGACACCAGGAAGCCCAGAAGCTTCCCAGCTTGCACGCCAAAGATGCATTGGTTTGGGTTGAGCTTGATGCCCGCTCGTCTGAGGTTGTCGAAGGTCTCCTGAAGGTCTTGACCATGGGAGGCAAGTTGTTGGATCTTTACGACTATGTCGTGAATGTATGCTTTGACATTCCTTCTGAGCTGCAAGGCGAGCACGAGTGCGACGAGATGCATAAAGGTGGCGCCTGTGTTTTTAAACCCAAAGGGCATCTTGACGAAGTAGTATGTCCCTACCGGCGTTATGAAGCTGATCTTGACTTCGTCGTCCTCGGCCATGTGAATCTGATGGTAGCTGCCATACGCGTCCAGGAAGCTCATGAGCTTGCATCCTGCTGTGGCATCCACCAGCTAATCTATGCGAGGCAACGGGTTGTTATCCTTTGGACACACTTTATTAAGGGAGGTGAAGACAATACACATGCGCCACGCACCATTAGCCTTCTTCACCAGCATCAAATTTGTGAGCTAGTCCGGGTGCTGAACCTCACGGATGACCCCAGATTGGAGCAGCTTCGCTACCTTTGCCTTGGCTGCCTGTTGACACTCAGGAGACATGTGCTAGAGCCTCTACCTGACCGGCTTGGCATCGGGGCAGACCGCTAGAGTGTGCTCAATGATGGTACAGTCCATACCTTTTATGTCAGTCGGGGACCATGCGAAGCGTCCACGT
Organism: Dendrocalamus latiflorus; assembly: GCA_017311315.1. Classification (NCBI taxonomy): domain Eukaryota; kingdom Viridiplantae; phylum Streptophyta; class Magnoliopsida; order Poales; family Poaceae; genus Dendrocalamus; species Dendrocalamus latiflorus. Next base: position 13,318,141 of record CM029644.1, on the reverse strand, counting down.
TGTCCCGGAGTACCCAGAGTAGATCCTGCCCGACCTCTGGGGGAAGGCCCTCACCAATAGACACCTGATGGTCATCGGTGTGTAGGGGGACCCTCTTGACTCCACCATCCGGCCGGGGCTTGGGTGTCCATCCTAAGGCGGAGGGTGCGCCTGCTCCGGGGGTGTTAATGAGCATGTGATGATGCCTTGCGGGCCTGAGAGCTTCATGCACAGAAAACCATGGTGTAGGACCGCTCCAAAGGAATTGAGAGTCGGGCATCCCAGAATGGCGTTATATGGGTACGGGAGATCGATGACGTCGAAGGTGACGTCCTCGCTCCTCAAGTTGTCACTCTGCCCAAAGGACACTTGCAACCGTATCTGACCCAAAGCCTTCAACGGTTAACCTCCGAAGCCCTAAAGTGGGATTCCCGGGGGGCCTAACCGGCTCTGGGGATTCCCATCTGTCAAAGGCTACCACGTGTTGGCGGAGCCGCCTCCGTTGACCAAGATGCACTTAACATTGCAGCCTGCGATGGCGGCCTAGATGACCAGGGGATCCTGTTGAGGGAAGTCGACGCCCTCTGCATCGGCAATGGTGAAGGTGATGTCGTGTTGCGTCCAGGTCGGAGGCGCTTGTGCCAGGTATGCCGCCACGTGATGCAACCAATGTGCGTAGGCTTTCTGCTACCGCGCAGATGAAATTCCTAAGGAGGAACCCCCGGATATGACATTTATGACGCGGCGCTGGGCTTCCTCCAGGGCCTGTATTCGCAGGGGGCCCTCTTGGAGCTGCTGGACGTGAGCCACCACTAGTGTACCTGCTTCCAGGGTTCTGTCCCTGGTGACGCGTTGGCGAAGTGTCACAATGGTGGGGCATGTCTGCATGAGATGGTCACCGCGGCCATGCACTTCGCACCACAGGCTGTATTGCTGGCGGTCTCCTTCACCACAGGTTCCATTATCTCAGCCCCGGCCTCGCTCGCGTCCCCGACCTCTGTGACCCCGCCCTCGGCCAACAGGGGCACTGTCATCAGAGCCTTCCTCGATGTCAAAGATGTAGCGGGCCTTCTAAGACCTACGCTGTTTGCGGTTTGACTTGTCGTTCGACGAATCTTGTTTGTGTTTGGAGGTGTTGGATCGTAAGGGCCTTCTCACCCCAAAAGCTAGCCAATGAGGTGAGGGACTCCTCCACTTTTAAGTTAGGTCCCTTGCCCTTCCACAACCAATGTGGGACTATTCCAACAATCTCCCCCTTCACACATTGGTGTCCCTCAGCCCTTCACCGCCCCTTCACCATACACCGACGGTCCCTTCACCATACACCGACGGTTCCTCAGGGTCACAGTGCATCAGGCGTTCACACACTAGTGTCCATTGGGCCAGAGATGTTAGAACCAGGCTCTGATACCACTAGTTGGATCGTAAGGGTCTTCTCACCCCAAAAGCTAGCCAATGAGGTGAGGGACTCCCCCACTTTTAAGTTAGGTCCCTTGCCCTTCCACAACCAATGTGGGACTATTCCAATAGGAGGTGTCCTTCGAGGAGTCTTGCTTACACTCGGAGGTGTCCTTCGAGGAGTCCTACTTGCGCTTGGAGGTGTCCTTCGGTGAGTCCTTCACCTGGTTGGTGTTAGAGTTGTCGCCTCTGCGCCGCTGTGCATCCTCTTCTGCCCTCACGTACTTCTCCATCTTGTCGAAGAGCTTGGCCACCGTCTTTACTGGCTTGCACGCATTGTATTCGGCTAGCGGCCCCGGGCGAAGGCCTTTGATGGCTGTGTTGATGATAGTGGTCTCATTGACGTCCTTGACCTGGCAGCGAACCTTGGCAAAACGCTTGAAGTACTCTCGGAGCTTTTTCGAGGGCTTCTGTTTGATGGCAAAGCGTTGATCCGCGTTCACACTCGACATAGTTTCCCTAGAAGTTGTTATACAGGCGGTCCCGGATTTGTTCCCATGCATAGATCCAGTTCGGTTCTATGGTAAAAACCAAGAGAGTGCCACTCCCTGCAATGTAAGCGACAGTACCTTCGCCTTGGTGGATTCGTCCCCGCCAGTGGCCTCGATGGCGGTTTCGTACATGCAAACGAACTCCCTGGGTTCCGTGTTGCCCTTGTACGGCTTGATGGTGGGGAACTTGAAGTCATCTGGCCACGCCAACTGCTGCAGGCCAGCATAGAGGGGGGACTCCGGATAGACACATCGAAGCGCAACGCGACCAGAGGTGGGAGCGTCGCGGCTGTCTGCTCGGTCTGGTGTAGCTTTCGTCGCCGCTACCGGTAGGGTTTGTTGGCTCCGCGCCTCCTGCTGGCTTTGAGCCTCTTACATTTCTTGCACGGCTCCTCAGAGATCCACCAGCTTGCGCTGCAATGTACCGAGGGCCGCCAGCCTGGGCACTGGTACGAACCACCAGGTTGGTAGCGACTACAGCCTGTCCTCCAGAGCAATTAAGCGTGTCGGTGCGATGGGCCCCAAGGTCGGTGATGAAGCCGATGCTGCCGCCGGGGCCACTTGTCGCTCCCGCACTGGGCGCTAGGTCGTTGGCCAAGCCAGCGTGGACATCGGCGTCATTGCTTCCGCCGACCAAGGCACCACTATCGAGGCCAACCGCTGCACTAGCGGCGGGGCCAGCTGCCGCGCCACGGATGTCAACATCGGCACTCGCAACACCAGCATTGCCATCCGCGCCAGTTGCTGATGTAGACGCCAGCGGTGTGCCGACCGAGGCCCTGGCGTTTGCGAGCGCTGCTGTCGTTGATGAAGCTTTCTTTGGTGCCATCACTTCTCAAATCTCGCGACTTGCAATCCATCGTCCTCATGGACGGCATTAACTGTTGTGGCTACTGACCAAACAACATATGAGGAGAATGGTGGAGTGGAGGTGATAGACAATGCTTGCTCCTTCTATGTCCAGGGCATGTATATATATTTCCATGAAGTGTATTTTACAATCTTACCCTTACATTCATGTGACCTTCATAGGGGTACCTATGTCATTACACACATCCAATTTTGGGCCTTGCAACTCTTTAGCAGGCCGGATGGGCTTAGGTGAGGGTCACATCTAGAATTTTTTGTACGGATAATCCCTTTTTTATTCGAAAATACATAAATATACTCGTGAGAAAATTTTTTACAAAAATAGTCTCCAGTCGCCGCCCCATTGGGCGACTTCTGCCTTTCGCCCAACCGGGAGGTGACAAAATATCTGTCGCTCGGTGATTGAGCGACTGCAAGTAGTCGCTTTCCTGTTAGGCGACTGCATAGCAGTCGCCCAATGGATGGGCGACTTTAGTCAATCCCCGTGATTTTTTAGAGTTTTGTCAATTTTGTAGTTTTAAACTGAAAAAAATATAGTATAGTTGTAATAAAAGGTTATGTTTATTGTATGTTGTAGGTGCATTAAAAATTTTGAGAAATTTTTTTAAGAACAATTGACTGTAGAACGTTTGATATATACATTGGTAAGTGATATTTTTATGTTACTAAGAATTAGTGTACCAAGAGTATGTTAATATTGTTAAATGACTTGCTATCTGAATCATTGAATGCGAACACACGAGATAATAACCTTATGTGAATAGAAATAAACTTCATAACATGCCGCGTACAATTTTATTACATGCATAACATATAGCATGATATGCGACTAACCCACCCAACTGCTCGTAACATTTTGTCTACTGGGTGTAGCGTGGTTGTTTCCCCTTTTTATCGCGCCTTGAAGATGGCTCCGCTGCATCCTTTTTCCTGTCATTCTTGGACTTGAGAGCTGCCTCACGAGCTTCAAGCTCTTCCTCCTGACGCTTGATGGTTGCTTCACGCAGACTTAGCTGCTCCCGCCTCCTTTGCATCTCATCCTCCTTGCCCTTCAGACGGATTTGGTCCACCCTCACGCGGCGCTCTTACTCAAGCCGCATATGTCGTTCCACCTCGCGAGCGTGAGTCATCTTGACAAAGTATTGTCCTTTGTTTTCCACCTCCTTTGGCCGGTTCCCTGGCCATGCCGGCGGCACCCGATCCACCCATTCGATGAACTTGCAAGCCTATGTGTGGCGTGGTAGATGTCATGGATCAAGTTGAAAATCGATAACGAGAAACAAGGGATTTAATTGTCGTCGTTACCACGAAGTCATCATCCAGGTCTGGACAATTGAAGAACCTACGGCCGTAGTTGGCTCGTGGTACTGGAGCCGTCCAGACGCACAACATCGTCCTAAAGCCGCAATGGCACTTCGGGCGCTCATGCCACTCCGGCACTCCAAATGGGTCGGACTTCCAGGAAGACATTGTTGTGTGGTAGTATTGTGATGTCTTGAGGAGGAGATGTGGTATGGAAGACATATGAGGCCTTTATGTAGGCAGGTTATCTGGTGCAGTGGGCATAGTCCATGGAGAGGATCTTTTCGCTTTTCCTGGTTTCCAGTGTAGCAATAAATGGGTCTATGTAGGCTTTTCAGAGACTATAGTCTCGTAATAAATTCATAGTTCGTAGCTGCCCTCTTTTGTCATCTCACTGAGCAAAGCTACCCTCTTTTCTCCTGTCACTGAGCAAAGCTGGGTCGTGTTGTCATGTCCCTGAGCAAAGCTGGGTCCTGTTGTCATGTCGCTGAGCAAAGCTGGGTCGTGTTGTCATGTCCCTGAGCAAAGCTGGGTCGTGTTGTCATGTCGCTGAGCAAAGCTGGGTCGTGTTGTCATGTCACTGAGCAAAGCTGGGTCGTGTTGTCATGTTCCTGAGCAAAGCTGCACTCTATTGACATCTCACTGAGCAAAGCTGCCCTTTTATTTCACTCTATTGTCAAGTATGTACGCAGAACTGTCATCTTTTTTTTTGGTCACTGTATTAAGCTGCCCCGTTTTGCTATAAGTAGCACGGTTGGGGTCCCATGACATTGTAAATCGAACAAAGAAGTACCCTCTCTTTCGTGGTGAAACATACTATGTCGGAAGTCGAGGTGCCAGTGGGATTTGGGTCACCGAAGGAAGACATTCCCTTAGAAAGGAGGGAGATGTTCGGTCCACAATACCGATTGATACCAAGCCGGCGTGCTCAACCAACGTGGCCGAAATGCAGACACAATGAGTACGCGGTCGTCCAGATCTTGGATTCCCCGAACGATGGCGGGCGACGTTTCTTCCGATGCTCACGCTCCGGGGTACAAATTAGTAATATTACATTTTTTATTGCTTATGGACCCTTGAAGTTTACCGTCCTTTTTTTTGAAGAGTGCAAAATGCGACTTCTCCCGCTGGATCGACCCTCCTCATGAACGGTATGTTGATCGTTATGTGGATACATTATGGGCTCGAATATGGGACTTGGAGTACCGAATGGAGAGTCTCACTGAGGAGAACAACGACCTCCGCGAACAGATGCAACGCGAGAGGGGCAACGAGGAGGTCGTGAATATAGGAAGCTCTTATGATCCCACATGTTGCTGCGCGAACCCGAGCTGCATATGTGCATGCCACTACAACGACGGCCAGCCACGTCCGAGGCGGCCCCCTCAGCAATTCTCCATGTGGGTGCCACGAGGCTCGTTTGGCATGTAGGTCACGAGGGTACCGAATGTGTCGTATTTTAGTTCATGTATTTGTTGATGTGTTGATGCTGTGGCGGTAGGACTGTTGTGTTGATGTTTTGGGTGTACTACTTTCCATAAATTCTGTTTGTATGTGCAATGTATGTGTTGTTTCGTGTTGTAAGTGCATGACGCCTTCATTTTCTGTGACCTTCATATTCTGTGGCCTCTTTCCATAACGATGTAATGTGCAACGTTGTTAAGCATGTGATGAATTGGTTGTTATGTACGTGGAGTTGTTATCACAAGGCAAAAAAATTTGCAATACTTAAAAGGGAAACAGTACGTTCCACGAAATAAGTGCATTACAGAAAAGGGATGTAACATACAAGGTTTACAAATGGTACATGCAATTTAGCATGCATTACAACACCAACTACTGATCCGGACATGCATTGCATCGTCTAGCTGTGTGCCCCTCCTGACCGCATCGCCCACAACGTGCACCAGATGTTCCAGCTTGTGATTCGTCCATGTCATTTCTAATACGTCGGCTCTGTCGCCGACCCTTCCCACCCTTCAGCATGTTAATATCCGGAACCCAGGTCCTCGCTGAAATGTCCAAAGTGGTGAAGTTTCCCACCGCCCTGAACCCCCGGATCTCCCCACACCAAGCTTGCAGTATTCTCTCCTTGAAAAAGTACTCGGACATGAAGTTGGAAGGATCCATGCCCACGGTTCCGCATGCAGCGAGGATATGAGAGCATGGCCTGTGTAACAACTTAAGCTTGTTGCATGTGCAGCTAGGTTCGTTTGCATGATCTCCAAGGCATACCTCGTGAGTAATAAGTGAACGAGATGTCCCAAATCCGGCTCTGTCACGGAGTATCACCTCGAAATGATGCTCCCTGTTGCCCATGACATGCACTGTGTGCAATTGACCCTTCTGTGCCTTCGTCTCCATGTACGCGGTAATGTTTGACGAATACAGGGCTCCGGGATTGGCCGCATGAAGTGCGACACTCGCGTGCCTCTCCCTGAAGTACCGGATTGTGCTGTGAAAAACACCTTCCACGATGGCGACAAGGGGCTGAGAACGGAGACCCCTGAGAACCCAATTGTACACCTCGGCAAGGTTACTTGTCATTATTCCGTACCTTGCGCCATCCGTGTCGTGCAACAACGACCACTTCTCCAATGGTTCCCCCTCGATCCACTGCGAGAAGCACTTGATGTTTCGTGTGCTCCTCCTTCTTGGACCACTTGGGTTAGACTCATCGATTGCTGGCAAGCATTGCGGTTGTGCCGCCCCAGGAATGACCGGCCCCTTGCTCCTCTCGTCGACGTTCTTCCTGGTGTGCTCATCCAACAACCCCCATAAAGCATCAAATTTTCTCTGCTGGTTCTGCCTAGCCAGCCTCTTGAATAGCTTCATTAAAGATTGTTTCGGGAATTGCTTGAAAAAGTTTGCCCCTAAGTGACGACTGCACCACCGGTTCCTCATGTCCGGCCAAGGAACGCTCTCCTCAGGGTCTTCTTGAAGTTTTCGTATCGCCTTTATAATACCGGCGTGGCGATCATGGATTACGCACACACCAGGACGGGTGCCTACAACTCCAGCCTTCACATGTCTGAGAAACCACAGCCAGCTCTCATAATTCTCTCTCTCCACAAATGCAATAGCCAGCGGCAATATTTGATTGTTACCGTCAACGCCTATGGCCGTCAGGAGCTGCCCTTTGTATTTGCCTGTCAAGAAGGTCCCATCTACAGAGATCACTGGCAGCATGTGCTTGAATGCTTCAATGCTAGCACCAAATGCAAACAATGCTCTATGCAACACTGCAAATCCCGGTGGACTTATGGACGGCTTCTCGTGCACGGCGATGTACGTGCCCAGGTTCCTTTGTTGCAACACCTTAAGCATACGAGGAAGGTTGTCGTACGCCGCCTCGAAAGTGCCAAAACGTTTTTCCAACGCCTTTTGCTTGGCACGCCACGCCTTCGCGTAGCTAATCTTATACTTGAATTTATTCTCGATAGCTACCACAATATGCGTTGCCGCAATATCTCTCTGCTCCACTATCTCCCCATACATCAAATTGGCTATAAATCCGAACGTCAGGTTACGATGCCTCGCCAAGACAGTGTTCAGAATGCAGGAGTGCGGCTCCACCTTGGACACAATCCAGTGAGTGTCATACTTCGGTCTACGTGCGTGCACCCTCCAAGGACAACCAGCCTGCTCGCACTTCACAGTGTACTGCTCCTGGCTTGATTTGACGACGCGAAATGTCCATTGCATTGAGAGGGCCCAAAGCTTGATGGCATCCTGCAGCGCTTCCTTGTCAGCAAACGTAGCATGCACCCGAACCTTTGTCTCATGATACTCCCATGGTGATTCATGCTCATCATGGGCGGAAACACCCTCCGCATTAAACCGGTTCCATTCCTGGGGGATAGGAACTTCTTCATCATCCGAACTATCCTCCTCGTCGTCCTTTACAGCTTGCTCTTCATCCCATGCCCTCTGGTCATCAAATTCCATCTGCTGCACGATACACTCATTATGCTCTCCTTCATCTGCTTGCCCAGTTCCGTCTCTATAGCTTGACAGCTGTAACTCTCCTCCATGTATCGCATCGGCTTGCCCAGTTCCCTCTCTATAGCTTGACGGCCGTAACTCTCCTCCATGTACCGTATTGCCTTCATCACGAGCAACTTCATCAGCTCCACCAACGTGCGGCCCGCCCGAGCTGCTAGCACCTCCCGAAGCATAGGCGGACACACGAGCTTGCGCAGCTGCTTGTAGTGAGCACGGTTGCACAAGCAGGACACACTCGTATCCACGGCGCCGGCACCCTTGCACAAATCCCTTCCACGAAGCAGAGCGCACCAATGTCTTCAACTCCCATCTGATGTCAGTGGGAGACCGGCTCCAAAGCTCTTGCACAACGACGCTGCACACCTCGGGGTCCAATGAAAAACTCTCGGTCAGCCAATGCTGCACATCTGTCATTCGAGCATTCTCGTCATCCGGAAGTACGAGAGTGACTTGCGGAAAATTGCTTAAATCCACACCATTCGGACCTTCACGAATCATTCCAGCACCATAATACACTCTCAATGTAGTACTGGCCATTAATGATGTAGACCTACATGTATTATTGAAATTTACGACATGTCAAATAACATCGTTCAACACTAAACTAAACTTTCCAAACTAAAAAGGGTAGTAAAATTTCCATACTACAAAATGTATACTACATCTACAATTTTTACTAACACCAATATTTCATCTAAATAATAGTGTAAATACAACCTAATTAACAAAAATACCTGGATCCAAATCGATGGAATAGCTTGGACTCCTTCTTCCTCCCTCACCTCCTCCTTCAACCCTGTCCTCCTCTCCTTCTCTTCTCCCCTCTACTCCTTTTCTTCCTCTCCTCCCTCTTTTCTCCCCTTCTTTTCTTCCTCTTCCTCCTCTCTTCTTCTCTCTGGCTCTCTGTGCAGAATGAGGGAAATGAGGGAAAAGTGGTTGCTAGTGGGCGGCAGTCGGTGGAATAAGTGGATATCCACCCCTGTCGCCCTACCGTTGGGCGACTGCAATTTCAGTCGCTCAACTGTACAGCGACTGCAATTACAGTCACTCAACCGTAGAGCGACTGCATAAGTCGCCCAACGGTTCAAACATTCCCTAAATGTCGCCTTCCGGTTGGGCGAAAGGCAGAAGTCGCCCAATGGGGCGGCGACTGGAGACTATTTTTGTAAAAAATTTTCTCGCGGGTATATTTATGTATTTTCGAATAAAAAAGGGATTATCCGTATAAAAAATTCTCACATCTACCGCAAGTTACATATGATTTTACTCGGTACAGTTGAATTTAATATATTTTTTACTATGAATTTTTTATTGATCTCGTTTTGAAAAAAATGTATCGTTTAAAAATTAGTTGCTATAAAAAGTACAAATATAAACCGAACTTCAAATCCAAAAGAAGCGCCGCTAATCTCACGGAAAAGTGTTAGGAAAAAAGGGGTAAGCTAGCTCTTGCCACTTGCAGGCCTACGCTACATCATATGTAAAACATGTACATACTATTTGCCAGTACAAGTGAAAACCTCTTCTAAGCGTTCTTTTTAAAGAATTGGAACCTCACACCACATGTAAAACATGTACATACTATTTGCCAGTACAAGTGAAAACCTCTTCTAAGCGTTCTTTTTAAAGAATTGGAACCTCACACCACATGTAAAACATGTACATACTATTTGCCAGTACAAGTGAAAATCCTCTTCCAAGCGTTCTTTTTAAAGAATTGGAACCTCAGGCACATCGACTCCAACCACAGCAAGAAACAAGATACCTAAGCAAATGTGGCCGCTTGCGCTATCACTCTTCCTCATTCCTCTCCTGTACTTGCTCTTCAGCAGCAAGAGGAAGGCCAGAAATACAGATGGTGCAAAAAATGCTCCTCCAGGTCCCCCAGACCAGCTGCCAGTGTTGGGCAATCTCCTCCGGCTTGGCGGCCGGCCGCACCGCTACTTCCAGGATCTCGCCGCGAGGTACGGCCCCGTCGTGGAGGTGCGGCTCGGCAGCATGTGCACGGTGGTGATATCGTCAGCGGAGGCGGCCAAGGAGGTCCTACGGACGAATGATCTCAAGTGCTGCAGTCGGCCAGACTCCCCAGGTGAGTTTTTTCTGATCTGCTTCCTAGGCGACTATGTGCATGCAAGCATTACCATATGATATATGACTAGAAAGCTCATAATAAAAAAGTATGACTAGAAGCTTCGATTATTACGATGCCTTTCTAGGCCAGGTTCATGCAGCAAAAGGGCCTTAATTGACCACGGGCCAATTTTTTGAGTGCGGATAATTGACTAGTATATTCGTTTTAAAACATAGAAATCCACAAGTTACGGTCCAACACTATCTGAACATCATTGTGAAAAAACATATAAATAAATCGAACTCTGGTGATAAGTCGCAATGAATTTCTTATTGTAGAAACATTTATCAATTGATCATGATACACTATTTTGTCGGACAAGGGAAAGAAATGGGGCACACCTAGTTAATTGCTAAGGGTTAGAGAGCCAATGTGTCATATCTTTGGGCTATGTAATGGATGGCAACTGCAGGTCAATTGTTTATTGTTTTGACTAGGGCTTCCAAACAAGAAAAAAAATACGGTACTATATAAGTGGTAATAGATTTGTTATTGTAGACAAGTAAATGTACATGACACATGCACGCGGCAAACATTTATCTATTCTCACGGGGAAACCTAATTATATATTAGGGGCTAGTATTAGATTTGGTTTGATCCTGAATTCACACCCGAGTTTGGTCCTGACTAGGGAACAAAACCGGCCATTGGAAGAAAACTGGAGGCTACCAAATCTCAGGAAAAACCGTCGAAGTTTTTGGATTTGAATTCGGTATAGAGCTAAAAATTTGTATAACTGGCCGAAAATTTCCGGTAACTAGCTTGAATTCAAATTTGGCCTGTACACAAAATTACCGGGGGTCACCGTCACTGACATTTCCGGTTATCGTCCAGGATTCTCTTCCCTGGCCCTCACAACCGATATAAGTTGAACATCCATAACAGCCAATTTTTGATAGTCCAAAACAAATTAATACCGGCAATAACAATTTCGATAGGAAAGAGGTTGATAGCAACGCTGCGATATGTGGTGAAGCCTACGGACGTTGCAATATACTGGACTAAGATGTGGAATAGAAATAGACTGTAATTATTTTTTTTAATTGCGCCAACCGGATCTTAAACTTAAGACCTCTTAGCATTGTATTATATTGAGTTATATGCACCAACCAGTTTACCTAAAAATTTAAATTAAAAAAAAGACGTACAATTCAGTTATACTTCAATAGTACGAACAGATAGAGATTGCAGAATCTTTGTACCGGTAGCAGGTTTTGAGGACGAGCATCAGTTGGGGAGAGCAGTATACTTTGTGTAGCTATAGTCTAGCTATACCCCGCTCGGTTGGGCTGAAAAGCTGTGGCTTATGCTGAAATTGCACTGTAACGGATGAAATTTTACTGTAGCTGAAGATGACTTATTTAGCGTAATTAAATTTAAAAAAATTTAAAAATAGAAAAAAATATGTTAGCTCATTACGGACAACGCGAACGAATACATGAAAAAAGAACGGGCAAAAAAGTTCCAAAAAAAGTCAAAAATTCAGAAAAAGACAAAACTTATGAATAGTGAAAAATAAACCAGAAGCCAGAAGCTGAAGATGAAATGAGCGGGGTGTAGTTTATCAAACCATCCTTCCAATTTTTTCTTCTACAGGACCAAGGACGCTCTCCTACAACTTCCTGGACGTGGCCTTCTGCCCCTACACCGACTACTGGCGCCAGATGCGAAAGCTCTTCATGCTTGAACTGCTGAGCAAGAAGCGTGTGCAGTCCTTCGCCTACGCCAGAGCAGCTGAGGTTGACCGTCTCATCAGCTCCCTGGCCAATTCACCCCCGGACATGCCTGTCAACATGACCGACAAGCTGTACGAGCTCTCCGACGGTGTCATCGGCACGGTGGCCTTTGGGAAGTTGTATGGGTCGGCACAGTTCGAGAAGAGCAAATTTAAGGAGGTGATGGATGAGACTCTGCAAGTGCTCGGCAGCTTTACATATGAGGACTTCTTCCCGTCGTCGACGATCAGCCGGTGGGCAGATGCTTTGGTTGGAGCAGCTGCGCAGCGAAGGAGAATCTTCCGCAAGATTGATGGCTTCTTCGACTTTATCATCGACAAGCACCTTGAACCCGAAAGGTTGCAGGAAGGGGAGCAAGAGGACCTGGTGGACGCGCTGGTGAAGCTGTGGAAGGAGCAGGGAGAGACGATGGGACTAACTCGTGATCATATCAAGGGAGTTCTGATGGTAAGATTCAGTCCACTTTATAATGTCATTTATACTAAAAGCATTTGAATAACTATAACTAAATTTAGGGTTTTGTTAAACATCATCCGGTTGTTTTTTCCTAACTATCATCCAGATTTAGGACCGTTGGATTAGAGATCCAATGGCCATGAATTCTCCCCCTCTCCCTTGAATTTTACTCCCTCCCCATTAAAAAAATCTCCCGCTTCAAAAACAAAGGGCGCCTTGACTCTAATCTAAGGATCACAAATTTGGATGATAGTTAAGAAGAAAGCATCCAGGTGATGCTTAGACACTCCCATAAATTTATATTTTGAGTTATTGTCCAACTTAGGTTTCGCTAAATGTACAATAACTTAAGATTATAAAATTGTAGGACATTGCTTAAGTAATGTTGTAGTAGCTGAAATATAATGTCCAAACACTTTCATAAAATATTGCAACAACTATGTTTCAAAGAAAACATATCACTACCACAAAATAAGCTATACTAGACGTCTCATCACAGACGGTTCATGTGAAGCTGTTTGTGCTTTGATTATTACAGACGGTTCATGGCTAAAACCATCTCTGAAACTATCACAGACGGTTGGGTTTAAAAGCCGTCTGTGATATATGCATTATCACAAACAATTTTTAATTAGAATCGTCTGTGAAACTATCACAGATGGTTTGTATAACAAACCGTCTCTGATAATGACATGTCACCGATCCGTGGCGTATCTTCCAGGATTTCGATCTCACCCGTCCATTCTCTCCACATAGGATGGCAGACACCGGTTCCTCCCACCGCTCGGCCCTTATTAATTACTTCCCATCTACCTTTTTACCGACAGTCACGGGTGAGTTCATCCATTGTATAGATTCCTGCATCTTCTTCTCGACGACGTCGACTACCACTGTAAGCTAGCGCCTCCATTGTGATACCACGGTCGACTGCATAATACACTCTTGTCGTAAGTGTCGTAAGAGTGTCTTATCCAATCTCACTGTCGTGCTACAAAGGTGGCGCTACTGCCGCCTCTCCATTGTCCGTGATATCCGGCTGCCATCCGATGTATCCAGCTTATTCCTCGATGACACCGACTACCGCCGTGAGCTACTGCCTCCGTTGTGACACCACGGTTGACTGCAGAACACATTCTTGTCGTAAGTGTCGTAAGTGTGTCTTCTGCAGTCTCACCGTCGTGCCACAAAAGTGGTGCTACCGCTACCTCTCCATTGCCAATGATATTGGGCTGCCATCCGATGCATCCAGCTTATTCCTCAATGACGCCGACTACCGTCGTGAGCTAGCACCTCCGTTGTGACACCCTGGTCTACTGCAGAACACACTCTTGTCGTAAGTGTTGTCAGAGCGCCTTGTGTAGTCTCACCGTCATGCCACAAAGGTGGTGCTACCGTCACCTCTCTATTGCCAGTGATATCCGGCCGCCATCCGATGCATCCAGTTTCTATTGTCTGCTAGGATCTCTTCTTCTTATATATTCTTGCCGTGTCAAAGAGTTGGGTTCGTTATCTTGTTATGTTATAATGGTGAATTCTAATTTTAATGGAAATAAAATATGCTGTTGTGTTTGCCACTATATTTGCTTATTTTCAAAGGGCATAGATATAGGATGAACTATCACAGACGGTTTGTGCTACAAACCGTCTGTGTTGTCTTTATCACAGATAGCTCACAAACTGTCTGTGATAACCTCTGATTATCAGTGACATATAAATACAAGCGGTTCAGAAAATCGTCTGTGATGATAGTTCTGAACTGTCTGTGATGACCCTTTTTATAGTAATGACAATTGTTAACTAAAGTTTATCAGCATGAGCATTCAGGTCATTATGAACTCGAATAAAAAAAGCCCTACGATTATTAGCATATTTAGGAAATATCGAGTTTTTTCTTTTAATTTCTATGATATATTGTCGTGCTATAACAGTGGCATCAAATAAAATGTCATACCACATATGGAAAAATATTAACATGTCATACTAGATATAGAAAAATTATTAGCATAACTTAACTCTAGCAAGGTACTAATATAAACTACATATACAAACAGCAAGAGTTTCTTCACTTGACGAATAATAATTTACACAACAACACAGAAGAAGATATTATAATGTGCAGCTACAATGTTATATTTCCTATTTTCCAGAATACATTTGCGGGAGGCATAGACACTTGTGCTGTAGCTACAATTTGGGCTATGTCTGAGCTTATGAGGAACCCAAGGGTAATGCACAAAGCACAAACTGAGGTGCGCAATGTGGCAAAAAGCAAATCAAGAGTGGACGAAGAAGATATCCCAAAACTTAATTACCTTAAGATGATAGTGAAGGAGAATTTCAGACTACACCCACCTCTGACCCTATTAATGCCAAGAGAAACCATGCAAGCCTGCAAGATTGGTGGCTACAGTGTGCCAGCGAGGACAAGAATATTTGTCAATGTTTGGGCAATGGGAAGAGACAATAAATTATGGGGCAACCCAGATGAGTTCTACCCTGAGAGATTTGAGGAAACAGATGTTGATTTTAGTGGCTCGCACTTCGAGCTCCTACCGTTTGGTTCAGGACGCAGAGCTTGCCCTGGCTTGGCCATGGCTGTTGCCAATGTGGAGCTCGCATTGGCCAATCTGTTGCACTGCTATGATTGGGGGCTTCCAAACGGGACGAAAATTGAGGACATCGATATGGAAGAAGTTGGTTCACTCACTTTCCGCAAAAAGGTGCCTCTTTGTATTGTACCTGCAAAGCGCGGTTAATCAAGTGATATTGCAATGAGTCGATATAATTGCATATTAGCTGTATGGGTGCGACAAACATATGCTTCAAACGTTAAGGCATGAGAGTTATGTTGCTTTTCATTACAAATATATGGGAAATGTTTAGTATTTCAAATAAATTATGTGTACCCGATTGCAACATACAAAATGGATAAGAATAATTTGACTATTCAACTAGTTCTATGGATAATTTGTACTCGATAACATCCTCCACAGATGTTTAATTTGTGCATATCTAAAGGCCTAAGAATGCATGGTGAGGTATATATCTCAAATGTGTTATACACTGCAGAGCAATTGACATTTACACATGATAACACAAACAAAGGGCAAAATTGAACAGAATTTTCCCCATATTCTGTGGTCATTTGTGGAACATCCCAGATGACAAGCGCAAACCTTGGTTCAAAATATAGCTATAACGTCGAATTGGATGTCAAATTTTGGTTTGTCGTGACAGTTTGGATGAAATGGTACCCCAAGGGGAAAAATAGGGTTCGACAGAAGAAAATAAAATTTTATCAGGTTTAATTTAGAAATTAAATGATTGAAGATTTTTGTATATGCCATCCTGACCTTGTGAATCTACCACGAAAATTCTGTTTTTGTGTATGCCAGACAAAATAGCTGTTCTGCTCAGCGGCGAAGTGAAAAACAAAATCGAGGGTGGGCTAAGGCATTAAGCTAGATTGTCACAAACACAATATCTTATTTTTGTTCAATTCAAATTTATACGTGAATAGAAGAGAAACAAACAAAAACGAGAGAAATACAATAAAAAGTACCGCAGTAATAGAAAGTGCATCCCGAAAAGATATAAATATACTTCCAGTGAGTAGAGATCAGTCATCTGCATATCAAAATAGCAGAATTAGTGATATGATAATTAATTGTAAATGATCATGTACATTAAAAAAAATAACATACCATTAGCATGCAAGATTAAATTATGAGGCAAATTCATTTTACAAGATTTCATGCATTGGAATCTGTTGTAGGGGTGGCCCCCACCTAAGCCCAGCCGGGCTGGTAGAGGGTTGTAAGGCCCAAAATGGGATATGTGTAATGACGTAAATGCCCCTGAAAGGGATGCTTGAATGTAAGGGTATAATTGTAAAAGCGCTCCCCATGTGGATATATATACAACACAGACCACGGGGGAAACCCTAAGCACTTGCTCACCTAACTCTCCACTACCATACTATCTCTCTCTGTTTGGTCTGTAACTACAATAGTTGGCGCCGTCCGTGGGGAGGACAAGAGCAAGCCTCAAGATCTGAAGAAGGATGGCACCAAGGAAAGCTTCATCGTCGGCGGTGAAGAAGAAGACGGCGGGCGCGACGGAGTTTCGCGTCAACACCAGGATTTCGGTGTCGGCAATCGCAAGTGCGGGCGGTGACGCGGACGCCATCACAGACACGACGCAAGACCCCGTCGCCGCCAACGCGACGGTCGACCCCGCCGCCGCAGCCACGACTACAGTGTAAAACGCCCTGTTGGCGGCTCTCGACGCGTTTCAGCGGGAGTTGGTGGATCTCCGTGGGGCCGTGCGGGACATGCGAGAGGCTCGGAGTCAGCAGACCTTGCCGGCGGTTGCGGCGGAGCCCGCGCCAAAGCGGGCGAATAGCCACGACGCCCCCACGTCCAGCCGCGCCCCGTTGCGATGTGTGGACCCAGAGTCCCCACTCTCTGCAAGCCTACGGCAGGCGGCATGGCCGAAGGACTTCAAGTTTCCCGACGCCATCGAGCCATACAGAGGCGACACAGACCCCCGGGAATTCATGCGCGTGTACGAGACCGCCATCGAAGCTGCTAGTGGAGACGATACCACGAAGGCAAAGGGACTCCCCCTCGCGTTGCAAGGAGTGGCACTCTCTTGGTTTTTCACCATAGAGCCAAACTCCGTCTGCACGTGGGAGCAGATCCGCGACCGCCTCTACAACAACTTCCAAGGGAACTATGTCGAGCGCGTCGACGCGGATCAGCTCTTCGCGGTCAGGCAGAAACCCTCGGAGAGACTCCGGGAGTACTTCAAGTGCTTCGCGAAGGTCCGCTACCGGGTCAAGGGTGTCAACGAAATGACTATAATCAATGCAGTGGTGCAGGGCCTCTGCCCAGGGCCGCTGGCCGATTACAACGCCCGCAAGCCAATCAAGACGGTCGTGAAGCTCTTCGATAAGACCAAAGAGTATGCGTGGGCGGAGGAGGATGCGCGAAGACGCGAGGGCAACAACTCCGATCCCATTCAGGCGGAGGGGTCGTCGCAGAAAGGAAGCGCGGGGAATGACCCCCCGAAGGGGAAACGCAAATAAGAGCCCGCAGGAGACGCCTCTGAACGCGGTGACGCCGGGGGGCATGAGGGCTCGTTGAGAAGCAGGCGCAAGCCCCGGCGTAACCAGCGCAAGTCCCAAAAGGCTCGTCACATCCCCGGGAACCTACCCCCACCCCGCGGGGGAGGGGCCGGGGACGGGGCGCGGAGGTCACGACGAGAGACCGCGAGCGGAGTAGGAAATCCTAAACTACGGCAGGTGGTGCAAAGTGCATGGATACGGTGACCACGTCACGCGAGCATGCACCGCAGTAATGGAGCTGTGACAAGCAACCACTAGAACCCGCGCCTTGGGGGCACAGCCCCCCACCGTAGCTCACGTACAGCAGCTGCAGGAAAGCCCCCCGCGAAATTGCGGCTATAGAGGGGGCCCGGCACCGCATCGTGAGCGTCATCACTGGAGGCTCCTCGTTGGGAACCTTCTCGGTGCGACCACCACCGGGGATGCCGCACCACAACATTGCCTTCACGCCAGCCGATGCCCAGGCTGTGGAGTTCCCCCACCAAGATCCCCTAGTCATCCAGGCTGACATTGCAGGCTGCGACGTCAGGCGCATCCTCATTGATGGGGGAAGCTCCGCAAACATTCTGTTCGTGGAGGCCCTTGACCGCATGGGGATCCCTCAGAGTCGCTTGGGGCCGTCGGAGACCCCGCTTCAAGGTTTCAGAGGTCAGCCACTGAAGGCCTTGGGTCAGGTACGTCTCCAAGTTTCCTTGCGCCAGGTCGATAACACCAGGAGCGAGAACATCGTCTTCGACGTTGTAGACATCCCGCACCCGTACAACGCCATACTGGGCCGACCCGCCATCAACTCCTTCGAGGCGGTCCCGCACCACGCCTTCTTGTGTATGAAGCTCCCGGGCCCGCGGGGTGTTATCACTATCTTCGGTGACTAGGATCTTGCCAGGCGCGTAGAGGCCGGTGCCAAGGATCCGCACCGCAAGGCGCACGTCATCACCGACAAACTCAAGGCGGACATGCCATCCGCTCCAGGGTGGATGCCTAAGCCTCGACCGAAGGGCGGGGTCAAAAGGGTGCCTGTCCAAGCGGAGGGGCAATTTGTGTCCATTGGCGAAGGCCTCCCTCCGGAGGTGGAGTAAGACTTGCTCCAGGTTCTCCGGAGCAACGCCGACGTCTTCGCATGGTCCCTGGAGGATATCAAGGGCGTGGACCGCGCCCTCATCGAGCACAACCTGGCGGTCCGCCCCGACGCCAAGCCAGTCAAGCAGAAGCTTCGGCGTATGTCCATGGACCGGCAGCTAGCGGCCAAGATGGAGGTAGCGAAGCTTCTCCAGGCCGGGGTCATCCGCGAAGTTCAGCATCCGGATTGGCTTGGGTGCTGGTCAAGAAGGCTAGCGGCACCTGGCGTATGTGCATCGACTTCACCGCCCTCAACAAGGCATGCCCAAAGGACGACTACCCTTTGCCGCGTATAGATCAACTGGTCGATGCCACCGCGGGGTGTGAGCTCATGAGTTTCCTGGACGCTTACTCCGGCTACGATCAGATCTACATGGCCAAAGACGATGAGGACAAAACCAGCTTCATTACGCCGGTTGGGACTTTCTGCTTCGTCAGGATTGAAGGAACGCGCGTAGGCTACGATAGCAGAAAATAAAAAATTTCTACCGCGCACACCAGGACATCATGCTAAGAAGGGATCATAGATCGTTACCACTAGACGCGCAGCGCAGCGGAAGAAGAGTTGGAGAAGCCGATCCAACCACGCGCGTCGAGGTAGTAGTGGAAGTAGCCGATCGTCCCGAACAGATCGTCTCCTCCACGCGATCAACCACACCACGAGCAGATCCAATCTGTAGTTTGTTGATGCCGATCAACGCCGCAACGAGCAGCGCCTCCACCGGTATCCACACGTCCGGGGCTGGAACTCCGATCGCGAGTGTACCAGCACTCGCGAGCGGCTAGGGTTTGGCTCGGGAGGTGGCGGCTAGGGTTTTGTTCGGGAGGAACATATGCGTGCATCCCTCAGCCCCCCCGCCTCCAAATATATAGACCTCCTCACTTGGGCCTCGTGGACCGAGGCCCAATAGGAGTCTATCCGGATCTCTATCCGAATTGAGCCCACATCCGAATCACATTCGAATTAGTGTTCCAACCCGTTAAGTGTGCGACCCTGTAGGTTCACGTATACTTGGTCGCGACCCGGAAACACCTTTCCGGTCACCCTGTTAATAGCGGCCTCTAGCAAGACATATTAACCCCAAAGTATACGTAAAGATCATATCGGCTGAACCTGTAATGTTCTCATGTACGAATCCTTTTGCCTCACGATATAGATTAAGCTCAAGGCGAGACCTGTGTCATCCTCTTAATGGCTCAATCACTCTCTCGATTCCGTGATGGATTATAAACTTGTGATTGACTCCTCAATCACATTGGCATGGCCATGCACTTTCATAATCCATTACATCGAGGGGCCCAGAGATATCTCTCCCATAAGGAGGGGCAAATTCTATCTTGATCATTCACATCCCACTACATGTTTCATAGCAAACCCGAAGACTACTTTTATGACTACCCAGTTACGGAGTAGTGGTTAGTAGTCCCAAAATAGGCTACTACGCATGTTGGGAACCATGATGATCTCAAGTCTAACGATTCTACATAAACACTACTTGAGACCAACTAATGACACATGGAATCTCTGCAGTGTCTCATGGCGGGTCTATCCAACATATGTTCACTAACACATGTCCATATTATTGATTTGGTATCTCCATACCATGATCCATGAGACATGATCATCAATCAATACATATGCTGATCTTTGAATCATATATGTTCCTCATATGATATATGATCAGGGATCATTTAGAAATAGCAACATTTTGGCATTAAGAGTCTCATGAATAAGTCACATACTCATTGATCAATAATGATAATGTCTATTTCAAGGAACAAAGCAATGTATCATAAACATAGTATGTGATATATTCAACATCTCCATGTTGCCTCTAGGGCATATCACCAACAGTCTCCCACTTGCACTAGAGTCAACCATGTAGGTATCTAATACCCATTGCCCTAGTGTGAGCCTCATGCTTTGGCTGGGGAAGCGGCTTTGTCAACGGATCTGCAATGTTCAAATCCGTTTGTACTTTGCATATCTTCACATCGCCTCTCTCCACAATCTCGCGGATGAGATGAAATCGCCGTAGAATGTGCTTGGACTTCTGGTGCGATCTAGGCTCCTTGGCTTGCGCAATGGCCCCACTATTGTCACAGTAGAGGTCCATTGGGCTGGAGGCACTAGCCACCACACCAAGCTCAGAAACAAATTTCTTGATCCAAACAGCCTCTTTAGCAGCTTCAGAAGCTGCTATGTACTCGGCCTCTGTTGTAGAATCAGCAACCGTCTCCTGCTTGGAACTCTTCCAGCTCACCGCACCGCCATTCAGGCAGAACACAAATCCAGATTGCGATCTAAAATCATCTTTGTCAGTTTGGAAGCTAGCATCGGTGTAACCATTTACAACGAGCTCTTCCTCACCCCCATAGACGAGGAACACATCTTTAGTTCTTCTCAAGTACTTCAAGATGTTCTTTACGGCAATCCAGTGACTTTCACCTGGATCTGACTGGTATCTACTTGTAGCACTTAAAGCATACGAGACATCTGGACGTGTACAAAGCATGGCATACATAATGGATCCCATAGCCGAAGCATATGGAATCGCATTCATTTTATCCCGCTCATCAGGTGTACTAGGACACTGACTCTTGCTAAGATGTATACCATGTGACATAGGTAGGAAGCCTTTCTTGGAATCCTGCATGTTGAACCTTTTCAACACCTTGTCAATGTACGTATCTTGGCTTAATCCAATTAGCCTTCTTGATCTATCCCTATAGATCTTGATGCCCAGAATATATGCCGCCTCTCCTAAGTCTTTCATAGAGAAACTATTTTTCAATGAAGACTTAACAGATTCGAGCATAGGAATGTCATTTCCGATCAGTAATATGTCATCCACATATAAGACCAGAAACACGAGTGCGCTCCCACTAGCCTTTTTGTAAACACAAGGCTCTTCTTCGTTCTTGATGAAACCAAACCCTTTGATTACTTCATCAAAACGAATGTTCCAACTCCGAGATGCCTGCTTTAATCCATAAATGGATCTTTGCAGCTTGCATATCTTTCCAGCTGATTGCGGATCGACAAAACCCGTGGGCTGTGTCATGTACACATCCTCACTCAGATTTCCATTAAGGAAAGCTGTTTTGACATCCATTTGCCATATTTCATAGTCGAAATATGCAGCAATCGCTAGAATGATCCGAATAGACTTTATCATTGCGACGGGCGAAAAAGTTTCATCATAATCAACACCTTGAATTTGTTTGAAACCTTTGGCCACCAATCGCGCTTTATAGATGTGAACATTTCCATCTATGTCTATCTTTTTCTTGAAAATCCATTTGCACTCAATGGTTTTAACACCATCAGGTGGATCAACCAAGTTCCAAACATGATTACTGTGCATGGATTCAATTTCGGATCTCATGGCTTCAAGCCATTTCTCAGAGTCTGGTCCCACCATCGCTTCTTCATAGGTCTTAGGCTCATCGTTGTCTAACAACAATATGTCCCGTTGTTGAGTAGTCAAGAACATGTACCTTTCAGGTGCACGACGTGACCTCTCTGACCTACGTGGTGCCGGTGTGTCCACAACAGGTTCTTCAACAGTTTGTTCATCCTGTTGTGGTTCTGTAGGAGCTGAAACGTTTTCAGGTGTTTCCCGAATTTCTTCAAGTTGCACCATGCTCCCACTATCCCTTCTTGAGAGAAACTCTTTCTCTAAGAAGACACCATGCCGGGCGACAAACACTTTGCCTTCTCCTTGATTATAGAAGTAATATCCTTTTGTTTCCTTAGGATACCCGATAAAGAAGCATTTATCAGATTTAGGACTGAGCTTATCAGATTGTAAACGTTTTACATAAGCCTCACATCCCCAAATCTTAAGAAAAGACAAGCTAGGACGTTGTCCTGTCCACATCTCATATGGTGTCTTTTCTACTGATTTTGATGGAACCCTGTTTAGTGTGAAAGCGGCTGTTTCAAGAGCGTACCCCCAAAAAGACAACGGAAGATCACTTTGGCTCATCATGGAGCGCACCATATCTAATAAGGTGCGATTTCTCCGTTCAGATACCCCATTCCATTGAGGTGTTCCTGGCGGAGTCAATTGTGGAACAATTCCACAATCCTTCAGATGATTGCCAAACTCATGGCTCAAATACTCGCCTCCACGATCAGATCGTAGAAACTTGATTGTCTTGCCTAAATGATTTTGCACTTCATTTTGGAATTCTTTGAACTTTTCAAAGGATTCGGACTTATGCTTCATCAGGTAGATATACCCATATCTACTAAAATCATCAGTGAAAGTTATGAAGTACTGAAAACCACCTCTGGCTGTTGAGCTCATTGGTCCACATACATCAGAATGTACGAGTGCCAATAAGTCACTTGCCCGTTCACCTTGACCGGTGAAAGGTGCCTTTGTCATCTTGCCAAGTAAACAAGATTCGCATGTCTCAAATGATTCAAAATCAAATGAGTGCAGAATACCATCTCTATGGAGCTTCTCCATGCGTTTCTCATTTATGTGACCTAAGCGACAGTGCCAAATGAACGTGGGATTCAAATCATTCGAACGTTGCCTCTTTGCATTAATGTTATAGACCGGTGACTCTTCAAGAGTAAGAACATATAACCCATTCACCAATGGAGTATGACAATAGAACATATCTTTGAAATAAAGAGAACAACCATTGTTCACAGATCTAAAGTCATAACCTTCTGCTTGCAAACATGAAGCAGAAATAATGTTCTTGGAAAGAGATGGAACACAATAACAATTATTCAATTCCAAAACTAATCCTGAAGGTAAAGACAATGGCATGGTGCCAACAGCGACCGCAGCAACTTTTGCTCCATTGCCAACGCGAAGATCCACTTCGCTCCTCCTCAAACTTCTACTTCTTCTTAGCCCCTGCAACGATTTGCAAAGGTGAGCAACCGATCCGGTATCAAATACCCAAGAATCAGTGGATGAAGTAGCAAGATTGATCTCTATAACATTTATACCTGGAGAGGAAGTCGTACTTCCCTTCTTCTTCTCAAGATCCTCCAAGTACTTTGGGCAGTTCCTTTTCCAATGACCTGATTGCTTACAGTAGTAACAATCTGCATTAGGAGCAGCGCCCTTCTTGACTTGCTTGGCCTTAGAACTGCTCGCGATCTCATCGGGAGCTAACTTTCTTTTGACCGCGCCTTTCTTGACATTGGGCTTGCCCTTGCCTTTCTGCATCATCATCACATGATTGCTGCTTTTCTTAATGCTTTCCTCGGCAGCTTTTAGCATCCCATGCAACTCTGCCAAGGTCTTATCCATGTTGTTCATGTGATAGTTCAGTATGAATGGCTCAAAGCTCGGGGGGAGCGACTGGAGAATCACATCAGTAGCCAACTCTTGGCTAAGGGGAAAACCAAGCTTTTCCAGACTCTCAATGTAGCCAATCATCTTAATCACATGAGGGCTGACGGGATTCCCTTCTGCAAGCCTGCACGCAAACAAGGACTTTGAAGTGTTGAACCTCTCAGCCCTTGCTTGGTTCTCAAACATACCACGCAACCCCACAATGATATTGTAGGCATCTGTGTTCTCATATTGCTTCTGAAGCTCAGAGGACATTGTGGCAAGCATGAGACAGCTCACATCAAGGTAATCATTCGTTTGCTTCTCATAAGCTCTCCGTGCAGCCGCAGTAGCATTATCAGGCAAGTCATCAGGATAATGAGACTCAAGGACATACTCCTTGCGCTCTTGCTTGAGAACAATTCTCAAGTTGCGATACCAATCCATAAAGTTCGTTCCATTGAGTTTTTCTTTCTCAAGAATAGATCGCAAATTAAAAGAACTGGATGCGGCATTAGTTGACATGATCTACAACAAAGAATATGCAAAGTTTAGCACTATGTTTATGTTCATCTTTTATTAAACAATTTAACAAAAGACTCCCACTATGTGTTTTGCAACAAAACTCCCTCTAAGTTACATAGTGGGTCAAGAACCTCATTTCACTAATTCCTAGTGAGCTTTGGCATCACGGCTAGAAAACTAGTGACATGGGTAAGCAACACCTTGCTAATCACATCCCTATGTGACTCTTGCTTGTTGGGTGACATCAACATGCCCCGGCCCCAATCTATGCCCCAAGGTCCAAAACTGTTTTGATAACCTTGTTAAGTAAACCAAATGCTTCCGCATGTAGATGTCCGACATCTACCCCAAATAATGATGATAACCGACGGCACTCTACTTTGGTAGACCTACCATGCGGTGATCATTATCTTTTGGTGCAACATATGGAAGGGCATGAACACCTAATTTTATGAGGGATTCTATCCTACCAAAGCAACATATGACAAAAACATTGCATAAGAATAAGATAGATAATATCACAGATAAACACATTTAACTGTGAAGTAGTATGGCCCAAACAAATGGTGATCTCCATCTCCATGTAGGTGTAGACGATCTCCATCCTCCACATCACTCCTTTAGGCCACCATGCTTGAAAGCTTGTAACCTCAAAACTAGGCTACTACCTATAATAGCTAGAAATTGAAGATTACAAAGATAGATTCAAGCATTAAGGTCGACACGCAGGTCGTTAAATACAATATAGACAGCTAACAATAGCTGAAATAATCATGACACGCAGGCCATGAACGAATGTTACATGCATCACATACATCTCATACATTCCAATAAGATATAGGGCCATACTATTCACGTCATTCTCTGCAAAAACAAGTTAGACGTAGAATCGTATTCTACCTAACGATGAGAACCCAAGACGCTATACAAGGCGGGTACGCATGTGGTTCTTGTCGATGTAGTCATTCTTACCCGAACCGCCGTAGTTACCTTTGCCCTTCCCCAGCTTGGGGCAGTTTGCCCGAATGTGGTTGGGGCCACCACACTCGAAGCAAATCACGGGTCCTCCTCTCTTTTCATCCCTCCTCCTCTTGTAAGCATGGGAGAATATCTGAGCTAGGAGGGCTAACTGCTCATCCGCAAGCTGCTCTAACTGATCATCAGTTACGTCACAGAGAGCGGCAAGGGAGAATCCACACAGCGAATCAGAAGAAAGATCAGAAGCCGAACTGGGATCGGTGACTAGAGCCATCGACTGTGACTTCGACTTGCGAGAGACAATGTCAATCTCGTGAGTCTTGAGGCGCGAGTACAGCACATCAAGAGTCAAAGTCGAGAGGTCCGTGGTGTCCTCGATGGTAGTCACCTTCATCTCCCAAACACGAAGGTCGAGTGCAGCGTGCATCTGTCGAGCGTTATCCGAGTCGGGGTATGTGATGAAGGAACGCGCGTAGGCTACGATAGCAGAAAATAAAAAAATTTCTACCGCGCACACCAGGACATCATGCTAAGAAGGGATCATAGATCGTTACCACTAGACGCGCAGCGCAGCGGAAGAAGAGTTGGAGAAGCCGATCCAACCACGCGCGTCGAGGTAGTAGTGGAAGTAGCCGATCGTCCCGAACAGATCGTCTCCTCCACGCGATCAACCACACCACGAGCAGATCCAATCTGTAGTTTGTTGATGCCGATCAACGCCGCAACGAGCAGCGCCTCCACCGGTATCCACACGTCCGGGGCTGGAACTCCGATCGCGAGTGTACCAGCACTCGCGAGCGGCTAGGGTTTGGCTCGGGAGGTGGCGGCTAGGGTTTTGTTCGGGAGGAACATATGCGTGCATCCCTCAGCCCCCCCGCCTCCAAATATATAGACCTCCTCACTTGGGCCTCGTGGACCGAGGCCCAATAGGAGTCTATCCGGATCTCTATCCGAATTGAGCCCACATCCGAATCACATTCGAATTAGTGTTCCAACCCGTTAAGTGTGCGACCCTGTAGGTTCACGTATACTTGGTCGCGACCCGGAAACACCTTTCCGGTCACCCTGTTAATAGCGGCCTCTAGCAAGACATATTAACCCCAAAGTATACGTAAAGATCATATCGGCTGAACCTGTAATGTTCTCATGTACGAATCCTTTTGCCTCACGATATAGATTAAGCTCAAGGCGAGACCTGTGTCATCCTCTTAATGGCTCAATCACTCTCTCGATTCCGTGATGGATTATAAACTTGTGATTGACTCCTCAATCACATTGGCATGGCCATGCACTTTCATAATCCATTACATCGAGGGGCCCAGAGATATCTCTCCCATAAGGAGGGGCAAATTCTATCTTGATCATTCACATCCCACTACATGTTTCATAGCAAACCCGAAGACTACTTTTATGACTACCCAGTTACGGAGTAGTGGTTAGTAGTCCCAAAATAGGCTACTACGCATGTTGGGAACCATGATGATCTCAAGTCTAACGATTCTACATAAACACTACTTGAGACCAACTAATGACACATGGAATCTCTGCAGTGTCTCATGGCGGGTCTATCCAACATATGTTCACTAACACATGTCCATATTATTGATTTGGTATCTCCATACCATGATCCATGAGACATGATCATCAATCAATACATATGCTGATCTTTGAATCATATATGTTCCTCATATGATATATGATCAGGGATCATTTAGAAATAGCAACATTTTGGCATTAAGAGTCTCATGAATAAGTCACATACTCATTGATCAATAATGATAATGTCTATTTCAAGGAACAAAGCAATGTATCATAAACATAGTATGTGATATATTCAACATCTCCATGTTGCCTCTAGGGCATATCACCAACAAGGATGCCCTTCAGGTTGAAGAACGCGGGCGCAACCTTCCCCGCCTCATCGCGCTGGTGCTAGCCGCTCAGCTTGGGAGGAACGTGGAGGCCTACGTCGATGACTTGGTAGTGAAAATCAGACAGCTCGCCTTCCATGGTTGGGATCTCGAGGAGACCTTCGACAACCTCAGGAAGGCGGGCATCAAGCTCAACCCGGACAAGTGTGTCTTCGGCGTGCAAGCGGGCAAACTCTTGGGCTTCCTTGTATCCGGACGGGGCATCCAGGAGAATCCCAACAAAGTTGACGCTATCCTGGCTATGGAGCCGCCCAAGACGACAAGGGAGGTCCAGAGACTTGCCGGCCGCATGGCTGCTTTGAGCCGCTTCCTATCTAGGGCAGCAGAGCGGGGCTTGCCACTTTTCAAGACCCTCCGCGGCTGCGACGGTTTCCATTGACATGGTGATTGCGCGAAGGCCTTCGATGACCTCAAGAGACATCTCACAAGCCTCCCCACTCTAGTTGCTCCAGTGCCAGAGGCTCCCCTCCTGCTCTACCTCGCCGCTTCGGCGACGACGGTCAGCGCTGTCCTCGTCCTGGAAGAAGGCACCCTCCAACACCCCATGTATTTCGTATCTGAAGCCCTTTAGGGCACTAAGACGTGGTATACAGAGCTTGAGAAGCTCGCCTACGCGCTGGTCATGGCCTCGAGGAAGCTCCGACACTATTTCCTAGCCCATCCAATCACGGTGCCATCTTCGTTCCCCTTGGTGGAGATGCTGCACAATAAAGAGTCCACAGTGTGAATTGGCAAGTGGGCAACCGAGCTCGCCCCGTTCTCCTTAACATATGCCTCAAGAACAGCGATCAAGTCCCAGGTCCTTGCGGACTTCCTTGCGGAGTGGACCCCGTCGGCTCAGCTCGCCCAGCAGCCGGAAGACCCAGTGTGGACGCTTAACACTGACAGAGTCTACGGCGTGGCGGGCGTGGGCGTGGGGGCGGTGGTTACTACGCCTGAGGGGCACCGCCTGCTGTACTCGGTGTGGCTCACGTTTCCCGCCACCAACAACACGGCTGAGTACGAGGCATTACTCTTTGGCCTTGCGAAGCTTAAAGCGTTGGGTGCGCGGCGAGTCCTTGTCCGCACCGACTCGCGTCTGGTGGCGGGCCATGTGGACAAGTCATACCAGGCCAAGGACCCAGAGTTAGCCAAGTACCTGGCAGCCGTAAGAGCCAAGGAGCGACACTTTTTGGGTGTCACGGTAAAAGCCATCCCTCGGGCGGACAATGAGCAAGCCGATGTCCTCGCAAAGGCCGCCAGCTAGCAGCTCCCAACTCCCGAGGGGGCATTCTACGAGGTCCTACCAACGGCCACCATCGCGCAGGACAACCATGATGCAGCCCTCGTTCACCAGATCACCCAGCAAGGTGACTGGCGGGAGCCCATCTTTGGTTTCTTGCAGGGCATTGCAGAGCCAGACAACCCCGTCGAGATCCGACGCCTGCAGCATCGCGCCAGGTCTTTCCAGGTGCTCGACGGGGTGCTCTACAAAAAAGGAGTCTGCGCACCGCTCCTGCGGTGCCTCTCACGCGAAGAAGGAAAGCAGCTCCTTGCGGAAATTCATGTGGGACTCTGTGGCTCGCACCTCGCGCCGAGGTCGCTAGTCGGCAAGGCATTCATGCAAGGCTTTTACTGGCCAACTGCCATCGCCGACGCGCAGGATCTTGTACGCGGGTGTCAAGGTTGCCAATGAATGGGACGGGTCATTCGCAGGCCTCTGACGAGCCTCAACCCCATTCCGCCGGTATGGCCGCTGGCACGTGGGGCATCGATGTTGTAGGACCACTTCCCCAGGCCCCAGGCGACCTGCGGTTCGCAGTTATCGCTTTGGAATATTTCTCTAGGTGGCCAGAGGCTGTAGCTCTAGCCAAGATAACCTCAGCAGCCATGCAGCGTTTTCTTTGGCAAAACATCATATGTCGCTTTGGCGTGCCCAGGGAGCTCACCGTCGACAACGGCTTGCAGTTCGACGTTGTCCCGTTCAAGGACTTCTGCGATGACATGGGCATCACACTCCGGTTCGCTTCGGTCGGGCACCCATAGTCTAACGGAGTAGTCGAGCAGGTAAACGGCGCCATCTCCGCCGGAGTCAAGAAACGACTTGTAGGGCTACCGAAGGACAAGTGGCCGGGCGAGCTCCACAACGTCCTCTGGTCCTTCCGCACAATGGTGACGCGACCGACGAGATTCACGCCGTTCAAGCTCCTCTTTGGTGATGAAGCAATGACACCTGAGGAAATCAAGGCCGGATCGAGAAGAGTCCTCGTCCAAGCGCCTGAAGAGGAGCGCCAATTGTCTCTGGACCTTCTCGATGGGGAGCGAGTAAGCGCAACTCAGCACGTCATAAAGTACGCACGGCAGATGGTGCGCACTCGTGATCGCTCCATATACCAACGAGAATTCCAGCCTGGGGACCTCATCCTTAAAATGGCGCTCCACGCGGAGACGGTCGGCAAGCTGGAATCCAAGTGGGAAGGTCCATACATCATCGCAGAAGCTCTGCAGAAGGGAGCATACCGCCTTGCCACGTTAGAAGGGCAGACACTTCACCATAGATGGAACGCAGACAGGGTACGGCGGTACTCTGTCTAGGGCAGAAGGGGGAGCGTGTAGCAACATCGGCACCTTACCCATTGTAAGACGCTCACCCGCACAAACGGGAGATTAATAAAGCTGGCCTTCTGCCAAGCTCTCATCTTGGTCTACCGCCTCCGCACGCACTCTACGGAGTACAAATAAGATGTAGCGTCGAGGTCCGCCTCCGCACGCACTTTACGGAGTATAAATAGGACGTAGTGTCGAGGTCCGCCTCCGCACGCACTCTGCGGAGTATAAATAAGATGCAGCGTTGAGGCATACCTTTGAGCGCACTCTACAGAGTATAAATAAGACGCAACGTTGAGGCATACCTCCGTGCGCACTCTACGGAGTATAAATAAGGCGCAGCGTCGAGACATACCTCCGTGCGCACTCTACGGAGTATAAATAAGACGTAGCACTGAGGTCCGCCTCCGCACGCACTCTACGGAGTATAAATAAGACGTAGGTCGAGGTCCGCCTCCGCACGCACTCTACGGAGTATAAATAAGACGCAGCGGGGGGACGCCTCCGCGCGCACTCTACAGAGTATAAATAATACGCAGCGTCGAGGCATACCTCCGTGCGCACTCTACGGAGTATAAATAAGATGCAGCGTTGAGGCATACCTCCGTGCGCACTCTGCGGAGTATAAATAAGATGCGGATGTTGTCCATGCTCACTCTACTGAGTATAAACAAGACACGGATGTCCCCGCGCACGTGCGGGCATTGCCCTGGCGCGCACTCTTCGGAGTATAAATAAGACGTGGTTGATGTTCCCACTCACTCTGCGGAGTATAAACAAGACGCGGATGTCCTCGCGCACGTGCGGGCATTGCCCTCGCGCGTACTCTCTGGAGTATAAATAAGACGTGGTAGATGTTCCCACATACTCTGTGGATTATAAACAAGACTCGTGCGTCTACTTTGAGTAGGCGCCAGCTCCGCTGCCACCCCTTTGAACGGTAGGGGACGAAGCGCTCGCGCATCTACTTCGACTAGGCGCCAGCTTCGCTGGTAGATATTCCCACGCACTCTGCGGATTATAAACAAGACTCGTGCGTCTACTTCAACTAGGCGCCAACTCCGCTGCCACCCCTTCGAACGGTAGGGGACGGAGCGCTCTCGCGTCTTGTTGGACCGAAATGGCGACAGAGGGGGGGTGAATGTCGATCTCTAAAAACTTGCCCCAAAAAGTACTCACTCAAACTTCTCTGATAGCAACCAATGCTATGAAGAAGAAGAGTTCAAAGTCTCTACTGGAAACAACACTTACAAAGGAAACACAGAGGAGAAACAATACTGAAAAGCAACCAAAAACAATAGGCTGCAGCCAAAAGCCCTGCTGGCCAGTCTGACCGCCTAGTCAGGGCTGGTCTGACCGCTCTGGCTGGGCCGGTCTGACCGCCCAGCTCAAGCCGGTCTGACCGCTTCTTACAAGCCGGTCTGACCGACCCCCTGTTCCAGGTGACCCGAGAGCAAAACTGAAAATCTGAAATTTGGGTATAACTTCATATCTTAGAAAATCAAGGCAAATGGTGGTTTTCTTTCATTCTTTTTGACCCAAAGCATTACTACAACATACTAAATAGCAAGGGGGCTTTGGGAAACAAAGAAACCACACCAAGAAACAAGAATTTCAGATTTGGGTAAAAATCTGAAATCTTGCAATAACCGAGCCAAAACCCAAATTACTCCCCAACCTTTGATCCTTTGGCCATGAAACTTTGAGGATAGCTAATTAATAGCCTCTGGACTCAACATGCCAAGTTTCATGCCATCTCATGAAGGGAATCACGATTCTTACCAAAACCCTAGAAGGAGAAGCAAGAATAGAGAAGGCCAAAAATCAAAAACTGAAATCAAAGATGGGCTCTTGGGATTTTAATTGATCAAATGATCTTGAGGCATCATCCCAACACAGAGCAACCTATTTTGAGCCTTCCCAACAAGAAACGACTCAAAGCTTAGAAAATCAAGAAATCACTCAAAAGGGAGGAACGAAGAACAGACGGCCAGCACAGGAGAAAAACTTTAGATTTCCATTCCAAATCAAAAGTGGATTACAGAGAAGTCCCGATACGCATGGACATTAGAACAAGGGATGATTACATGCTCATCACTCCAATCTCTCCTTCTTCCCAAGCCAAGAACTCACCCACTCACTACATGCTTGGAAGAGACACACACAGGGAAGCTCACATAGGGGACATCGAAGGAGACACTTCCTGCTGCCCTCCACTACTCTCCAACAACTAAAGCCTAAAGCCAAAACAAACTCTCAAAGCTTCTTTTGACTCTAGCAAACCCTAACTCTCTCCCAAAGCCATGCAGCCACAAGGAGGCACCTCCTCCTTATATAGCCTTTGGCTAACGGGTCTCCAACCCGTTACGCCTGCCAACTCTGAACGGAATCGTCTCCCACTTGTGCAGCCTCGCGAAATTATCAATTCGCCCCTCCTACACCTTCCGAGAAGTTTCCGCGTTCCTTGTCATCCACGACTCGCAACCACATCGAATCTCCGCCGTCTTTGACACATCCGACCGTTCTGACCTCGACACCGCCTGTCTCTAGTCCGGTCACCTCGTGTCTCACCACGACTCCGCCTCGACGTCCTGCAGCCATCACAAACAAGAAACACATCAAATAGCACCGCTCGACACATGTAAGCATAAAAGCATTAATGAAACCACATTAAGCAAGAAATAGCCTAAACCTGACAAATCAACAGGATATGCATCCTAACCACTGTGACCAGGTTTGACCAGTCCGACCGAGCCCGATTGCACCACGCAACGTCAAGGTCCGAACCACCAAAATCAAACTCGACTCTCCTAAACCGATGTCAATTACTCATCACACACATGGGATGAACTCCACATGGTCTCTCACGTCTACTTCGACTAGGTGCCAGCTTTTATGCCACCCCTTCGAATGGTAGGGGACGGAGCGCTCGCGCGTCTACTTCGACTAGGCGCCAGCTTCGCTGCCGCCCCTTCGAACGGTAGGGGACGGAGCGCTCGCGCGTCTACTTCGACTAGGCACCAGCTCCACTGTCGCCCTTTTGAACGGTAGGAGACGGAGCGCTCGCGCGTTTACTTCGACTAGGCGCCAGCTCCACTGCCACCCCTTCGAACGGTAGGGGACAGAGCACTCACGCGTCTACTTCGACTAGGTGCCAGCTTCGCTGCCGCCCCTTCGAACGGTAGGGGACGGAGCGCTCGCGCGTCTACTTCGACTAGGCACCAGCTCCACTGCCGCCCCTTCGAACGGTAGGAGACAGAGCGCTCGCGCGTCTACTTCGACTAGGCGCCAGCTCCACTGCCACCCCTTCGAACGGTAGGGGACAGAGCACTCGCGCGTCTACTTCGACCAGGCGCCAGCTCCGCTGCCACCCCTTCGAACGGTAGGGGACGGAGCGCTCGCGCGTCTACTTCGGCTACTATCGATAAGCGGGGCAAGGCCGAGCGTGAAAATCCGAGCATTACATGACACACCCACCCAGAGCAGAGTAGTATGCAACGACAAGATCTTGGATGAGTAGACAGACTAGACTCAAATGCTAGCATGACAAGTTTTAATTCAAGTTGAGCAATTTTAATTCACTTATCATGGCAAAAGGTAGTCTACACATATGAAGTCATGATGAATCTAGCAATGAAGCATAAATCAGGACAAGATGTAATGCATTGTGAACATGTCATAAATGGATAATAATCAAGGCTCCAAGTAGTTATTTACAATGCAGAATGCTGAAAATGCAAGAAAATCCAGCTCTCCCTCAACATGAGATGTAACTTTTAGTTCAAGTTGAGTTATGTCAATATTAAGCTCCAGAAGCTCCCAAATGAACTCCCCCTGAACCAAAGCAATAAATCGAGAAGCTGGGAAAGAAAATCAGAACGGGTAGTCCTTAAAGCATAGATAAGATATAGAGGATACTATGGCCCAGACTGACTCTTATCTACCCCATATGACTCTAGGACTATCAACTGGTCATCTAACAGACTAAGGAGCAAACACGTACCCTGTCTACCCGAGAGTGGCCCAACCCTCGCTAGAACCTACAAGCAGTGAGTAAGCTCAACCTAGTAAGAAGAGAACCAGCTAATAAGCAGCATCCTAAAATCACAAGATGAGAGGAAGAAGTCTAAGCAACTAGACAAGAGAGACACTCTAATCTATGCTAGAAGGACTAAACCCAATGCACCCGTATGCAATGCAATTAGAAGGAAGTAAGAGCATAATCAATATAATAAAGCAGTAAAGCACAAAGCTCCCCCTCACAACAGCCCATACGGACAAACCACCTCGAGCTCTCCCCGCAGAGCTGAAAACCTCGAGCTATTCAAAGTCTTGGTGAAGATATCAGCCAACTGGTGGTCACTCTCCACAAACTGGAGCACTATATCACCTTTCTCTACATGGTATCTAAGGAAGTGATAGCATATATCAATATGCTTGGTCCGAGAGTGCTGCACTGGGTTCTTAGCAATGTTAATCGTAGAAGTGTTATCACAGAAGAGTGGAACACTATCGATAACTAACCCAAAGTCCCACAGGGTCGAGACCATTCAGAGCACCTGGCTATAGCAACTGGCTGCAGCAACGTACTCGGCCTCTGCGGTGGACTGTGCAACACCGGACTGCTTCTTCGAAGACCAGGAAACGAGAGAAGTGCCAATGAACTGGTAGGTGCCCAAAGTGCTCTTCCTATCTATCCTATAGCCGGCAAAGTCTGCATCCGAGAAGGCTCTCAAGGAAAGATAAGAGGAGGAAGAGTACCAGATACCATAGTCAATGGTAGTTCAAAGGTACCGAAAATGCGTTTCACCGCCTAGCGGTGAGATACGTGAGGAGAAACCTGAAAGCGAGCACATAGACATACAACAAAGTGTATGTCCGGTCTCGAGGCAGTGAGGTACAAGAGGGAGCCGATCATACTCCTATACTCCTTCTGATCGACTGGTTCGCCGTCCTCATTTGGGTCGAGTGAAGCTGATGTTACCATAGGAGTGGACACCGGCTTACCATCACTCATATCGAAGCGCTTCAGGAGGTCTCGAGTGTACTTGCCCTGATGCAAGAAGGTACCCTCCCGAGTCTGCTTGATTTGGAAGCCAAGGAAGAAGCTCAACTCGCCCCTCATGCTCATCTCAAACTCCGAGCTCATGACATCGAAAAACTAGGAAACGAGAGCATGTGAGGAGCCGCCAAAGATGTGTCATCCACATAAATCTAGACGAGCAGAACATCAGTGCCATGCCGACGGATGAACAAGGTCTTGTCTACTTTATCCATCTCAAAACCATGACTCAACATATAGGACTTAAGTCTCTCATACCAAGCTCTAGGGGCCTACTTAAGTCCATACAATGCTTTGAAAAGCTTGTAGACATGGTTTGGGTATTTAGGGTTTTCGAAACCTGGAGGTTGTCTCACATAGACTTCTTCCTCAATAAAGCCATTGAGGAAGGCACTCTTGACATCCATCTGGTAAAGGTTGAAACCCTTAGAAGCTGCGAAGGCAAGCAGGATTCTAATGGCCTCAAGTCTAGCTACAGGGGCAAAGGTCTCCTCGAAATCCAGACCCTCAACCTGGGAGAACCCCTGAGCTACCAGTCTAGCCTTGTTCCGAATAACCACACCATCCTCACTCTGCTTGTTCTTGAACACCCACTTAGTTCCAATGACATTATGACCTCGTGGAGGCTCAACAAGCGACCAGACCTTGTTCCTCTCCAAATTCTCTAACTCCTTATGCATGGCATTGACCCAAGACTCGTCAGAGAGAGCATGACAAACGTCCTTGGGCTCGAATGAGGCGACAAAGGCAGAATGAAGACAGAATTGAGACATACCAGATTTTGAACGAGTGACTCGCTCAAAAAGGACTCCAATAATCTGCTCGGAAGGATGAGCTTTCTGGATATGTCTAGGAGGTCCAGGATGAGATGAAGAAGTGGCCTCTACCTCATGAGCTGATGAGGTAGGAACAGAGCCACTAGCTCCAGAAGAAGCAGAAGGCATGGGCTGATCGCCTCGAGGTGCGGTGGAAGAGGGCACCTCAAGGGGTGGATGAGGGACTGGATTAGGTAGACAACCTTTATCTCCATCGTCCTTGTCATCCACGAAGATGGGCTCGGACTGCTCTAAAGAACCTAAGATATCGGGCCTAGTTCCCCGACTGGCCTCGTCAAAGGTCACCTCACAGGTCTCTACCATTTTACTAGACTCGCAGTTCCAAACCCGATAAGCCCGCGAAGAAGTCGAGTAACCTAGAAAGATCCCATCACAAGAACGTGACTCAAACGTTCTTGTCTAGGTTCCTGGACTTCAAAATAAAGCACTTGCAACCAAACACGCGAAAATGAGAGACACTGGGCTTTCGCCCGTATCTCAACTCATAAGAAGTGTGGTGCAAGTGTGCCCTAAGAAAAACTCTGTTCGAAACATGGCACGCGGTGGCTATAGCCTCAGCCCAAAACTTCCGCGGTGTAGAGTACTCATCGAGCATCGTCCTGGCCACCTCGACCAAAGTACGGTTCTTCCTCTCCACGATGCCATTTTGCTGTGGGACGTGCGGAGAAGAGAACTAGTGCTCTACACCCGTCTCATCACAAAAACTCTCAAAGTAGGAATTCTTGAACTCCGTGCCATTGTCACTGCGGATCGCTCGTAAGGCACCCAGAAGCTCAACAGAAAGCCTACTGAAAAGACCTCAAAAATATGTAAACGTCTCATCCTTCGAAGCTAAGAAAAACACCCAAGAATACCTCAAGAAGTCATCGACCACGACAAGAACATACCACTTCCCTCCTGCTGACTGCACTTGAGCTGGTCCAACTGTGTCCATATGGAGCAGCTGTCCTGGTGCATCGGTCATAGTAACTGTGACCGGAGGATGGAAGGCGGCAATCATCTTGCCGTGCCGGCAAGGAGCACAAACTAGATCTTTGACCATCTTGAGCTTCGGCAGACCACGAATGAGGTCGTGGCCGCTAACTCGGGTCAAATAGTCAAATCCAATATGACCAAGTCTCCTATACCAGAAGGAAAGGTCGCGGGACTTAGAAGCAACCAAACACCGGAGAGGATCACCAGAAGACTCAGAAAAATCAGCACGAAAGATCCTCCCAAAACGAGAAATCCCGCAAACCAGACTACCCGAAGAATCAAGAATTTTGCAAGCGTTTTTCTTGAAGCTCACTTCGAAACCGTCATCGGTAAGCTGAGACACGGAAAGCAAATTATACTGCAGCTTACTAACCAAGGCAACATCTTTCAAAATGAAAGAATCATTAACACGCACTGTACCTTTGGCGATGACGTGCCCAGATGAAGCATCTCCGAAGGTGATCATCTCATCACCTAGAGCATGGGCAAGGGAAGAAAACCAACAGGAGTCTCCAGTCATGTGTCATGAACACCCGGAGTCTATGAGCCAAACCTTTCCCTTCCCTGCTGAAGGAACGCGCGTAGGCTACGATAGCAGAAAATAAAAATTTCTACCGCGCACACCAGGACATCATGCTAAGAAGGGATCATAGATCGTTACCACTAGACGCGCAGCGCAGCGGAAGAAGAGTTGGAGAAGCCGATCCAACCACGCGCGTCGAGGTAGTAGTGGAAGTAGCCGATCGTCCCGAACAGATCGTCTCCTCCACGCGATCAACCACACCACGAGCAGATCCAATCTGTAGTTTGTTGATGCCGATCAACGCCGCAACGAGCAGCGCCTCCACCGGTATCCACACGTCCGGGGCTGGAACTCCGATCGCGAGTGTACCAGCACTCGCGAGCGGCTAGGGTTTGGCTCGGGAGGTGGCGGCTAGGGTTTTGTTCGGGAGGAACATATGCGTGCATCCCTCAGCCCCCCCGCCTCCAAATATATAGACCTCCTCACTTGGGCCTCGTGGACCGAGGCCCAATAGGAGTCTATCCGGATCTCTATCCGAATTGAGCCCACATCCGAATCACATTTGAATTAGTGTTCCAACCCGTTAAGTGTGCGACCCTGTAGGTTCACGTATACTTGGTCGCGACCCGGAAACACCTTTCCGGTCACCCTGTTAATAGCGGCCTCTAGCAAGACATATTAACCCCAAAGTATACGTAAAGATCATATCGGCTGAACCTGTAATGTTCTCATGTACGAATCCTTTTGCCTCACGATATAGATTAAGCTCAAGGCGAGACCTGTGTCATCCTCTTAATGGCTCAATCACTCTCTCGATTCCGTGATGGATTATAAACTTGTGATTGACTCCTCAATCACATTGGCATGGCCATGCACTTTCATAATCCATTACATCGAGGGGCCCAGAGATATCTCTCCCATAAGGAGGGGCAAATTCTATCTTGATCATTCACATCCCACTACATGTTTCATAGCAAACCCGAAGACTACTTTTATGACTACCCAGTTACGGAGTAGTGGTTAGTAGTCCCAAAATAGGCCACTACGCATGTTGGGAACCATGATGATCTCAAGTCTAACGATTCTACATAAACACTACTTGAGACCAACTAATGACACATGGAATCTCTGCAGTGTCTCATGGCGGGTCTATCCAACATATGTTCACTAACACATGTCCATATTATTGATTTGGTATCTCCATACCATGATCCATGAGACATGATCATCAATCAATACATATGCTGATCTTTGAATCATATATGTTCCTCATATGATATATGATCAGGGATCATTTAGAAATAGCAACATTTTGGCATTAAGAGTCTCATGAATAAGTCACATACTCATTGATCAATAATGATAATGTCTATTTCAAGGAACAAAGCAATGTATCATAAACATAGTATGTGATATATTCA
This sequence comes from Dendrocalamus latiflorus, assembly GCA_017311315.1. Classification (NCBI taxonomy): domain Eukaryota; kingdom Viridiplantae; phylum Streptophyta; class Magnoliopsida; order Poales; family Poaceae; genus Dendrocalamus; species Dendrocalamus latiflorus. The sequence goes on along the minus strand of CM029644.1, from coordinate 13,279,320 downwards.
ACATCTCCATGTTGCCTCTAGGGCATATCACCAACACCTGCCCGGCGAACCTGAGTCAAACAGAGAGTAAAGTCTCAGTACTGGGGTAAATCAAGAGTGATTTTGGCACCCAATACTAAGTAACACATCGAGCAGATGAAGTAGTCAAACACGACTGACTTCTATCTACCCTACGCTCTCTGTCACTCAAAGAAGCAGACAGTCTCTGAGCAGACCTGAAGCTGTTGCTGGGTCCGACTGTTACGGGAGAGCGAGTCGGAGCACCGGCAACACGCTGATCACGCCGCGAGTAGTCATCTCGACGGGGAAAATGAGATCTACCCTCAGAACGGCGGAAGTCACGACCAAAGGGAGCATGAGGACGAAAACCAGAAAACTCGGAAAAACCAAGTCCTCGATGCTACCCAAACCCATCAGCTGAAACAAACCTAGACCTCGTGTTGGTCTTAGGTGCACTCAAGGTCTGGGGCTGACCCTGAATACGCCTAAGAGACTCAACACGATCTCTACGCGCGATCTTGGCGCGCCTGAAGCATCGATCGATCAGATGTCCATCCTTCTGACAGAAGGTGCAATGATACTTCACCTTCTGAGAGGTAGAAGTAGCATGATGAGGCTTCGCCTTCTGAGAGGCCGAAGCTGCAGGTGGAATCACCTTGCTATCAGAAATCCCTTAGACAAAGCCCGCAGACATAAAATGGACTTTCTCGGTCCTAGACTCAGTCTCGATCACACCTGGTGCTATGAGTCTGAGCACAGCAGGTGGATGCTTCCTCATGTCCTCATAGAAATCATATCCTAGACCCTGATTGAACTTGCAAATCTTGGATTGGTCTAGAATAAGATTGAGCTTCTTCTTGCCTCCTACAAATCTCTCGAGAGTGTTCATAAGGTACTGACACTCCCGAAAGAGAGAGGTGCAAGAAGAGCAGGGGGAAGAAGAGACAGCAGAAGGTAAGGGAGTAGAAGAAGAGCCAACAGTAGAGGAAAGAATGGCTTGTGCACGCACAGCCGACTCTGAGGGGGACAATCCTACTACTAGCCAGTTGGTTTACGTCGCTAAGCATCTCCACCTTACCCTTGGGCTCCTTTCCCACCTCAGCACAGACATTACAAGCAGAAGATGGCTTCTCTAGAAGGTCCTTAGTTAGCTTCACACATTTCTCATCCAATGCAATCAAATCAGATTTTAGTTTGTTACAATTAATGCATGGTGAGCTAACAGGGTCCTTTGAAGCATGTTGAGCCAATTTGTTATTATTGTCAATCATCTCTTGAAACTGTTTGGAAACAGATTCAACCTCAGTAGTCAATTTAGGACAATTAACACACGAAGCAATAGGCTCAAGAAGAAAAGCTTGTAGTTCAGCAATTTTATGATCTGCCCATTTTAGGTTCATCTTCGGATTATTGCAATTTTCACAAGACTCGGGCAGATCCAGAAGCATGGTATAAAGACCTCTAACTACGTTGTCCTTATCCTCACATGAGGTGCAAGCAATAGTCTCAACAGTAGTAGATGAAATGGAAGCAACCCTACTCATCTCTAGTTCACCTAAGAGACTAAGTTTCTCCACCTTAACAATATCAAGCTCAGAGGACAAACTATCATGCGAGGTCCTTAATTTCTCTATATCACCTAACAGAGCAGAGCATGTATCACAATCATCACGGGAGGGAGCAGATGTAAGTCTATCTACTTCCTTCTCTAACTCAGTACACCTAGCCCTAGCTCTAGCATGAAATTCACCTAGCTTAAGAAAAGCTTGATTGAGCTGGTCGTAGGAAGGGAATACCTCGTCGTAGCCGGAGTACAGCTCATTGTCGCTCACTTCGCCCTCAAGGGCCATGAAGCACATGCCGGAGAAGTCGTCGCCGCCCTTGGGTTCTTGCTCATCCGTTCCATCATCGTCGCTCCACCCCTCCACCTAGCTGAGATCGAGGTCTTCGAAGGCAGTGAGGACGCGGTGGAAGAGCTTCTGGGCTTTCCCAAAGTCGCGGAACTTCTTCTTGCCTTGAGCAGGAGCTGAGGGCTTCTTGTTGCGGTTCTTGTCGATGTAGTCATTCTTACCCGAACCGCCGTAGTTACCTTTGCCCTTCCCCAGCTTGGGGCAGTTTGCCCGAATGTGGTTGGGGCCACCACACTCGAAGCAAATCACGGGTCCTCCTCTCTTTTCATCCCTCCTCCTCTTGTAAGCATGGGAGAATATCTGAGCTAGGAGGGCTAACTGCTCATCCGCAAGCTGCTCTAACTGATCATCAGTTACGTCACAGAGAGCGGCAAGGGAGAATCCACACAGCGAATCAGAAGAAAGATCAGAAGCCGAACTGGGATCGGTGACTAGAGCCATCGACTGTGACTTCGACTTGCGAGAGACAATGTCAATCTCGTGAGTCTTGAGGCGCGAGTACAGCACATCAAGAGTCAAAGTCGAGAGGTCCGTGGTGTCCTCGATGGTAGTCACCTTCATCTCCCAAACACGAAGGTCGAGTGCAGCGTGCATCTGTCGAGCGTTATCCGAGTCGGGGTATGTGATGAAGGAACGCGCGTAGGCTACGATAGCAGAAAATAAAAAAATTTCTACCGCGCACACCAGGACATCATGCTAAGAAGGGATCATAGATCGTTACCACTAGACGCGCAGCGCAGCGGAAGAAGAGTTGGAGAAGCCGATCCAACCACGCGCGTCGAGGTAGTAGTGGAAGTAGCCGATCGTCCCGAACAGATCGTCTCCTCCACGCGATCAACCACACCACGAGCAGATCCAATCTGTAGTTTGTTGATGCCGATCAACGCCGCAACGAGCAGCGCCTCCACCGGTATCCACACGTCCGGGGCTGGAACTCCGATCGCGAGTGTACCAGCACTCGCGAGCGGCTAGGGTTTGGCTCGGGAGGTGGCGGCTAGGGTTTTGTTCGGGAGGAACATATGCGTGCATCCCTCAGCCCCCCCGCCTCCAAATATATAGACCTCCTCACTTGGGCCTCGTGGACCGAGGCCCAATAGGAGTCTATCCGGATCTCTATCCGAATTGAGCCCACATCCGAATCACATTCGAATTAGTGTTCCAACCCGTTAAGTGTGCGACCCTGTAGGTTCACGTATACTTGGTCGCGACCCGGAAACACCTTTCCGGTCACCCTGTTAATAGCGGCCTCTAGCAAGACATATTAACCCCAAAGTATACGTAAAGATCATATCGGCTGAACCTGTAATGTTCTCATGTACGAATCCTTTTGCCTCACGATATAGATTAAGCTCAAGGCGAGACCTGTGTCATCCTCTTAATGGCTCAATCACTCTCTCGATTCCGTGATGGATTATAAACTTGTGATTGACTCCTCAATCACATTGGCATGGCCATGCACTTTCATAATCCATTACATCGAGGGGCCCAGAGATATCTCTCCCACAAGGAGGGGCAAATTCTATCTTGATCATTCACATCCCACTACATGTTTCATAGCAAACCCGAAGACTACTTTTATGACTACCCAGTTACGGAGTAGTGGTTAGTAGTCCCAAAATAGGCTACTACGCATGTTGGGAACCATGATGATCTCAAGTCTAACGATTCTACATAAACACTACTTGAGACCAACTAATGACACATGGAATCTCTGCAGTGTCTCATGGCGGGTCTATCCAACATATGTTCACTAACACATGTCCATATTATTGATTTGGTATCTCCATACCATGATCCATGAGACATGATCATCAATCAATACATATGCTGATCTTTGAATCATATATGTTCCTCATATGATATATGATCAGGGATCATTTAGAAATAGCAACATTTTGGCATTAAGAGTCTCATGAATAAGTCACATACTCATTGATCAATAATGATAATGTCTATTTCAAGGAACAAAGCAATGTATCATAAACATAGTATGTGATATATTCAACATCTCCATGTTGCCTCTAGGGCATATCACCAACATGTGAGACCGACCGCTCGGAGGTTTCTCAGAATCTTGTGAAAACACGCAAAACACTCATCGAGGGACTCGCCAGCGAGCATTTCAAACTTGTTGTAATCTCGCTTGAACTGGTCCTGTCTTACCATCTTTATTTGGGTGGTGCCCTCATGGTAAGCATCGAGGGTCTCCCAAATATCGAAGGCGGACGAAAGATGAGATATGCGGTCAAACTGGCTATGACTCAGGCCCTGGATTATGATGTTCCTTGCCTTAGCATTTGCCTCAACATCAGCCATATTCCCGGTGTTGATGTTCTCATCGGCAGGAACAACAAACCGGACCTTGACCTTCCGCCAGATGGCATACCCCTGAGCTTGGATGTAAGTCTCCATTCGGCTCTTCTAGAAGGGGTAATCGATGCCAGCAAAGACGGGAGGCTTGGTTGAGTACTTATCCGTCGCCTTCGCTCTAGAGACCGGTTAAGATCTATGGAAAAGAGCTAACCGGCTCTGATACCAATTGTTGGACCGAAATGGCGATAGAGGGGGGGTGAATGTCGACTCTTTAGAAATAAATCCCCAAAAGAATCCTTGGATGAAACTCCTCTCCAGTAGCTACAGAGCTATGGAGAGGACTTCAAAGACTCGAGGAAACCCCAACCAAGCAAAAAGAGCTCACAACCACACTCTTTCCAATAGCTATTAAGAATTATGAAAAGAAGATCATGAACTTACAGAAAAACCATGAAGAACAGAGAAGAAAACAAAGCACAACCAAGGGAACACCAAGCACAAACACCAAGGGAAAGAAACAAAGCAACAGGGAGAAAAACAGCACAAATCCCACTGGGCCGGTCAGACTGCAGGCATCAGGCCGGTCTGACCGCACCCTAGCCAGCGGTCAGACCGCCTGGGCCATGCCGGTCTGACCGGGGTTGTGTGGCCGGTCTGACCGCTTTGAAAGCGCCGGTCTGACCGGTTATACTGAACCTGCAAAACAACACTGACCGAAAATGAACACTACTTTGCAGGCAAAACTGAAACTTGTAATTTTGGATAAATTAGTGAAGTCCTGCTATTATCCTCTGGCCAAAAGATCACATATCTATTCTAAATAGCATAAAGGCCTCAAATAGCAAGAAGAATCAATTGGGAGACAAGAAATTCAGATTTTACCCAAAAACTGAAAAATGCACAGAGCTGCACTAAAACTCAAATTTCTCTCCAACCATTGATCCTTGGCTCATGAAACTTTGCAGAAAGATAATTAATAGCCTCTGGACTAAGTATGCCAAGTTTCATCCCAACTCATGAAGAGAAACAAGAAATCCACCAAAACCCTAGAAGAGGAAAGATGAATAGGGGTGGCTCAAAAGGCAAAACTGAAATTAAACACTTGGCTCTAGGATTTAAGCTGACCAAAGGGTCTAGAAATGCAATTCCATGACAGAGCGACCCATTTTGGCACTCCCCAGCAAGAAACAACAAGAAATCGAAAAACTCAAAAATCACCCATGAGCAAGAACGAAGAACAGAGAAGAGCTCGTGAAGAAAGCTTCTGGGATTTCATTCCTAGAAACAAGAAATACAAAGAACTACGTCCCCATACGCATGGACATTAGAACAAGAGTTGATTACATGGAATCTCTACTCAAACCCTCTCCTCATCCTCTCCCAAACACAAGAACACCACAAGAACTCACAGTGGGAGGAAGAAGCTACGGGAGACACTCTACTGCCATTCCACCAAACCTCACCAACTAAAGCTTCAAAGCAAAACCAACCCTCCAAAGCTTCTTTTGACTCACCTAAACCCTAACTCTCTCCCAAATCCATGAGGGGGCATGCAGCCACTCCCTCCTTTATATAGCCCCTTGGCTAACGGGTCTCCACCCTGTTACGCCCGCTAAACCCGAACGGAGCCCGCTCCCACTTGTGCAGCCTCGCGAAATTACCATGTCGCCCCTCCTGCACCTTCCGGGAATCTTCCGCGCTCCTAGTCGTCCAAGTCTCGCAACCACCTCGATTCTCCGCCGTCTTCGACACATCGCGACCGTTCTGACCTCGACACCGCCCGTGTCTAGTCCGGTCACCTCGTGTCTCGCCACGACTCCGCCTCGACGTCCTGCAGCCAACACAGACAAGAAACACATCAAATAGCACCGCTCGATACATGTAAGAATAAATGCATTAATGAAATAGCCGAAACCTGACAAGTCGACATAATATGAATCCTAACCTTTTTGACTAGGTTTGACCAAGTCCGACCGAGCCCGATTGCACCTCGCAACGTCAAGGTCGAACCAACCAAATCAAACTCGACATTCCTAAACCGATGTCAATTACTCATCATACACACGGGATGACCTCCACATGGTCTCTCAGCTTCCTCAGCACGAAGTTGATGCTGCCGAAGTTCGATACTGCTCCTCCTTCGACTTTCTTCGGCTGGCAGCGCGCATCGTGCAGAATGGCGAACAGGTTCGCGCTGGGTCGGCGACCTTCTGTTTGCGCCGCCCAAGTAAAGACCGCCAAGCGAACTATCACATTGGGGGTCAGCTGCACCAGCTCCAACCCATAAATCCACATGACTTCGCCGACGAAGATCGTCGAAGGCATCCGGAGCCCGGCATCAAAGAATGCGCTGAAGACAATCGCCTCCGTCTCCGCCGGGTGTGGTTCCGTTTCGTTGGGGCTGGGCAGACGAGTCCCGTCACGCTCCTCTAGCTTCCTCTCCCGAACGAGTCTCTGGAGCATCTCCTCAGTGACGCGACTCCGTCCCAACACACGGGAGCAGCGGCCTCCCGAGTGCTCCACAGCATCCCATTGTTTGTTGACTTGTGCTAGCCCTCGCACCACCAAAGCGTACTCCGCCGGGGGAGGCGACAAGCCGCGACAGCTGGACGAGGTGCTACCGCTGAGCCGACGGGCAAGATCGTCGTGTCAAGCCATTCTTCTCCGAGGTGGGGCGCTAAAGAGCAAGAGCAGGGGCGAATTGTGCTAGCAGCAAAACAAAGAAGGCATGGCTAAGTGACAAGCGGAGAAGAGCGTTCCAATGCCGGTGGTGATGCATTATAAGCCCCCTCACCTCCTCCACGAGCGGGAGCGCAACCGGTGGGAGCCCAGTGGTTTGGCTACCCATGATCAGGAAGCGCAACCGCTGATAGCTGGGGGGCACGCAGTGGTAGGTGGGCAAAAAGCGCACGACGCACCGATAGCATCCCGCCACGTGTCCCGCCCCTCTGGGAAGGGGCGAGAGGCCACGGTCGTGCGACTACTGACAGCCCACGACGCGCCAATCGCAGCCCACCACGTGTATCCTCCCATCGGGACAGTGCGTACGGTGGCAGCAGCCTACTCCTAACAACTCAGGCGATTCTCGCTACCATTAAGATGCACTGGACCGCGGAGCTGCCTGGCGAAGCCGACATCAGACCAGGAGGAACCCCTCACCCTACTCGACCGCCCAAGGTTAGGCGTGGGGCTTCACCCATCCCGCGCCTAGGAGAATCCGTGGCTCAAGGTCTGTCTCTGCTCCTACTTCGACCCCGCCGACACCTCTCACTTCGACTCCACCGGCATCTTTAACTTCGCCAACGCCTTCGACTCCGCAACAAGCACACGCCTTCGCTGCGGCTTCGACTTCGGCCTTGCTACCAAGGGGCCCTGAGCGTGAGGACGACCTCGGCAATCCGCCCAGCACCGTACCCTTGCGGAGAGGCAAAGATTATACCAAGTAGTCAACCCAGAAAGCAATTCAAGAGTTCACAGGCCGCAGGGACGGAGGGGGCCAAATGGCTCGACAACATGGCTTCGGCACGTGAAGCCCGTCACCATGAGAGGCTCCTGTTGTAGGGGTGGCCCCCACCTAAGCCCAGCCGGCCTGCTAGAGGGTTGTAAGGCCCAAAATGGGATATGTGTAATGACGTAAATGCCCCTGAAAGGGATGCTTGAATGTAAGGGTATAATTGTAAAAGCGCTCCCTATGTGGATATATATATACAACACAGGCCGTGGGGGAAACCCTAAGCACTTGCTCACCTAACTCTCCACTACCATACTCTCTCTCTGTTTGGTCTATAACCACAACAGAATCATCTTATAATTTTAATTTTAATGTCTAGTAATTCAAGTTGGTTAATGGCAATGATACAACATAAAAATAATCTCTAACTAATTCAAGGGTCTCATGTCAATAACACAGTATAAACTGTAAAGATTAAAGAGTACAAAAGTTTTACCCTCTACGCTCTAGCTTAGACGCTTGTCAGTCATCACACACTCACGCTCGGGTCTCGGCCAGGCACCCATCGGGCAACGGTCGGTTAGTCGGCCAAGAGACCAAGATTGAAGACTCCAACCTCCAATAGCCCAACTCCAAGGCCAACCAGCAGGCGCCCATTTCCCCACTCAGCCACAGGCCACTCCAATCACCCCTTCTCCCAAGTCAAATCCAATCGGCAAGGGGAGGGTGCAAGGCAACACTTAGTTCACGCGGTCACACGTCACTGCTGACGTGATGGCAATGCCTCGCCTCAGCACTCACCAGTAGGCAGTAGCAGCTCCTAGCCTTCCCTCTTGAAGCTCTGGCGCAGGAAGCCAGTCGAGCCACAAAGCACCGCCCGTCGGCACCCGCTCGGATCTGCTCGGCCTCAGTGCCTTGACCACTGCCCGCCCGGATCTGCATGGCGCCACCTGAATCTGCTTGACCAGTGCGTAGGAAGCCACAAAGCGTCGCAGGCTCTACTCTCCGTCGAGCGCTGTCAGTCACACGCCAGTGCATCTAGGTTTATGTGCAGCCCCTCGTCTTTCCCAGTCTCCTGTGTGTGTGCCGTGGCCCATGTGCGTCTTAGTGTTAATGGATTGTGGATGGTCTCTATTCATGGTGCCACGGACTGTGTAACATCCCAAAAATTTATTTGCATTTTATTGATTTTCCGGAGTTTATTTGGATTTATCTGGATTTTATTTCAAAGCCTAAAGCAAGAAAATTCATTTTTAGAATTTTTATTAATCCAAAAAGAATTTATTTTTACTTTTCCTAAGTTATCCTTGAATTATAGTAATTTTGGGAATTTTGTAGAATTTAAAAATAAATTTTGAGAGCTAAAAAGTATTTTGGAAAAAAAATTAAAATATCAAATTTAAGTTGGAAATATTTTTCCTAAGTTTAAAATGTTTCTAGAAATTTTTATGAATTTTCCTATAATTTTAGACTTTAAATATTATTTTCTAAGTATTTATAAATCTATCTAGCATTTCTGAAAATTAAAAACGAATTTAAAAGCCAAAATCCCCTCCATCCGCCACGTGGCACTCCCAGATTGAATCCGCCCCACCGCCCGATCTAATCTGGACCCTCCGTTGCCACTTACCCCTTCACTTTGAATCCGACGGCCCGATCTCCTCCTTGTACGCGTGGCTCAAATCCGGTCGTCCGCCCCTCCCCTTCCTCTTCTCTCTCTCGCCGATAGCTGGGGCCCGCACCTTCTTCTTCCTCCTCCCCTTCTTCATTCCCCACCGACCTCCATTAACGCCATGACCGAGCTTTTAAAGCATCGGTTACTCCTCCCGAATGGCCGGCCATCGATGCCATTAGTAGCCCTAAGGATTCCACGCTAGTAACCGCCCCCACTCTGGCTGTTTCTTACGCTTTTAAACCCCATTCCGCCGCCGCGCCCGTTTCTGATTGCCTTAACTCCAGCGAGTCCGTTACCCCCTTCCCCGCCCTATAAAGACCCTTCCCCGAACCGTCCTCCCCTCCTTTTGCCGCCGCCCGTGCGTCGAAGCCCTTTTTCCCCTCTTCCCCACGCCCGAGCTCTCCGTGCCGTGTCTTCCCCTTCCGCCGCCCGTGCGAGCTCCGGCAAGAAATCGCCGCCGCCTCGGTCTCTCCCACGCCTCGCCAACGACGTCTTCGTGACCCCCCAAGTGCTTGCGACCACCTTCCCCCTCTCCACCGAGCGACGCCGCCACCAGAGCCCTGTCGCTGCGGAGACCCGTGTGCCGCCGCCGCTAGACCACGCCGCCGGCCCCATTCTTGCGCCTCTCGGACCCCGCGCCCAGGTGAGTCGAACCTCCGCCTTCCCCTCTTGCCAATGTGCGTCACGACCATCGCCGCCGGGCGCCGGAGCGCCGGCAAGCCGCACCGCCTTCGGCCGGCGCCGCCCCGTCAGCGTGCGCCCGCGTGGCAGCCCACGTGGCACCGCGTGTCCGCTTCATCAGCAACCGGCCACCACCTCCTCCTTCGGGCCACGTCGGCTGTGGACCGAGTCCACGGTGGACCACGCCGACTCGTGAACCCAGTCCACCTTGAACTGGTCCCACTTGTCATAAAAATAACCCCTTTTACAGTATAAAAATAATTCATCCAGAAAAATAAAATTGATGCTGATGTCATAAAGTTGATTTTTCAGTGCAAAAATAATGTAGAGAATCAGTCTTTTTCTTTTTCTTTAGATTTAAACTTCCGAAAGCCCTAACATCTTCATTTTAACTCCGATTTGACCCGTTCAAATTTCTAAATTCTGCTAAAATCATAAACTACCCAATTTTTGAATTTTTGAATTTTATTTCAATTTTGTTTGTATTTATTTTGGTTCTTTGCGTGTAGATTACGACGAATCCGGAGAGTTTTTCTTCGACGAATCGCAGCATGACTTCGAGCAAGGCAAGTTACACCTCTGACCATATTGATCCCAGTAATTTAAATTATTTATGTTGTTTTTAAATTTATATGCATGCGTACTTTTATTCAAATTATTTCAAATGTGCTTTGAACTTTAGTTACACCAAATTCCTTTGTGTAAGGCCAATCTTGCCATTGAACAAACATACCTTGTCACCCTAGATGAAAACCTAGTTGGTACACCAGTATTAACTAGAAAATTTTATAGAATTGCTTAGCCATGCTTAGAATAATTTAGGTGGGAAGAATGGTTTCACTTAAAATTTTGATTTATAAAATTTATTCTTGACTTTGGTGAAGTCAAGAAAGTCTATGAAAGTTTGATAAAATAAAATTATAAAACCTGATTTAGACTTAGGCATTGGTATGGTGGTGGGTGCTTGCTGGCATGCATCGTAGTTTGTTGACTCGATGTTGACTGCCAGGCACAAGGGGTATGTGGGTAGGCCTAAGTCAAATTAAGGACCGATCTGTGAACTACTAATACAAAGTCACACCGTATTACCACAAGTCTGGTATGGGATAGACCTGGTTAAGTAATTTGTGAAGTTCCATTTTAGTTTTGCTATAGGCTGAATGTGAGCGTGGCGTAGGCCACGAGAAGTCTCACATGGCATAAGAGGGGGCTCCAACATGTGGATTCATGTTGTGATGAAACCTTAGTGGCGGCGTAACTAATTTGGTAATGGAACATTGGAACAGCCTTGTCATGAACTCTCAGCCGCACACCTAAGGCAGTGTGTGAATCGCGTGGCAAAATGAGAGGACATATCTTGTGGGTAAAGTTGTACAACCTCTGCAGAGTGTATAATTTATCCTGGATAGCTGTGTCCACGGTCAAGAACATGCTTAGTATGGTTTTTCACATATTAGACTTTGGTTTTAATAAAATTTGTGTTGTAGGGGTGGCCCCCACCTAAACCCAGCAGGCCTGTTAGAAGGTTATAGGGCCCAAAATGGGACATATGTAATGGCTTAAATACCCCTGGCAGGGAGGTACCGACGTAAGGGCACAATTGTAAAAGCACAGCCCATATGAATATATATACCAAGGGAAGGCTAGAGGGAGAGAGGTGATCACTTTCTCCCAACTCTCCACTACCACATCTCTCTCTGTTTGGTCTGTAACCACAACAGTTGGCGCCGTCCGTGGGGAGGACAGGAGCAAGCCTGAAATCCGAAGAAGGATGGCACCGGAAAAAGCTTCGTCGACGGCGGCGAAGAGAAAGAAGGCGGCTGGGTCGGAGCGTCGCGTGGGTACCAGGGCTTCAGCATCGGCTGTCGCGGGCGCGGGTGACGGCGCGGGCGCGGTGGTCGCGGACGTCGACACTCGCACTGCGACGACCAACCCCGTCACTGGAGCTGTGACGACCGACCCCGCCACTGGAGCTGTGACGACCGACCCCGCCACTGGCGCTGCGACGATCGACCCCGCCACTGGCGCTGCGACGGCTGGCCCCGCCACTGGTGCGACAGCGACCAACCCCGCCACTGCCGCTACAACGACCAACCCCGCCGACGCGACAGTGACCGGCCCCGCCACCCTCGCCGCAACGCTCGCCGGTAGCGCGGACCGGGCGGTTGGAGATAGCCACAACGGAGCGATCGACAGTTCGGGAGCTCACGAGGCGATCGTACCCGTGCCGACCCGTCCGCTGGGCGCGCCGGCGGCCCCGCCCGCACCAGCGGTGGAAAGCGCCCTGCTGGCGGCCCTTAACGCGTTCCAGCGGGAGCTAGGGGATCTTCGCGGGGCTGTCCGAGACATGCAAGAGGCTCGGAGCCAGCAGGCCGCGCCAGTGGTCTCGCCAGAGCCCGCGCCGGAAAGGGCAGACAGCCGCGAAGCCCCCACATCCAGCCGCGTGCCGCTACGACGCGTCGATCCAGAGTCCTCGCTTTCGGCAGGACTACAGCAGGCGGCGTGGCCTGAAGACTTCAAATTCCCCAGTGTCATCGAGCCATACAAAGGCGATACGGACCCCCGCGAGTTCGTGCGCGTGTGCGAAACCACAATCGACACCGCGGGTGGAGACGACACCACAAAGGCGAAGGGACTCCCCCTCGCATTGCAAGGAGTAGCGCGTTCCTGATTTTTTACCATAGAGCCAAACTCCATCTACGCATGGGAGCAGATCCGCGACCGCCTTTACAACAACTTTCAAGGGAACTATGTCGAGCGAGCCGACGCAGACCAGCTCTTCGCAGTGAAGCAGAAACCTTCGGAGAAGCTCCGGGACTACTCCAAGCGCTTCGCGAAGGTGCGCTGCCAAGTCAAGGACATTAATGAGACAACCGTCATCAACGCGGCCATACAGGGCCTTCGTCCGGGCCCCATGGCCGAATACAACGCGCGGAAGCCTATCAAGACAGTCGCCAAGCTCTTCGACAAAATGGAGGAGTATGCACAGGCAGAGGAGGAGGCGCGGAGACGCAGCGCCGCCGCCCCTGACCTCGCCCAAGCAAAGCGCTTGCCACACGAGGGGGGGGGGCGAGTGATGATTCCCCAAAGCAGGGCCGCCGACGAGAATCCCGGGGAGACACTCCCGGCGGTAGCGATACCAAGGGGCAGGAAGGCTCTTCAAGGGGCAGGCGCAAGCCCCGACGTCGCCAGCACAGGCCACAAAAGGTCTGCCATGTCCTCGGCATCGAGAATGCCCCTCGAGGACCTGCCCCCACCTCGCGGGGAGGGGGCCGGGGATGGGAAGGCGGACCAGATCGCGATGGGCGACCCCGCGCGGAACAAGAAATTCTAGATTACGGCAAGTGGTGTGAGGTGCACGGTTACGGCGACCACCACACGAAGACGTGCGTCGAGGTCATGGAGTTGCGATGGATGACGGCCGGAGCTTGGGCCGCATCCGGGGAAGGCACGTGGTGCCGCTCCATCAACGTCATCACCGGAGGGTCCCTATCAAGGGCCCCCCTTGGAGCAGCCGCAACCGTGGGTACCGCCCCGCGACATCACCTTCACCCTGAATGACGCCAGGGGTGTGGAGTTCCCTCACCAAGACCGTTTAGTCATTCAGGCTCACATCGCAGGCCATGACGTCAGGCGCATCCTCGTCGACGGGGGGAGCTCTGCGAACATTCTGTTCGTGGGGGCCCTCGATCGTATGGGAATCCCCCGAAGCCGCTTAGAGCAGTCAGGAGCTCCACTTCAAGGCTTCGGAGGCCAACCGCTGGAGGCCATAGGACACGTGTCCCTTCCAGTTACATTCCGCCAGGAGGGTAACACCCAAAGCGCGCACGTCATCTTCGATGTCGTAGACATCCCGCACCCCTACAACGTCATATTGGGACGGCCCGCCATCAACTCCCTCGAGGCGATCCCGCACCACGCCTTCTTATGTATGAAGCTCCCAGGCCCGGAGTGCGTGATTACTGTCTTCGGCGACCAGGACCTCGCCAGACGCGTCGAAGTCAGCAGCCAGGATTTACACCGACCGGTGCACGTCCTCTTAGGCATGCTCGGCGATACGCCCTCCGCTCCGGGATGGACACCTAAGCCTCGGCCCGAAGGTGGAGTCAAAAAGGTTCCGCCCCAGGCGGAGGGGCAGTTTGTGTCCATTGGCGAGGGGCTCCCTACGGAGGTCGAGCTAGACCTACTCCATGTGCTTTAGAACAACGCCGACATTTTTGCATGGTCACCGGAGGACATTAAGGGCGTAGACCGCACAGTAATCAAGCATCACTTGGCGGTTCGCCCTGATGCCAAGTCGGTCAAGCAAAAGCTTCGTCGCATGTCCATGGATCGGCAGCAGGCGGCCAAGGTGGAGGTGGCGAAGCTTCTCCGGGCCGGGGTCATTCGCGAGGTCCACCACCTAGAGTGGCTCGCCAACCCTGTATTGGTAAAAAAGGCTAGCAGGGCCTGGCGTATGTGCATTGACTTCACGGCACACAACAAGGCGTGCCCAAAGGACAATTACCCCTTGCTACGCATCGATCAACTGGTCGACGCTACCGCCGGGTGCGAGCTAATGAGTTTCCTGGATGCCTACTCTGGCTACCACCAGGTATACATGGCCGAAGACGACGAGGACAAGACCAGTTTCATTACACCGATTGGGACTTTCTGCTTCGTTAGGATGCCCTTCGGCTTGAAGAGCACAGGCGCTACCTTCACCCGCCTCGTCACACGTGCCCTCGCCGCCCAGCTCGGGAGGAATGTGGAAGCCTACGTTGACGACGTGGTAGTCAAAACCCGGCAGCTTGCTTCGCACGGCCGGGATCTCCAGGAGACCTTCGACAACCTCAGGAAGGCCGGCATCAAGCTCAACCCCGACAAATGCGTCTTTGGCGTGCAGGCGGGCAAACTACTGGGCTTCCTCGTATCCAGACGAGGCATCTAGGTGAATCCCGATAAGGTTGAGGCCATCATGGGTATGGAGCTGCCCAAGACGACGAGGGAGGTCCAGAGGCTGGCGGGCCGCATGGCAGCCCTAAGCCGCTTCCTATCTAGGGCGGCGGAGCGGGGTCTGCCATTCTTTAAGACACTATGCGGGTGCGACGGATTTCATTGGGATAGCAACTGTGCGGAGGCCTACAACGAGCTCAAGAAACACCTGGCGAGCCTCCCCACTCTGGTCACCCCAACACCAGAGGCTCCCCTCTTGCTCTATCTGGCCACGTCGGTTACAGCGGTCAGTGCCGTCCTCGTCCTAGAGGAAGGCGCCGTACAGCGGCCCGTATACTTTGTCTCCGAAGCCCTCCAAGGCGCCAAGATGAGATATACGGAGCTTGAAAAGCTCGCTTACGCATTGGTCATGGCCTCCAGGACGCTTCGACATTATTTTTTGGCTCACCCAATCACAATGCCTTCCTCGTTCCCCCTGGCGGAGATGTTACACAATAAGGAATCCACGGGGCGCATCGGCAAGTGGGCTGCCGAGCTCACCCCGTTCTCCCTGACATACACCTCATGGACGGCAATCAAATCTCAAGTTCTCACCGACTTCCTCGCAGAATGGACTCCACTGGCTCAGCCCGCCTAGAAGCACGACGACCCGGTATGGACGCTCACCATCGACGGAGCCTACAGCGTCGCGGGCGCGGGCGTAGGCGCAGTGATTGTTACGCCCGAGGGGCAGCGCCTGCTATACTCGGCGCGCCTTGCATTTCCGGCCACCAATAACACAGCTGAGTATGAAGCGCTGCTCTTCGGTCTGACGAAGCTCAAGGCAATCGGTGCGCGGCGCGTGCTCGTCCGCACGGGCTCGC
This sequence comes from Dendrocalamus latiflorus, assembly GCA_017311315.1. Lineage (NCBI taxonomy): Eukaryota > Viridiplantae > Streptophyta > Magnoliopsida > Poales > Poaceae > Dendrocalamus > Dendrocalamus latiflorus. The sequence goes on along the minus strand of CM029644.1, from coordinate 13,263,492 downwards.
GTTTGGTGGCAGGCCACGTAGACAAGTCATATCAAGCCAAGGACCCCGAGCTAGCCAAATACCTCGCGGTCGTAAGAGCGAGGGAAAGGCATTTCTTGGGCGTCACGGTCAAGGCCATCCCTCGCGCGGAAAATGAGCAGGCCGACGCCCTCGCAAAGGCGGCCAGCCAACAACTGCCACCCCCTGACGGGGCATTTTACGAAGTGTTACCGCAGGCGGCCATCGCGCAGGACAACCGGGACGTGGCCCTCGTTCACCACATCATCCAGCAGGGCGACTGGCGAGAACCTATCTTCAATTTCCTGCAGGGCATTGCCGAGCCGAAGGACCCTGCCGAGCTCCGGCGTCTGCAACACCGTGCCAGATCCTTCCAGGTGTTTGAAGGGACACTCTACAAAAAGGGAGTCTGCGCACCGCTCCTGCGCTGCCTCTCGCACGAAGAGAGGAAAAAGCTCCTTGCGGAGATCCACGCGGGGGTGTGTGGGTCTCACCTCGCGCCAAGGTCGTTGGTCGGCAAGGCATTCAGGCAAGGCTTTTACTGGCCGACTGCCATCACTGACGCCCAGGACCTCGTGCGTCGGTGTCAGGGGTGCCAGTGGATGGGACGTATCATCCGCAGGCCCCCGACGAACCTCAACCCTATTCCCCCGGTGTGGCCGCTGGCACGCTGGGGCGTCGACATAGTGGGACCACTTCCCCGAGCCCCAGGGGACCTACGGTTCACGGTAGTTGCGCTGGAATATTTTTCCAGGTGGCCGGAGGCGGTAGCTCTGGCCAAAATAACCTCGGCGGCCATGCAGCGCTTCCTCTGGCAGAACATTATATGTCGCTTCGGCGTGCCCAGGGAGCTCACCGTCGACAACGGCCTGCAATTCGACGCCACCCTATTCAAAGAGTTCTGTGACAGCATGGGCATCACGCTTCGGTTCGCCTCGGTCGGGCACCCCCAGTCCAACGGAGCAGTCGAGAGGGCGAATGGCGCCATCTCTATCGCCATCAAAAAGCGCCTGGTCGGGTTGTCGAAGGGCAAGTGGCCGAGCGAGCTTCACAGTGTCCTCTGGTCCCTTCGCACAACGGTAACACGCCCGACGGGGTTCACGCCTTTCAAGCTCCTTTTTGGTGATGAGGCAGTGATGCCTGAGGAAATCAAGGTTGGGTCGCGGAGGGTCCTCGTCCAAGCGCCCGACGAGGAGCGTCGCGTGTCCTTGGACCTCCTCAACGGGGCGTGGGCGAGCGCAGCCCAACATGTCAAAAAGTACGCGCGGCAGATAGTGCGTACTCGAGACCGGTCCCTATATCCGCGAGGGTTCAAGCCTGGGGATCTCATCCTCAGAATGGCGCTCCATGCGGAGACCGTTGGCAAGCTGGAGTCCAAGTGGGAAGGTCCATACATCGTGGCGGAAGCATTACAGAAGGGAGCATACCGCCTCGCCACACTCGAGGGGAAAACTCTCCGCCACACATGGAACCCGGATAAGTTGCGGCGATATTATGCCTAGAAGTAGGACGAAAAGTATAATGGCATCAGACCCTCCTTGTACGATGCTCGCCCGCGCAAACGGGAGTTCAATAAAACTAGCTGTTCGCAGATAGTACCATGTTGTCTGGCCACAATGTGCAGAAGATCACCCCCGCATTTGAGGTCCGCCTCCGCACGCGCCAATCTACGGACTCTAAATGAAGTCGTAGCGTCGAGGTCCGCCTCCGCACGCGCCAGTCTACGGACTCTAAATGAAGTCGTAGCGTCGAGGTTCGCCTCCGCACGCGCCAGTCTACGGACTCTAAATGAAGTCGTAGCGTCGAGGTCCGCCTCCGCACGCGCCAGTCTGCGGACTCTAAATTAAGTCATAGCGTCGAGGTCCGCCTCCGCACGCGCCAGTCTACGGACTTTAAATAAGACGCAGCAGGGGAACGCCCTTGCGCGCACTCTCCGGAGTATAAACAAGACGCAAATCCCGCGCATGCACAGGCGTTGCCCCTGTGCGTACTCCTCGGAGTATAAAAGCAGCATACAACATTAAGAACGGGTGCTACTTCGGTTCACTGCAAAAAATGTCGGGGTTACATGACCACAAAAGCAGGAGCGCGCAGTACACCACTCCCCTAACCAACTGCTCATCCTTCGTGCGGTGCCGATGGGCCCGCACCGCCATTGTGGCGCCGGGGAACTCCTTCGAGCCAGCGGAGGAGGTCCCCACCCCCATGCAGCGTTTGCTGCACTGCAACCCTGGCCGCGTCCTCCCCGACATTGCCCCAGATCCATCGGTGAAAGTTTCGGAGGCCAGGCTCGATGAAGCGAATAGCGTCCGACATCGCCTCCGACCGGGTAGGGAGATCCAGGTGAGGGTTTGCCAGCTCATGGACATGTCTACACCCATGAGTGTGAAGCATGGCGAGGGCGAGGCATGCGCCGAGGAAGCCGCAATGCTCGCTGAAGGTGCTAGCGCCGCGGAGAGCAACGCCGGCCCCTTCCTCGACCAGCCCGAGCGTCTCCACCAAGTCCTCCGGCCCGTGAGTAGCATCCGGCACGTCGACACACAGATCCCGCAGGGCCCGGTTCAGAGAATCCATTGCCCTCCACGCCGACATGGACGCATTGTCCAAGGCGCGGTCCTTCTCCGCAAGAGACTCAACCAGCTGGGCCTTCTCCTGCTTTAGAGCGGTGATCTGCTGCAAAAAGGAGGTACGTTCCTCCGCCGCGGCGCGCTGGACTTCCTCGGTCTTGTGTCGCGCGGCTGCCAGGGCGCCCTCCAGCGTGTGAAGCTGTTCGTCCTTCGTGGCGTGGGCGTCATCCGCAGCATGAAGACCGACCTCCAGGGCTCTCCGCTCCCGAATACGGGCCTCATCCAACGCTTGGCTGATGACAAGTGTCTGGGAATAGCAATAAGAGTCAGCAGGTGCCCAGTAGTACTCTAGCAACCGCGAGCGCACATACTTACCCTTATCTCCGAGGCCTGCAGCGCGAGCGCCAGGAGGTCTCCCTCGCACGACGACAACATCTGTCGATCCAAGCCGCCGCGGGCGCGCTCCGCAGCTGCATTAAAAGCGCGAAGTGTCTCCAGGCGTGGGAGGAAGTCAGAGAGAACAAGCTCCGCCCCCGCCGCGTCAAGGGCTGCGGAGGCTTCGGCCACTTCAACGGCGGTAGACGCCTGCAGGGCACCCTGCACAGGGTCCGGGACGTCGCGCACACCCCCGTTGCTCGATCCTTCACGTCCGGGAGACTTCGTCTCGCCTGATGTCGACGGAATGAGCGAGCGAATCGGAAAGAGTTTCGCGAAGTCGTGCGAGGAAAGGGAACTGCGCCTACCTCCTGCACCCTCCGCCGCGACGGAAGGGGGTGCCCGTTCAACCGCCGGCAGGGGGCGGGTGCCTCAGTGGGTGGTCGAGAAGACCCTTCGGCCGCGTCGGGCACCACAACTCCAAGCACAGGGCCGGCGACGCCGTACCGACCCCTTGAAGGCGAGGGAGACTGGACTCGAGGACGTTTCGCCTGTGGCACCGCAGGCGATTCTTCCGCGGCGCTAGCGGTCGCAGCTCCTGTCGCACCTTCAGTCCCTACCGCCTCGGGCGCGTCCTTGGCAGCCGCCGTGGGTGGCAAAGCACCGCCGGCCGCAGCACTCTTGCCAGGAGCGACGTCCGCCCCGGGTTGGCAGGTTCCGGCCCAACGAAGGCCGTGCGTATGGCCTCAACAGCGCCGGCGGATGATGCCGCCAATGGGCTCGAGACGACGCGCCCACCCGAACTGGTTCGGCCAGACTCATCGCCGGTCGCACGTCCTGTCCCAGCGGTGCCAGCCACCGAGGCGGCTGGCGGGCTGGGTACGGCAACCTCGGAGTAGGCCCGGCGCCGCGAAGGCAATACCCCCGCTTGGCTACCACCGCCACGATGGTCCGAAATCCCTGCGAGAGCCTCCGCCAGCACCGCGCGCTCGGGCACGGCAATGCCCAGAACCTCGCATGTGCGATTTATTTGCCCACAAACATCGTTGAGGGCATTCGAAGGCCGGCGTCGAAGAACGCGACAAAAACGATCGCCTCCATTTCCCGGGGCCTCGGCTCTGTCTCGTCACGACGGGGTAGGCGAGCCCCATCACGCTCCTCAATCTTCCCTTCCCGTACAAGCCGCTGCAGCGTCTCTTCGGTTACGCGACTCCTCCCCAGCACACGGAAGCAGCGGCCCCCCCGAGTATTCCATGGCGTCCCACCGCCTGTCGGCACGTGAACGCCCCCGCAACACCAGCTCGTACTCCCCAGAAGGGACAGACAACTCGTCCCGGCTAGGCAAGGAGCCGCCGCCGGGATGGTGGGAGATATCGTCCTGGCCGGCCATTGTTCTCTGCGATCAGGGCAAAAGGAACCAAGGTGGGCGCAAGTTGCGCTATTGTCAGAACAAGCAGAGCCAGGAGACAGGCGAGACAGAACGTCCCCACTATAACGGTGGCACCTTATAAGGCCCGCTCGCCTTCCCCACGGCTACAAGCGCAGCCAGATTAACCCCCAGCAATTCGACTGCCCACAACTTGGAAAGAAGAACCGTTAGCACTTCGAGGAGCGTGCCTGGTAGGTGGCCAGACAGCGCGCAACGCCAACGAGCGCCCGCCACGCGTCCCGCTTTCCTGGGGAAGAGGCGAACTGCCGCGGTCGCACAACCGCTCACATCCCACGACGCACCAATCACAAGCCGCCGCGTGCCCCACCCACGGGAAGGCGGACGGCACAACGGGACAGCCTGTGCCCTGACAGGCCAGGCGTCGGCACGATTCCAGGCACCATTAAAAGCACACTACCAGACCGCGAGGTCATAACAGCTTCAAAGCACACCGACACCGGCGGCGCGAGGCCCGCCTCCACCACCGCCTACCCGTTCGAAGGGTAGGGGACGGAGCGCGCGCGCGCCTACTCCGACCAGGCGCCAGCTCCGCTGCCACCCGTTCGAAGGGTAGGAAACGGAGCGCGCGCGCCTACTCTGACCAGGCGCCAGCTCCGCTGCCACCCGTTCGAAGGGTAGGGGACGGAGCGCGCGCGCGCCTACTCCGACCAGGCGCCAGCTCCGCTACCACCTATTCGAAGGGTAGGGGACGGAGCGCGCGCGCGCCTACTCTGACCAGGCGCCAGCTCCGCTGCCACCCTTTCGAAGGGTATGGGACGGAGCGCGCGCCTACTCGGACCAGGCGCCAGCTCCGCTGCCACCCGTTCGAAGGGTAGGGGACGGAGCGCGCGCGCGTCTACTTCGCCTAGGCGGCAGCTCCGCTGCCACCCGTTTGGAGGGTAGGGGACGGAGCGCTCGCTCGTCTACTTTGACTAGGCGCCAGCTCTGCTGCCACCCGTTCGGAGGGTAGGGGACAGAGCGCTCGCGCGTCTACTTCGACTAGGCGCCAGCTCCGCTGCCACTCATTCGAAGGGTAGGGGACGGAGCGCGCCCGCGCCTACTCTGACCAGGCGCCTGCTCCGCTGCCACCCGTTCGAAGGGTAGGGGACGGAGCGCGCGCGCATACTGGGACCAGGCGCCAGCTCCGCTGCCACCCGTTCGAAGGGTAGGGGACGGAGCGCACGCGCGCCTACTTCGACCAGGCGTCAGCTCCGCTGCCACCCGTTCGAAGGGAAGGGGACGGAGCGCGCGCGCGTCTACTTCGGCTAGGCACCAGCTCGGAACGAAGCGCTCGCGCATCTACCTCAGCTGCCAATACAAGCATCGGCTTCGGCTACGGCCTCAGACCCCGGGACCCGCTGCACACCAAGGCTCCGCAAGTTCGAAGAAGTTCACAGGCCGCAGGGACGGAGGGGGCCAAAGGACTCGTCAACATGGCTTCGGCCCTGTGAAGCCCTTCAACATGAGAGGCTCCTGTTGTAGGGGTGGCCCCCACCTAAACCCAGCAGGCCTGTTAGAAGGTTATAGAGCCCAAAATGGGACATATGTAATGGCTTAAATACCCCTGGCAGGGAGGTACCGATGTAAGGGCACAATTGTAAAAGCACAGCCCATATGAATATATATACCAAGGGAAGGCTAGAGGGAGAGAGGTGATCACTTTCTCCCAACTCTCCGCTACCACATCTCTCTCTGTTTGGTCTGTAACCACAACAATTTGGTTTGCGAAAAATTTGTGAAATCTTTTGGAAAGATGGTCCGGGTGGGATACCCGTGGATAGGTTAGTGTTGGGTTGGTGCCTGCACTAACATTATTATTTTAGATAAAAAGAATGATTTACATATTTATGAAATTCGGCTTTTGCACTTACTTTACTGTATTTACTCCAATGATGCCTTTTATGCAAATAACCATAGTATGCCTTCCTTTGTAACTCCTTATGCATGCATCAAATCTGTTATAACTCCCGGTGTAACTTGTGGAGTACTTTATGTGCTCACCTTGCTAAAACTCTGTTGCCAGAGGACGGCGGCGTCGACTATGTTGAGGATTGCGACGAATAGGCCACATCTTACAGTCATTCGCCTGTGGGCAGGCAGGATGGGCTGCTCCTTTTATTTATCTTCTGCTATTTACTTTTATGTTTGGCCATGAGCCCTATTATTGTAAACTTGGCCATAAGGCCCGTACTTTTGCTTTATAATAATGTTTGGTTATCATGCATGTTATGTATCACTGTTCAACCTGTGTGCACTAGCTTTTTCTGGGATAGTGCATTTTACACAGTGGGTTCTGGAGTTGTTGCTCTGGATCCCAACAGATTGGTGGTTGGCGTCTCTTATTTGGTTCGTCTGGGCCCTAGGTTGGATGTCTCATGTCTGGATGAAGTGCCAGCCTAGCCTTGGGTGGGGAGGTGTTCAAGGCGGGTCGAAGGATGGGCTGAAGCCTGACAAAACTCATCCGATGGCTCCACCCCTAGTTCTTCTCATACATGCAACTAGTGATGTGCTAATCTAGTCACGTGGTACCAACCATTGACTATAGATGGAATAGTTGAACATGTCCACATTTTATATGAAGACAGAAATACCCCTCTTCATTATTCACTATGTGGGTTCTTTTGTGCAATAACTAATAGTTTTTGGCTTAAATTTTTGAATTTCAGCTGTTCACGAGAGAGAGTAAGGAGAGAGATATACCCGTGTGTGATTGTGGTCGATATAGATAAAGTCGGCATAATATCTACTACAATCAACTTGTACACTCTGCCTTGAAAAGATACTCCGTTTAAAATCTAGTTACTGTAGAAAGACAAGCCATAAGTCTAAAACAACTCACCCACTGTCCCCCTTCCCTTGAACTGATCTATTTTTCTTTTTCCTATCTTGTCCTTTTCTGTTCAAAACCAGGGCTCCTCAAGTCCACCGATAATGATGTAAGGCTAGAGGGTGATGGCAAGTAGGGCTATCAATGTGCCGAGCTCGAGTGATCCTAGGTTTCATATGATGTTGGAGCTGGACTTGAGCTCTACTCGATTAAGCTTGTTACTAGAAATCTTTGGTTGTCCTAAAGATTTAACACTTGAAAGTAGTACCATGTAAAATGAATCAAACACCCTACCACTACAGCCTAAAGAACAACCGAAAATTCCGCAAAGGAATAGTTTGGATGCAGATATGGCCAGAAGAAGATGATTGGCTATAGTGTCACGGTAGGCTATGAAAGTTGCGGAGGAAGAAGCCGCGTTGGAGACATCATTCGTTAGGGCAGGAGAAGTCGTGGTGGCAACGACGGCGCATTGGCAGTGGAGGAGGGTGAAGGGTTGGATAAGGGGCCACTGGGCGAGGGCATGCCAACTCACTACCTTGGGGCTGGTGGTTGGCAGACCGGGAGGAGAGGTGGCGGTGGAGTCATGCATGTTGTCCGATGCAGGTGTTCGTCCCCTATTGCCAATTTGAGAGGAGTCGAGGAAACAAAGGAGTAATTGAGGAATGAGGATGTGTGCATGTGACGCCTAGCGCTTGGGAGTTGGGATGGACAGGACTTGGTCACTGGTGTCGATTAGGCCTTGGCAAATTGATCAAGGTGGGTTTTTTTGGGCTATGACTTATGACTTTTGGCTATAGCTTTTGAATTCTGGCTGTTCGCAAGGGAGAGTACAAAGAGCAAGACAGACTACATGCGATTTTGACCAGTATAGCTAAAGTTGGTACAGTATCTACTACAATCAACTTATAGACCCTGTTTTGAAAAGACGGCACCGTTTGAAAGCTGGTTATCGTAACAAAAGCCAAAAGCCATAAGCACTAAGCCAAAAAGAATAGAGGTTGAAGGATGCCATATGAGGACAGGGCGAGCTGTTAAAAAGGAATCAAGCCCTATGGAGCTATTCAAGTTTGTCTATCGAGCTATTCAGGTTTGGATTGTTAATGCTCACCAGCTTCGGTATGCGCTCGAGCTTTTAGCTTGAATATTAGTCGAGCCGAGCTCGAGCTTTCTTGACAGCCTGGTAGGTACGACAACTTCCCTTTTTCTCTACGATGAGCATCTATTTGGGTGGCTGAATAGTTGACGCGTGCATGGCTATGGGTATAACCATGCACCAAATGTAAGCTCTGATCTTCACGGCCGGTGAAAGAATCGAGATGCCCAAGGGAAGGTTTAGGGATATTGAAATCTTTTGCTTAAACCTTGAATTTCAGCAAGAATGTAAAGGAGAAAGATCTTTCAAATCCTTAATCACTACTAGGCTCTAAGTGTGCTTAAAAAAACCCCATGTGCGCCATCTCCACGAGTCACCTCTCCAGCAACTTCCACTACTAGGCTCTGATGGGTCGAAAATTTTAAGCTTCCAAACAAGGTCTTACCGAGGACAATCAGACATGAACAATGCCATCACAATTTCGATCAAGCATTAGTATTTTGCATTATCATTGCCTTCCTAATTGTACTCTCATAGCAATTAGGTTAGACCCGTTGTTTCATTGGTCTCCGACTAGTGATTAGGATCCCAATTTGTTGTAGGTTTCGCCTTCATAGTGACAAGATAAGAGTAGGGTTATTACTCTCAAAGAGAGGACCTAAACCTGTATAAACGCCATGTCTGTTCCTCGCGCTCATTCGCTCGTCGACTCCATTATCATTTTGTAAGTTCGAATACCGATCATCGACAATGTGTTTTGGAACTCCTAGGAATGAAAGGCAATGAAAGGAGTCAAGTTTGGGCCAAACTGGACAAATATTTGGGTGCCAGAATTGTATCCAGACCTTTGGACACAATTATAGGTATCTGGATGGACTCAAATGTAAATGTCCACTACAAATTTGTATATCTAATCGAGAGATACAAATTGGACTAGTCATTTTCCGAAATTAGACTCGGAAGGAAGAAGTTATGGCCTCTAGAAGATTTTCCCGTGCAAGAGACCCAAACTGAAAGCTTTTGTACCCACAGTACGGGCCAGTGACCGCAGCCTATACTCCCCAACAGAAGCTTGGACTTGGGTCATATTTGTGGAAGTTTCAAGAGGTTGCATGAGGAAGGTTCCTAGATGGTTCTGCAAGATATTTTTTCGCATGGAAACCACCTGGTTTGGTTTAGGAAAAGAATGGAGAGCGCACGATAGTATTTAACTACCTCTCCACCACCTAGCCGACCCTTGCTCGTGAGGAACAGAGGACGTCCAAGAATATAGAACACCCAAGAACACATCTACAATCATCCCCCACGTACTCCTTAATTTGCATATTCCATTCCAATATGGCACCAAGAAGTTGGCCTACAACAAAGCAGAGCACTGAGAAGGCTTTGATGCTCTTCTTCTTCTCATAATGGCTCTAGGAACAACAACAAATGACTGCCGCGAATCATTTGACCCCCGAATGCATGGCTTGATGCAGGTGAATCATGGATAGAAAAGATTTAGGATTTCTGCGACTTCTTTTGAAATCCAAAGGAATTGTTATTCCTTCTCCAAGAAGGTCAGTGATTGAGCAGTTGGTGGTTGTTGCCTCAGAGCCAAGGGGTGACAAAGGCAAGAAATCCAAGCACAAATGACCCATAACAAGTAATAGCGATAAGTCGACATGTAAGGAAATCACGATGTATCTCCGTCGCAGGCCACTGCTGAACTCTTTGGATTGCTAGTGAAGAGGAGTTGGAGGTGATGATCTCGAGCTGTTCTTTTTGGCTGAAACTTATGGCTTTTACCTGTAGCTTTTGGCTTTTGGGCTGTTCGTACGAGAGATTACAGATAATAGAAACTCATGTGCGGTTTTTGACGATAAAAATGAAGGTACAGTATATAATACAACTAACTAGTAGACCCTATCTTAAAAAGATACTCGTTTAAAAGCTAATCACTTAAAAAAAACCAAAGAACAACTTTTAGAAGCTGAAAATAACAGACCCGAGGACATCCCTAGTTCACCTACATCATCAGCTATTGCACAAGGTGATCCAATATAACTGCAAGTCAATGCTCTCACAAAGAGATCTTATTTTGGTCCAATGACAGTGATTCGTGGTAGGAAAGTACAGGAAGAGCTGAATTCACTCGTAGCCAGTGTTTTCAATGTTGGCGATATTTTCTGAAATTTGTCCATATTGCCGCCCCTAGTAGAGAACAAAGCCGCCTGAAGATTTAATTTTTTTCTCTATCCAAAATAAATATCAACCATACCATATCACTAGTGCATGCGTGGTCTGGTGGATACCCTAGTGTTTTTCCTTTTTTGTTTTTCGTCAAAAAAAATCAAATTTGAGTTTCAAAAAATTCCAACGAAAATTTTGAAATATCATGTTTAAGTTTTTTTAAACCGAAACACTTACCCCTGCTCCTAGCTATCTAATTATGATGTTGATAATAATTATATACTATTTAAATCATGTTCATTGCCTTTGCTTAGATTTTCGAGTGTAGAAGTTACTAGAATGAGTGGCGCACTATGTCGCGCCGTGTTGGTTTGAGCTGCTGATAGTAAAGTTATGTATACGAAAGTTGAGATACGATGTTTTTCTTAATTAATACTGTGTGTGAATCAACAAATGTGGACTAGTCTGCCAAGTGTGTAGGCTATGAAAAGATGTAGGATCGTTGATGGCAATCAGAGGGGGTGAATGATTACAACATCTAGCGAAAACTTTTTCTCTAAATCGCATTAAAAAAAGAGCAAGAAAATATTGTTTAATCTCCGGGGTACTGCAGTAAATACTGTAGAGTACTGCAGAACAATACTGTAGAGTACTGTAGCAAAATACTGTAGAGTATTGTAGCAAATACTGTAACAGCCGAATAAAAACTGATATGTTGCTTTCTTCGATTGCACGCCCTGACAAGTCGCCTTTCGACAGTTGTTTTCTTTCTCCGAGTTATCCTCTGGTTATTTTTCTTTGGCTTGACACAACGAATCTCGCATGGCTCCTGAGATGCAAGCATGAGCGCTGGATGGCATAGCTCGCTTACACACCGAGCACCGGTGCTGGAGCCAATGCATGGCGATCGGTTCCCAAGCACACTAGCGTTTCCCCTCGTGCGTGTGAGCACGCATAGGAGCACGACTCGCAAGCAATGCGACGAGGCAAGGCACAAGTTCGGCGACTTTGCGTGGTGTGTGGGAAAAGGCCGATGCAAAGCGAAAGAATTTGTGCGATGGAGGACAGCACTGCTCGGTGAAAGCAATGGCGAAGAATTTCTTTTTGCTCGGAACCGATCTATAATTTTATTTCTGAATTATGGTGGCTATAAAGTGTTCTCTCCTAACACCCTTAAACCCTAGCACAAAATTGATATCTCTAAAAGCCGCAAGATTACCCCCTAACCCTATCTCTATTTATTTTCTAAGGCCCAAACATGGGCTGAGCCTAAGCCCACGAGTTCTAATCCAATTCCAATAGCAAAGGGACCCGAAACACTTTCTAACACGGGTTTTCCAAAATTTCAGCTTTTCTAACTTGTCATGTGTCGAAACCTCCAAGACCACACCTCCCGTAGCTTCTCCACGCTTCATCCACCACGTGTCATAGCCTCCAGACTGCACTTCTGTAGCTCCAACACGTATCATCCATCTCTGATCTGCATGCGCCCCAAGCATGAGCTCGACCATTTCGTGACCTCCTTCACCATCTGAACCTCGGATCTCCCATCCTAGTCCCGGTCTACCTCGTCACTGACCATGATCACCTCCATGCTCAACCTGCACATGCAAAGACCAAAGAACATTTTTTCGGCACAAGTTCATCCCAACTTGACCAATATCAGTCCACAAACACGCCACACACCTCAAGTAACGATTAGCAACATCATCACTTATTCATCACAAATTAACCATTGTCAATTATTCATCACCAAAATATCCTAGACCTAACCACATGGTCTAACAATCTCCTCCTTGATGAATACATTGACAACACCACAAGATTGCACGATGAATTAGCTTCAAACAGATATAAATGAAGAACTGAAGCCGAAAAGGTGTTTTAAGCCACAAATCTCAATTCTCTTCGAAAACTCTCCCTCTTAACACAAGAGAAGCAATTTTAGCAAATTTCTCCTATTTTTTTTTCCAATATCTCTCTATTCTCTTCAATTTCTCCCCCTTTGGCAATGTAATCATCAAGAAACTTTAAAGAAATAATAATTCTAAGAAGGAGCAATGAGAGTAAAAATCAAGAAGCTTTGTAAATTATCCAAGTCACTGCATTGATTTAATAAAGCAACCAAGCCATATTTTTTAGTAGAGCTATTTAGATCATATAAAGTCATATATCATATAGCAATGTCAAAACCAATCTTGAGCATGATTAAGCAATTTATATTAATAACAGGCATCTCAACAATGACCAAACCAATTATAAAGAGCGCAATGAGGTATCACAACGAAAAGTCATAGCCTAAAGTGAAGCAAAGTTTAAATCCAGATGAGCTTGCAGTCTCATGTAACAACTTGTTACTCCACACTCAATTCATAGGCATGTGGCATACTTGTAGCATACTTCTTTTTATAATGTAATGCTTGTAGCATACTTATTTTAGATGGTGACATGTTTGAAGCATACTTATTTTTATTTGTGCACTTTTTGTGCCTTTTTCTTTTTGTGTACCATGGCATGCTTGAAGCATACATCTTTTCAATTATCTCTTTCTTATTTGTTTATAACATGCCAAATTGAGTGATCATAAAAAGATCACAATATGAAACATGCGAGTCTTATAGCCAAGATTTAAAATAAGACTCACAATCAAGCTAATCCTATTCGATGAACATCGTAATGTACTATCCATAATTAATCTAGTCAAAGTATTCCGCCATGTCATATTTTAGTTCAAGTATAGCAAATTAATTATAACCAGTCATGATCAAAGTTACATAGTATATGAGTAAATATGGTAAAGAGAGCCCTACAACTTATTTAATTTCAATGGCTTGGACTTATTGATTTATTTGACAAGTATAATAAACAAAGCTTCTAAAATTTTTAAACAACAAGCTCTCCCTCATAATAATCCCATTGGATGACATACCCCCAACTCACTCCGCAAATGAACAAAACGAGAAGTATCAAGCAGCTTAGTGAGAATATTAGCAATTTAAAAAGCAAACTCAACAAACTGTAGAACAAACATCACTCTTTTCCACATGGTCTCTTAGAAAGTGAAATCGAATATCAATATGTTTAGTCCTAGAATGTTGCACAGGGTTTCTAGCGATATTAATAGCACTAGTGTTATCACAATACAGTGGAACACTACTCAATTGTAACCCATAATCCCTGAGTGTAGCAAAAATCTATAAACTTTGAGAACAACTAGCAGCAGCTACATATTCAGTTTCAGTAGTGGATTGTGCAACAGATGATTGTTTTCTAGAAGACCAAGAAACTAATGATGTGCCTAAAAAGTGACATGTACCAGAGGTACTCTTTCTACCAATCCGACAACACGCAAAATCATTATCTGAATATGCACACAGGGTAAGACAAGATGAAGAAGAATACAAGAGTCTAAATTCTAAAGTTGATTGGAGGCACCTGAAAATTCTTTTCACAGCTTGACAATGGGATGCAAGTGGTGAAGCTTGAAATCAAGTGCACAAACACACTGCAAAATGTATGTCTGGCCTCGAAGCAGTAAGGTAAAGTAGGGACCAAATCATGCTTCTGTATTCTTTTTGGTCCACCGCTTAACCTTCTTCATCTGGATCAAGAATAGTTGTAGATCCCATTGGTGTAGAAATAGGTTTACAAGTTCCCATGTCAGCAGATCCTTTGTGTACTTAATTTGATGAATAAACGGGCCCTACTTAGTCTGTTTTATTTGTAAACCCAAGAAGTAAGTTAACTATCCCATCATACTCATATCAAACTCTCTGCTCATAGTATCTAAAAACTTGGAAACCAAAGTATGAGAGGCCTACTCCACGTTTTTTCTGGAGCTCCTCAAGGGGTACTCCAGAAACTGAAGTTTTGTATCTCCTCATAGAGTTGGGAGAAAATTACCCACCACTGCCATTACACAATTCCTCTCCTCCATACCGATTCGATTTCTTTTCCTTCTCCTCCACACCCACCCGCGCGACTCCTCTCCTCCGCCCCCGACCCGCGCCGCTCCTCTCCTCCGCCCCCACCCCGCCCCGCTCGCCGCCTCCTCCAAGCCCACGCCGCGCCGACCCTACCGCCGCCGCCCCGCCCCGGCCCCGCCGCCGCAGCGACCTCGGAATGCGGCCCCGCAGGCCTCGTTCCAGGCCCGCAGCGAGGAGGAGCTCGAGGCGGCGATCTACGACTTCATGCCCCGCTCTGACAAGTCCGGGGCGTTCCCTACCCGCGCCGAGCTCCACGCCGCGGGCCGCGCCGACCTCGCCGCTGCCGTGGAGTCAAGCGGAGGGTGGCTCTCCCTCGGCTGGTCCTCCGACTCCCACGCGGGGCCGGCCTCATCGAGCGGCGGCGTGCACCCCGACTACCCGCCCGAGACGGCCTCATCGGGCGGAGGCATGAACCCTGACTACCCGCCCGCGGCGAGCTGCTCTGAGCTAGCGCCGACAGCGGGGGCTTCCGGGAGGTGGGTAACCGAGTTGCTCTGTGCTGTGTCCGCCTATTGATTGCTCTGTTGCGCTCTTTCCGTGTAACGTCTTGCTGAATTCGGCGCATTGCAGGGAGGAAGAGTCGCCGTCCGGGAGGCAGTCGGGGACAGAGGAGACGGCGTGGGTTTCTGCTAAATCTCTTTGCTTTATTTGTTCTCTGGGTGTTCCCTTAGTTCCTGATGGTTTTTGTGTGTTGCGCGGTGATTGATTTCAGGGAGGCGGTATCTGGGACAGGTCTGGAGGGGATGCTCACCAGGCTGCAGAGGGAGAGGGAGCGGGCGCGGCCACCGCCACGGAGCAGTAACCGAGTGGGAGGGCAAGGTGACAATGGTGGTACGTGGGATTTCAATTCTCAGCATTCTACAAGAACATAAGTTGTTTTCAATTGTGCAGTGCTGGTACTTTCTTTGGCAATGATTATATATGGATGGGGAGACATTAATCTATGTATGCGATTCGTAGTTGCAACCGTTGAAGTTTTGTATATCAAAGAGCTCATTGTCCCGTAGTGTTTAGCTACAGGCTGTGGTTGGCTTCTGTTTAGTGCCGCTCCTTGCTGGATAAAAATTCAATACTAAGTTCATTCCAAGGGTGGGAAGGAAGACCCCGGGATTTCAAGAGGGTGCACTGGGAGGGGCTCATCCAAGTCGTCTGTTTTCGCAGATCAGATAGTTCTATACAGGACCTTCTTATCCTCCCTTTAGTAGGATATGCAGCTTTAATGAGCCATAGTGGTGTGTCTGTAAATGAATATCCCAGTGATGGTGTAGACTCTGAAAGAGATGAGATACATTCACGTCTTCAAAATTTGGAATTGGATCTTACTGCTGCTCTTAAGACGTTAAGATCAAGATTTGACAGAGTTTTATCAGATATGGTGTGTATCTGTCACTTCATACTATTTTCTATACTTTTCTTTGGTTGTGAATTACTAGTAGGGTTAAGATATCTTGATCTTGAATTGTTGTTTTGCATTCACTTTTCTTCACTTGTTCTGCATTTGCAAAGTTGTTTGTAGTAGACATGGTTCTTCTGTTCCTAAAAAAAACACAGAAGACATGGTTCCATTGCTTTAATTTGCCTTTTACACACCTAAGACCCTGCCTGTATTATACACTCCAATCACAAAAAAGTACCATCATGGGAAGCGTGCAATCAAATACTTTTAAATTTGACTAACAATAATCTCGTTAATATGTAGATTGGCAACATGAAAATGGTATGAGTTGATTTGCCATCGGAAATATTCTCATGAATCTTGATATTATATCTGTAACTAACTAACTATTCACAATTACACCCTATTTTTTCTTGCAATGTTATAGTTTCACAGTGCATATAGATAATTATAGTTGAGGATGCTCCCTTTCAGTGTTGGATGTATTTGTCACTTCTGTGAGGAGGCAGTTGCAACAAATTAGTCAATTTATTATTATACCTTCTGAAGTTTTCTGAAAATCTTAGTATTAGTAATTGTCATAGTAAGATTCTCAGCATGAATCAAGGGAAGTCTTTGATCTGCTGTAAGTGCTATTTGAAATCAGCAGACCTTGGTATGGATTAGAGGAACAGTAGTGCAAGATCTTGTGCCTATATGTTGTCTCTCACCTTGATCATTCTTTGCTGGGGGAGTTGATGCTCCTAAAAGATGTGGGCAGCTTGATGAACATTTTTAGAAATGTGATCTGAATTCCTAAAAGAACAGTTGGATCTGAATTGTTAAAAGGATAATTTCAGAAGACTAAGCGCTAAAATTTCAGAAATGTGATCTTGCATCAAGCGTTGCATAGTGTACCCATTTGGCCATATGTACATGCTAGATTCTTATAACTTGGAAGTACAAGAAAATCCAATTCAAGAAAATATATAAGGATAAGGCTAACAACATTGAAATCAACATCGCTACAAATTGCTTCTTCATTACGATGATGGTGGAATTATGTATTCGAATTATGTATCGGAACACTTGCTTGGAGAAGAGCTATAAATTATCGCTATTTCTCTAGCTTGGAGCTAGAATTATGTATCGGAACACTTGCATTCGTAGTCATTTTGGTTTAAACTACTCTCTAGTTATCTATGGACAATTATTTGTATTCGAATGATGGACTTTGTTAATTATCTATCATGTACGTTGCAATTTATGGGACAAAAGGATGGAATTATTTGACCAAAATATTTGTTTTTTGGTTTTCTTGAATAAATTAATTGCGATTATAATATTTTACATCATATTTCAATTGGCAACAAAAAAAAATTCAGTTACATATGCTCCGCAGACATCAAAACATACACCAAACATCATTCAGGGGCACATTGGACCTTTCTCAGGGAAACCTCACATTCCTGGAGCTGGAGCTAGCTGCGTGCCAAACAGGACCACCTGCTCCAGGAACTCCACAGTGGAGCTGCTCTATGGTGGAGTTGGTGGAGCAGAGCTGGAAAAACTGGAGCAGAGTAGTCCCAAATAGGCCCGTAGTCTAGAGAAACTCCTCTTAACTCTCCTTGCTCTGCGGCCACCCCTGCAACCTCTTGTCTTGAAGCTACGCCTGTTTGTCCACGCAATTGTGCCATGAGGAAGGGACCTTCCCATTGGTGCACTTAGCCGTAGACCACCCGTTCTCTCCATGTCCAGGAGAGAATATAGCAGGACACTTCTTAATCTATCTTTGCCTTAGAACTGCTGGAAGGGCTGAGATAGCACACTCTAATCATATCATTTTCTGTGATGCCTGTTTCAAGCATATTCAGAACATTAGTAGTGCGTACGAAGTCCATGCTGAACGTGGATACAGAAGTGTAAGCCGGCATATCCAGCGTTGCCTAAGTGTTGAAAACCTCAATGTAGAGACGTCTCCCCTGCAGATTATCAAAACGTTCATTTAGGGCTTCGAGAGATCCCGAAGGGTCTCTGGTGGTTATGAGCTCCAAACTCAGTTCAACGCATAAGTAGTCCCTGATGTATTTCAGGACCCATGTTTTGTTTGTAGACATATCCTTTCCTATTCAGGGAAAAATTCTATTGTGCCCCTGTGATACTAAGCCGATTGTGTCATGAGCCAACCTGACGTCGATAGGTGCCATACAAGAAGTAAAAAATTATTTTTCTACTGTTTTGCACTGTAGCAAATAAATAAAAAAATTATTGTTTTGTTTTCTACTGTAACAAAACAGTAAACATTACTTTTGTATTGATTTGCTACAGTACAAAACAGTAAAAAATAATTTTTTATTTCTTGCACGCCACATGTCGACGTCCAGTTGGTTCGTGACAAATCAGCTTTGTATCACCGGGCACAATAGAATTTCTCCTATTCAGGATGGAGTACATGTTCCTAGCTGTGAGGTGATCTTTGGCTTCCAACTCCCAGTGAAGGTAGTTGAAGCAATCCTGACAAGAGTTCCGGGAATTCCCTTTTGGTACAGTCCTTATACCAGTCATGTTGCCTACACATTAGTAATTGGCTCAGAAGTAGGCCACATAAGTAAAAAAGGCGAGTACAACATTATAGGGATTTGTAGTAATTTTCTACTAATTTTTCTAGGCATAGAAAATAATTTCCATATCAGAAAAATGATTTTTGATAATTAATAAACACTGAAAAGACTAAATAATAAAACAGAGGATCTACTATGTGGATGTCCTCCGACATGAGTGGATATACATGGTTTAAATCAAAATTAATCTAGGGTTTAAATTGCAAGATATCCATGAGTGGATACCCTCGAACAAAAAATCCAAAATTTTGGAGTCTAATGTGCAAAATTTTGGTCCCCAAGGACCTAATTTGAATAAATCGAGGGCTACTCCAATGCAAAAACCCAAAGGCCTTTTCAGAAATCTAGATATTATCCGTAAGGGCACGGTTTACCATTGTAGCATTTCACCTTAGAGTATTGTAAGATATCGTATTTATCCTTTAGGGATATCAAGTTAACAAATTATCTAGATATTATCTGAGCTTTTCGGAATGAGAGTGGAAGCGTGATTGATGTATCAAGGGTTTTTCCAACACATACACTTATCCAACCACAACTAAAGGTAAGCAGCTGACCAAAGTCTAGTAGCAGGTACGAGCTTGACAGGAGTAAGCACCGCGGTTTCTATTTAGTGATCTTGGCAATTACAAGAGGTTCAGGCAAACTATTACCAAGCAGTAGAAGTGATACACAAAGTATTAACCGGATATTGGAAACAAAACTAAGTACTGTCACCATTTTAGTCGATTCTTGGAGGTACAGCTAGACATGTCCCAGAGGAGCTCTATCTAGATAACTTCCTATAGTCATGCACTACTATAGGAGTATTGGAGTTGCTACACTTAACTAATACTAGCGTAACCAGGATTGCTAGTCAAAAAAAGTTCTACTAGTCTATATACGTCCAGGTGTTTTAGGAGATTATATAACGATGGCCCTTCTCTTGAGCTCATGTAGGTCTGGTAACCGCATAACAATGAGTGAGCTCTCTTACTATTAGGTCCCACTTTAATCTACCAATAAGCAATACTGATAACAACACAATAGCACATTGCACAATAATGATCACTATATATTTCAACACAAGGCACTTATACAATGATAAGATAGGTACATGGAGCCGGACACATACTGTACTACTAAAGATGATTTCTCCGGAACCTTGGCTTTACAAAGACGACTCTTCTCCTAGCTTACTTCCTAGGTACATGAGACTTCGCTGTCACCTACACAACACAATAGTGTGTTGGGATGGATAAAATGTTGGTGGATTAATGGATTGATGGATGGTTGAAGGGAGAGTGTAGGGGGTATTTATAGTGCCAAAGGTTGCATTAGCCATGGAGGATATGCATTGGCTGAGCCAACTGTTTTTGAAAACAAAAGGACAACATAACACATAAGGAACACTGTAATTCATTAATTCTATATTGAATATACAAAATTACATGATCCCGCAGGAGTTCATCTTTTTGTCTTCTACATCTATGCTTAAGGAGTATCCAGCTAGAGATTACGTAGTCAGCTGATTCTTAATGTCTTTGCATGGCGTCTGATTAATTACATCTGTAGGACAAGTCCATAGAATTGCACGACGTCTAATTAATTACATCTGTAGGACAAGCCCATAGAATACTTCTGATTATGATGTGTTCTGGTCGTCGTCTTTACATTGCTCGTCCATTGCATGTATGATGTTGGTGTATATAAAGGTAGTGAGAATGCAGATATTCATATGTGATGCGGGTGGCTTTGTTTTGTCAATGCCCGGTCACTATATGCCATTGTCGTGTAGATTGCATAGGAAAGTAGTAATAATGACATCACCGATGAACTCAATGATATACCGCTGGATGGTGTTGATTATGGTTTTGATTCAGATAGGTTGCACGATGACAATCTAGATCAAATGCTTCATGATGCAGAAAGGAACTGTAATGAGAGAGAGTATGTAAAATTCGGGGCTTGATGGAGGACTCAGAGAAACCTTTGTTCCCATGTTGCAAATCAAAGTACACAATGTTGTTAGCTATACTTGAACTGCTGAATTGAAAGCAAGCAACATTGGTCTAACAAGAGTTTCACAGCGCTGTTAGGTCTTTTAGCGGACATACTTCTGTAGGAAATGATTTGCCCAAAACCACATACAAAGCCAAAAAGGTTCTTTGTCTAATGGGAATGGAAGTAGAAAGAATAAATGCATGTCCAAATGATTGTATATTCTACCGCAAAGAGAATACAAACATGCATGTATGTCTGATGTGCAACGCATCCCGATACAACTATAAGAATCAATCGGATGATGATGAGGGAATCAACGTAAGAAAGGACTTCCTGCTAAGGTGGCGTGGTATCTTCCTATAATTTCCCATTTGAAGCAATTTTTTGTGAACTCAAAGGAGGCAAAACTGCTGCGTTGGTACTTGAATGAGCGTAAGAAGGATGGAAAACTAAGATACCTTACTGATTCAGCCTAGTGGAGAAATGATTCATTTAGACTTTTCAGTTTTTGGATTCAGATATTTAGTGTGTAATTACAATTTGGAGTCTCGAAGAATTAATAGATTGAGCGAGATCAAGATCTATATAAAGATGAAGACCAAGAGTTTAACACCATGGACTGAGAAGAATTTGAATGAGATCTAGACCGCGGTAAATTGAGCAAGGTGAGTTAATATTTTAATCATATTGAACCAATATTTTATGCAAGTTATTTATGTTTAAATTATCAAATTGCATGCTATTATCTATTATGCAAATCTATGTTTGTCTCAAGATTTTAGATACATGCCCATTATTCATTGTATTAATATTATATCCCATTCCTTAGAACAATTGAACAATCAATTCTTGTCACCCTAGAAATTATAATGGTAACATACTAGAGGTATGTCTATATTTAAACTCCATGCTTCATATTGCTTATATACTTGGGGGCATTAATTTTCCTTGGCATCATTTCAACATAAAAACTTGGTTTGTGAAGTCATTGATGGAAAGTAGTTGGTATGTTGTAACATGATTATTTTATGCTTAAATATCTAGGCGGATGGTAAGAGAGGCTGGTGCGGTTGAAAGTATGAGAATGAGTACTTTATGATAGAATCACCGAGATAACCTTAAGGACTAATCTTGTGATGACCTCCCAATGTAAAACAATATAACCACAAGTCTATAATGGGTGTGACTTAGTTGAGTAATTTACTAGACCCTTGAAGTCATCTTGTAGGTAGGGGAGTGAAGTAGTGCATGTGCGGACAAAGATCCGGCATGAATAGGACACGATGTATAGGTGATGTTTGCCGCTGCGCTAGTCATTGTGGAAAATTGTAGTCTAGCTGTGCTAGTCGTTGGGGTGGAACTTCCCGCACAACTTATGGGACCCAATGTGTGAGGGATAAAGCCATATGGGTGAGATAAATGAAGGGGCAAGGTATTGTAAAGGCCTCGTGACAATCTTCTCGATCTGCATGACCAAGGAATCATGTCAAGCATATCAAGCTTATTGTTCCTCTCAACTACCCCATTTTGCTGCAGAACGTAGAGTAGATGATGCTGATCATGCAATAGCAAAGAATTGGATTTTGGCTCACCAGAGGTGATGAATTGACGACAGAGGATGATGTTGATTGGTTTTGAGAAAACTCAATTCCTATCAAACGGCTACACAAAAGTCAAATTAACTTCACATGAGGGTGCAAGGTACTCAGGAACATGATGTGACATGAAAGGAATTCAAAAAAAATTACCAAAGTGCTCGGAATACGAGTTGAAGTGATGAACAATTTTGGGACCGACAGGCCCTTGATGATGGCAATGTTTTGCGGTTTGAGGAGGCTTGGCAAAGATTGAAAAGGGTTAAGAGAGGTCATGGGGTCATATGTAAGGCCTCAAAAGAGATAGAAATGGATCTATGGGCTTTGGTTTTTGTTCGGTTTGGGAATGAATGAGATAAAAGGCAAACAGACAAATGAATCATGAAGAAATCGAAAGGAATGGATTCCTCATGTGATTTGGAACAACTTTTCTTTTGGCACGACGTGGAGATAAGGTTCAGTTGGGGATTTGGCTTGGGAGGCAAGCTTCGTGCATCATGGCTCTGTTCAATCGACTAGTTCGGCCAAAGCTGGAAGAAGATGAACAGTGACCACAAGTAGAGAGAGAAAGAAGAGAGAGAAAGGAAGGAAAAGGGGAAAGAAGAGAAAATGTGGGCCAAGAAAAGTAGGTTCGACCCAAAAAATAGAACAGATATTTTTCTGGAGATTTGAAATTTTGGAATTTGAATCCAAATTTGCAATTTTGGATTGGAATTAGATTTTCAGATTTTCTTCTAGGATTACACATAAAATCCAAATAATTTGAATAACTAATTTGAAATTAAAATTTTAAAGATAACGAATTTTGGGATGTTCCTTGGAAACCTAGAGCCTCTCACCCTTCATCATATAGGCTAACTAGCCCCATAGTGGGTCTAGACCCACTAAGGATTGGGGAAACCTGTCAACCCCACTAACACCGAAGTTTACACTCACTTGCACGCTTTTGAAAGCACTTACAAGATCAACCCACTAACACACTAGGGATTAATCCACACAACACACACGACCCTAGCCTAATCCTAAACCACTTCCCTTGCACCTCCCAACGCCGTAGTTTTTTAGTAGGTCTCAATTTTGGTATTTGGCATTTTTTCACAATGCCCTTGATGAAGCTTTCAACCACTTTCCCTTGACTTTGTCTTCATCTTGTCGTTCAAGACACCATGCACCCCACGTATAGGTTGATAAATGGCTTCCCTTCTATTAAGTCTCTCCCATTTCTAGTTCTCACCAGACCATGCCTCGCTTGAACCGATGAAGCCAACTTGATCCAACTTGTTGCTTGAACCTCCCTTCAACCACATTACTTGACTTTGCCATGCGCCATTGAGCCCAACAATCCCACACAACTATCTTGACTTCTTGGACCTTGATCCACACTAACCTAGTCCCGGTCGCCTTTTGTTGACCATACTTGCCTCCGTGCTTCCCTACACATCAAAAGACCAAGAAATTATTTTCGGCCACAAATGTTTCACAACTTACCCATGTTAGCATAAACATGCAAAATACAACACAATGCAACCATGACAAGAGTTCCAAAATCACCCCTTGATCAAATCTCCCATAATTCCCAATTTCCAGAACATAACTCCCACAATTGGTATGACCGTACTCTCCATGCTGGTAATACTATGCTAGTAGTACTGCCAATCATAGGCTAGTACTACACTCCTCACCAATTTCCTGGTAATAAGGGAGTAGTATGACCACTCACCAAGGCTGATACTACCGTCCTAGTAGTACCGCCAACCAAAGCCCGATCATATCGTTCCTCTGGTAGTACTACTATCTTGCACTGGTAGTATTGAAAAATAGACCGGTTCTATCGCCAGCATCTGGCTGGTACTACCGCCTGGTCCAAACAACAACTTGAATTTTAGGAAATTGCAAACCCTTTGTAAAACCTTAGATCAACTCAACCCAGCTACTAATTATTCATCACAAATTGACCTATACCACATGGTCTCTTAGAGACCGTTGAGGAGTAGTAGTGAATAATCTAAATCAAGAATATGAGTTAGCATGAAAAACACAACGATGCACATGAGTAACTCCCATATCTCTCTCATACCCTCATCTAGGTCCACTACCAAAGAACTTGCATACATCTTGTCTAGGAGCTACCCATGCTATATGCCTACCCTCGTAGCCTCCTCTAGGACGTCTCACAAAGCTAGGCCTAAAACAATTCCTAGGCACATCCTAGCATACCCTTCCTTATGCACAACAACCTCAAGTTTTAGAGTCTCACAAGATACACATTTAGCACTCTTGATTGTCCATAATTTCTTCACAAATTTGGCATCATTCATATCATCTAGATCTTGACAAATCTCAACACAAAAGGCCGTGTTTGCCCTACTTATTTTATAAGTGGAAGGCCGTATGTATAGCATGGTAGAGGGAAATTTGGCACACTTGAAACCTAGATTGTTCTAAGGTCAATACATAATCCAATCAGAAGTCATAGCACCTGTCATACTGGTTGTTGGAAAATTATTGTTGATGAAGGGGGAGATAATGGACTCATGCCAAAGGAATGAAAACTTGTGCATTTGGAAAGCATCTCAGGGTACAAGTGAAGTCCTCGTTATCAGATATACGCTAGGTGGAAGGACAGGGTCTAGGCCAAAGCATAGCCACAAAATATGAGTGAGGAGATGTGCTAACGTTATTTTGAATTCAAAGTGGGGGTTTCAACATCCTATTTCTACTACTCATCATTTTTTTGAAATCTTTATTTTCTTCTTTTCTTGATTGCAGTTGATTTCCCTAGGATGTATGAAGTCATGAAAAACCTTGTGATGACGAGCACAAATATGATCCTCAAAATTGCTCGGTGGATGACGAAGACCGATGTCTTGTATTCAAAGGGATAATGAAGGGGTGAAATGGTTTTAAAGGGATGAGTACTTAGTGGAGTATGCTTGAAATCGATGTGTAAATAGAATTACCTACTACAAAAGGCTAGCAAACCAAAGGACATTGAAAGAAATGACCAGCTTTCAAGAACACATGCCCAAAAGGATGCTAAACTTGATTGAAGTCACTAAAGTTAACAAGTGGCAAGAACTGATATAGCTATGAAATGTTCTCTTATTAGGCTACAATAGGACAAAAATCATTCTGGTTATCAAAAAAGGGTGATAGAACCTCATTAAGGGAGATTTTAAGCATGTTGTCTACAAAAATGTTTCTGAAGGTGATGTGACTATGGTTCGCGCCCAGCGCGCCACAGACGGTGATGGCATAGGCTCCTCCATGGCTATGGATGCAGCTAGGTTGACACAATTGGGCAGTACATGTTGCAAATAATGCATAGAAAAAATAGAGACAAGAGACATGAATTTTTACATGGACAACCCTTATGGGAAAAAAACCACGGATGCTCGAAGGCAAATCACTATAGTGAGGAGAGTTTACAATGCAGTGCTTGCTCTTCCTATGGGCTATTGGGGTGCATATATATAGTGTGAGAGAAAAGAGCCCCACACAGAGAGGAAACTGAATCATAGTCAGTTGCTACATATTGACACAACGTTTGATACAACCTATGCATGCACCTACCATGCCACGTCTGGTATGAGGTGATAAAATGTCCTACACGGACATGGTACAAATTTGAATCAACTTTAACAATCTCCACCTTGAACTGAATTCCCTCTAGTAGTTGAAGAATATGATAGACTCATCCAATAAAATTATCATGTATACCTTGAGCGCCGAAAGTCCAAAGGACTAGTGAGTAATACCAACTAAGTATGAGTATAGCTCAAACTTGGATGCAAGAACTGGCTTTCTCAACATATCAGCTGGATTATCATGAGTACTTATCTTGCAGACTTTAATATCACCTTGAGTAATGACACCTCGAATGTAGTGATACCTAATATCAATGTGCTTTGTTCTCTCATGGAACATTTGATCCTTTGTAAGGCAAATAGCACTTTGACTATCATAAAATATTGTAGTGCAAGATGTACTTCCACAAATCTCAGTAAATAAACCTCTTAGCCAAATGGCTTCTTTGCAAGCTTCAGAGATAGCCATATACTCAGCTTCTATAGTAGGCAAACAATGGTAACTTGCAAACTTGCTTTCCAGCTAATAGCACACCCTTCAACAGTGAACACATAGCCAGTGAGAGTTCTTCTTTTATCCAAATCTCTAGCAAACTGTAAACAAGCATTAGATGTGTCCCGCAAATATATGAAAATCCATTGAACTGCTTTCTAATGCTCTTTTCCAGGATTAGCCATGTATCTACTAACCGCACTTAATGATTGAGATAAATCGGGGTGAGAACATACCATGGCATACATAAGCGAATCAACTGCACTAGCATACAAAACTCTAGACATGTATTCAATTTCATCATTTGATTGTGGACACGATGCTGAAGAAAATCTGAAATGTGCAGCCAATGGAGTACTCACAGGTTTGGCCTTATGCATGTTAAAACGACGAACTTTATCAATATACTCTTTTTGACTTAGGTATAATTTGCCAAACTATCTATCTCTACTGATTTCCATACCAAAAATCTTCTTTGCTACACTAAGATCTTTCATCTCAAATTCACTATTTAATTGTACCTTCAACTTTGAAATTTCAGCCTTGTCTTTTGTAGCAATCAACATATCATGAACATATAGAAGCACATAAATAACTGAACCATTAACAGTCTTCAAGTAAACAAAACTATTATAAATAGATCTTTTAAAATTCTAAGGTATCATAAAGGAGTCAAAATCTCTTGTACCATTGTCTAGGTGATTGCTTCAACCATAAAGGGATTTCTTCAATTTGCAAAAAAAAATCTCTTTTCTTGGAATGACGAAACCTTCTAGTTGCTCTATATAAATGTCTTCTTCTAATTCCCCATGTAAGAATGCGGTTTTCACATCCATTGTTCAAGCTCATAATCATGCATAACCACAATGCTGAGTAAAGTGCGAATAGTACTATGCTTCACAATAGGGGAAAAACATTTGTAAAATCAATACCTAGAATTTGGTTGTGTCCTTTTGCAACTAGCCTTACTTTGTACCTAACCTCTTCGGTTGGTGAAACTCCTTCTTTCTTCTTGAAGATCCATTTGCAGCGAATATGGTTCTTCTCAATTAGCAACTTGACCAGCTCCCAATTGCTATTCTTGTCAAGAGATTCCATCTCATCATACATGACAATCATCCATCTTTCTGAATCACTAGAAGAGATAGCCTCTGAATAAGATGAAGGTTCTGCAGTATCTTCAATTTCTTCTGCCATATTTAAGCAATAAGCCACAAGATTAGCTTCTTCAATCAATCTCTTAGGAGGCTGAATGTTCCTCCTCTGTTTATCAACTGCAATGGAACGATGTGTTGACAGCTCAACAATAGGGGCTTCTGAAATATTTTCCTGGTCGACTTCTAGTGCATATCTTGAATCAATAACATGCTCCACCTGCACACTTGATTTCTTCTCAACGGGAACATCAATAGATGGTTTATCATGCAACATAGTAGACTCATCGAAAGTAACACTTATGCTAATAACCACCTTTCTAGTTTCAGAATTCCACAATTTATATCCTTTCACACCAGTTTTTTAACCAAGGAAAATGCAATTAACTACTTTAGGCTCTAATTTACCGTTGTTAACATGAGCATAAGTAGGACAGCCAAATATTCTTAAGTTTGAATAATCTGCTAGAGAGCCAGACCATAACTCAATTGGAGTCTTCTTATCAATAGCCAAATTTGGTGACCGATTAATCAAATAACAAGCAGTGGAAGTGGCTTCAACCCAATAAGTCTTAGATAATCTAGAGTTTGATAACATGCAATGTACCTTCTCCATGATGGTTCTATTCATGCGTTCGGCCACACCGTTTTGTTGAGGAGAGTCTAGGATGGTATAATGTCTCACAATACCCTCTGACTTGCATAAAGCTTCAAATTCTCCAGAATAGAACTCCAAGTCATTGTCGGTACGCAGCTTCTTGACATGCTTTCTAGTTTGTCTTTCAATCGTAATCTTCCATTCCTCGAATGTTTTGAATACATCTGATTTGTGCTTCATGAAATATGTCCAAACTTCTCTTGAGTAATCATCAATGATGGCCAACATGTAGCTTGCACCTCCAAGGGACGGAATGCGGGATTCTCCCCAAAAATCAGAGTGAACATAATTTAATATGCCTTTTGTAGAGTGAGTCACAATACTGAATTTCACCCTCTTTTGCTTGCCAAAGACACAATATTCACAAAACTTCAACTCTCGATGCTTTGACCATCAAGAAATCCTCTTTTGCATAATTCCGTCATTCCAGCTTCACTCATATGCCCCGGACGCATATGCCAAAGATTGGTAGCATCAGAATCAGATGATTTATTTGAGACAACAGTAACATTACCTGAAATTGTAGTTCCTCATAGATGATATAAGTTGACAGCCTTCATATCACCCTTCATCACAACAAGAGAACCTTTGGTGACTTTCAGAATTCCACCTCCACCTGAATACTTGTACCCATTAGCATCAAGAGTACTCAACGAGATAAGATTTCTCTTCAAATTTGGAATATGACAAACATCCAACAAAGTTCCGATGATGCCATCAAACATCTTGAACTAGATAGAACCAATGCCTACAACCTTGCATGGTCTATTATCACCCATCAACACTGATCCACTTGGTGTAGCTTCATAGGTAATGAACCACTCGTGGTTCGGGCTCATGTGGAAAGTTCAAGCTGAATTAAGGATCCATTCATCACAGGTTTTGAAATCACTGGCAAAGGCAATGAGAACATTTCTATCAGAACCTTCTTTGGTGACAATGGTGGCTCTAGGTTCATCATCTTGTTGATCTTTCTTGAAATTGTTATTCCTCTTCTCCTTGTTCTACAACTTCCAACACTCGGATATGTCATGACCATCCTTCTTGCAATATCTGCATGACTTCATGTTCCTAGATTTAGATCTACCTTTGTATCTGCTTTTGCTTCTGCCTTTTGAGTTGTCATTTGAACCCTTCTCGTATTGCCTGTCGTGGACAGACAAACCTTCTGCATGCGTATTTGAACTTTCACCCAGAACCATAAGTTTTATCTTTTCTTTAGCATACAGAGCTTCATAAACTTCACTGAGAGTAAGAGTATCTCGGCTATATAGAATAATATCTCTAAAAGTAGAGTATGAACTAGGCAGAGAGCATAGCAAAATAAGACCCAAATCTTTATCATCATATTTTACCTCCATAGCCTCAAGGTCTGCAACAACTTCCTTGAAAGCTGTCAGGTGGTTCAACAGTGAGGCACCCTACACCATCTTGTGGGAATAAACTTTCTGCTTCAGATGCATTTTGCTGATCAGATTCTTGGTCATGCAAATCTGCTCCAGCTTTATCCATAATGCAGTGGTGGATGTCTCCTTCATAACCTCCTTTAAATATTATTTGATAGATGAAGATGAATTTGAGATAAGGCCTTATGGTCTTTACGTTGCTTCTCATCAGTGGACAATGTGGCTGGCATCTTGTCGTCGATCCCTAGAATTACATCATCCAAATCAAGCTGTGATAAAATAGCTCGCATCTTAACTTGCCATAAAGAAAACCTTGTGTCGTGCTCCAACAGTGGAAGATCATACTTCAGAGTCACCATGCGGAAGAAAACCAAATTTTGCTGGTACGAATCTGTATGTACCTAGCAAAATTCTAACAACCTGAAATTCCTGGTACACTTGTTGGGTGCACGTAGCAATTTCATCGAAATAAAATCACACAAAGTCTTACCACCCAATGGAGCCTTTTATTTCTTAGCCTCCAT
Source organism: Dendrocalamus latiflorus (assembly GCA_017311315.1). Classification (NCBI taxonomy): domain Eukaryota; kingdom Viridiplantae; phylum Streptophyta; class Magnoliopsida; order Poales; family Poaceae; genus Dendrocalamus; species Dendrocalamus latiflorus. The sequence continues at coordinate 13,233,647 of CM029644.1, read as the reverse complement.
GCCTTTTTTTGTTTTATTGATCTCCTGCGCTAGCTTTTTTCTCTCAGTTTTCCTACTCTATTGATACAACAGGTTGACATCTTTTCTCTTAGGCTTTTTGAATTGCTTTTCCTCTACAGTGCTTTTACCTCTCTTTGCTGTGCGTTGGTTGGTGCATTCATGTAAGCACGCAGTAGCCTTTGCGGACCGAGGAAGTGTGACTGTGTGATGCAAGGAGGTGATGACTAATGGACGAAGACATGATGCGCTGTGCTTTCGATTGGTTATCTCACTTTGGCTTGTTTCGCGTGGACCGAGGGAGCGAAAACCAGGTTGCTTGCTTCTCCTCAATTCGCTTTTGGTGGTGATCGGTTCGGCTGAAAAGCTCGTGGCTTATGGCTGAAAACACTGTAGCTGGCTGAAAAAGCACTGTAGCTGACAGAGGCTTATTTAGCATAATTAAATTTAAAAAATTTTAAAAATAAAAAAAAATATGTTAGCCCATTACGTATAATACAATCAAATACGGGAAAAAAAGAACCGGCAAAAAAGCTCAACAAAAAGCCAAAAGTTCAGAAAAAAACGAAACTTATGAATAGTGAAAAATAAGCCAGAAGCCAGAAGCCGAAGCCGAGTTGATCGGGGCCTCGCGTTGCCTTGCTTGCGACTCAGAGATGAAAATGAACATGCCTCGGATTCGACGAACGGCTGCGACAAATTTTCTATCTCTTGAATCTCCAATTTCCAGTGCTTTGATACCACATGTTGCAAATAATGCACAGAAAAAATAGAGACAAAAGACATGAATTTTTTCATGAAAAACTCTTGCGGGAAAAAACCACAGATGCTCGAAGGCAAATCAGTATAATGAGGAGAGTTTATAATGGAGCACTTACTCTTCCTATGGGCTACTGGGGTACATATATATAGTGTGAGAGAAGAGTCACACACAGAGAGAAAACCGAATCGGAGTCGGTTGCTACAGATTGACACCACGTCTAATACAACTTGCGCATGCACCTACCATGCCACATCTGGCATAAGGCGATAAAATATCCTACATGATCACAGTATGAATTTGGATCAACATTAACAGTACGTGTCATCAATGAAGACAAGGAAAACATCTCACGGTGATGGCGACACGGTCAGGAATTGTGGGTTGGATTGGATCTAGGGCGACGACACATGATCCGACAATAGTGGGATGCGGACAACATCTAGTGATGTCTAGGGCTAGTATGACGGTAGCGGCGTGGAAGGCAATGGACAACATAGTCTGATCCACACGGCCATGGGAGGTAGCATATGTAGGCATGGGTAGCACCGTTGGTGAGGTTAGCCTACTGCCATAGGTGGTGAACCCGCCGGCTATGTCTGTAGCCTTGTGGTACGCAGACTAGTTTTGCAATTGCAAAATTTTGGTAACATGGAAGGCACTCCTGTGGGGTACTCGCGGATGGCAAGGTTGTGATCACACATACAGTGTGTTGGGGAGTGAGATAGAAAAATGAGTGCCATATAAACAACATGAATTGAATTGAAATAGATCTATAATAGTGAACGTATCGGAAGGCCTTAGTGTTAGTAATATGTCCATATGAGTGAGTCTCATTTCCTATAAATCCAAAGCATGCATGATTTAGTTTCATATTGCTAAGATAAGGTGGAGGAGACCAATTTATAAGGCAAAGTCCTTGCCACTCCTTGAATCATATAGCACATGGATAGAGATGGCATGAGAAGGGATTTGGTTAATCACAAACGCGCGCATCCACACGCGTGTGTATTTGCGTATTTTCGCATGAAAATCATGTGACTTACGACGAGCGACCATGCTATGACTTGATGTGCCACTTGGCAGACCAAGTTCACCTTATTTTTGCTAAACCTTGTATTTTCTCTCTCATTTTAACTGGTCATGAAACTACTTAAATACCATAATGTGGTTTGATGAGGCAATAAATAGTGAGTTAACTTTGCTTAATATGTGGTAACTGCAGCGCCCTTAAATGGTCCTAGAGATGTCTAGGAAAAGATAGAGTATTCCACATCTATTCTTCCTCTACTTTCTTCTCTGTAGATCTATGCTGGTGTGTTGTGCGAGCGAACCTCACTGGCCTTTCTTCTCGGCGTGCATCTGGAAGGAGGGAGAGCAGCTATCTCCAAGCCATTACCATAGAGAGTACCTACATGGTGTGGCAAAAAGGTTTTTGGGTAGCGTATTTATATGACCACTCCTGCTCTATTTCATCTATGTTCTGCACTACATCGAGCCTGCATTGCTTACTATTCTTTGTCAAGCCCAATAGTAAGTTGTTTGCACACTTGATCGACTTTGATACTATATTTTTTTATGTAGTTTTTGAAGTACAATGAGTAGTCTGTTTTTAGTTATGAGTTTTGCATCACTAGTCTTTTATTTTATTTGTCTCCTAGAAGAACTTGGAATTAAAATATTGCCCATATTTCCAACATTCCAGAAACCATATTGGGAACTTTGTTGCAATACAGTAATGGCTGATGCTTTCAATGCTATGAAACCTAAGAGGTTTTCTGGTTAGAACTTCTATAGATGGTAGACTAGAGCCAAGTTTTGGCTCATGTCTTTGGGGCGATGGTGGATTATGCACCTGTAGTATCCATTTACTATTAAGCAGTTCATGTAGTTTGAAAATGTGAACAACACTACTCTTCGCTACCTCCTAAGTTTGTGGTTGTGGGCATTATTTTTTTGAGAATAAGACCGGAGGGGAAACCCATGTGTTATAAAGAATTAAATTAATAAGAAGAAATAGTTACAGTCAAAGGAAAAGGAAATTGGAAGCAAAATTTAGCTAAGAGAGTCTAGCCAGCTACGGATAGCAATTTTGAGTTCATCCTTCACTCTACACATATGGAGAGTGACATCTTGCTTGAAAATCAAAAAAGCAATTGGTGATAGTGGGTGCTTGTTGATTAAAAATACATCCATTCCGTTGCTTCCAAATGTGCTAAGCACCAATTACAAAAACTTCCATTAAGAACGGACCCAAAAGGCTCCTCGTTGCATGAATTCTTTGATGTATATATCCAAAGCATGGTCCCATTGCAAGCCTAGTTTGTGCCAACAACTCTGGCTTAATGGGAATATAAGAATAAATATTGAAGAGTCTCTTCTACACCCTGCAAGCATAAGATCCAGTCCCAACAAACAATTTCGTCTTCGAAGCATATGCTTTATGTTGAGCCGATCCATAAGCAACAGCCATGCGAAGACCTTTTATTTCATGACACATTTACTTTCCAGATCAGCTTAAAACAAGGTGGGGGCTGTAGTCCTTAAAAGAGCAAACAGTAATGCTTTCTTGAAGAGAAAGTGTTATTACCCCAAATATAACTCAGCTGTCATTAGCGAGTGAAGTATGGGAGATGTTCTAAAGATCAAGTAGAAGGGATGTAATCAGCAAAGGCTAGAGCAGACAATGGAAGGTGAAATTGTACATCCACTTCCAAGTGTTGAAAGAACCATTGAATAGAGCAATCTTTATGACGAGCAAATGAAAATAGTCTTGGGTATTTCTGATAGATTATAAAATCTGTCCATTGGTCTTCCCAAAAGAGCACTGATCTACCATCTCTGACTTGACATTGAGCAATTCCTCTGTAGTAAGTATTTAGGCATATCATATCTTTCCAGCAAAAAGATCCTCTTTCTCCGGACACATGAGGGATTGCAGTATTATAATAAGAATATCAAATAAGCTGAACCCAAGGTAGATCATGCTTGTTGTAAAATTTATGGAGATTTTTCAACAGTAGAGCCTCATTCTGCCCTAAGACATGGAATAGAAGTGGGTTGCGGGCATTGTTACCAAACTCCCTGCTTCTCGGTGGGATTTGCCATTAGCTTGAAATACAAGAGGAAAAAGATTTCTGTTGTGGATCTCATTGCTGCCCTCGATGTGGAAGAAAAGGCTAGAGCAAAAGATGTAATTATCACCTCTGGTCAGAACAATGCAAATTTTATAGAGAAAAAGACTGTTGCAAAGAAATACAAATCCACCAAACTGAACAAGAGCACCAAACTGAACAAGACAACTAACTTTAAAAAGAAAAAAGCTAAGAAAAAGGATTTGAGGGACATCACCTGCATTGTGTGTAGAAAAGACGGTCATATGATGAAGGACTATTACTTCTGCAAGAACAGAGATGGGGAACAATCTAAGAAGAAGGCTGTTAATGTGATCGTAGGCGAGGCCTCGACGTTAGGAGGGTATGGTAATTCACCCCTTGTCTTTTCGGCATGTCAATCCACTAAGTGGTCGGTTGATACTGGTGCTAATGTTTATGTATGTTCTGATATTTCTTTATTTTCTTCTTACCAAGAAGCAGGGGCTTCCACCGTCCTAATGGGAAATGGGTCGCATGCTTGTGTCTTGGTGTTGGTACGGTAGATCTGAAGCTTACTTTAGGAAAGATTGTCCACTTCAAGAATATGCAGCATGCTCCTACAATAAACAAGAACCTTATTAGTGGTTCTCTCCTATGCGGGGATGGTTATAAGCTAGTCTTTGAGTTAAATAAAATTGTAATGTCTAAGTTTAGAAACTTTGTTGGTAAAGGCTATGAGTGTCGAGGTTTGTTCTATCTAAGTACTTTAGAGTTTTGTTATAATCTGAATGTTGCAACTGGTTTAAATAAATGTGAGGCAAATATTTGACATTCTCGTTTATGTCATATTGGTTTGATAGCATTGCTAGAATGTCTAGATTAAATTTGATTCCAAAATATGAAATTGTCAAAGGACCAAAGTGCCAGTCACGTGTGCAAGCAAAGCTGCTTTAAATGCCCTTTAGGGAATTAGAGGATGAAAAGAACTTGGTACCATTAGATCTTGTTCATTCAGTAAATGGATTATTGACAAAAGGAGGTAAAAGATATTTTCTAACTTTTATTGATGATACAACACGCTACTGCTGTGTGTATTTGCTAAAAAGTAAGGATGAATCTTTAAATATCCTTAAGTCTTATAAGACCGAGGTTGAAAACCTACTAGAGAAGAAAATAAAAAGATTGAGGTCTGATCGTGGAGGAGAGTGCATCTCTTATGAATTCTCCCAATTCTGTTCTGAGCGGAATAGTCCATAAATTTACACCACCATATTTACCCCAATAAAACGGGGGTACCTGAGAGGAAAAACCACATTAATAGACTTGGTTAATGCCATGTTAGAGAGTGCCGGTATGCCTAACACATGATGGGTGGAAGCTATATTGACAACAATTTTCATTCTAAATAAATAGAGTATCACTAAAAAGAGTGAGATTACTCCATATATGGGATGGAAGTGGAGAAAACCTAATATTAATTTTCTACGAACTTGGGGGTGTTTGGCAAAAGTCAATATACCGTTGCAAAAAAGATCGTCCTATTAGGTGCAACCTGTAGGATGTAAGTGGGTCTTTAAAAGAAACTAAGGCCTGATGATATAATTGAGAAGTACAAGATAAGATTTGTGGACAAGGGTTACACCCAAAAAGAGGGAAAAGATTTATTTGAGACATATTCTCCTATCGCCAGACTAACCACCATCCGAGGGATCCTTGTATTAGCATCTTCCAATGGTCTACATGTCCACCAAATGGACGTGAAGATAACTTCCTTAATGGAGAGTTAGAGGAAGAAATCTATGTGGATCAGCCAGATGATTTTGTGATTTCTACATAGGAAACTAAGGTATGAAGATTATTGAAATCCTTGTATGGCCTAAAGCAAGCACCTAAACAATAGCATGAGAAGTTTTATAAAACTTTGACATCCACTGGCTTTATTGTGAATGAAGCTAATAAATGTGAATATTACCTTTATGGTGGGGGTCAAGGAGTGAACCTGTGTTTTTATGTGGATGACATACTTATATTTGGAACAAACATTGCCATAATTAACGAGGTCAAATCTTTCTTATCTCGATGCTTTGATATGAAAGACTTGGGAGAGGCAAATATCATTCTGAATATTAAATTGATCAAGAATGAGGATTGGATCACTTTGAACCAATCCCATTATGTTGAGAAAATATTGAGCTGGTTCGGCTTTGAAAATTGCAAAGTGTTGTGGTTACACACCAAACAGTAAAGGGAGTGGTTTACGGGGAGACCGTGGAGAGGCTACCCATAGCCTTGCACACCCTGGGAATGGCAATAGAAGTCTATGCTAGTATGGTAGAAGTTTGTGATGATAGGCCCTTTGCTTAAAAAGAGGGCACTGCCCTTCCCCATGGCACACTAAAGCATGTATTTATATCCATAGGGCTTAGTTACACCAGTACCCCTATCTATCCTTATCTTTATAGGGGCATACATGTCCTTTATCCTACTTAGAATTACATAAGCACCCCTATCCAAGCCTATTCTTGTAGGGATACATATGCCATTTCCCTAGCCCTGTAAGCTTCCATGATGTTGCCGGCTGTCTTGCTAGCGCCGTGGGCGTTTGGGCCAAGGTGGGGGCTACTCCCCTAATAGTAGCCTCTCATAGTTGAGGGGCCCAATTTTTTGTGGGCTGGGACCATGTCTGGTGCCTCATAGCCCCCTTCGTCCCTTCAGCCCATGGAAAAGTGTTGGTGTGAGTTCCCGCCAAGTTGTGCCCCGATCCAACCATCACGCTCAAACCACAAGCCACGAACGACCATGGTAATGGCTACTAGGCATGTATGTTGGTGGTTGGTTTTTTGGCTTTTGGGAGGCAGGGCGTTGCGTCAATTTGAGGCGATATATGCCTCCTTGGCTAACACGCTGCCTTTTTGGTCCGACTAGATTAGCGCGTAAGACCCCCGAGGGTCATATGGTCATGGTGGTGGGTGCAAGTGCATGTGTGGCGACGGTTGGTTTTTCTCGGGTTGCGCGCAATGTGGCATCGCACTCGCCCTGGCCAGGTGCACATCCCCTTGGTTCCCACACCCTATCCGGCACCGCTCTCTTCCTTTTTAAGCACACACATGACACCTAATTTTTTCCATTTGCCTCCCGATTTCTCCCTTGTTCTTACCCCCTTCATTGTGTTGTTTCATTGTTGTTGCTCTCTTATTACCGGTCTCTCTTCTCTTCCCTCAATCGCTGCCTATTCCACCATCACAATGGTACATGCCAGTGACCACCGCAGATGTAGTTCGATGTTGGCCCCCTCCACTAGCCAAGTTGATCAGGACGACCATGAGGAGGTAACTATTGGGAAGTGATGGAAGGTGGTGGGGAAGGATGGCTACATCTACATGAACAAGTTGGGGCCATCGATTGCATCAGAGGAGTTGGTGGACTCTCTGGTGTGCAATAGCAAGATCATGTCCCACGATGTTATGCACCTTCTCGGCGGTGAGGGGGTTGAGCAACGTCCATGAGAGGGCGAGACCATCATGTTTGTGGTGTACTTTGATGCCAAACTCCGCATTCTAGCTGTGTAGTTCATCGATGATGTACTGTAGCTGTACGAGTTGGAGCTCCAATAGGTGACTCCAAATGCCATCACTCGGCTGGCTGTGTACTCCTGGGCAGCCCACTCAGAGGGCAACTAGCCTCGCATGGCAGTCTTTGTGTCCTTTCATGATGCCTGATGCCAACTGAAGTGCATCAGTCCTGGCCAAGTTTTCAGCCTGGGCAGCATCAGCCTACAACTCCACAACCCCTCCTCACAGAACTTTCTTGCCAACTTGACCCTTCCAAAGTGGGAGTCCTACTAGATTTAGCATTGCTTCTACCAAAAAAATTGTGCATGATAGTAGTCTTTGCTTCACCGGGTGCCTGATAGACTATGTCCAGACACCTCCTGTTGTACTGGATCGAGATGATGAACCTCGTCTTCGGAGGCTCCGCATAGTGGCTCTATGACTGAATATGCAAGACTGTGCTGAGGAGTTCTAAATGCTCTGCTTGTCCCCCCTGGCTCACCGACGTGAGGTGCGGATAGACTCTCCCCAATCAGATAGTCTCCGCCCCTCGCTGACAGCGCTGGAGAGGCCTGTGGGTCTTAATGAGTTTTCATGCCGCCGGGCGATGCCTCGTTGCTGAGCATTATCTTTGTGCTGGCAAATTTGATATACTTCTTGCAGAGGAGGAGCGCGCCTTGTGCGTGTTCCTAGGGCTGTACATCCCTAAGGAGGATGGCCTTTGGGCTACGGTGACCACGCGGGGGTCCCTGCATCAACCGTGTGTGCGATTCCTTGGGCATCACCGTGCATAAATGCCCTGTGCCAACCTCGAGCGGTTGTCGTGGGCACGGTGCGGGTTGCCAGAAGGGTGAAGAAGCCATCGGCTGTGCGGATATGGGTGAGCCAGGGGTCTCTTCCTTGGCTATCATGGCCGTACCTCTCTCCTCGGCTCCCCTAATCCCGCTAGGTCGAAAGCCCGCCTATGCAAGCTCAGTGAGTCCAACAACTCTGATGCGAAGGAGGGTAGCAATGATGGTCATGATGACAATGACAGTGATGATGTGCGCATCCTCACGTGCTCAGTTCTGCCACGGCGGAGGGCCATGGGGCATCCCCCGAAGCGGGATGTCCTGTAGACTTAGGGGAGGCCTATTAGCAAACCTAGCGATGGCCTTACTGCCTTTAGTGCCACATGCTCCATTGGCTTCACTAGGCCACCCGACGAAGTGTGCACGCATGAGCTCCCCTCTGGCAAGGCCAAAGGGGTTTCATTTTGCCTTGTTGGTGTTGGACAAAGATTCTAGCTTAGAGGATTGTATGTCACCACCCCCTCGAGCTGGCCCCTTGTGCCCAAGTTGTGATGCCTGCTGGGAGGAGCGCTGGTCATGCTGGAGGTGAGGTGGTGAATGCGAGTGTCGACTGGCACGCCGTAGGTAAAAGCTCTTTTTGTTCTTAGGACTTCACATAGGTGTCCCAACTATGCTCCCTTACCCTATCCCGATCATCAGCACCTCCACCTACTCTGGTGGCAGAGCATCGTCTTCTTGGTAAGGAGAAGGGTCGTGGACTCAAGGAGGGCCCAGGCATAGAATGTAGCTCACGCATGAAGACCATGGAGGTGATTAGCGTGGAGGTGGCATCCCGTAAAGGTCTGGTTGTGGGCACTGAGGCAAAGCCCAGGAGGTTCTCACTCAACGACTTTGTCCCTTAAGTAGACAACCTCTGATCGCTCTGTTTCGTCATGTACTGTCTAGACTCCAGCCTTGACCAGAGTGAGCTATTAACCTGTGACCCCGAGCTACTTTTTGGGGCATTGGAGGCGACAGATGCGAAGGTACATTTGATTCGCTATTGTTGCTTTTTATTTTGTGATATACATATATTATCACAATGCATTGCATGTTGCAGGCTATCGCTCTTGCACGGGTGGCATGGACAGCAATGCTCGAGGAGGCATCGATCTTGTGGAAGTAGCTGAGCTTATCCCAAGCCGAGGCTGACGCACTTTGCTAGTCTTTGGAGGAGCGTGAGAGTCGTCTCCACTTCCTTGAGGCCAAAGGGGCAAAAGTGTTGGTAGCCATGAAGACTACTACGGCCGAAGCCAATGCTCGTGCCGCCAAGGAGAGGGAGAACTTTCTTCAGCAGGTGGCCGTGCTGGAAGTGTTCAGTGGGTGGCATGGGAGGCCATGCAAAGACTGGAGGCGACCATCACAGACCTCGTGGTCGATGTCCATCTGCATTCCCATGGCGCGAAAGATCTGTGGGGGGAGCATATGATGCATGAGGGATGCTTCGCCACTTTCCCTACGGGCGGCCCATGCATATGGGGACCATTGATCGTTTGTCACTGTGCAGATACTCCTCAGTCTCCTACACATCTAAGGGTGTAAGCACATGGCCGAGCTGGCGGACCTGGCTCTGGACCTTCCCCGAGGAATACTACAATGCTGCACGTGATCTATGCAACCTGGTGCTCCACTCGCTCCTTCTAGCAAAACCTGTGGGACTACCTGGGCGAGGCAACGGTGAAGGGTTCCTTTAGCATGTGCTTGGGGCTGCTACCGAGTTGGGGACATGGCTTGGCGAAGTTGTCCTTTGATGTGTTGGAAATCTAGTCAATTTTCGGCATATTTTAATCCAGAAATTCAGCATATAAAACATGACATAAACAAGCATGAGTGATCTATCATCGACGTATTTATATTCGCTAACGAATAAGCTAACAGAAATATCTATTAACATATTCATAGCGCACAGAAACAAATACACCAGAAAAGGTTTCGGATTATACCCTCGGGCGGGGCCAGTGCCGGAGACACCGGAGGCGCCGTTACCATCAGTCGTCATGATGGCCTATTCGATGTAGTCGATCAAGGCGTGATGCAGGAAGAAGCTTGGTGCAGGAAGATGTTCGCAGTGCAGTCCCGCGAACGATTCACCACCAGGAAGAAGACGTCGCAGATTGAGTAGTCGCGCTGATGCGCTCCCCAAAAACTTGATCGCCCGCCTACCCGTGCAGGTACACAAACGGACGAAGTTCCGGAGGCCTACTCGCCCCGAAACTTGTGCGCGCAAGGTTCTGGACCGGAGATTGCAGAGAGCAGCGAAAACAGAGAGATAGTTCTGTTCTTTCGTATCCCATTGGAATGGAGAGGAGAGCCCTCTTTTGAAACAGCAAAAAACGAAGAGACTGGTAACTGCAGCCATTATTCACTAGTAACAGCAACCATTACCCACAGTCATAATCGTGCACCGTTACTGGCAGCCATCAGTGCGTTTCGTTTTTCGAATAGATAAAGAAAAACGCGCCCGCACCCGACACGCCTGCGCGCGTACGTACGTACGCACGCACACGCACACGCACACGCACACGCACACGCACACGCACCGCACCGCACCGCACCGCACCGCACGGCACGGCACGGCGCGGCGCGGCGCGGAAAAACGCGCCCGCACCCGACACGCCTGCGCGCGTACGTACGTACGCACGCACACGCACACGCACACGCACCGCACCGCACCGCACCGCACCGCACGGCACGGCGCGGCGCGGCGCGGCGCGGCGAGGCGAGCGAGCGAGCGAGCGCGCGCGTGTAATGGCTCTCTCCAATTCCACAAGGGGGTTACCACATTCCACCTTTTAAAGTGGTGTAACTCCCATTCAATTCTCCATATGGGACTAAACAAAATTCTACCTAGCATTAGTTGTGGGCCTAGGAATTTCATTTGATTAATTGCTAAATTAAAATGGGCCAATCCCAATTAATCCAACAATCCCCACCAAATTTCAAGGCACACGAGAAATGCTCTCAGTTCTGCTGTTGTTTGATATACCAGTGTTTCGATGGAGACTGTTAAGTTGAACATCCACCTAGGAAATGAGTTACACTCATCCACAACTGAACAATGGACTATGCCTTGAATTGACAGTTTTGTGCGAACAAGCTTTACCCAATTCCTTTACTAGTACTAGGCTGCCTAAAACATCCCCTCTGGTTGGAGCGTATAAGTCATACTCCAAGCCTATTCATGAGTATCTAGAGATCACCCAAATCTCATAGACTGTGACCAGCAGTCGAACTCATATAGGTGTGTTCTTTCTAAGATGTCCTGTAGGCCGACATCTCTGCTTTAAAAAGCCACTTGAATCACATTAAGGTAAAAACCAACCTGCCATACAGAATAGGAGAGAAGCGCATCACTGAAGAAATGAGCCCTGTAAAGGTCTCTCCTCCCAGTCAACCAACAGATTGTTTCACCATCCTACTTCACGAGATCTCCGATCACATAGAACAGGTTACCACTGTGGTATGACTCATGTGGGTCTCAGGCCCATCTCACTCGATGCACTATCTATCACATTACGTGATAAACCCTTTGTAAATTGGTCTGCCAGATTCTTAGCTGTCTGGACATAGTCCAGTGCTATAACTCCGGAGTTTTTCAGCTTTCTGACAGACTTCAACCGCCTCTTAACATGCCTAGATGACTTCATGTTGTCCTTAGAACTGTTCACCTTGATAATTACAGTCTGATTATCACAGTTCATCAGGATAGCCGGTATCGGCTTTTCAACCACCGGCAGATCCATAAGGAGTTCACGAAGCCACTCAGCCTCAACAGTGGCGGTATCTAACGCTGTGAGTTCTGCTTCCATTGTTGACCTCGTTAAGATGGTCTGCTTGCAAGACTTCCAGGAAACAGCACCACCTCCAAGTGTGAACACATATCCACTCGTGGCTTTTATCTCATCAGCATCAGAGATCCAGTTTGAATCACTATATCCCTCCAGTACCTTTGGGTACCCAGCATAGTGAATACCATAGCTCACAGTTGCCTTTAGATAGCGCATCACTCTCTCAAGAGCACGCCAATGATCATCTCCCGGATTTGAAACAAACCGGCTTAGCTTGCTCACAGCAAACGAGATGTCAGGCCTCGTAGCACTAGCTAAATACATCAATGAGCCAATGATCTGGGAGTATCTCAATTGATCCCTTGTTATTCTTCGGTTTTTCCTCAATAACACACTAGGATCATAAGGAGTAGAAGCAGGTTTGCAGTCACTATAACCAAAGCGACTCAAGACCTTATCCACATAGTGGGATTGCACGAGTGTAACCCCACCATCACCTTCTCTCAGTAGCTTAATGTTAAGAATCACATCAGCCACTCCCAAATCTTTCATCTCAAAATTCTTGGACAGAAAGTCCTTGACCTTCTCAATCACATTGAGGTTGGTCCCAAAAATCAGTATGTCATCAACATACAAGCACAAGATCACTCCTTCTCCCCCACCATAGCGATAGTACACACATTTGTCAGCTTCATTCACAACAAAGCCAGCAGATGTCAAAGTTTTGTCGAACTTCTCATGCCATTGCTTAGGTGCTTGTTTTAGGCCATACAAAGACTTTAACAACTTGCACACCTTTCCTTCTTGACCTTGTACCACAAACCCGTCTGGCTGATCCATATAAATCTCCTCCTCCAACTCTCCATTTAGGAAAGCTGTCTTAACATCCATTTGATGAACGAGAAGACCATGAGAGGCAGCCAGGGCAAGTAGTACTCGAATTGTGGTCAGTCGGGCAACAGGTGAATAAGTATCAAAGAAGTCCTCGCCTTCTTTCTGGGTATAACCCTTGGCCACAAGCCTTGCCTTGTACTTTTCAATTGTACCATCAGGCCTAAGCTTTTTCTTGAAAATCCATTTACATCCTACAGGTTTACACCCATAAGGACGGTCAACGACCTCCCAAGTTCCATTAGACATAATAGAGTCCATCTCACTCCGTACTGCTTCCTTCCAATAGTCAGCGTCAGGAGAAGAATATGCCTCTTCCATGGTTCTTGGAGTGTCATCCACGAGATATACAATGAAATCATCACCAAAAGACTTTGCAATCCTCTGTCTCTTACTTTTTCGAGTAACTTCATTGTTATCCTCTTCAGGATTTTCCATAGGCGTTTCCTCAACATGTTCTATCGGCACAAAGGAATCAAGGGAAATTATAGGTTCTTGACTAGGTGAGCTAGGTACATCATTATTCATAGGAAATTCATTCTCAAAAAATGTAGCATCTCTGGACTCTATGATTGTACCAATACGCACGTCAGGCATTCCAGATTTTATAATTAAGAACCTATAACCCACGCTGTGTATAGCATAACCAAGGAATACACAATCTACGGTTTTTGGTCCAAGTTTGCGCTTCTTGATAATTGGCACGTTAACTTTGGCCAAACATCCCCAGGTGCGCAGGTATGAGAGAGTCAACTTCTTCTTTTCCCATTCCTCGAATGGTGTTACTTCTTTGTTCTTTGTAGGAACTCTATTCAGGACATGACATGCGGTCAATATAGCCTCACCCCACCATTCCTTAGAAAGTCCCGCAGTGTCTAACATGGCGTTAACCAAATCAGTTAGAGTGCGGTTCTTTCTTTCGGCAATCCCGTTTGATTCAGGAGAATAGGGAGGCGTCCTCTCATGAATAATTCCATGTTCCTCGCAGAATACAGTAAACTCATTTGAAAAATACTCTCCTGCACGATCAGACCTTACCCGCTTGATTTTCCTTTCAAGTTGGTTTTCTACCTCAGCTTTATAGATCTTAAAGTATTTCAATGCTTCATCTTTTGTTTTCAATAAGTACACGTAGCAAAATCTAGTGCAATCATCTATAAGTGTCATGAAATATTTCTTTCCACCTTTAGTCAACACGCCATTCATCTCGCATAAATCAGAATGAATGAGTTCTAACGGTGCCAAATTCCTCGCCTCTTTTGCTGCCTTGTGAGGCTTGCGAGGTTGTTTCGATTGAACACACGCATGGCACTTAGAACCTTTGACCAAAGTGAATTTCGGGATTAAACTCATATTAGCTAAGCGCGTCATACACCCAAAATTAACATGACAAAGTCGTGAATGCCAAACATTAGACTCATCATCATCATTACACACATGGTTCACAATTTTATTACAGGAATCCATCAAAGAAAAACGGAACAAACCTCCGCTCTCATAGCCTTTACCAACAAATGTTCCATACTTAGACACGACACATTTATTGGACTCAAAAGCAAGCCTAAAACCATCTCTACATAGTAGAGATCCGCTAACGAGATTCTTCTTTATGGAGGGGACATGCTGCACGTTCTTCAACTGCACAGTCTTTCCCGAAGTAAACTTCAGATCGACCGTACCAACACCATGAACAGCTGCATGCGATCCGTTCCCCATCAACAAGGAGCAACCTCGACCGACCTGATAAGATGAAAACAAGGAAATATCAGCACAAACATGAATATTAGCACCAGTGTCAACCCACCACTCAGGTGATTGACAAACAGAAAGAACTGTAGGTAAATAATTACCGTACCCCGATGTTCCTCCAGCATCACTAATAACCATGTTGGCAGACTTCTTCTGCTTATCCTTGCGATCTGGACAATCCTTAGCCCAATGGCCAGAATCACCACACACAAAGCAGCTGCCCTTTCCTTTGCCTTTCTTCTTAAACTCAGTGGTAGCCTTGGGCTTGACAAAAGGCTTATTTTTCTTTTTGTTGTGGAAAGCCTGAGGATTCTTCTTCTGCACCAAATTGGCGCTAGAACCTCCCTCAGCAGCAACTTTCTTGCCACGAGTATCTTTTGCCCTCGCCTTCTCTTCAACACCAAGAGTGCCAATGAGATCAGTAACACTGAACTCCTGCCTCTTGTGCTTTAGAGAAGTAGCAAAATCCGACCAAGAGGGTGGTAACTTAGCGATAATACCGCCAGCCACAAACTTGTCCGGTAACTCGCACTTATTGTTCTCAAGCTCCTTTGCCAGCGCCTGAATCTCATGAGCTTGCTCTACTACAGAACGGTCATCGACCATCTTGTAGTCATAGAACTGCTCCATGACATACAGCTCACTGCCAGCATCAGAAACTCCGAACTTGGCCTCAAGTGCATTCCACATATCTTTTCCCGTAGGCAAATGCATGTACACATCCACAATGTTATCCGCCAGAATGTTGACAAGTGCACCTCGGAAAAAGTTATCCGCTACATTGAACTTGCGTTCATCCTCATCAGACAGAGGCTCAACGGGCTTTCCTTGTGCAACATGAAAACATTCCATAGCAGTAAACCACAGGATCGCGCGTGCACGCCATCTCTTAAAATTTGAACCATCAAACGGAGGGTGTGGCTTAAGCGACGCAGCAAAGCCAACTACCGAAAAAGACCTATCAAGTTTTTGGATTGTTGGAAATCTAGTCAATTTTCGGCATATTTTAATCCAGAAATTCAGCATATAAAACATGACATAAACAAGCATGAGTGATCTATCATCGACGTATTTATATTCGCTAACGAATAAGCTAACAGAAATATCTATTAACATATTCATAGCGCACAGAAACAAATACACCAGAAAAGGTTTCGGATTATACCCTCGGGCGGGGCCAGTGCCGGAGACACCGGAGGCGCCGTTACCATCAGTCGTCATGATGGCCTATTCGATGTAGTCGATCAAGGCGTGATGCAGGAAGAAGCTTGGTGCAGGAAGATGTTCGCAGTGCAGTCCCGCGAACGATTCACCACCAGGAAGAAGACGTCGCAGATTGAGTAGTCGCGCTGATGCGCTCCCCAAAAACTTGATCGCCCGCCTACCCGTGCAGGTACACAAAACGAAGAGACTGGTAACTGCA
This sequence comes from Dendrocalamus latiflorus, assembly GCA_017311315.1. Lineage (NCBI taxonomy): Eukaryota > Viridiplantae > Streptophyta > Magnoliopsida > Poales > Poaceae > Dendrocalamus > Dendrocalamus latiflorus. The sequence continues at coordinate 13,217,563 of CM029644.1, read as the reverse complement.
GCCATTATTCACTAGTAACAGCAACCATTACCCACAGTCATAATCGTGCACCGTTACTGGCAGCCATCAGTGCGTTTCGTTTTTCGAATAGATAAAGAAAAACGCGCCCGCACCCGACACGCCTGCGTACGTACGCACGCACACGCACACGCACACGCACACGCACCGCACCGCACCGCACCGCACCGCACCGCACCGCACGGCGCGGCGAGCGAGCGAGCGAGCGAGCGCGCGCGTGTAATGGCTCTCTCCAATTCCACAAGGGGGTTACCACATTCCACCTTTTAAAGTGGTGTAACTCCCATTCAATTCTCCATATGGGACTAAACAAAATTCTACCTAGCATTAGTTGTGGGCCTAGGAATTTCATTTGATTAATTGCTAAATTAAAATGGGCCAATCCCAATTAATCCAACATGATGTCCGTCCGGTATGGGACCCATGGAGACTGCCTGGTAGGTGTGATGCTGCCTCGCTTGTGTGTGTTAGTCCGTAGTCTTTTGCTGCGGTAGGCCCTTTGCATAGGACCTTTGGTTTTGCAATTTTTGTTATTTGTAGATGTGGGAACGTGTTGGCACTAGTTTGCTGTGCTTTTTATGGCAAATGCCTTGTACCTTTTGAGTCCTATCCAACTTGGTGATTTCGATCCATGTCTTCCTTCTTGGGCAAGGGCTCAACGAAGATCGTTGTTCCATTACATAGCACCTACTTCGAAGAGGGCTTTACCGCTAGCACCGGGTAGAGGACTCACTGCAATTCTGGGCAAGCTTCAAGCCACAACTGCATACTCGCCCAGATGCCTATGTAAATATTGAAAGTGATCAGACTGAATGATAGCATGTCCTCTAGGGGGGTAAGGGAGATGAAGCTGTCTGGGTTGATGGAGTGCATCTACTTTTGCTCAGTTTTTTGTTGTTTGTTGTGATGAAGAAAGCTTGTTCCCTTCGAACTGATGTGTCCACGTACTTGCCTCTACGTTCGGAATTAGGGTCAACGAAGGTGTCCCTTAAGATGATACGATGTTTGCATGCTCTATCCTTACCCTTCGGACTTAGGGTTGACAAAGTTGGGCCTTAGGATGATGATATGTTCACGCGCTCCATCCCCACCCTTCGGGCTTAGGGTCGATGAAGGAGGGCCTTAGGTGTCGATGGTTCGCATGCTTCATGCCCACCCTTCGGACTTAGGGTTGACAAAGGTGGGCCTTAGGAGGATGATATGTTTGTGCACTCTATCCCCATCCTTCAGGATTAGGGTCGATGAAGATGGGCCTTAGGTGTTGATAGGTTCGCGTGCTTCGTGCCCACCCTTTGGACTTAGGGTCAACGAAGACGGGTCTTAGGATGACAATAGGTTCATGAACTTCGTCCCCACCCTTCGGACTTAGGGTTGATGAAGGCGGGCCTTAGGACATCGATAGGTTCACCCACTCTATCCTTACCCTTCGGATTTAAGGTAGATGAAGGCGGGCCTTAGGACGAGGAGAGCGACATGTGATCCATCCCCCCTTTGGACTTAGGGTCAATGAAGGCAGACCTTAGGGCGTTGATAGGTTCGCATGCTCTATCCCCATCCTTCCAATTTAGGGTAGATGAAAGTGGGCCTTAGGACATCGATAGGTTCATGCGCTCTATTCCCACCTTGCGGACTTAGGGTCAATGAAGGCGGGCCTTAGGACAAGGAGAGCTTCGCGTGCTCCATCCCCCTTTCAGACTTAGGGTCAATGAAAGTGGGCCTTAGGACAATGATAGGTTTGTTCGCACCATCCCTGTAACAGCCCAGGTTTCTTTCGGACCCCGGAGCAACAACTCCAGGATCCTTATTTAACTGAATATAAAGCACAATGACAAACTTTATTTAACTGAATATGGGCCTGAATGGCCAAAGTTTACATCGATGGCACATAAGCCAAAATTAAATATAAGCAGCGGAAAGAAAAAAACCAAAGCGGAAGAAGCCCACTGAGTCTGCCCACAGGCAAACGACAGTAAGACGCAACCTACTCGTCCAAGTCTTCACCGTAGTCCAAGTAGTCCTCCTTTGTGATGAAATAGCAAGAGTGAGTACAAATTGTACTTCGCAAGTCACACAGAGAAATGCAGCATATTGATAAAGTCAACAAAGGAAGGCTTATATAGGGTTAGTTTGAGCATAAAACTACATTTAAAGAAATACAGTAAATAGATTATAAATTGCTGAATTTAATACAATAAGTAAAAAAAAGTAATTGTAAATGAAAGTAATACCATTAGTGCAGGCTTCGACCAAACACTAACCTAACCATAGGCATCCCACCCGGACCATCTTTTCCAAAAGATTTCGTATCGATTCCATCCATCCACACGCTTCCAATCACTCATAGATTCCATCCATCCACAAGCTTTCATTCCCTCATAGATTCCATCCATCCATAAGGTTTTCATAAACCATTTTGAAAAACAAAGTCTAATCCGTGAAAAACTTTTACTCAGTATGCCCTTGACCATGGGCATGGCTATCTAGGATAGATTATACACTCTGCAGAGGTTGTACAGCTTTACCACAAGACATGATCATCCCATAATGCCACCGGATTAACCCACTTCCTTTGGTGTGCGGCGAGGAGATCATGACAAGGCCTTTACAATGCAAAGCCTTCAACCTGGCTAAGCCAACATTAAGGTTTACCCCCAATAAGGAATCCACCAGACTGGGACCCCTTCTTGAGCCGAGTGAGACTTCTCATGGCCTACGCCATACTGACTGTCAACCTACGATGAGACTCAGGTTGGGACCTGCAAATTAATCAGCCAGGATTGTCCCATACCAGCTTGTGGTAGTACGATAGGGCTTTGCAACAGTAGCTCACAGACTAGTCCTTAATTGACTTAGGCTCAACCACAAACCCCTGTGCCCAACAACCAATACTGTGTCTTTGAACAACAGTGCATGCCTGCACCCACCACCTAACCATTAGCCTAAGTCTAAACCAGGTTTTATATTTTATTTCAAAATATTTCATTATCCTTCTTGACTCACCGAAGTCAATAATACATTTAAAAAGCTTATCATTTTATGTAAAAAATAGTATCCCAAAACAAATATTATGTCTAAGCATGTCTAAGCATTTGATATAAAACTCTCTAGCCAATACTAATGTACTAACTAGAGTTTGATTCTAAGGTGACAAGGTATAGTGATTTGCAATGTCAAAGGAAGACTTAACAAGTAGGCAATAACTAAATTTAAAACTGAATTGAAATATGTTGAATAAAAATGTGCATGCAGAATAATTTAAATCAACATAATTTTATTTCTAAACTGGGATCAACATGATCAAGGTGTGTGACTTGCCTTGCTCTGTAGTCTAGTGTGAATCGTCGAATTCTTCCAAATCATCGCAGTCTACACGCGAGAACCAAAGCGAATAAATCAAAAAATCCAAAAATTATAGAATATATATTGACATATAGATTTTGATTTTAGATGAATTTAGGAGAAGGAATCAATGGATTCGGAGTTCATATGAGGGAGAACGAATATCTGAATGTTTTGGATATCACATGAAATGATAACAAAATCCAAGGATTACTTTTTGAATAGAACAGTGTCGGTTCGCAGCGAGGTGAGAAGCGGCGGCACGGTTTGGCCACGGTGCTCCGGCGATACTCCGGCGAAGGTGAGGGAAGCACAACGTAGAATGCATGAAGGCGAAGCCGATGATGTGGTCACATGTAGCGGAACACCACTGTAGGTGGCACAAACGGCCAAAGAATGTCGTTTGGTTGGCAAGAGAAAAATGCCGATTGCGGCGAGGAGGAAGGGAGAGAGGCTTTGAGATATTTGGGGCTGGATATTTTTGGTGCTCCTTTTATAGGCGCGGAGGTGGACTGGTTGAGGAGATCCGCGCAGCATGTCTTCTCGGTGGCATGGCATATTCCTGCGAAATGGGCGCATGAAATTGGGGGCTTAGGCCGGAAATGGAAAGGTCTTGATGAGAGGATTTGAATGCCTTTGATTGCGTGAAAATCCATTGAGAAAATCACGAGTTCTGGAAGCTCCTAGAGGATGGCAATGGCGTCGGCGCTTGGGAACGGTTCGGGATAGGCAACGACTCGAATAAGATGGTAGTGAGGAGAGAGAAAATGAAAAGAAATAAATAATTTTTTTCCAAAACATAAAATAAATTCAAAAAAAATTCATGAAAATTTCAGCAAAATCCTTGAAACTCGAAAGGATCAAACAAAATAATTTTGGATTTAATTGAAGTCTATTTTAACCATTGAAAATATTCTAAGCTTTAATTTAATCCAAATAAATTTCAAACAGACTCTAAAAATTTGAAAAGAGGATAAAAATGGGTATATTGGAATTTTTGAGGGATTTAGAAATTTGAACGGACTCAATTGGAGCTAGGATGAAAAAGAACGGACTTCTGGAAGTTTGAAACTAAAGAAAAATGAAAAACGAGGTTTTCTAAATTATTTTTGTACTGGAAAAGAAAGATTTTGACGTCAGTAAGAAATTTAATTATTTTTCTTTGGGGAAAGAGATTTATGATGTCAGGGCGATGTTAGCAAGGAAATAACTTTTCCATCAATTTATTTTCAAAAGAAAAAGGATTATATTTGATTGACTGGTGGCTTTTCCGGACTAGGTCCATAATGAACTGGGTTCAAGGACCAAGGATGGGATCAAATCGGACAGCACAGATTGAATCCAAGCCATCGGATGGAGATGGAGTGGGTTAAGTGAAGATGGAGGGTCGATATTTAATTGGGTGCGGGAGATTGGATCTGGGAGTGACACTTGTGAGCCCAAGAAGAGAGAGGGTTTAAGATTAGATTTAGATTTTCACGAACTTTTAAAAACACTTAGAAAATAGGAAATAAAGTCTAAAAATTTCAGAAAAATTCACAGAAATTTCTGGAGATGTTTTAGACTTAGGAAAAATATTTTTAACTTAAAGTTGGTCTTTTAATTTTTACAAAAATATTTTTTATCTTTGAAATTGATTTTTAAAATTTTAGAAAAACACAGAAAATCTAGATAAATGCCAAATGCTTTAAAATAATTAATTTGAAAAAGTATTTTCATGGAAAATCAAAATATCATTTTATTTAATAATAGTTTTATGTTTTTACCTAAATTACTTTTCAAATCCAACATTTTTAAAAGCACAAAAATCAAGGCAAATCAAAAATAAAATTTAGGCAACTAAAACACTTATTTTTATTTTAAATTATTTTTACTATTATTATTTTTTAAAAAAAACCTAGGCTGTTACAATCCCGACCCTTCGAACATAGGGTCGATGAAGGTAGGCCTTAGGACGAGGAGAGCTTCGTGCACTCCATCCCCCCCTTCGGACTTAGGGTCAATGAAGGTAGGCCTTAGGATGTCGATAGGTTTACATGCTCTATCCCTACCCTTCGAATTTTGGGTCAATGAAGGTGGGCCTTAGGACGAGGAGAGCTTCACGCGCTCCGTCCCCCCTTCGAACTTAGGGTTGACAAAAGGCGGGCCTTAGGATGAGGAGAGCTCACACGCTTTGTCCCCCTTCAAACTTAGGGTCGACGAAGGTAGGACTTAGGATAATGATTGGTTCACATAGTCCATCCCCTCCCTTTAGACTTAGGGTCAATGAAGGTAGGCCTTAGGACGACGATAGGTTCACGTGCTCCATCCCCACCCTTCAGACTTAAGGTTAGTGAAGGCGGGCCTCAAGACATCGATGGGTTTGCGTGCTCCATCCCGCCTTTGGACTTAGGGTTAACAAAGGTGGGCATTAGGACAAGGAGAGCTTCACGCGCTCTGTCCCCCCTTCGGACATAGGGTCGATGAAGGCGGGCCTTAGGATGTCGATAGGTTCGCGTGCTCTGTCCCAGCCCTTTGTACTTAGGGTCAACCAGAACTCACCTCACCTCATAGCCTACAATGTTGGGCATGATTACCAGGGGGTTCTAGTAGGGGAAGTCTTGATACGAGGTCGATCGATCTTCTTGATGTAGGATTGGATACTCACGGGAGTCTTGATGAATCGTAATGATCCTCCAATGCCAATGCAAGGGGTGAAGACTCTTTAATCCACAAAAACACACTCGCATTGATTTCATCGACCACCAAGCAAAGATCTATCATGCACCCAATTTCGAGTGAAAAGGCTGAACGATCTTGATTGCAGAAACTCCCTAATTCCACATGGAAATTCTGCAGCAAAGGAAGAACTAAGCACAGACAATAGTAGATTGATTTTATCAAAAGGTGGTCTCCCTTCCAAGGGGTGGCGGCTGCCTTTTTAAAGGAGTGCACACCCCCTTACACAACACACTCAGTCCACGCCCCAACACATGGGCTTTAAGATTTCCACACGCACACACACTAGGCCTAAGGCCTTATTCAGCTTATTTGGCCCAATTATTTACAAGTTGTGCTGAATTCATGAAATGGAAAACATGAGTTCACAAAAGTATAAACATTTGCATTTCTCTCATACTAGGTACGGGCTGGCCACACCAAACTTGGGCCTGTTTCTCCTTTGGGTGTACTTGGCTTGTTTGGGTTTGTGCCAGCCAAATAGGCCTTCTTCTCCTAGACTTTGGCCACATCGATCTCCTTCCTTGTAGCCACATGGCCCTCTTTCCCCTTGGCCTTGACCGATTGGTCCTTCTCTCCTTGCTCTTCCATTACTTCAAATTTGAGGACACACAACTTATTTGCATAAGATAGAATACCATTCTCATCTAAAGCAATAGGAAACTCTCTAAGAAACAAAAGCACCTGTTGTTGGAGTAGCTTAGCTATTGCTCTTGTCATAGGACCGTTGTCCTGCACAATTAGAGTGGAAGATGAATGTGTAGTAGAGATGCCCTCATCAAGTCTATCCCTATGGCATCCTATGCTCTGAATTTGATGTCCGTGCGAGCCCAGTCTAGAGGCATCTACATCAGGTACAATGCAACATAATGGATGTGATGGGCGTAGGCCCTTCTCTGTCTTTTGGAGAGGAAATCCAGAGATGATCCACTCGAGATGGCATTAATCACTCGGCACAGGGTGGTCTTCGGGACTTGAATCCGTAGTAGGGTGGAAGGGGGTTGAATTTGGGGTGCCTCTAGGTGCTGTTGTATGTGTGCTATTACTGGTGCACTGGTGTCTTGAGTTCGCTCCTTGGCTAGGCTTTCCCAAAGGGTTGCGATGGAGAATAGTTGTGGGTGAGGTGGCCTCTGTGGCCATGTACCTCGCACCAAAGCCCTTGCTGATGCCCATCTTCACGATCTTGCCCCCTTCTACACCCTTGGCCCCTCCGGCCATGGCCACGACCCCCAGTGGTGCTACCTTCGTCAACTCCTTCGATGTCGAAGACAAATTTGGAATGAGCCCCCTCTGCTGCTTGCAATCTAATTCTTCCTTGGGGCCCCTAAGGCAGCCTTCACCTTGCGGACCGCCGGCTTTGTCCCGGCCTCCCGTCGTGTTGCGTCTTCCTTCACCCTGGCGTATTCTTCCATCTTATCAAAGAGCTTAGCCACTAGCTCTATGGGCTTTCACGCATTAACTTGGTGAGCAGACCCTATTGGAGGCCTCGGATTATGGTGGTGTCGTTGATGTCTCTGACTTGGCAGCGAACCTTTGCAAAGTGCTTGAAGTAGGCCTATAGCTTCTCTCTGGGCTCTTGCCTCACTATAAAGAGTTGGTCAGCAACAACATGCTCCTCGTAATTGCCCTGAAAGTTATTGCGCATAAGGCTCCGAATCTGCTCCAATGCGTACACGGAACCAAGATGATAGTGAAAAACCAAGAGAGTGCCACCCCTTGGAGGGCGAGGGGTAGCCTCTTGGCCTTTGTCATGCTATTACCTCCTGTTGCTTTGATCATAATCTCATACACACGCAAAAAATCACATGGTCCATCTCGCCCTTATACAGCTCCACAGTAGGCATTTTGAAGTCCTTCAGCTAGGCGCTTTGCTGCAACCCTACGGAGAGAGGCAATTTCGAATCCATGCTGCGAGAGGTTCTTGCACAGGTCGGTTGATCCACTACTTTGGCCATGATTACCTACTGTAGAATGGGAAACGACAACAGAGGGGGGTGAATGGTGCCTTTTAAAAATCGCCCCCAAAGTATCCACAAAAATCTCTACTCTCTGATAGCTATTGAAGCTATGAAGAAGCAGTATGAAAACTTACTTGAGAAAGAGCACAAAAAACAAGTTATGAAAAGAAAGCAAAACAGACTAAAAATCAGAACTCTAGACACCAGTCAGATTGCTCAAATACCATCGATCTGACTGCTCAAACACCACTGGTTAGACTGCAATTTAGAACCAGTCAGACTGTGGTTAAGAGGGCGGTTAACCTGCTATTTTACGGCCGGCCAAACTGGAAGCAAAGGAAGGCAAAATAGAGAGAATGCAGATTAGAAAGGTAGCATCAGGAAGCAGAGCCAATCAGAGAAACAAGGGAACAAATCCTTGCCCAAAACAGAGAAGACTATAGGCTGTACTCTCAGAACCGAAAACTGAAATGGGAATGAAGACTAGAGCAGCAACCGAATGGGAAAACTGAAACTGCACAGTGCAGATCCAAACCTGAGAATTGATCACCTGCACTCTGTTCTTCTCACACCAAAATATTTTGACCTTTAATCCAAATACTAGAGAGAACTGAAAAGGAGTAATTCAGATCAAGCAAATGTTTTGGCAGAGAAAAATGCAAAACATGAGACTGCAACCGAAGGCGTGATGAAGTAAAACCGGAAACACTTTGTAGAAGACAGAGAGACTAATCTGGACTGAAATACCAAGCTGCAAATAGGCTTTACTGCCAACAAACTGAAAGTCCATAAGCTATGGAAGAGCTTGGCCAAAAGATGAAAAGAGCAAAGGCTCCGAAGCTGAAACCGAAAAACTAAGGAGACAAAAACTACAGACAAGAAACAGATTTAAGCTGCCGCAAATTAAAACAGTAACTATAGACAAGACTAAATAGCCGAGACAAGCCAAAGAATTTCTGCTCTTCTCTAACCAGCACAACACAAAAGTTCACACTAAAAAGCCTACCAATTCTCAGGAAGGGAAGAAACTAAGAAGAAGAAAAACACCACATAAAAAGGGACTCAGCAGAAAAACCGACTGCTAGCAAGAGCTTTTGATTGTAAAAACTGAACATCTGAAACAAAAATCGAAAGACAAATCATACACTTGTCAACTTTCATCATTCGGTTAGGAGGCATTAAAATAGAATCACTCTCTCTTCCTGGCAAGAAAATTTACAAGCTTAACTGATTTTCTCTTGAACCAAACAGACCCAACACATGAGACATGAGAGTCAATTGATCTTCATACTTAATGACCGAATCATTTGCAGTTCGGATCTTTTGATCAAAGGAGATCAAATACTGCTAAAACACAACTCCAGAAGTAGAGATCACAGAGAAAAGAGTACTACTCAGCTGAAAATATCAAGAAACCTGAATACTCTGCCTCCCGTAACAGTAAACCCTAGATATATTCAGAAACAGAGGAAGTTGATGGCGATCAAACTATTGAAGAGAAACATGCTCTAGAAATCTTTGCTCTTAGGTATGATCTGGCCAAGTGGCCTTTAGGCAATCCCAAACTCAGAGCAAAGAGAATCTGCAGCCACTACAACAAAGAACTCAAAATCAAGAAAACAGAAAACAACCGAGAGCAAAGAAAGAAGAGACTGAAGCACAACTACTGAGCCAGAAAGATGAAGACCAACATTTCTCAAGCATAATCCTTCTCATATTGATATTGAAACAGAGAGAGGAATGATTACAAATGGTTTTGACACAGCCTACTCAATTAATGTCTCTCCCACTAGAACAACACACGCATAGGAACACTACATCTGCCCCATACGCAGTTGAAACAGAAGGCAAAACAAACTTCTGCACTCCTCACCTACTCTCCAACAGAAAAAGCACAAAGCAAAACAAACTCACCCAAAGCTACTACAACCTCTCAAAGACATGCATTCACCAGGAGACACCTCTCCTATTTATAGCCTTTGCTTAACAGGTTTCTCACTCGCTTTACTCGCTAAACCAAAAACCAAATCCGCTTCCTCATGCAGCTTTGCGCTTTTACCAAAATGCCACTCCTGCATCTTCCGGAAAGCTTCCTCATTTCTTGCCGTCCAAGCCTCGCAACCACCTCAAGTCCTCGCCGTCTTCGGCATATCCCGATAGCTTTGACCTCGGCACCGCCTGTGCCTAGTCCGGTCATCCCATGCCTCGCCACGACTTAGCCTCAACGTCATGCAGCCATCACAGACAAGAAACAAATCACATAGCACCGCTCGAGATAACGTAATCACACAATTGCATTAGAGAAAGTATTAAGCACAAAAAATCCCAAACCTGTCAAATCAAAAGAATAAACACCCTAAGCACGTTCGACCAGGTTTGACCAAGTCCGACCGAAACCGACTGCACCACGCAACGACATGGCACGAACCACACAAACCAAACTCAAATTTTTTAGAACACGCATCAATTACTCATCACACACACGGGGTCACCTCCACATGGTCTCTCACCTACTCTGTTGCCAAGGCAGGACTACCTAGGTTTAGTTCTCTCATATCTCGTGCATGGCTGGCCATAGGTCTGCCAGCTCTTTCTGTAGTGTCCCACAAATTGCTTCAAAGGCATCTCTGCTTTTTCCTACAATGGGGGGAGGACCCTCTTTGCCCTTTGCATGTTGACAGTGATGTCGCTGACACCAGGTCGACTACAGGGTGTGCACCGACCATCTTCTCCGTTCGCCGCTTTTCCGACCCCACTGTCAGGGTAGTTGTCGAAGGGCCTACCCTATCGGTCATTGTGACCTCTGTTGCAGTTGCACCGGTGCACTGCTACTTCGAGAGTCCTTCATGGGCTACCTCTATCGTCCGCACCACACTGGCTCGGAGGTTGCACTTCTCGTTCGCTTGGTGGCCAATGTCGTCGCCTTCTTTGGGGTCGACGCCTTCTTTGGTGTCAATGGCTTAGCTTTTTTTGGCGCCATCATTTCTAACCACTCTTAACTTAGCTCGTAGCTTCTATACCATCCCTATGGATGGTACCAACTATTGTGGTTAGACACCAAACAATAAAGAGAGGGGGCTACAGGGAGACCGTGAGAGGCTGCCCGTAGCCTTGCACACCCTAGAGACGATAGTAGAAGTCTGTGCTAGTATGGTGGAAGTTTGTGATGATAGGCCCTTTGCTAAAAAAGAGACAAACATGCCCTTTGCTAAAAAAGAGAGCTCTGTCCTTCTCTATGGCACACTTAGGAAAGTATTTATAGCCATGGAGACTTAGTTACACAGATATCCCTATCTATTCTTATCTTTATAGGGCATACATGTCCTTTCTCCTACTTAGAATTATATAATCACCCCTATCCAAGCCTATTCTTGTAGGGGTACATATGCCATTTCCTTGGCCCTGTAAGCTTCCATGAAGCTATCAGTTGTCTTGCTGGTCTCATGGGCTATTTGGGCTAAGGTGGGGCCACTCCCTCAACACAAAATTTCTCCAACGCCCTATGATGCAAGCATTAAGCTTTGAAAGAATTAGGGGCTAAGAAAAGATCAATTGAGATATTCACAAATTATTGGGTCACTTATGCATTTACCTTGTGCCACAAGATCTAACATTTTATTTGCTATGAGCAATTTAAGTTGGTTTATTTCTAATCCAAGAGATGATCACTTGGAGGCACTTGAAAGAGTGTTGTACTACTTGAGAGGCACAATATCTTTTGGAATTCAATATACTGGATACCGTTCTATATTAGAAGGATATAGTGATTTCAATTGGATCTCTGATGTGGATGAGATCAATATCTTTGATATCTTTTTGCTTCTTGCTTTGGAATTGGTGGGGGATTGTTATAAATAGGCCTATATGAGTGAGACCCACTTTCTATAATTATAAAATATGTATGGTTTAGTACCATGTTGCTAAGGTAAGATGGAGGAGACCAATTTATAAGGTAGAGTCTTTGCTACTCCTTGAATCATGTGACACATGGATGGGGATGGCATGAGGAGAGCTTTGGCTAATCATATACGTGCACACGCACGCATGTGTATTCGTGTATTTTCGTGTGAAAATCATGTGACTTACGATGCGCGACTGTGCCATGATGTGGTGCGCCACTTGACAGACCAAGTTCACTATATGTTTGCTGAACCGTGCATCATCGCTCTCATTTTAACTGGTCATGAGAGTACTTAAATATCATAATGTGGTTTGATGAGGTAGTTACTAGTGAGTTAACTTTGCTTAATCTATGGTTTGATGCGGCAGTTACCAGTGAGTTAACTATGTTTAATCGCAGTAGTTACTAGTAAGTAATTGCAGTGCCCTGAAAATGGCCTGGAGATGTCCAGTAAAAGACAGAGTATTCCACTTCCATTTTCGGCTACTTTCTTCTCTGCTGATCTGTGCTGGTTTGCTGTGCGACTGAACCTCACTGGCCTTTCTTCTTGGCATGCAATTGCAAGGAGGGAGAGCGGCTATCTCTGAGCCATTGCCCAAAGAGTACCTGTACTGCATCATCTACATTCTGCACTACATCGAGCCTGCACTATGTATTGTTCTTCATCAAGCCTAATAGTAAGTCGTTTGCGCATTCGATCGACATTGATACTGTATTTTCCTTGTATATTTTTTGAAGTACAATGAGTAGCTTGCTATTAGTTATGAGTTTTATATCACTAGTCTTTTATTATATTTGTCTCCTAGTAAAATTTAGAATTAAAATATTTCCCACATTTTCAACACTTAGCAAGTGCATTATTTTGCTGATAACATGTTGTAGGGTTCGGGTCGTATTGCCGATGAATGATCACACAAGAATGAGAAAATAGAGGAGCAGACGATGTAATACCAACAGCCTCCCAACTTTAGGGAAGTGTCTACATACCAAAATATCAAACCATCTTACACTTTTTGGCCAAATTGCAGTACGAGTTATAGAAGAAAGGAATACAAATGTTATCTCGTCCATGTTAGATATATAAATAAGCTAAACGACCTGATAGGCACTTTAGTACCAGCTCATTCACACAGGGGAAGCTCCTTTCAATTCCCACAATGTACAAAGCTAGAAAGAAATACGACTTACGAGATCATACTCGTTAGCTACACAGCGTGACGTACTCTTTATCTAGTAGTGCGCTGCTGGAGCAATCTACTAGTCCAAATCTTTTCGGCACCAAGCAAGCACTAAGACGCAGCTATCTTGGAAAAATAAGTCCATAGATAGAAGCACTACATAGTCACGCACATCATGGCATACTCTTCACTTGAACTCGATGGCTATGCAGCCGGTAGATCACTACTACAGAAAAGATCATCACAGACGGTTTTGTGAACCGTCTGTATTTATGGGTCAGTGATAATCGAAGGTCATCACAGACGGTTTTGAGTTAAAAACCGTCTGTGATACTGATCATCACAGACGGTTTTTGAGTAAAAACCGTCTGTGATACTTATCATCACAGACGGTTTTTAGTTAAAAATCGTCTGTGATACTGATCATCACAGACGGTTTTTAGTTAAAAACCGTCTGTGATACTGATCATCACAGACGGTTTTTAAGTAAAAACCGTCTGTGATTATCAGCTATCACAGACGGTTTTTACTCAAAAACCGTCTGTGATATTCCCTTCAACCCCTAAATATATTTCTGTTTATTGGCTAGCCTCAGGAAATGCTAGCCATACCCTCTGAAACAAGCAGATAATCACAGACATAAAATATATACAATTCACACATCTCATTTCATTTCAGATACATTTCACATCTCAATTCATTTCACATACATAAAACACCCAATTGACAACGCACTTCATTTCACAAACATAAAGCATCCATTTCGCAAATCAATTCATTGAATTGAAATAAAATATCCATTGACAAATACACAATTGTAAAAGATCTACACTGCATTTGCACTTAGAATTACAATAAAAAATCATTCTGGGCAGTGGAACTCTCCATCTGATCTTACGACTTTAGTCCACAAAAACCAAATGAACTCTCCTCGAATTTTTGCAAAATCCGGCTGTTTCAATGCAGATGTAGAGATGGGCGCAGCCTGTCGATAGGAATATCAACGCGCGCACATATAAAACTTGACATGTATGAAATAAATGTGGGAAGATTGACAAACCTTAGAATTGGTGATCTTGGTGGAATCGAGGAGTAGTCTCATATGGTGGCACACGTAGTATCCACACGTGTTGCCCAGCTGCTGCTGGTGGCACTGCAAAAAATAGAATGTGTTAAATCAAGTGGCGTTACTACTAAGTATTGTATATGATTAATTAATGTGTAGCTAGCGAATACCCGAAAATTGCGATCATGTTTCAAGAGCTTGGCCCCTGTCGTCGAGCCACGTGTTTGTTGAACGTATGTGGCGAACGACCTTCGTTATTCGAAAAAGTTATATTAGTCATTCGGAAGGAAAGAAAGAGTACAATGTACAATGTACGTACCTATCGAGTATTTTGGCGATAGCTGTGTACTTGGATTTGTTCTTACTTAGAGAATCAAGGTATATAGCCTTGTTCCATTTTGGTATAATTACAATTAAAATCCAATGGAAGTGCTCATTGTATGGCATAAGAACAAATTCCTTATCTTGGTGAGCCAGCAGTGCTTTTGTAATATAGTTCTCGACGAAGGATGCATCCTCGTTGATGGTATCAATGGCGACCAAGCGTGGGTCCAGGAAACCAATTGGTGATTTTGATGATCTAGCTTCGGTTAGCATGAATCTATATATATACACAGAAAAGCAACAAATTGTGACATATATCGGTATTACGTGAACAGAAACTGTGATTGTACAGACTTACAGCGTCCAGCATCGAACGAGTGAGGCGTCGAGAGCGTTGAGCGTGAAAAGTTCAAATATATCGTCAAAGGTCACTGGGAAGACACATTCGTGAGCTTCGTGCACGAAATGTTTCGGCTTGAATTTGATAGTGATACCTGAGCGGCCTTCAGCCTCTGGCCTATTGGACTGTTCCATATACCAAGCGTGGAATCTTTGGCAACCAAGTCCTAGTTTTAAGAGGTGCTCTTCCGGGAATATCATCGGCTCGCCTAGCACGAATTTGCGGGCTAATGGCAGGTACGGGATATCGTCATCATCCTTCGTCTTTGATTTGCCCTGGCCACTGCCTCGATTGTCGGTCGACTTTATGGTAGTCGACTGTAATGGTACAGACGGTGCAAGTTGCTTTGGCGAGAATAGCACCCGTGGAGATAGCACCGGTGCAGATAGCTCTGCTTCGCACTGCACATGTGGAGATAGCACCAGCGCATTTAGCTCTGGTTCGCGCTGCACTTGTGGAGATAGCACCAGCGCATTTAGCTCTGGTTCGCGCTGCACTTGTGGAGATAGCACCAGCGCATTTAGCTCTGGTCCGGCCACCGGTGAAGAAGCCTCCAGGGAGATGTCGCATTTGGGCCACTGGATGAATGTTCCAATGGCCTGCCCTAGAGTCACGATCTCGTCGTTGGGGGGCTTCGGTAGCGGGACGACCTCAAAATTGACATGCACACCATCCACATTAACTTTTGCAAAGCCTGGCGCTAAAGCTTGACCGTGCAGCATGGCCCCAATACCAGATGGATATGCCTGGCCCTAAGCAGCGTGCAAGGGAATGGAAGCATATCTCACTTGGAGCCTGCACTTCGTAGGCTCCTACATAACGATACAGAATTAGCTAGTCGAATAGGCCTATCAATGGAGCAAGCATTCGAGAGATAATAATTATTACCAGGATGTTGTCCACAGAAAATCTGGCATCGGTTTGCGTCGGATTGGACGCGCAACTACTCGGATGGTTGTGCGGGCTAGCTAGCATAGGAGCGGTGGCGGCGGCCTGCTGACTTTCTGTCTGTTTCCGCACCTCATCTCTAACTACATGAGCCAGCTCACCCATTAGCTCCTCTCTAAGAGATGCCTTGATCTCTTCTCGTAGCCGTGCGTCCCGCTCGGTTTTGTTTCTCTTCCTGCGCCGATACATGTCGGAGTCATCTTGGAAACCATGTTTCCAAGGAACGTAAAGGCCAAGGCCTCTCGTACGGCCCGGGTGCTCCTTGTTTCCCAGGGCCGCGGAGAGCATATCATTCTCCCTTATTCTCTGGAATGATCCCAGAGTAGTTTCAAAACTCAGCTCTTCCTGCAAGAGCACGACATGTCATTTCACTTCGTACGAAGTTGTGGAGTAATTACAAGCTACGTAGTTCGATCGATATCTTACCAGGCGCTTGGACACTTGCTGGTCTGTAGGGTTTCGAAAGGAGACGTCCCCCGATGTCGTTGTGCATGACCTTGCTCTAATCCAATTTCGAGCGCGGTCATCCGGGATATTGCTAAATGGCGGGGCGATGTCCTGTAGGGCTGCCAGTTCATCCTCCTTCGTCCACTGCGGGATTTTACCCGCATACCCAGCTGTGCCAAGTCTGTGGGGGTGTGTGTTTTTTGCCAGGAGGGCCTTGTGCGCCTCACTTGTACTTTTGAATTCTTCGGTCGTCTTCGAAGCCTTGAACTCTTCCCATTGTGGTTCCAGGAATGGGTATTTATGAAAGGGTGTTTCGTCTTTCTCCACGTAGTCCTTGACAAGCTTGCTCTTGAAGTTCTTCCATGCTTTGCACGCCCCTAGCAAGGCTTGTCATTGCACGACGTCTTGGTGTTCTTCTGGGATCTCGAACGATGCCAAAATTTCTGTCCACAGCTCTCTTTTCCGAGTCGTAGGCACGTCCTTCCACGAATTGAATGTGATCTTAATTCGTTCTCGTGCAACGATTCCAATCATGCTCTTCCATGCGCTTGCTGCCTTTCGAGGAAGGAGAGGGACCCCAGATACATCGACATGTGTGATGGTAAATCGGCCCTCAGGCTTCTTCGCTAGCCCTCTTCCTTGGCATCTTGATTTTGAAGCGGACGCCTCCAGCGATGGTGTTGAAGAATGCGCGGATGACATTTTGCTCAATTTGTGGGTCTATTAGAATAAGATAAGAAAGTGTCATACCATAAGATAAGAAAGTGCAATATCTATCTATTTCGCTCAATATAGGTGATTACAATACATATATATGTGTATATACATACATACATATACATATATATACCTACATATATACATATATAGAATCAATATCTATCTATTATTACTACAAGGTCTCTAAACAAAGTTCTATGAAGCAAATGACACAAACTAGTGTACCCGGTTCATTGAACAGGGAACACTAGAGCGTGTCACTTGCTTCATGCCCCTTGAAGGTCTATGTGGCATATACTATTACTACAAGGTCTCTAAACAAAGTTCTATGAAGCAAATGACACAAACTAGTGTATCAGGTTCATTGAACAAGATACACTAGAATGTGTTACTTGCTTCATGCCCTTTGAAGGTCTATGTGACATATACTATTACTACAAGGTCTCTAAACAAAGTTCTATGAAGCAAATGACACAAACTAGTGTATCAGGTTCATTGAACAAGATACACTAGAATGTGTTACTTGCTTCATGCCCTTTGAAGGTCTATGTGGCATATATACAAAGCAATAAGCATCAATAATAGAATCAATAACAGTCTAAACATGAATATGTATGACAATGTAAAAGGCATGTATCAATTAAGACTAGCAACAAACTCAAGTTTTAATTGATTAATTTGTGCTCTCAAATTGTAGGGTTGCACAAGATTAATCTTGGCCGTCCCGCTACTAAATCATATACTCTTCCTTGATTGGTTATGTCAAATAATGAATTCAGTCTTTTGAGCTCTAGATACAAACTCTACAATCTCAAGATCAAGATATATTCAGCATGCATATATTCAGACAGCAGTATTCATACAGATCAAGACCATACAAGTTATCTTTACCCAATAATTCAGTCTTTTAACTTGTCAAGATTAAACCCTAACAGATCAATTTAATATCTTTGCCCAATAATTCAGTCTATAACCTGAAAACTGCATAAACTGACAGCTATTAGAGCTCAAAGACCGAATGAACCAATCTCAGTATATGGATTTATCATCATCGAGCAACTGTAAATCCCACAGGCAATAAGGAGCGCAGAGTGAAGTTCTCTCGGTTGTATGCATCCCATACCTGTACCCCTTCGTTCCACAGTACTTTTAGATCTTCCACCAATGGTGCTAGGAACACATCGATATCATTCCCAGGTTGTTTTGGCCCTTGGATAAGTATTGACAGTAAAATGTACTTTCGTTTCATACACAACCAAGGAGGAAGGTTATAGATGCAGAGAGTCACAGGCCATGTGCTATGTCGGCTGCTCATGCTACTGAAAGGATTCATTCCATCTATACTCAGTCCAAACCTTATATTCCTTGGTTCTACACCGAAGTCTGCAAAACTCCTATTGATGTTTCTCCACTGCGCGGAATCAGCAAGGTGTCTTAGCATTCTATCCTTCTTGCGCTCCTCCGAGTGCCAACGCAGCAGTTTTGCCTCCTTTGGATTTGCAAAAAACCTTTTCAAACGGGGAATTATAGGAAAATACCATGCCACCTTAGCAGGAGGTCCTTTCTTCGCCTCTGTTCCCTCGCCATCATCTGATTGATTGTTACATTTGTATCGGGATGCGTTGCACACCGGACATACATGCATGTTTGCATAGTCTTTACGGTAGAGGATACAGTCGTTCGGACATGCACGTATCCTTTCTACTTCCATTCCCAACGGATAAAGAACCTTCTTGGCTTTATACGTGGTTTTAGGCAACTCATTTCCCTCCAGAAGCATGTCCGCTAAAAGACCTAGCAGCGCCGTGAAACTCTTGTCGGACCAACCGTTGCTTGCCTTCAATTTCAAGAGTTCAAGCACGGCCGACAACCTCGTGTACTTGCAGCACATGTACAAAGGTTTCTCCGAGTCCTCCACCAAGCCTCGGAATTTAACATACTCTCTCTCATCATAGTTCTCTTCTACATCGCGAAGCATCTGATCCAGATTATCATCGTGCAACCTATCCGAATCCGAACCACAATCGACATCAGCCCGCGGCATGTCATTCACTTCACCGGCGATGTCATCCGGCGGCATATCATTCACTTCACCGGCGATGTCATCCGACGGCATTTGATCATTCACTTCGCCATGACTGGTCCAACACGTATAACCCTTTTTGAAACCCCTCCGAATCAAGTGCGCTTCAATTTGCCCTCGGTTCTTAAACATCTTTAAATTCTCGCAGTCAGTGCATGGACAGTACATATATTCCACCCCCTTAATCAACATATCCTCCTCGGCAGCTCTTGTAAAAGCAGACACGCCATTAATGTACTCTTCACTCACACGGCTCGCGGCATACATCTAGCTTCGGTCCTACGTTACGTACATATATAACAACTTAGTATTACAAATTAAATTAACTAATTATTGCTACATATATATCGGCCACATGTATTATATTGAGGCTTAATTTGCTAGCTCAACTCATATTATAAACACAACATCTATTATATAACCAACAATTTTGCAAACCATCTTCAATTAATAACACTCACCAATTACTTATATCTAGAGCATGAAATTCATTACTAATCATATCTAGAGCAAATTTGTAATGCATGCAAAGAAAAAATGAAATTCATTACTAACCATATCTAGAGCAACCAGGAAAATATAAGTGACTTCAAAGCTCAATATCTGCCTCCTCCCACCAAATTAAGTGGCCTGAAATCGCCAAGCTTGCCTCCAGAGCGAAAGAGTAAAGCAACCAGCTAGATCTGGATCGAAATGAAGACAGATGCGGTCTGAGCAGCACAATAAATGCCTACTGCCATTATCACAGACGGTTTTTAATAAAAAACCGTATGTGAATTATCACATACGGTTTTTAATTAAGAACCGTCTGTGATAACGAGCTTATCACAGACGGTTTTTAATTAAAAACCGTCTGTGATAATCTTGGATCATCACAGACGGTTTTTAATACAGACCGTCCGTGATACTAAATTATCACAAACGGTTCATAGTTAAGAACCGTCTGTGATACTCGTTTTCTCCGACGCCGCCAACACAGACGGTGTCCTAATTAAAACCGTCTGTGTTAGTGTTAGTCACAGACGGTTTTGTCAAACCGTCTATGATTGGCCGTCTACTATTAGGCTTTCTGTAGTAGTGGATCGTGGTGTGACGAACAGACGGTAATGCTGAACGATAGGGACTGCCGTAAGTAGCAAAAAATATCTCCAACACAAAAGAGAAATAAATTAAAAGGTATCAAAAAATATATATATGCCGACTTCTCCATAGTGCTAGCTCAACGAGTGACATTGGCGCGCAGCAGCGTATATAGCATGCGAGATTGCGAGTACGCCGCAAAGCCCAGTTCATGCGTGCGATAACCTTTTTCCTTTCCTGTCGGCCTCAAACTTTTTGTATTGAAAAGGAGGAGGAAGCTCATGATAACTATTTGATGATTGGATGAATTAACTGACAAATTAGAGGCAGGCACTGAAATCTCCGTGCGGCATATTTCACCACAAGGTTTGAACAATTAAACGGGAATTGATATGCACAGTGGGATCATCTGTGATGTGATTATGTTTGTCATGCCTGCCAGCCGTGGCTAAGCTAGGAGGAAAATGGAGGGTGGGTTTAAAGGATTAAGCTAAATAAATTATAACAAAAATAGTTTTGTACTCTTGTGCAATCTAAACTCATATATAAATAGAAGAGAACCAAGTAAAAAAGAGAAATACGTTGAAGGTACTAGGCTAATGGAAAGTGCATCCTCAAAACATATAAATACGTTCTAGGGAGTAGCGATATGTATATCAAAGTTAGAAAAATTATTTATACAATAGTAAATTGTAATTTATAAATGATCATAAACATTCATTAGGATTAAATTCTAGTTAAAGCTTCTTTGATTGAGTTGTACTATCATCAATTAGGGGGGTACTACTTGAATTGTTTATGAAATAGTTATGCAAAATTTGTTTCTCCGTTATTACAAATCTATGAACAAATTATAAATTTCATCACTTCATCGAAAGGTACTGTTCCATGAAGCATACCTCCATGTTGCATACCAACATGCACTGCTGTCACGCGCGGCTGCACACCAGCGCCTCCATGCATTAGGGTTTCATTCCCTTTTCTCCCACGTCGATCAGAACTACCCCGGCGTCCATGCACCGCACTAACACGCCCCAAATTGCGCAACTGACATGTAATATTTCTCCCCTACAGCCGACCTCCCTCTCCTCCCTCTTGGCTTGTTTCTCTTTCTTTCTCCAATCACTAAAAACAACACCGCCAAGCGAAGTAACTGTTGAATTTCTAGTCAATTTTTGGCATATTTTAATCCAGAAATTCAGCATATAAAACATGACATACAAAGCGATTCAACAATGATGTATTCATATTCGCTAACGAACAAGCTAACAGCAGCACCTATTAACATATTCATAGCGCACAGAAACAAATAAACCAGAGAAGTTTTCAGGTTATACCCTCGGGCGGGGCCAATGTCGGAGACACCGGATGCGCCATTACCATCAGTCGACATGATGGCCTATTCGATGTAGCCGATCGAGGCGTGATGCAGGACGAGGCGTGATGCAGGAAGATGTTCGCCGTGCAGTCTTGCGAACAGTTCACCACCAGGAAGTAGACGACGTCACAGATTGAGCAGTCGCGCCAATGCGCTCCCCAAAAACTTGATCGCCCGCCTACCAGTGCAGGTACACAAACGGACGGAGTTTCGGAGGCCTACTCGCCCAGAACCCTTTGCGCGCAAGGTTCTGGACCGGAGATTGCAGAGAACAGCCACAAAAACTGAACCAGAATACTGTTCTTTCTGATCCTCTATTCGTATGGAGTAGAGAGCCTTTTTATACTCTGTTCTTTTGTAACAGCAAAAATGAAGAGGCCAGAGTAACTACAGCCATTAGTCACTGGTAACTACAGCCATTACTCGAAAGTAACCGCAACCATAATTCACTAGTAACTGCACCGTTACTGCCAGCCATTCGTTAATACTATTTACTGCAAGTCAGTGCGTTTCAATTTTCGAATAGATAAAGAAAAACGCGCCCACACCTGACACGCCTGCGCGCGCACGCACACGCACGACACGGCACGGCTCAGCGTGGCGAGGCGAGCGAGCGAGCGAGCGCCCGCGCGTGTATTGGCTCTCTCCAATTCCACAAGGGGGTTACCACGTTCCACCTTTTAAAGTGGTGTAACTCCCATTCAATTCTCCATATGGGACTAAACAGTTTTTCCATGTGGGCCTAGGAATTTCATTTGATTAATTGCTAAATTAAAATGGACCAAGCCCAATTAATCCAACAATCCCCACCAAATTTCAAGGCACACGAGAAATGCTCTCAGTTTTGCTGTTGTTTGATATACCAGTGTTTCGATGGAGACTGTTAAGTTGAACATCCACCTAGTAAAGGAGTTACACTCATCCACAACTGAACAATGGACTATGCCTTGAATTGACAATTTTGTGCGAACAAGCTTTACCCAATTCCTTTACTAGTACTAGGCTACCTAAAGCATCCCCTCTGGTTGGAGCGTATAAGTCATACTCCATGCCTATTCATGAGTATCTAGAGATCACCCAAATCTCATAGACTGTGACCAGCAGTCGAACTCATATAGGTGTGTTCCTTCTAAGATGTCCTGTAGGCCGACATCTCTGCTTTAAATAAGCCACTCGGATCACGTTGAGGTAAAAACCAACCTGCCATACAGAATACGAGAGATGCGCATCATTGAAGAAATGAGCCCTGTAAAGGTCTCTCCTCCCAGTCAACCAACAGCTTGTTTCACCATCCTACTTCACGGGATCTCCGATCACGTAGAACAGGTTACCACTGTGGTATGACTCATGTGGGTCTCAAGCCCATCTCACTCGATGCACTATCTATCACATTACGTGATAAACCCTTTGTAAATTGGTCGGCCAGATTATTAGCTGTCTGGACATAGTCCAGCGCTATCACTCCGGAGTTTTTCAGCTTTCTGACAGACTTCAACCGCCTCTTAACATGCCTAGATGACTTCATGTTGTCCTTAGAACTGTTCACCTTGATAATTACAGTCTGATTATCACAGTTCATCAGGATAGCCGGTATCGGTTTTTCAACCACCGGCAAATCCATAAGGAGTTCGCGAAGCCACTCAGCCTCAACAGTTGCGGTATCTAACGCTGTGAGTTCTGCTTCCATTGTTGACCTCGTTAATATGGTCTGCTTGCAAGACTTCCAGAAAACAGCACCACCTCCAAATGTGAACACATATCCACTCGTGGCTTTTATCTCATCAGCATTAGAGATCCAGTTTGAATCACTGTAGCCCTCCAGTACCTTTGGGTACCCAGCATAGTGAATACCATAGCTCACGATTGCCTTTAGATAACGCATCACTCTCTCAAGAGCACGCCAATGATCATCTCCCGGATTTGAAACAAATCGGCTTAGCTTGCTCACAGCAAACGAGATGTCAGGTCTCGTAGCACTAGCTAAATACATCAATGAGCCAATGATCTGGGAGTATCTCAATTGATCCCTTATTATTCTTCGGTTTTTCCTCAATAACACAATAGGATCATAAGGAGTAGAAGTAGGCTTGCAGTCACTATAACCAAAGCGACTCAAGACCTTCTCCACATAGTGGGATTGCACAAGTGTAACCCCACCATCACCTCCTCTCAGTAGCTTAATGTTAAGAATCACATCAGCCACTCCCAAATCTTTCATCTCAAAACTCTTAGACAAAAAGTCCTTGACCTCCTCAATCACATTGAGGTTGGTCCCAAAAATCAGTATGTCATCAACATACAAGCACAAGATCACTCCTTCGCCCCCACCATAGCGATAGTACACACATCTGTCGGCTTCATTCACAACAAAGCCAGCGGATGTCAAAGTTCTGTCGAACTTCTCATGCCACTGCTTAGGTGCTTGCTTTAGGCCATACAAAGACTTTAACAACTTGCACACCTTTCCTTCTTGACCTTCTACCACAAACCCGTCTGGCTGATCCATATAAATCTCCTCCTCCAACTCTCTATTTAGGAGAGCTGTCTTAACGTCCATTTGATGAACGAGCAGACCATGAGAGGCAGCCAGGGCAAGTAGTACTCGAATTGTGGTCAATCGGGCAACAGGTGAATAAGTATCAAAGAAGTCCTCGCCTTCTTTCTGGGTATAACCCTTGGCCACAAGTCTTGCCTTGTACTTTTCAATTGTACCATCAGGCCTAAGCTTTTTCTTGAAAACCCATTTACATCCTACAGGTTTACACCCATAAGGACGGTCAACGACCTCCCAAGTTCCATTAGACATAATAGAATCCATCTCACTCCGTACTGCTTCCTTCCAATAGTCAGCGTCAGGAGAAGAATATGCCTCTTCAATGGTTCTTGGAGTGTCATCCACGAGGTATACAATGAAATCATCACCAAAAGACTTTGCAATCTTCTGTCTCTTACTTTTTCGAGTAACTTCATTGTTATCCTCCTCAGGATTTTCCATAGGCGTTTGCTCAACATGTTTTATCGGCACAAAAGAATCAAGGCAAATTATAGGTTCTTGACTAAATGAGCTAGGTACATCACATTTCATAGGAAATTCATTCTCAAAAAATGTAGCATCTTTGGACTCTATGATTGTACCAACACGCACGTCAGGTACTCCAGTTTTTATAATTAAGAACCTATAACCCACGCGGTGCATAGCATAACCAAGAAATACACAATCTACGATTTTTGGTCCAAGTTTGCGCTTCTTGACAATTGGCACGTTAACTTTGGCCAAACATCCCCAGGTGCGCAAGTATGAGAGAGTCAACTTCTTCTTTTCCCATTCCTCGAATGGTGTTACTTCTTTGTTCTTTGTAGGAACTCTATTCAGGACATGACATGCGGTCAATATAGCCTCACCCCACCATTCCTTAGAAAGTCCCACAGTGTCTAACATGGCGTTAACCAAATCAGTTAGAGTGCGGTTTTTTCTTTCGGCAACCCCGTTTGATTCGGGAGAATAGGGAGGCGTCCTCTCATGAATAATTCCATGTTCCTCGCAGAATAAAGTAACTCATGTGAAGAATACTCTCCCCCACGATCAGACCTTACCCGCTTGATTTTCCTCTCAAGTTGGTTTTCTAGCTCAGCTTTATAGATCTTAAAGTAATTCAACGCTCCATCTTTTGTTTTCAATAA
This sequence comes from Dendrocalamus latiflorus, assembly GCA_017311315.1. NCBI lineage: Eukaryota > Viridiplantae > Streptophyta > Magnoliopsida > Poales > Poaceae > Dendrocalamus > Dendrocalamus latiflorus. The sequence continues at coordinate 13,192,324 of CM029644.1, read as the reverse complement.
GTACACATAGCAAAATCTAGTGGAATCATCTATAAGCGTCAGGAAATATTTCTTTCCACCTTTAGTCAGCACGCCATTCATCTCGCACAAATCGGAATGAATGAGTTCTAACGGTGCCAAATTCCTCGTCTCTTTTGCTGCCTTGTGAGGCTTGCGAGGTTGTTTCGATTGAACACACGCATGGCACTTAGAACCTTTGACCAAAGTGAATTTCGGGATTAAACTCATATTAGCTAAGCGCGTCATACACCCAAAATTAACATGACAAAGTCGTGAATGCCAAACATTAGATTCATCATCATCGTTACACACATGGTTCACAAATTTATTATAGGAATCCATCAAAGAAAAACGGAACAAGCATCTGCTCTCATAGCCTTTACCAACAAATGTTCCATACTTAGACACGACATATTTATTGGACTCAAATGCAAGCCTAAAACCATCTTCTTTATGGAGGGGACATGCTGCACGTTCTTCAGCTGCACGATCTTTCCCGAAGTAAACTTCAGATCGACCGTACCAACACCATGAACAGCTGCATGCGATTCGTTCCCCATCAACAAGGAGCAACCTCGACCGACCTGATAAGATGAAAACAAGGAAATATCAGCACACACATGAATATTAGCACCAGTGTCAACCCACCACTCAGGTGATTGACAAACAGAAAGAACTGTAGGTAAATAATTACCGTACCCCGATGTTCCTCCATCATCACTAATAACCATGTTGGCAGACTTCTTATGCTTATCCTTGCGGTCTGGACAATCCTTAGCCCAATGGCCAGAATCACTGCACACAAAGCAGCTGCCCTTTCCTTTGCCTTTCTTCTTAAACTCAGTAGTAGCCTTGGGCTTGACAGTAGGCTTATTTTTCTTCTTATTATGGGAAGCCTGAGGGTTCTTCTTCTGCACCAAATTGGCACTAGAACCTCCCTCAGCAGCAACTTTCTTGCCACGAGTATCTTTTGCCCTCGCCTTCTCTTCAACACCAAGAGTGCCAATGAGATCAGTAACACTGAACTCCTGCCTCTTGTGTTTTAGAGAGGTAGCAAAATCCGACCGAGAAGGTGGTAACTTGGCGATAATACCGCCAGCCACAAACTTGTCCGGTAACTCGCACTTATTGTTCTCAAGCTCCTTTGCCAGCGCCTGAATCTCATGAGCTTGTTCTACTACAGAATGGTCATAGACCATCTTGTAGTCATAGAACTACTCCATGACATACAGCTCACTGCCAGCATCAGAAACTCCGAACTTGGCCTCAAGTGCATTCAACATCTCTTTGCCCGTAGGCAAATGCATGTACACATCCACAATGTTATCCGCCAGTATGTTGACAAGTGCACCTCGAAACAAGTTATCCGCTACATTCAACTTGCGTTCGTCCTCAGCAGAAAGAGGCTCATCGGGCTTGCCTTGTGCAACATGAAAACATTCCATGGCAGTAAACCACAGGATCGCACATGCACGCCATCTCTTAAAATTGGAACCATCAAACGGAGGGTGTGGCTTAAGCGACGCAGCAAAGCCAACTACCGAAAAAGACCTATCAAGTTTTTGGTGTTGAATTTCTAGTCAATTTTCGGCATATTTTAATCCAGAAATTCAGCATATAAAACATGACATACAAAAGCGATTCAACAATGATGTATTCATATTCGCTAACGAACAAGCTAACAGCAGCACCTATTAACATATTCATACTGCACAGAAACAAATACACCAGAGAAGTTTTCAGGTTATACCCTCGGGCGGGGCCAGTGTCGGAGACACCGGATGCGCCGTTACCATCAGTCGACATGATGGCCTATTCGATGTAGCCGATCGAGGCGTGATGCAGGAAGATGTTCACCGTGCAGTCTTGCGAACAGTACACCACTAGGAAGTAGACGACGTCACAGATTGAGCAGTCGCGCCAATGCGCTCCCCAAAAACTTGATCGCCCGCCTACCCGTGCAGGTACACAAACGGACGGAGTTTCGGAGGCCTACTCGCCCAGAACCCTTTGCACGCAAGGTTCTGGACCGAAGATTGCAGAGAACAGCCACAAAAACAGAACCAGAATACTGTTCTTTCTGATCCTCTATTCGTATGGAGTAGAGAGCCTTTTTATACTCTGTTCTTTTGTAACAGCAAAAACGAAGAGGCCAGAGTAACTGCAGCCATTAGTCACTAGTAACTACAGCCATTACTCGAAAGTAACCGCAGCCATAATTCACTAGTAACTGCACCGTTACTGCCAGCCATTCGTTAATACTATTTATTGCAAGTCAGTGCGTTTCGATTTTCGAATAGATAAAGAAAAACGCGCCCACACCTGACACGCCTGCGCGCACACGCACACGCACACGCACGGCATGGCGAGGCGAGCGAGCGAGCGAGCGCGCGCGCGTGTATTGGCTCTCTCCAATTCCACAAGGGGGTTACCACGTTCCACCTTTTAAAGTGGTGTAACTCCCATTCAATTCTCCATATGGGACTAAACAGTTTTTCCATGTGGGCCTAGGAATTTCATTTATTAACAGTAACTTTGGATTGTGCTGCCGTATCAAGGAATCATAGGAATTCTAACCTATACTGTCGTATCTAGTGCTATTCACTTTTCGTAAAAACTAACAAATTTGGTGGTTAATGTACTTCAACACACAGGTATAAGAGAACAGTTCAACCTGTGATCCTTACCTTTTAGCCCTGTTTGAAATGTAGGAATTTCACATGAATTTTGCAGAGTGAAACATCGAGTCCACTTCATCTTCCTCTATTCGGGCCAAACCCTATCACCGCCGCCCTTCTAGCTTTCCAGTGAGCCTCGACCTTAGTCCTGGTCCTTTTTACCATCCCCTTGTGCCCCTAACTCTATCCCTTCATTTTAGTCGAGTTTCGCCGTAGCGAGCTACCACATCAACCTCATCACCGTCCAGGCACCTCAATCCTTCTCTGACTTAGACCACCTAAGTAAGCTCCTTAGAGACCTAGGATGCTCACACACTAGCTAGATCTGTAGCTCGTCATCCTTTGCTGAGACCAAACCGTAGCCACTCATGGCGCCGCCGCAATTGCATTTTGCTGGCGCTGCTCTGATGACCCTTGGTCCCCAAGCCAGTACTAGTAGCATCGCCGTGACCCCCTCTCTGCACTTTGCTTCTGCTACCCTCTGCTTTAGCTCTGAAAGTGTCGCACAGCCAAGCCCAACCACTGGCCACCGCTGCCATTCCGTCGCCTCCAACCCCTTCTCTGATCACCGCCGTCACCTCTAAACTCGCCTTGGACTCCACTTCCTATTTTCGACCTCGCCCATGCTCCATCGCCCCTTTGTCGCTGCTGGCAAGCTCGCTTGAGAGCCCAGCCAAAGCCACTGTGGCCCTGCTCTGTTCTGCGCGGTTAACCATGTGATTAAGGTTAGTTAATGCTAAGGACGCTAGTTAATGCTAATGAGTCGCTAACGTGTGGACTGGTCGATTAATTAATCAAGATTTTAACTTAAAATGGTTTTACAACTTGACTCGCTGATATGTGGACCCACGCACTAGTTAGCCTGTTTGTGGCCCGGTGTACCGTGGACCCGGTTCTACCTGTTGGGCATGATGACGCAATAATTTTTCCAGAAAGAAAACAAAAATTAAATTGGAAATCTGAAACCCTAGCACACTGTATTTTCTCTCTTCTTTTTTCTGGATTTTCTCCCTTGGCAAAACTTTGAAAAGGCTACTCTCCCTCACATGTATTCCGATTGGAGCGATTTTTGTTGATAATTTTTTTAAAAAATCATAAATTTTATTTATACATAAAAATCATGAATTTTGGTGTTTTTTAAATTATTTGAAATTTATTTGTGTTTCTTGCCTTTTCCCATTTAGATACTGACATTCTAGAGAACTTCGAAGTAGATGCAGAGCAAGAGCAAGTGTTCAACGAGCAAGACAAGAACCCTTTAATGATCATGTTGATCCCATATTTCAATATTATGTATATTGTTTTGTTCAACTATCACGCATGGTTATTTTGGCTAAAATGTTATGTTAGATTCTAGTTTATGCCCACTTTTTGCATTACCCTTTTATTGAAAAGTGAACATCCTTATTTTCACCTTAGAAATATTACCATCTGTTATCATGAATAGTTGTGGAATTTTTTGGGTGGTATAGGTGTCATATATTTAGCCAAGCTTAGTTTAATAATGGTAAAAATGTTGGAAATTAGTATAACTCAATTTTTTGATACTTTGGGAAAAGTTTTAGCTCAGTTTGGATAGAGGGGTTACCTCTGATAGTTTAGTTAAAAATGTAAAAATAAAAATAGTTTAGACTTGGATGAGTGGTTTGTGCAGGCGGTGCAAGTTACACGAGATCTCCGTTTATGGTAGTCTTGCCTATGTCATTAAGGGCCGAACTTTAGTGTCGTTAATCCAAGCACCTCCATACAACCAAATGTTCTGTAATGGAACAAAATTAGCAGAATAATTTATCAAGTTCTAGCACTAAACCAAAGGTTGTAGTTGTAGGTTTACTTGTTGGCTGTGTGGGCTTGGTAACGGATCTCTATGCTACTTTGCAAGGATTACCTACACAACTATGAGCTCTCTAGACAATGGTAAATGGACATCCATGTCTTGATGTGTTAGCTCATAGGGTGCTTTATTGTTTGGGCAAGATATTGTAAAGGCCTCGTTATAGTCACTCAATTGCATACTATCATATGGTGAGTCTTGGCAAACCATGGTAGGTTGGCTGTATCATGTGGGTAAAGTTGTACAACCTTTATAGAGCATAAATCTATTCAAATAACCTTGTCCCTGTTCATGGACATCACTTAGAAATACCACACTTGGTTAGATTTTATGGTTTTCTACACTTGGTTAGATTTTATAGTTTTCTAAAATTGGTCTAGAAATAAATGGTTTTGGGAATGGTATGGATGGTGGGAATCCATGCTAGTGAAGTTTTGGCAAATCACTAATATGAAAATGTTGTGATGAAGGAATATCATTTGCTTCATGTGCTTACATATTTTTTTACTCGTTATTTTATATTATGTCAATTATTCTTAAAAACTTCTCCTTACAAATTACTATGTCTATTGCAAATGAAAGCTCGCTTTCTACAAAAATAACTTAGTTAGGATAGACATTCCTTTGACATAGCTTGTATATATTAATATCATTCTTTAAAATCTTGTGGAGTGCAATTCTATACTCATTGTTGCTTGTTCAACGCTATCAGATAAAGAAGAAGACCCCGTGGTTGGTTACTTTTATGTCGCAGGATTTGGTGATGATGATGCTGACTTCAAGGGCATTAACCGAGACAGTTGCCTGTGGGTTTGTGGCATACCACAAGGGCCCTTTTGTCATATTTATTATTATTTTTGGTTAGCTCTTTGTGTAAAACTCGGTCATGTAGACCTATGTCAAAGCACATACTATATTTGCTACTTTGTCTTATTTACTCGTGTATGGATATGATGCAATGGTGTACTATGTGTATGCTAGCCAGTGACCATGGGATGAGCACCATAAACACACAGGATTCGGAATTGAATTTCTAGGCCCTACAGCATTGGTATCAGAGCCATACTAACTATAGCTTAAGCCTTATTCGAAATGGCTGTTAGTTTAAGGATTTGAGAATTAAAACCTATTTTTAAAATTTAAGCAAAGAGTTGTGAAAAATGTAAGTTATTATCTATGTTGTCCTCATCCTTCTTAGTGCCTTTTTCTTGTCCTCCCTCTCATTTGATTATTTAAAAATGGTTAACTAATACTTTGTCCTACTTACAAACTTTGTAGATTGTCCAAGGAACAAAGTGCCATGAGACCCGTGCCATCACTACTACAGAAAGCCTAATACTAGACACCAAATCACAGACGATTTTGTAAAACCGTCTGTGATGTACACTATTACAAACGGTTTTAATTTGGAGGCCGTCTGTGGTATTTGTGGCGGGAAAAAGGAGTATCACAGACGGTTCTTACCGATGAACCGTCTGTGATACTGGAATATCATAGACGGTTTTATAATAAAAACCACCTGTGATACGTTTCCCGCCTTACAATCCCTCAAAATTTCATATTTTTCCCGCTTAAATCCGAGTATGATTCAGTTTTGAGACACCTTCAGTAAAATGGGCATAACTTTTGCATACGTTGTCTGTTTTCGACGTTCTTGTACTCGTTGGAAAGCTAACGACGAGCCCAATCCAAAAAAATGACTAGCTTCTGCAAGTCGCCCTCCAAGACCCCAAAAATCGTCCATCTTTGGATCTAAACCTGCGTCGCAAGTTTTTGGTTTCTGTTTTTGCCATTTTTCTTGGTCTTCCTTTTGGAATTTGGATTTTGCTTCAACTGAAAAGTTGTAGATCTCATCGAACCTTTCAAATAAGTATATATAAGCTATATAAAACTTTACTATTTTATCTTTTCAGACTAGTTGTTTATATTGCATCGGTATATAATATTTTGTGCTCTAATTCACAGACGGTTCTATATATAGAACCGTCTGTGATATTTATTCATCACAGACGGTTCTATATATAGAGCCGTCTATGATAATCTGATCACTGGGCCCATCGATCCTCCTCAACCCAATCCTAGCCAATAGAAATCCACCAATCCTCACCCCACGGATCATAGCTCCGCCTCTCCGTTCCCGTGTCAAAAATTTTGAACTCCCGCCTCTCCCTCCCTCTCCCTCCCCTATAAATATAGCCAAAACCCAGCCTCCTTGTTGGTCTCCTCTTACTTGCTGTCCTTCTCCTTGTTGTTCTCCTCCTTGCTGTCCTCCTCCTTGATGTTCTCCTCCTCCTTGCTGTCCTCCTCCTTACTGTTCTCCTCCTCCTTGCTGTCCTCCTCCTTGCTGTTCTCCTCCTCCTAGCTGTCCTCCTCCTTGTAGACGACGCACAAGTCTACGGGAGGCAAGACACCACAGAAGCAACTAGCTCGTGCCAACCGTGCAGATACTCAATCAACACCGACGATAGTGGGCGTCAAAGACATCCAGCTCATGCGTTGCATCAGGGACGAGAAGGCATAGAGGATCTTTGCTTTTTCTCTGTTCTTGTTGTGTAACCTGCTCGTTGTTTTGGGATATTGTAATGGTAGGCTCTAATCTTAATAAAAATGAATGTTTTATGTTTGTGAAATGAACTGAGATGTGAATTGGATGTATACATGTACATGTTGATCTGCTTGTTTCAGAGGGCATGGCTAGCATTTCCTGATGCTATCCAATAAACAGAAATAGCTTTAGGAGTAGAAGGGAATATCACAGACGGTTTTTAATCAAAACCGTCTATGATAGTTATAATCACAAACGGTTTTTAGTAAAAACCGTCTGTGATTTATAAATATCACAGACGATTTTTAGTTAAGAATCGTCTGTGATATATAGTTATCACAGACGGTTCTAAACTAGAACCGTCTGTGATAGTTATAATCACAGACGGTTTTTAGTTAAAAACCGTCTGTGATTATAACTATCACAGACGATTTTTAGTTAAAAACCGTCTATGATATTTGCACCACAGACGGTTCGAAAACCGTCTGTGATGACATCGTATTATTACTGACCCATAAGATTAGACGATTCACAAAACCTTCTGTGATGACGTTTTTGAACCGTCTGTGATGACCTTTTCTGTAGTAATGCATGGGCATGTTGGTTTTCCCCGTATCCTTAGGATGATGTTGCAGCATGCCAGTTTCACTCAGATGCCCATGAACATAGTGTATTGCAAGGCTTATAGTCCCAAAACAGTGGAATACATTGCAGAGGTGCTCATCTACGCAAAGGACAAGGAAGACATCCACCCTCACAATTTTGAGGGAAATGGATCGTGCACCATGATGGCTATTCAAGATGCTACCCACGTCACCATTTCCCATCTTCGATACCTCCTTCCCAAGTTATCTGACTATTCTGTTACTACCCTTCACACCCAGAGTCTAGAGATATTAGTCTTTACAGCGGCACCACACAGGAGGATGATCCCTCTCTTGTGCACCTTTCTGTGTTTGTCTAGGCTGTGGACAAATAGCACGCGCACTACACTTGAGTTGCGGGAGACTCACCGCCGTCTCGCCCAAGCCAAGCTCAAGTTGCAACCTTTTGTTTACTATGGCATGTTGAGTCGTGAGGTGTTGTATAGTGCAGGTGGTTCCACATTGTACACTACTGATCTGTTGGTACGCGATATTCATGTCGTGTGTGAGGAGCCCATTCACCCTAGGCCTCAGCCATGTCACCCTGGTTTACAGCAGCGGGGGTACTATTGGCTGTTTACCCTGTCCTCTACTGGTGGTGAGACTTCACGCCTTACACAGTGCCACCGTGTGCAACCCGCGAGTGACCGAGAGGAGTCCTAGCCTGAAGAGTTTGAGGAGGCTGAGCAGCCCATGGTGCCTGCTGCACTTGGAGCACCAACCTCCATTGGGGAGCCCACACGTGTTGAGGACTAGACTGGTAGGCTAGGTGTCGGAACCTGGAGTAACGACTCTTATATCCTCTGTGTAAATCGCACTAGTCCAGGATCAGCTAGTGCACACAGTACAACAAAGATAAATACCAAGCACAAATGACTTCATATATTAACTAAATGGTATGGCCTTATGGCCAAGTCTTACATCGACGCCCATTGGTAAAGATAAACAAACGAAATAACTGCGGAAGCAAACTGATAAATAGCGAAGCCCAAGCCTGCCCACAGGCAAACGACAGTAAGACGCGGCCTACTCGTCCAGATCTTCACCGTAGACGACATCATCCTTCTCTGTAGGGAGGGTGCAAGGTGAGTACAAACTTGTACTCCGCAAATCACATGGAGAAATGCAACATAATGATAAAGGCTTCAATGGAAGGCTTATAGGGTTAGTTTGCATAAACAGTATTTAACGAAATACAATAAGTAGATAAAACTTGCTGAATTTAATACAGTAAGTAAAACGATAATTGTAATTGAAAATAATACCATCAGTGCAGGCTCCAACCATACACCAACCTATCCACGCGCATCCCACCCGGACCATCTTTTTCAAAAGATCACGTATGGATTCCATCCATCCACACGTTTTCAAATACTCTTGGATTCCATCCATCCACAAGCTTCCAATCTCACTCATGGGTTCCATCCACCCACAAAGTTTTCATTCTCTCATGGATTCCATTCATCCATAAGGTTTTCGAAAATCATTTTTGAAAAACAAAGTGTAATCCATGAAAAACTTTTACTCAGCATGCCCATGACCATGGGCACGGCTATCCAGGATAGATTATATACTCTGCAGCGGTTGTACATTTTTACCCACAAGACACGATCATCCCATATTGCCACGCGATTACACACTTCCTTAGGTATGCGGCGAGGAGTCGTGACAACGCCTTTACAATGCAAAGCCTTCAACCTGGCCAAGCCAACTCTAAGGTTTCACCCCAGTAAGGAATCCACCAGACTGGGAACCCCTCTTGAGCCTGAGTGAGACTTCTCATGGCTACAACCATGCTCACCCAAGTGGGACTTCACATTGTACCAACCACACCCACCTTCAACCTACGACTTGACTCAAGTTGGGACTCCGCAAATTATTCAGCCAGGGCTGTCCCATACCAGTCATGTGGTACTACAATAGGGCTTTGCAACAGTAGCTCACAGACCGGTCCTTAATCTGACGGGTGGCGGGCTGGCGCTGACGGAGCAGGGAGGGCCAACGTGGACAGGGGCGTGGCACCACGTGGATGCCACCTGGACTGCCACGCCAGCACGGAGGCAGTGCCGACCGGTGGCGCACGGGGTCGGCAGCGGCGGCGGTGCTCCGGCAGACGGCGGGCGGCGGTGAGAGGCGGAGGAAGAAGAGGGGCACGCGGGGATCCCGAATTACCTTTGTGCGAGGCTAGGTAGGCACGGGAGGCGGCCGGCGACGAAGAGGAAGCGGCGGCGGCTCGAGGGCTCCGGCGTGGCAGAGGTGGAGGGGCCGGGAGAGGGAACGGAGGGCAGAGGGAGGTGCGGTGAGAGGAGGCGGAGCTCGGGGGCCATTTTATAGGGCGGAGGGGCATGGGGGCGCGGGGAATTGTTCGCCGGAGTGGAGGAAGTGGCGCGGCGGTTGCGGCCGAATCGGGGGAAGGTGGGCAGCGGTTTGGCGCGAAATAGGCGGGAGGTGGGTGTGGTGTGAGTGCGCGTGTCTTGCGGGAGTGGAGGCGTGGCCGGAGAAGAGGGGGAAGCGGCCAGGTGGAGCGGAAGCGGTTGCGGCCGGGGAAAGGAAGGAGGCGGCCGGAGGTAGGAGGAGGCTCTGACAGGCGGGCCCGACCGGTCAGCGGGAGACGGGAACAGGCGGTGGCGATTGCGCCATGCGGCCGGGGCGGGGATCGGGTGGCCCGAGGAGGAGGGAGATGCGGGGGCTGAGATGAAGATCCGACGGCCGAGAGGGCAGGGCGGGCGGACGGATGGGAGCGAGGGAGCGGCATGGCGCGCATCGGGTCGGCCACGTGTCAGCCCGAGGGGAGGGGAAGGCAGGGCTGGTGGACGGCAGGGTGGGCGGCGACGTGGGCGGTATCTAACCATCCACGTGGCGGTCGAAGGGGAAGGTTTTGGTTTTAAATTTTATTTTCTGATTTAGGATTTTCAGGAAAGCCCAATAAATTCAAAAAGGCTCAGAAAAATATAAAATAAACTCCAAAATTTCCAGAAAAATTCAGAGAACTCCCTGAGACATTTTGGACTTAATAAAAATATTTCCAACTAATGTTGGTATTATATTTTCATACCTAAAATACTTTTTAATTTCAAAAATAGTTTTAAACTCCAGAAAAACTCAGAACACCAAATAAAGGCCAAATAAATCCAAATACCTAATTTGAAGTAGGATTTTTATAGAAAATCAAAATATCATTTTATTTAATATTAATAATTTTAGATTTTACACAAAATACTTTTTAAATCTAGTTTTTCAAAAAACAGAAATTCATGACAAATCCAAATTTAAAATTTAGGCACAAAAATACTTATTTTAATTTAAATTTTTATTTTAATCAATTTTTATTTATTTATTTATTTTTATTTTTATTAAAACCTGGGCTGTTACGATAGGCTACTACAGCTCACTTTAGTTTGATTTTGGTTTAGTATGCTATGTATCCCCTATTTTTATCTATCCTAAGTTATAGATGCTACAATGTGGTTTGTTTGATATTTTGTTCCGTGTAAATTGCCATTTTGCCTAGGGGCACTATATTTCGCAATCACACAAGAACCTCTTATGTTTAATTGTATCTTATGTTGTCCTTTTGGTCTTTATGTGGTTATTTGAGCTTGGTTTTTATGTTTGCAATAGCTAAAATTAAGTACTATGCCCTTGTTGTTTTCCTCCCTAAACTTTTGCTTTTTCCCTCTTATCTCGAGAGTGAGGTTAACGTTTGGCTTGTTAGCGGGATGACTAGACTAAGGACCCACATAGTGTCCAACCTTTTGGGAAGGCCGATAGCTTCCAAATCACAGTTGATGGGTGCTCAACCACAGAACCCATCGCAACCTTACGTGCTGCACCACCCTAGTCATCAAGTTGAGCAAGAGCAGCAATAGAATCAGCATGAGCATTAGCATGGAACCAAGATGCCTCCACAACCTTCCATGGCTCAAGTGCATGCTAAAATTGAGTGGAATCATCGAGCGCAAACTGTTATCCTTTAGCATATAGCTCAAAACACCGCCAACATGCACGCTGCACCTATGGCAGTGCGAGGATCAATGGGAGCCACAAGTCAACCACAACCAAAGCTTACTGAATTTTTGAGAACTCAACCACCCGTTTACTCTAGGTCCAAAGAGCCACTTGATGCTGATGACTGGCTGCATGCAATTGAAAGAAAGTTGGACATAGCACAGTGTGGGGCTCATGAGAACATTCTCTTTGCATCTTACCAACTACAAGGGGCAATAAGTGCATGGTGGGATAACTTTTGCACAATGCAACTCGAGAGTCATGTCATTACTTGGACCACATTCAAGGAAGCTTTTCGCAAGGAACATATCCCAACTAGCCTCATGGGAACCAAGTGGGAAGCCTGGTGCCTCATGGCAACCATCCACCCCTCATTTTCAAGTGCAACCACCTCCAAGGTTCCAAGCACAAGCACCTCGTCTGGTGAATCAAGGTTTTCAGCCCACTAACTGTGGTACTCAACAGCCCGGTGGTAGCAACAGGGCAGCTAGAGTTACTTGTTTCAGGTTTGGCCAGAGGGTCACTTTGCCAACCAGTGCACAAAGAAGAATCAAGGTGCAGCCTAAGCCAACCTTCCCCATGGATCTAGCAATAATCAAGTGCAAGCTCAAGGCCGTGCGGCCCCTCAAGTTCAGAGCCAAGCCACTAACCCATTTCAGAACTACGGCCATGTGCGTGTGAATCACGTCACTGCCGAGGATATGTTCGCTTCGTCGGAAGAGGCAAGTAAACGTAGCGGATGTGCTACCGTTTAACTCGTTATTCTTACTACTTGCAATTTACATGATTCTCATAACTTGATATGTTATGCCATAGTTGTATGATTTCTAAATTAGGTTGTGGTAGCAATTATTGATCAATTGACATGCTTTGGATGAATTGCTCGTAGTCATGTGGTAATCTGTTTAATGTGCTAAATGCAGAATATGATAAATAAATACATGATTGATATGTGGTTGTGGATATGTTGATGAGCATGTTGATGCTCCTTTGAGGTCGGAATTCATGTGGTTTATGATTATCATATCATTCATATCATGTCATGACATTTGCATATGTGGATGTCGCCGCACTTAGCCGCGACCGTACCGGTACAACATCGTATATTGCCGTAATATGATGCACACTCTTATCCTGTTGGGAAAGAGTGCTGTGGAGCATAGCATGATAGCATTCATATGCATTCATTTGTGGGTGGAATGACAGCATTCAAAAGCCAATTAATTACGAAATTTATGAGGTATGATTCATGGAAGTCTGTGGTGGTTTAAATAATTGTGGACATGATTTGTGGTTGTGGTTGTATGGAAATATAAAGGATGATGTATAATTGTTTGTAGTTTGAATAGCCTGTTAAACAGTTTGCTTGCTGAGATTTTTATCTCACCCTTGTTTCCCCCCCTACAGGTGATCAATGAGTATGCATGGGAAGGGTAGAGCGGCACCACAATAATGCACTTAGATCATAGATTTATGCTGTAATAAAGACGAAGTGATTCTAGTCTTTCACCTAGCTATCTCGTCAATGTTTACTTTATCTTAATAGTGTTAAGCTTGTGAACTATTCTTTGGTTAAATTGTTGGAGGTTGATTTTAATTATAGAATTGTTATCACTATCCTATTTCGTTTAGTTGATTATGCTTCCGCTCATCTTATATTGTTTTTAGGAATTGTTGCCAGTTTAATTATCTTGTAACTTGGCTTGTTGTGGAGTGGTTTTAGTGACATCCCAGGGTAATGTGGGTCTTGGGGTGTTACACCGGCTATTTTCATGAATCTAATGAACAAACTTTTCATGAAATACCTTGATGAGTTTGTTGTTGTCTTCATTGACGACATTCTAATTTATTCAAAAAGTGTAGAAGAGCACGAGCGTCATCTCGTCGTAGCCTTAGGAATTCTTCGAGAGAACCAACTGTTTGCCAAGTTCAGTAAATGTGCCTTCTGGTTGGACCAAGTATCTTTATTAGGCCATATTATCTCAGGAAGAGGGATTGAAGTTGACCCCGCCAAAATCGAAGCTGTAACCACTTGGAGTCAGCCTACTAATGTGAAGGGTATCCGTAGTTTTCTGGGATTTGCTGGTTACTACCGTAGATTTATAAAAGCCTTCTCACAGATTGCCAGTCCTCTCACCAAGCTTCTGAGAAAAGAGACTCCATTTGTGTGGACTGAAAACTGTAAACGGAGTTTCCAAGCTCGAAAGCAAAGACTAACCACAGCACCTATCTTAGCACTGCCAGAAGATGGAGTAGATTATGTTGTCTACTGTGATGCCTCTAAACATGGATTAGGAAGTGTGTTGATGCAAAATGAAAGAGTCATTGCTTATGCGTCTAGACAATTGAGACCCCATGAGTTAAATTACCCTACTCATGATTTAGAACTAGGAGCGGTAGTTTTTGCGTTGAAAATATGGAGAAACTACCTATATGGATCTAAGTGCACTTTATTTAGTGACCACAAAAGCCTTAAGTATATTTTCACCCAGAAAGAATTAAATATGAGGCAAAGAAGGTGGCTTGAATTGATCAAAGACTACGATCTCACCATTAATTATCACCCCGGCAAAGCCAATGTGGTAGCAGATGCCCTCAGTCGGAAAGTTAAGTGTCACCAGGCAATTCTTGAAAATCCTATTTCAGAAATCACACAAGAATTAGCCAAAATGAGAATAGAAGTCAGAGCATCTACTACTCAAGCCACTATAGCTGCCATGACATTTCATCCAACTCTATTAGACCAAATTAGAGAAAAGCAAATGTTGGATTCATTTATCAGAGAAGAGATCTGAAGGATCAAAGAAGGACAACCATCAGAGTTTCGCTTAGATGATCAAGAGATCTTATGGCGGCAAAACCGGATTTGTGTACCAAAAGATGATAATATTAAGGAAACTATATTACGGGAAGCTCATGACACTCCTTATACCATTCATCCCAGAGGAAACAAAATGTACCGTGATTTAAAAGACAATTTCTAGTGGGCTAACATGAAAAGAGAGATAGCATTATATGTTGGCCAATGTGATTCCTGTCAGAAGATTAAAGCAGAACATCAACGACCGGCAGGACTGCTAAAACCATTGGAAATTCCGAAATGGAAATGGGAAGATGTATGCATGGATTTTATTACTGGCCTACCTGCGACCCTTAAGAAGAAAGATGCTATTTGGGTTATAGTGGACCGTTTGACAAAATCAACTCATTTTATTGCCATCAATCAAAAATATTCAGTAGATAGATTGGCAGAGTTATATGTGGAACGAATCGTTTCCCAGCATGGAATACCTAGGACTATCACCTCGGATCGAGGATCAGTTTTTACTTCTGGATTTTGGCAAAGTTTAAACAAAGCCTTGGGTACCCAGTTAAATTTTAGCACGGCTTATCATCCCCAAACGGATGGCCAAACGGAAAGAGTGAATCAAATCCTTGAAGATATGTTGAGAGCATGTGTACTGAATTTTGAAGGTCTATGGGATAGATATTTACCACTGACAGAATTTGCATATAATAATAGTTATCAATCTAGTATCCAGATGGCACCATATGAGGCATTATATGGACAAAAGTGTCGATCGCCTGTGTGTTGGTATGAAACAGGAGAAAAGCCACTTATGGGACTAGAACTACTAAGAGAATATGATGAGAAGATCAAGATCATCAGAGAAAGACTTAAAATAGCTCAAAGCAGACAAAAGAGCTATGCAGATCAATGTAGGCAAGACCTTCACTTTGAAGTTGGAGATTATGTCTATCTTAAGATATCACCTTTGCGAGGAGTCCATAGATTCGGAGTAAAAGGAAAGCTAAGTCCCAGATACATAGGGCCTTTTCGGGTTTTACAACAAAAAGGTACCCTAGCGTATCAGTTAGAACTTCCTACTCATTTGTCCAGGATACATAATGTCTTCCATGTCTCGCAGCTTCGAAAATGTTTACGTGAACCTTCTCAACACTTAACCGACCTAAATATACCCCTCCAGGCAGATTTGACCTATGAAGAGCACCCTGTGAAGATTTTGGAAATAGAGGATCGCCGATTACGGAATCGAACTATTCGCTTCTGTAAGGTCTTATGGAAAAACCAATCGATCCACGAAGCTACATGGGAGAAAGAAGAAGAGTTACGCGAGTCCTACCCTAACCTATTCAAGTGAAGATCCGATTTCGTGGATGAAATCGCCTAAAGGGGGGAAGGCTGAAAGAACCCTAAATCTAATACCCTAGCTAAGTAAGTAATTAGCAGTAAATTAAACCTAATTATTTCATTTAATCAAACTTTATTACCATTAATATTGCAAAACCAAATTACATTTCTTGCATTGCATTCACCACAGCAAATTACATTACTTTCATTACAAGCTTATGTTACAAAAATCAGAAATAAAACTTTATCGGCAAGATCTTCGGCATAGGAGATGTTGTGCGTCTTTTATCCTTTGCCTGCAATAAGGATTTTCGTTAGTATTAAACCAAGTATATTTTTCTTATGTAAATAAAAGATTGAAGATCTAACAATCCAAGGGAGAATAATTAAATTAGATTAAGTTGCTGTCAGTGCCCTTGGGCTGCTAGGGCCATTGCAAGAGTGTCTTAGAGACTTCCCAGACCGTCCTAGGCCGGTCGGCACCTCTCGTCTCTGTGGGCGTCATCATCCAGCAATTTTAAGAAATCAAGCCCACGACCCTTACCTTAGCCCAAAGCCCTCATGCACTTTTCAACCCATTCATTTCAGCCCACAACCCAGCATATAATCTTTTAGCCCACAAAAGCCCACAAATGCAATCTTTGCATTTCCAGCCCACAAGCTAAAGCCCACATCAGTTTCCAGCCAACCCACCTTAGAGCAACAGTGTTCAAACCCCTCCTTGGACCGAAGATCCTTCGGCACAGGAGAAGAAGACTCAGAAGAGGATAAGCGCAAGTACAGCCAGCTGCATCCAGGCGTAGCCAGCCCCAGTAGAGAGAGGCCAGATAACACCTCCCCCCAGCACTCTAAAACCAGCCCCCATACTCTGCACTTGCCACAGCTCACAAGGGAGAACACAGCCAGAGCACAGACTGTCCACAACCGAAACCACCCCAGAGCCCTTCACCAATCCCAGCAATAGCATAGCACCTTCGGTCGGAGGCCAGAAGGTGAAAACTGAGCATCGGCAGCAGAGGATAGAAGAAGCCGACGAGGAGAAGGCAGCCATCGGGGATCTGGCAAGGACCAGAGAGCAAGGATCAAGTCAACAGGGACCACCACGAGGCAAAACTCCATATCCGGCAAAAGCGACAAGCCACACCTTCTTCCCCGACAGCGACAACGTGCAAGCAACAGTGGTCCCCATCGACCCCAACTTTCCTTCTTCGGCTCGACAACCCAACAAGTAGGCTTCTATTCTTCCCTATTGTTTGTTTTCTTGTCTCTTTGGGAGCCCATCCGAACCAACCACATAGGAGAAGAAACTTCTAGCCACTAGTGCCACTGTGAAGACCGACGGCCATCTCAAGGCCGAGCGCGCCCTAGAGTGAGGGTAGCTAGAGAAAGAACTTCCCCTCTACGTCTAGTTCCGCTACCCAGAACCCTAGGATAGCCGCCGATTTCAGTAGAATAAAATCCGCAATAAAAGATTAAACTAGTACATAAAGTGCATGCAAAATGAGTAGAGAAGGAAGGCTAGCACTGTGTTTATCTCATTGCATGTTTGCCACCATCCTACCCAGCATGGTAGTCGGCACGGTCGAACATCGGAGAACCCAAGGGCCCCGCAAAGTAACCTCAAGCCCGGTGAAGTCTAGCCTCAAATCCACCCGAGGAAAAGCCGGTAGGAGTAGATCCACCGCAAAACCATCGATCTGAACCGGATCCACCCGGATCCGAGCCGAAGCAGGGGCACCATGGCCAGGTAGAGAGAGGGGAGCCAAGGAGTAGAGTAGAGGGAGGGGGAAAATAGAGCAGGGGAAGGAGTGGTAATCGGTTGAGGGTAGGAAGAGAGGGGGAACCGTCGGAACGAGGAGGCGCGGCGAGGAGCCATCGTGAGGCGGCGAGGAGGCGCGGTGAGGCGGCGGATGAAGAGGGAAGGCAAGGAGGCGTGACAAGCGGAGGGGGTTCGGTGAGAACGAGAAGAGGAAAGAAGAGGGAGGCGGCGGCAGATGAAAAGAGGAAGAGGAACCGGTGAAAAGAAAAAGGGGAGGAGAGCTGCTGCTGTCGGCCGTTTTAGACCGAGCCGCAAGCGCGCGAGGCCGGCGGGCCGGACAGGCCGTGTGCATGCATGTGAATCCAAAAAAGTCAGGCAGGCCTCATAAGACCAGATTTCAGAGGCTATTTTTATTCTTTTCTTTTGGTATTTTCTTGCTATAATCCGTTTCCGTAAACATAGATATGAGATTTCCCAGCTAGAAAGAAGTTGAGAGAGAGGGGGTATTTATCTATTTATTTAATTTTTTTCTAAAACTACTACTTGTAAGTATTTTAGTTGTAAGTTAGCGTTAAAATTGCAGAATCCGAGAAAGCATCACTCGGGGGAGCAGATTTGATTTTCATCAGTTCTGAATTACCCTACGTCTCAGGCAAGCTCACTCTTCAGCCATGCACGTAGTTATGTTAAAAATATGTGTATTTCCAGCAATAGTAATAATTCTATTTAAATGCATGAAAACCATTGTTTTAAAAAGAAATCAGAGAATGATGATGTTATGATGAGTAAGATGAGAAAAGAGAACAGGAGAAAAGAAAAAGAGAAAGTAAAAAAAAGAAGTGAATAGTTGTGGTACTGCTGAGAGGAACAACAGGCCCACAAGTAGAGATGTATATGGTGGGTAAAGAGGTTCAGGGAAAGGATGCAGAGAGGCTAGGTGGACCTCTTTACATAGGGTTATAATATAAGGACTTACCCCATTTTCACTCGGATAGGGAACCGTACTTATCGTACCAACCATTTCTCCGTCTAGGACGGGCAGAAATTAGTATCCCGTTACGTTAACCAGTCCACCACATAGGGTAAGTATTTATGTGTGAGTAAAGAGATGGATGAAGCTCAGGACCAGTAACGCAAGTCTGGAAGTGAGTAAGTCCTAGACGCTATATGTGTTAGGTGGAGTGTTGGACCGGGAGCCGGTCCAACCAAACACTATTGGAAGTCGGTGGAGCCCAAGTGAGCGACTTGGTACACCGATGGATAATAGATGGGTTGGTGGATGGAATAACGTAATCGGAGAAAGGTTTTGTACTCTGAACTGGATTCCATACCTAAGGTAGTGTGGAAGAACCTAGTTAAGAAGGTTCAGAGCAGCCTTGGGTACAGTGGTACAAGCCTACGCAGTGCTAACAAAATCATGAATTCATGCCAGTTCATTGGAATGTGGACTACGGTGATCACTAGGGATCGTACCTTACTGGGTGAAAAATAGAAATTGTTTTGGGAATTAAAAAGGAAAGATCAATTATTTTTGTAAGATTAATTTCAGAATAAAGGAGTTAGAATCTGGACTTAAGGACATGAGAACATATCAGTGCATTTATTGCTATTATGCTTGCTGAGTACTGTTGTACTCACCCTTGCTATTAACCTCTTTTGTTAGACCCCAATCCACTCGAGGAAGCTTACGAGCAGGGTGAGGGGGAAGCAGGTTCTGTCGAGCTGGCAGGAGAGGAGGATGACGACTACGAGGAGCCAGGCGAGATAGACCCCGTATATTTTGGCTGGGACGAGTAGGAGGCCCAGTGGAGCGGGCAGGGAAGCCCTGGGGTACCATCCTTAGACTTTTGTTATTACTTTTGTAAAACCAGACCTTAAGCCATGTGGCAACTGCTGTAATAAAGAAGACAGTATCTATGTTATTGTTCTGCTGCGTTACTCTGGTAAAGGCTTCTTATTTGCCAGAGCAGTGTTCTACTGATCAGGCAATAGTAATCCGTTTGTCCCATGCGGTTATCCGAAGGATAATAATGCTGGGGCCTCATAAAAAAACAACTTAAGAAGCTACAAGAAAAGAGATTCATTAGACCAAGTTCATCACCAGGGGGATCTCCAGTGCTATCTATGAAAATGAGAGATAGCAGTTTGAGAATGTGTGTTGACTACTAGTCATGGAATGAAGTTACCACAAAAAATAAGTACCCACTTCCACGAATTGATGATTTGATTGACCAGATGAATGGACCTGATTTTTATCCAATATTGACTTGAGATTAGGATACCACCAACTATAAATCAAATCTAAAGACATTCCAAAGATAGCTTATTCATACAATCCATAACTTGTTGAATAATGCTCCTACATACTTTCTGAACCTCATGAATAAAGTATTTATGGAGTATTTAGACAAGTTTGTGGTTGTGTTCATTGATGATATCCTTATATACTCCAAGTCTAAATAAGAGCATTAGCAACACTTCATGCTAGTATTAGAGAAGCTTTGAGAGCATAAGTTTTATGCAAAATTCAACAAGTGTGAATTTTGGTTGAGACATGTTGCATTCTTAGGAAATGTGCTATCCAAAATGGAATTGTAGTGGGTCCAAGCAAAGTTCAAGATGTACTCAATTAGGATTAGCCCAAGACCGTCACTAAGGTCTGAAGATTTCTCGGTTTGGTAGGATACTATCACGGTTCATTGAAAATTTTCTAAGATTGCAAGACCGCTGACTCCAGTACTCAAAAAAGAACAAAAGTTTGAATGGACAATAGAATGTGAAGAAAGTTTTCAAAAGTTGATAGTTAGATTGACTATTGCACCCATGCTAATTTTGTTGGACATTCACGAGAGCTTCGACATATATTGTGATGCATTCCATCATGAACTTGTATGTGTGTTAATGTAGGAAGGCAAGATTGTAGCATATGCATCAAGACAATTGAGGCCACATGAAGTAAATTATCCAACTCATGACTTAGAGCTAGCAGCTGTAGTGCATGCTCCCAAGATTTGGCGACAATACCTCATTGGTAATTGCTACGAGATATATGCAGACCATAAAAATGATATATTCACTCTAGCCAACCTCAATCTAAGACAAAGAAGGTGACTAGAGTTAATCAAAGATTATAATCTTGGCATCCATTATCACCCCGGTAAGGCCAATGCGATAGACGATGCTTTGAGTTAGAAGACATATTGCAACAATGTCATGATCAAGGCCAATCAATCGACACCCCTTAAAGAATTTCAGCAGCTCAACCTAGATCTAGTTGAGGAAGGTTTTGTGGATTCTTTGGAAATAAAACCAACCTTGGAACATCAAATTAAGACAGCCCAAAGGAAAGGCAAAAATCTTAGGAAAATCAGGGATAACATGAAGGAAGGTGCAACCAAGGAATTTTCCGAAGATGAACAAGGTACAATTTGGTATGGCAAGGGGTTAGTTGTACCAAATTACAAGGAGCTTAAAGAATTAATTCTCAAAGAGAGGTCCATGAGTCTGCATATTCCATTCACCCAGGAAGCACCAAGATGTATCAAAACTTAAGGCAAATATATTGGTGGCCTTGCTTGAAAAGAGAGATAGCAAGGTTCATTGCCACTTGTGATGTATGCCAAAAAGTCAAAGCCGAACATAGACTAGCGGGATTACTTTAGCCCCTATCCATGCCCGAGTGAAAATGGGATGAAGTAGGAATGGACTTTTTTTACCGAACTACCAAGAACACAGAGAGGATTTAAATCCACATTGGTAGTTGTTGATTGTTCGACCAAAGTTGCACATTTTACACACATCAAGACCACTTAACAAGGAAATAAGTTGGTAGAGTTATCTCAAGAATAGTATGTCTCCATGTTGTACCAAAAAGGATCATGTCAGGTCGGGGTACCCAATTTAGCAAGAGGTTTTGAAAAAGTTTGCATGAAGTCATGGGAACAAGATTATCTTTTAGCATCACCTGTCATCTGCAAACTGGAGGTCAAAATGAGAAGGTGAATCAAATATTTGAGGATATGTTAAGAGCTTGTGTCTATCCTATGGTTCAAGTTGGGACAAATGTTTGCATATGTTGAGTTTGCATACAACAATAGTTATCATGCGAGCCTTCAGATGTCTCCATTTGAAGCCTTGTGTGGAAGAAAGTGTATGAAACCACTCAACTGGTTAGAGAGCAGAGAAAGGCAATTGTTTGGATCGGCCACTATCAAGGAAGTCGAAAAACAAGTACGATTAATTCAAGATTGGTTGAAGGCAGCCCAATCAAGACAAAAAAGCTACACCAATCATCAATGTCGCGAGCTGAAGTTTGAATATATCACTATGTATATCTAAAGGTCACTGTGCTCAAGGGTACCCTCTGATTTCAAGTCAAAGTGAAGTTAGCACTCCAATACATTGAACCCTTTATGATACTAGCAAAAAGAGGAGAAGTAGCATATCAACTAGAGTTACTAGCGGAGCTATCGGATGTCCATGATGTATTACATATTTCACAACTAAAGAAATGTCTTCGAGTTTCAACTAAGCAAACCCAATTGGAAAGCATCGACTTACAACAAGACCTCACATACTGGGAGCACCTGATTCTCATCCTAGATCGAGGAAGCGGAGCATCAAATTTTGGAAGATTTAGTGAAGCAACCACACTGAGGAAGCTACGTTGGAATGCGAAGACCACTTGAGAGCCGAGTTTCCATATATTTTCTCGAGTCATCCGAATCTCGATGATGAGATTTTGTTTAGGGGGTAGATCTGTAACATCTTAAAATTTCAAATCCTAATTTATCTCATATTTAAATCACCATTTCTGCATTTTTGTGACTTTTGAAAAAAGCATTTAATAAAGAGTTTTCCTATTTTCAGTTGCAGAAAATGAATTTTTGAAAATAATTAGAGCTTGGTAAAAACTTGGAAATATTTTATTTGAGTTTTAAAAACTCTGATAGTGTTCAACAAGCAATTGTGGGTATAAAATTATACTCCACAAGACTTTAAGCAATGTTATTAATATATGGGAGCCATAACAAAGGAGTGGCTATCCTATATATGTTCTTTTGCATAAAGCAAGCTTAATGACATTAATAAGAAATGAAGAGTAATAAATAATGATACATAAGTACATGAATCAAATGCCTTTGTCACAATATTTTCATATCGGTGATCCTTCGCCAAAACTTTTCTAGCATGGATTTCCACCATCCATACCATTCCCAAAACTATTTATTTCTAAAACTAATTTTTAGAAAACCAGAAAATCTAACTAAGTGTGATATTACCAAGAAATGGCTATGACCAGGAACACAACTATTCGAATAGATTTTACACTCTATAAAGGTTGTACAACTTTGCTCCCATGATACAATCAGCTCACCATGGTCTTCCATGACTTGCCATATGACAGTGTGCGGTTGAGTGACTATAACGAGGCCTTTATAGTATATTGCTCTAACAATAAAATGCCCTATGAGCTAACACATCAAGATGTGGATGTTCATTTTCCATCATCAAGAGAGATCATAGTTGTGTAGGCAAGATTTGCAACACAATGCAAGAGTCTCATCAAGCATGGACATCCATTAACCAAGCCTGCAAGATCAACGTTTAAACCTGTCATCTACTTTTTGTGGTTTGAAGCTAAAACTCAATAAATTATTCCACCAAGTCTGTCCCACTACAGAACAAGTGGTTGTTCGGAGGTACTTGGATCAACAACACTAAAGTTCAGTTCTTAATGACCCAGATTGGATTACCACAAACGGTGATCTCATGCAACTTGCACCAGTCTCAACAAACCACTTGCCCATGTCTAAACCATTTTTATTTTTACATTTTTAATGAAAATATTAGAGGTAACTCCATTGTCCAAAACATGCTTAAACATTTTTCAAAGTGTCCAAAATTGAGTTATACCAATTTCCAACATTTTTACAATTATTAAACTAAGAATGTGACTCATATACCACCCTAAAATTCCACAAATATTCACTACAATAGTGGATAATATTCACTGGTGAAGAAGCTACTATCTGTCGATAGTGGTGAATAGGGGTGGTGGCGATGACTTCACAATGGCAACACTCCTTGGCTTGATCTAGCTGAAACGGAGGACACGATGAGGTTTAAGGGAGCAAGGTGATGGTGAAAAAGACCATGGCCAAGGTTGATGCACACTAGAGGTGAAAGGAGACAGTGACGACAGTCACTGAAGTTGGGGAAGATGACATGGATCCAATGATTCACTGGAGTGGAGAAGAAATTAAGTGAGGGGTTTGGTTGATGAAGCAAAGTGGTGCATAATGATGTGACTGGTGAGGAGATAGCTCTACAGTGATGTTCCAGAGATAGCAAAATGGTGTTTTGGGTGAACCAAAGGAGGAAGCTTGCTCCAAAAGGGCAAAATGGAAAGGTGTGGAGTGGAGATGAAGGAGACATGCTCGACCTGGCTTTTGAGAGACCATGTGGACATGCCCCATGTTTGTGATGAGTGATTGACGGTTGCTTTTGAAAGTTTGAGTTTGATTTGAGTGTTTTCTGCAAAGTCGTGCTCTTTTGCTGTGGTTGTAGGTCTTCAAGAGGGCGTACGACCGGTTTTGACTGTTGTCATTGCTCTCTGGCCGTGGTTGGAAGGCAGCAGCAGTCGCTACGACCACACTGACTGTGGTCGGAAAGCACTCGAAGCCTGTTACGACCACGTTGCTTGCGGTCTATGGTCGTAAGTCGAAGCTACGACTGCTGCGGTCAGAAGTCGGCGCTCGAGTGAACGACCACGTTGGCCATGGTCGAACGCTGCTCCGACCACGTTGGTCGTAGTCAAAAACTTGGTTCGCAGTTTACGACCATGTTGTGTCGTTTACGACCACTCTGGTCGTGGTCGAGCGCACTTACGACTACGATGGTCGTGGTTGGAAGTTGTTAGTCGGAGCTACGACCGCAGCGGTCGAAAGTCGGCGCTCAAAGTTACGACCACGTTGAGTAGTCGTGGCCTACGACCACGTTATCGCAGGAAGCGGTCGGAAGCACTCGGGTGAAGTCGTTGCGCGGTCGGTTGTGGTTGGAAGCACATTCGATCACGTTATAGACTTAGGCTGAAAGTCGTAGCTTCTGTTGTCTGGTCGTATGGCTTCCAGAAGCGGTCGTATCAGCTGGGAATCGGTCGTAAAGACTTATGAGGTGGTCGTAGACCTTGTGCATTAATGTTTAAGTGATTTCGACCGGTCGTAATGTATGTACGACTGTGTGGAGTGTAGTTTGAGTTCTCTTTTCAATGCAATTGGTTGTTACCCTTGTGTTGTGCGGTGCTATGTGATGTTTTGGTGTCTGTGATGATTGCAGGATCTTGGAGATAGGTCTGGTGAGGCTGGGAAGGTCGGGACGTGACACGGGCGGTGTCGGGGTCCAGAACGACCAGGTGAAGCCAAAAGGAGACCGAGTCTTGCGAGGTGGTTGCAGCCGTGCACAGCAAGCTGCGGAGGAAGCTTCCGGGGAGGCAACAGAGTGGCATTTTGGAGAAATGCGGAAAGCTGCAAAGGGAAGCTGTGTCTCTGCAAAGCACAGGAGTTGTTGGAGCTAACGGGCAAAGTAGTGGAGCCATTGGGTTTAACGGGTAAAGCACTGGAAGCTCGTGGGTAAAGTGAGTGGTAAAACCCGGTGTTAGTTGGGGTTTACGGGTTCCGCCCCGGTAGCAGAAGGCTATAAATAGAGAGGATAGAGCTCGGGTGCTTGGTGAGATTCTGATCCCCGAGTTGCTCTGTTCTTCCTTTTTTATTTGTGAGTGTGTGGGTTCTCGGGATGGAGCAAGTGTGCTCATGTATCTCCCAGTTGGAGTGGCTGTAGAAACATCCATTATCAATCATTCATCTCTCTTCCTCTATGTTGAGTTTTTGTTCTGTGAATTGTTTGTTGTGCTTTCTCTGCTTTATCCTTTCCCATGTATGTCTGAGATGATGGTTCTCATTTGTGCTCGGGCTTTCTTGATCTGAGCAAGTTCCTTGCTCGAGTTACCTTGCTTTCTTCTGCTCTGAACTGGGATCCATACTCAAGACCATTTGGTCAGGTTCTTCCCGAGAGTAGAGATTTCGATCGGGTCCTTGTGCAAATGGTCGTGCGCGCTCTCTCTGTCTTCGGTCGTTACTGTGTTCTTTCTTTTGTCGATCGACATTTCACTGTGAAGTCTCGACTGCTCTGAAACGGCTTAGGTCACAGCAGGGAGTCGTTCGACTACATAGTAAGGTATCGACTGCTCTGGGTTTTGGCCGACTCCATCATTCTTGATTAGTCTCAGTTGACTTCCTCTCAGATTCCAGCGAGCATTCATCTTCTGTCTTCATAGCTTCTGTAGCTATTGGAGAAGAAGTTGGTGAGAATACTTGGGGAGTTTTTGAAGGCACCATTCACCCCCCTCTGTTGGCATTTCGGTCCTACAGCTTTAAAACGTGAGATGAGAGTGATGTGCTCATCAAATTCTCGTGGCCGAATGGGAGATCTTGCAAGAAGGCGGCCTCCAGTGCCTCCTGCGTGCCAACAGCTACAGGGGTTGAAGGCAACAAGGTGGGGCTTCGAGAAGGGAGCTCGAGGTAGGGCAAATGGGCCAGCTTTTGTAGGTTTGTGTGAGCAGCACTATAGATGAAAAGTACACAGAAGCTCGGTCCAATTGCATGATTGCAAGGTACACGACGATGCCTAACAGGTGGGCCCGCACGTTAGTGGCAGTGGCAAAGCGGATGGAGAGAAAGCCCACTAGGTGAAAGGCACCTTCATGTGAAGAAGAAAAAAAGGAAGGAGAGGGAGAGATGGCTCGGCGGGGGATAGCACGTGGGCCACAGTCGTGCCAGACAGGGATGGGCTGGGCCAAAATGATTTAATTCCAGAGATCAACTTTATGCTTGGAAAATTAGTAAATTTACTTCAAAAATTCTAAACATTTTTTGAGAAGCACTCTAGATTATGTAGAACTCAAATAAAATATTTTCAGGTTTTTCTCAAGTTTTGTTTATTTTCAAAAATTCATTTATAGCTGTTGAAAATTAGGAAAGCCTTTAATAAATGCTGATTTTTTTGTAAATTCCCAAAATATAGAAATGATAATGTAAACATAACTTAAGTTAGAATTTTAAACTTTGGGATGTTACAGTATGGTATGCCCCATGCCAAATAATCCGTGTCTTATTGAGCTAGATTAACCTAGTGTGCATCATTTCTAGCTACCTAACCTAATCAAGCTCAAACTATTAGACTTGAACCACTCACCGCCCCCAAATAATTTGACTAAGGCAAAAACAAAACCTATCGCTAAATTGATCCAACTCAACTCCTTGAATCAATTCTAGTCGTAAGATGTTTAATCTTCGATATACTTCAAGCTTTGCCGCCATTAACATATACTCAGGGATCCATGAAAGGCAAGAACACCCCACTGACATCACCAAGACCTAACTAACATTAACATCACTTAAACACAAATTAGTCTTAATGAAATAGGAGTCACTAATCACTACAACTCTAAATCATCGAAATAGGGTCCTCCATTCTTACAAATGGGACTTTGCAATTTGTAGTTCCAGTCACCAACTATTGTGTTAGGTAAAGGAAGCATGGATCCCTTTAATAGATGATGATGATCGATGGATGGTACATTGTGTAGCTTCTTTAATTGTCCAGAAACTTAAGTTTAGCTTGCAGTTGTTGTGTTGTGCTGCGTTGTGCTGCGCTTTGCTAGTTAGTGAAATTTTACTCATTGCAGTAAGATTTGTTGTTACAGCTCCAAAAAAAGATCACTACTACAGAAAACCGTATTACAGACGGTTCAGAACCGTCATCACAGACGGTTTTCTAAACCGTCTAAATTTATGGGTTAGTGATAATCGAATGTTATCACAGACAGTTGTTGAACCGTCTGTGATATATCACTATCACAGATGGTTTTTAACTACGAACCGTCTGTGATAGATGATTATCACAGACGATTTTTAGTTAAAAATCGTCTGTGATATATAAATATCACAGACGGTTTTTAACTAAAAACCGTCTGTGATAGGTTATAATCACAGGTGGTTTTTACTTACAAACCGTCTGTGATTATCGTCTATCACAGACGGTTTTTAGTTAAAAACCGTCTGTGATATGCTTTTGTACCCCTAAATCTTATTCTGTTTATTGGCTAGCTTTAGGAAATGCTAGCCATGCCCTCTGAAATAAGTAGATCAAACATGTATACATACAATTCAGACCTCAATTCATTTCTGATACATAAAACATCCAATTCACATCTCAATTCATTTCACAGACATAAAACATCCAATTCACATCACACTTCATTTGACAAACATAAAGCATCCATTTCGCAAATCAATTAATTGAAATGAAATAAAATATCCATTAACAAATACAGAATTACAAAAGATCTACACTGCATTTGCACTTAGATGGTAACATTGCATTTTTTATCGCACTACAAGTTTGTTGATTATGTATCTATTCCTTTCGCAAGCCCTCGATTCCGGATTGATAAGAGCAATAAAAAATCATTCTGCGCAGTGGAACTCTCCATCTGATCTTATGACTTTAGTCCACAAAAACCAAACTTACAGCGTCCAGCATCGAACGAGTGAGGCGTCGAGAGCGTTGAGCGTGAAAAGACCAAATATATCGTCAAAGGTCACCGCGAAGACACATTCATGAGCTTCGTGCACGAAATGTTCCGGCTTGAATTTGACAGTGATACCTGAGCGCCGTTCTGCCACTGGCCTATTGGACTGTTCCATATACCAAGCGTGGAATCTTTGGCAACCAAGTCCTAGGGTTAAGAGGTGCTCTTCCGGGAATATCATCGGCTCGCCTAGCACGAATTTGCGGGCCAATGGCAGGTACGGGATATCGTCATCATCCTTTGTCTTTGATTTACCCTGGCCACTACCTTGACTGTAGGTCGACTTTATGGTAGTCGACTGTAATGGTACATACGGTGTAGGTAGCTCTGCTTCGCACTGCCCTTGTGGAGATGGCACCAGTGCATGTTGCTGTGGTTCGCACTGCTCTTCTGCTCCTGCCACTGGTGAAGAAGCCTCCAGGGAGATGTCGCTTTTGGGCCACTGGATGAATGTTCCAATGGCCTGCCCTAGAGTCACAATCTCGTCGTTGGGGGGCTTCGGTAGCGGGACAACCTCAAAATTGACATGCACACCATCCACATTAACTTTTGCAAAGCCTGGCGCTAAAGCTTGACCGTGCAGCATGGCCCCGATACCAGACGGATATGCCTGGCCCCAAGCAGCGTGCAAGGGAACGGAGGCATATCTCACTTGGAGCCTGCACTTTGCGTCGAATCGGCCTATCAATGGAGCAAGCATTCGAGACATAATAATTATTACCAGGATGTCGTCCACAGGAAATCTGACATCGCTTTGCGTCGGATTGGATGCGCAACTACTCGGACGGTTGTGTGGGCTAGCTAGCACAGGAGCGGTGGCGACGGCCTGCTAACTTTCTGTATGTTTCCGCACCTAATCTCTAACTACATGAGCCAGCTCACCCATTAGCTCCTCTCTAAGAGATGCCTTGATCTCTTCTTGTAGCTGTGCATCACGCTCGGCTTTGTTTCTCTTCCTGCGCCGATACATGTCGGAGTCATCTTGGAAACCATGTTTCCAAGGAATGTAAAGCTCAAGGCCTCTCGTACGGCCCGGGTGCTCCTTGTTTCCCAGGGCTGCGGAGAGCATATCATTCTCCCTTGTTCTCTGGAATGATCCCAGGGTAGTTTCAAAACTCAGCTCTTCCTGCAAGAGCACGACATGTCATTTCACTTCGTACGAAGTTGTGGAGTAATTACAAGCTACGTAGTTCGATCGATATCTTACCAGGCGCTGGGACACTTGCTGGTCTGCAGGGTTTCGAAAGGAGATGTCCCCCGATGTCGTTGTGGATGACCTTGCTCTAATCCAATTTCGAGCGCGCTCATCCGGGATATTGGCAAATGGCGGGGCGATGTCCTGCAGGGCTGCCTGGTCATCCTCGCTCCTCCACTGCGGGATTTTACCCGCATACACAGTTGTGCCAAGTCTGTGGGGGTGTGTGTTTTTTGCCTGGAGGGCCTCGTGCGCCGCACTTGTACTTTTGAAATTGTCGGTCGTCTTCGAAGCCTTGAACTCTTCCCATTGTGGTTCCAGGAATGGGTATTTATGAAAGGGCGTTTCATCTTTCTCCACGTAGTCCTTGATAAGCTTGCTCTTGAAGTTCTTCCATGCGTTGCACGCCCCTAGCAAGGCTTGTCGTTGCACAGCGTCTTGGTGTTCTTCTGGGATCTCAAACGATGCCAAAATTTCTGGGATCTCTTGAAGTTCGACCAGACGGAACTTTGACACCATGCAAGCACTAGCACAGTTCTGTTTTCTCAGCCTTGGAAAGAGTGCAACACGCAGGGGGAAGGTACATTCGTCCATTATCAGTGCATGTCGGTGCTAACTCAGGCCTAATGTCCATATCAGCCAAGTCAAGCCGTGTGTTCACGCCGTTCTTTGTTTTATCACGAATATTCAGTAAGAGACCAATCAAGCTGTCGCATACATTATTTTCTACGTGCATGACGTCGATGCAGTGTCGAATATCTAGGTGCTCCCAATAAAGTAAGTCCCAAAATATTGATCTCTTCTTCCAGGTGTTCTTCTCATGAGCCCTCAATTTACGTCCCTTTCCGAGGACAACATCTAAATCCTTAACCATATCATAAACCTCGTGTCCCCTTAAATGCCTTGGAGCTGAACTGTCTTCTTTCTCTCCGTCAAATTGTTTCTTCATCTTGCGGTATGGGTGAACCCTCCGAAGGAACCGGCGGTGACGCATGTAGACGGTTTTGCGTGAGTGTTTCAGCCACACACTCTCGGTACCATCTAAATAGTGAGTACAAGCTTTGGCACCTTTTGTACTATGGCCTGATAGGTTACCAAGGGCAGGATAATCATTTATGGTGCAGAACAATAGGGAGCGCAGAGTGAAGTTCTCTCATTTGTACGCATCCCATATCTGTACCCCTTCGTTCCACAGTACTTTTAGATCTTCCACCAACGGTGCTAGGAACACATCAATATCATTCCCAGGTTGTTTTGGCCCTTGGATAAGTATCGACAACAAAATATATTTTCGCTTCATACACAACCAAGGAGGAAGGTTATAGATGCAGAGAGTCACGGGCCATGTGCTATGTCGGCTGCTCATGCTACTGAAAGGATTCATTATATCTGTACTCAGTCCAAACCTTATATTCCTTGGTTCTGCACCGAAGTCTGCAAAACTCCTATCGATGTTTCTCCACTGCGTAGAATTAGCAAGGTGTCTTAGCATTCCATCCTTCTTGCGCTCCTCCGAGTGCCAACGCAACAGTTTTGCCTCCTTTGGATTTGCAAAAAACCTTTTCAAACGGGGAATTATAGGAAAATACCATGCCACCTTAGCAGGAGGTCATTTCTTCGCCTCTGTTCCCTCGCCATCATCTGATTGATTGTTACGTTTGTATCGGGATGCATTGCACACCGGACATACATGCATGTTTGCATACTCTTTACGGTAGAGGATACAGTCGTTCGGACATGCATGTATTCTTTCTACTTCCATTCCCAATGGACAAAGAACCTTCTTAGCTTTATACCTGGTTTTAGGCAACTCATTTCCCTCTGGAAGCATGTCCGCTAAAAGACCTAGCAGCGCCGTGAAACTCTTGTTGGACCAACCGTTGCTTGCCTTCAATTTCAACAGCTCAAGCACGGCCGATAACCTTGTGTACTTGCAGCACGTGAACAAAGGTTTCTTCGAGTCCTCCATCAAGCCCCGGAATTTAACATACTCTCTCTCATCATAATCCTCTTCTACATCGCGAAGCATCTGATCCAGATTATCATCATGCAACCTATCCGAATCCGAACCACAATCGACATCATCCGGCGGCATGTCATTCACTTCACCGGCGATGTCATCCGGCGGCATATCATTCACTTCACCGGCGATGTCATCCGGCGGCATTTGATCATTGACTTCGCCATGACTGGTCCAACACGTATAACCCTTTTTGAAACCCCTCCGAATCAAGTGCGCTTCAATTTGCCCTCGGTTCTTAAACATCTTTAAATTCTCGCAGTCAGTGCATGGACAGTACATATATTCCACCCCCTTATTCAACATATCCTTCTCGGCAGCTCTTGTAAAAGTAGACACGCCATTAATGTACTCTTCACTCACACGGCTTGTGGCATACATCCAGCTTCGATCCTACGTTACGTACATATATAACAACTTAGTATTAAAAATTAAATTAACTAATTATTACTACATATATATCGGCCATATGTATTATATTGAGGCTTAATTTGCTACCTCAATTCATATTATAAACACAACAACTATTATATAACCAACAATTTTGCAAACCATCTTCAATTAATAACACTCACCAATTACTTAGATCTAAATTGTAATGCATGCAAAGAAAAAATAAAATTCATTACTAACCATATCTAGAGCAACCAGGAAAGTATAAATCTTCAAAGCTCAATATCTGTCTCCTCCCACCAAATTAACTGGCCTGAAATCGCCAAGCTTGCCTCCTGAGCGAAAGAGTAAAGCACCAGCTAGATCTGGATCGAAATGAAGACAGATGCGGTCTGAGCAGCGCAATAAATGCCTACTTCCATTATCACAGACGGTTTTTAATAAAAAAACCGTCTGTGAATTATCGCAGACGGTTTTGAATTAATAACCGACTGTGATAACCAGCTTATCGCAAACGGTTTTTAATTAAAAACCGTCTGTGATAATCTGGGATTATCACAGACGGTTTTTAATACAGACCATCTGTGATACTAAATTATCACAGACAGTTCATTGTTAAGAACCGTCTGTGATACTCGTTTTCCCCGACGCCGCCAACACAGACGGTGTCCAAATTAAAACCGTCTGTGTTAGTGTTGGTCACAGACGGTTTTGTCAAACCGTCTGTGATTGGCCGTCTAGTATTATAGGCTTTCTGTAGTAGTGGATGCTTTCAACTAACTATAAAATTCAAAAGAGAAGTGGCTTTCGAAGCCACCGCAATATCAAATGGAGCCATTTTTTTTTTTGGCAAGTTTAAGCCTAAGTTGATTGCTACATCTATTACCAAGTTGAGTACAATTGAGCTTTAGGAATCTCTGCAAGTGCAGTGTTGTAGCATTTTAAAAGTCTTGCTCTGATTTAGTTTTCACCTCCTCCTGCAATGCGAGTACATCCAAATGTACCGTTCCTCTTGCTCTCATTTCTATTACAAACATAGCATTGTAATTTCCGCTTGCTATTCTTGGTTTCATGACTTGAAAGGGAAATAGTAATTTACTATCTACGTAAGCAAAGTTCCGGCTTAAGGCAATACCATGCACATTTTTTTTTTAGAAAATGGAAGAAAGACTTCCCGCCTCTGCGTTTCCGCACACAGCGTTTGCAATACCATGCACATGTATGCGAAAGATGCATGTCCGGATGTAATTCGTGAAGCTACAACCCGGCGTGGATTGAACAGTCACAAACACATGTAGATCCAAAACCGTGCATAACAAAGTCATTATGATTTATACTAAATACTTGGGCATAGCATGTTGGCCACTTGACAACATTACAACACACACAAGAAGGATGCAGTACACTCAGTACACGCCTTGATCGAGTTTAGACAGGCACACGATCATATCACGTACACAATCACACAACAATATATAAGATCGAGGAGCAAAGGGCCTTTCACATGCTCCACTTATTTAGCCGTACTTCTTGACGCATATATAGTAGTACGTTCGATCACTCATCACGAGCAGTTGCTGGGCATGGTGAGGCCGCATTTGCCGGGCAGCGCCATGGCACGGCTGGGGTCGATGTGGTAGATCCTCATCCATATGCCGGCGACGCCCCTGTACCGGCAGATGCACGCGAGGTCGGCCTTCCCAAGCGCAGTGCAGCACTCCGCCGACGGGCTGGCCGTCGGGTTGTTGACAGCCGCCGCCGGCTGGCACAGCTTGAAATCGTCGTTCGACATGTTGCAGATGGCGTGCACGCCCTCCATTGTGGTAAGGGACACCGCCAGAACAAGAAGCAGTGCAGCCAATGCTTGTGGCTTTGCCATGGATGCTGATTTTTGTATGATAATTTCTCTAGTTAGTGGATTGCTAGGAGGTTTTGGTTTTAGTTTTTGCTTTGGGGATGTGTGAGAAGAAAGTTTTGGTGAATGGTCCTATTTATAGGAGCAGGCTATTTGTAAAGTAGCCCTTGATATGTTGATCATTGTGATTTCCTGCTGTATACAAATTTTACGCCAAAAGAGAACCACAGAGGAAGTGATTAATTAGTTGGAATGGTGCCCGTGCTGTTTATTTTAAGAGCACCATCTAAAATAAATGAACTTTGCAATCGGTAATTAAGGCCCTGTTTGGAGTGCAAGGAATTTAATTTTACAATAAACTGTTCAATTTCTATAGGATTCTGGAAAAGTTACTGTTTTCGTGATGTGATTCTGACCATTATCTTTTTATATCATGCTGGCAGTTAATTCTATGATCATAAAGCAGTACAAATTACTACATTATCAAAAAATACTAGTACCGTTACTGTGAGGCAAACCATACTCTCTATGCCATAACCATTGTAAGACAACCAACAGGTCAATGGTAGTGAACAATCCATACAAATAACCCACCTAACGCATGTATGTTTGGTGGGGATCAAATTATTTTTAGCCGAGATTATGAGGCGCCACACAGATTAAGATATCCTTAAAATGGTAAGTGATAAGAAAAAAACCAAGAACACGTACAAGGAACTATTTACCCTTTTTTCAAGATGGTGGATGGTTTTAAACGCATGACCCTAAGCGATCACAACCTTGTGTTCTAACACTATACATCGATACAAACTTTTTCCAACCATGAAAGTTAGCCCAAGGAATCAATCATGAATGGGATGCTATTTTATGCTTGCTGCGAGAACCGTGATTGGGAAATTCTGTCCCGAGGTTGTTAATTAGTTTGCAGATTGCCTGGAGTACAAGAAAAACCCTTCTATTCACACTTTTCTAGAGGTGCTTTCCGATTTCTCTAAAATAATACGTTCTTTTGTGCAGAGGCGCTTTTTAAAGACACTTTAAAAATCATTCAAAAAATTGTAGTCTAGAGACAGTTCTAAGACGTGCTCCAGACACGCAGAATTTTGTCTTGTAGAGATATTTCTAAGACATTTTTTCACGCGCTTTCCTACTCAGTACAAGAGGCGTTTTTTAGGTGGTTGATATTTGTGTTAAAAATACTACATATAAATATTACAAGACACAACTAAACAAGTGGTGTTGTTAGGTTCATGTGGTTAGTGCGACAAGTCTAAAAGGAGTATTCAGATGAGGTCTAGAGTTCGAGAACTATCCTTTGCAAGAGTCCACACACGTTATAGCAGTAGCACAATTTAACGTTTCTATGTATCACTCTATTTTCTTAAATATATAATAAAGTGTCTCTAAAAAATATCACAAACAATATAGTGTTTTATTAAGTTGGCTCTTCGTTCATAATGACATTATGCATACAAAGGCACTTAT
The DNA here is from genome assembly GCA_017311315.1 of Dendrocalamus latiflorus. Taxonomy (NCBI): domain Eukaryota; kingdom Viridiplantae; phylum Streptophyta; class Magnoliopsida; order Poales; family Poaceae; genus Dendrocalamus; species Dendrocalamus latiflorus. Next base: position 13,157,104 of record CM029644.1, on the reverse strand, counting down.
ATAGTGTTCAGAAAAACATTTCAACAATAGTGCAGATGTTGAAGTATAAGTTAATTGTCTGTTTTTCCTCATCAGTTTGAACTTTTCGACGAATGGTTGGAGCATACAACTCAATACGGTATCAGAGCTAAAAGATTTTAAGTTCAAAATCCGGTTGACTCAATTAAAGAAAAATAATTACAATCTACTTGTATCTCACGTCTTATGCCTGCTTAGGTCTGAGTTGGTAGAGATAGAGAAAAACGCCTCTACCGTGTTATGAAATCATCTCTAACGAGGCTCTGGAGCTCGTACATCTGATCCTAGATTGTTGTGCCTACATCGATATGGTGATATATTAATCATGGGGTTGATGGAAATAGCCTATCGCTAGCATGAAGAAATCATTTATTCAATCGAAGAAGGTAGGAAATCATTGGGTTCTGACAGCGGCCATCGATCGGATTAATTAGACAAGCACGTTCCGTTAAAAGGTTAAAATTGGATGAATCTAGTCAATCTACTACTCTAGCTTGAGGGCCATTCTTCAGATCATACAAAGATCGGGTTGATCTCGGGCGCTGGTCGTACTTTGCCGACTTCAGTAGTGCAGTTGGGGGAGCACCAGTATGCATGATCGGTTGTTGGTGGATAGCAAGCTCAGGTATTGCTGATCATGATAACATTTGAAAACTTCAAAAGTTTGGCGCAGACGTCGACCAGCACTTCAGATTAGTATGAAAAGCGTGTATCGTTTATATCTATCAGATATTTGCTGCCGACCATCACTTGTCCGTGCTTATGGTATTACATTGTGTCACAGTATTAATTAGTCCATTATACTCATTAAGATGTTTTACGATATACATCACTAAGATTTAAGATTGTATTGGTTGTCATTTAATTTCTACCTCTTACCCTTGCTTTTAAGCCTACGAAATGGCACTACTACAAAAAGCCTAATACTAGACGCTAAATCACAGACGGTTTTGTGAAACCGTCTGTGATGTACACTATTGCAGACGGTTTTAATTCAGAGGCTGTCTGTGGTATTTGTGGCGGGAAAAAGGAGTATCACAGACGGTTCTTACCACTGAACCGTCTGTGTACTGTAATATCACAGACGGTTTTATAATAAAAACCGTCTGTGATATTCCAGATTATCACAGACGGTTTTTATTATAAAACCGTTTGTGATAATCTGTAATATCACAGACGATTTTTATTATAAAACCGTCTGTGATAATCTGGAATATCTCAGACGGTTTTATAATAAAAACCGTCTGTTGTGGCTACAGACCAAACAGAGAGAGAGATGGTACTGGAGAGGTGGGAGTGTTCTGTCTCACCCTCCCCCTCATCTTGATATATATATTCACATGGGGTATACTTTTACAGTTATGCCCTTACATCCACACATCCCTATTAGGGGCACTTATGTCATTGCACATGTTATTCTGGCACTTATACCCTCCTAACAGGCCTGCTGGGCTTAGGTGGGGGCCACCCCTACGACAGGAGCCTCTCATGGTGAAGGGCTTCACAGGGCCGAAGCCATGCCGCCGAGTCCTTTGGCCCCCTCCGTCCCCTGCGGCCTGTGAATTTCTCCAAGCTTGTGGCTGGGGAGCCTGAGGTCTGGGATGGAAGGAGCCTTGTTGCAGCAGACGCGCGCGCTCCGTCCCCTACCCCTCGAACGGGTGGCAGCGAAGCTGGCGCCTAGTCGAACTAGATGCGCGCGCTCCGTCCCCTACCCCTCGAACGGGTGGCAGCGAAGCTGGCGCCTAGTCGAGGTAGACGCGCGCGCTCCGTCCCCCACCCCTCGAATGGGTGGCAGCGAAGCTGGCGCCTAGTCGAAGTAGACGCGCGCGCTCCGTCCCCCACCCCTCGAACGGGTGGCAGCGAAGCTGGCGCCTAGTCGACGTAGACGCGCACGCTCCGTCCCCCACCCCTCGAACCGGTGGCAGCGAAGTTGGCGCCTAGTCGACGTAGACGCGCGCGCTCCGTCCCCCACCCCTCGAACGGGTGGCAGCGAAGCTGGCGCCTAGTCGACGTAAACGCGCGCGCTCCGTCCCCTACCCATCGAACGGGTGGCAGCGAAGCTGACGCCTAGTCGAAGTAGACGCGCGCGCTCCGTCCCACACCCCTCGAACGGATGGCAGCGAAGCTGGCGCCTAGTCGAAGCCGAGGCGCGTGCGCTCCGTCCCCTACCCCTCGAACGGGTGGCAGCGGAGGCTGGCGCCTAGCTCGAAGTAGTCGCGCGCGCACCGTCCCCTACCCTTCGAACGGGTGGCAGCGGAGGCTGGCGCCTAGCTCGAAGTAGACGCGCGCGCTCCGTCCCCTACCCTTCGAACGGGTGGCAGCGGAGGCTGGCGCCTAGGTCGAAGCCGAGGCGCGTGCGCTCCGTCCCCCACCCCTCGAACGGGTGGCAGCGGAGGCTGGCGCCTAGCTCGAAGTAGTCACGCGCGCTCCGTCCCCTACCCTTCGAACGGGTGGTAGCGGAGGCTGGCGCCTAAGTCAAAGTAGACGAGCGCGCTCCGTCCCCTACCCTTCGAACGGGTGGCAGCGGAGGCTGGCGCCTAGCTCGAAGTAGTCGCGCGCGCTCCGTCCCCTACCCTTCGAATGGGTGGCAGCGGAGGCTGGCGCCTAGCTCGAAGTAGACGCGCGCGCTCCGTCCCCTACCCTTCGAACGGGTGGCAGCGGAGGCTGGCGCCTAGGTCGAAGCCGAGGCGCGTGCGCTCCGTCCCCTACCCTTCGAACGGGTGGCAGCGGAGGCTGGCGCCTAAGTCAAAGCCGAGGCGCGTGCTTTCCGTCCCTACGCTGAGATTGGAGCTTGGCGCCGGTATGGTTGCGCTCCGGGGCTGTTGTGACCTTGCAGTCTGGTAGTGCGCTTTTAATGGCGGCTAGAATCACGCCGACGCCTGGCCTGGCAGAAGTCAGGCTGTCGCGTCGTGCAGTCTGCCATTCTGCAGGTGGGACACGTGGCGACTCACGACTGGTGCGTCGTGGGATGTGAGCAGTTGCGTAACCGCGGCCGTTCGCCTCGTCCCCCGAGAAGTTGGACGCGTGTTGAAGGCGTGGAGGCGTTGTGCGCTGCTTGGCCACCTACCCGGCACGGCCCTCTAGGCCCCGGCGGTTCTTCTTTCCAAATCTTGGGCAGCCGAATCGCTGCGAATTTGATTTGTCTGTGCGTTGAGCCATAAGACGGGCGAGCGGCCTTTATAAGGCGCTAGTGTTGAGGTGGAGGCACACATTCTTGCTTGGCTTTTTGATCTGCCGCTTTGCTTCCGCCCGTGCTAATTGTCACGCCAGTTGCTCCTTTGCCTGCTTCTTCTTCCCTTGTCGTGCAGAGCGATGGCTAGCCATGACGACGCCACCTACCACCCCCGCAGCGGTTCCTTGCCTAGCCAGGGCGAGGTGACCCATCCTTCCAAGGAGTACAAACTGGTGCCGCGGGGGAGCTCGCGCGCCAACAAGTGGTAGAGCGCCATGGAGCACTCGGGAGGCTCCTGCTCCCGTGTGCTAGGGAAGAGCTGCATGACTGAAGGGACGCTGCAGCGACTCGTGGATGAGGGGAAGATCGTGGATCGCAATGGGACTCGCCTACCCCGCCGGGACGAGACGGAGCCGAAGCCCGGGGCCATGGAGGCGATTGTTTTCGTTGCGTTCTTCGATGCCAGCCTTCGAATGCCCTCCACGTTGTTCGTGGGTGAAGTCCTGCGGGCCTACCAGTTGGAGCTAGCCCAGTTGACGCCCCACGCGATACTCCGCCTAGCTGTCTTCACGTGGGCGATGCGGACAGAGGGGTGGCGTCCCAGCGCAAGCTTATTCGCCACCCTGCACGACGCACACTGTCGACCCAGAAAGGTTGACAGGGCGGTGTCCAACTTCGGCGGTGTGGACTTCGTGCTCCGGGCGTCATGCGCGACGTTGTTCCCTGTGCCAGCCTCGTCAGGGCAATGGGCGTCCGGCTGGACGCGGTGGTGGTTCTATTACACCGTGACCGACAAGAGCAGAATGCAGTGCCGAGGTGGGCCGATCTCGTTTAACAGTACGCCGAGTCTGAAGGCGGAGATTGACGACACGCAAAAGCTACAGAGCCTTGTCGGTGTCGCCCGTCGAATGAGCGTGCGCGACCTAGCCGAGGAGTTCACGATGCATGGGGCGGCGCCACTCTCCTCCCGAGGGAAGTACGTTGGACAGAATGGCCCTCGCGAGGACGGGTTCGATCCATCCGTATCTCGCCTGCTTCCGCCCTCCGCCCCTTGTAAGTCGCCCAGCACGCTTTACACGCGCCATTGTATCTGTTTGGCTTCCGCCTGACTGACGTGATCTCCTGCGCAGTGGCTCGGCTAGAAGATGCGGAGCGCGCTGTTGCGGCGCTCCTTGGCCCGTACACGCTTAAGGAGCACCGGGCTCGCGAGGCCGTAGTCAAGGAGGCTACGCAGGGGCGGGTAAACCGCACCTGCGAGGCTGTGGGCATTACCGTGCCCGAGCGGGCGGTGCCGGAAGAGCTTCCCGCCGGGACTCCAGGCGCTCAGGACGGTGATAGCCCTACGGGGGTGCTATCTTCGCGACGCCGGGCCCGTTCCCCGGCTGCCGTATGCGACCCGGCAGCCCCCCCGGCGGCTAGCCCAGCTGAGACGGGGCGTGCGACCGACGGTGGGCCTGGCCATACTGCTTCGGAGGGGCGCACCGCCGCGGATCCCCCGGCACCTTCTGCCGACGCCCACGAGCCCGTGCTCGGGCTCGCGGCCATCGTTGAGTTGGAACTCGTCAACCCGGGGGGTGGCGTCGTTCCTGGCGAGCAAACCACGGTGGAAGGTGCGTTATCAACCGCAGCGGCCGACGAGGGCGTGCCCCCTACAGAGGAAACCGTGGGGGTGACGGTAACCGGAGCTGGTCCTGCCGTGGAAGAATCGCCTGTGCCATCGCAGGCGAAACGCCCTTGGACTCAGTCCCCGCCGCCAACGAGGGGTCGATACGCTGTTGCGGGGCCTTGCCGCAGGATTGCGGCGTCTGGCGCGGCCGAGAAGACCTTCTCCCCGACCGTCGAGGCGCCCGCCTCCCCCTGGGTGGTCGAACCGGCGCCACTTCCTACCGCGACGAGGGGCGCAGGAGGTAGGCGTGAGTCCCTTTCTTCACTTGACTTCGCGAGACTTTCTCCGATCTACTCGCTCATTCTGCCAACATCAGACGAGACGAAGTCTCCCGGACGTGGCGAAGGATCGAGCAGCGGAGGTATGCGCGAAGTCGGAAGCCTTGTGCAGGGTGCCCCGCAGGTGTCCGCCGTTGTTGACGTGGCTGTGGCCTCGGTAAATCCTGGCGCGTTGCGGCCGGGGCTCGCTCGCTCGGACTTCCTCCCGCGCCCGGAGATATTTTGCGACCTTACCGCAGCCGCAGAACGTGCCGACAACGGCCTCAACCGGGAGATGTTGTCGTCATGCGAGGGGGGACTCCTAGCGCTCGCGCTACAGGCCTCCGAGATGAGGGTAAACATGTGCGCTTCAGCTTTGTAAGGTACTGCTGGACGCCTGCTGATTTGTTGTGTTTGCCAGACGCTTGCCCTCAGCCGGTCTTTTGACGAGGCCCGCGTTCGGGAGCGGAGGGCTCTGGAAGCCAGCCTTCGTGAAGCAAACACTGCTTTCGCCGCGAAGGATGAGGAATGTCGCGCGCTGGAGGGCGCCATGGCGGCCGCACAACTCGAGGCTACGGAAGCTCGGCGCGCCGCGGCTGAGGAGCGCGCCACCTTCGTGCAGCAGATTGCCGCCCTAGAAGGGGAGAGCGCCCAGCTGGCGGAGTCTGTTGCCGAGAACCGCCTCGTCTTGGAAAATGCGTCCATGTCGGCATGGCGGGCCATGGAGTCTCTGAACCAGGCCCTCCGAGATTTGTGCGTCCGAGTGCCGGACACTACGCACAGGCCGAAGGCCCTGTCGGAGACGCTCGGGCTGATCGAGGAGGGGGCCGGCGTTGCTCTTCGTGGCGCCAGAACCTTTGGCGAGCACTACAGCTATGTTGGTGCGTGCTTCGCCCTCGCCCTGCTTCACACTCGTGGGTGTAGGCATACCCATGAGCTAGCGAATCCTCAATTGGATCCTCCCGGCCGAGCAGAGGTTATGTCGGACGCCATCCGCTCCATCGGGCCTAGCCTGCAGAACTTCCACCAACGGATCTGGGGCCGCTTCGGGGAAGATGCAGCGAGGGTCACCGTGCAGCAGACGCTGCATGGGGAGGGGGACCTCCTCCAGTGGCTTGAAGGGGTCCTTCAGCGCCGCGGCGACGACGGCACGGGTTCGTCCGCACCGCGCCAAGGCTGAGCGGTTGTTCGGGTAGGGCAGGGGGATGATGTACTGGTTCTTACGCTTGTGACCATGTAACCCCATTGCTTTTATAATGGAACCAAGTAATACCTTATGCTTGGTGTTACCTGTCGCCGAACGCGGAGGGCCGGTCTGCGCATCTCGTTTATACTCCGCGGGGTGGCGCGTGCGGAGGCGAACCTCGACGCTACGACTTCCTTTATAGTCCGGAGACTCGCGCGTGCGGAGGCGGACCTCGACGCTACGTCTTATTTAAAGTCCGTGGACTGGTGCGTGCGGAGGTGGACCTCGACGCTACGACTTCCTTTATAGTCCGGAGACTCGCGCGTGCGGAGGCGGACCTCGACGCTACGTCTTATTTAAAGTCCGTGGACTGGAGCTTGCGGAGGCGGACCTCGACGCTATGACTTCCTTTATAGTCCGGAGACTCGCGCGTGCGGAGGCGGACCTCGACGCTACGTCTTATTTAAAGTCCGTGGACTGGTGCGAGCGGAGGCGGACCTCGATGCTACGACTTCCTTTATAGTCTGGAGACTCGCGCGTGCGGAGGCGGACCTCGACGCTACGTCTTATTTAAAGTCCGTAGACTGGTGCGTGCGGAGCTAGGCTCGACGCTACGTCTTATTTATAGTCCGTAGACTGTCGCGTGCGGAGCTAGGCTCGACGCTACGTCTTATTTAAAGTCCGTAGACTGGTGCGTGCGGAGCTAGGCTCGACGCTACGTCTTATTTATAGTCCGTGGACTGTCGCGTGCGGAGCTAGGCTCGACGCTACGTCTTATTTATAGTCCGTGGACTAGTGCGTGCGGAGGCGGACCTCGACGCTACGTCTTACTTTATAGTCCGGAGACTGTCGCGTGCGGAGCTAGGCTCGACGCTACATCTTATTTATAGTCCGTGGACTAGTGCGTGCGGAGGCGGACCTCGACGCTACGTCTTACTTTATAGTCCGGAGACTGTCGCGTGCGGAGCTAGGCTCGACGCTACGTCTTATTTATAGTCCGTGGACTCTGTTAAGCTCCGCGCGGACAGGGGATGCTTTGGGAACAGCAACCTTTATTGAACTCCCGTTTGCGCGGGCGAGCATCGCATAACAAAGGGCTGGTGGCTCTACGCTTGCTGTCCTGCTTCTAGGCGTAGTACCGCCGCAACCTGTCCGCGTTCCATGTGTGCCGGAGGGCTTGTCCTTCGAGCGTGGCGAGGCGGTACGCCCCCTTCGGCAATGCCTCCGTCACGATGTACGGGCCTTCCCACTTGGACTCCAGCTTGCCAACGGTCTCCGCCTGGAGTGCCACTCTGAGAACGAGATCCCCAGGCTTGAACCCCCGCGGGCATATGGAGCGGTCCCGAGTACGCATTGTCTGCCGTGCATACATCTCGACATGGTGGGCTGCATCTGCCCGTATCCCGTCGAGGAGGTCCAAGGACACGCGGCGCTCCTCTTCGGGTGCTTGGACGAGGACCCTCCGTGAGCCGGCCTTGATTTCCTCGGGCGTCACCGCCTCGTCATCGAAAAGGAGCTTGAACGACGTGAATCCCGTCGGGCGCGTTACCGTTGTGCGAAGCGACCATAGAACACTGTGAAGCTCGCTTGGCCACTTGCCCTTCGGCAACCCGACCAGGCGCTTTTTGATGGCGGCGGAGATGGCGCCATTCGCCCGTTCGACCGCCCCGTTGGACTGGGGATGCCCTACCGAGGCGAATCGGAGTGTGATGCCCATGCTGTCGCAATAGTCTTTGAAGAGGGTGGCGTCGAACTGCAGGCCATTGTCAACCGTGAGCTCCCGGGCCACATCGAAGCGACATATGATGTTTTGCCATAGGAAGCGTTGTATGGCCGCAGAAGTTACTTTGGCCAGGGCCACCGCTTCCGGCCATCTGGAGAAATACTCCAGCGCGACTACCACGAACCGGAGGTCCCCTGGAGCTCGGGCAAGTGGTCCTACTATATCAAGGCCCCAGCGTGCCAGTGGCCACACCGGGGGAATGGGGTTGAGGCTCGTCGGGGGCCTGCGGATGATGCGGGCCATCCACTGGCACCCTTGGCACCGACGGACGAGGTCCTGGGCGTCGGTGATGGCAGTTGGCTAGTAGAAGCCTTGCCTGAACGCCTTGCCGACTAACGACCTTGGTGCCAGGTGGGATCCGCACACGCCCGCGTGGATCTCCGCCAGGAGCTCCTGCCCCCCCTCAGTCGAGAGGCAGCGCAGGAGCGGTGCGCAAACCCCTCTCTTGTAGAGTATCCCTTCGAACACCTGGAAGGACCGTGCGCGGTGCTGCAAGCGCCGAAGCTCAGCAGGGTCCTCCGGCTCGGTGATGCCTTGCAAGAAATTGAAGATGGGCTCTCGCCAATCTCCTGGCCGATCAATGCGGTGGACGAGTGCCGCGTCCCGGTTGTCCTGCACGATGGCCGCCTGTGCTAAGACCTCGTAAAACGCCCCCTCAGGGGGGGCAGTTGCTGGCTGGCCGCCTTAGCGAGGGCGTCGGCCTGCTCATTCTCCGCGCGGGGGATGGCCTTGACGGTGACACCCAAAAAGTGCCTTTCCCTCGCCCTTACCGCCGCGAGGTACTTGGCCAACTCAGGGTCCTTGGCTTGATATGACTTGTCCACATGGCCAGCCACCAAGCGCGAGTCGGTGCGGACCAACACCCGTCTCGCGCCGACTGCCTTGAGCTTCGCCAGGCCAAAGAGCAGTGCCTCGTATTCAGCCGTGTTGTTGGTGGCGGGGAAGGCAAGGCACGCCGAGTATAGCAAACGCTGTCCTTCGGGCGTGACAATCACTGCTCCGACGCCCGCGCCGGCGACGCTGTAAGCTCCGTCGATTGTAAGCGTCCAGACGGGATCATCGTGCGTCTGGACAGGTTGGGCCGGCGGGGTCCATTCAGCGAGAAAATCCGCCAGGACTTGGGATTTGATTGCCGTTCGGGAGGCATACGTCAAGGAGAAGGGAGCGAGCTCGGCAGCCCATTTGCCGATGCGCCCTGTGGACTCCTTGTTGTGTAGCATCTCCGCCAGGGGGAATGAGGAAGGCACTGTGATCGGGTGGGCCAGAAAATAATGCCGAAGCTTCCTGGAGGCCATGACCAGCGCGTAGGCGAGCTTCTCAAGCTCCGTGTATCTTGTCTTGGCGCCTTGGAGGGCTTCAGAGACAAAGTAGACGGGCCGCTGCATGGCGCCTTCTTCTAAGACGAGGACGGCGCTGACCGCGGTGGCTGACGCGGCCAGATAGAGCAGGAGGGGAGCCTCTGGTGCTGGGGCGACCAGAGTGGAGAGGCTTGCCAGGTGCTGCTTGAGCTCGTTGAAGGCCTTCGCGCAGTCTCCGTCCCAACGAAATCCATCGCACCCGCGGAGTGTCTTCAAAAACGGCAGGCCCCGCTCCGCCGCCCTGGATAGGAAGCGGCTTAATGCTGCCATGCGACCCGCCAGCCTCTGGACCTCCCTCGTTGTCTTGGGCGGCTCCATACCCAGGATGGCGTCTACTTTGTCGGGGTTCGCTTGGATGCCCCGCCCGGACACGAGGAAACCTAGGAGTTTGCCCGCCTGCACCCCGAAGACACATTTGTCGGGGTTGAGCTTGATGCCCGCCTTCCGGAGGTTGTCGAAGGTCTCCTGGAGGTCCCGGCCGTGCAGAGCAAGCTGCCGAGTTTTGACCACCACGTCATCGACATAGGCTTCGACGTTCCTCCCGAGCTGGGCGGCCAGGGCAATGGCGACGAGGCGGGTGAAGGTAGCGCCTACGTTCTTCAAGCCAAAGGGCATTCTGACGAAGCAGAACGTCCCAAGTGGTGTGATGAAACTGGTCTTCTCCTCGTCATCTTCGGCCATGTATACCTGGTGGTAGCCGGAATAGGCGTCCAGAAAACTCATGAGTTCGCACCCAGCAGTGGCGTCGACCAGCTAATCGATGCGCGGCAAGGGGTAATTATCCTTCGGGCACGCCTTGTTGAGTGCCGTGAATTCGATGCACATGCGCCAGGCCCCGCTGGCCTTTTTGACTAGCACCGGGTTAGCGAGCCACTCTGGATGGTGGACCTCGCGGATGACCCCGGCGCGAAGGAGCTTCGCCACCTCTGCTTTGGCCGCCTGCTGCCGATCCATCGACATACGCCGAAGCCTTTGCTTGACCGGCTTGGCGTCTGGGCGGACCGCCAAGCGATGCTCGATTACTGCTCGGTCTACGCCCTTGATGTCCTCCGGGGACCATGCGAAGATGTCAACGTTGTTCTGAAGCACTCGGAGCAGATCCCGTTCGACCCCCGGTGGGAGCCCCTCGCCAATGGACACAAACTGCCCCTCCGCCTGGAGCGGCACCTTCTTGACTCCGCCTTCGGACCGAGGCTTGGGCGTCCACCCGGGGGCGGAGGGCCCATCACCGAGCGCGCCGGAGAGGGCATGCACCGGGCGATGCGGAACGTGGCTGCCGCCTTCGGCACGTCTGGCCAGGTTCTAGTCGCCGAAGACGGTGATAACACCCTCCGGGCCCGGGAGCTTCACACACAAAAACGCGTGGTGCGGGATTGCCTCGAAAGAGTTGATGGCGGGTCGCCCCAGTATGGCGTTGTAGGGGTGCGGGATATCTACGACATCGAAGGTGACATGCTCGGTCCGGATGTTACCTTTGTTGCCCTCCTGACGGAAAGTGACAGGAAGGGACACGTGCCCCAAGGCCTGCAGCGGTTGACCCCCGAAGCCTTGAAGTGGAGCTCCTGGCTGCTCTAGCCGGCTTCGGGGGATCGCCATGCGGTCGAGGGCCTCTGCGAACAAGATATTCGCGGAGCTTCCCCCGTCGACAAGGACGCGCTTGACGTCACAGCGTGCTATGTGGGCCTGGATGACTAGAGGGTCTTGGTGAGGGTACTCCACGCCCCTGGCGTCGTTCAAGTCGAAGGTGATGTTGCGGGGCGGCATCCACAGTTGCGGCTGCTCCCTGTGGGCTTTTGAAGAGGAGCCTCCAGTGATGACGCTGACGGTGCGATGCTGCGCGCCCTCCATTGCGGTGGCTCGTATGGGGCTATCCCTTGGGTGCCCCACGTGGGCTCCGGCGGGGGGCCGAGGAGGCGGAGCCCGAGATCCGGCCGTCACCCTCCGCAGCTCCATCACCGCGGTGCATGCCCTTGTGTAATGATCGCCGTAGCCGTGTACCTCGCACCACTTGCCATAGTGCAAGAGCTCTTGCTCTGCGTGGGGTTGGCCGCCGTAATCAAGTCCGCCTTCCGATCCCCGGTCTCCCCTCTGTGAGGCGGGGTCGGGTCCTTGGCGGGCGCTCTCGGTGTCGAGGACATGATGGGCCGCCTGCAACCGGCGCTGGCGGCGCCGAGGTTTAGGCCTGCTCCTTGAAGAGCCTTCCTGTACTCCAGCCTCACTGCCTCGAGGAGGGCCTCCTCGGGACTCTCGGCTGCGGCCCGGCTTCGAGGAGGGACCACCCGCCCCGACTTCGCGCGGGGGGCGCTCCTCATGGGCGAGGCCGAGGGCGGTAATGCTGCGTCTTCGCGCATCCTCCTCCGCCCGCGCATACTCGTCCATTTTGTCGAAGAGCTTGGCGATTGTCTTGATTGGACTCCGCGCGTTGTACTCGGCCATCGGGCCCGGGCGAAGGCCCTGTATGGCTGCATTAACGACTGTGGTTTCATTAATACTGTTTACCTGGCATCGAATCTTGGCGAAGCGCTTGAAGTAGCCCCGGAGCGTCTCCGAGGGTCTTTGCTTCACAGCGAAGAGTTGGTCCGCATCGATTCGCTCGACATAGTGTCCTTGGAAGTTGCTATGAAGGCGGTCGCGAAGCTGCTCCCACGCGTAGATGGAGCCCGGCTCTATGGTGAAAAACCAAGAGAGCGCCACTCCGTGCAATGCGAGGGGGAATCCCTTCGCCTTCGTGGTGTCGTCTCCGCCCGCGGCCTCGATCGCGGTTTCGTACATGCGCACGAACTCGCGAGGATCCGTGTCACCTTTGTACGGGTCGGTGATGCTAGGGAACTTGAAGTCTTTGGGCCACGCCACCTGCTGCAGCCCCGCCGAAAGCGGGGATTCCGGATCTACGCGCCTCAGCGGGATGCGGCTAGACGTGGGGGCTTCGCGGCTGTCCACCTTCTCTGGCGTGGGCTCGGGCGCGATTACTGGCGCGACCTGCTGGCTCCGAGCCTCTTGTATATCTCGGACGGCTTCGCGAAGGTCCCCTAGTTCCCGCTGGAACGCGTTGAGGGCTGCTAGTAGGGCGCTTTCCACCGCTGGTGTCGTTGGGGCCGCCGGAACGCCCAGCGGACGGGTCGGTGCAGGGACCATCGCCTCCCGATCTCCAGATCCGCCGGATGGTTCGTTGCGGCTACCCCCGGCCGTCTAATTCGTGCTACCGGCGAGGGTGGCGGGGGCTGTCGTTGCAGTGCCAGCGGCGGGGTTGGATGTCGTTGTAGCGGCGCTGGCGGGGTCGGCCGTTGCAGCGCGAGCGTCGATGCCCGCGACCACGGCGCGTACGCCGCCGCCAACTCCTTCGGCGGCCGATGCCGAGGCCCTGGTGTTCGCGCGCTGCTCCGACCCAGCCGTCTTCTTTCCCTTTGCCGCCGCTGGTGAAGCTTTTTTCGGTGCCATCTTTTTCCTTCGGTCTTCAGGCTTGTCCTCGTCCTCCCCACGGACGGCGCCAACTGTTGTGGCTACAGACCACACAGAGAGAGATGGTAGTGGAGAGGTGGGAGTGTTCTGTCTCACCCTCCCCCTCATCTTGATATATATATTCACATGGGGTATACTTTTACAGTTATGCCCTTACATCCACACATCCCTATTAGGGGCACTTATGTCATTGCACATGTTATTCTGGCTCTTATACCCTCCTAAAAGGCCTGCTGGGCTTAGGTGGGGGCCACCCCTATGACACCGTCTGTGATACGTTTCCCGCTTTGCAATCCCTCAAAATTTCAAATTTTCCCGCTTAAGTCCGAGTATGATTCAGTTTTGAGACACCTTCAGTAAAACGGGCATAACTTTTGCATACGGTATCCGTTTTCGACGTTATTGTATTCGTTGGAAAGCTAACGACAAGCCCGATCCAAAAAAACAGCCCGCTTGCACTAGACACCCTCTAAGACCCCGAAAATCGGCCATCTTTGGACCTAAACCTGCGTCGCAAGTTTTTGGTTTCTAATTTTTCCCTTTTTCTTGGTCTTCCTTTTGGAATTTGGATTTTGCTTCAACTAAAAAGTTGTAGATCTCATCGAAACCTTTCAAATGAGTATATATAAGCTATATAAAATTTTCCTATTTTACCTTTTTAAACTAGTTGTTTGTATTGCATCGGTATATAAAAAATTTGTGCTCTAATTCACAGACGGTTCTATATATAGAACCGTATGTGATAATCTGACCGCTGGGCCCGTCGATCCTCCTCAACCCAATCATAGCCAATAGAAATCCACCAATCCTCATCCCACGGATCGTAGCTCCGCCTCTCCGTTCCCGCGCCAAAAATTTTGAACTCCCGCCTCTCCCTCCCTCTCCCTCCCCTATAAATATAACCAAAACCCAGCCTTCTTGCTGGTCTCCTCTTCCTTCCTGTCCTCCTCCTTGCTGTTCTTCTCCTCCTTGTTGTCCTCCTCCTTGCTGTTCTCCTCCCTGCAGACGACGCACAAGTCTACGGGAGGCAAGATACCACAGAAGCAACTAGCTCGTGCCAACCGTGCAGACACTCAATCAACGCCGACGATGGTGGGCGTCAAAGACATCCAGCTCATGCGTTGCATCAGGGGCGAGAAGGCATAGAGGATCTTTGTTTTTTTCTTTGTTCTTGTTGTGTAACCTGCTCGTTGTTTTAGGATATTGTAATGGTAGACTCTAATCTTAATAAAAATGGATGTTTTATGTTTGTGAAATGAATTGAGATGTGAATTGGATGTATACATGTACATGTTGATCTGCTTGTTTCAGAGGGCATGGCTAACATTTCCTGAGGCTAGCCAATAAACAGAAATAGGTATAGGACACTACTACAGAAAAGGTCATCACAGACGGTTCAAAAACGTCATCATAGACGGTTTTCTGAACCGTTTGAATTTATGGGTCAGTGATAATTGAAGGTTATCACAGACGGTTGTCGAACCGTCTATGATATATCAATATAACAGACGGTTTTTAACTGAAAACCGTATGTGATAGCTGATTATCATAGACGATTTTTAGTTAAAAACCGGCTGTGATATTCATATCACAGACGGTTTGTAACTAAAAACCGTATGTGATGTTCTTTTCTACCCATAAATCTATTTGTGTTTATTGGCTAGCCTCAGGAAATGCTAACCATGCCCTCTGAAACAAGCAGATAAACAAGTATATGCATACATACAATTCACATCTCAATTCATTTGACAAACATATAACATGCAATTCACATCACATTTCATTCACAGACATAAGGCATCCATTTCGCAAATGAATTAATTGAAATGAAATAAAATATCCATTAACAAATTCACAATTACAGAGTGATAAGAGCAATAAAAAATCATTGTGCGCAGTGGAACTGTCCATCTGGTCTTATGACTTTAGACCACAAAAACCAAGCGCACATATATGGGGACGCATCCGGCGATGATGTTGAAGAATGCGCGGGTGACAAACTTTAGTTACTAATACTATGAAGCAAATGACACAAATTAGTGTATCAGGTTCATTGAACCGGATACACTAGTGTGTGTCACTTGCTTCATGCCCCTTGAAGGTCTATGTGACATATATTATTACTACAAGGTCTCTAAACAAAGTTCTATGAAGCAAATGACACAAACTAGTGTATCAGGTTCATTGAACAGGATACACTAGAGTGTGTCACTTGCTTCATGCCCCTTGAAGGTCTATGTGGCATATACTATTACTACAAGGTCTCTAAACAAAGTTCTATGAAGCAAATGACACAAACTAGTATATCCGGTTCATTGAACAGGATACACTAGAGTGTGTCACTTGCTTCATGCCCCTTGAAGGTCTATGTGGCATATACTATTACTACAAGGTCTCTAAACAAAGTTCTATGAAGCAAATGACACAAACTAGTGTATCCGGTTCACTTGCTTCATCCCACATTATCGCAGATGGTTTTTAATAAAAACCGTCTGTGATACTCGTTTTATCCGACACTACTAACACGGACGGTGTCCAAATTAAAACCGTCAGTGTTAGTGTCAATCACAGACGGTTTTGTCAAACCGTCTGTGATTGGCCGTCTAGTATTAGGCTTTCTGTAGTAGTGGGAGTAGAAGGGAATATCACAGACGGTTCTTAACTAAAAACCGTCTGTGATATTTATAAATCACAGACGGTTTTTGACTAAAAACCGTCTGTGATTTATAAATATCACATACGGTTTTTAGTTCTATAAATATCACAGATAGTTTTTGACTAAAAACCGTCCGTGATTTATAAATATCACAGACGGTTTTTAGTTAAGAACCGTCTGTGATATTTACGTATCACAGACGGTTCTAAACTAGAACCGTTTGTGATAACTATATATCACAGATGGTTTTTAACTAAAAACCGTCTGTGATTATAACTATCACAGACGGTTTTTAGTTAAAAACCGTCTGTGATATTTGCACCACAAACGATTCGAAAACCGTCTGTGATGACCTCGTATTATTACTGACCCATAAACTCAGACGGTTTACAAAACCGTCTGTGATGACGTTTTTGAACCGTCTATAATGATCTTTTCTGTAGTAGTGTGGTATGGGTGGTTGATGTATTAATTTTATGCACTACAAGAGAATACGCATTTTTCTAGAGGCGTTTTTCCAAGATATACTTGAAATATTGCTCCAGAATTTTGCACTCGAGAGGCGATTTTGAGACTCACTCCAATTCATCTAAATTTTTTTATTGTGTAAAGACATTTTTTTAGATGCTTTTAACTATCTGAAGGTGTTTTTCATGTAAAGACTATTTTAGAAGCTTTTAACTGTCTAAAGGCATTTTTCAGTGGTTGATATTTGTTAAATGATCTACATATAAATATTGTTAGGCACAACTAAACACATGAAGTAGCGAAGTTGAGCTGACTAGTGTGACAGGTTTAAGGAAAATACTATTCCCATGAGGTTTAGAGTTCAAGTATCAACTTTTGCAAGAGTCTACACTATACTAGTAGCACAATTTAATGCCAGTATAAAATCCATCTATTCTATTAGAGACACAATAACCCATCTCTATAAAATGCCACGAATGATATAGCTAGAGACGTTTTAATAATACTTCTCTATGTTCATAATGACAATGCATATAGGTGCTTATGCGGCGTTTTTCAACAGTCTCTACAGCAATGTAAAGATAGAAAAAAAAACGCTTTCTAGCTACTCTATTATAAAAACGTCACTACAAGCAGTTTGTGTTGCAGTGATATTAGAAAAATTGTGGTCTTATTCTAATACGAAGTAGTGAAATTTTCGATCTACTTTTCTATATTTTTTCACAGAAAACTCAAACTTTTGATCACGATTTTACATACCATTAATTGCTCACTCATATATTTCCACACTGACCAAATAAAGGAAATGTCAGTTATTTGGCAGAATTTATGTATTAAATGAATAGAAATCAAATATCCAAAGTATAAAACTGAATTGTACAAGAATTGAAAACACCAATTCCAATTTCAAATTTTGAATTCAAAGTGTAAAAGTATTTATTTGAATGTTAAATGTAGAAACAATGACATTGATATCCAAATTTTTACAAGTTCAGAA
The DNA here is from genome assembly GCA_017311315.1 of Dendrocalamus latiflorus. NCBI lineage: Eukaryota > Viridiplantae > Streptophyta > Magnoliopsida > Poales > Poaceae > Dendrocalamus > Dendrocalamus latiflorus. Next base: position 13,140,084 of record CM029644.1, on the reverse strand, counting down.
AGAGAGATTATTAAATTAAAGAATGTTAACGTTTGAATGGTTGAAACCGGAAAAAGCTGATGGCTCTTAAAAAATTTGTCCTAATTAGTACTTATCAATACAATTTCTTTAACATTAAAATCTTTATTAAAACATGTGGCCGTTCAGATGCATTCATTAATGAATAGTTTCCTCTAATTTCATGGCCCAAAGCACTATCTATTACTAATTCATAAACTAGTCTGTCAGTAATGAACATAAAAATGAACTCAAATAAATGTGTTGGCACTAAAATTACATGTGCGTTGCAGCATTGCTAGCTATTTGCAAGAGTACAATATCGTCCCCGCAGAAGTAGAACTACCTCATTAACTTGTATAGGAAGGTGACACGGTGAAGATTTAGAATGTCAAATTATTAAAGACTTAATGTAGGAGATTGAAGATACAGAATTGGCTAAGGTCACACGATCAAAACACCTAAATTCCCTGATAAATTAGTTATAAGCATTGCTAGCAAAGAAGAGTGAACAAATGCATGCAAAGCTCGCGCATAAAATATGTTCATAATAATTTTGGCAAATAGTTCCAATTAATCGGCCAACTTTGCACGGGGCAAGCCAACATTATATAGTACAGTTCTAACACTTCATTCTGCACTGATTAATTTGTTCATGCACAACTGAGATTCACATCCGCGCAGAGCTCAAAAATTACAGTACACCATGAGAAGCACATACAAGTCTTGTACGTACTTCATTTATTCTCGTAGGTACTTAGGAGTAGTATATTACATTTCTTGATGCATCGATGCATGCATGGCCAGTGATCAGCAGTTGGCGGGCATGGTGAGGCCGCACTTGCCCGGCAGCGCCATGGCGCGGTTCACATCGATCTTGTAGAACCTAACCCGCCAGATGCCGGCGGCGTTCTTGTACTGGCACAGGCACGGCAGGTTTGCCCCCGCCAGGGCAGCGCAGCACTCGGCCGACGGCCCGTCCGTCGGGTTGCGGATGGCGGCCGCCGGCTGGCATGCCCGGATGCCATCACTCGAAAGGTTGCAGATGCCGTGCGCGACCTCAGTGGACGCCGCGAGGACCATCACGACGGCAAGCCGCGCGGCCATTGACTGTGCCTTAGCCATGTGAGTGTGTGTGTTAATTCGTAGTTTTTGTGGAACTGTTTAGGTATTTGTAGGTCTTGAGAGTGGGTTTTCCGGCCAAATTTGGAGTGGTGACTGGTGAGGACTGACGAGTGTTTGGTTAGGATGGTATATTTATAGGGCTAATTATTGTATGTTTTGGGAATGGGAGGCTGTGGCATTAGGATATTGCAAAGTAGTCCTTGATACTTTAATGTGATGTCCATCAGTAAAATATGTGTGTCAAAAGTGGAGAATAGAAAGCAACGTATTGCATACTGAGATCTTGGGGTGTTTGGGATTGCTCCACTCCACGTTTTTCAGCTCCGCTCCACGTTTTTTAGCCAAACAGGTTCAGCTCCACACACTCTGTTCGAGGAAAAAAAGGTGGAGTTGTGAGAGCACCTAAAGGGGTGCTCCACAAACTCCAGATTTTTTGTGGAGCTGCTCCACGGTAGAGTTTGTGGAGCGGAGTTTGTGGAGCAGTCCCAAACACTACTTCATCCTAAATTTTCCGCTGCGCCCTGTCACATGTTCACACCCAAGAGACTTCCATCAAACAATCAATACTACAAATGCTTCGGACATGATATTCTGTCGAGGTTGAACTAATCCTATTACCATCGATCCGTTAGATTCGAGATAGCGGCAACATCAGCCATACCCACGGATTTTACGATGGTTATGTCAACATGCTAAGTCTAATTTCGTGATAGCAAAAATGCAACTTTCATGTAGCATACTAGTATACCTAGGTTGAATAACTTTCTAACAAACTAATTTCTGCCGAGATGGTCAAGGCAGACTTGCCTCGAGTCCCTGCGTCCAACTCCGCCTCTTCTGGAGCCGTCTGCAATCTTGTCCCGGCTTCTAATTCTACTCTTCGCATTAATTCATATAATGTTCAACAATATTAATTCGTATAACAATAATTATTGATGTTGTAACGTAAGCACAAGGATATTTATAATTACAATATAAAACATTTCTCCAAATTCCTTGAACATTTTATTTACATTTTTATATTTAATTCAGGATTTCTTTTCTTTCGTCCTTCCTCCCTAGGCCACCTCACCTCCTAGCAAGCCATCCCGGCTAACCTATCATAGCAGCCACTCTCCATCCTAGGTCAAGCTAAGTCAGGATCCAATCCACCGCTACACAGTACTCGACACACAACTACACAGTACTCGAATATATGAGTGCTCGACAAACGACTACACAGTACTCGAACACACGACTACTATTAATAACAAGATTAGTTCCAACAATCAACCCCCTAAGCTTATTGTCATTATTTGACATGTCGACTCATGACACTAATCACCCACATCATCTTGCCGCACGCAGCAGCCTCCTCTTGCCACACCCAGTAGCATCTTGCATGACTCACGCGCCATTGTCGGTCTCCCATCAACACACCTGATACCAGCATTACCTTGCCACACATAGTAGCATCTTGCCTTACTGGTTGTCGATGTCACGTGCTGACTCTCTTGTGATGATGGCTACGCACCACCATCATTAGTCTTGTGCCGACTCTACTCATGGCATGTCTACACCGTCGTTCATTGCCCTTCACAGCGGCAATCATGCTGACATCGCCACTGCGCATGTTGCGTGTGATGCTGGCACACAACAGGTCTCGCCGTGGCTGCACAGACCCCCGTCATCATGTTCTTAGGTGCTTGGTGCTACAGCCTGCTCATCGCTAGCACCCTGTGCACCTCTACCCAATGCACGCTGCTATGTGTGCCATCATGCCGACCCAAACGCATGTCACTATCCGACCCATGCACGGTCAGGTGCGGTAGCCTCTCGCCTTGGCCCCTCGGACCTTGAGGCTCTGATACCAAATGTTGGAGCTAAACTCATCAGCTCCAGTCGCTACTCTCCAGGAGAAAACGCACGCATGCTTTCTTCCTTGGAATGACACACACACATACGAGTAGGGAGAACAAGTAAACACCTGAGAGACTTCTTTTGTGGCAATGCATGTCTAGTCATAAGCTACAGTAACCGGTCAGTAGTCAAAAGCTATAGTAGCAATGTACTCATAAGTCGAGTAGCAGCCATTGTCGGTGTACTCATAAGTCGAGTAGTAGCCATGGTCGAAGTGCCGTGGTAGTAAGTTGTGGTTGGGCATCTGAGTAACGGCTGTACTTGAGTTGGCCGAGTCGTGCGAATTGTGGAGAAGATCCAGGACAATTGTATGACAATAGGTCCTAGTTGTTAGCTAATGGAGTTAGTGCGTGTGTGGTCGTGTGACCATGTGTGTGAGGCTTATTTAAGCCATGTACCTCCTGTTAAGTAATTAAGAAGTGAGTGAATAATAGAGAAAGAAGGAATGGTGTGCGTTGGCACAAAAGAAGTCTCTCTTGTGTTTATTCCTTCTCCCTACTCGTGTACATGTGTTGTTCCAAGGAAGAAAGCATGTGTGCATTTTTCTTGAAGAGCAGCGATTAGAGCTGATGAGTTCGGCTCCAACACCACCAACGCTACTCATCTACCACGCTCTTGCACTAGCATGACTGTGCATCAATTTAATATGCCAAAAGTAGTGGGGAACAAGGTCTAGAATTTTACGTAAACCCCAACAGTCAGAGGGAATCGATGAAGTCACCAGTTCTTCATGATCTCCCATTGACCTCCACTCTGGCATGCCCCCCTGTTGGACCGAAATGGCGACAGAGGGGGGTGAATGTCGCTTTCTAAAAATCGCCCCCAACACGTATCTTCTTCTCCAATAGCTATGGGAGCTATGAAGGTAAAAGACCAGTGCTCACAAGACACCCCAGCAGCAGGAAAAACATAAATACAGAGACCAGCAAGCGAGAAAAATCAAATCGGGAAAAAAGTGGCCTCAAGCGGTAGTACCGCTGATACGGGCGGTAGTACATATGATCGGTAGTACCGCTGGTCCGAGCGGTAGTACCTATGATCGGTAGTACCTCTCCAGGAGCGGTAGTATCTCTCGAGAAAAACAGCAAACGGGAAATTCAGAAAAATGAGAGATTCGCAACGATTCTTGGATTCTTGGCTTGGGAAACTTTGAGAAAACCTAGGGAACACTCCCAGAAGACTAAGCCAAGAGCCAATAACAAGAAATCCACTCCAAGAATCAAGAATTTCAGATTTGGGTAAAAATCTGAAATCTTGCAAGAACCGAGCCAAAAACCAAATAACTCCCCAACCGTTGATCCTTTGGCTATGAAATTTTGAGGGAAGCTAAATAATAGCCTCTGGACTCTTCATATCAAATTTCAAGCCATCTTAACAAGGGAGTCAAAAACTGGACCAAAACCAAGAAACGAAGAACAAGAACACAGAGGGCTCAAAAGAGAAATCTGAGAATCAAACTCTGTTTGCTCTTGGGATTAAATAGCCAAATGACTTTTGAGCATCACCCAAGTCATAGCAACCCATTTTGGCACTCCCCAACAAGCAAGAAACCAAAACAACGAAAATCAAGAAATCTTGCACATAAGGAAAAACGATGAACAGAGGCTATGAACAGAGAAAGCAAACTTCAGTTTTTCATTTCTTGAATCACAGGGAATACAGAGGAGTTCCGATACCCCGACTTGATACAAAAGGAAAAATTACAAACTCCTCAATCCATCCTCTCCCTCTCTACTCAAGAACACCACTCAAGAACACACGAGGGAGGAGGAACACACACTAGGACTCACACCTAGAACACATCGTAGATAACAGAGGGAGCACTACTCTGCCACTACTACCAACTCACACCAACTAAAGTCTAAAGCCAAAGCAAGCCACCAAAGCTTCTTTTGACTCTAAAACCCTAATCTTTACCCAAGTGCTCAAGGAGGGCATGCAGCCCCTCCTCTCCTTTTATAGCGCCTGGCTAACGGGTCTCCGCCCCGTTACGCCCGCTACGTCCAACGGAGCCCGCTCCCGCTTGTGCAGCCTTGCGAATTTCCCGATTCGCCCCTCCTGCACCTTCCGGGAAGCTTCCGCGCTCCTTGTCGCCCACGACTCGCAACCACATCGAATCTCCGCCGTCTTTGACACATCCGACCATTCTGACCTCAACGCCACCTGCGTCTAGTCCGGTCACCTCGTGTCTCACCACGACTCCGCTTCGACATCCTGCAGTCACACAGACAAGAACCACGTCAAATAGCACCGCTCGACACATGAAAGCATAAATACCATCACACTTACCATGCCGAAGTCCAAACCTGTCAAAACATTAGAATATGCATCCTAAGCCCAAATGACCAAGTTTGACCAAAGTCCGACCGAGCCCGATTGCGCCACGCAACGACTTGACTCCGAACCACTCAAACCAAACTCGACTGACCTAAACCTTTGTCAATTACTCATCACTCTCATGGAGCACGACCACATGGTCTCTCAATCTCCCCCTTGATGAGTCTATTGACAAACGCAGAAAAAGCATTAAGAAGAGTTTGATTTTGAAGAGTCCAACATGGTCCAAAGAATGAAATGAAGCTAATGACCATGTCGACAGAAAGGAACACTAGAGCAACTACTGAAAGAGCAAATTGATCTCCAAAGCTCTAAACTGTTCCCAACAGACTTTTTCTTCTCTATTCTCCCCCTTTTGGCAATAAACGCATCAAGATATAATAGAGAGAATATGACATGTCAATGGATGAATATGGCTGAAGTTTGTTTATTTAAGCATTTTGAGCCATGAGAATTATCCATAATGACCATAATGTAATACACCAAGCCATAACTAAAAAAACGCTATCTAGATCATGACAACATATATATAAACCAGCTAGAGCACAAAGTTGACAATCTGAAATGTAATGCATTTTGAGAGCAAGTCAAGTCATCAATGAGTAAAGTCTAGCTAGAGACATCCAAGGATGATGCAGGCCATGTCAATAAGCTAAGCGGAACAAAGAAGCTAACATTGAGTCCAAATAGAGTGCTATAAGCTCAAGATTGAAACATTGGTTAAGGTACTTGGTTCTGATTGTAGATGAAGCAAATTGAGCACATTAAACATTGTCTTTTGAAAGCATATGGTTGTTTTCAACCCAATTTTTTGTTTATGTGCTAGATCTCAAGCCGTATGCGACTACTCCAAGCAATAAGCTTAAGAAGATAGTCTAGGTCATCCAAAACTCCCCCTGAGTTCATGCCTAGTGCAATGGCAAGCTGTCTCATGAGAAGGAATTGGTAAAATCAGTTTTTTCGCACAAATATGGTGGTTGTCAACCAACATTTTGTTTTATCATGTGCTAGATCTCAAGCCTTATGCGACTACTCCAAGCAAGAAGCTTAAGAAGATAGTCTAGGTCATCCAAAACTCCCCCTAAGTTCATGCCAAGTGCAATGGCAAGCCGTCTCATAGGAAAGAATTGGTGAGATCAGTTTTTTCGCACAAAAGAGATCTTTTTGCTTTTTAACACATTGTACTAACTCATGTATCATCAGGAGACTAAAACAGCTCAAACTAAGGCTCAATATAGATTCAACGCTCTACTCAGCCTATTTGACATGGCATGAATCATAAAAGGATAGCTCAAGAAAAACTAAACTCAAATGCTAGCATGACAAGTTTAATTTAAGTTGATCAATTTTACTTAACTTATCATGGCAAACGCTAGTCTACACATATGAAGTCATGATAAATCTAGCAAGCTAAGCACAAGTCATGGCAAGGTGTAAAGCATTGTAAACATGTCATAGCAGGGTAATAATCAAGGCTCAATGTAGTTATATATTACAATGCTAAATGCTAAAATGCAGAAAAATCCAGCTCCCCCTCAACATGACATGCAACTTTTAGTTCAAGTTGAGTTAAGTCACAATTAAGCTCCAGAAGCTCCCAAATGAACTCTCCTTGAACCAAAGCAATAAATCGAGAAGCTGGCAAATAAAACCAAAACAGGCAGTCCTTAAAGCATAGAAAAGATATAGAAGCAACTATGGCTTAAACTGACTCTCATCTACCCCAAATGACTCCAGGACTAACAGCTGATCGTCGAACACACACTAGAGAGCAAACACGAACCCTGTCTACCCGAGGGTGGCCCAACCCTCGCTAGAACCTACAAGAAGTGAGTCAGCTCAACCTAGTGAGATAAGAAATAGCTAGTCCTGGAAGCACAAGATAAGAGTAAGAAGTCTAAGCAACTCAACACGAGAAACACTCTAACCTATGCTAGAAGGACTTAACCCAATGCACCCGCAAACAGAAATGAGACAGAAGCATAATTAATAAAGCAGTAAAGCCCAAGCTCCCCCTCACTACAGTCCGTATGGACAAACCACTCCAAGCTCTCCCCGCAGAGCTGAAAACCTCGAACTGTCCAAAGGCTTGGTGAAGATATCAGCCAACTGGTGGTCACTCTCCATAAACTGGAGCACTATGTCACCTTTCTCTACATGATCTCTAAGGAAGTGGAAGCGAATATCAATATACTTGGTCCGGGAGTGCTGTACTGGGTTCTTAGCAATGTTAATCACAGAAGTGTTGTCACAGAAAAGTGGAACACTATCTATGACCAACCCAAAGTCCCGCAGGGTCGAAGCCATCCAAAGCACTTGGCTACAGCAGCTGGCTGCAGCAACGTACTCGGCCTCTGCGGTGGACTGTGCAACTCCGGACTGCTTCCTCGAAGACCAGGAAACAAGAGAAGTGCCAATGAATTGGCAGGTGCCAGAGGTGCTCTTCCTATCTATCCTACAGCCGGCAAAGTCTGCATCCGAGAAGGCTCTCAAGGAAAGACAGGATGAGGAAGAGTACCAGATACCATAGTCAATGGTAGCTCGAAGGTACCGAAAGATGCGCTTCACCGCCTGGCAGTGAGATACGCGAGGAGAAGCCTGAAAACGAGCACACAGACACACTGAGAAGTGTATATCTGGTCTCGAGGCAGTGAGGTAAAGAAGGGAGCCGATCATACTTCTGTATTCTTTCTGATCAACTGGCTCGCCATCCTCATCTGGGTCAAGATAGGCCGTAGAAGCCATCGGAGTTGACACCGGCTTCCCATCACTTATATCAAAGCGTCTCAGGAGGTCACGAGTGTACTTGCCCTGATGTAGAAAAGTACCCTCCCGAGACTGCTTGATTTGGAAGCCAAGGAAGAAAGTCAACTCACCCATCATGCTCATCTCAAACTCGGTGCTCATGATATCCGAGAACTGAGAAACCAGACCATGGGAAGAGCCGCCAAAGATGATGTCATCGACATAGATTTGGACGAGCAGAAGGTCACTACCAAGCCTACGGATAAACAAAATCTTGTCTACTTTACCCATCTCAAACCCATGACTCAACAAGTAGGACTTAAGCCTCTCATACCAAGCTCTGGGGGCCTGCTTAAGTCCATACAACGCTTTGGAAAGCTTGAAGACATGGTGTGGGTATTTGGGGTTCTCGAAACCTGGAGGCTGTCTGACGTAAACTTCTTCCTCAATAACTCCATTAAGGAAGGCACTCTTGACATCCATCTGGTAGAGCTTGAAACCCTTAGAAGCTGCAAAGGCAAGCAAGATTCTAATGGCCTTAAGTCGAGCTACAGGGGCAAAGGTCTCCTCGAAGTCTAGACCCTCAACCTGGGAAAACCCCTGAGCTACCAGTCTAGCCTTGTTTCGAATAACCACTCCATCCTCGCTCTGCTTGTTCTTGAACACCCACTTAGTCCCAATAATATTGTGACCTCGCGGGGGTTCGACAAGCGACCAGACCTTGTTCCTCTCGAAATTTTCTAGCTCCTCATGCATGGCATTGACCCAAGACTCATCAGATAAAGCATGAGAGACATCTTTGGGCTCAAAGGAGGCAATGAAAGCAGAATGGAGACAGAATTGAGATAAGCCAGATTTTGAGCGGGTAACACGCTCGAAAAGGTCTCCAATGATCTACTCTGAAGGATGAGCTTTCTGGATATGTCTAGGAGGTCCAGGATGAGATGAAGAAGTGGCCTTTACCTCATGAGCTGACGAGGTAGGAACAGAGCCACCAGCTCCAGAAGAAGCAGAAGGCATGGGCTGATCACCTCGAGGTGCGGTGGACGACGACACCTCAAGGGGTGGATGAGGGACAGGATCAGGTAGACAACCGTCGTCTCCATCATCCTCATCATCCACAAAGATGGTCTCGGACTGCTCTAAAGAACCTGAGATATCGGGCCTAGTCCCCGGACTGGCCTCGTCAAAGGTCACCTCACATGTCTCTACCATTTTACTAGACTCGCAGTTCCAGACCCTATAAGCCCGCGAAGAAGGCAAGTAACCTAGAAAGATTCCATCACAAGAACGTGACTCGAACTTGTCTAGGTTCCCGGACTTCAAAACAAAGCACTTGCAACCAAACACACGAAAATGAGAGACGCTAGGCTTTCGCCCATATCTCAGCTCATAAGAAGTGAGATGCAAGTGTGCCCGAAGAAAAACTCGATTTGAGACATGGCACGCGGTGGCTATAGCCTCAGCCCAAAACTTCCACGGTGTAGAGTACTCATCAAGCATCGTCCTGGCCATATCGACCAAGGTACGGTTCTTCCTCTCCACAACGCCATTCTGCTGAGGGACGTATGGAGAAGAGAACTGGTGCTCTACACCTGTCTCACCACAGAAACTCTCAAAGTAGGAATTCTTGAACTCCGTGCCATTGTCACTGCGGATCGCTCGTAAGGCACCTGGGAGCTCAACGGAAACCCTAATGAAAAGACCTCGGAAATGTGAAAACGTCTCATCCTTCGAGGCTAAGAAAAACACCCAAGAATACCTCGAGAAGTCATCGACCACAACAAGAACATACCACTTCCCTCCTGCTGACTGCACTCGAGCTGGTCCAACTGTGTCCATGTGGAGCAGCTGTCCCGGTGCATCGGTCATAGTAACTGTAACCGGAGGGTGAGAAACGGCAACCATCTTGCCGTGCCGGCATGGAGAGCAAACAAGGTCTTTGACCATCTTGAGTTTCGGCAGACCACGAATGAGATCGTGGCCGCTAACTCGGGTCAAATGATCAAATCCGATATGACCAAGTCTCCTATGCCAGAAAGAAAGGTCGCGGGACTCAGAAGCAACTAAACACCTGAGAGGATCACCAGAAGACTCAGAAAAATCAGCACGAAAGATCCTCCCATAACGAGAAATCCCGCAAACCAGACTACCCGAAGAATCAAGAATTTTACAAGCATTTTTCTTAAAGCTTACCTCGAAACCGTCATCGGTAAGCTGAGAGACTGAAAGTAAATTGTACTGCAGCTTACTAACCAAGGCTACATCTTTCAGAATGAAAGAATCATTAATGCGCACAGTACCTTTGGCGATGACGCGCCCAGATGAAGCATCTCCGAAGGTGATCGTCTCATCACCTGGAGCACGGGCAAGGGAAGAAAACCAACGGGAATCTCCGGTCATGTGTCGTGAACACCCGGAGTCTACGAGCCAAACCTTTCCCTTCCCTGCCCGGCGAACCTGAGTCAAACAGAGAGTAAAGTCTCAGTACTGGGGTAAATCAAGAGAGATTTTGGCACCCAATACTGAACAACACGTCGAGCAGATGAAGTAGTCAAGCACGACTGACCTCTATCTACCCTACGCTCTCTGTCACTCAAAGCAGAAGGTCGGTGAGCAGACCTGAAGCTGTTGCGGGGTCCGACTGCTACGGGAGAGCGAGTCGGAACACCGGCAACATGCTGATCACGCCGCGGGTAGCTATCTCGATGGAGAAAACGAGATCTACCCCCGAACAGGAGCAGCATGAGGACGAAAAACAAAAGACTCAGAAAAACCAAGTCCTCGATGCTGCCCAAACCCATCAACAGCAGTAAACCTAGACCTCGTGCTGGTCCTAGGTGCACTCAGGATCTGGGGCTGACCCTGAATACGCCTAAGAGACTCAACACGGTCTCTACGCGCGATCTTGGCGCGCCTGAAGCATCGATCAACCGTGTGTCCATTCTTCTGACAGAAGGTGCAGTGATACTTCATCCTCTGAGAGGTAGAAGTAGCACGGTCAGGCTTCGCCTTCTGAGAGGCCGAAACAGCAGGTGCAATCACCTTGCTGTCAAAAATCCCCTGGACATAGCCCGCTGACTTAAATTGGACTTTCTCGGTCCTGGGCTCGGTCTCGATCACACCTGGTGCTATGGGTCTGAGCACAGCAGGTGGATGCTTTCTCATATCCTCATAAGAGTCATATCCTAGACCCTGATTAAATCTGCAAATCTTGGACTGGTCTAGAATAAGATTAAGCTTCTTCTTGCCGCCTACAAATCTCTCAAGAGTGTTCATAAGATACTGACACTCCCGAAAGAGAGAGGTGCAAGAAGAGCAGGGGGAAGAGGGAACAGCAGGAGGTAAGGAAGCAGATGAAGAACCAACAGTAGAGGAGAGAATGGCTTGTGCACGCACAGCCGACTCTGAGGAAACAATCCTACTACTAGCCAGTTGGTTTACGTTCCTAGGCGTCTCCACCTTACCCTGGGACTTCTCCCCCTTCTCAGCACAGACAATACAAGCAGAAGGTTACTTCTCTAATAAGTCCTTAGTTATCTTCACACATTTTTCATCCAATGCAATTAAGTCAATTTTTAGTTTATCACAATTTTTGCATGGTGAGCTAACAGGATCCTTAGAAGCATACTGAGCCAACTTCCTATTATGATCAATCATATCTTGAAACTGTTTGGAGACAGCTTCAAGTTCAGCAGTTAATTTAGGACAGTTTAAGCATGAATCAATTGGCTCAAGTAAAGAAGCTTGTAGTTCAGCAATTTTATGATCTGCCCGTTTTAAATTCATCTTCAAGTTATAGCAAGTTTCACAAGACTCGGGCAGATCAAGGAGCATGGCATAAGGTCCTCTAGCAGCAATGTCCTTATCCTCACATGAGGTGGGAGAAGTAGTCTCATCAGTAGTAAGTAGGGTAACAGCCATCCTACTCAACTCTAAATCAGCAAGCAGACTAACATTCTCCACCTTAACAATATCAAGCTCGGAGGACACACTATCATGTGAGGTCCTTAATTTCTCCATATCAGCCAGCAAAGCAGAGCATGTATCACAGTCGTCACGGGAGGGAGCAGATATAAGAGAAGTAAGCTCCCGTGACAGTCTATCTACTTCCTTCTCCAACTCGCTACACTTAGCCCTAGCTCTAGCATGAAATCCTCCTAGCTTAAGGAAAGCTTCATTAAGTTGGTCATAGGAGGGACATACCTCGTCCGAGTCGGAGTACAGCTCACTGTCGCTGAGTTCGCCCTCGAGGGCCATGAAGCACATGCCGGAGAAGTCGTCGCCGCCATCCTTGGGCTCTTGGTCACCCGTCCCGTCGTCGTCGCTCCATCCCTCCACCTCGCTGAGGTCGAGGTCGTCGAAGGTGGTGAGGACGCGGTGGAAGAGCTTCTTGGCCTTCCCGAAGTTGCGGAACTTCTTCTTTCCCGGCGTCTGAACTGGAGGCTTCTTGTTGCGGTTCTTGTCGGAGTAGTCGATCTTGCTCGAACCGCCGAAATCAGCTTTGCCCTTCTCCAGTTTGGGGCAGTTTGCCCGAATGTGGTTGGGGCCACCACACTCGAAGCAAATCACGGGTCCGCCTCTCTTTCTGTCTCTCCTACCCTTGTAGGCATGGGAAAACCTTCGGGCAAGGAGGGCCAGTTGCTCATCCGCAAGCTGCTCTAACTGATCATCAGTTACGTCACAGAGAGCAGCAAGGGAGAATCCGCAAAGAGAACCGGCGGAAGAGGAACCAGAAGCCAACGTGGGATCTGTGACCAAAGCCATCGACTGTGACTTCGACCTACGAGAGACAACGTCAATCTCGTGAGTCTTGAGGCGCGAGTACAGCGCGTCAAGAGTCAAGGTCGAGAGGTCTGTCGTGTTTTTGATGGTGGTCACTTTCATTTCCCAAACACGCAGATCGAGAGCCGCAAGCATCTGTCGAGCATTATCCGAGTCGGGGTATGTGAGACCGACCGCTCGGAGGCTGCTCAAGATCTTGTGGAAGCGCGCAAAGCACTCATCTAGGGACTCACCAGCAAGCATCTCGAATTTGTTGTATTCTCGCTTGAACTGGTCCTGTCGGACTGTCTTGATCTGGGTGGTGCCCTCATGGTATGCATCGAGAGTCACCCAGATGTCGAAAGCCGACGAAAGATGAGAGATGTGATCAAACTCGCTTCGGCTCAACCCCTGGATTATGATGTTCCTTGCCTTAGCATTCGCCTCGACATCAGTCATGTTCCCGACATTGATGTCCTCATCGGCAGGAACAACAAACCGTACTTTCACCTTCCGCCAGATAGCGTACCCCTGAGCCTGGATGTATGTCTCCATTCGGCTCTTCCAGAAGGGGTAGTCCATGCCATCGAAAATGGGCGGCTTGGTGGAGTACTTGTCCGTCGCCATGGCTCTTGAGACCGGTTAAGATCTATGAATTAGAGCTAACCGGCTCTGATACCAATTGTTGGACCGAAATGGCGACAGAGGGGGGGTGAATGTCGCTTTCTAAAAATCGCCCCCAACACGTATCTTCTTCTCCAATAGCTATGGGAGCTATGAAGGTAAAAGACCAGTGCTCACAAGACACCCCAGCAGCAGGAAAAACATAAATACAGAGACCAGCAAGCGAGAAAAATCAAATCGGGAAAAAAGTGGCCGCAAGCGGTAGTACCGCTGATACGGGCGGTAGTACCGATGATCGGTAGTACCGCTAGTCCGAGCGGTAGTACCTATGATCGGTAGTACCTCTCCAGGAGCGGTAGTACCTCTCGAGAAAAACAGCAAACGGGAAATTCACAAAAATGAGAGATTCGCAACGATTCTTGGATTCTTGGCTTGGGAAACTTTGAGGAAACCTAGGGAACACTCCCAGAAGACTAAGCCAAGAGCCAATAACAAGAAATCCACTCCAAGAATCAAGAATTTCAGATTTGGGTAAAAATCTGAAATCTTGCAAGAACCGAGCCAAAAACCAAATAACTCCCCAACCGTTGATCCTTTGGCTATGAAATTTTGAGGGACGCTAAATAATAGCCTCTGGACTCTTCATATCAAATTTCAAGCCATCTTAACAAGGGAGTCAAAAACTGGACCAAAACCAAGAAACGAAGAACAAGAACACAGAGGGCTCAAAAGAGAAATCTGAGAATCAAACTCTGTTTGCTCTTGGGATTAAATAGCCAAATGGCTTTTGAGCATCACCCAAGTCATAGCAACCCATTTTGGCACTCCCCAACAAGCAAGAAACCAAAACAACGAAAATCAAGAAATCTTGCACATAAGGAAAAACGATGAACAGAGGCTACGAACAGAGAAAGCAAACTTCAGTTTTTCATTTCTTGAATCACAGGGAATACAGAGGAGTTCCGATACCCCGACTTGATACAAAAGGAAAAATTACAAACTCCTCAATCCATCCTCTCCCTCTCTACTCAAGAACACCACTCAAGAACACACGAGGGAGGAGGAACACACACTAGGACTCACACCTAGAACACATCGTAGATAACAGAGGGAGCACTACTCTGCCACTACTACCAACTCACACCAACTAAAGTCTAAAGCCAAAGCAAGCCACCAAAGCTTCTTTTGACTCTAAAACCCTAATCTTTACCCAAGTGCTCAAGGAGGGCATGCAGCCCCTCCTCTCCTTTTATAGCGCCTGGCTAATGGGTCTCCGCCTCGTTACGCCCGCTACGTCCAACGGAGCCCGCTCCCGCTTGTGCAGCCTTGCGAATTTCCCGATTCGCCCCTCCCACACCTTCCGGGAAGCTTCCGCGCTCCTTGTCGCCCACGACTCGCAACCACATCGAATCTCCACCGTCTTTGACACATCCGACCGTTCTGACCTCAACGCCACCTGCGTCTAGTCCGGTCACCTCGTGTCTCACCACGACTCCGCTTCGACATCCTGCAGTCACACAGACAAGAACCACGTCAAATAGCACCGCTCGACACATGAAAGCATAAATACCATCACACTTACCATGCCGAAGTCCAAACCTGTCAAAACATTAGAATATGCATCCTAAGCCCAAATGACCAAGTTTGACCAAAGTCCGACCGAGCCTGATTGCGCCACGCAACGACTTGACTCCGAACCACTCAAACCAAACTCGACTGACCTAAACCTTTGTCAATTACTCATCACTCTCATGGAGCACGACCACATGGTCTCTCACCCCCAAACTCCCCGTGTCACATCCGTCACGCTCCTCGGCAACTCTTGCATGAGATGAGGCGGTTAGAACATGGAAACGGTGGATGGAACAAAGGGGAATGCAAGTTGATGCAACAGGCAGGGACGGTTCACGGGCTAGACACTGTCGCCACGACTAGTGCAGCCACCTGTGCATGGCCATGGCAGTAATGCCCAGCAGCCTCCAGCACATTTAGGCTCAGCATGCCATGGCATGCGGCGCATCTTCCACGGCACTGTTAGAGTTAATCTTGATGTTTGCTAGTAGGGAAGTCAAAAATGTAGTCCGCCGTGAATAAGTGATCGACGTGCCGTGGTCAAGGTGCTGTGGTCGAAGCATCAAGTTGAAGTGTCGTGGTCGAAGCAGCAGTGTACTCGTAAGTACAGTAGCAGCCTTAAAGCACTGTAGCAGTCTTAAAGTACCGTTGCAGTTGTGGATACTTAACAGTCGTGAGTACTGTAGCAAGAATGCAGCCAGAAGTCGTACAAGGAGTCGAGGTCGTAGGAGCGAGTAGTCTTTAATTATCACAGTATGCACAAGTTGTGGAAGGTAAGGCCAGTAAAACCGGATCACAGGAAGTCAATTGTTAGAGTCCGAGTCATGTGTCTATAGTGGGTAAGAGGCCTGCATGGATGACCCGGTTGTATCTATTTAAATCATGTAATCTATTGAGTAAGTAAGAGCAGTTGTATAAAAGAGATAAGAGAAAAGCAACGCACGCACACCAATGAAGGAGAGCTCGCAGTGTCGCTTCACTACTCTATAGTCACGAGGAGCAACTACGCGATGTGGGTGATGAAGATGAAGGTGTACATGAAAAACCCAAGGCATATGGGACGCCATCGAGCTCGACGATGCTGATAGGCGCAAGGACCAAATGGCAATGGCAGCCATCTACCAAGGTGTCCCAAAAGACACACTCTTCCTGCTAGCTGAAAAAGAGATGGCCAAAGCTGTTTGGGAGGCATTGAAGACATTGCACGTGGAAGTCGAGCGTGTGAGGGAAGCCAAGGTTCCCTCAAGTCAGAGTTTGAGGTACTATGCATGATGGAATTGAAGTTGATCGATGACTTTGCCATCCGATTGACAACAATCATTAACAAAATCTGTGGGCTCGATGACAAGATGGAGGAGAGCTATGCGGTAAGGAAATTTCTTTGTGCAATCCCTGCCAAGTTTCTATCGGTAGTCTCACCAAGTGAGCAATTTGGTGACCTCAAGGCAATGATGATTGAAGAGTTGGTTAGCAAATTGAAGGTGAACGAAGAACGATGTGTATCTTATGGTGTAGGTATTGAGAATCAGCACCTGCTACTGGCAAGGGCTGAGTGGGAGACCCAATCAAAGATATGCAATGGCTTTGGCAAGATGAAGAGCACCTTTGACAAAGGTGAAGGTGCGTTGCTACAATTGCAAAGAGTATGGACATTTTGCTAAGGAGTGTCATGAGCCGAAGAAGGCGGTGGCTCTTCTTGCTGCACTGGATGCAGATGATGAGCAAACATTGCTTTAAAGTCAACAAGGAGTCTTCATCATTTTCTCTTCCTTCCTACATGTAGTTGTGTCCGTATAGGTGTATGAGTGCAGGATTGCATTTTGAGTTATTTGGCAGAGTACAAGTGTTGCATGTGCCATTTATCTGTTTGAGCACATAGGAGGTGTGTTACATACGTGCGCATATTTGTGTCATGGTCATGCATGTTGGTAAGCTAGTGCATGATGAATGTGAGTGTGTGTGAGTTCTTGTAGTTGTGTCCAAGTTTTCATGTGTGTAAGCTCTAATGAGAGTCTCCTTCACCATCAAAATGTGTCACCGGTGAAAGACAATTGGAGCAGAGGAAGTGGTCGAAGTCATCGGCGAGGTGTATCAATAAGAAGAAGGCAAAACTCCTTGGAGACATATTAGGAGATTAGACTTTGGCTTATGAGTCAAAGAATCAAGATTAAGGGGGAGAATGTTAGAGTTAATCTTAATGCTTGTTTGTGGAGAAGTCGACAATGTAGTCTGCTATGAATAAGCAATGGAAGTGTCGTGGTCATGGCGTTGTGGTCAAGGTGCCATGGTCAAGGTGCAGTGATTGAATCATCGAGTCGAGATGCCATGGTCAAGGAAGAAGTGTACTTGTAAGTACTATAGCAGTCTTAAAGTACTGTAGTAGTTGTGGGTACTGTAGCACTTTTAACCTACAACAAGAATCAAGTTGGGACCTGCAAATTAGTTAGCCAGGACTACCACATACCATCCTTGTGGTAGTACGAATAGGGATTTGTAGCAGTAGCTCACAGACTGGTCCTTAATTTGACTTAGGCTCAAACCACATACCCATTGTATCTGACAATCAACATTGTGTCACCGAACAACAATGCATGCCAGCACCCACCACCTAACCATTGGCGTAAGTCTAAACCAACTTTTATTTTTTGTTTTGAAATATTTCATAGCCTTTTTTGACTCACCGAAGTCAAGAGTACATTTCAAAAGCTTATCATTTTATATGAAAAAGTTATCCTAAAATAAAAATTATGTCTAAGCAGATCTCGGCATTTGATACAAAATTCTCTAGTCTATACTAGTGTACTAACAAGAGTTTTATTCTAGGGTGACAAGGTATCTAGTAATCAATATCAATGAAGGAATTAACTAGTAGGCAATAACTAACTTTAAAATTCAATTGAAATACGTTGTATAAAAATATGCATAGAGAATAGTTTAAAACAACATAATTTTATTTGCAAACTGGGATCAATATGATCAAGGTGTGTGACTTTCCTTGCTCCACGGATTGATGCGAATCGTCAAAGAATTCTTTCGAATCGTCGTAGTCCACACGTCAAAATAACCCATCAAACTCAAATAAAATATAAATAAATTCAAATAAACTCCAAATATTAAAAATGATGGTAGAAATGGATAGATTTGAATTTTTGATGAATTTAGAAATTTGAACGGGTTCAATCGGAGCTAGGATGGCGGAGAACGAGTTCCTGAAATTTTAAATCTAAACCAAATGAGAGAGAAAATAATAAAAGGAATGTCTGACATTATTTTTCTAAAGGAAAAGAATTTATGATATCATTAATGCTTGGCCAAATTAATTTTCTAAAAGAAAATATGGATTTATGACGTCATGATTGGCTCAGGAGTTAACACGCAGACCATGGTCTATGGATAGAGTCCACAGGTGGGGTTTTGGGTAAGGTGGCATGGGGATGGCTGACTAGGCTCCGAGTGCTGATGTGGCTCGGCGTGCGGCGGTGATAGATTGGGGGCAGTGGTCACCGGCGTCCTGGTGACTGGCTGTGCATGGCGGGGTGCGCGTTAGGGAGAGGAGCATACAGTGGATGCATGAGTGCGCACGGGAGTTACCGACAGGGCCGAAAAAGGGTCGGCGATGGCGGAAGGCAGCAGCGGTGTGGTGCTCTGATAGGGATGTGGCTCCGATGGTGTTTGGGGCTAACGAAGGGGTGGGCGAGGTCATCCTCACCACGGTGAGGCTGGAGGTGCCATCGACGAGCCTTGGCGCTACTCCGATGGGGTGGAATCACTCACCAGAGTTGCTCCGGGTCATGGGCGGCGGCATGAGGTGTGAGAGCTCCCGGTCAGGTTTGAGAGTAGGATAGGAAGGGAAGAGTGCAATGTGGGGCTAAGCGGAGCTCAGGGGGGCTCCTTTTATAGGGTGGAGGGGGAAGCATCGGCTAGGATTCCTCAATGTTAATGGTGGTCGGCGGATGGAAGGTGAGGGAGAGAAGGAAAGGACGGGCGCGGAAGGAAGGTGAAGCTCAGGATTTGGGGCAGATTTACTCCAGTTTCCAACAGAAGAGGAGGTGGGGAAGGAATGCCGAGGTCTCGCTAGATTTGGTGTAGCCGGCGAGAGAAAGGAAAGAGGGAGAGGAAGAAAGGAAAGGGGGTGAGCGGTGTAGTAGGGATGGCAAGCAGGGCCCACACGTAAGTGGGAGAGGGGGTGAAACGCCAACGGGTGGGTCCCAAGCGGAGAGAGAAAAGGAGGGGAAGGGAGGGGACCACGGAGATAGGGTTGGTGCAAGGTGGGTACATCTAGGCCAGCGACTTGTCGGGCCAAGAAGTTTAAAATTAAAGTTTTATTTTTCATTTATAGAAAACCCAAGAAAACAAATAAAGGTAAAGAAAATAAAAAATAAAGTCCAAAAAATTTCAGAAAAATTGACATAACTATTAACAACATATTTTGGTCTTTGGTTTTATACTAAAAATACTTTTAATTTTATAATTAGATTTCGAACACCAGAAAAAAAGAGAAAATCCAGATAAAAGCAAAATAAGTCCAAATAAATAATTTTAGTTAGGATTTTTATAGAAATTGAAAATATCCTTTATTTAATAATACTTTCATGTTTTTACTTAAATTACTTTTCAGAAGAAAGGCCTTTTTAAAATAGAAAAGTAGGACAAATTTGAGAGACCATGTGGAGGTGACCCCGTGTGTGTGATGAGTAATTGACGCGTGTTCTGGAAAGTTTGAGTTTGGTTTGTGTGGTTTTTGTGGTTCATGCCATGTCGTTGCGTGGTGCAGTTGGCTTCGGTCGGACCTAGTCGAACTTGGTCAAAGTGCTTGGACGCTTATTCTTTTCGACCGGTTTGGGCTATTTTGTGCTTAAGAACTCTCGCTAATGCAATTGTTGATTATACTATTTCGAGCGGTGTTATGTAATGTTTTCTTGTCTGTGATGGCTACAGGACTTTGAGGCAAGGTCGTGGCGAGGCATGGATGACCAGACTAGGCACAGGCGGTGCTAAGGTCAAAGTGGTAGGGAGATGCCGAAGACGACGAGGAGTCGAGGTGATTGCGAGGCTTGGACGGCAAGAAATGAGGAAGCTTCCCGGAAGGTGCAGGAGTGGCATTTTGGTAAATACACAGAGCTGCAAAAGAGGAAGCGGATTCAGTTTTGAGTTTACCGGGTAAATTGAGTAAAAAAACCGGTAACCAAAAGTTATATATAGGAGGTGTGTCTCCTGGTGGCTATAAGGCTTTTGAGGGGTTAGTTTTGCTTTTCTAATGGGCTGTTAAGGAGTTGGTGAGGAGGGCAGAGGGTTTTGCTTTCTGTCTCCTTGTCTGTTGAGTTCGTGAGTTCTTGTTTTGAGTATGTGTTCTTAAAGTGTGAGATGGCTATAAGAAATCCTATGTAATCATTCATCTCTTAGATTCAATATGAAAAATTCCGTGTTTGAGATGATGTGCTTCCCAGTCTTTCTTTTCAGGGTTTGAGTTTCAGTTCTTTCTTTTCTGCTCTCGGTTCTTTACTGCTCCTTCTGTTCTTGGATTTGATCCTTGGTTCAAGAAAGTGCAAATTGATCATCTCTGAATTGGGAATAATATCTCAAGGCCTCCTGGCTAGCATACCCCTGAGAGCGATCAATTTATCAGGCGACTCCTCTCCAAATTTGGTTCATTGCATTTCCTCTATTCTCATGCTCCTAGGGTTTGGAGGCAGGGGACCTTTGAGATTTCTGTTTTCCTTCTTCAAGGATGCCTTCAGTTTGTGTTTTATAGTCCTAAGATCATTGCTTTGTTGATTTAAAGTTTCATGGAGAAAGGACCCAAGATTCTCAAGTTTTCATCTTTTCTAGGGTTTTCTGCTTCAGTGAGCAGAGGAATCTCATTTTCTTGATTTTCTTGTTGAGAAGTGGCTTGGCTTGTGATTACTAGTTGCGAGGGCCTTACTATGCTAGTATCAAAGCCCCAGGATCAATGGATTCAAGAAATCACAAGTTGTTAGGCTCTCAGTCATGTTCTCTGTGTGTTTCTTCAGTTTGTAGCTCAGATTTCAGGTTATTGCCTTTTTGTTTGTGATTTCTTGATTCTAAGATCAAGCAGCTATTTAGATTGAGGTCCAGATAGATTGACCTGATAAGAACAATCAACCATTTGGCACTTTCTCTGTTACTCGGCTGTTTATAGTAATCACTGTGCTCTAGACTGCATCTTGCCGCTGCTTCTTGCAGTCACTGCTTTCTGCCGAGCATTAGTTTTTCGTCTCGGGTTGTGTACTTATTGTGCCGCCACAAATTGCAGTCCGTGTGCTGGTTTTTGTGCTGCGGCTCATTTCTCTGGTTTTGCTTCTCTTTTCAGTATTTACTGTAGGTTCAGTTTTCGGGCACTTCTTTGAAGCAGTCAGTGGTTCAGTCTAGTTCCCGCTTCTCAGTTTCTCGGGTCAGAACTTTGTCAATCTCTTGTTTCCTGCCGATCTGTTCTTTCTTGTATTTTTATTTTCTAAGGTCAGGTGACTATTTTGTTTTGAGTTTCAGTTCCTCTGTCCTGAAAAGAATAGTTCTCGGCCGGCAGTAAAATTTAGGCTTGTCTTTCGGTTGGCTTCAGTATTTGATTTCGTTTTGATCTCTCAGTGTGCAGATTTTGGCATCTCAGTGCAGAACTGCTTTTTAACTACTTTCTTTCGCTGTTTTCTGCATTCCTTCTGAGAGTCAAAGACAGCAAGCTTGCAGTCAATTCTGCTGCTACAGAAACATGGTCGTTGGTCTTGGCAGCAGTCCATTTTCGGTTTTCCCTATTTTGTAGTAGCTGAAATATTCAGTTCCTCGGCCATTTCAATCTGTGTTGCTTCCGTTCTGTGTTTATTCCTTTCGAGAAGATTTTTGTCAATCTGCCGCTCCGGTTTATGAAGGAATTTACACGATTGTCGGTCTGATTTGCTGCTTCCAGTGAGCGAATCTCTTCTATCTTCATAGCTGCTATAGCTATCAGAGAAGAAGATTTTGTGTATACTTCGGGGGCGATTTTGAAGGCACCATTAACCCCCCCTCTGTTGCCATTTCAGATTCTACAATTAGTATCAGAGCTGGTTAGCTCTCTTCTATAGATCTTAACCGGTCTATGAGCCATGGCAATGGATAAGTATTCCACCAAGCCCCCGATCTTCGATGGGATTGACTATCCCTTCTGGAAGAGTCGGATGGAGACCTACATACAGGCTCAGGGCTATGCCATCTGGAGAAAAGTGAAAACACGCTAAGTTGTTCCTGCCGATGAGAACATCAGTGTGGCGAACATGCCCGATGTTGAGGCGAATGCTAAGGCGAGGAACATCATAATTCAAGGTCTTAGCAGAAGCGAGATTTGAGGCGATCACATTTCTCATCTCTCGTCGGCCTATGACATCTAGGGACGCATACCACGAAGGCACCACCTACGACAGGACCAGTTCAAGCGAGATTACAACAAGTTTGAAAATGCTCGCCGGTGAGTCCTTGGATGAGTGTTTTGCGAGGTTTCACAAGATTCTAAGCAATCTTCGAGCGGTCGATCTCACGTACCCCGACTCGGACAACGCTCGATAGATGCTTTCTGCTCTTGATTTGCATGTTTGGGAGATGAAGGTGACCACCATCAAAGACACGACCGATCTTTCGATCCTGACTCTTGACGCGTTGTATTCACACATCAAGACTCAGGAGATTGACATTGTCTTTCGTAGGTCGAAATCGCAGTCGATGGCATTGATCACCGATCCCAGTCCTGCTTCTGGTGTTTTCTCTGATAATGCTACTGGTTTTTCCCTAGCTGCTCTCTGTGAAGTTACCGATGATCAATTAGAGCAGCTACCAGAAGACCAGTTAGCCCTTCTAGCCAGAAAGTTCTCCCATGCATACAAGAGAGTGAGGGACAGAAAGAGGGGTGGGCCAATAATCCGCTTCGAGTATGGTGGCCCCAACCACATTCGGGCGAATTGCCCCAAGCTGGAGAAGGGCAAGGGCGACTACAGCGATGTGAGCAAGAATGACTACACCAACAAGAACCGCAACAAGAAGCCCCCAGCTCACGCCCAAGACAAAGAGAAGAAGTTCCGCAACCTTGGCAAAGCCAAGAAGCTCTTTCACCGCATCCTCACCGCCTTCGACGACATCGACTTCAGCGACGTGGAGGGGTGGAGTGACGACGACGGCAAGGATGATCAAGATCCCAACGACGGCGACGACTTCATCGGCATGTGCTTCATGGCCCATGAGGGCGATGTCAGCGACAGCGAGCTCTACAGCGACTCCGATGAGGTATGCCCCTCTTACGACCAGCTCAATGATGCATTTCTGAAGCTAGGAAAATTTTATGCTAGATCTAGAGCTAGGGTTGTTGATCTTGAGAAGGAAGTAGAAAGATTGTCATGGGCGTTTACTTCACTTATACCTGCTCCCTCCCGTGACGAATGTGATATGTGTACTTCTTTGCTTGAAGATATGGGGAAGCTAAGGACCTCACATGATAATATGATTTCTGAGCTTGACATGATTAAAGTGGAGAATGTTAGTTTTCTTGCTGAGCTAGAGATGACTAGGACTGCTGCTCTTTCGTCTACTGTTGAGACTACTTCTTGCACCTCATGTGAGGATAAGGACAGTGCTTTTATAGGTCTTTACACTATGCTTCTTGATCTGCCTGAGACATGTGAAAATTGCAATAATCTGAAAATGGACTTAAAGAAGGCAGATCACAGAATTGCTGAATTGCATGCTTCCTTGCTAGAGCCCATTGTTTCTTGTACCAACTGTCCTAAATTAACCCTTGAGCTTGAATCGGTTTCTAAGCAATTTCAAGAAATGGTTGATCATAACAAGAAAATGACTCAATATGCTTCTAAGGACCCTGTTGGCTCACCATGCAATAATTGTGAAAAACTAAAATCTGATTTGATTGTTTTTGATGAAAAATATGTGAAGCTAACTAAGGACCTTCTAGTGAAGCCACCAACTGATTGTGATGTGATTGCTTCGGTTGGGGAGAAGCCCAAGGAAGTGGTAGATATGCTTAGCGATGAGAACCAAATGGCTAGAAGTAGGACTGTCCCTCTCGCTTCTGACGAAGCCCTCAAAGTTGAGGCAGTTGTGCAAGCACATGCCATTCCTTCTTCTGTTGTTGGTTCTTCTTCTTCTCCTGCTACTGTCTCCTCTTCCCCCTACTCTTCTTGCACCTCTCTCTTTCGGGAGTCTTAGTCCAAGATTTGTAGGAGGCAAGAAGAAGCTGAATCTTATTCTAGACCAGTCCAAGATTTGCAAGTTCAATCAAGGTCTACGATACTATTTTCTTGAGGATGTTAGGAAGCATCCACCTGCTATTCTCAGACCCATAGCAGCAGGTGTGATCGAGGTCAAGCCGAAAAACAAAAAGGTTGAGTTCAAATATGCGGGCTTTATCCAAGGGATCTCTGACAGTAAGGTGGTAACATCTGGTGTTTCGACCTCTCAGAAGTCGAAGTTTCACTGTACCTTCTGTCAGAAGGATAGACATATGATCGAGAGATGCTTCAGGCGCGCCAAGATCGCGTGGAGAGATCGTGTTCGCGATCTTAGGCGTATTCAGGGTCAGCCCCAGACCTTGAGTGCACCTAAGACCAACACGAGGTTTAGGGTTGATCACTCTGAGATGTTTAGGCAGCATCGAGGACTTGGCTTTTCCGGTGTTTCTAATTTTCATCCTCGATTTTCCTCCGATAGTGATATCCGCCATCCTGAAGGTAGATCTCGTTTCCCCCCATTGAGACAACTACCCACGGCGAGATCAACATGTTGCTGGCGCACCGACTCACTCTTCCATAGCAGTCGGACCCAGCAACAGCTTCAGGTCTGCTCGTAGACCCTCTGGCTTTCTAAGCGACGGAGAGCGTAGGGTAGTTAGAGGTCAATCGTGTGTGACTACTTCTTCTGCTCGTGTTACTCAGTATTGGGTTCCAAAATCTCTTTTGATTTATCCTAGTACTGAGTCGTTTCTCTCTCGTTGACTCAGGTTCGCCGGGTGGGGAAGGGAGAGGTTTGGCTCGTTGACTCCGAGTGTTCTTGACACATGACCAGAGATTCTCGTTGGTTCTCTTCCCTAGCCCAAGCTCCAGGTGATGAGACGATCACCTTCGGAGATGCCTCTTCTGGGCGCGTTATCGCCAAAGGTACAGTGCGCGTTAATGAGGATTTCATTTTAAAAGATGCTGCCTTAGTGAGTAAGCTACAATACAATTTGCTTTCTGTTTCTCAGCTTACTGATGACGGTTTCGAGGTGAGCTTTAAGAAAAATGCTTGCAAAATTCTTGATTCTTCAGGGAGTCTGGTTTGCGGGATTTCTAGATATGGGAGGATCTTTCGTGCTGATTTTGTTGAGTCTTCTGGTAATCCTCTCAGGTGTTTAGTTGCTTCTGAGTCCCGTGACCTTACCTTCTGGCATAGGAGACTTGGTCATATTGGATTTGACCATTTGACTCGAGTTAGTGGCCACGATCTCATTCGTGGTCTGCCTAAACTCAAGATAGTCAAAGACTTAGTTGCGCTCCTTGCCGGCACGGCAAGATGGTTACTGCTTCTCATCCTCCGGTCGCGGTGACTATGACCGATGCACTAGGACAGCTGCTCCACATGGGCACAGTTGGTCCAGCTAGAGTGCAGTCGGCAGGAGGGAAGTGGTACGTTCTTGTTGTGGTCGATGACTTCTCGAGGTACTCTTGGGTGTTTTTCTTAGCCTCGAAGGATGAGATATTTACCCATTTTCGGGGTCTGTTTGGTAGGCTTTCTGTTGAGCTTCCAGGTGCCTTATGAGCGATCTGCAGTGATAATGGCACGGAGTTCAAGAATTCCTACTTTGAGAGGTTTTGCGATGAGACAGGTGTAGAGCACCAGTTCTCTTCTCCGCACGTCGCACAGCAAAATGGCGTCGTGGAGAGGAAGAACCGTACCTTGGTCGAGATGGCCAGGGCGATGCTTGATGAGTACTCTACACCTAGGAAGTTTTGGGCTGAGGCGATTACCACCGCGTGCCATGTTTCAAACAGAGTTTTTCTGATGGCACACTTGCATTGCACTTCTTATGAGTTGAGATACTGGCGAAAGTCCAGTGTCTCTCATTTTCGCATGTTTGGTTGCAAGTATTTTATTCTGAAGTTTGGGAACCTAGATAAGTTCGAGTCACGATCTTGTGATGGGAACTTTCTGAGCTACTCGACTTCTTCACGGGCGTATAGGGTCTGGAACTGCGAGTCTAGCAAAATGGTAGAAACCTGTGAGGTGACTTTCGATGAGGCCAGTCCGGGGACTAGGCCCGATATCTCAGGTTTTGTAAAGCAGTCCGAGCCCATCTTTATGGATGATGAGGAGGATGGAGATAAAGGTGGCTTACCTGATCAAGTTGCTCCTCCCCTTGAGGTGCCTGCTTCTACGAGCACATCTCGAGGAGATCAGCCCATTCCTTCCACATCTTCAGGAGCTAGTGGCTCTGCTCCTACCTCATCAGCTCATGAGGTAGATGCCACTTCTTCTTCTCATCCAGGACCTCCCCGTCATATCCAAAAAGACCATCCTTCAGAGCAGATTGTAGGAGATCTCTTTGAGCGCGTCACACGCTCAAAATCCAGCATGTCTCACTTCTGTCTCCACTCTACTTTTGTTGCCTCTTTCGAGCCCAAAGATGTTAGTCATGCTCTTTCTGATGAGTCTTGGGTCAATGCCATGCATGAGGAGTTAAAGAACTTTGAGAGAAACAAGGTCTGGTCACTTGTTGAGCCCCCAAGATGTCATAATGTCATAGGTACAAAGTGGGTGTTCAAAAACAAGCAGAGTAAGGATAGGGTAGTCATTCGAAACAAGGCTAGATTGGTAGCTCAGGGTTTCTCCCAGGTTGAGGGTCTAGATTTTGAGGAGACCTTTGCCCCTGTAGCTAGGCTAGAGACCATTAGGATCTTGCTTGCATTCGCAGCGTCTAAGGGCTTCAAGCTTTACCAGATGGATGTCAAGAGTGCCTTCCTCAATGGGTATACTGAGGAAGAGGTCTATATTAGGCAGCCTGCAGGTTTCGAGAATCCCAAATACCCAAACCATGTCTACAAGCTTTCCAAAGCCCTGTATGGACTTAAGCAGGCCCCTAGAGCTTGGTATGAGAGGCTTAAGTCCTATCTATTGAGTCATAGGTTTGAGATGGGTAAGGTAGACAAGACCTTGTTCATTCGCAGGCACGACAATGACCTTCTACTTGTCCAGGTCTATGTGGATGACATCATCTTTGGCGGCTCCTCTCATGCTCTTGTTTCTCAGTTCTCTGATGTCATGAGCTCGGAGTTTGAGATGAGCATGATGGGCGAGTTGAGCTTCTTTCTTGGCTTTCAGATCAAGCAGACTTGGGAGGGTACCTTCTTGCATCAGGGCAAGTACACTCGAGACCTCCTGAGATGCTTTGATATGAGTGATGGTAAGCCGGTGTCTACTCCTATGGCTTCATCAGCTTCACTCGACCCAGATGAGGACGGTGAGCCAGTTGATCAGAAGGAGTATTGTAGCATGATTGGCTCCCTCTTGTATTGTACCTCACTGCCTCGAGACCGGACATACACTTCTCTGTGTGTCTATGTGCTCAATTTCAGACTTCTCCTCGCATATCTCACCACCAAGCGGTGAAGCGCATCCTTTAGTACCTTCGAGCTACCATAGACTATGGTATTTGGTACTCTTCCTCATCCTGTCTTTCCCTCAGAGCCTACTAGGATGCAGACTTTGCTGGCTGTAGGATAGATAGGAAGAGCACTTCTGGCACCTGTCAATTCATTGGCACTTATCTTGTTTCTTGGTCTTCTAGGAAGCAGTCCGGTGTTGCACAGTCCACCGCGGAGGCCGAGTACGTTGCTGCCGCCAGTTGCTGCAGCCAGGTGCTTTGGATGGCTTGACCTTGCGGGACTTTGGGTTAGCCCTAGACAATGTTACACTCTTTTGTGATAACACTTTTGCTATCAACATTGCCAAGAACCCAGTGCAGCACTCCCGAACCAAGCACATTGATATCAGATATCACTTCCTTCGAGACCATGTGGAGAAGGGTCACATAGTGCTTCAGTTTGTAGAGAGTGACCACCAGTTGGCTGACATCTATACCAAGCCTTTGGATAGCTCTAGGTTTTCAGCATTGCGGGGACAGCTTAGGGTGGTTTGTCCTTATGGACTGTTGTGAGGAGGATTTTTGTGCTTCATGTTTTATCCTATTTATTATGCTCTTACTCCTTTCTGTTGCATTGCATGTGGGTGCATTGGGGTTAGTCCTTCCAGCATAGATTAGAGTGGTTTTCTCGTCTAGTTGCTTGGATTTCTTCCTCTCATCTGGTGATTCTAGGATGCTGCTTATTAGCTGTCTCGCTTCTCACTAGGTTGAGTTCACTCACTTCTTATAGGTCTAGCGAGGGTTGGGCCACCCTTGGGTAGACAAGGAACGTGTTTACTCCCTAGTGTGTTAGAAGATCATCTGATTGTCCTAGTGTCATATAGGGTAGATGAGAGTCAGTCTGAGCCATAGTATCCTCTATATCTTATCCATGCTTTAAGGACTGCCTTTTCTGATTTCTTTGCCAGCTTCTCGTTTTATTGCTTTTGGTTCAGGGGGAGTTCATTTGGGTTTGCTAGAATTTAATGTTGTCATAACTCAACTTTAATGTTGAGGGGGAGCTGGATTTTCTTGCATTTCATTTTAGCATTTTTGCATTGCAATATACCTACATGGAGCCTTAATTATTATCTGTTTATGACATGTTTAGAATGCATTACACCTTGCCATGATCTGTGCTTACTTACTAGATTTATCATGACTTTATATGTGTAGTCCAGTCTTTGCCATGATAAGTTGATTAAAAATGCACAACTTGAATTAAATCATGTCAAGTTAGCTCTTGAGACTAGTCTGTCTTTAGTTATCCGTTTATGATTCATGCCATGTCAAATAGGCTGAGTTGAGTCTTGAATCTTTATTGAGCTTTAGATTGAGCTATGCTAGTTTCTTGATGAAGTATGAGTTAGTACAAGTCTTCTGTTCATGAAAATGCAAAAAGATCTCTTTTGTGCGAAAAAACTGATCTCGCCAATTCTTTCTCATGAGACTGCTTGCCATTGCACTAGGCATGAACTCAAGGGGAGTTTTGGTTGACCAAGATCATTTCTTTAAGCTTCTAGCTTGGAGTGGCCGCATAAGGCTTGAGATCTAGCACATGACTAAACAAAAATTTTTGGTTGGAAACAACCATGAGATTTATAAGGAAAAACATGTCAATTGTGCTAAATTTGCTTAAATAACAAAAAGACCAAGTACTTGAACAAATAATTCATTCTTGAACTTGTAGCACTCTAAAGTGACTCAATACTATCTTCTTGGTTCCACTTAGAATATTGACATGGCCTGCATCATCTTTGGATACCTCTAGCTAGACTATAATCATGGATGACTTGACATGCTAAGAAATTCGACTAATTTTCAGATTATGACTTATTTGGTTTAGCTTGTCTATACATGCATTGTCCTGATCTTGATAGCATTCTTATGTATTATGGCTTGGTGTAATACTTAAAGGTCATTTTGGATAATCTTCATGGCTCATCATGCTCAAAATGAATAAACTACAGTCATTTCAATCGAGTCGTGCTTTATTTTCCTCCTTGCATCTTGATGAATTTATTGCCAAAAGGGGGAGAATAATGGAGAAAAAGCCATTTCAATGAAGTTTGGAGCTTTTGAGGAAAACTTGCTCTTTCTATTTTTTGCTCTGTTTGTCGACATGGTCATAAGCTTCTTTGATTTCTTTTAGACCATGTGTGACTTTCTTTCATTTTTATTCAAACAAACTCAACTTTATGCGCTTTTTCTGTGTTTGTCAATATACTCATCAAGGGGGAGATTGAGAGACCATGTGGAGGTGACCCCGTGTGTGTGATGAGTAGTTGACGCGTGTTCTAGAAAGTTTGAGTTTGGTTTGTGTGGTTCGTGCCATGTCGTTGCGTGGTGCAGTTGGCTTCGGTCGGACCTAGTCGAACTTGGTCGAAGTGCTTGGACGCTTATTCTTTTCGACTGGTTTGGGCTATTTTGTGCTTAAGTGGTTTGGGCTATTTTGTGCTTAAGAACTCTCGCTAATGCAATTGTTGATTATACTATTTCGAGCGGTGCTATGTGATGTTTTCTTATCTGTGATGGCTACAGGACTTTGAGGCGAGGTTGTGGCGAGGCATGGTGAAGGAACGCGCGTAGGCTACGATAGCAGAAAATAAAAATTTCTACCGCGCACACCAGGACATCATGCTAAGGAGGGATCATAGATCATTACCACTAGACGCGCAGCGCAGCGGAAGAAGAGTTGGAGAAGCCGATCCAACCACGCGCGTCGAGGTAGTAGTGGAAGTAGCCGATCGTCCCGAACAGATCGTCTCCTCCACGCGATCAAACACACCACGAGCAGATCCAATCTGTAGTTTGTTGATGCCGATCAACGCCGCACCGAGCAGCGCCTCCACCGGTATCCACACGTCCGGGGCTGGAACGCCGATCGCGAGTGTACCAGCACTCGCGAGCGGCTAGGGTTTGGCTCGGGAGGTGGCGGCTAGGGTTTTGCTCGGGAGGAACATATGCGTACATCCCTCAGCCCCCGCCTCCAAATATATAGACCTCCTCACTTGGGCCTCGTGGACCGAGGCCCAATAGGAGTCTATCCGGATCTCTATCCGAATTGAGCCCACATCCGAATCACATTCGAATTAGTGTTCCAACCCGTTAAGTGTGCGACCCTGTAGGTTCACGTATACTTGGTCACGACCCGGAAACGCCTTTCTGGTCACCCTGTTAATAGCGGCCTCTAGCAAGACATATTAACCCCAAAGTATACGTAAAGATCATATCGGCTGAACCTGTAATGTTCTCATGTACGAATCCCTTTGCCTCACGATATAGATTAAGCTCAAGGCGAGACCTGTGTCATCCTCTTAATAGCTCAATCACTCTCTCGATTCCGTGATGGATTATAAACTTGTGATTGACTCCTCAATCACATTGGCATGGCCATGCACTTTCATAATCCATTACATCGAGGGGCCCAGAGATATCTCTCCCATAAGGAGGGGCAAATTCTATCTTGATCATTCACATCCCACTACATGTTTCATAGCAAACCCGAAGACTACTTTTATGACTACCCAGTTACGGAGTAGTGGTTAGTAGTCCCAAAATAGGCTACTACGCATGTTGGGAACCATGATGATCTCAAGTCTAACGATTCTACATAAACACTACTTGAGACCAACTAATGACACATGGAATCTCTGCAGTGTCTCATGGCGGGTCTATCCAACATATGTTCACTAACACATGTCCATATTATTGATTTGGTATCTCCATACCATGATCCATGAGACATGATCATCAATCAATACATATGCTGATCTTTGAATCATATTTGTTCCTCATGTGATATATGATCAGGGATCATTTAGAAATAGCAACATTTTGGCATTAAGAGTCTCATGAATAAGTCACATACTCATTGATCAATAATGATAATGTCTATTTCAAGGAACAAAGCAATGTATCATAAACATAGTATGTGATATATTCAACATCTCCATGTTGCCTCTAGGGCATATCACCAACACATGGATGATCGGACGAGGCATAGTCGATGCTGAGGTCAAAGCGGTCGGGAGATGCCGAAGACGACGACTCAAGGCGGTTGCGAGGCTTGGACGGCAAGAAATGAGGAAGCTTCCCGGAAGGTGCAGGAATGACATTTTGGTAAATACACAGAGCTGCAAAAGAGGAAGCGGATTCGATTTTGAGTTTAGCGGGTAAATTGAGTAGAAAACCCGGTAACCAAAAGCTATATATAGGAGGTGTGTCTCCTGGTGGCTATAAGGCTTTTGAGGGGTTAGTTTTGCTTTTCTAATGGGCTGTTAAGGAGTTGGTGAGGAGGGCAGAGGGTTTTGCTTTCTGTCTCCTTGTCTGTTGAGTTCGTGAGTTCTTGTTTTGAGTATGTGTTCTTGAAGTGTGAGATGGCTGTAAGATATCCTATGTAATCATTCATCTCTCATATTCAATATGAAAAATTCGGTATTTGAGATGATGTGCTTCCCAGTCTTTCCTTTCAGAGTTTGAGTTTCGGTTCTTTCTTTTCTGCTTTCGGTTCTTTACTGCTCCTTCTGTTCTTGGATTTGATCCTTGGTTCAAGAAAGTGCAAATTGATCATCTCTGAACTGGGAATAATATCTCAAGGCCTCTTGGCTAGCATATCCCTGAGAGCGATCAATTTATCAGGCGACTCCTCTCCAAATTTGGTTTATTTCATTTTCTCTGTTCTCAAGCTCCTAGGGTTTGGAGGCAGGGGACCTTTGAGATTTCTGTTTTCCTTCTTCAAGGATGCCTTCAGTTTGTGTTTTATAGTCCTATGATCATTGCTTTGCTGATTTCAAGTTTCATGGAGAAAGGACTCAAGATTCTCAAGTTTTCATCTTTTCTACGGTTTTCTGCTTCAGTGAGCAGAGGAATCTCATTTTCTTGATTTTCTTGTTTTCTAGGGTTTTCTGCTGCGGCTCATTCTCTGGTTTTGCTTCTCTTCTCAGTATTTACTGTAGGTTCAGTTTTCGGGCACTTCTTCGCAACAGTCAATGGTTCAGTCTAGTTCCCGCTTCTCAGTTTCTGGGGTCAGAGCTTTGTCAATCTCTTGTTTCCTGCCGATCTGTTCTTTCTTGTGTTTTTATTTTTTGAGGTCAAGTGGCTATTTTGTTTTGAGTTTCAGTTCCTATGTCCTGAAAAGAATAGTTCTCGACAGGCAGTAAAATTTAGGCTTGTCTTTCGGTTGGCTTCAGTCTTTGATTTCGTTTTGATCTCTCAGTGTGCAGATTTTGGCGTCTTAGTGCAGAACTGCTTTTTAACTACTTTCTTTCGCTGTTTTCTGCATTCCTCCCTGAGAGTCAAAGACAACAGGCTTGCAGTCAGTTCTGCTGCTACAGAAACATGGTCGTTGGTCTTGGCAGCAATCCATTTTTAGTTTTCTCTATTTTGCAATAGCTGAAATATTCAGTTCCTCGCCATTTCAATATGTGTTGCTTCCATTCTGTGTTTGTTCCTTCCGAGAAGATTTTTGTCAATCTGCCGCTCCGGTTTATGAAGTGATTTTACACGATTGTCGGTCTGATTTGTGGCTTCCAGTGAACGAATCTCTTCTATCTTCATAGCTGCTATAGCTATCGGAGAAGAAGATTTTGTGGGTATTTCGGGGCGATTTTGATGGCACCATTCACCCCCCCTCTATTGCCATTTCCGATCCTACAACACTTATTTTATTTTAAACTAAATTCAATTTTTTTTCTTTTACTAATAATTTGAAATAAATATCTAAGCTATTACAGTACTATAGTAGGGATGTGGTTGGAAGTCGTAGAAGGAATCAAGGTCGTAGATGCAAGTAGTCTTCAGTTAGCGTAGTGTGTGCAAGTTGTGGAAGGTCAGGCCAGTAAAACCGGATCACAAGATGTTATATGTTAGAGTTTGAGTCGTGTGGCTGTAGTGGGTTAGTGGCCTACATATACAGCCCTGTTGTATCTATTTAAGCCATGTAATCTATTGAGTAAGTAAGAGTAGTCGTATAAAAGTGATAGGGGAAAGCGACTCAATTTGAGTTCACGTTGGCAAATTTTCTCTCTGTATCTCTGTATTTGTTCTCGCTTGCATGTGTCAGTTGCATCCACATGCTCGCATGTGTTTGACCCTAGGGGCAAATCCAACTATTGCTATCTGAGCTTGGTATATGCCAAAAATCATGCCGAGAAGTATGGAGATCATCGATGCGGCAGCATCAGCACCGCAGGCACACCAATGAAGGAGAGCTCCGCGGTGTCGCTCCACTACCCCATGATCACAAGGAGTAACTACGCAATGTGGACAATGGAAGATGAAGGTGTACATGAAAGCCCAAAGCGAATGGGACACCATTGAGTCCGGTGACGCCAACACATGTAAGGACCAAATGGCATTAATGGCCATCACCAAGGTGTCCCAGAAGACACACTCTTCCTGTTGGCTAAAAAAGAGACAACCAAAGCCACGTGGGAGGCGCTAAAGACCATGCACGCAGGAGTCGAGTACGTGAGGGAAGCTAAGGTGCAGACCCTCAAGTCAGAGTTTGAGGTACTACGCATGACAGAATTGAAGTCGATCGATGGCTTTGCCATCCGGTTGACAACAATTGTCAACAAAATCTGAGGGCTCGGTGACAAGATGGAGGAGAGTTATGTGGTAAGGAAATTTCTTTGTGCAGTCCCTGCCTAGTTTCTACTGTAGCCTTTCTAATCGAGCAATTTGGTGAACTCAAGGCAATGACGATTGAAGTGTTGATTAGCCATTTGAGGGCGTACGAAGAACGGTGGGTATCTTATGGTGTAAGCATTAAGAATCAACACCTACTACTAACAAGGGCCGAGTAGGAGGCCCAATCCAAGAAGTGCAATGGATATGGCAAGAAGAAGATCACCTTTGTCAAGGTGAAGGTGTGCTGCAACAATTGCCAAGAGTATGGGTATTTTCCTAAGGAGTGTCAAGAGCCAAAGAAGGCAGTGGCTCTTCTTACTGTAGTGGATGCGGATGACAGCCAATGTTGCTTTATAGCTAACAAGGAATCTTCATCATTTTTCTTTTCCTTCCTGCATGTAGTTAATTGAGCCCATGTACGAGTATGAGTGCACTATTGCATTTTGAGTCGTTTGGCACAATAGGAGTGTTGCATGTGTCATTTATCTGTTTGAGCATGTAGGAGGTGTGTGTAATAGCCCAGTTATTTATTTCAAAATTATCAGTGGAAAATTTTGATTTAAAATAAAAATCAATGTTATTTGTTCTCTTGAGTTTTGAAGTTTTCTTTGCCCTATTTTTCTGCTTTTAAAAAGCCTTCTTTTGAAAATAATTTAAATAAAAACATAAAATACTATTAAATTAAGGATATTTTCATTTTTTTGTAAATATTCTAATTAAAACTAATTATTTGGACTAATTTGGCATTTTTCTAGATTTTTTGAGTTTCTAGAGTTTAAAATCTAAATTTAAAATTAAAAAGTATTAGTAGTAGAAAAAATTTAAGCCCAAATTAAGTTGAAATAATTTTCCGAAGTCTACAATGGTTTCAAGAATTTCTATGGATTGCTTTGGAATTTATTTACTATATTTCTAAGCCTTTTTGAGTTTAGTGGCGTTTACTGGAAATTAAAAGGAATTTAAACTCTCCTCCCTCTCTCGGGCCGACACCTGGCCAGCCTGAATCACTTTTCGCAGCCACTTGGCATAATCCCCACCGCCCGTGCCTACCCTTCCTCTCATACGGCCGAATTCCCCCCATCTCCAGACATCGCCCATCGGTCTAGCCCCTGCCTTGCCTCTCTCACCCTTCTCTCTCTCTCTCTGCCACTAGGGCCCGCTCACCAGCTTCTTCATCCCACCCACCATCTTCCTCCCCATGCCAGCTCCCCGCAACCACCGCCACCATTTTTGGCCTTCACCCCTCTTCCCGCATGGCCGACCTTCTTGCCCCATTCCTTCCTCCTCACACCCACGCTGAACCCCCCCCCCCATTTTCGCACTGGAATCTCCCCATCTTCTCACACCTTCTTTGTCATCATCCCTCCATAATCACAATTGCCACCCTCAATCGTCCGCGAGATATTGCCATGCCCAACCTCCCCGAGGCCCTTAAAAGGTGTCCTTCGAGCACCTCTCAGCCCCGCACCACCTCTTCCCTCTTCCATGTTATACCGTCGAGTCCCCAAGCCTCACCGTGCACTCATCACCTCGACTGACTATACCACTTCGACGAGCAATTCTGGCTCACCAGAACGATGCTAAGGACCACCGACACCACCAACGGATTTGTCGTGCCAAGGACAACCCCACACCCTCCTCCGTCGGTCTCAAGCATCATCAGAACTGTGCCCCTGTCAGAGCACCACCCTGCTGCAACCTCCTACTTGTTGTCGACCGCCCTCTGGTCTCTTTTGGTAAAACCTGAGCCAACCCAAGTAATCTCTGTGCCCTCCACACACTTTTGCACGTCCTTCCTGAAGAATCTAGACCAGTCATTATGAGTTAATGAGATGTTTTGGTAATTAATGACAATCAAATTGTGGGACTAATAGTTTCATTGAGATGAATGAATAGGATATGTCTCATGGTGATGGATGACTTAAGATAGACTCATGTGGTTGATCATTCTCAAGCAATGTAAATAATTCACATGTGTTGATAAGTCATGACCCAAACATGCAGTTGAGATATATGTTGTCAAGCTTCAATTGGATGTCCTCAAGGTGGCAGTTTGACCGGCTTGTATATGCAGTCAGATCAACCTAATTAATTTCACCCGGGCCAAAGGGTAGTCGGACCGTGGAGTAGTCAGACCATAGTATACACGGTGGTCTGACTGGCCAAGCCGATCTGACTGGCATGCATGTGGTGGTCAGACCACCCGGTGGTTAGACCAACATACGGGTAGCGGTCTGATCGGCCTGCGGATTATCGTTTCTTCTCACGATACATTTTTTCCAGAGAGTGTCTTTTCTGATAGCAGTCTGACCAGACCTAGTGGTCATACCGATCCCTATGTGGGCGGTTTGACTGGTTTTTCATTCTAACGGCTAGTTTTGCAGCCGCTAAGAGGACCGTGGTAGTACTGGCCATATGTTGGCGGTAGTACCAGCCCTCAGGCTGATTCTTGCCCTTCCCTCACTCCAATGGCTAGTTTATGAGGGATGCATATAAATACCTCCTCAAGGGCTATTGAGAGGAGGTTGCTATTGTCATTCTTCTATTTCTTAAGCTAAGAGCAAGTATTCTCCTCATATGTGCATGTGTTGCACTTAGAGAGTGAGGAGAGCATAACCTAGAGCATGTGTTGCATTTGGTGGTGGACTTTATATCCGTTGAGCTATGATTCTATATTCATTCAAGCGAGGGTGTCTGACTTGTTACTCTTGTAGTTTGTCGACCCCTAGACAACATCGAAGACGTGATGGTCCAGTGATCTTCTCATGAAGCTTGTGAAAAGGCCTGACGCGTTGTGAGTGGTGTGGTGCTCGCCATCTCTGGAGTGGAGGAAGAGCAACCTTAGTGGTTTGAGGCGGTTTGGCTTAATTTGTGGAGCCGATCCAACTTGGTTGGGCTTACCTCAATGTGGATTAGGAAAAATCGGCAAGTTTTCGAACACCACAGTAAAAACATCAAATGTCATTGTGGTTTGTCATCTTGTGCTCAATTTACTTTCTAGCAATTCATATTCAAGCATTTATATTTGTTAAATTAATTAAAATACTTGCCTTCCTAGGATTGCTTATCTTGATTTAGAATTATAACTTGCTTTAGTTGCCACAAGAAAGGACACCTTACCTCCATGTGTCCAAAGAAGATGAATGACAAGCAAACTTCTTCAAAAGGCAAACTGGCAATAAGCAAAACAACAAGAGAAAGTATGGAAGAAAAAGTCAAATTTGCTACAATTGCTGGAAAAAGGTACACTTTAGTAAAGATTGTGTCAAAGGAAACATTCCTATGTCAACCCTCTCCAATAATAATTATTTGCTTAGGAAGGATAAAAATGGCATTGTGATTGCTAGATGTGTTAGTTCACCCAAATCCCCTACTAGGGCCATTTGGGTTCCAAAATCCATTATGACTAATATCCGAGGACCCAACCAAGATTAGGTACCAAAATGTGCTTGATTGTTTAATAGGTGCTTGGAGATGCATTAGAAGCTTGGACCTCTCATAAAAAGTAGACTTCACCATAAGCAAATATGGAGCCAAGCTTGAAGATCAACATCTCACATCTTGAGCTAATGCCATCTCGGTAACAAGCATTTAAATTAAAGTATCTAGCTCTTGCCATGTGTAGATTGCATTACATGAAATTCTTATTCAAAAGGTTTTATTTCTCTTATTCGGAATTTCCTTAATTGCAATCTTAAGCAAGTTGGGTGTCACACATTAAGGGGGAGTGCTAAATCATAATTATGTATGTCACATTCCTAAATATGCCCAAACTAATTAAGTGCTATTACTAATTTTTTTTCAAAATTGAACCTTTTAGCCAAAAGAAAAATTCTTTGTAACTATTAGTAATTTTGTGAAAATCTAATTGCCAAATGTATATAAAAGCTTTGCTAAACTTTCTCAAAAATTTTGGCATTGTAAAAACTAATTTCAAAAGAAAACTAGCTTTTAAGCCCAAAAGATAGTTACTACTATCTTGTTTTTCTTTTAAATATGTACTTTGCATAAAAGAAATTATAAAGGGATTTTAGCAATAGCTTCAAAATGAAAATCCTAGAGTCGGTGTTTCTTAACAATTCTTGTATTTAAAAATTTCTCAAAAAATCAACCTATCAAATGTTATTTGATTTTGAAACTCAGCCTTGACCTATATTGGTCATATTCTAGCACCATGTGAGTTATGCCTCTTGGACTGGATCTTTTGCTATATCTTGGTTCAAAAGTGGTATTTCCAAATTCATACATGCTATTTCATTTTGAAGAGTGTCTTATTTGTCTACTTTGGTGTTTATGGAGAGAAACAATTAAATCTATGCAACTCTAGCATTTCAAAGAGCCATTTCAATCAAAAGTCAAAATATTGTTTAAAATGCCTAAATTTGTGAAAAGCTATATAAAAGTACTTAACTATGTATTTTAAATGTTTTCAAAGCCTCTTGAATAAAAATTCCTAAATGCCTAAATGTTGTGTATCTTCTCTTGAGCCAAAATTTGTAGATGAAGTACTAGATGATCCGGATTGGGTAAATGCAATGCATGAAGAATTAAACAACTTTGCCCAAAACAATATTTATACAATAGTGGAAATGCCTAAGGAGCACAATGTGATTGGCACAAAATAGGTTTTCCGTAACAAGCAAGATGAAAATAGAGTTGTGGTTGAAAATAGAGTTGTGCTAACAAACAAGGCAAGGTTAGTTACTCAAGGTTATACTCAAGTTGAGGGTTTGTATTATGATGAAACTTTTGCACCTGTAGGTAGACTTGAGTCAATTCACATACTACTTGCCTTTTCATCCAGCTTTGATATCAAACTATTTCAAATGGATGTCAAAAGTGCATTCTTAAATGGAACAATCTTCGAACATTTTTATGTTGAGCAATCTCCAGGTTTTGAAGATTCTAAATATCCTAATCATGTGTATAAACTCTCAAAGGCGCTGTATGGCTTAAAACAAGCTCCTAGAGCATGGTATGAAGGCCTTCGAGACTTTCTTCTTTCTAAAGGATTTAAAATTGGGATAGTTGATACAACCTTATTTACAAAAATTATAGATGATGATTCCTTTGTATGTCAATTTTGTGTTGATGACATCATATTTGGTTCTACTAACCAATAATTTTGTAAAGAATTTGGTGAAATGATGTCTAGAGAATTTGATATGTCCATGATCGAAGAATTGAGCTATTTCCTTAGACTTCAAATCAAGCAACACAAGGATGGGACTTTTATGAGCCAAACAAAATATGTAAAAGATCTATTCAAGAAGTTTGGTATGGAAGATGCAAAACCCATCAAGATTCCTATGGCAACAAACAGGCATCTTGACCTTAACGAAGGAGGTAAGTCGGTAGATCAAAGCTTTATAGATCAATGATTGGTAGTTTACTTTATCTTATCACATCTAGGCCCAATATCATGTTTAGTGTTTGCATGTGTGCATGCTTTCAAGCTTCTCCAAAAGAGTGTCATTTGGTGGCCGTAAGAGAATTCTAAGATATTTAAAGTATTCCTCTAGCATAGGGCATTGGTATCCTAAAGGTGCTAAATTTGAGTTAATTGGATATTTAGACTCCGATTACGCTAGTTGCAAAGTTGATAGAAAAAGCATCTCAGGTAGTTGTCAATTGCTAGGAAGGTCATTAGTATCTTGGTCTTGCAAGAAACAAAATTTCGTAGCACTTTCCATCGCCGAAACCAAATATGTTTACGTAGGTAGTTCTTGTACTCAATTGTTATGGATGAGGCAAACTTTGATTGATTATGGAATTAAATTTGATAAAATGTCTCTTTTGTGTGATAATGATATTGCGGTAAAAATATCAAATAACACAGTCCAACACTCAAGAACCAAACATATAGATATACGCTACCATTTCTTGAGAGATCATGTAAGCAAAGGAGATATCATAATTAGCCACATCCAGACCAAAAACCAATTAGAAGGTATTTTCACCAAACCTTTAGTTGAAAGCCACTTTTGCAAGTTGAGGAATAAATTAAATGGCATAGACTACTCAAACATTATTTGAACTCATGGCTCATGTTTTTCATGCTCATCTAGAGTTGTTGAGGCTTTTGTGAAAAGTGTTTTTCTCCTATTTTTGCTCAAATCTCTATGTCTATATTGCTATATTCCAAGGTTATATTTATGCATAATGATCCTGAATGATTTTATTTGAGTGCAAAACTAGGGATCATTTGCATATTATTATGATCCAAGTCCTGTTCCCTTAAGCTCCAGAAGTATCGGAGCTACCGCTGTTGTTTTTGCGGTACTTCCGCATTCCGGAACTACCGGCAGTATAATCACGGTACTTCCGCATGCATTCATGGGCAGTGAACCATAACCATCAAAAACCAAGGGTTTTTAACCCGTGAACCTTTGCTCTCCTCTAGAAGGTCCAACCCTTGCAACCTCCCATGACCATGCACTCTCCTCTCTCTCTCTCACCAACGAAAACCCCAAAAACCTGCTGTTCAATTTCCAAATCCAGTGGGGATTTCTTCAGTTTTTGGTGATTTCTTGCATCCTAAGGGTTCAACTCCTCCAATCCACAAGGTAAACGGGATTAAATCCTTACTTTCACCTTGTTCTAGAATCCTAGGTTTACGTCTAGATGTTGATCTCAAATGCAAATGATTTAGAGTTGTTTTGTTTTGGGCAAATTGGTAGATTTGGTGTCTAATAATGTTAGTGCATCTACTCCATGGATTCAATCCAAGAAAAACACCAAAAAATTTCATACATTGCTTGCCCTAGAAATGGTCAGCGAAATCAGAACTATCGCTCAATGAGCGCGGTACTACCATTGCCCAGTACTACCGCAGCTTGAACGGCGGTACTTCCGATTACCCTGATAAAATATCTATCTCATTCCATTTCTTTTCAAATTTTTTGTTTGATCTTTCCATATCTCTAATGTCCCTTCTCCTTGTTTTTAAGATGCCGAGGGCAAGGAATGCTGGTCGCGAAGTGTACTCCTCTTCTGTGGCTTCGGGTCAATCTTCAGAACCTCTTGTTGCCCATGTGCTTCCTCCTGCACTTCCAGCCACCTCAGAATCAGCTAGAAAAACTAGAAAGGACAAAGGCAAGGCAGTAGCTTCTAAGTCTGAGATAGAGTCAAAATAGCAGGAGAGCTCACCTCTTGAGCAATCAGATGAGGACATGCCTGATCAACAAGAGCCTCAAATAGATCTCAGAAAGATCTCTACTAAAGAATATGTTCGACTGTGTCATAGAAACCAATTTCTGCTTCCAAGTAACTATATCAATCCAAGGTTTCACACAAAGTTTCAAGAACAAGTGAATGAGCAATTGTATGGTCCAAACAGACTCTTTGCTGATCACAAATATGTTGATTGGAACCATCTGGACTCCATTGATAAATATGATGGAACTTATAGGCTATTTCAGAGAGCTAGAATACAGAATCTTGTGGCTCTCAAATCAGACTAGAATGAAGACATAATCAGGTAGTTCTATGCTACACTATATATTTTTTCCTAATTTTCAGCATATTTTCTGGATGACTGGCTAACAACCATTGGATTCAAACAAGTATGAGTTTGAGCTGCCTCTGAGGACAGAGTCAAGTGCATATGAGAAGGTTTATGATAGACCTGCACTTGAGCTCCCCGCCTTATCTGAATACTATGATTAGAACTCAAGATTTATACCAGGCAAGCTAGTTGGTCTTCTTCCCATACCCAGCCTAGTAAACTGGATTATTAACCACACCATTCTTCCCGAGAGTGGGAATTATGATGCCGTCAAAGGCCATGCATGGAATCTCATTGACTATGTTATGCAAGGTCACAAATTTGATGTGGTTGATCTCATTATCCGGGAAATAGCATCTTCTAAAAATGACAAGATCAATAGGATAAATTACGCTCCATACATTATGGCCTTGATCCTTCGGAAGATCGAATTCCATGGTGGTTTGGGGGGCATCCACAAGGCTTGCAAGCCATGAGCAGATCCTCCAATTCCTCTAGCTTCTTGTCCTTGAGCTCAACAACAAGAAGAGCCTACAGCGGCACAACGAGAAGAAGAAGAGCAAGTCTCTCTATCTCAAATATACTCTGCCATATCTAGATTCATGACTCTCAGGCCGAAGCATTTGCTTCCCTTTCCTCTAGGATGGACACTATTGATGAGAGAGTCACCTCTATCGAGCATGCTTTGGCTCATCCTCCATCTCCAATCCAGTATGGTCACCGTCATCAATGTGACCCTTCCCCTCAAGGACCACAAGAGTAGCCTTTTTGGTCATTTGATACCAAAGGGGAGAAGACATAAAAGGGGAAGACATAAAAGGGAAAGCACAAGGAAGAGAAGAAGCCAAGTCTATCTATCTATATATTCGATTATGTAATGATTTTTTTATGTAATGACCTTATGCATGTAATAAACTTATGTACTCTATCTCAATGCCTTGTTTATGTTAAATTTGAAAGTGTATGCATCTTGTGCTCATTTGTTACATTGATTCTCTCTCAAGGTCAACAAACAAGTGAAACTCCATCAAATGTTCTTAAAAATCATTACATGTGCTTGCAATACTCTCTCATTTATAGGCACATGTTTAGGGGTAGCTTTCCTTGTATTGACTTGAAAAGCAACTAATTCTCTAAAACTCATGTGAGATCATTGCAAGAATTACTTACTTTCAAAGTCACAAAAGAATATACAACTTGTTTCCAAACAAGTGATATATTCAAAACTTTATTCACCTCACATAATATTTGTATTCTCATCAATTACCAAAAAGGGGAGATTGAAAGCATCTAGGCCCCTAAAAATGGTTTTGGTATTAATGAATTTATGTGAATGTGGGACTGACATGTTTATTGAGTGTTTAAAGGCTTAGTCCCTAAAATGATGATGAGACGCATGCTAAGGGTCAACATGAAGATCAAAATGGCTCAAGGCAAAGGTATATGTAGACTAGGATCCTTTTTCATTTTTACCAGTCTTAGGAGAAAGAGCGAAAGACCAGATTATACGATAAATGTCGTAACATTAAGAGGGATTATGGTTAGTAATTTGATAGCATATTCTTTTGCCATTTAGATCAATTTAGGATCATGCATTCATTTCAAACCAAAATTGATAGCCAATCTGTGCTCTTTCTGGAAAAACAGAAGTACCGGAGTTTCAATGGCAGAACTACCATAGAGCGGTAGTACCGCAACCTTGAATAGTACTTCTGGAGCATGGAAGCTCCAAAAAATCGAGCAGAACATTATTTTCCGGAGAGCACCCTCAAAATCAATCAGTCCTCTGCCTGGATAATTGGAAGTACCGGTGTGCAAACCACGGTACTTTCGCTTTTTGGAAGCTCCGTCTAAATTGAGCGAAACGTTTTCTCTAGAGAGCAACCTTGGGAACATTTTGTGTCTGCGGCAAATGGAAGTACCAGAGATTCAACGATGGAACTACCATAGAGCGATACATCCAGAGCACAGAAGCTCCAAATAACCTAGGCGGAACATTTTTTCCAGAGAGTGCAAACTCTTAGTCTCAAAGCAAACGGAAGTACCATGCTGAAATTTTGGAACGTCCGAACATTGGAACCACCAGGTTTACAGCGGCGGTAGTTCCGCGTCGACTTCCAATGGCTAGTTCAGAAGCTTTGAAATAGCCATTACTGCTGTGTTAGAACAGGTGCGGAAGTACTAGCCATTAAATAGCGGTACTTCCTTTCGCCCTGAATTTTTCAAGAAATCCCCTATAATGGCTAGTTTTGGTTGGTGAGGGTAATACCCCTCCACCTGCCCAAGGACAAAAAGAAGAGACTTTATTGAACATCCTTGAGCTTTGAGCATTCGCTCCATACCTCATTTTCTCATTGTGCATTCATTTGAGGTGGTTGAGCCAAAACAAGTGCATTTTGTCTCTAGATTGATCCTTTCGCACTTGATTGTCATCAAGTGAAGTTGTGATTCTTTACTTTTGGTGCTTGCCAGCACCTAGACGGCTTGGTGGGAGTTTGCGCGGTGACTTCTTCAAGAAGGTTATGAAGAAGCCTGGCATTGATTTGTGAGTGGTTTGATATCCACCATCTTCGGAGTGGAGGAAGGACAACCATGAGTGGATTAAGGAGCTGAGCCTTAATTCGTGGAGCTAGTCCAAGTCGCTTGGGCTTTTCTCAACATGGATTAGTGGAAACCGACAAGTTTCCAATCACCACAGTAAAACATCGTGTATACATTGGTTTATCTCTGTCTCTTTTTCAGCTCTTGTATTTCT
Organism: Dendrocalamus latiflorus; assembly: GCA_017311315.1. Lineage (NCBI taxonomy): Eukaryota > Viridiplantae > Streptophyta > Magnoliopsida > Poales > Poaceae > Dendrocalamus > Dendrocalamus latiflorus. The sequence goes on along the minus strand of CM029644.1, from coordinate 13,095,477 downwards.
AGTATATTGTGTATATCATATTTACTTGTGCTAGAGCTTCTTGGAAAAACTTACACTTGTAGTGCCTTAGACACACTAGAATTGTGTTGGTTTCAATTGCTTTAAAATCCTGCCATACTAAAATTGAGTTAATTGTTATTAGAAGGCAAGATATTTTTAAACCTCCTATTCACCCCCTCTAGTCAGTTACCCTTGATCCTACAATGATTTGCATCAATCCATGGAGCAAGGCAAGTTAAACACTTGACCATGTTGAACCTAGATCACAAATAAAATTATGTTGTTTTAAATTATCCTATATGCATTTGTTTATTAAAAGTATTTCAATTCTGGTTTTAAGCTTAGTAAATACCTACTTGTTATGACACCTTTGACATTGCAAATGCTTGCACCTTGTCACCCTAGAATTAAACTCTAGTTAGTATATTAGTATTAGCTAGAGAATTCTTGTATCAATGCTTATACATGCTTAGAATAACTTTACGCTTGGGATACCTTTTTCACATAAAATGATAAAGTTTTTAAATATATTCTTGATTTTGGTGAGTCAAGAAGGACTATGAAATGTTTCAAAATAAAAGTGAAAACTTGGTTTAGAACTAGGAAAAAGTTAGGTGGTGGGTGCTTCCTAGCATGCATTGTTGTTCGGTGCACAATGTTGATTGCTAGACACAAGGGGTATGTGGGAAGTGCCTAAGTCAATTAAAGACCAAGCCATATCGTACTACCACAAGGCTAGTATGGGACAGTCTTGGCTGACTAATTTGCGGGTCCCAACCTAAGTCTCATTGTAGGTTGAAAGTGAGCGTGGCGTAGGCCATGTGATGTCTCACGTGGCTCAAGAGGGGGTCCCGGTTTGGTAGATTCCTTACTGTGATGAAATCTTAGTGGAGACATGGCCAAGTTGATAGCTTAGCTTTTTAAATGCCTTGTTATGATTACTCAATCACACGACTAAGGAAGTGTGTAATGGCCGACAACATGAGTTAAATCATATCTTATGGGTAAAGTTGTACCACCTCTGTAGAGTGTATAACCTATCCTGGATAGCCGTGCCCACGATTATAGGAAAGATGGGAAGTTTTCATGGATTAGATTTTGTTTTTCAAAATGGTTTATGCAAGGCTTATGGATGGATGGCATCCATATGAGATCTTTTGGAAAAGATAGTCCAGGTAGGATGCCTATGGTTAGGTTGGCGTCTGGTCGGTGCCTGCTCCAATGGTATTATTTTGCCTAAAATTACAATCTTTACTTACTGTATTAAATTCAGTAATTTACCAATTGATTGATTGTATTTCTTTGAATGCTACTTTACGCTCAAATAACCATATATGCCTTCCTTTGTTGCCATTATCATTATATTATATTTTTTTGTGTGACTTGTGGAGAACAAGTTTGTACTCACCCTTGCTATCCCATCTCAGAGGAGGACAGCTTCAGCTATGGTGAAGACCTAGATGAGTAGACCACGTCTTACTATCATTAGCCTATGGACAGGCTCAGTGGGCTACTTCCGCTTTGGTGTTTTTCCTTCACTGCTTATATTTAAATTTGACCTATGGGTCATGGATGTAAACTTTCACCATAAGATCATACTCATTTAATTAATAAAGATATCATTGTGTTTGATATGTATCCTTGTTACCACTACGTGCACTAGCTGATCCTAGACTAGTGCGATTTACACAGGATGTAGGAGTTGTTGCTTTAGGGTCTGACAGTGTGTTACATACGTGAGAATATTTGTGTCATGGTTGTACATGTAGATAAGTTAGGGCAAGATGCATGTGAGTGTGTGTGAGTTCTTGTAGTTGTGTCCAAGTTCTCATGTGTGTAAGCTTTGATGAGAGTCTCCATCGCCAACAAGATATGTCACCAGCAAAAGAACATTGGAGCTGAGGAAGTAGGCAAAGTTGTTAGCAAGGTGTGTCACCGGCAATGAAGATGTGAAAACGCTAGCAAGTTTGTCACCGGTGGCATGGCCAACAAGAAGAAGGCAAAACTCCTTGGAGACTCGTCAGGAAATTGGACTTCGGCTTGTGAGTCAAAGCATCAAGATTAAGGGGGCGAATGATAGAGTTAATCTTGATGCTTGTTAGTAGGGATGTTGAAAATCTAGTCTGCTATGAATAAGCAGTTAAAGTGTTGTGGTCGTGGCGCCATTGTTGAAGTGTCGTGGTCGAAGCAACAATGTACACGTAAGTATGTAGTAGTCTTAAAGTACTGTAGTAGTCTTAAAGCACTCTAGCAACTTTAAAGTACTATAGTAGTTGTGGGTATTGTAATATTCATAAGTACTATAGCAGGGATATGGTCAAAAGTCATAGGAGTCGAGGTCGTAGGAGTGAGTAGTCTTCAGTTAGCGTAGTGTGCACAGGTCGTGGAAGGTGAGGCCGGTAAAACCAGATCACAGGAAGTCAATTGTTAGAGTCCAAGTCATGTGGCTGTAATGGTGAGTGGCCTACATGTGCGGCTCGGTTGTATCTATGTAAGCCATGTAATCTGTTGAGTAAGTATGAGCCGTCGTATAAGAAAGATAAGAGAAAAACGACACAAGTTGAGTTAACATTGGTAAAATTTCTCTCCATGTCTCTGTGTTTGTTCTCACTTGCATGTGTAAGTTGCGTCCACATGCTGGCGTGTGTTTGATCCTAGGGGCAAATACAACAATTTGTATCAGAGCTTGGTGTGTGCCAAAAATCATGCCAAGAAGTACGGAGATCATCGATGCCGCATCAGCATCGGCAAGCGCACCGACAAAGGAGTGCTATGCGGTGTCGCTTCACTACCTCGTGCTCACGAGTATCAACTATGCAATGTGGGCGATGAAAATGAAGGGTACATGAAAGCCCAAGGCGTATGGGATGCCATCGAGCCCGGCGACGTCGACACGCACAAGGACCAAATGGCATTGCCAGCCATCTACCAAGGTGTCACAGAAGACACGCTCTTCCTGCTCTCTAAAAAAGAGACAGCCAAAGCCGCATGGGAGGCATTAAAGACCATGCACGTGGAAGCCGAGCGCGTGAGGGAAGCCAAGGTACAAACCCTCAAGTCAAAGTTCGAGGTACTACGCATGACAGAATCGGAGTCAACCGATGACTTTGCCATCGGGTTGACAGCAATCATCAACAAAATCTAAGGGCTCGATGACAAGATGGAGGAGAGATACGCAATACAAATATTTCTTTGTGTAGTTCACACCAAGTTTCTACTGGTAGTCTCCCCAATTGAGAATTTGGTGACCTCAAGGCAATGACAATTGAAGAGTTGATCAGTCATTTGAAGGCGCACAAAGAATGGTGGGTATCTTACGGTGTAGGCGCTAAGAATCAGCACCTACTACTAACAAGGGCTGAGTGGGAGGCCCAATCCAAGAAGTATAACGGCTTCGGTAAGAAGAAGAGCATCTTCGACAAGGAGGTGTGCTGCTACAACTGCCAAGAGTACGGGCATTTTGCTATGGAGTGTCGTTAGCCAAAGAAGGTAGTGGCTCTTCTTGCTACAGTGAATGCGAATGATGAGCCAACGTTGTTTTAAAGCTAACAAGGAGTCTTCATCATTTTTCTTTTCCATCCTACATGTAGTTGAGTCTGTGTAAGAGTATGAGTGCACGATTGCATGTTGGGTCATTTGGCATAATAGGAGTGTTGCATGTGTCATTTATCTTTTTGAGCACGTAGAAGGTGTGTTCCATATGTGCCCATATTTGTATCATGGTCGTGCATGTAGGTAAGTCAATGCATGCTGCATGTGAGTGTGTGTGAGTTCTTTGTAGTTGTGTCTAAGTTCTCATGTATGTAATCTTTGATGAGAGTCTCCATCGCCATTAAGATGTGTCACCAGTAAAAGACAATTGGAGTTGAGGAAGTGGTCGAAGTCATCGGCGAGGTGTGTCACCGGTGGTGAAGATGTGAAAGATGCCGACAAGTTATGTCATCGGCGGCATGGTCAACAAGAAGAAGACAAAACTCCTTGGAGACACATCAGGAAATTAGACTTCGGATTGTGAGTCAATGCATCAAGATTAAGGGGGAGAATGTTAGAGTTAATCTTGATGCTTATTAGCAGGGAAGTCAAAAATGTACTCCATCGTGTATAAGCGGTCGAAGTGTTGTGGTCGTGGCGCCGTGGTCGAAGTGTCATTGTCATGGTGCCGTAGTCGAAGCATCAAGTCAAAGTGTCATGGTCAAAGCTGCAGTGTACTCGTATGTTACTATAGTAGTCTTAAAGTACTGTGATATGGGGAGCTCGATCTTCATGACGTATGATCAAGGGTAACATTGAATTTGTGCAACCTGATGAACTGATGACGCTAACCACTGTTTCAATACAGCAACCTGTGATGAAAGAATTCGCCCAACCATACGCTTCGATCCTTGTATACTTGACCACACAAAAGTAGACGTGGTGTTCTTCCTGCAAAACCCAAGGAATTACAAGAACAACGAGGTTGAGAACACCCAATTCCCCTCTAGGTTGCATATGTGTGTCAAACCCTAGAAAGAACAAGTGTATAGCTCTCTCAAAATAATAGATTGATTCATGGTGGTCTGCCCAAAAAGGCTATGATTACAAGACTTATATAACCCTAAGAAGTCCATAGACCCAAGACGTATTCAACTCAACCCTATTTGGTTTTAGACTCAAACTCACATAAAAGGAAACTAAAAATAAATAAAAATCCATGATGCTTCTAAAGACAAATCTTCTTTCATTACGTAGTCCTTGAAATAAGCTTTCCAACGAGTCTAAAATTACCTCAATCGGACTCCGTATATGACAGTTATGGCCTTTATATGGAAGGTATACCTTTGGAATACTCCAAACATAGTCAAAGGTCTCATCGGACTAGTCTGATCGTCATCGAACCAATCGAATGGTCCACGCCCAATCGGACGGTGTGAGCATTTGGAGTGGTCCAAACATCACTGAGGAGATCGGGTGGTCCACACCCAATCGAACGGTGTGAGCGTTTGGAGTGGTCCGAACATCACTGAGGAGATCGGGCGGCTCACGGACGATCGAACGGCCTAGAACACCAAAGTCGTTTGGACTGGTCCGAATGTTCCGATCAGATAGAACGGTCCGAAATCAATCGAACGGTCCCAAATGAATTTGCGATCATAGAAGTCGTAGTCGTAGCTGTGTAGTGGTCGTAAGTCATAGAAGTCATAGTCGTAGTTGCGTAGTGGTCATAAGTCATAGGCGGTGAAGTGGTCGATGAAGCCATGGTCTAAGATGTGGTCGACAAGCCATGGTCAGTGAAGCGGTCGAAGACACTGTAGTCGAAGGTGCCATGGTCAAAGCACCGTGGTTGTAGGCATTGTGGTTGAAGGCACCATAGTCGAAAGCACCATGGTCGAAGGCACCATTGTTCTAGGCATCGTGGTCGAAGGTAGTAGTTGTCCGAATGTCACTAAAGTGATCTGACGGTCCGAAGACAATCAAATGATGCCGACTATATCTGAAGTCATTCGGCCTGATTTGTGACTTTGGTTGAACTTGCGGACGATCCGACTTAGTCTTGATTCTTTGGACTTATCTCTCCTTGCTTGGCCTCCATGAGCTTCTCCTCCATTGTTTCAATTCAAAAGATTCACAACGTTCGAAATTGAGAATGCACAAAACATTTGTATAAGGTAGTATCTAGTTCTCACGCAAATTAAAACCAAATTCAACTAGGAGCGAATTCACCTGTTGATTAATCTTTTTAGCTCGTGCTCGTGTAATCGATCCAATAAAAATGTTTTCATCATCTAGTACGCTTGAAGAGATGTACAATGCACTAGTATCAACGAGATCTTCTAAACACATCGTTATTTTAGCCTTATACAGATTGAGTATGGGTCTGCATGTAATTGCATAATACAGTAGTAGCTCTGTATCTTCAAGTATAATAATTAAAGACCTAATTAAATTAGAGTTTCACCTAATAATATTTAATGTGGCTTCATAATTCTTTCCAGTTAAATAATATATTTAACTGAGAAGTGCAAGACATGAGCATATCTACGTCATACTTTGTCAGTCTTAAAGCAGTGTAGCAATCTTATAGTACTATAGTAGTTGGGGGTACTGTAGCAGTCGTGAGTACTATAGCAAGGATGCGGTCGGAAGTCGTAGAAGGAGTCGAGGTTGTAGGAGCTACTAGTTCTTCAGTTAGCGCAGTGTGCGTAGCTCGTGGAAGGTGAGGCCGGTAAAACCGGATCACAAGAAGTCAATTGTTAGAGTCCTGACATGCGTCATTTTTACATATTTTTACCTGTCATTTTACCCTCGTATTTTTCGCATTTTGAGATCATTTATCATCATTTACACGCTTTTCTAAAGTTAATTGCTCGAATTGGACCATTTTACATTTTTTGCAATTTTCCATAGGCCGATGCTATCAAGGAGCATAAACGACAAATCTTGACTTTCAACACTGCTTCGTACAGATGTGTGCATCGTCACGGATGCGTAGGATCAAACCGCGATGAAATCGGACTTCCAGAGGGCCAAAACAAAAGAAATCAAATGGGGAAGGACCTAATTGTAAACCCTAGATTTTTCGAGGGCTAAATCGCTAAATTCCCCATCTCGGCATCAAAACCCTAGCCGCAATCTGATTTTGGCTGAGCCTGGCTTTCTTTCTTTCCTTGGTCCCCCTTTGCTCCTCTCTTCTCCCCCCATTCTTTTCCATCTCTGGCCTCCGGCGCGCCACCAGGCACCGCCACCTTCTCCTCCTACTCTTCCTCCACAGCACCTTTCTTTGCCGCCTCTCACCGCCATCCACCGCACCGCCGCTTCTCCTCTCGGCGCCACCGCTCTTCGGCTACCACTGGCGAGCGCCGCCCCTCCAGATCTACCAGCCGTCGCATCATCTCTTCTTCTTTCCCTGGCCTCCCCTTGCTTCTTCCTTCTCCTACTCGCCCATCTCCTCCGTCACGCCCCCTCTACTGCTCCTTCGCGCCTCCTCTTCACACCATCACCGGTGTGCCACCGCCTTTTCCACCACTCGCCGTCGCCTCACTTCTTCCTTTGCCCCCTTTTGCTCTCCTCCCCCATTTCTTCCACCATCGGCCGGTGACCTCAACTGCAGCGCCAACTCCCTCCTATGCATCGCCACCCCTCCGCTGGCTGCATCATCTCTCCATCAACTAGCCACCACCGACAACCTCGACGAAGGCACGGAAGCCCCTTCTTCCTCTACGGCCAACACCTTCACTGAGCCTGCCGCCTACTTCTTCATCACCTCTCCACCGACGGCAATCTCTCCACTGCTTCCCCTTAAGCGACGCCACCGGCCGCCACCACTTCATCGACATCACCGGCAACATCACCACCTCCTCAGCCTCCCGTCTGCTTCACCTTCTTCCTCCTCGGTTGTCTAATTTCCTCCCCTTTATTTCTTCAGTTCTTAATTACTGTTCACAATAATTGCTTGTTATTACTCTGTTAACTGACAATTACCATTTGCACTATGTTGATGAATTGTGGAATATTTTCTGAGAACTGTGATTGTGCATGTGCTCACTGAGATGATGTATTGTGCTTGGTTAATTTGTTCCAGAATTGCTCTAAGTTCCTGAGTAGTGTATAATCAATGCCTACAATTTGTGGTATCTACTCAGTAATTGTGATCTTTGTGCAGCAATAGTGCTCTCTGTTAATTTGTCAGTTGTATGTCTAAGTGAATTGTTCAGCTCATGTTATTTTTGCTATGTTATTCATCTGTTAGTATGTGTGGGTTAGTGTTTTTGTCTATGGTTAGTGTTCATGTCGTGTGCTTGTGTAGTTGTCAATCCTGTGTATGTTTGAGAGTGTTGTCGAATTAGCTAGCCGGCGACCATTTCCTCTCCTCGTGCTGCCTCGACTCACCCTCGCTTCTAGACTCCCGCTTTTCTTCTTTCCGCATTCTGTCGATAGTTAAGTCATGCGTGCGTTCATAGTTCTGTGTTTTGTGTTGTCCTGCCACTGATGTCTAGTTAGCCGTCGATCGTCTTCTCCCTCGTTCTCTCTCGACTCCTTCTGTGCTTCTAGACTCTCCCGATGCTTCTCAACTTCCTCCTTTGGTCTCGCGGTCGGTAGTTAGTTAGGTCATTGGTCGGTAGTCGTGTTCGTTCATGTAATCATCAGTGTCGTTCGTGCGTCATTCGTGTAGTTCGTTCGGTCGTACAACGTCCATTCGTACGGTTGTACGTTCCATCGTCATTCGATAGTTAGTTCGTTCGGTCATTTTAGTGTGTGCTTTAGGTTTAGTTTTCTCCCTCGTTTTGTTTGACCTAGCTTTAGCTGAGCACTGGTAGTCTCAGTCTAGTCCCTGTGGAGAGAACACGACACTCGCCGCTATTTCAGTGGCAACCCGTGCACTTGCGGGTGTGCTATTTTTGCACGATCAAGTTCGAGTAGTGTGGCTATAGTGGGGTGAGTGGCCTACATATGCGGTCCGGTTGTATCTATTTAAGCCATATAATCTGTTGAGCAAGTAAGAGCAGTCGTAAAAGAGATAAGAGAAAAGCGACGCAAGTTGAGTTCACGTTGGCAAAATTTCTCTCCGTATCTCTGTGTTTGTTCTTGTTTGTGTGTGTAAGTTATGTACACGTGCTCATGAGTGTTTAATCCTAGGGGTAAACCCAACAGGCACAACTACGGCAGTAACCGGCCTGCCACACCAAGCCACAGCAGTGACCCTCGATGGCACTCACCTGAGCAGTGAGCAGCAACACGAACAGCAGCACGGCAGCGGCAGCTTGGGTGAAGGTAGCGGCACGGCAGCACCAAGGTTGGGTTTTCTAGCGACTCGGCTGAGTGCAACTACGATAGGCACAGCACCTTTGGCTCCTCACCTATATAGGGTGGCCAGCCGTGTTCAACTCAGCCACAGGTGCACATCGCCTGGTCCAGCCTGATTCTTTTTTCTTTTTCCTTTTCAGTTCTTTCTGCCCAAGCTACAGGGTATTACAACCTGTTGAAAATAATCCCAACTTAGAGTTTGAACCGAGTCCGAGACACAGTAGAATCTGTATCCTTGTGTTACTTAAGTTGAAGTCGTGACTAACTTAAAGTTCGAATATATATGTTAGTCAGAGAGTATTACAGCCTATATAATGAGAAGACTTATAACTAATTTTGGAAGACTAGGCCTCTTTCGGCTTGAGCTTCTGGCTTATTTTTCACTATTCAAAAAATTCATCTTTTTCTGACTATTTTGCTTTTTTTTTGAGCTTTTTTGCTGGTTCTTTTTCCCCGTATTAGTTTGCATTGTCTGTGATGGGTTAATCTGTTTTTTCTATTTTATTTTTTTAAATTTAGTTGCACCAAATAAGCTACCATCAGATACAGTGTAATTTCAGCCAGCTAAGTGCAATTTCAACTATAAGCCAACTTATTTCAGTCCAACCGAGCGGCATATAAGAGCAAGAGAATAGAGAAATTCGGTAAACTCAGCTATACAGTTGCGGCCGGGTTAATTCTCTTGTGTTATTGTCTATTTGTTCTCTTTCATCCTGAATTCATGCATATGTGAGTTTTCTGCTGGGCCGAGCCAACAAGGTACCAGAGCTCAGATGAGTTTATGTTTTGAATCTGGGCCAGACTCGTTCTGATCTCCTAATTGCAGTTTGCGGTCCAGCGATAAAACCTGAGAGCATTGACAGCAGCGCTTCAGCATGCTTTTGATTTCTTCCTCGTTCTAAGCGACGACATGATAGAAGAGACGAAGATCATCGACGGCAGATGCTTTTTCTGGCCTTCGGGTTTCCTCGGTCTAGGTGAGAGGCAGCAACGAAATCGAGCGATCTCGTTCGGCTGTAGGCCTTTGATCCCTATAGTCAAAAAGCATCACATACGCTCGGTCAGCAGTAGCTTTTGCTTCCTCGGTTCCAGCAGCAGGCAGCAGCGCCTGACATTGATGCAAGAGAGAGAAGACATTCTCTTTTTCTTGCGCCAAGGACAAAGAGCAGTGCGAGATTCGTTTCTAGCTATCTTTTGTTCTTAATCTTTGTCTAAGATTATGCCATGCTCTTTAAGAAATAGTATCACGGGTGACAAGATAACTTCAGGTATGATAGTAAATGAGAGTTTCGTCGTCTCGCTGTATTATTCAATGCTTATAATGAGCAAATATGCAGCCTGAGAAATCAAGATTAAGGTGCACATGAAGGATCAAGGAGTGTGGGACATATGTGCAACAATATAACAATGGCGATGAAATAGGTCCTGCTGACTCATGCCAAGTGAGAGGTCCAATCATTAAATCGCAAAGGCAAGAACACCTCCAGCAGTGATGGGCGAGGCTACAAGAATTGAAAGCTTTATACGACAAACGTGAGGTGCTATAATTATAACAATGATAGACACTTCGCTTCAGAATGCTACAAGCCGAAGAAGAAGGAGAAAGCGTTTATTACTAAAACTCTCAGTGATGATGAACTAGCAATGCTCTTTTGCTAAGTTGAGTCTGGGATGTTGAGGAAATGTGTTTGTCATCCTGAGTCAAGTCTGTAGAGTTGAGTATAGGTGTTGAAAAGATGTGTTCGCCGTCCTGTGTCAATTATGAGTTGGGTAAGTTGTAATTGTGATTGCCTCATCAAATTAGAGTGCATGTAGATGGAGCTGTACCAGTTGAGTTGTATTCCTACATGTGACTATATATGTGTTTAGTTTGCATGTAGATCGCTTCATGTAGAGGCATAACTGGTAGTTCAGATGATGTCGAGTCAAGATTAGAGGAGAATGTTACAAATAATCTTAACTTAGAGTTTAAATTGAATTCGAGATGTAGTAGAATCTGTCTCCGTATATTATTCAAGTTAAAGTCGTGACCAACTTAACTTTCGAGTACGTATATTAGTCAGATAGTATTAGTCTATATAATGAGAAGGCTTGTAACCAAGTTTGAAAGCTGAAGAGCAAGAGAATAGAGAAATTTAGAAAACTTGGTTTAGCAATTATGGTCAGAGCAATTCTCCTATGTTCTTCTCTATCTATTCAATTCCACTGTGAATTCGTGCATTTGTGAATTTTCTCCGGAGCTGGACCAAAACAAGCCAACCCGCTGGCGAACTCTCTGGCCGTCTTCTCGCTGCATCCGCATAACACTGACGCCGTCAGGTGAGGTTATATCCTCCTACAACTAGAGTTTCTAACATCCACGTTTCTGCTGCTTCTATGATCTCACTATGTGCAGAATGACGATGAGATTGGTGCAGTTTGTTAGTTGAAGCTGCGAATTCTTCCCTTGTTTACAGTCGAATCGATCCATCCTACTATCTAGTGGTATTTGCATCACCTCTCTTCCATAATTTCTATTTAATTCGTTTGGATGAATTGTTTGTACGCCGTTGTGCATCCCATCGAGGCGTGACCCTCGTTCCTGGTCAGCTTCTTCTGCTTCAATGGCTGCCGCTGCCTGGTGATAATAGGACTATTCTTAGTATGGGGTGGAAAATAATAACGGATAATTCGTTTTATTCGATATTCGTATTTGTGAAAATGTAAATGTCATAAGCAAAATCTTTATTTGAAAATGTTCGTATATGTGTTTGAGAATATTCGTATCCGTATTTGAGAATATTCGTATTCGCATTCGTATTTAAGAATATTCATATTCATATTGAAGACTATTCGATTCATATTCGATCCATTTCCAGAACCCGGAAAAAATCCAGATAAATTTTGTGATTCAAAATTTGAATTTGGTAGGTTTGAAACCGGTAACCGTTCCAGTAACCAGTCAAAAACCAGTGAAAAACTGATAAAACTGTTAGTAATTTGTTCTACCGAGATTTGTTACAGAAATTGTAGGAGGATATTCATATTTGACCGAATTAAGTACATATTCGATTTGAATTCGTATCTGTTACGATATTTGATTCGTATTCATATTCGAGAATATTCGAATTTAAATTCGCATTTATTTTAAAAATATATATATTCTTACTTGTATTTGAGACTATTCAATCCATTTCATTCCTAAATCTCTAAGAATATTCTTAGGAAGGTACTGTCGTATTGTCAAACACTCGTGCCACTCCCCACCTTTCCAGCCCTCCAAAAGGCTTTGAATCAACGTATCATCGCAGTGCAGTTTTGCTGCCGCATTGTGGCAGTTAATGGTCGCCGTCCCCTTTGCCGCATTGTTGCCGTGAGTGGTCTCATCACCATGGCATATGGTGCTCCTTCTGTGCTACTGATCTCTCTGTCTCTCTCTCAACTGGTCCGACCTCTGTTGAAGCAGAGCAAGGAGGCTTTCCCAATTGGGTTTTAGCGCGAACAGTGTGGCCACTTGGGTGAGAGGAGGTTTCCCCATTGTGTCTCAGGGCGAACTTGTGGTCACTTGGGTGTGAGATTACGAGGCTGACTATCCTATGAGGTTCTAATATATATGCTCACAAGTGTAGATGTATTTTCGTAACACGTATGATACGCATTTGTAAGTGTCCGGTGTTGATGTAAATTTTCAATATTTCTAATGGTTATTATTTCATCCATTTCTTTTTATAAGACGTATTTTAATCAAGCACGGGGATTAAACAAATTATAAAACCAAGAGAATAGTTAGGGCATTAGCAAAGTGAAGAGCTAAGAATGCCAATCAAGCAGGGGTTAGAAATGTTGGTAATATTTTAATTCCAAATTTTACTAGAAAACAAATACAGTAAAAGACTAGTGATGCAACAAACGAATCTAACATCAAGTTACTTATTGTACTTCAGAAATATAAATAGTAACAAAATTTAAACAAATCGATATACGAATAACTAACTGTTGAGTTTGCTAAAGAACAAAAACAACGCATACTCAATACAATGTAGGAACATAGAAGTAGTAGAGCAGGAGCAGTCGCGCAAATGCGCTACCTAGAAACCTTATTGCCGCCCCGTGCAGATACTCTCTGTAGCAATAGCTCGGAGATAGCTACTCTCCCTCTTTCCCAGTGCACGCCGAGAAGAAAGAACGATGAGGTTCGATTGCTTAACACTTAGTACGAATTCACTAGAGAGGAAGAAGCGAATGTGAGAAGGAAATGGAAGAGTTCAGTCTACCGAGTCTGGACGTCTCTATGTCTTTTATAGACATGCGAATTTATCTCTAATAACTGACGCTATTAAACTGAAATAATCCACTAGTAACTACCAAATTATTCACTGGTAACTGATAACATTCAAACCAAATAATGATAATTAAGTTGTCTTATGACCAATCGAAAGGAGAGACATGATGTATGGTTCAGCAAAAGTAAGGTGTACTTGCTCTGTTAAGTGGTGTGCCACGTTACGGTCACACGTCGCAAATTACAAGTCACGTGAGTTTCTACATGAAAATATGCGAATATGCACGTGCATACGTGTTTAACCAAAACCCTCCTCGTGCCATCCCCATCCATGTATTATATGATTCGAGAAGTGAGAACTCCACCATATAAATTGGTCTCCTCTACCATGCCTTAGCAATATTGTACTAAACTATGCATACTTTGGAACTATAGAAAATAAGCATTACTCATGTAGGCCTATTTTTAACAGCAGGATCGAGCTAGCTAAAGGGTATATTCATATTGACTGCGGCTGATAGTTTTTGGCTGAAAATAAATAGTAGTTGATGAAATAAGAGATTTTTTAGAAGAAGTGGTGAGCGATGGGGAAGTTAGAGAGATATGTGAGTGAGACGGGAGTAGAGAAGTCAAGTGTGTGATATGTCTATGACTCCCGTCTTATCCCGAAACGAGAAAAAAATGAAAAAAAAAAGAAGAACCATTTTTAAAAATCGGATATCTATATTAGCTCCTCCGTGAAAAAAAAATAAGAAACATTAGTCCATGTGAACAAAGCGAAAAATCAATCCAATGCTTAGCCTCTCGGGTGGGGCCATCAATGAGTTAAAAAATAGTTATTGTGCTACTTTCGCCTCCGCCCGCGATTCCTTACCCCCAGCGTCACCGCCGCTGTTCTTACGGAATCCTCTTAGCTTCTGCCTGCCATGGGCGGATACAAAAGAGCCGAATTTTTTCTATTTTAGCCTTTTTTTAAAAAAAATATTCACATTTAGACCTCTGGTAGTTTTAATTCTGTTTTTGAACCCAGGGGGTCGAAGCCGTGACTCACGGCACCGAGCTAACACATCTCGGCGCCGTAGTCCACGGCGCCGAGGCGCCAGACCCGCACCAGCGTGGTAGCCTGCGTGGCGCCGACGTGGCAGCACCTCGGCGCCGTGGTCAGTGGCGCCGACCTCGGAGCCGTCAATTGTGGCGCCGAGCTCGACGCCGTGGGTCGTGGCGCCGAGCTGTGAAAAATTCAGAACAGCCGCCGTCACCGGTGGCGTTCCTGCTCGGCGCCTTCAAAATAATCCGTAGCTTTTGCAAACATTCAGAAAATTGATGAACTGTGTGAAGCACAATTTTTGTTTCCTGATACATTTTTTGATGATGTCGTGTTCAATCTGAAATTTCGGGTGCTAGTAAGGTAATAATGTTTGTAACTTTTTTCGTAAGCAGGGAACTCCGATGGTCAAACACTAATTGTTAGAGAAGGGGATAATGGTGTTGCTTATTCATGGAATTCAAAAGAGCTAAAATGGGGCAAGGTAAGAACCTATGTGCCTTAGACTTTTCCATTATATGGCCTATAAGTAATTATGTTGCTAACTCAAATCACATGGTATAATCTGCGAAGTTGAGGATATAGTTTAATGTCTTGCTGTTCTTTTGCAGACATTTATGTGTTTGAAAATGTGAATTTTCCATGTAATGATTTACAATTTTGAACTGAGTAGGCATGATTTCCCTGTTCTTTTCTATATGCAAACTAATCCATTATGCAGACATTCTTTGGGTCAAGCATGGGTGGGCAACATTATGCACTCTATTAAATTGTAGTTTTGTGAAGCACCGATACGCAATACCGTCATACCGGTAGTCTCAAGTGCAGTCGATACAGCTAGGCAAACACAATACAGTGCATAATAATAGGATTACATAGACCGTAGATAGCGTGGGTCTATTCTACTGGGTGTAGCGTGGTTGTTTCCCTTTTTTATTGGGCCCTGAGGATGGCTCCGCTGCATCATTCTTCCTGTCACTCTTGGTCTTGAGAGCTACCTCACGAGCTTGAAGCTCTTCCTCCTGACGCTTGATGGCTGCTTCACGCAGACTTAACTGTTCCCGCCTCCTTTGCAGCTCATCCTCCTTGCCCTTCAGACGGATTTGGTCCACCCTCACGCGGCGCTATTGCTCAAGCCGCATCTGTCGTTCCACCTCGCGAGCCTGAGTCATCTTGACAAAGTATTGTCCTTTGTTTTCCACCTCCACTGCCCGGTTATCAGGCCATACCGGCGACACCCGATCCACCCATTCGATGAACGTGCAAGCCTATGTGTGGCGTGGTAGATGTCATGGATCAAGTTGAAAAACGATAACGAGAAACAAATGATTTAGTTGTCGTCGTTACCACGAAGTCGTCATCCAGGTCTGGACACTTGAAGAACCTACGGCCATATTTGGCTCGTTGTACTCGATCCGTCCAGACTCTCAACATCGTCCTAAAGTCGCAATGGCACTTCGGGCGCTCATGCCACTCCGGCACTCCAAATGGGTCGGACCTCCAGAAAGACATTGTTGTGTAGTAGTATTGTGATGGCTTGAGGAGAAGATGTGGTATGGAAGACATAGGAGGGCTTTATGTAAGCAGGTTATCTGGTGCAGTGGGCATAGTCCATGGAGGTCGTACGAATCTTTTCGCTTTTTCAGGATTCCAGTTTAGCAATAAATGTTCCTATGTAGGCTTTTCAGAGCCTGTAGTATCGTAATAAATTCATAGTTCGTAGCCTTTTCAGTCGTATGCAGGAAACAGCTCGTAGGTTTTTTTCAGGATTCCAGTTTAGCAATAAATGTTCCTATGTAGGCTTTTCAGAGCCTGCAGTCTCGTAATAAATTCATAGTTCGTAGCCTTTTCAGTCGTTTGCAGGAAACAGCTCGTAGGCTTTTTCAGGATTTCAGTTTAGCAATAAATGTTCCTATGTAGGCTTTTCAGAGCCTGTAGTCTCGTAATAAATTCTTCTGAGTGTCCTGGAGCGTAATAGTCATCTCCCCGAAAGGGTGGTGGAAGCTGTGAGTCTCCGGCCTCCACCTACATGATACAAAAAAGAGGACTACATGTCAGAGAATTTGAGGCGCACATAGCCGATAAACAATGAACATGCAAGTGGAGCAATGGTTTAGGAGAATACTTGTCAATCAGTGCAGTGAACGCCAGGGGGTTGAAGGTGGGTAACCCACGGCGAATCTGGTAAGAGATGGCGTCTAGGCCATGTTGGTGATATGCCCTAGAGGCAACATGGAGATGTTGAATATATCACATACTATGTTTATGATACATTGCTTTGTTCCTTGAAATAGACATTATCATTATTAATCAATGAGTATGTGACTTATTCATGAGACTCTTAATGCCAAAATGTTGCTATTTCTAAATGATCCCTGATCATATATCATATGAGGAACATATATGATTCAAAGATCAGCATATGTATTGATTGATGATCATGTCTCATGGATCATGGTATGGAGATACCAAATCAATAATATGGACATGTGTTAGTGAACATATGTTGGATAGACCCGCCATGAGACACTGCAGAGATTCCATGTGTCATTAGTTGGTCTCAAGTAGTGTTTATGTAGAATCGTTAGACTTGAGATCATCACGGTTCCCAACATGCGTAGTAGCCTATTTTGGGACTACTAACCACTACTCCGTAACTGGGTAGTCATAAAAGTAGTCTTCGGGTTTGCTATGAAACATGTAGTGGGATGTGAATGATCAAGATAGAATTTGCCCCTCCTTATGGGAGAGATATCTCTGGGCCCCTCGATGTAATGGATTATGAAAGTGCATGGCCATGCCAATGTGATTGAGGAGTCAATCACAAGTTTATAATCCATCACGGAATCGAGAGAGTGATTGAGCCATTAAGAGGATGACACAGGTCTCGCCTTGAGCTTAATCTATATCGTGAGGCAAAAGGATTCGTACATGAGAACATTACAGGTTCAGCCGATATGATCTTTACGTATACTTTGGGGTTAATATGTCTTGCTAGAGGCCGCTATTAACAGGGTGACCGGAAAGGTGTTTCCGGGTCGCGACCAAGTATACGTGAACCTACAGGGTCGCACACTTAACGGGTTGGAACACTAATTCGAATGTGATTCGGATGTGGGCTCAATTCGGATAGAGATCCGGATAGACTCCTATTGGGCCTCGGTCCACGAGGCCCAAGTGAGGAGGTCTATATATTTGGAGGCGGGGGGGCTGAAGGATGCACGCATATGTTCCTCCCGAACAAAACCCTAGCCGCCACCTCCCGAGCCAAACCCTAGCCGCTCGCGAGTGCTGGTACACTCGCGATCGGAGTTCCAGCCCCGGACGTGTGGATACCGGTGGAGGCGCTGCTCGTTGCGGCGTTGATCGGCATCAACAAACTACAGATTGGATCTGCTCGTGGTGTGGTTGATCGCGTGGAGGAGACGATCTGTTCGGGACGATCGGCTACTTCCACTACTACCTCGACGCGCGTGGTTGGATCGGCTTCTCCAACTCTTCTTCCGCTGCGCTGCGCGTCTAGTGGTAACGATCTATGATCCCTTCTTAGCATGATGTCCTGGTGTGCGCGGTAGAAATTTTTTATTTTCTGCTATCGTAGCCTACGCGCGTTCCTTTAGTGGTATCAGAGCCAGGTTGCTTAGTTTGCGATCTGGATCAGCGCATATGATGATATGCGGTTGTAGTAGATTGGATCTATTACAGTCTAGATCAGTCGGTTCATGTGATGAATCGATGGTAGCACGGGTTGATGAGATCAATCGGTGAATAGGGGTTGGATGAGGCGCAGATTGTATCACTACTGGTGCCCTAGAGATTGTCTCGGATCGGCATAAGGTGGTTATGTCGAATACTAGTAGGATACGAATCTGATAGCCTCGGGCCAGTGGGAATACTAGTGCCCTAGAGATTGTCTCGGATCGGCATAAGGTGGTTATGCCGAATACTAGTAGGTTACGGATCTGATGGCCTCGGCCCAGTGGAAAAACTAGCATCCTAGAGAATGTCTCGGATCGGCATAAGGTGGTTGTGCCGAATAGTTTTTCCATTGCGATTTCATAGATTGGATCTGTAAATTTCGTAGGGTGTTCAGGGCGCTCATCGTTAGGTAGAATACGATTCTACGTCTAACTTGTTTTTGCAGAGAATGACGTGAATAGTATGGCCCTATATCTTATTGGAATGTATGAGATGTATGTGATGCATGTAACATTCGTTCATGGCCTGCGTGTCATGATTATTTCAGCTATTGTTAGCTGTCTATATTGTATTTAACGACCTGCGTGTCGACCTTAATGCTTGAATCTATCTTTGTAATCTTCAATTTCTAGCTATTATAGGTAGTAGCCTAGTTTTGAGGTTACAAGCTTTCAAGCATGGTGGCCTAAAGGAGTGATGTGGAGGATGGAGATCGTCTACACCTACATGGAGATGGAGATCACCATTTGTTTGGGCCATACTACTTCACAGTTAAATGTGTTTATCTGTGATATTATCTATCTTATTCTTATGCAATGTTTTTGTCATATGTTGCTTTGGTAGGATAGAATCCCTCATAAAATTAGGTGTTCATGCCCTTCCATATGTTGCACCAAAAGATAATGATCACCGCATGGTAGGTCTACCAAAGTAGAGTGCCGTCGGTTATCATCATTATTTGGGGTAGATGTCGGACATCTACATGCGGAAGCATTTGGTTTACTTAACAAGGTTATCAAAACAGTTTTGGACCTTGGGGCATAGATTGGGGCCGGGGCATGTTGATGTCACCCAACAAGCAAGAGTCACATAGGGATGTGATTAGCAAGGTGTTGCTTACCCATGTCACTAGTTTTCTAGCCGTGATGCCAAAGCTCACTAGGAATTAGTGAAATGAGGTTCTTGACCCACTATGTAACTTAGAGGGAGTTTTGTTGCAAAACACATAGTGGGAGTCTTTTGTTAAATTGTTTAATAAAAGATGAACATAAACATAGTGCTAAACTTTGCATATTCTTTGTTGTAGATCATGTCAACTAATGCCGCATCCAGTTCTTTTAATTTGCGATCTATTCTTGAGAAAGAAAAACTCAATGGAACGAACTTTATGGATTGGTATCGCAACTTGAGAATTGTTCTCAAGCAAGAGCGCAAGGAGTATGTCCTTGAGTCTCATTATCCTGATGACTTGCCTGATAATGCTACTGCGGCTGCACGGAGAGCTTATGAGAAGCAAACGAATGATTACCTTGATGTGAGCTGTCTCATGCTTGCCACAATGTCCTCTGAGCTTCAGAAGCAATATGAGAACACAGATGCCTACAATATCATTGTGGGGTTGCGTGGTATGTTTGAGAACCAAGCAAGGGCTGAGAGGTTCAACACTTCAAAGTCCTTGTTTGCGTGCAGGCTTGCAGAAGGGAATCCCGTCAGCCCTCATGTGATTAAGATGATTGGCTACATTGAGAGTCTGGAAAAGCTTGGTTTTCCCCTTAGCCAAGAGTTGGCTACTGATGTGATTCTCCAGTCGCTCCCCCCGAGCTTTGAGCCATTCATACTGAACTATCACATGAACAACATGGATAAGACCTTGGCAGAGTTGCATGGGATGCTAAAAGCTGCCGAGGAAAGCATTAAGAAAAGCAGCAATCATGTGATGATGATGCAGAAAGGCAAGGGCAAGCCCAATGTCAAGAAAGGCGCGGTCAAAAGAAAGTTAGCTCCCGATGAGATCGCGAGCAGTTCTAAGGCCAAGCAAGTCAAGAAGGGCGCTGCTCCTAATGCAGATTGTTACTACTGTAAGCAATCAGGTCATTGGAAAAGGAACTGCCCAAAGTACTTGGAGGATCTTGAGAAGAAGAAGGGAAGTACGACTTCCTCTCCAGGTATAAATGTTATAGAGATCAATCTTGCTACTTCATCCACTGATTCATGGGTATTTGATACCGGATCGGTTGCTCACCTTTGCAAATCGTTGCAGGGGCTAAGAAGAAGTAGAAGTTTGAGGAGGAGCGAAGTGGATCTTCGCGTTGGCAATGGAGCAAAAGTTGCTGCGGTCGCTGTTGGCACCATGCCATTGTCTTTACCTTCAGGATTAGTTTTGGAATTGAATAATTGTTATTGTGTTCCATCTCTTTCCAAGAACATTATTTCTGCTTCATGTTTGCAAGCAGAAGGTTATGACTTTAGATCTGTGAACAATGGTTGTTCTCTTTATTTCAAAGATATGTTCTATTGTCATACTCCATTGGTGAATGGGTTATATGTTCTTACTCTTGAAGAGTCACCGGTCTATAACATTAATGCAAAGAGGCAACGTTCGAATGATTTGAATCCCACGTTTATTTGGCACTGTCGCTTAGGTCACATAAATGAGAAACGCATGGAGAAGCTCCATAGAGATGGTATTCTGCACTCATTTGATTTTGAATCATTTGAGACATGCGAATCTTGTTTACTTGGCAAGATGACAAAGGCACCTTTCACCGGTCAAGGTGAACGGGCAAGTGACTTATTGGCACTCGTACATTCTGATGTATGTGGACCAATGAGCTCAACAGCCAGAGGTGGTTTTCAGTACTTCATAACTTTTACTGATGATTTTAGTAGATATGGGTATATCTACCTGATGAAGCATAAGTCCGAATCCTTTGAAAAGTTCAAAGAATTCCAAAATGAAGTGCAAAATCATTTAGGCAAGACAATCAAGTTTCTACGATCTGATCGTGGAGGCGAGTATTTGAGCCATGAGTTTGGCAATCATCTGAAGGATTGTGGAATTGTTCCACAATTGACTCCGCCAGGAACACCTCAATGGAATGGGGTATCTGAACGGAGAAATCGCACCTTATTAGATATGGTGCGCTCCATGATGAGCCAAAGTGATCTTCCGTTGTCTTTTTGGGGGTACGCTCTTGAAACAGCCGCTTTCACACTAAACAGGGTTCCATCAAAATCAGTAGAAAAGACTGAAGGAACGCGCGTAGGCTACGATAGCAGAAAATAAAAAATTTCTACCGCGCACACCAGGACATCATGCTAAGAAGGGATCATAGATCGTTACCACTAGACGCGCAGCGCAGCGGAAGAAGAGTTGGAGAAGCCGATCCAACCACGCGCGTCGAGGTAGTAGTGGAAGTAGCCGATCGTCCCGAACAGATCGTCTCCTCCACGCGATCAACCACACCACGAGCAGATCCAATCTGTAGTTTGTTGATGCCGATCAACGCCGCAACGAGCAGCGCCTCCACCGGTATCCACACGTCCGGGGCTGGAACTCCGATCGCGAGTGTACCAGCACTCGCGAGCGGCTAGGGTTTGGCTCGGGAGGTGGCGGCCAGGGTTTTGTTCGGGAGGAACATATGCGTGTATCCCTCAGCCCCCCCCGCCTCCAAATATATAGACCTCCTCACTTGGGCCTCGTGGACCGAGGCCCAATAGGAGTCTATCCGGATCTCTATCCGAATTGAGCCCACATCCGAATCACATTCGAATTAGTGTTCCAACCCGTTAAGTGTGCGACCCTGTAGGTTCACGTATACTTGGTCGCGACCCGGAAACACCTTTCCGGTCACCCTGTTAATAGCGGCCTCTAGCAAGACATATTAACCCCAAAGTATACGTAAAGATCATATCGGCTGAACCTGTAATGTTCTCATGTACGAATCCTTTTGCCTCACGATATAGATTAAGCTCAAGGCGAGACCTGTGTCATCCTCTTAATGGCTCAATCACTCTCTCGATTCCGTGATGGATTATAAACTTGTGATTGACTCCTCAATCACATTGGCATGGCCATGCACTTTCATAATCCATTACATCGAGGGGCCCAGAGATATCTCTCCCACAAGGAGGGGCAAATTCTATCTTGATCATTCACATCCCACTACATGTTTCATAGCAAACCCGAAGACTACTTTTATGACTACCCAGTTACGGAGTAGTGGTTAGTAGTCCCAAAATAGGCTACTACGCATGTTGGGAACCATGATGATCTCAAGTCTAACGATTCTACATAAACACTACTTGAGACCAACTAATGACACATGGAATCTCTGCAGTGTCTCATGGCGGGTCTATCCAACATATGTTCACTAACACATGTCCATATTATTGATTTGGTATCTCCATACCATGATCCATGAGACATGATCATCAATCAATACATATGCTGATCTTTGAATCATATATGTTCCTCATATGATATATGATCAGGGATCATTTAGAAATAGCAACATTTTGGCATTAAGAGTCTCATGAATAAGTCACATACTCATTGATCAATAATGATAATGTCTATTTCAAGGAACAAAGCAATGTATCATAAACATAGTATGTGATATATTCAACATCTCCATGTTGCCTCTAGGGCATATCACCAACAGTCTCCCACTTGCACTAGAGTCAACCATGTAGGTATCTAATACCCATTGCCCTAGTGTGAGCCTCATGCTTTGGCAGGGGAAGCGGCTTTGTCAACGGATCTGCAATGTTCAAATCCGTTTGTACTTTGCATATCTTCACATCGCCTCTCTCCACAATCTCGCGGATGAGATGAAATCGCCGTAGAATGTGCTTGGACTTCTGGTGCGATCTAGGCTCCTTGGCTTGCGCAATGGCCCCACTATTGTCACAGTAGAGGTCCATTGGGCTGGAGGCACTAGCCACCACACCAAGCTCAGAAACAAATTTCTTGATCCAAACAGCCTCTTTAGCAGCTTCAGAAGCTGCTATGTACTCGGCCTCTGTTGTAGAATCAGCAACCGTCTCCTGCTTGGAACTCTTCCAGCTCACCGCACCGCCATTCAGGCAGAACACAAATCCAGATTGCGATCTAAAATCATCTTTGTCAGTTTGGAAGCTAGCATCGGTGTAACCATTTACAACGAGCTCTTCCTCACCCCCATAGACGAGGAACACATCTTTAGTTCTTCTCAAGTACTTCAAGATGTTCTTTACGGCAATCCAGTGACTTTCACCTGGATCTGACTGGTATCTACTTGTAGCACTTAAAGCATACGAGACATCTGGACGTGTACAAAGCATGGCATACATAATGGATCCCATAGCCGAAGCATATGGAATCGCATTCATTTTATCCCGCTCATCAGGTGTACTAGGATACTGACTCTTGCTAAGATGTATACCATGTGACATAGGTAGGAAGCCTTTCTTGGAATCCTGCATGTTGAACCTTTTCAACACCTTGTCAATGTACGTATCTTGGCTTAATCCAATTAGCCTTCTTGATCTATCCCTATAGATCTTGATGCCCAGAATATATGCCGCCTCTCCTAAGTCTTTCATAGAGAAACTATTTTTCAATGAAGACTTAACAGATTCGAGCATAGGAATGTCATTTCCGATCAGTAATATGTCATCCACATATAAGACCAGAAACACGAGTGCGCTCCCACTAGCCTTTTTGTAAACACAAGGCTCTTCTTCGTTCTTGATGAAACCAAACCCTTTGATTACTTCATCAAAACGAATGTTCCAACTCCGAGATGCCTGCTTTAATCCATAAATGGATCTTTGCAGCTTGCATATCTTTCCAGCTGATTGCGGATCGACAAAACCCGTGGGCTGTGTCATGTACACATCCTCACTCAGATTTCCATTAAGGAAAGCTGTTTTGACATCCATTTGCCATATTTCATAGTCGAAATATGCAGCAATCGCTAGAATGATCCGAATAGACTTTATCATTGCGACGGGCGAAAAAGTTTCATCATAATCAACACCTTGAATTTGTTTGAAACCTTTGGCCACCAATCGCGCTTTATAGATGTGAACATTTCCATCTATGTCTATCTTTTTCTTGAAAATCCATTTGCACTCAATGGTTTTAACACCATCAGGTGGATCAACCAAGTTCCAAACATGATTACTGTGCATGGATTCAATTTCGGATCTCATGGCTTCAAGCCATTTCTCAGAGTCTGGTCCCACCATCGCTTCTTCATAGGTCTTAGGCTCATCGTTGTCTAACAACAATATGTCCCGTTGTTGAGTAGTCAAGAACATGTACCTTTCAGGTGCACGACGTGACCTCTCTGACCTACGTGGTGTCGGTGTGTCCACAACAGGTTCTTCAACAGTTTGTTCATCCTGTTGTGGTTCTGTAGGAGCTGAAACGTTTTCAGGTGTTTCCCGAATTTCTTCAAGTTGCACCATGCTCCCACTATCCCTTCTTGAGAGAAACTCTTTCTCTAAGAAGACACCATGCCGGGCGACAAACACTTTGCCTTCTCCTTGATTATAGAAGTAATATCCTTTTGTTTCCTTAGGATACCCGATAAAGAAGCATTTATCAGATTTAGGACTGAGCTTATCAGATTGTAAACGTTTTACATAAGCCTCACATCCCCAAATCTTAAGAAAAGACAAGCTAGGACGTTGTCCTGTCCACATCTCATATGGTGTCTTTTCTACTGATTTTGATGGAACCCTGTTTAGTGTGAAAGCGGCTGTTTCAAGAGCGTACCCCCAGAAAGACAACGGAAGATCACTTTGGCTCATCATGGAGCGCACCATATCTAATAAGGTGCGATTTCTCCGTTCAGATACCCCATTCCATTGAGGTGTTCCTGGCGGAGTCAATTGTGGAACAATTCCACAATCCTTCAGATGATTGCCAAACTCATGGCTCAAATACTCGCCTCCACGATCAGATCGTAGAAACTTGATTGTCTTGCCTAAATGATTTTGCACTTCATTTTGGAATTCTTTGAACTTTTCAAAGGATTCGGACTTATGCTTCATCAGGTAGATATACCCATATCTACTAAAATCATCAGTAAAAGTTATGAAGTACTGAAAACCACCTCTGGCTGTTGAGCTCATTGGTCCACATACATCAGAATGTACGAGTGCCAATAAGTCACTTGCCCGTTCACCTTGACCGGTGAAAGGTGCCTTTGTCATCTTGCCAAGTAAACAAGATTCGCATGTCTCAAATGATTCAAAATCAAATGAGTGCAGAATACCATCTCTATGGAGCTTCTCCATGCGTTTCTCATTTATGTGACCTAAGCGACAGTGCCAAATAAACGTGGGATTCAAATCATTCGAACGTTGCCTCTTTGCATTAATGTTATAGACCGGTGACTCTTCAAGAGTAAGAACATATAACCCATTCACCAATGGAGTATGACAATAGAACATATCTTTGAAATAAAGAGAACAACCATTGTTCACAGATCTAAAGTCATAACCTTCTGCTTGCAAACATGAAGCAGAAATAATGTTCTTGGAAAGAGATGGAACACAATAACAATTATTCAATTCCAAAACTAATCCTGAAGGTAAAGACAATGGCATGGTGCCAACAGCGACCGCAGCAACTTTTGCTCCATTGCCAACGCGAAGATCCACTTCGCTCCTCCTCAAACTTCTACTTCTTCTTAGCCCCTGCAACGATTTGCAAAGGTGAGCAACCGATCCGGTATCAAATACCCAAGAATCAGTGGATGAAGTAGCAAGATTGATCTCTATAACATTTATACCTGGAGAGGAAGTCGTACTTCCCTTCTTCTTCTCAAGATCCTCCAAGTACTTTGGGCAGTTCCTTTTCCAATGACCTGATTGCTTACAGTAGTAACAATCTGCATTAGGAGCAGCGCCCTTCTTGACTTGCTTGGCCTTAGAACTGCTCGCGATCTCATCGGGAGCTAACTTTCTTTTGACCGCGCCTTTCTTGACATTGGGCTTGCCCTTGCCTTTCTGCATCATCATCACATGATTGCTGCTTTTCTTAATGCTTTCCTCGGCAGCTTTTAGCATCCCATGCAACTCTGCCAAGGTCTTATCCATGTTGTTCATGTGATAGTTCAGTATGAATGGCTCAAAGCTCGGGGGGAGCGACTGGAGAATCACATCAGTAGCCAACTCTTGGCTAAGGGGAAAACCAAGCTTTTCCAGACTCTCAATGTAGCCAATCATCTTAATCACATGAGGGCTGACGGGATTCCCTTCTGCAAGCCTGCACGCAAACAAGGACTTTGAAGTGTTGAACCTCTCAGCCCTTGCTTGGTTCTCAAACATACCACGCAACCCCACAATGATATTGTAGGCATCTGTGTTCTCATATTGCTTCTGAAGCTCAGAGGACATTGTGGCAAGCATGAGACAGCTCACATCAAGGTAATCATTCGTTTGCTTCTCATAAGCTCTCCGTGCAGCCGCAGTAGCATTATCAGGCAAGTCATCAGGATAATGAGACTCAAGGACATACTCCTTGCGCTCTTGCTTGAGAACAATTCTCAAGTTGCGATACCAATCCATAAAGTTCGTTCCATTGAGTTTTTCTTTCTCAAGAATAGATCGCAAATTAAAAGAACTGGATGCGGCATTAGTTGACATGATCTACAACAAAGAATATGCAAAGTTTAGCACTATGTTTATGTTCATCTTTTATTAAACAATTTAACAAAAGACTCCCACTATGTGTTTTGCAACAAAACTTCCTCTAAGTTACATAGTGGGTCAAGAACCTCATTTCACTAATTCCTAGTGAGCTTTGGCATCACGGCTAGAAAACTAGTGACATGGGTAAGCAACACCTTGCTAATCACATCCCTATGTGACTCTTGCTTGTTGGGTGACATCAACATGCCCCGGCCCCAATCTATGCCCCAAGGTCCAAAACTGTTTTGATAACCTTGTTAAGTAAACCAAATGCTTCCGCATGTAGATGTCCGACATCTACCCCAAATAATGATGATAACCGACGGCACTCTACTTTGGTAGACCTACCATGCGGTGATCATTATCTTTTGGTGCAACATATGGAAGGGCATGAACACCTAATTTTATGAGGGATTCTATCCTACCAAAGCAACATATGACAAAAACATTGCATAAGAATAAGATAGATAATATCACAGATAAACACATTTAACTGTGAAGTAGTATGGCCCAAACAAATGGTGATCTCCATCTCCATGTAGGTGTAGACGATCTCCATCCTCCACATCACTCCTTTAGGCCACCATGCTTGAAAGCTTGTAACCTCAAAACTAGGCTACTACCTATAATAGCTAGAAATTGAAGATTACAAAGATAGATTCAAGCATTAAGGTCGACACGCAGGTCGTTAAATACAATATAGACAGCTAACAATAGCTGAAATAATCATGACACGCAGGCCATGAACGAATGTTACATGCATCACATACATCTCATACATTCCAATAAGATATAGGGCCATACTATTCACATCATTCTCTGCAAAAACAAGTTAGACGTAGAATCGTATTCTACCTAACGATGTGAACCCAAGATGCTATACAAGGCGGGTTTCAGGGCAGCGCCCTGAACACCCTACGAAATTTACAGATCCAATCTATGAAATCGCAATGGAAAAACTATTCGGCACAACCACCTTATGCCGATCCGAGACATTCTCTAGGATGCTAGTTTTTCCACTGGGCCGAGGCCATCAGATCCGTAACCTACTAGTATTCGGCATAACCACCTTATGCCGATCCGAGACAATCTCTAGGGCACTAGTATTCCCACTGGCCCGAGGCTATCAGATTCGTATCCTACTAGTATTCGACATAACCACCTTATGCCGATCCGAGACATTCTCTAGGGCACTAGTAGTGATACAATCTGCGCCTCATCCAACCCCTATTCACCGATTGATCTCATCAACCCGTGCTACCATCGATTCATCACATGAACCGACTGATCTAGACTGTAATAGATCCAATCTACTACAACCGCATATCATCATATGCGCTGATCCAGATCGCAAACTAAGCAAGATGGCTCTGATACCACTGAAGGAACGCGCGTAGGCTACGATAGCAGAAAATAAAAAATTTCTACCGCGCACACCAGGACATCATGCTAAGAAGGGATCATAGATCGTTACCACTAGACGCGCAGCGCAGCGGAAGAAGAGTTGGAGAAGCCGATCCAACCACGCGCGTCGAGGTAGTAGTGGAAGTAGCCGATCGTCCCGAACAGATCGTCTCCTCCACGCGATCAACCACACCACGAGCAGATCCAATCTGTAGTTTGTTGATGCCGATCAACGCCGCAACGAGCAGCGCCTCCACCGGTATCCACACGTCCGGGGCTGGAACTCCGATCGCGAGTGTACCAGCACTCGCGAGCGGCTAGGGTTTGGCTCGGGAGGTGGCGGCCAGGGTTTTGTTCGGGAGGAACATATGCGTGTATCCCTCAGCCCCCCCCCGCCTCCAAATATATAGACCTCCTCACTTGGGCCTCGTGGACCGAGGCCCAATAGGAGTCTATCCGGATCTCTATCCGAATTGAGCCCACATCCGAATCACATTCGAATTAGTGTTCCAACCCGTTAAGTGTGCGACCCTGTAGGTTCACGTATACTTGGTCGCGACCCGGAAACACCTTTCCGGTCACCCTGTTAATAGCGGCCTCTAGCAAGACATATTAACCCCAAAGTATACGTAAAGATCATATCGGCTGAACCTGTAATGTTCTCATGTACGAATCCTTTTGCCTCACGATATAGATTAAGCTCAAGGCGAGACCTGTGTCATCCTCTTAATGGCTCAATCACTCTCTCGATTCCGTGATGGATTATAAACTTGTGATTGACTCCTCAATCACATTGGCATGGCCATGCACTTTCATAATCCATTACATCGAGGGGCCCAGAGATATCTCTCCCACAAGGAGGGGCAAATTCTATCTTGATCATTCACATCCCACTACATGTTTCATAGCAAACCCGAAGACTACTTTTATGACTACCCAGTTACGGAGTAGTGGTTAGTAGTCCCAAAATAGGCTACTACGCATGTTGGGAACCATGATGATCTCAAGTCTAACGATTCTACATAAACACTACTTGAGACCAACTAATGACACATGGAATCTCTGCAGTGTCTCATGGCGGGTCTATCCAACATATGTTCACTAACACATGTCCATATTATTGATTTGGTATCTCCATACCATGATCCATGAGACATGATCATCAATCAATACATATGCTGATCTTTGAATCATATATGTTCCTCATATGATATATGATCAGGGATCATTTAGAAATAGCAACATTTTGGCATTAAGAGTCTCATGAATAAGTCACATACTCATTGATCAATAATGATAATGTCTATTTCAAGGAACAAAGCAATGTATCATAAACATAGTATGTGATATATTCAACATCTCCATGTTGCCTCTAGGGCATATCACCAACAAAGACACCATATGAGATGTGGACAGGACAACGTCCTAGCTTGTCTTTTCTTAAGATTTGGGGATGTGAGGCTTATGTAAAACGTTTACAATCTGATAAGCTCAGTCCTAAATCTGATAAATGCTTCTTTATCGGGTATCCTAAGGAAACAAAAGGATATTACTTCTATAATCAAGGAGAAGGCAAAGTGTTTGTCGCCCGGCATGGTGTCTTCTTAGAGAAAGAGTTTCTCTCAAGAAGGGATAGTGGGAGCATGGTGCAACTTGAAGAAATTCGGGAAACACCTGAAAACGTTTCAGCTCCTACAGAACCACAACAGGATGAACAAACTGTTGAAGAACCTGTTGTGGACACACCGGCACCACGTAGGTCAGAGAGGTCACGTCGTGCACCTGAAAGGTACATGTTCTTGACTACTCAACAACGGGACATATTGTTGTTAGACAACGATGAGCCTAAGACCTATGAAGAAGCGATGGTGGGACCAGACTCTGAGAAATGGCTTGAAGCCATGAGATCCGAAATTGAATCCATGCACAGTAATCATGTTTGGAACTTGGTTGATCCACCTGATGGTGTTAAAACCATTGAGTGCAAATGGATTTTCAAGAAAAAGATAGACATAGATGGAAATGTTCACATCTATAAAGCGCGATTGGTGGCCAAAGGTTTCAAACAAATTCAAGGTGTTGATTATGATGAAACTTTTTCGCCCGTCGCAATGATAAAGTCTATTCGGATCATTCTAGCGATTGCTGCATATTTCGACTATGAAATATGGCAAATGGATGTCAAAACAGCTTTCCTTAATGGAAATCTGAGTGAGGATGTGTACATGACACAGCCCACGGGTTTTGTCGATCCGCAATCAGCTGGAAAGATATGCAAGCTGCAAAGATCCATTTATGGATTAAAGCAGGCATCTCGGAGTTGGAACATTCGTTTTGATGAAGTAATCAAAGGGTTTGGTTTCATCAAGAACGAAGAAGAGCCTTGTGTTTACAAAAAGGCTAGTGGGAGCGCACTCGTGTTTCTGGTCTTATATGTGGATGACATATTACTGATCGGAAATGACATTCCTATGCTCGAATCTGTTAAGTCTTCATTGAAAAATAGTTTCTCTATGAAAGACTTAGGAGAGGCGGCATATATTCTGGGCATCAAGATCTATAGGGATAGATCAAGAAGGCTAATTGGATTAAGCCAAGATACGTACATTGACAAGGTGTTGAAAAGGTTCAACATGCAGGATTCCAAGAAAGGCTTCCTACCTATGTCACATGGTATACATCTTAGCAAGAGTCAGTGTCCTAGTACACCTGATGAGCAGGATAAAATGAATGCGATTCCATATGCTTCGGCTATGGGATCCATTATGTATGCCATGCTTTGTACACGTCCAGATGTCTCGTATGCTTTAAGTGCTACAAGTAGATACCAGTCAGATCCAGGTGAAAGTCACTGGATTGCCGTAAAGAACATCTTGAAGTACTTGAGAAGAACTAAAGATGTGTTCCTCGTCTATGGGGGTGAGGAAGAGCTCGTTGTAAATGGTTACACCGATGCTAGCTTCCAAACTGACAAAGATGATTTTAGATCGCAATCTGGATTTGTGTTCTGCCTGAATGGCGGTGCGGTGAGCTGGAAGAGTTCCAAGCAGGAGACGGTTGCTGATTCTACAACAGAGGCCGAGTACATAGCAGCTTCTGAAGCTGCTAAAGAGGCTGTTTGGATCAAGAAATTTGTTTCTGAGCTTGGTGTGGTGGCTAGTGCCTCCAGCCCAATGGACCTCTACTGTGACAATAGTGGGGCCATTGCGCAAGCCAAGGAGCCTAGATCGCACCAGAAGTCCAAGCACATTCTACGGCGATTTCATCTCATCCGCGAGATTGTGGAGAGAGGCGATGTGAAGATATGCAAAGTACAAACGGATTTGAACATTGCAGATCCGTTGACAAAGCCGCTTCCCCAGCCAAAGCATGAGGCTCACACTAGGGCAATGGGTATTAGATACCTACATGGTTGACTCTAGTGCAAGTGGGAGACTGTTGGTGATATGCCCTAGAGGCAACATGGAGATGTTGAATATATCACATACTATGTTTATGATACATTGCTTTGTTCCTTGAAATAGACATTATCATTATTGATCAATGAGTATGTGACTTATTCATGAGACTCTTAATGCCAAAATGTTGCTATTTCTAAATGATCCCTGATCATATATCATATGAGGAACATATATGATTCAAAGATCAGCATATGTATTGATTGATGATCATGTCTCATGGATCATGGTATGGAGATACCAAATCAATAATATGGACATGTGTTAGTGAACATATGTTGGATAGACCCGCCATGAGACACTGCAGAGATTCCATGTGTCATTAGTTGGTCTCAAGTAGT
This sequence comes from Dendrocalamus latiflorus, assembly GCA_017311315.1. Lineage (NCBI taxonomy): Eukaryota > Viridiplantae > Streptophyta > Magnoliopsida > Poales > Poaceae > Dendrocalamus > Dendrocalamus latiflorus. The sequence continues at coordinate 13,063,800 of CM029644.1, read as the reverse complement.
GTTTATGTAGAATCGTTAGACTTGAGATCATCACGGTTCCCAACATGCGTAGTAGCCTATTTTGGGACTACTAACCACTACTCCGTAACTGGGTAGTCATAAAAGTAGTCTTCGGGTTTGCTATGAAACATGTAGTGGGATGTGAATGATCAAGATAGAATTTGCCCCTCCTTATGGGAGAGATATCTCTGGGCCCCTCGATGTAATGGATTATGAAAGTGCATGGCCATGCCAATGTGATTGAGGAGTCAATCACAAGTTTATAATCCATCACGGAATCGAGAGAGTGATTGAGCCATTAAGAGGATGACACAGGTCTCGCCTTGAGCTTAATCTATATCGTGAGGCAAAAGGATTCGTACATGAGAACATTACAGGTTCAGCCGATATGATCTTTACGTATACTTTGGGGTTAATATGTCTTGCTAGAGGCCGCTATTAACAGGGTGACCGGAAAGGTGTTTCCGGGTCGCGACCAAGTATACGTGAACCTACAGGGTCGCACACTTAACGGGTTGGAACACTAATTCGAATGTGATTCGGATGTGGGCTCAATTCGGATAGAGATCCGGATAGACTCCTATTGGGCCTCGGTCCACGAGGCCCAAGTGAGGAGGTCTATATATTTGGAGGCGGGGGGGCTGAAGGATGCACGCATATGTTCCTCCCGAACAAAACCCTAGCCGCCACCTCCCGAGCCAAACCCTAGCCGCTCGCGAGTGCTGGTACACTCGCGATCGGAGTTCCAGCCCCGGACGTGTGGATACCGGTGGAGGCGCTGCTCGTTGCGGCGTTGATCGGCATCAACAAACTACAGATTGGATCTGCTCGTGGTGTGGTTGATCGCGTGGAGGAGACGATCTGTTCGGGACGATCGGCTACTTCCACTACTACCTCGACGCGCGTGGTTGGATCGGCTTCTCCAACTCTTCTTCCGCTGCGCTGCGCGTCTAGTGGTAACGATCTATGATCCCTTCTTAGCATGATGTCCTGGTGTGCGCGGTAGAAATTTTTTATTTTCTGCTATCGTAGCCTACGCGCGTTCCTTTAGGCCAGCCCTCTCCAAGAACGGATCTCCTGAGGGGCCGGCATGACATCATCAGTCCGACATTCAACTCGAACTGGTTGAGAAATTTGAACCTCGTTCGGGGCAGATTGAGCATCGGGCACCTCAGGCACTTCTTCCACATCCACCGCAAGGTCCGGTAACAGAGCGTCAAAGGGTGCCTGATGACCTAGTTCTGGTGAATAACCGTGAGGGGTGGGATCAATGGACACCTTCCGCAAAACAAGGTCCAAACATTGGAACTCATTCCTCATAACCAATTTGACATATTTGTCCCACTGATCCTCACAACCAATTAAGATCAACCGCCTTAGAATTGTGTCTTTCGAACCGAAGTGAAGTAACCCCTCAACTGTGATGCTCTCCTCGTTTGCATGACAATGTAGCTCCTCCCGGGCCCTAGCAACCAACTCGCTAAACGACGGCTGATCACTGAATATCAGAGGCACCCTTTGCATTTCAACAAATCGAACATTTCCATAATCATCACTTGTCACACTGCCTCCATGATATAGGGTGACTAGGTTGTCCATCTAGTTCATACAGAAAACCAAGCTTAATACCTTTAATCGAAATTGAATACTAGATAGTAACTAATAAGTACCTAGTGTAAGGTCTACATAGGAAAAGTGATTCTTCTGGTTAAATCTAAAGTGAGTCTTCTGGTTAAATCTAACACATGTTCCTGGCCAGCCCCAGAACAGAACAGCTCTCCTGTGTTTTCCCAATCATCTCTAAAAGGCATGTGTCCTAATGCTTTTACTAACATTTTAACAACAGACTCACATCCATTAGTGACAATACATGTTAATCATATCAATCACACTTTTCTAACAATTATTTCCATTATTCCATTTTTCATTAGTGACTATTACATTTTTCCATTACCATATGCTGGATGTTACACTGTTATCTCCACTAACACCCTAAGAATTCACACCTCAAATCTGCAACAAATTTCACCCAACTTACGAGCATAACACCTCACATTACGGCTCAAAGAAATCTAGGGTTTGAGATGTGGAGAAGGAAGGCAACCTCCAGAAGTCGGCTGGAGAGGGGAGTCGGTGGCACCACTGGCGGCGGCGGGGAGGCGGCCGAGCGCAGACGCGGGCGGGCGGAGACGCGGGGAGGCGGGAGCCCGGGCGGCAGCAGGGGCGGCACCGGGGGTGGCGGCCGGAGACGCGGGGAGGCGGCCGGAGGCCGGGCGGCACCAGGGGGCGGCGTCCGGAGACGCGGGGAGGCGGTGGCACCACGGGCGTCGGCGGAGATGCGGACGAGGCGGCGGACGAGGCGGAGGGCGGAGGCGACGAGGCGGCGGACGAGGCGGCGGATGAGGCGGAGGCGGCGAGGCGGCGGTCGGCGGAGGGCGGCGGCGACGAGGCGGCGGACGAGGCGGAGGCTTCTGCGGCTAGGGTTTGCGGGGACGAGCGCGTGAACCAGCAGCTCGGACAGAGGGGAAAAAGGCCGCGTGAGGCCCGCTGGCCAGAGCTCGGCGCCAAGATCCACGGCTCCGAGCTCGGCGCCACGATTCACGGCTCCGACCTCGGCGCCACGACCCAAGGCGCCGAGGTACCTGCCACGTCGGCGCCACGCAGGCCGCCACGCTGATGCGGGCCTGGCGCCTCGGCGCCGTGGACCACGGTGCCGAGATGTGTTAGCTCGGCGCCGTAGGTCACAGCTCCGACCCCCTGGGTCCAAAAACGGAATTAAAACTACCAGGGGTCTAAATGTGAATATTTTTCAAAAAAAAGGGTTAAAATAGAAAAAATTCAAACAAAAGAGGTCATGAATGTTCAGCTGAACATCCAAATTTTTTTACAAAATACTAAGTATATAATAGATATATTAGATATATATACTGCTAGTTAGGTTAAAACTATATTTTTATATCTGCAAATAATTCAATCCGCACTTCCTGTATCTCACACACAACCCATGTAACACATTGGCCTAGTTTTTCCACCTTAGCCCTCCTTATAAAGGCCCAAAGAAGTAAAGATGCAAACAAAACTCTAACCTTTGTTCACTTTCTCATCTTGTGGTTGTTTGTGTGGGAGGCAGGTCCGACCTTCGAGTGGCGAGCGGGCAAAGGTGCAAGCTGCGAAGGCGAGTAACGACTGATGGACACGGACTGCGTAGGCAAGCGACGGTCAATGGACATGGCACCAAGATGTGACGGCAATCATGCGTGAGGCGGCACGAGGTGCAGGTGAGCCTGCACGAACGAGCAGAGAGGTGTTGCAGACAATCGGGCGATGGCACAGTGAAGTCGAAGGTAGCAAGCGGGCGGCGGAAAGGGAGCAGCACGGCAGCCGGAGGGAGTGCGACATCGGGAATTAGGCAACACATCCAACTTATTATTATCGTCTTCTCTCCAGATCTAGGTGTACTCCACCCTACTCCACTTATTTTCTTTCTTTCTCCGCTTTACTCTACTCTGCTCTGGCTCCAATTCTTTCTGGAGCTTAGCATTTGCTTTCTTCGTTTTTTCTAATAGATGCTGTATAAAAATACAGTCTTTGCTTTATGCCATGAGCAATTAGTTGGACCCTTATTACATTTGTTTACATGCTATTTTTTGTTAATTTTACTCCATGAAAAGAATATATAATTTCCTCTTAGGTGGATAGTTCTTGCTGACTGGAAAAAGGGCAAAAAATGCAGGATCAATAAGATATATAACTATCATTAATCTCTATAATTTGTTGTTTAATTCATGTCATCATGCTCGCCTTATGTCGTCCATTTCCTTATAAAAATTATTAATTTCTATAATTTATGTATTTTTATTATATCTATATATATGTACCGTTGTATCGGTATTTTGGGGGGGGGGGGATAGTGCGTTATGGTATTGACATATTCGAGCAACTTAGTTCTGAAATTCGAACACCCATCTTAAAATCTTAGGTTCGCCACTGCTCAGAGGAAATGATCATGTTATTCCTGGTATTAATATGTTCGGAATAAGAGAGAGAATAGTTAGCGCTAGTGTTTATTAATAAATATTGTAGATAGAGGAGAGATAAACAAGGACAAAAAAGTGAAAAGCCATTAAATTTGCATGAGCATCTTACATTTTGAAACAATGTTGCAAAAACTATAGGCTTTATATTTTGAAACTGGGAGAATACTAATTTATACTGTCTCAAAATGCAAGTTGTTTTAGGCTTTTTGAGGTCCAATGCAACACTTTAACTATGGTTTTATATCATAATATGCTAGCAAAATTAATAAGAAATATATATTATAAAATTATTTTGTAAAATAAATCAAATAATATTATTTACGTATAATCGATCTATATACTTTTAACCTATATTAATGGTTAGAGTTTCAAACCCTTAACCGTATATACTCTACGATGACCTACATCGTTTTAGGGAGGGAGTATTAATAACATGTAAATGACCAGCAGCGTGGTTAGCATAAAAGTGAAAGTCCTAGGAGAGCAGCAGATTGTGCGGTTTGCCTGGAGGCAATGCCCTGAGTTTATTGAACAGCTAATCTGTGCATATTAATAAAGTTCCTGTTTTTCCTCGAAAAAGAAAAAGACAACCGGAAGGCCTGGCCTCCTGGGCTTGTCGCTTGCCTTCAGCCCAACCAGTTTCGGTACGTTCCAGCTGGCCCGAATTCTATTGGACTAGAAGCCTACACCAAAGTGCAGGCCCTATTGGCCAACTTAACACAACTGAAGTCGTACACAACACCAGCCCGGTCTTTTCCCAGCGTATCCAGCTTATGTTCCGAGTCCAACCCGGTCGAGTGCTTGTGGTTGATGGTAGTAGAACTCTGGTCCTTGCCAAAAGCCCAAAACCCAACAGAATTTACGATGAATCTCCAAAATATGTGTATCCGTGTTGTTCTGCTTGTTTGGGTTTTGACTAAAACACGATTGTTCCAAAATGGTTTGAGTTTGTGCTTTAATCTCGATGGTTTCCATGAGCGAACGCCACCGCCGCGGAAATACTTCCTGTGGATGACATTTCTTGAAACATACCACATAATAAATCATGATTTGGCCCAGCGACACCGTGAAATTAAGGTCATTTCAAGAACAAAGTCCAACCATTAAAACAATACTATTGTCGATACGAGACTGCACAGTAAACTTATAAGCACTCTGGTGAGATGCGGAGTAACTTAAGGAGAAGCACAAGAATAACTAAGTGTATTCAATGTAAATGTCTAAGGTTATAAATAGCCTCCCTTCTTCCATTACAAGAGATCCTATTTATAGGGGGAGAGAGAGGCGTGTGAAGTTACAAGTTTACCCTTATGGTCTAGCTTACTCTTAGGGGTATCTACATCATTTATCACACGCAGCCCCGCCACGTCCAGGACTCCGGAGTCGGTTTGTAGCTGGCTTGGGACACTATCCGGGGGTAGCCTCGGACCTCCCTTGTGGTCAGTCTCGAACTTTGCCAAGGTTTGGCCTTCGACACTTTTATGATTGGTCTTGCGTACTTCACCCGGGGTCGGCCTCGAACCCCTCCAAGGTTGGTCTTGGGTACTTCGCTTGGGGTTGGCTCCGAACCCCTTTAGGATTGGTCTTGCGTACTTCCTCCGTCCCCCGGGGTCGGACCCGGACCCCTTCGGGGTTCGTTTTGTGTACTTCGCCTGAGGTTGGCTCCGGACCCCTCGAGGGTTCACTACTGCAGAAAAGGTCATCACATATGATTTTTGAACTGTCTGTGATACAGACTATCATAGACGATTATTAACTCAGAACTATCTATGGTAGTTGACTATCATACATGGTTTGTAGATGAAACCGTCTGTCATAGCTGATGTATCACATATGGTTTATGGATAAAACCGTTTGTGATAGATTATGTATCACAGACGGTTTATAGATAAAACCGTCTATGATAGCTGATGTATCATAGACAATCACTATTATAAAGAGGGTCATCATAGATGGTTCAGAACTGTCATCATAAACTATTTTCTGAACCATCTGAATTTATGTATCTGTGATAATCGGAAGTTATCACAGACAGTTTGTTAGCCATTTGTGATAAACACGACATAATTTGTAACTAAAACCGTCTGTGAAGGATTATCACAGACGGCTTGAACCAAAAACCGTCTATGATACTCACACATCACAGATGGTTTTAGCTACCAACTGTCTGTGATGGGTGACTATCATAGACGGTTGGTATATAGAACCGTCTGTGATACTTTCTCATCACAGATGGTTGGTAGATAGAACTGTTTATGATGTGCGAGTATCACATATGGTTTTTGGTTCGAGTCGTCTATGATAATCCTTCACAGATAGTTTATACTACAAAATCGTCTATGATAGTTCATTTTATACTTAAATTTTTTCTATTTTTTGGTTAGCCTCAGGAAATATAACCATGTCATCTAAAAACAAGCAAATACAGCAACAAAAACAGCAGCATATTCCATTTCCATTAAGATTAGAATCCACCATTACAACATCATAAGATAACGAGTAGGTTACCCATCTAGCTAGCACAACAAGAACATGAAAAGAACACATCTCCTAATTCTACGAACCTAACTCTTAAATATGGCAAGAACAGAGAAAAAACAGAGATTCTAGTAGACAGTAGAAGCTCAGTGACACCAACGAGGCCTCTATGCCTAGGCCCTCTCACCCCTGATGCAGTGTACGAGCTAGATGTCCTTGGCGCCCACCATTGCTGATGCCAACTTGAGCGTCGCCATGGTAGCCAGCTGCTTCTGCGGCATCTTGCCTCCCAGAGACTTGTGCATCACCTTGTTAGCCATGCCAGCTGCTTCCACGGCACCTTGCATCCCGTAGACTCGCATGTCGTCTGCTTTGTACGAGACGGCGAGGAGGCTGTGTTTGGGTGAGTATTTATAGGGGAGGGAGAGGCGGGAGTGCAAAATTTTGTGGCGTGGGGACGGAGAGGTGGAGCAATGATCTGTCGGGTAAGGGCTGGTGGGTTTCTATTGGCTAGGATTAGGTTAGGGAGGATCGATGCGCCCAGCGGTCAGGCACATAATTATCACAGATGGTTTGAGCCACAAACCATTTGTGATACATAATTATCATAGAGAGTTTGAATTACAAACCGTCTATGATGCATAATTATCATAGACGGTTTGAATCACAAACTGTCTATGTTACATAATTGCGATATATATATATATATATATATATATATATATATATATATATATATATATATATATATATATATATATATATATATATATATATATATATATATATATATATATATATATATATATATATATATATATATATATATATATATCGATACAATGTAAACAACTAGTCTCAAAAGATGAAATGGTAAGTTTTTATATGGCTTATATATGCTCGATTGAAAGGTTTCAATGAGATCTTCAGCTTTGCAGTTGAGGCAAACCCCAAATTCCAAAGGAAAGATAAATTTTTTTGGCAAAAACATAAGCAAAAAACTTACGATCCAACTTGGTGCTAAAGATGGACAATTTTGGGGATCTTAGAGGGTGACTAGTGTAAGTGGGTCCTTTTCTAGATCAGGCTCGTTGTTAGCTTTCCAACGAGTACAAGAACATCATCTGTTGCCGTCTGCAAAAGTTATGCCCATTTTAGTAAAGGTGTCTTGGAACGGAATCCTACTTAGACTCAAATTCATCTCGGGAACAAGTGGGCAGGAGATTATGAAATTTTAGGGGATTGTAAGGTGGGAAACATATCACAGACACTTTTTTTGTACAAATCGTCTGCAATAATTTCATTATCATAGATTGTTTGTAATAAAAACCGTCTGTAAAATATTACAAATAGTTTAAATAAATAATCGTTTTTGATGTTTGCCATTATCACAGGTCTGTGAATTATCACATATGAGTATTAGTAAGAACTGTTTATGATGCCTTGTATTATTACAGACGGTTCGTATGAATAACTGTCTGTGAAATTGTCCTAAGGAACCATCTGTGATATTCTTTTGTATTGCTAAATCTATTTCTGTTTATTGGCTAGCCTCAGGAAATGCTAGGCATGCCCTTTGAAACAACCAGAAACACAACAAGTATATGTGTATATCCAATTCACATTCATTTCAAAAACAAGCACATCCATTTCACAAATCAATTAACTCAAATGAACTAAAATTAACCATTCATGAACAAATACACACATGTACCATTAAGTTCAATCTTATCTAATCAAGTTTAATCTACATTGTGGAACTCCCCATCTGGGTTTATGACTTTAGACAATAAGTATGCAAACTGTCCTCAAATGTATTTGAGCTCGAACTATTCCAACGCAGTTGTAGCGATGGTCGCAACCTGTCACTAGGAAAATTAAAGTCATGCGTATATATAAATTGATAAGTATAAAATAATTATTGCAAGATTGACAAACCTGAGGATCATTGGTCAGCATAGAACCGAACAGGTGTTGCTCGATGGCTACTAGTGGCATTACAAAAATAGAATTGGTTAGTTCGAGAGGTATTACTATGAAGTCTTATATAGGATTAATATGTACTAGCAAATGCCGAAAAATTTAGATTGTATCGTAGGGTGCTGATCCCTCCCAAGGATCTCCCTCTAGTAGCAACATACGCGGTAAATGACTTACATGATTCCAAAAAGTTGGCCTTAGCCTAGGGTTGGCCCTAAACCCCTCCAGGGTTGGTCTTGTGAAACCTCACCAAAGTAGGCCTCGCAAACATGGCCAAGGTTGGCCTTGCGAACCTCACCAAGGTTGACTTGGAGACTTAGCTTCGGGGGGACTCTCCAACAAGTTCCATCGCTTTGAGGTGGTCATGGGCCTAAGGTGGCACAGGGACCCTCCCCCAACAGTAGCCCCTCACCAATTCGGATGGTCGTCAACCGCCTACATGGGTCGACGCATCGACCTATGGAAGTGGTCGACGTGTGGCCTTAGGCCAACGTTTCCTCTGGTCACCTACAATGAGTTGATAAGACAGCTAACTTACCATGCATTGGAGCAGGCTTCAGGTGGTACTCTGCCTTCCGTTGGCCATCGTGGGTGGACTTAGGCTCATTGACACCAAGGCCCCAAGGTGAGTTCATGCCCTTCCTGAGGGTGCACATTCCTCCACAAAAATATCTTGAGTACCGTGTGTCATCAATGCGGCACAAACAGGGCTTGGCGGTAGCACCTATTCTAAGGGCATGTACAACCCACAGACGGCGGTCTGTCTCTAAGCGCCTCGAATCTATCATACAGACAGGTATAAAGACAGGTTATACAACCCACAGATGGAGGTCTATCTCTAACCTGTTTAATGCTTTGCATATAGCTAGGATCAACTATAAATAATTTTTTGTATACCATTGTGTGGCTATTTGATAGAAAATGTATCAAGGATAAATAAGATCAACATGATTATAATATTTTTTTTATAAACCATGAATACAATAATTATGTTATATATAGTTGCAAGTTCACACTTACACGCACTAGGGGAGATATACAGTTTGTTTTTTTAAAAAAACAGCAGTGGTAAAGCATTCAGATAACTCACTATTGTGAACTTGTTGACAGTAACTAAAACTGCAGTCTAACTGAAACCACAGTCTGCATGTTTGTATCAGTCATTTAGGAATTTAATAGCAAGGATACTGAGTCATCGGGTAACCTGATTGTTAAGCAACGTGAAAATAACCTGATTGCCAAGGTACATCCAACTATCAGAAATTTAATAGCACACTATTAACTGAACAAAAGTTCACAGATCACCACCATCCATCCAGTTCGCAGTTCACAGCACACTAGGAAACTTAACTGACACTAAACAACACTGAAACTAAATAGTACTGAAACTTAACTGACAATAGTTCAATAGACATCCAGAACATACAGAGAAGCTCTAACACATTCAGTTTGGTATAATACAGAGAAGCTCTAACACATTCTTTTTTTTCGACTGAAGCTCTAACACATAGGCATATTCAAAGCTATGCTCAATTTACACTAATTAAGCGTTAAAAAAACAAATTTGATGTTTACTGACTGACTGGGGAAGATATATCGCTGGAATTGGTCTGGTAATTTAAGCCAACAACCTCTCTGAGTCTCTGTAGTGGCAATGGCATAGCACTTACCATGCATCCGTAGTGCTCAATCCTCGGTTTGATCCCATACTCACCCACCATCATCTCGAAGTATCTCCTGCCCTCCTCCACCAGTCCGCCATGGTTGCAAGCGCTCAGCACTGCAACGAACGTGATTGCATTTGGCACAACCTTGTGTACACGCGTAATCCGATCAAACATCTCCACTGACTCCTGCACGCATCCGTGGTTGGCCAGCGTGAGGATCATCACGTTCCACGATGCGAGGTCCCGCGTGGGCATTCTGTCGAACACCTGCCGCGCGAGCTCCACCGCCCCACCATGGGACACTGCCGCGCCGTCGCCGTCGCCCCCGAGCTTCCGGAGCAGCATCGCGTGCGCGTAGACGCCGAGCGAGAGCGCGCCCGCGCCTGCGCACGCGCCAAGGACACTCTGCACGATGTATGCGTCCGGGGCAAGGCCGGTGTCGCGCTGCATCTCACGGAAGAGGTCGAGGGCGGCGAGGTGGTCGCCGTTGCCGACGAGCGCGTCGACGGCGGTGTTTCAGGAGACGAGCCTCAGCCCAATAATTGCCACAGCCCACGCCTCCGTCCATCATCTTCCTCCCCAAAAAGGCCGAAAGCTCCGAGCTCTGCCCTCAATCCCATGCCAGCCACCGCCCGAGGAAACTCCTCTGGACTGGAGGAGGGGCCACCGCCCGCCAGGGAGGGGAGGTCTGGCCGGCGATGAAGCTCGGGCGGCCGCCCGAGCTCGCCCGAAGGATAGGTCCGCCCCTGGCGATGGGTGCCGGCGCTGTGTCCAGGCGGCGAATAGCGTGGAGGGCAAACGCCGCCGCCGCCGCCGCGACCGAGTCGTGCCCGCCACTCATGGTGCGCGCTGGCTCTTCCACCTCCATAGTCGAGCCGACGCGACCAAGGACTGGAACCGCGCCCTCGACCTCGCGCCAAAACTGGAATCCGCGCGCGCGCACACCGGATCCGCGCCCTCGGGTTGGAGACGCCGTCGACCCGTACAACGGTGCTGAAGAAAGGGTCGCGGCCTCGGGCAATGGGACATCCCCGTCGCCTCGCAAGACGACGCCGACCCCGTCTCCTGCCATCGGCGGGGTGTTTTTCGCGAAATTGACATCGTGGAGACGGCTCAAAGAGACGCGTTGTACATGCCCTAAGAAATGAGGCTACCAACGGGTCACCCCGGTTACTATTTATGGGCACGACTGATGCACACCGTGCTATGAGCCAATCAACCACATGGACCCAAAGGGGCAGATGGACATGTTCCACGATGGACCACATCCAGCCTATCTATACCCTCCCATTGGCCAGCCCCTATTAGCCCATCTAGCACCTCCCCCAACCTACTGATCACTCCCCCACCAAGCCCCCTGATCACTCCCCCAAAGAAGCCTTCAGGCATCCGCATCCCTTCCTCATCTCCTCATCGAACCACCCCGGGGGTCCCCTTGCCGTGTCCACGATCGGGCTCCAAGTGTCGCACGAGTCGTTTGTCCCCCGAACTCCCGGACCACCCCAGCTCTCACTCCATCTACCCCGAGGGTCTCCCTTGCCGCCCTGCACTCAGGCTCCAAGCATTGCCCCCGCTACTCATCCTCTAGACTCTCAGACCACCTCAGCTCCATGCTCCATCCGCCCTGGGGGTCTCCCTTATCGTGCCCATGCTTGGGCTCCAAGTGCCATCCTGACCGTTGGCTGTTTGGACTCCTAGACCGTCCTGGCTCCATGCTCAATCTACCCTAGGGGTCTCACCTAGAATCGTTTGAACTGACCCTGGGGTCACACCATGGATCACCTAGACCCTGGGGGGCCTTTCCTTGGGTTGCACTGCCACCTCCGGGGCTCATGGCCTAGGGCCTCTCGGCCGTCTTGGGGTGCTCCAACTTGTGCCTCTCAGCCACCCCTAGGGCATTTGGCCTTGTGTTCCCTAGCCACCCCAGGGTGCTTGGCCTTGTGCCCCCGAGACATCCTTAGGGTGCTTGGCCTTGGGTCCCCCGCCACCCTGGAGGGCTTTGCACCAGTCCGACCCCATGGTCCTCTACCCAGTCTTGGGTCGCCTGACTTTGCTGTTCAACTGCCCGAATTGTCACTACTTAAAAAAGGCTAATACTAGATGCTTCATCACAGACTGTTAACCAAAACCGTCAGTATTAAATATAATCAAAGATGATTTTGGTTTAGAGACCATCTGTGTTGCTACCAACACTAAAAACTGTATGTGAAGATGTAATATTACAGACGGTTCATATTGAAAACCATCTGTGAAGTATCACATATGGTTATTAACAGGAACCGTTTGTGATATTACTTCATCACAGACGGTTTGTATTAAAAACCATCTGTGATATTTTTCCACCCGATTTTGCTGCCCCCTCTATTCAAGCTGAAGCGACGTCATGACTTGTTGGTTTCACTACCCACCCAAATGCCCTTATATATGTGTCCCCCACATGTCTTCCCCAAACACTCCAAATCGATCCACCTGCTGCTCCCCCCAAACCGCTGATTGAAGCGCTGGCCGCCTCCCAAGAGCAACTCCGCCTCCGGTTGTGACACCATGGTTCACTGCATAAGACACTCTTGTTGTAAGAGTATCTTGTGCAGTGTCACCATCGTGACACAACGATGACACTGCCACCTCCTCTCCTTCATTATATTGGCGCTAGCACATTATTCATCCCCTAACCGATTCCCTCCCCTCTTGTTGATGCCTTAGTTCTTGCATGCATGTGATGATTGATGGATGGCTAGGATGATCTTGAAATCATAAATAGGCCTGCTTTGATTCATCTGCACTCTTTGGTTACACTATTTTATGCATAATTAGTGTAATCAGAGAATATTGATGAACTGAAGGAGACCTATTTTTGACATCGAGAGAGGCTTATCACAAGCGGTTCTTAACTAGAACCTCCTGTAATATCATAGACGGTTGCAACCACAAACCATCTGTGGTATTAAACTATTACATACGGTTTGTAGTTGAAACCGTCTGTGTAGTAGCATCACAAATGGTTTGAAAGCCGTCTATGATGATCTCATGTCATTACTAACCCATAAACTTAGACGGCTGACGAAACAATCTATGATGACATTTGTGAACCGTCTGTGATGACCTTTTTTGCAGTAGTGTGTGGCTGCTGCCGACTTGAATGTTCAGTCGACCGACTTTGTCGTTTCGCTGCCGAACCGTGTCCGCCGCCCAACTTGAACATTCGGCCACCCAACTTTGCTGTTCAGTTGCTCAAACCATGTCTATTGCTTGACTGCACTGTTCGGTCACTCAAATCGAGTCTGCCACTAACTTGACAATTCGGCCACCCGAGCCAGCCCCCATGCCATGACTACAAAAAGGGGGGCTACGCCCATTGGCTCCTTCTACTTGGACATGCAGGCTTGATGCCCCAATACGCGGAGAAGGTAGCGTTGGTCTTTCTCGGGCGCGAGATGAAGGCAAAGCATGACATAGGTAAGGACCACTTGATCATGGGGCTTACCGCAACCGCGCTTACAAGATACTTGGCGTGTCCATGCCTATGCCTATGCCTAGGTCCTGGCTCCATTTTAGCTCATGCCCCATCCACCGAGGAGTCCCTCACTGGTGACGAGCTGTAGCTCTCTCGATAGATAGGAGTACCATAGTGCTCGAATTGAATAAAAGAACTATAAGCAATCGAAGTGAATAAGAAAACTAAAGTAGTCAAACTCTAAAAGAAAACTGTACAGGTCAGAGTAAGTAAAGAGAATCATTGTATTCAATGTCGAAAGCCTATAGCACTGTCGAAATCTTTGACTGCCATTGTGTCAAAATCTTTGACTGCTGCCTTGTTGAGATTTCCGACCATAGTTGGGCATCGAGATCGTTGACTGCCACTTTTTGAGAACTTCGACCGCTACCGGGCGTCGAAATCTTGGACTATCGCTGTGTTGAGATCATTGATCATAGTCGAGCATCGAAATCCTCGATCGCAGCTGTGTCGAAATGTTTGGTTACTGTTGTGTTGAGATCTTTGACCGCTTGCATGGTCGTGATCTTCGACCACTGGTGTTGTCATGAAATCGACCGCTTGCATGGTCAAAATCTTCGACCGCTGTCATTCCGAACTCTTTGGCCGCTGCCTTGTCAAAGTCTTCGACCACTGACGTTGTCAAAATCCTCGACCACTGACGTTGTCGAAGTCGTCGACCACTGTCATTGTTGAAATCTTTGACCATAGCCGTTGTCAAAATCTTCGACCACAAACGTAGTCGAGTTCTTTGACTACAAAAGTAGTCAACATCTTCGACAACTGTTGTTGTCGAAATCTTCGACCGTAGAAGTAGTCGAGATCTTCGATCGTTGCCTTTGTCGAGATCTTCGACTGTAGACAAAGTTGAGATCTTCGACCGTAGATGAAGTTGACATTTTCGACCACTGGCATAGTCGTAACCTTCGACCGTAGCGGCACTCATAATCTTCAACCTCTAGCCGTAGTCATAAACCATAATACCGGTTCTATGTGAGTAGTATGATCGGAGTTGCGATAGAACTAACGTGGTCAAAGACTTGTGTGGTCGAAGTGCTGTGGTTAGTAGTTGGTAGTCAAAACCTATATTAGATCAGTCGTAAGTGTGGTAGATCATTCGTAAGTATAGTAAATCGATCGTAAGCTTCAGATCCTACTAGGTAAGTTGGTAGTCAAAACCTACAGAATGTGGTCGATAGTCGAAACCTACAGAATGTGGCCATGTAATCGTACAGAACAGTACGCAGTCGATAGATGTAAGTTATAGTACTCGGTCGGTAGTTGTTAGCGACAGTACCCAGTTGATGCTCGGAAGGCTTGCGTGGTCGAAGAATGGTAGCACTAGCTCTATGTGAGCGGTACGGCTAGAGTTGTGGTAGGATCGACATAGTCGAAGGCCTGTGTTGTCGAAGTGCCATGATCGGTAGTTGGTAGTCAGAGTGGCCGAGTACCGTAGCGGTCAGAATGTCCAAAGTATCGAAGTAGTCATTAGTCATACTCATAAGGACAATAGCCATAGTGGTCAGTAGCCATAGTGGTCGTAAGCCACAATGGTCAGTAGCTATAGTGGTTGTAAGCCACAATGGTCGGTAGCTATAGTGATCGTAAGCTACAGTGGTCGGTAGCTATGGTGGTCGTAAGCCACAATGGTCGGTAGCTATAGTGGTCATAAGCCATAGTTGTCGGTAGCTATAGTGGTCATATAATAAGATCGTAATCTATAGTGGTCATAAGCTGCAGCGATCGTAGGCTTCAGCAATCGTAGGTAGAACTCCATAGCGGCCCAACAATGTTAGTAGTCGTAGAGAGTACTGTACCAACTGAGAAGAGATAATTCAAACCAAGCCAAGGTACTCTGTGATCGGCTACTCCTAGCCCTCTTTGAGTTAAGAAGTAGAGTATTCCTCTGAATATTTCTTCACCTTTGATCTATCCTTGTTTTCCTTCCCAACAAAGCTTCCCGCCATCCCCTCATTGACTCAAACTCCATTTGACTGCGTCCAACATCCCTCGCCCTCTAAACCTTCTCTTACATCACCAAACTCAATCCTAATAAAACTTAATGAAGTTATCTTCAGTATTTGGATCTTATGTAGTCCTTTCGATTTATTTGGTCTTTCGATCGCTTATCATGTAATTAGAAGTCGAAGACCCGAAGGTGCACCAACTCGAGCAGCATTGAGACAGAGACGAAGACCAATAGCTTCAAGATCATTAACTTTGAAGGTCCTGACTAAAATCAAGGCCACATTAATTTAAGCAAGGCAAGCACCCCCTTTGACCATATTGATCCCAGTATTATAATTATTGTATATTGTTTGCAAAATCTATTATGCATGCATGTATGTTTTAGTAAAATTTCTATAATGTGAGTGATGGTCGTTACGACCACTCAAATGCATTGAACCTTTCTTGCAAATTTGATACCCTAACTATTGTAATCTCTAGGATGTGGCTTAGACAATTTATATTGTCAAATTGGGAATACTACATTGATAGATTGTCTAGATGCTTAGCCAAGAACTAATTTCTTCTAAGTTTGAACTCTCAAACAAGTTTACATGTGAGCATGATGATTTCAAAATGTTGGTCCAGAGGAGGAACCTCTGCTAGTTTGGTATAAAACAAAATGAAAAACACAGTTTTTGGACACAGGCGAGTTATGTGGTAAACTGTTGTATGTGAGGCGGAACTTGGCATGTAGATAGGGGGACATTCTTGCTTGGCTCTTGTATTTAGCTGATTAAGTTGTCTAGGTCTAGCCTTGCATTGTGGTAGGTGTAAAAGTAGTAAGGGCATTCCACGTAATGGTCTGGCTCGTAGGGGCTCCCTTCACTGAGGTGTTAGGACCAAAGCTTGCTAATACAATGGTGAATACCTCACCAAAGGGATGTAATCCACTGAGGTGAGGGTCTGTCATGCAGCTCACTTGGCGCACCTAAGTAGGAGCTTGTCCATTCATCAGGTTGGTGCAAGGTTAGGACTAGACCTAAAGGCTATATGATAATCACTTCGTCGCACGCCCAAGGAAGCGTGAATTGCCTGATAGTGTATTTGATTGTCTCATGTGAGTAAAGCTGTACAATCTCTGCAGAGTGTTAAAAACTATTTAAATAGCCATGCTCGTGGTCATGATCAAGCTTGGATGCAGTTGTAATAGGTGTAGTTTTCCTTTGTCAAAACTATTTCGCTGAACATATGAGATAGCATGTATGCGTCTTCCATGTGCCATGCCCATAGGTGGGAATTGTGCGATGTTCATAGCCGAGGAATGCTACGAATGGATTTGATCTACTATTATGAAAATTATATAAATGTTATTTCATTACATGTTAAATGCTCTTTACAATTCCGTTTGCAAATTACTACTTATGGATATTTCAAATAAAATCGACTTTATGCTGAAAATAACTTAGCATAGAGACTCATCCTTTGATTTGTGATACACTACAAGTCTTGCTCAGTGCGCAATGTACTCAAGCTTGCTTAAATTATTGCTGATTAGAGAATGGAGAAGGATACATACCAGATGATGCGTACTTTGCCCCCAGCATTGGGGAGTTCGACAATGGGTTTTTCTAGGGCCTAATCCTTTAATCGGTTGCCTATGGACTTTAGTGGCATACCACTAGAGTATTGATGGTTCTGCTTAGTTATTTGTTTTTCGTTGCAATTTACTCTTGACTCTGGTATTCTCTTGGTCGGTCGGCCATAAGCTATAAACCTTGTTATGCATCGCTCATGTATTCACCCCTTTGTCATAAATTATATATATATGATGTGTATGGATGTAATCTTAATGTTATGAATATGTGTACTAGATACTGATCATGGGACTAATACAAAACACACATACGGTGACTACGGACGTCTCCCACGCCCGGGGTCCCCGCATTAGTCTTCATAAAATAGGAGCCATTAATCACCAAAACTCTAAATCATCGAAATAGGAGCCTTATGGGGACCCGAGGGTGTGGGCCACCACATGTGTTCTCCTGTACTAGTCTCATTATCAGTAGTTAGTACACACATTCACAACATTGAGATCACATCCATATACATCGTATATATTTTTATTTGTGCCAAAGGGGGGAATACATAAGCGATGTATAATCTTACATCGTATGGCTAACCGGCTAAGAGAATACTAGAGTTAAGAGTAAATTGCAGTGGAAGGTAAATAAATAAGTGGGAGTATATAGTGGTATGCCACCATATCCACAGACAACCAACTGGGGGATTAGGGCCTAGAAAACCTATCGTCGAGCTCCCCGATGTTGGGGGCAAAGTATGCGTTGTCTAGCACGTATCCTTGTTCATTCTCTCTTATTAACAATAATTTAAGTAAGGTTAAGTACATTGCGTACTCAGCAAGACTTGTAGTATATCGCAAAATTATACATATATGCATGGCTATCAAAGGGATGACACTCTATACTAAGTTATTTTCAGCATGAAGCAAATTTTATTTGCAATATCCATAAGTAGTAATTTGCAACAGAATTGTAAAGAGCATTTGACACATAGTGAAATAACATTTATACAATCCATAACCATAGATCAAATCCATTCATAGCCTTCCTCGGCCATGAACATCGCACAATTTACACCTGTGGGCATGGCACACAGTTGCGTACATGCCATCCCATATGTTCAGTGAAACATTTTTGAAAAGGAAAACTATACCCTTTGTGGCTACATCCAAGCTTGTTCATGACAGTGAGCACAGCTATTTAAATAGTTTTCAACACTTTGCAGAGGTTGTACAACTTTACTCACACGAGATAATCAATTTTTTACTATTGGCAACTTCACATTTCCTTCAGCGTGTGACGAAAGTTGATTATCTTATAGCCTTTAGATCATCTAGTCCTAACCTTGTACCAGCCCAAATGAACGCCGAACCTTTCTTAGGTACACCCCTAAGAGAGCATTTGAATCCTCACTTAGGCACACCCCTAAGTGAAGAAGCTCACTTAGGTCCGTCCCCCAAGTAGGCATTCACCGTTGTATTAGCAAGCTTTAGCCCCAACACCTTGGTGAAGGGAGTCCCTACGAGCAAACATAACCAGAGTGTCATTACTATATTTGTGCCTACCACAATGCAAGGCTAGACCTAGACAACTTAATCAGCTAAATGCCAGAGCTCATATAGCACATGTGGTCTATGGTGTGACATAGATGTGCAGCAATAGCGTTCAGTCCTTAATTGACTGGGCGAGAATCTTCCCCTATATACATGCGAGATTCCCTCTCGTGGGAGATTCCCTCTCACACTTGATAATGTATCATACAACTCACCCATGTCCAAAACTAGGTTTTTCATTTTATTTGATACCAAAATAACAGAGGTTCCCCCTCTGGTCCAGCATTTTTGAAACCATCAAGCCCACATGTAAATTTGTTCGAAAGATCAAACTTAGCAAAGACTAGTACTTGTCTAAGCATCTAGACCATATATCAATGTAGTATTCCCAATATGAAAGTATATATTGTCTAAATCATGTCCTAGAGGTTACAACAGTGATGGTATCAAGTTTTCAAGGAGGCTCAATGCATACAAGTAGTCGTAACTATCATTACCTAAAGTATAGTAGTTTTGCGGAACATACATGCATGCATAATAGATTTTGTAAACAATGTACAATAATTGAAACATTAGGATCAATATGGTCAAAGAGGGTGTTGGCCTTGCTTAAATTACCATGCTCTTGACCTTACTCAAAACCTTATCAGTCAATGATCTTGAAGCTATTGATCTTATATCTCGATTCTGCTCCAGCTGATGCTCCTTCGGGTCTTTGACTTCTAATTGTGTGATATGCGATTGAAAGACCAAATAAATACAAAAGACTACAAAATATCCAAATAAATCCAAGGAGAACTTCATTAAGTTTTATCAGGATTGAGTTTGGTGATGTAAGTTTAGAGGGTGAGGGATGTTTGTCATAGTCGAATAGAGTTTGAGTTTTGGCTAGGTTTGAGTTATCTTAGCACTTTTCATGACTACCCAAGCTCCTTGGTCGCCCGGTGTTTTTTCGACTTCTAACACACTTCTGCTGCTAGCTACTTAATTCTATCTAGGACTACCGAAGCCTACGATCGCTGCAGCTTACGACCATCACAGCTTACATTCTTATATTACGACCATTATCGCTACCGACCACTGTGGCTACTGATCTTATGAGTACTACTTCAATACTTTGGACGTTCGGACCGCTATGGTATTCGGTCGCCCTGACTACCAACTACCGATCGTGACACTTTGATCACGCGGGTCTTCGACTGCGTCAATCCTACTGCAACTCTAGTCGTATCGTTCATATAAAGCCAGTATTACTGATCTTCATCTACGCAGGTCTTCCAAGCATCAGCCAGGTATTGTATGACTATCGACCAGGTATAGTAACTTATGACTACCGATCATGACTTACGACTATCGACCATGGCTTATGACTATCGACCAAAGTTTATGACTATCGGCCATGGCTTACGACTATCTGCCACGACCTATGACTATTGACTATCGGCTATCGGCTATCGACTATAGATCGATGTTGTAACTTACGAATTACAACTATCATTAGCAATCGAGGTTACGACTACAGTTAGAGGTCAAAGATTACGACTATGGCAGTCAGAGGTTTCGACTACGCAAGCAGTCAAAGATCACGACTATGCTAGCAGTCGAAGATGTCAACAACGTCAGCGATCAAAGATCTCGACAACGTCAGCGGTCAAAGATTTTGACAACGATTGTGATCGAAGACTTCGACTACGATTGAGATCAAAGATCTCAACAATGGCTACAGTCGAAGATTTTTGACAACATCAGTAGTTGAAGTTCTCGACAATGTCAGCGGTCAAAGTTTTCGACTATGACTACAGTCGAAGATCTTGACAATGTTAGTTGTCAAAAATCACGACGATACAATCAATCGAAGATTACGACGACATAAGCGGTCAAAGATCATGACCATGCAAGTGGTCAAAGATCTCAACTATGCTTGCGGTCGGAGATCACGATGACGCAAGCAGTCAAAGATCCCGACCATGCAAGTGGTCAAAGTTTACGACAGCGCTGCTAGATTTTGACATCGATTGCTATAGTTCTGTTCTCACATTCTACTACTACAGTTTTTTTTACCATAGCTTTTAGTCCTCCTTTCGACTATGGTTACTTTAGTTTCACTTTTTGATTTCACATTGTCTACGGGGGAGGAGGAGCTCACCGATGACGATGGCGACTCACGAGAAGGAGTGGGAGGAGCTGGTGTTGGAGACCTCATCGGCGGCGAAGAGGTCTGCGGCTACAATGATATCCGACAACAGATAAGCTACAAAAAGAGGTGCGCATAAGCTTGCATGCATCTATGCGAAAGTACGAGTCGTAGGAATCGTGGTACTACTCATCGAAGAAAAAGATCTTATGGCAGTGTCTTGGTCAGAGATGAAGGAGAAGGCCTAATTCGAGTGATCCACCAAGTGATCTACTACACAGAAGGTCAAATAAATGAGTAGGCACTACTAATTTTGAGGTCTTGGCCAACGACGTGAAATCGTTGCAATAGGGTCAAAATAGATGCAATATGTACCTATTGCAACTAATGACTTCCGTTGGTAAGCGTGGCAAGTACTTGCGTGCTTAAAAGATTGTGCAACGGATTCTGGTTTCGTTGCAATACTTATCCTTATTGCCACGCAGTGTGGTGTGGCATTTGTGTTTTGTTGCAACGAACGATGTCGTGGCAATATAGGCTATTGCCACGTATGACTCCGTGGCAATACCTTCTTTTGCCACAAAGCGTAGTCGTGGTAATAGTATCATTTGCCACGGAATTATCGCGTGGCAATAGCCTCTATTGCCACACCCATGATTCGTGGTAATAAATCCTATTGTCACGGAAAATATTTCGTTGCAACAAGATTTATTGCCACGGAAGATATTTCGTTGCAACAAGAATTATTGCCACGGAAGGTGTTCAGTTGCAATATGTTTTATTGCCACGGTAGTCGTTTCATTGCAATAAAGGTATCGCAACAAAATATGTTAGGTGGCAAATATATCCTATAGCAACGATCATTGTTCCTGGCATATCGTGGAATTGCAACAAGTGCCGGTGTTGCAACAGCCTATCCCAACAAAATGCTAGTGCCGCATTCACGTTTATCGCAATGGTAAGATTTGCGGCAAGGTATTTAGCATTTGATATTTGATTATTAATTTGTTTTTGCAAATTAATAATCAAATTAGGAACACTGCTGTATCATAGGCACAAATATTAATTCAACATATATATTAATTCAATATATTGATTCAGCACATATAATATTTTAAAAGTGCCACCACTCATGTAAGGATTACATATTATTCTCCAGACTTAAATTACAAAGTTTTAAACTAATAACAAAAGTACTATCGCTTGCGTAGCATTTGTCCTTGCTTCTTTGCCATGTAGAATATCCGGGCTTGATGATCATTTCATGACTCTGTGTGCTCCGATTAAATTGTTTCTTCCTGTCATAACATCAACCATAAAGGACCGTAATGTGAGTAAGGTCCAGCACCACATACTTAAGTACTTCATAGTGCAAGTTTATAGAAAACTAGTAAGGTGCCCGTGCGTTGCAACGAAAAACCAAATAAAAGTAATGCATACGATCAAATATGATCTCAAACAGATTTACATGTGGCGTAGACTTTCTACTAAATTATGCTCTTTTCTTTAGTATTCATGCACGTCCTGGAGGGAGCTACTAATATGAAGCTATTAGTGGTGCTTGCTATCTACTCCTGTATTTTTTGGAGGCTTATTAGTTCATCTTGAGATAAGCTGTACATTGTGGCCCCTGAGGGACTAACAAAATATACAAATGTATTTGTTGATGATTTTTGTCTTGAGTACCAATGTAATTGTTATTTTGGTGCCATCCTCAGTCAGCGTGGATATAATTAGGTGTATAAGTTTGTTATGAAAAAAAGAAATATCAAACGATTGTCTTCGAAATGATAAATGCATAAGTAACACTATTTTCTTCTTAAATCTATTGCACATCTCACCATGGTTTTCTATAGTGTCACATTATAACTTAGTTTGCCAATGATTAAATTAGCAACATTAGAGATATTCTATCTGATTTATTATCAATGTTGGCCTTAAATTTTTCTACAATAAATTCTCATGTAAATGAAAGAAAATGTGTATAGTATTTGATTTTCCGTTGCAACGCACGGGCACACAACTAGTTCTATAAAGGGGCAAGAATAATCGGTCGGCCAAATATAGAGTATAGCACAGTACTATGATACTTGATTTAGGTAATTATTTACTACTAATTAGTGTAGGATTGTCGATGGAGTCATTGCCATCGTCGGCGGAGGGGTCGGAGAGGCGGCGGAGGCAGAACACTGTATCCTTAGTAAAAGTTCTAGACAGAACATTGTATTCGTAGTAAAACTGATCTCGATAAAAGACCAAAACTCCGATTAACCTCAAACTTTGACAAAATAAACTAGAGAAACTTATTGAACTAACCCAACTGAAATCACGTCAAACGGAGATCTAGAACTCAAGATATAAAATAAACAAACTCGCTGAGCAGATAGTGACGAAAATTGATTAAGCCATAATTAAGCAATTAAGCAAAAACGTAAGACATTAATCAACTAACCTTTTGATACATGCATGAATCACAAGCCTAAAAAAACTTAATGCTAAACAAAAAACATAAACCTAATTAGCCTCACGTAATCCCCTAGCATTAATTATATTTTCCTCTCCTCATGCACAGTACGGCTGCATGCAAAAAGTCACGGCATATGCCAAGTCTGATGAATGTCTTGCGGATGGTTTTTTTTAACTCAGAACGGCACAAAGAAAGCAATGCATACATACCAAGACAGAATACGTATAGTATATGTGAAGAGTATTCACCGTGCAACGCAGTCGACGCTCATCTTTTCGATCCATCCAAGTCGGCTGCGGCTCAATGCTTCGATCCACCGAGGAAACAAAAAATCATCCGCTCTCCATACGATACGGCGCCGCTCGCTGTTTTCAATCAACGAAGCTGCTCGCTGTTTGTAATCAACGACCCTCAACGATCAGCAATGCATGCCTCACGAGAACTCAATTCTTCATCAACACTTATCCATCAGGCAATATTTTTCCTTTTCCAATCACAATCGCATCAAGCATCCATGCGACCTTCTTTTTGTTTTTCCTCCTCGCGCCGTCAAAAGTCACGGCCTGCCCAATTCATCCACACCAATTCGGCCCTTGCGTTGAACAGTTAGGCCCACAAAAACAAATCATTGCAATTACAGATTATTACCACGAACAATCATCATATATAGCAACAAATTTATTTCGTAGCAATACAAACTAATTTCATACGCATTGTATAGGAACCTTTTGCAACGCAATTGATGACTATGACAACGCAATAAAATTATGGCAATATTGTCACCCACTTGCAACGAAATGCTATAAGATGGCAATACCTCCTTACTATTGCAACGAATATCAATATTATCACAACGCAAGACAACCGTGGCAATAAAGTCATACTACTCGCAACCATTTTCTAAATGGTGGCGATAAAGCCACCTTATTACAACGAATTCAATGACTATCGCAACGCAATATTTTAGAGGCAATACTGTGCACATATCGCCACGATTTTGGCAAAACGTTGCAATAACACATACCTATTGCAACTAATTTAGTGTCGTTGCGATGCGTTTCGTGGCTAAAGGGTCGGAATCTAGTAGTGAGGGTGCTCAAGGGAGAGGTAAGCCGCGATAAGACGGGTCAAGAAGGAGAGAAGCTCACCAGAGCAACTAGCACGTGGTGACGTGCTCGCCGGAGTCATGTATGACTTTGGTTTTCTCGCCATTCCAGAGAGCGAAGTGCTAAAGGATTGTGCACAAGAGACCGAGTGGCGAGCTGAAGAGCTATGGCACGGTCGGGGGTGGGTTTTTGTAGGCACAGTTTCGGGCTCTCACCGTGGAGTGCAAGGTGAAGAAGATGACAACGGGGAAGAGAACTATTGTGACAGAGTGATGGGCTAGGCAGGAGTGGGCAGTAGCAGAGGGGAAACCACAGGTGCAGCATCTAAAATCGTGGGTAGCTCGGGCCATGACCTTGGCGGAGTGGGCGCATGTGCGCGAGGTGGAAGACAATTGCTGCCAGTGCGCCCCACGCATCAGCGAGCAAAGAGAGATGTCCTGACAGGATTGTCTTGACCTGCAAAAGGGTTTACGAGTATGTTCGAGTAGCTACGAAGATTGAACAATGTTCGACTAGCAATTAGTAGTAATGAAGATCGGACGACATTCGACTAGCAGTGGAGTATTAGATGGTATCCTAGCTGTATCATTCAATGTTTTCGAGCGGTGCGGTCGAAGAGCTTTGAGTATGAAGCAGTCAAAGCGGAGTAGTCGGATATTCTGAGTAAGCGGTTGGAGATCCTATGACACGCAGCGGTCGGAGGCTGTGGTGGTCAGATCTAACATGTCTGAGCACTCGTGGCAGAACTTGCTAGCTGGTCGAAGCTCTTGAGGGCCAACTTAGCAGTCGAGAGGCAAAGGTGGGCACAATGCTAGGATGCACGGAGGAAAGGTGCGGCGTAGGGCATGGGCTGTCAGCAGAGAATCGAAACAACAGGTGTGATATTGAAAACAATGAGCATGCCGTCCAAAACCAGTGGCTATGCTCATGTAGGCTGGAGGTGGAAGAAGGATACTGCAAGTGGACCACACTCGACAGTGAGAGAAAGAAAGGGGGAGGAGAGCTGAGAGGTTTGAGCACAAGCTAGACACATTAGATGAGCTCAAAAGATTATGAAAATCTTTGTGAATGCTCCTTGTAGTTATTAATCTAGACCTGATTCGCAAACATCGAGTGCAGAGCACGAGCCGGTTCAATTCAGTTGTCGAATCAAACTAGGATTCTAAGTTGTTTTCAGTTTCAGAGTCTAGTTTCAGTAAGAAATCGAGTCCGAGTCCAATTTGTAATTGGCGATGTTTTTCCATCTTTATGTTGTAAACTTGAGCATAAATAGAGGGGAGTTTACCCCTGAAAAGGTGTGGCAATTGAAGTGCGACCAAAAGGTCTTGTTTTATTCTATTGCTCTGTTATTGTCGGATTGTTGTCGTTATACTCAAAGAATAGAGAAGTATCGAGAACTCAGAAGGCTTCGAGTTCGAATAATGAAGCTGGGTGGATGGTCAAAGTTCGACTTCGAGTGAGAAGTCGAAGAATATCAGATAGTGTTCAAGTAGCAGAGGAGAATCGGACAGTATTCGAGAGCTATTGCAAAGGATTAGAGCAAGGAGCAGTCAGAGATTCCGAGTGTAAGAGCAGTCGGTCGGAGATCCCAGGGCACGCAGCAGTTGGAGGCTGCGGTGGCTGAAACTAACACTCCTTGTATAGTGGAGATGATCATGTAAATTTTTAGTGTGTTATCTTCTCTTGATTTTTTCTAGAAAAATCTAAGAAGACTTCTTATCGAATTTAATTATACTTATTTAATTTAGATAGTTTCAGAACTTACTACGATATTTATTTTCAGTACCACGGTTTATACTCGTGGCCTTTTTAAGATGGTTTCCACCATGAGTTTTCTCATGCCAACTTTTTAATCATCTTTTTAGTTTTTATAATTTGGCCTAAATTTTTTATTTGCATTACATGCATTTTTTATTTTTGAAATTCAAACTTTTCAAAGAAACTCGAATAAAGAGCCAAAGAAACAAAAAGGCATTGAAAAAGTATAAAAACTTTCCCATTTTTGCATGCTCTACAATTTGGGATGTTACAGGCCTCCATGCTTACATATGGGAATTTTTGCAATTTGTAGTTACAGTCACCAACTATTGTGTTAGGTAAAGGAAACATGGATCCCTTAATAGATGATGATGATCGATGGATGGTACTTTGTGTAGCTTCTTAATCGCCAACAAACTTATGGTTAGCTTGCGGTTGCTGTGTTGTGCTGTGCTGTGCTTTGCTAGTTAGTGAAATTTTTTCTAATTCCAGTAAGATTTTGTTGTTACAACTCCAAAAAAGATGCTTTCAACTAACTTTTAGATTCAAAAGCCGCCGCAATATCAAATGGTGCCTAGTCTTTTTTTTTTTTTGCAAGTTTGAGCCTAAGTTGTATGCTACATCTATTACCAAGTTGAATACAATTGAGCTTTAGATATCTCAACATGTGAAGTGTTGTAACAATTTAAAAGTCTTGCTCTCATTTAGTTTTCACCTCCTCCTGCAATGCGTGTACATCCAAATGTACCGTTCCTCTTGCTCTCATTTCTATTACAAACATAGCTAGCATTGCAATTTTCGCTTGCTATTTTTGGTATCATATGACTTCGTTACTTCTTGAACATCGTCCAAATACACCATATAATTTGATAGGGAAATAGTATTTTACTATCTATTTGAACAAAGTTCCGGCTTACAGGTAATATTGCCATGCATGTATACGAAACATGCTCCGGATGTAATTCGTGAAGCTAGAAACCGACGTGGATTGAACAGTCACAAACACATGTATTTCCAAAACCGTGCATAACAAGGTCACTATGATTTATACTAAATTCTTGGGCCTAGCGTGTTGGCCACTTGACAACATTACAACGTACTCTCACACAGGAAGGATGCAGTACACTTCAGTACACCCATTGATCTAGTTTAGACAGGCACACAATCATATATATACGACGTACACAATCACACCACAATATACAAGATCGAGGAGCAAAGGGCCTTTCACATGCTCCACTTATTTAGCCGTACTTCTTGACGCATAGATCATATAGGCTGCAATGCAAATGGATAGTAGTACGTTCGATCACTCATCACGAGCAGTTGCTGGGCATGGTGAGGCCGCACTTGCCGGGCAGCGCCATGGCACGGCTGGGGTCGATGTGGTAGATCCTCATCCATATGCCGGCGACGCCCCTGTAACGGCAGATGCATGCCAGGTCGGCCTTCCCAAGCGCAGTGCAGCACTCCGCCGACGGGCTGTCCGTCGGGTTGTTGACAGCCGCCGCCGGCTGGCACAGCTCGAAATCGTCGTTCGACATGTTGCAGATGGCGTGCACACCCTCCATTGTGGTGAGGGACACCACCAGAACAAGCAGCAGTGCAACCAATGCCTGTGGCTTTGCCATGGATGCAGATTTTTGTATGTTAATTTCTCTAGCTAGTGAATTGCAGGGCGGTTTTGGTTTTAGTTTCTGCTTTGGGGATGTGTGAGAAGAAAGTTTTGGTGTGGGATCCTATTTATAGGAGCAGGCTATTTGTAAAGTAGCCCTTGATATGTTGATCATTGTGATTTCCTGCTGTACACAAATTTTACGCCAAAAGAGAACCACAGAGGAAGTGATTAATTAGTTGGAATGGTGCCCGTGCTGTTTATTTTAAGAGAACCATCTAAAATAAATGAACTTTGCAATCGGTAAGGCCCTGTTTGGAGTGCAAAGAATTTAATTTTACAATAAATTGTTCGATTTCTATAGGATTCTGGAAAAGCTACTGTTTTCGTGATATGGTTTTGACTATTATCTTTTTATATCATGCTAGCAGTTAATTTTACTAGAAAAGGAAGCGCGCTTCGCGGCGCCCTACAACGTTGTTGAAGTAAGATCATAAAACAATAGTACAAAATGTATGTAAAGGAACTAAGAGACCATATGGTCGTACACAATATAATGCACACTTTTCATTTCTCACATCATCGAATGAAAATATCATCACAAAAGAAACATAAATCAGAAGAATGAATGCACAGACTGGTAGACAAACCTTGCAAATGCATAATAGCAATGCACGGAATTTCAGCGAGTGCATGTACCAAGTCAAAAATAAAATAACTAAAGAAAGCAACAGGTGTACATTATCTAGTTAGTAGTAGATGACAAAGTGCATCCCCAAAGAAAGTTGATCGAAAGTGCAACGGTTACAGGTCGGTGTGACTGGAATGCACCTTCCTTGTCTCCAGTCTCAGCAAACCACGCTTGAGAAAACCCCTAAAATTCTAACAAGAGTTGATAGCGAAGGTACCAAAGCCAAACAAATACTAAAACATTTCCCCTTTATTCTGTGATTGCAAAGCGAGAACTCAACCCCGAGTTTCAAACTTCCACCTTCTTCTTTGAGCGCCGCTGCTCTGATCCCTTCCGCGATCTCTGCTTCAAGACTACAAGAGATCTAACCTCAAACGTTCACCCCATGCTATGAAGGATGGAGGTGCAAGTATTAGATACATCGCACAGGAAAAATCGATACGGTAAAATTTTTAAAACTGAAAGAATGGATTGGCACGGCGGCAAGGGAGGTTCAAATTGTACAGCATCTTAGAATTAGCTGATTATTAGGCAATGGTATCGTTGGTCATGACTTACCCAACTCAATAGTAATTCTTAGCACCAAACTATTAAGAAGTAACCTTACATTTTACTCATTATGAAGCTTCACACAGCAATTAGGACATATTAGTACCATAAAATGCACTTACAAACATGTAGCACATGAGTAAGTGCTGTGTGGTAGTGTTTGCTGCACAGTGCAAAAAGGTGGGTTTTCCGCTATTAATCCCAGTTAAACGTTAACTGATTGCTATCCCTAATGCAGGACCTAATTTAATGATATGTGATGCAGAATTTGCACAAAGAAAGCGCAATTGACATAAAGTAAAATGAACAAACCAGGAAAGCAAAAGCTACCTTTAGAGATAAAATACGTGTTATTTTTCTTACTAACATCTTTAGTTCCTTTTCCCTGTCCAGGAAAGCAAAAGTCCACAAATTAATAACTACTATTACAAAATTCATGCTATTAACACTCGATTGGAAATTGGATTGTATCATAACAATTAAGAATGTTATAATGTCAATACATAATCTAAAATGCTAAACAACTTGAAATCTTAGTGCACCAAACTTTTTTCGGATTAAAAGTGTGGAACACCGTTTGTTAGCATCAGCTGAGCAAAAATAATAAATAGCACAAAAATAATTCTAAGTGTTTTTTTATAACCAGACATAACATCATTCAATATCTCTTGCAGTTATCCTGTGATAGATCATAAGGTATAACTTCATGGTGATATTCAGAAGGCTGAAACAACATCGCCAACGCACAACAGAACATGCCATTTTACTTGATTTTATACATACATGAAGTCAGTTAACAACATACATGAAGTCAGTTAACATTGGCATGGTGAATCCTTGTCAACTCCAACTTGTACGATTTGCTCAATGTTAGCCCTGGTTATACTCGATATGTCTAAAGCAATTGGTTCATTCGAATGCAAACATGTAAATGGAGAGCGGCGAGATCTGAGTCACTCACCGAGATCCCAGACTTGGAACTTGATGTTGTTGTACTGCACCGTCTCCACGTTGAAGCCAATCGCTGCAGCAAAGCACACAAACACAACATCACATCAAATCCAACATCCTATCTGCACCCCGACCAAACAATGTACAAAGGAGTCGGGAATGAGCATAGGAACCCACTTGGGATCGTGGAGACGACCTCCCCCATCTGCAGCCGATCTGCACACACCACACCGATCAGAAGTCAGAACCCTCACGAAAAACGCAGATCCGAGGCGGGACCGCGGAGATTCACGGATGAAGGGAGGAGGCGTCGGGGTCTCTTACAGAGGATGGTGGTCTTGCCGGCATTGTCGAGGCCTAGGATGAGGATACGGGCCTTGCGGTTGCCGAACACCGACGAGAAGAGCCGCGTGAAGACGATGCCCATGGCGGCCGGCCCGA
This sequence comes from Dendrocalamus latiflorus, assembly GCA_017311315.1. Taxonomy (NCBI): domain Eukaryota; kingdom Viridiplantae; phylum Streptophyta; class Magnoliopsida; order Poales; family Poaceae; genus Dendrocalamus; species Dendrocalamus latiflorus. The sequence continues at coordinate 13,033,347 of CM029644.1, read as the reverse complement.
ACCGAACGGTGGAAGGGCGCGAGCTAGGGTTCTGGCGACGGGTGGGGGTGAGATGTTGCCGAACACCGACGAGAAGAGCCGCGTGAAGACGATGCCCATGGCGGCCGGCCCAAACCGAACGGCAGAAGGGCGCGAGCTAGGGTTCCGGCGACGGGTGGGGGTGAGATCTGAGATGGGAAGCGGGGGAGATCTGGAGGGAGAGAGAGAGCTGGCGCGAGGAGTAGAGGGCTGGAGCAGCGGTGAGGTAGGGTTTGGCTCCAGGCGATCTTGGCCGCTCGTCCCCCACTCTTCGTGATCCAACCGGGGGAGGAGGGGGCGGCGGGGGAAGGGGGAGGAGGAGGGAGGGCGGGGCGGCGGGGGAGGGGGGAGGAGGAGGGAGGAGGGGGCGGCGGGGGAGGAGGAGGCGGCGGGGTAGGAAGGGGGAGGGGGAAGCGGCGGCCGGCGGGTGAGCGGAGGAGACGGCGGGGGAGCAGGGGAGGAGGGCCCCTTCGGCCTCGGCGCCTCCCCCTCCGCCTCCGCGCCGACCGGATCCGGCCACAGCTGAGTCCATCCACCCCCGCGAGCATCCCATCCCGCGGCGGCGGCGGCGAGGGATGGGGAGGCGGCGAGGGAGCGGGGGAGGAGGGGGTTGGGGGAGGCGGAAGGACGGGGTTAGGGGCGGGCGACGCGAGTGGGAAGGGCGAGAGAGAGGAGAGCGAGGGAGGCGGCGTGGGGCGAGAGACCGGGGGAGGAGGCGACCGAGTGAGCTAACCAGCTCGTTGCGCTGCGCTCCGGCTTGGGGGATCTTGGCCGCTCGTCCCCCACTCAACACAATCCATCGGGCGAAGACCGACAGGGTGACGTGGATATCACAGGAAGCGCCCACGCCACTCAAAACTCTGTGAGAGCAGCAAAGGGCAGCAGGTTTTAAGGAACCTGATGATCTTTAGGTAGTGCAAATTACTACATTATCAAAAAATACTTGTACCCTTACTGTGACGCAAACCATACTTTTTTCTATACCATGACCATTGTAAGACACACGACCAACAGGTCAATGGTAGTGAACAATCCACGCAAATAACCCACCTAGCGCATGTATGTTTGGTGCGGGTCAAGTTGTTTTTAGCCAGGATTATGTGGTGCCACACCGATTGAGATATCCTTAACATGGTAAGTGATAAGAAAAAACCAAGAACACGTACAAGGAACTATTTACCCATTTTTCAAGATGGAGGATGGTTTTAAACACAGGACCCTCAGCCATCACAACCTTGTGTTCTATCACTATACAATCGATACACACATTTTCCAACCATGAAAGTTAGCCCAGGGAATCAACCATGAATGGGATGCTATTTTATCCTCTCTGCAAGAACCGTGATTGGGAAATTCTGTCCCAAGGTTATTAATTGGTTTGCGGATTGTCTGCAGTACAAGAAAAACCCTTGTATTCACACTTTTCTAGAGGTGCTTTCCGATTTCTCTAAAATCATAAGTTCTATTGTCCAGAGGGGCTTTTTAGGGACACTTTAAAAATCACCTAAAAAATTTTTAGTCAAGAGACAGTTTTAAGATGTTCTTGAGACACATGCAAAATTTTGTCTTAGGACGTTCTCGAGACATATGCAGAATTTTGTGTTGTAGAGATATTTCTGTGACATTTTTCAGATGCTTTTGAACTATGTACAAGAGGCGTTAATTTTTTAGGTGGTTGATATTTGTGTTTAAAATAGTATATATAAATATTACAAGACACAACTAAACAAGTGAGGTTGTTAGGTTCATGTGGTTAGTGCGACAAGTCTTCAAGGAGTGTTCACATCAGGTCTAGAGTTTGAGGACTACCCTTTGCAAGAGTCTACACACGCTATAGTAGTAGCACAACTTAATGTCTCTATGTATCCCTCTATTTCTTTATATACATAATAAAATGTCTCTATAAAATACCACAAAGAATATAGCATTCTAATAAGACGTCTCATTGTTCATAACGATAATGCATACAAAGGCGCTTATATAGCGTTTTAAAAAAGTCTCAACAATAGTGTAGAGATAGAGAAAAACGCCTCTACTGTGTTATGAAAACGTCTCTATACGAGGTTCTGGAACTCGTGCATCTGATCATAGATTGTTGTGCCTACATCGATATGGTGATATATTAATCATGGGGTTGACGGAAATAGCCTCACGCTAGCTTGAAGAAACCATTTATTCAATTGAAGAGGTAGGAAATCACTGGGTTCTGATAGTGGCCATCGATCGGGTTAATTAGACAACCACGTTCCGTTAAAAGGTTAAAATTGGATGAATCTAGTCAATCTACTACACTAGCTTGAGGTCCATTCTTCAGACCATACAAAGATTGGGTTGATCTCGGCCGCTGGTCGTACTTTGCCGACTTCAGTAGTGCAGTTGGGGGAGCACCAGTATGCATGATCGGTTGTTGGTGGATAGCAAGCTCAGGTATTGCTGATCATGATAACATTTGAAAACTTCAAAAGTTTGGCGCAGACGTCGACCGGCACTTCAGATTATTATGAGAAGTGTGTATCGTTTATATCTATCAGATATTTGCTGCCGACCATCACTTGTCCGTGCTTATCGTATTACATTGTGTCACAGTATTAATTGGTCCATTATGCATATTAAGATGTTTTACGATATACTTCATTAAGATTTCAGATTGTATTGGTTGTCATTTAATTTCTACCTCTTACCCTTGCTTTTTAGGCTACGAAATGGAATGGGTGGTTGATGTATAAATTTTAGAGTATTGCTATACAACATTCGACTATTTTTTAGGACAAAAACAGTCAGATTGATCTGGGACGTTAGATCTCCATCCAACGGATCCACCCATATAAGCCCCATCCAAAAAAATGATCTAGGGCGTTGGATCTCAATCTAACGGCTCAAAATCTGACTATTTTTGTCCTAAAAAATAGTCGAATGTTGTATAGACACTCCCTTTTTAATTTTATGCACTACAAGAGAATCCTTTGTAGACGTATTTTTCTAGAGGCGTTTTTAGAGATGCTTTAAATATTGCCCTAGAATTTCGTATACTTTAAATATTGTCCTAGAATTTTGTACTCAAGAGACGATTTTGAGGCTCACTCTAATCATCTAAAATTTTTTATTGTGTAAAGACATTTTTTTAGATGCTTTTAACTATGTGAAGGCGGTTTTCAATGGTTGATATGTGTTAAATAACTTGCATATAAATATTGTAAGGCACAACTAAACACATGAAGTGGCTAGGTTGAGGTGACTGGTGTGACATGTTTAAGGAAAATACTATTCCCATGAGGTCCAGTGTTCGAGTACGAACCTTTACAAGAGTGAACACTATCTAGTAGCACAATTTAACGCCACTATAAAATGCATCTACTCTATTAGAGACACAATAACCCATCTATATAAAATGCAAACAAAAGATATAGAGCTATTTTAATAATGCGTCATGATCTCTACGTTCATAACGACAATGCATGCATATAGGTACGGTGTTTATTTAAAGAAATCTCTACAACAATGTAGAGAGAAAAAACACTTTCTACTATATTATAAAAACATCACTACAAGGAGTTTGTGTGGCAGTGATATTAAGAAAATTGTGGTCTTATTCTAATACGAAGTAGTGAAATTTTTGATCTACTTTTCTATTTTTTTCATAGACAACTCAAACTTTTGATCATGATTATACATACCATTAATTGCTCACTCATATATTTCCACAGTTAGAAAATAAAGAAAATTTCAGTTATTTGGTAGAATTTATGTATTAAATGAATAGAAATCAAATATCCAAAGTACAAAACTGAATTGTACAAAAATTGAAAACACCAAATTTAATTTCAAATTTTGAATTCAAAGTGTAAAAGTATTTATTTGAATGTTACATGTAGAAACAATGACATTGATATCCAAATTTTTACAAGTTCAGAAAGTGAAATTATTAAATTAAAGCATGTTAAAGTTTGAATGGTTCAAACCGGAAAAAGCTGATGGCTCTTAAAAAATTTGTCCTAATTAGGACTTATCAATACAATTTCTTTAACACTAAAATCATTTTTAAATATGTGGCCGTTCAGATGCATTCAGTACACCCAGAGAAGCACATACTGAATGCATTCAGTAATGACTTTTCACGGGTTAAGTCAACATTACATAACACACTTCTGACACTTCATTCTGCACTGATTAATTTGTTCATGCACAACTGAGATTCACATCCGCGCAGAGCTCACAACTTACAGTACACCCAGAGAAGCACATACTAGTCTTGTACGTACGTACTTCATTTATTCTCGTAGGTACTTAGGACTAGTATATTATATTTCTTGATGCATCGATGCATGCATGGCCAGTGATCAGCAGTTGGCGGGCATGGTGAGGCCGCACTTGCCCGGCAGCGCCATGGCGCGGTTCACATCGATCTTGTAGAACCTAATCCAGAAGCCGGCGGCGTTCTTGTACTGGCACAGGCACGGCAGGTTTGCCCCCGCCAGGGCAGCGCAGCACTGGGCCGACGGCCCGTCCGTCGGGTTGCGGATGGCGGCCGCCGGCTGGCACGCCCGGATGCCGTCATTCGACAGGTTGCAGATGCCGTGCGCGACCTCAGTGGACGCCGCGAGGACCATCACGACGGCAAGCAGCACGGCCATTGACTGTGCCTTAGCCATGTCTGTGTGTGTTAATTCGTAGTTTTTGTGGAACTGTTTAGGTATTTGTAGGTCTTGAGTGTGGGTTTTCCGGCCTAATTTGGAGTGCTGAGGACTGACGAGTGTTTGGTTAGGATGGTGTATTTATAGGGCTAATTATTGTAATTTTTGGGAACGGGAGGCTGTGGCATTAGGATATTGCAAAGTAGTCCTTGATACTTTAATGTGATGTCCATCAGTAAAATATGTGTGTCAAAAGTGGAGAAGAGAAAGCAACGTTAACGTATTGCATATTGAGATCGTGATTAACTTCGGCCAAAATTTTCCGCTGCGCCCTGTCACATGTTCACACGCAAGACTCTTTCCATCGAACAATCAATACTACAAATGCTTCCGACATTATATTCTCTCGAGGTTGAACTAATCCTATTACCATCGATCCGTTAGATTCGAGATAGCCGCAACATCAGCCATACCCATGGATTTTACAATGGCCATGTCAACATGCTAAGTCTAATTTGGTGATAGCAAAAATGCTACTTTCATGTAGCATACTAGTATACCTAGGTTGAATAACATTCTAACAAACTAATTCTGCCAAGATGGTCAAGGCAGACTTGCCTCGAGTCCCTGACTCCCTGCGTCCCAAGTCCGCCACTTCTAGAGCCGTATGCAATCTTGACCCGGCTTCTAATTCTACTCTTCTCATTCATTCATATAATATTCAAAAATATTATTTCGTATAACAATAATTATTGAAGTCGTAACGTAAGCACAAGGATATTTATAATTACAATATTACAATATAAAAAATTTCCCCAAATTCCTCAAACATCTTATTTACATTTTTATATTTAATTCAGGATTTCTTTTCTTTCATCCTTTGGGCCTGGCCGTCTCACCTCCTAGCAAGCCGTCCCGGCTAGTCTATCACAGCAGCCTCTCACCGCCTAGGGCGAGCTGAGTCAGGGTCCAATCCGCCACCTCTCCTCCCCCTATCTTATATCTCTATCTCCTCCCTCACACCATCTCTCTCCCTTACCTTTCTCGACTCCCTCTCCCCATCCCCATATCCCACTTAGGAGTAGAGCTGGGACTTGGGCTGTACTTTTTCGGACCAGCCTGAAGCACGGCTGGCCCAGCACGGCCCGGCACGAATAGTAGGCCGTGTTGGGCCTGCATATCCGGCACGATGGGCGGCACTGCACGGCCCAGGATGGCGTGCCGTGCTTGAGCTGGCCCGGCCCGGTGAGCACGGTCGGCACGGGGGGGCACGCCCGGCCCGGTGAGCATGGTCGGCCAGGGAGGAGGCGGCGGCAGGGGAGGTGGGGGAGGAGGAGGCGGCGGCGGGGGAGATAGGGGGAGGAGGAGGCAGCGGCGGGGGAGGTGTGGGGAGGAGGCGGCGGCGACGGGGGAGATGGGGGGAGGCGGCGACGACGGGGGAGGTGTGGGGAGAAGGCGGCGGTGGTGGGGGAGGTAGGGGGAGGAGGGAGGGGCCGTGTAGGAAGGAGGAGGCGGCGGCGGCGAGGGAGGTGGGGCCGTGGGGGGAGGAGGCGGCGGCGGTGCGGGAGGCGTGGGGAGATGCGGCGACACGGGGGAGGTGGGGGAGGAGGCGGCGGCAGCGAGGGAGGTGTGGGGAGGAGGCGGTGGCGGGGGAGGTGGGGGGAGGAGGCGGCGGCGGGGGGGGGGGAGGTGGGGGAGGAGGAGGCGGCAGCCGGGGAGGTGGGGGGAGAGGAGGCGACGGCGGGGGAGGTAGGGGGAGGAGGAGGCGGGCGGGGAGGTGGGGGGAGGACGCGGCGGTGGCGGGGAAGCGTGAGGAGGAGGGGGAGGATGCGGCAGGGAAGTGTGGGGAGGAGGAGGGAGGTGGCGGTGGGTTAGGAGCCTAGGAGGAGCTAGCCCGGGCGTGGGAGACTGGGAGGGGAGGGGGCGGGCACGCTATGGGTTGTGGGAGGAGGTCTCCTGGCCGATCGGAGGAGAAATCGAGGAGGTGCGGCCGGGCGTGGTGGAGTGTGGGGCCGGGGCCACATGGAGGCGGGGGAGTGGTTGAACGAAAAAAAGGAGGAGGAGGTCAGGAGGAGGACAGTTGATCATTTGATTAAGAACGGTCACTGACAAAGTTAGAGAACGGTCACTTAAAAAGCTAGAACGGTCAAATAATGTATGGCAGGCAACGTTCGGATTCCATCTTTATAAATCCACTCCCTCTGCTCTGCCATTTCTTCATAGAATCACAGATTCACAGAGTTTCATTTCTTCACTCCGCTTCACCATTTCTTCACAGAGCTTCATTTCTTCATAGAGCCTTCTTATTTCTTCACAGAGCTTTCTTATTTCTTCTCATTTCACAAGTTTATTTCCTTTTTTTTTTGCATTTGTACTCTTTATTTATTTATTTGTTACTTCTCATTTCACAAGCACATTTATTGTATTTGTACTTCTTATTTATTAACTAATCGCCATGTTACCAAGAAGTCAGTGTACCAGGGAGCACTCAAGCAGTATGCAGAGGAATCGAAGCTCGGAAAGGACAGCGGGATAACTTAGTGTAAGCTCTCACCGTCGCTCCCCTAGTCCTCCTTCGACCCCCATTGATGCTCGTCAGCTCTCACCAAGCATGGGAGACTACAGCATGGATGACCGTCATATGGACGGTACAGAGGGCTACGAGGAGTACCAGGGCGGTCCAGAGCCAACGGGGACAACAGAATTCTCTCCCCCGTCCACGGACACCAACATTGGCGGGTCTCCACGAAGGGCGAATTGCTGGAAGCACATGACCTGGAGCCAGGAAATCCGAGACGGTGAAATGGTAGATATCGCAACTTGCAATTATTGCAATGCTAAATTAAGAGCTTGTACAGCTGTAGGGACAGCACACTTGAACCACCACTACAAAGCATGCTTACGCAAGATGGCGGCATAGGGCCGAGCAAGAGGAGGAGTACAAACACAGCTAAACTTCGAGGCTGATGGCTCTGTACGTACTTGGGTATACAACCTACTTAATGCCCGTGAGGAAATTGTTAGATATATTGTTTCAGAAGATCAGCCGATTAGGATGGGTGAAAGTCGCGCGTTCGAAAGAATGATCCAACGCAGTTTTTGCCCACAGTACCAACATATTAGTAGGAGAACTACTACATCCAATATTTTACAGATGTATCAAAAGGAACTGGTAGAGTTAAAAGAACTGTTTCAACAAGTTCAGTATTCTTTTGCCATAACCTCAGATATTTGGACATCATCCCACCAAAGAAGTGCATACCATAGTGTTGTAACTCATTATTTAGATGATAATTATAAACTAAACAAGAGAGTCATAGGATTTAAAGTAATAAATGAATCGCACACGGGAGAGGCCATTGCCGAGCGTATACTATATGTACTTGATGATTTTATGATAGATAATAAAATTGCTTCTATAACTCTTGATAACGCATCGGCAAACACAACGGCTATGAACATCCTCACCCCAAAATTACAAACATATATTGGTGGTTATGTCCTCCACCAGAGATATGTATGCCACATCTTGAATCTTGTTGTTCAAGATGGTATGCAAGTAATTGGTCCATATCTGAACAGTATCCGTGATGCTATTCGTTACCTCACAAGTTCTCCACAAGTGGTAGCCAGGTTCGCAGAGTACTGTGCAGCTAATGGGAAAGAGCCAAGAAAATTTGGTCTTGACATTAAGGTGAGGTGGAACTCAACATATATTATATTAAAAAAGATACAAGGTTATGAACATGTTATATCCGTTTTTGTCAATGCCAACTCTCAAAATAATGAATTGGTAGTTACTAATTCAGATTGGCAGATTGCTAGTCGTTTTCGAGAGTTTTTAAAACGTTTTTATAAAGCAACAAAAGTTTTATCTGGTATTTATATCCTACCTCTTGCTTAGTTATAGAGTTTATTTGGTTAATTGCAAATAAAATTGCTAAATCTACCGACGATCCTCTTTTAGGCCATGCCGTCGTAGCAATGGAAAAAAATTTATTAAATATTTTGTTTCTTTTTCACACTTGTATTGTTTTGCTATTATTTTTGATCCTACAAAAAAGTTAGCAGGTTTACAGATAGGTATGAAGGGGATAGGTGAATGTCTTGGCCTATATTATTCAGAAGCTTTCACACATGTCAAAGATGAGCTTTTTCGTGTTTTCCGTTTGTATCATGATAAGTTTGGCAGCAGCGGAAGATCGGAGGCCTCACAGCAGACGCAACATGGAAAGACAAGCATGGCATCACACTTGTGGAAGAAGCTAAAGGGCAAGTCTACTTCTTCGTCCTCTCAGTCTCAGGCGGCCTCTAAGTGGAATTCTGTCTCGGAATTGAACCACTATTTGGAGCATGATTTTGCAAACATTGATCTTGATCTTACTGATGGAGGCAAGATAGACTTGCTCGAGTGGATCTTTCCTGTGCTGTCACATTTCGCACGGGATGTTCTCCTGGTGCCAGCGTCCACCGTCTCTTCAGAAGCGACGTTCAGTACGGTAGGTAGAATAATAGAAGAGAGAAGATCATCCCTTATGCCCAGGATGGTGGAGGCAATCACATGTGCCAAAGACTGGGAATTAGCCAAAGAGTGGGAACATCATCAACTAGAGGATCCCGAAATCGTACAGGCGTATACTGACCTAGACATTGCCAAGTAGATATTATATACGCATGTTGTAATAGTTAGTATATACATATATTGTTACTGTACTATTTTCCTTACTCGGGAAACCCCACTCTTGGACATAAGGTTTTTAACGAGGCAGTAACATTGTATTTCTAAAATATCAAGGAAATTTCACTTTTTCCCGAAATATTTATGTCATTTTGTGCTCATGCTTTTATGCAATTTATTCAATTTCAACTAGTTTTAAACGAGGTGGGTACAAGAGAAAGGAAGATGACAACCGTCGCCACCGCCTTCGCGTATAGTAATTTTGGGCTAGCACGGCATGAACGTTGGCACGGTGGGCTTTGGGCCGTGCTTGGGCCTGGCCAGAGGCGATGCGGGCTGGCATGGCATAGCACGATGAGATGACTAGGTCAAGCCGGCACGGCACAAAGCACAATGGGCCCAGGCCTTGTCGGCACAGTACGGCCCAAGTCCCAGCTCTACTTGGGAGCACCATGCTGATGCACCTACCCTGGGTCCTCATCTAACACTATAGCCACATGGAAGTGCCTCCGTGGCTCGCCGGCAAGACAACGCTAATGTCGACCCTTATTGGCACCATCTTCCTTGATACACTGACTTCTACTCTGGTGAGGTCGCTAGCACCTCTACAAGCAGTTGTCGGCAAGCCTACCGCCCCCCTGCGGTGGCACATGGCTAGCGCAATGACCCTGGGCTAGCGTCGCCTCCGGTGACAAAATGCTACCACTATTCAACCTCTGTCTAAAATAAAAGCACTAATATTAAATTTTAGTAGCATCTCCCCTAATCAAACCACTACAAATACATAACCAACATCAATAACATCAATATGACATGAATAAATATCAAAAGGGAACAAGCATAAAAACTCAAATGACAAATCACGACAGTTCACCATCAACCATAGATATATAAAACCAACCATGCCCCACATAACTCCAATAATCTTTCTCTTTCCACTCCTGTGGGATGCATAACCGAGATAGGTTCCGTGTGTGGGTGCAATGCAATGATGCAACATTGTTTTTGATAATAACATAATTCTAGTTAAGCATATTTCATCATCATATAGTCGACATGTAGAAGGATATCATCTCACAATAACGCTGTAAAATATGCCATGCAAAAACAAGTAACACGCAACAATCATAAACTATTATTCTACAGTGCACTTGCCTTTTTTTTATCAAAAGAAGCCGGGTGATGCGTATAGCCAAAACCACTCCAGAAGTAACATTACCTCCTGAACAAACTATTACCCAACCTCAAAACCTCACTACAACAGTACATGCCCTTCACGGGACAATCCTCCTGCTATCTCGATGATCAAACAACTATAACTTATAATTCTGTAACCCAAACATAATAAAACATATATGTTATGGAATCTACACAAAAAAATTACACATATCTCTAATTATCCAAATTTCATGATTAAATCATCTAGACCCTTGTTTTCAGCCCCGAAGGTCGTTTGGTTGCAACACTAGACAACAAGCTTCATAATTTCAAACTATTTTTCTACGGTTCAAAACATAGCAAATGATAATACTTGTGGAAACTACAAAAAAATTATCCACATCTTTTGGTTATCACCATATTTTAATTCGGCCACTACCTATTCTAAATATGCAGAACAACACAATTGTTACCATTGGTAACTAATTTCTGGACAATCAACTTCTGAGTGATCTAGTACTCTATGGAAAATAATTCTCTACATCTTTCATGTTATGGAAATTTCATAAAACAGCATGTAGATATCCCAAAATTAGCCCACAATCTAGGACAATGCACTTTACTGAAGCCCAGCAATAATTAAACCACCACTAACGCAACTTATCTAGCACGTTCTCGCACTAGAATGACCACGCATCGATCTAATACGCTAAAAACAGTGGGGAACAAGGTCTGGAATTTTACCTAAAACCCAACAGTTGAGGGAATCGACGAAGTCACCGGTTCTTCACGTACGATCTCCCCTTGACCTCCACTCCGACATATCCCCCGAACTCCCTGTGTCACATCCGTCACGCTCCTCGACAACTCTTGCACGAGATGAGGAGGTTAGAACATGGAAACGGCAGACGGAACAATGGGGAACACAAGTTGATGCACAGGTAGGGCCGGTTTGCGGCCTACACACGGTCGCCTTGGCTGGCGCAACCTCCTGTGAGGGGCCACAGCAGTAGTGCCCGGCAGCCCCCGGCACGTGCAGACTCAGCATGGCAACGGCATGCAGCGCGTCTGCCACGGCATGGCTACGGCAGCGACCAGCCTGCCACAGCAAGCCCACCGCAGCGACCCTCGATGGCACTCACCTAAGCAACGAGCAGCAGCACGAACAGCAGCGCGGTAGCGGCGGCCTGGGCGAAGGCAGCGGCAATGTAGCACCAAGGTTAGGGTTTTTCGGGCGGCTCGACTGAGTGCGACTGTGGTAGGCACAACACCCCTGGCTCCTCACCTATATAGGGCGGCCAGCCGTGTTTGAGTCGGCCACGGTGCACATCGCCTGGCCCAGCCCTATTTCTTTTTTTTTCTTTTTTCATTTCGGTTTTTGCTGCCCAAGCTAAAGCTATTAGGAATAATCTTGACTTAGAGTTTAGATCGAATCCGAGACACAGTAGAGTCTGTGTTCGTGTGTTATTTAAGTTGAAGTCATGACTAATTTGAAGTTTAAGTACATATGTTAGTTGGAGAGTACTAGCCAGGCTTGTAACTAATTTGGAAGAGGAAGAGAATAGAGAAATTTAGAAAACTCAGCTACATAGTTGCGGCCAGGAAAATTTTCTTGTGTTATTTTCTATTTGTTCTCTTTCACTATAAATTCATGTATGTGTGAGTTTTCTTCGGAGTCAGACCAACAAGGATATCAGAGTTCGGGTGTTTCGAGAAAAAAAATTGCGCCCGGCGTGTTTTTGCTTCAAATCCGAGCCGGACTCGTTCTCGTCCCCTCCTTGCAGTTTGCGGTCCAGCGATAAACCTGAGAGCATCGACAGCAGTGCTTCAGCAGGCTTTCGATTTCTTCCTCGATCCAAGCGGTGACAGGATAGAAGAGACGAAGATCATCGACAGCAGATGCTTTTTTCAGCCATCGGGTTTCCTTGGTCTAGGTGAGAGGCAGTAACGCAAATCGAGCGATCTTGTTCGACTGCAGGCTTTTGGTCCCTAGTCAAAAAGCATCAAACAGGCTCAGTCAGCAGTAGCTTTTGCTTCGTTGGTTCCAGCAGCAGGCAGAAGCGCCTAACCTTGATGCGGGACAGAGAAAAGAGATTCTCTTTTTCCTGCGCCAAGGACACAGAGAAGAGAGAGATTTGTTATGTTTTTACTTATGAGTTCTTGATTTGTATCTAAGATCATGTTACGTTCTCTGAGAAGTAGTGTCACCGGTGACAAGGTAACATCAGGTGTGATGGCGAAAGAGAGTTCCACCGTCTCACGGTATTATTTGATGCTTACGATGAGCAAATATATAGACTAGGCAATCAAGAATAAGGTGCACATGAGAGCTTAATGAGTGTGGGATGCATGTGCGATAATAGTGACAATGACGATGAACAGGTCCTATTGACCCTCACTAAGCAAGAGGTCCGATCATTAAAGCGTAAATGAAGAACACCTCCAGTGGTGGTGGCTGAGATCACAGGAATTGATGCTTTATAAGGTAAAAATGAGGTGCTATAATTGTAATGATTATGAGCACTTTACTTTAAAATGCCGTAAGCCAAAGAAGAAGGAGAAAGCGCTTCTTACTAAAACTCTCAGTGATGATGAACCGGCACTTGCTCTTTTGCTATGTTGAGTCTGTGATATTGAGAAAATTTGTTCACCATCCTGAGTCAAGTCCGTGGAGTTGGGTCTGGGACATTGAAGGAATGTGTTCGCTATCCTATGTCGAGTGTAAGTTTGGTAAATCATAATTGGGACCAATTGCCTCATCACGTGAAGTCTTTGCATGTGGATGGAGCTGTACTAGTTGTGTTGTGTTGAGACTAAATTAGGAGGCATATAGATCTACATATTTGAAATGATGTGTTTAGTTTGCATATAGATTGTTTCATATAGAGGCATAGCTGATAGTTTAGATAATGTATTGAGACTAAATTAGGAGTATGTCGAATCAAGGTTAAGAGAAGAATGTTACAAATAATTTTAATTTAGAGTTTAAATTGTGTCCGAAATATAATAGAGTCTGAGAATAAACTATCCAGCCGTCTTCTCGCTGCGTCCGCAGAACACTGACGCCGTCAGGTGAGGTTATATCCTCCTACTACTAGAGACATCCAAGTTTCTGCTGCTTCTATTATCTCACTATGCGCAGAATGACGATGAAATTGGTGCAGTTTGTTAGTTGAACCTGCGAACTCTTCCCTTGTTTACAGTCGAATTGATCCATCCTATTATCTAGTGGTATTTGCATCGCCTCTCTTCCATAATTTATATTTAATTCGTTTTGGATGAATTGTCTGTACGCCGCTGTGCATCCCATCAAGCCGTGACACTCGTTCCTGGTCAGCTTATTCTGCTTCCATGGCTGCCTGGTGATAGTAGGACTATTCTTACGGAAGGTACTGTCGTATTGTCGAACACTCATGCCACTCCCCACTAGGGGTGCAAACGGGTCCGGTTAATCCCGACCGATCCGGCACCGAATCCGATTGGTACCGAATCCGGAGAAAAAATATGGGTTAGGATATGGTAACAGCAATATCCGTTTGAATCCAATATGTCTTCAAGTTTGATTTCAGGTTAGTCTACTATTTGACGTTTCATTTTCTTTTGCAATGGTAAAATAAAATCTTCCACATCAGCTATTAAGTAGTAACATTAAGTTCTTGACAGTACGTCCTCCTACTCCATTTGTTGTACTGCATGCATTCCTTACAAACAAGTAGGGGTGCAAACGGGTCAGGTTAATCCCGACCGATCCGGCACCGAATCCGGAGAAAAAAATATGGGTTAGGATATGGTAACAACAATATCCATCCGAATCCGACCCGTTTGCACCCCTACTCCCCACCTTTCCAGCCCTCCAGAAGGCTTGGATCAACGTATCATCGCAGTGCATTTTTGCTGCCGCATTGTTGCTGTAGGACCGTATGGCACAATCAAAGAGGATAAATGATTGCCTCCGTTTCTTAATACCTGAAAATAAATATCAAACCAAAAGAAAAGCAATTTAAATTACCGGATGTAGATTTCAACCATAAGATACTAGACCGCTCGCACGTGTTCAATAGAGGTTTCGACAGCTTGCTTTACCCCTTTTTCTTAATCGAAATCTCTCACCGTTCAAAAGCTTCAGCCACTCGAACTCTTCGACCGCTCAAACCAAAACACAACGAAGACAACACTGTGCTCGTATCACACGAGATCAAGATGTGTTAGCACACCGCCGCAAAAGCCACAGGAAAAATGATGCTTGGAAAACACGTCGCCGATGAACTTTTCTTGGAATAGATCTGATCTAATATTTCTGCATCTTGTTCTGTGGCTATAAAGCGCCCTTATAGCACCCCTAAAAACCTAGCACAAAAAGCCTCGCAAAGCCACTGCAAGCCACGAGTACCGATCACAAAGTCTAAAACCACCGACCAATAAAGTCTAAGATTACCGACCAGTAAATTCTACGACTACCGATCACAAAGTCTTTGACTATCGAGTACCGACCAGTAGAGTCTATAACTATCGAGTATCGACCAGTAAAGTCTATGACTATCGAATCTACGACTATCTACCGGTTAATGTAGCTATGACCATAGAAAAAGTATTGTAGCTATGACCATCGACAAAAGCACTATAGCTAGGACTATCAAAAAGTACTATAGCTACGACCGTCGAAAATTACTGTAACTTACCATCTTCAACCAGGTATGGTCGTTCTGCCATATTCGATGTTCCATGGTCGAAATGTTGTGATCGAAGAATGACGAGGTTGAAGTCGGACGTGGTTGGAGTCTGCCATGGTCGAAAACCAGACGTGGTCGAAGTCCTACATGGCCGAAGTCTACTGTGGTCGAAATGCATTGAGCGACTGTCGTGGTCGATCTCCCTTGAGCGACTATCATGGTCGAAATGCTGCCCTGAAAATTACAGCAACACGAGCGCATCGACCAAAACTTTAGAAATGCAAATTTCAATTAAACCCAAATATCAATTATTCATCATCACTAAATGCTCGACCACCATATGGTCTAACAATCTCCCCCTTGATGAATGCATTGACAACACCTCAAAAACTCTTTGAATGAGAATTTGTGAAAAGAAAAATTCAATGCTGTAGACGCTGCAGAAACGCAGAAAGCTTAGAAGACTCCCAAAAACTCTCCCTCAGCACAAGAGAGCAATTTTAACAAATTCCTCCAATTTTTTAAATTTCTCCCATTTTCTCCAATTTCTCCCCCTGTGTTCCTATTTCTCCCCATTTGGCAATGTAATTATCAAGAACTCTAGAGAAAAGAAAGATTATAAGAAAGAGCAATGAGAGTAAACATCCAGAAGCTAAATTCATATAAATTCAAGTCACATTATCCAAGTCACTTTGTATTGATTTAAGAATTTAAGCAAATAATCTTTTTGTGTAGAGCTCCATAGATCATATAAATTCATAATCAGATTGCACTGTCAAGACTAGTCTTTAACATGATTAAGCAAATTAGATTAATGACAGGCATCTCAACATCGACCAAATCGATTATAGAGAGCACAATGATATATCACAACGAAAAGTCAAAGCCTAAAAGTGAAGCAAACCTTAAATCTAGATAAGCCAATAGTCTCATATAACAACCTATTGTTCCATACTCAAACCTTTTGGCTTCTGGCATGCTTGTAGCATACTTCTTTTCATAATGCCTTCTTTGTAGCATTTTGTTTTTTTATTAAATGGTGGTATACTTGAAGCATACTTATTTTCATTCATGCACTTTTTGTGCCTTTTTCTTTTTGTTTAACCATGGCATATTTGAAGCATACTTCTTTTCTTTTATGCATTTTTTATAATAACATGACAATTGAGTAATCATAAAAAGATTGTAATATGAAACAAACTAGCCTTATAGCCAAGATTTAAAATAAGACTCAGAATCTGGCTAATTATTTTAGATGAACATCGCAAAGTACTATCTATAATTAATCTAATTAAAGTATTCTGCCATGTCAACTTTAATTCAAATGTGGTAAATTTATTAAAACCTGTCATGATCAAAGCTACACAGCATATGAGTAAATAGGATAAAAAGAGCTCTACTACTAATTTTATCTCAAAGGCTTTGGACTTGGTTTATTATTTGACCAGTATAAAAAATAAAACTTCCTAAACACTTAAACTCCAAGCTCCCCCTTAGAATAATCTCATCTCACTCAGCAAAAGAGCAAATTGGGAAGAAACAAGCAGTTAAGAAAACGAGCAATCTGAGAAAGGAACTCAAAGATCACTTGAAGAAGACCACTTGTAGGATAACATCACTTTTTCCACATGGTCTAACCAGCAGATAAAACTCTTGGATGCCATCAAAGGGAGTAAAGAACTATCAAATATTCCAGTTAAGTTGATGCAAAAAGATTGGAACCCAATCAAGCGCATGTTCTCCATCCCGCGTTAGCTGGTCTTACATCACAAAAAGTGTCGGTCTCACAGTACTAGGGTTAGTGAAACAAGATTTAGGAATCTAATACTGTGACACACGACGAATAGGAGAAGCAACAGACAATGACAAAGGTTTAAGTGAAGAATTAGCCTCTCCAAGTTTTCGACCAGATAATTGTTGAAAAGCCGGTCCGACCACGGGATGGTCCAATCACCTCTGTAAAACTGGTTGAAAAGCCGGTCCGACCGCGGGATGGTTCAATTGCCTCTGTAAAACTGGTCGGATCGATGACCGGTCCGATCGAGTACAACTCACTAGTCAAAATATTGGTCATGGGAATGCTGGTCAAAGTTGGGTCTGACCACGCTGTTCGGACCGTGGGAAAAAGTTGGTCTGACTGGCTTGATGATTGACTAGTCTAATTGAGTATAACGCACTGGTCGAAACACTGGTCGATGAAACACTGGTTGAAATGTTGATCCAACCACGCTGTTCTGACAATGCGAGAAGCTGGTCTGACTAGTCCTATTGCAGAAACTCTCGATCCTACAGAAGGTTGATTAGAGGGAGCAAAGCAACAATCTATAGACGATTGATTAGGAGTAGCAAAAGCATGCACTGATAAGGATTTAAATGAAGCATTAGCATCTGACATATTTTGACCAGTCAGGCACTCAAAAGCAGGTTCAACCACTCTGATTCGACTATGAGAGACAACTGGTCAAACGTCTAGTCCAGCTTCGCTTGTTTGACCACAGGAAGTAGGTTGAAAACACTTCCTCATCTTATCCTTCTTCTCTTTCTTTGCTTTTCAAAAATAGAATTCAACCAAATGACCATTTCTACTATAATGAGTGCATTGATACTTGACTTGATGAGTGGTTGTATCACTTGACTTCACAGTACTCACTTTGGGAGAGGGGTCCTTTGCTATACCAGTAGATTTGAAGACAATTTGTTTTCATTCAGATTCAACTTCAAATTTTCTAGGTTCCAGAAGCTTAACTACCTTAGGAGAATTATTCTTGGCATGCTCAATAAAGTTGAATCCTAAACCATGATTTTTCACACTTGTTTTTGATTGATCTAGGATCATATTCAGATTTTTCTTGCCAAAAGAAAACCTTTGCAAAGTGTTCTTAAGATACTCATGTTCTTTAGCCAAAACAGGATAGGTTGTGCATTTAAAAGGTTCATTCACTAAATTCTTAGAAACACTGGACTGAGCCAATTTTTCTTTTTTAGCAAAATCGTTAAGTTGTCTAGTCAAGGCTTCTACTTCTGTGTTAAGCTTAGGACAGTTAGAATAGCACAGTGTCTTATCATAAAGCATTTTTGAATTGATTCCAGAGATGAATTAAGTCTAGCTTCAAGCAATTCACATATTTTACATGGAGAGGGTTTGCTAGACTTAAGATTCTTAGCAAAGAAATATTGAACTAGCAAACTAGCAACAAGCGCAACTTTTATCTTTTTCAAATTCTTCTTGGTAACTAGCAAATCATTAAGAATATAAGTATGAATAGTTGTACCAAGTGCAAAGCAAGCATGTAGTTTGTTATGTTTAGTATTAAGGTAATCAAATTGATCCATTGAAAGCATCTAGGCCCCTAAAAATGGTTTTGGTAATTAATGAATTTATGTGAATATGGGACTGACATGTTTAATGAGTATGTAAAGGCTAAGTCCATATGATGGTGACAAGATGCAAGCCAAAGGATAAATGTGAAGACCCAAAAATGGCTCAAGGCAAAGGTAAACTTAGAATAGGAACCCTTTTATTTTTACCGGTCATAAGAAGAAAAGGTGAAAGACCGGAATATAGGATAAATAATCGTACCATAAAGAGGGATCATGGCAAGTAGCTTGATAGCAAATTTTATGTGCCATTTGGATCAAATTAGAAGCTTGCATTCATCAAAAATCAGATTTAAAACCAAAACGGTGCTCTGTCTGGAAGAGCGGTAGTACCGCAGTTTACAACGTCAGAACTACCGCGGGGTGGTAGTTCTACTGGTAAAATTAGAACTACCGGCGACCGGAAGCTCCGGAAGCCGAGCGGAGCCTTTTTTCCAGAGAGCATCCTCCGGGTGTACCCAAGTCTTTACGGGATCGGAAGTACCGACGCTTTCAATGCCGGAACTATCGTAGGGAGCGGTAGTTCCGCATTTTGGAGCGGTACTTCTGGAGCCCAGAAGCTCCGGAGGATGAGCGGAATCTTTTTCCCAAAGAGCACCTCCGGATGAAATATGAGATTTTACGAAGTGGAAGTACTGGCGATTTCAACGCTAGAACTACCGCAAGGCGTGGTAGTTCTGCTATTCAGAGCGGTACTTCCGGAAGCTCCGGAGGCAGAGCGGAGCCTTTTTTCCAGAGAGCGTCAAATTTGGGACTTTTGGAAGTTCGGCTCAAGCGGTAGTACCGCGCCGACTTTACTGAACTACCGGCGAGCGGTAGTACCAGTGTTTTCAATGGCGGTAGTACCGCGCTGACATTCCAACGGTCACTGCAGAGCTCTGACATAGCCGTTCTGCCGCGCCAGAAATAGGTGCGGTAGTACCGGCCCCATAGCGGCGGTAGTACCGCTCACCCTGAATTTTTCTGGAATTTGTTCCAAATGGCTAGTTTTGGTTGGTAGAGGGTATAAATACCCGTACCACTACTCAAGGATAGTAAGAAGAGCCCTGATCGCAAAGGACAATGGCTGGCCAAGATGATATCTCCCACCATCCCGGCGGCGGCTCCTTACCTAGCCGGGACGAGTTGTCTGTCCCTTCAGAGGAGTACGAGCTGGTGCTGCGGGGGCGTTCACGTGCCGACAGGCGGTGGGAAGCCATGGAACACTCGGGGGGCCGCTGCTCCTGTGTGCTGGGGAGGAGTCGCGTAACCGAAGAGACGCTGCAGCGGCTTGTACGGGAAGGGAAGATCGAGGAGCGTGATGGGGCTCGCCTACCCCGTCGCGACGAGACAGAGCCGAGGCCCCGGGAGATGGAGGCGATCGTTTTTGTCGCGTTTTTCGACGCCGGCCTTCGAATGCCCTCAACAATGTTTGTGGGTGAAGTCCTGCGGGCCTACGAGTTGGAATTAGCACAGCTGACGCCAAACGCCATAGTCCGCTTGGCTGTCTTTGCGTGGGCGGCACAGACAGAAGGCCGGCGTCCCAACGCGAGCCTGTTCGTCACCCTGCACGACGCATGCTGCCGACCCAAGAAAGTCGGGGAGGGGGCTGTATCCAACTTTGGCGGTGTGGACTTCGTGCTGCGAGCGTCCTGCACGACGCTATTCCCTGCGTCGGCCACCTTGGGGAGGTGGGAGTCCGGCTGGACGCGGCGGTGGTTTTATTACATCGTGACCAGCGCGAGCGGCCTGCTGTGCCGAGGTGGGCCAATCTCGTTCAATATCTCGCCAAGTGTGAAGCCGGAGGCTGACAACGCACAGAGGCTATGGAGGCTTGCTGGCGTTGCGCGCCGGCTAAGTATGCGCGATTTGGCCGAAGAGTTTACGATGTACGGGGTGGCGCCCCTCTCCTCCCGGTGGAAGTACACGCGACGGGGCGACGACCGAGAGGACGGGGTTCGCCCGCCACTGTCTTGCCTGCTTCCGCGTTCCACTCCTTGTAAGTCGTGCAGTGCGTTGGTACGCATCCATTTGTCTGCGTAGTCCCCGCCTGATAAGACTTGTCTTTTGTGCAGTGGCCCGGCTAGAAGATGCGGAGCGCGCGGTTGTGGCATTCCTGGGCCCGTACACGCTCAAGGAGCATAAGCTGTGTGAGGCCGCGACCAAAACGGCGAAGCAGGGGCGGATAAATCGCACGTGCGAGGTTCTGGGCATTGCTGTGCCCGAGCGCGCGGTGCCGGCGGAGGCTCCTGCAGGGATTCCGGACCATCGTGGCGGTGGTAGCCAAGCGGGGGTATTGCCTTCGCAGCGCCGGGCCTGCTCCGAGGTTGCCGTACCCAGCCCGCCAGCCGCCTCGGCAGCTGGCACCGCTGGGACAGGACGTGCGACTGGCGTTGAGACTGGGCGGACCAGTTCGGGTGGGCGCGTCGTCTCGAGCCCATTGGCGGCACCATCCACCGACGCTGTCGAGGCCATAGGCACAGCCTTCGCTGGGCTGGAACCTGCTAACCCGGGGGGACGCCGCTCCTGGCAAGAGTGCTGCGGCCGGCGGTGCTTTGCCACCCACGGCGGCTGCAAAGGACGCGCCCGGGGCGGTAGGGACTGAAGGCGCGACAGGAGCTGTGACAGCTAGCGCCGCGGAAGAATCGCCTGCAGCGCCACAGGCGAAACGTCCTCGAGTCCAGTCTCCCTCGCCTCCGAGGGGGCGGTACGTCGTCGTCGGCCCTGTGCTTGGAGTTGTGGTGCCCGACGCGGCCGAAGGGTCTTCTCGACCGCCCACCGAGGCACCCGCCCCCCTGCCGGCGGTTGAACGGGTACCCCCTTCTGTCGCGGCGGAGGGCGCAGGAGGTAGGCGCAGCTCCCTTTCCTCGCACGACTTCGCGAAACTCTCTCCGATTTGCTCGCTCATTCCGTCGACATCAAGCAAGACGAAGTCTCCCGGACGTGAAGGATCGAGCAACGGGGGTGTGCGCGACGTGCCGGGCCCTGTGCAGGGTGCCCTGCAGGCGTCTGCCACCGTTGAAGTGGCCGATGTCTCCGCAGCCCCTGACGCGGCGGGGGCGGAGCTTGTTCTCTCCGACTTCCTCCCGCGCCTGCAGACACTTCGCGCTTTTAACGCAGCTGCGGAGCGCGCCCGCGGCGGCTTGGATCGGCAGATGTTGTCGTCGTGCGAGGGAGACCTCCTGGCGCTCGCGTGCAGGCCTCGGAGATAAGGGTAAGTATGTGCGCTCGCGGTTGCTAGAGTACTATCGGGCACCTGCTGACTCTTATTGCTATTCCCAGACGCTTGCCCTTAGCCAAGCGCTGGATGAGGCCCGTATTCGGGAGCGGAGAGCCCTGGAGGTCGGTCTTCATGCTGCGGATGACGCTCACGCCACGAAGGACGAATAGCTTCACATGCTGGAGGGCGCCCTGGCGGCCGCGCAACACAGGACCGAGGAAGTCCAGCGCGCCGCGGCGGAGGAACGTACCTCCTTTCTGCAGCAGATCACCGCTCTAAAGGAGGAGAAGGCCCAGCTGGTGGAGTCTCTTGCGGAGAAGGACCGCGCCTTGGACAATGCGTCCATGTCAGCGTGGAGGGCGATGGAGTCTCTAAACCGGGCCCTGTGGGATCTGTGCGTCGACGTGCCGGACGCTACTCACGGGCCGGAGGACTTGGTGGAGACGCTCGGGCTGGTCGAGGAAGGAGCCGGCGTTGCTCTCCGCAGCGCTAGCACCTTCAGCGAGCATTGCAGCTTCCTCGGCGCATGCCTCGCCCTCGCCATGCTCCACACGCATGGGTGTAGATATGTCCATGAGCTGGCGAACCCTCACCTGGATCTCCCTACCCGGCCGGTGGCGATGTCGGACGCTATTCGCTTCATCGAGCCTGGCCTCCGAAACTTTCACCGACGGATCTGGGGCTATGTCGGGGAGGACGCGGCCAGGGTTGCAGTGCAACAAACGCTGCATGGGGGTGGGGACCTCCTCCGCTGGCTCTAAGGAGTTCCTCGGCGCCCCAATGGCGGCGCGGGCCCCTCGGCACCGCACAAAGGATGAGCGGTTGGTTAGGAGAATGGTGTACTGCGCGCTCCTGTTTTTGTGGTCATGTAACCCCGACATTTTTGTAGTAAACCGAAGTAGCACGCGTTCTTAATGTTGTATGCTGCTTTTATACTCCTCGCACAGGGGCAACGCCCGTGCGTGCGCGGGATCTGTGTCTTGTTTATGCTCCGGAGAGTGCGCGCAAGGGCGTCCCCCTGCTGCGTCTTATTTAGAGTCCGTAGACTGGCGCGTGCGGAGGCGGACCTCGACGCTACGACTTCATTTAGAGTCCGTAGACTGGCGCGTGCGGAGGCGGACCTCGACGCTACGACTTCATTTAGAGTCCGTAGACTGGCGCGTGCGGAGGCGGACCTTGACGCTACGACTTCATTTAGAGTCCGTAGACTGGCGCGTGCGGAGGCGGACCTCGACGCTACGACTTTATTTAGAGTCCGTAGACTGGCGCGTGCGCAGGTGCACCTCGACGGTACGACTTCATTTAGAGTCCGTAGACTGGCATGTGCGCAGGCGAACCTCGACGCTACGACTTCATTTAGAGTCCGTAGACTGGCGCGTGCGGAGGCGAACCTCGACGCTACGACTTCATTTAGAGTCCGTAGACTGGCGCGTGCGGAGGCGGACCTCGACGCTACGACTTCATTTAGAGTCCGTAGACTGGCGCGTGCGCAGGCGCACCTCGACGCTACGACTTCATTTAGAGTCGGTAGACTGGCGCGTGCGCAGGCGAACCTCGACGCTACGACTTCATTTAGAGTCTGTAGACTGGCGCGTGCGGAGGCGGACCTCGACGCTACGACTTCATTTAGAGTCCGTAGACTGGCGCGTGCGGAGGCGAACCTCGACGCTACAACTTTATTTAGAGTCCATAGACTGGCACGTGCGGAGGCGAACCTCGACGCTACGACTTTATTTAGAGTCCGTAGACTGACGCATGCGGAGGCGGACCTCGACGCTACGACTTTATTTAGAGTCCGTAGACTGGCGTGGTGGTGATCTTCTGCACATTGTGGCCAGACAACATGGTACTTTCTGCGAACAGCCAGTTTTATTGAACTCCCGTTTGCGTGGGTGAGCATCGTACAAGGAGGGGCTGATGCCATTATACTTTTCGTCCTGCTTCTAGGCGTAATATCACCGCAACTTATCCGCGTTCCATGTGTGGCGGAGAGTTTGCCCCTCGTGTGTGGCGAGGCGGTATGCTCCCTTCTGTAATGCTTCCGCCACGATGTATGGACCTTCCTACTTGGACTCCAGCTTGCCAACGGTCTCCGCATGGAGCTCCACTCTGAGGACGAGATCCCCAGGCTTGAACCCTCGCGGATATAGTGATCGGTCTTGAGTACGCACTATCTGCCGCGCGTATTTTTCGACTTGTTGGGCTGCGCTTGCCCGCGCTCCATCGAGGAGGTCCAAGGACACGCGACGCTCCTCGTCAGGCGCTTGGACGAGGACCCTCCGCGAGCCAGCCTTGATTTCCTCAGGCGTCACTGCCTCATCACCAAAAAGGAGCTTGAAAGGCGTGAACCCCGTCGGGCGTGTTACCGTTGTGCGAAGGGACCAGAGGACACTGTGAAGCTCGCTCGGCCATTTGCCCTTTGGCAACCCTACCAGGCGCTTTTTGACGACGATAGAGATGGCGCCATTCGCCCTCTCGACTGCTCCGTTGGACTGAGGGTGCCCGACCGAGGCGAACCGAAGCGTGATGCCCATACTGTCACAGAATTCTTTGAATAGGGTGGCGTCGAATTGCAGGCCGTTGTCGACGGTGAGCTCCCTGGGCACGCCGAAGCGACATATAATGTTCTGCTAAAGGAAGCGCTGCATGGCCGCCGAGGTTATTTTGGCCAGAGCTACCGCCTCCGGCCACCTGGAAAAATATTCCAGCGCAACTACCACGAACCGCAGGTCCCCTGGGCTCGGGGAAGTGGTCCCACTATGTCGACGCCCCAGCGTGCCAGCGGCCACACCGGGGGAATAGGGTTGAGGTTCGTCGGGGGCCTACGGATGATACGTCCCATCCATTGGCACCCCTGACACCGACGCACGAGGTCCTGGGCGTCAGTGATGACAGTCAGCCAGTAAAAGCCTTGCTTGAATTCCTTGCTGACCAAAGACCTTGGTGCGAGGTGAGACCCACAGACCCCCGCGTGGATCTCCGCAAGGAGCTTTTCCCCTTCTTCGTGCGAGAGGCAACGCAGGAGCGGTGCGCAGACTCCCTTTTTGTAGAGTGTCCCTTCAAACACCTCGAAGGATCTGGCACGGTGTTGCAGACGTCGGAGCTCGGCGGGGTCCTCCGGCTCGGCAATACCCTTCAGGAAATTAAAGATAGGCTCTCGCCAGTCGCCCTGCTGGATGATGTGGTGAACGAGGGCCACGTCCCGGTTGTCCTGCGCGATGGCCGCCTACGGTAACACTTCATAAAACGCCCCGTCAGGGGGTGGCAGTTGTTGGCTGGCCGCCTTTGCGAGGGCATCGGCCTGCTCATTTTCCGCGTGAGGGATGGCCTTGACCGTGACGCCCAAGAAATGCCTTTCCCTCGCTCTTACGGCCACGAGGTATTTGGCCAGCTCGGGGTCCTTGGCTTGATATGACTTGTCTACGTGGCCTGCCACCAAACGCGAGTCCATGCGGACGAGCACGCGCCGCGCACCAATTGCCTTGAGCTTCGTCAGGCCGAAGAGTAGCGCTTCATACTCAGCTGTGTTATTGGTGGCCGAAAACGCAAGGCGTGCCGAGTATAACAGGCGCTGCCCCTCAGGCGTAACAATTACGGCGCCTACGCCCGCGCCCGCGACGCCGTAGGCGCTGTCGATGGTGAGCGTCCATACTGGGTCGTCGTGCTTCTGGGCGGGCTGAGCCGGCGGAGTCCATTCTACGAGGAAGTCGGTGAGAACTTGAGATTTGATTGCCGTCCGCGAGGCGTATGTCAGGGAGAACGGGGCGAGCTCGGCAGCCCACTTGCCGACGCGCCCCGTAGATTCCTTATTGTGTAACATCTCCGCTAGGGGGAACGAGGAAGGCACTGTGATTGGGTGGGCCAAAAAATAATGTCGAAGCTTTCTGGAGGCCATGACCAACACGTAAGCGAGCTTTTCAAGCTCCGTATATCTCGTCTTGGCGCCTTGGAGGGCTTCGGAGACAAAGTATACGGGCCGCTGCACGGCGCCTTCCTCTAGGACGAGGACGGCACTGACCGCTGTAACTGACGCGGCCAGATAGAGCAAGAGGGGAGCCTCTGGTGTTGCGGCGACCAGAGTGGGGAGGCTCGCCAGGTGCTTCTTGAGCTCGTTGAAGGCCTCCGCACAGTCGCTATCCCAACGAAATCCGTCGCACCCGCAGAGTGTCTTAAAGAATGGCAGACCCCGCTCCGCCGCCCTAGATAGGAAGCGGCTTAGGGCTGCCATGCGGCCCGCCAGCCTCTGGACCTCCCACGTCGTTTTGGGCGGCTCCATGCCCATGATGGCCTCAACCTTATCGGGATTCCCCTGGATGCCTCGTCCAGACACGGGGAAGCCCAGTAGTTTGCACATCTGCACGCCAAAGATGCATTTGTCGGGGTTGAGCTTGATGGCGGCCTTCCTGAGGTTGTCGAAGGTCTCCTGGAGGTCCCGGCCGTGCGAAGCGAGCTGCCGGGTTTTGACTACCACGTCGTCGACGTAGGCTTCCACGTTCCTCCCGAGCTGGGCGGCTAGGGCAAGTGCGACGAGGCGGGTGAAGGTAGCGCCTGCGTTCTTCAAGCCGAAGGGCATCCTGACGAAGCAGAAAGTCCCAATCGGTGTGATGAAACTAGTCTTGTCCTCGTCGTCTTCGGCCATGTATACCTGGTGGTAGCCAGAGTAGGCGTCCAGGAAACTCATTAGCTCGCACCCGGCGGTAGCGTCGACCAGTTGATCGATGCGTGGCAAGGGGTAATTGTTCTTTGGGCATGCCTTGTTGAGTGCTGTGAAGTCAATGCACATACGCCAGGCCCCGCTGGCCTTTTTGACCAATACCGGGTTGGCGAGCCACTCTGGGTGGTGGACCTCGCGAATGACCCCGGCCCGGAGAAGCTGTGCCACCTCCACCTTGGCCGCCTGCTGCCGATCCATGGACATGCGACGAAGCTTTTGCTTGACTGGCTTGGCGTCAGGGCGGACCGCCAAGCGATGCTCGATTACTGCGCGGTCTACGCCCTTAATGTCCTCTGGTGACCAAGCAAAAATGTCGGCGTTGTTCTGAAGCACTTGGAGTAGGTCTCGCTCGACCTCCGTAGGGAGCCCCTCGCCAATGGACACAAACTGCCCCTCCTCCTAGAGCGGAACCTTTTTGACTCCACCCTCGGGCCGAGGCTTAGGTGTCCATCCCGGAGCGAAGGGCGTATCGCTGAGCATGCCTGGGAGGATGTGCACTGGCCGGTGTAAATCCCGGCTGCTGACTTCGACGCGTCTAGCGAGGTCCTGGTCGCCAAAGACAGTGATCATGCCCTCCGGGCCTAGGGGCTTCATACATAAGAAGGCGTGGTGCGGGATCGCCTCGAGGGAGTTGATGGCGGGCCGTCCCAATATGACGTTGTAGGGGTGCGGGATGTCTACGACATCGAAGATGACGTGCGCGCTTCGGGTGTTACCCTCCTGGCGGAATGTAACTGGAAGGGACACGTGTCCTATGGCCTCTAGCGGTTGGCCTCCGAAGCCTTGAAGTGGAGCTCCTGACTGCTCTAAGCGGCTTCGGGGGATTCCCATACGATCGAGGGCCCCCGCGAACAGAATGTTCGCAGAGCTCCTCCCGTCGACGAGGATGCGCCTGACGTCATGGCCTGCGATGTGAGCCTGAATGACTAAAGGGTCTTGGTGAGGGAACTCCACACCCCTGGCGTCATCCAGGGTGAATGTAATGTCGCGGGGCGGCACCCACGGTTGCGGCTGCTCCAAGAGGGCCCCCGATAGGGACCCTCCGGTGATGACGCTGATGGAGCGGTACCACGTGCCTTCCCCGGATGCGGCCCGAGCTCCGGCCGTCATCCGTCGCAACTCCATGACTTCGACGCATGTCTTCGTGTGGTGGTCGCCGTAACCGTGCACCTCACACCACTTGCCGTAATCTAGAACTTCTTGTTCCGCACGGGATTGCCTGTCACGATCTGGTCCGCCTTCCCATCCCCGGCCCCCTCCCCGCGAGGTGGGGGCAGGTCCTCGAGGGGCATTCTCGATGACGAGGACATGGTGGACCTTTTGTGGCCTGCGCTGGCGACGTCGGGGCTTGCGCCCGCCCCTTGAAGAGCCTTCCTGCCCCCCAGTATCGCTACCGCCGGGAGTGTCTCCCCGGGGTTCTCGTCTGCGGCCCTGCTTCGAGGAACCATCACTCGCCCCCCCTCGTGTGGCAAGCGCTCTGCTTGGGCGAGGTCGGGGGCGGCGGCGCTGCGTCTCCGCGCCTCCTCCACTGCCCGCGCATACTCCTCCATTCTATCGAAGAGCTTAGCGATTGTCTTGATAGGCTTCCGCGCGTTGTATTCGGCCATGGGGCCCGGACGAAGGCCCTGTATGGCCGCGTTGATGACGGTTGTCTCATTAATTTCTTTGACTTGGCAGCGCACCTTCGCGAAGCGCTTGGAGTAGTCCCGGAGCTTCTCTGAGCGTTTCTGCTTTACGACGAAGAGCTGGTCCGCGCCGACCCGCTCAACATAGTTTCCTTGAAAGTTGTTGTGAAGGCGGTCTCGGATCTGCTCCCACGCGTAGATGGAGTTTGGCTCTATGGTAAAAAACCAGGAAAGCGCCACTCCTTGCAGCGCGAGGGGGAGCCCCTTCGCCTTTGTGGTGTCGTGTCCCCCCGCGGCCTCGATTGCGGTTTCGTACACGCGCACGAACTCGCGGGGGTCCGTCTCGCCTTTGTAAGGCTCGATGACACTGGGGAATTTGAAGTCTTCGGGCCACGCCGCCTGCAGTAGTCCTACCGAAAGCGGGGACTCCGGATCGACGCATCGCAGCGGCACGCGGCTGGATGTGGGGGCGTCACGGCTGTCTGGCCTTTCTGGCGCAAGCTTTGGCGCGACCACTGGCGCGGCTTGCTGGCTCCGAGCCTCTTGCATGTCTCGGACAGCCCCGCGAAGATCCCCTAGCTCCCGCTGGAACGCGTTGAGGGCCGCCAGCAGGGCGCTTTCCACCGCTGGTGCGGGACGGGTCGGCACGGGTACGATCGCCTCGCGAGCTCCCGAGCTGCCGGTCGCTCTGTTGTGGCTATCTCCAACCGCCCGGTCCGCGCTATCGGCGAGCGTTACGGCAAGGGTGGCGGGGTTGGTCGCTGTCGCGTCGGCGGGGTTGGTCGTTGTAGCGGCGGTGGCGGGGTTGGTCGCTGTCGCGTCGGCGGGGTTGGTCGTTGTAGCGGCGGTGGCGGGGTTGGTCGTTGTAGCGGCGGTGGCGGGGTTGGTCGTCGTAGTGCGAGCATCAACGTCCGCGACCACCGCGCCCGCGCCGTCACCCGCGCCTACGACAGCCGACGCCAAAGCCCTGGTACCCACGCGACGCTCCGACCCAGCCGCCTTCTTTACCTTCGCCGCCGTCGACGAAGCTTTTTTCGATGCCATCCTTCTTCGGATTTCAGGCTTGCTCCTGTCCTCCCCACGGACGGCGCCAATTGTTGTGGTTACAGACCAAACAAAGAGAGATGTGGTAGTGGAGAGTTGGGAGATAGTGATCCCCTCTCTCCTAGCCTTCCCTTATATATATATTCATATGGGCTGTGCTTTTACAATTGTGCCCTTACATCGATACCTCCCTGTCAGGGGTATTTAAGCCATTACACATGTCCCATTTTGGGCCCTATAACCTTCTAACAGGCCTGCTGGGTTTAGGTGGGGGCCACCCCTACAACACATCACATTCTAATTCAAAAGTCCTGCTGAAATCAGGAAGTTGAAGCAAAGGGGCATGAGTTAACTTATCTTTGAGAGTATTGAAAGCTTGTTGATGTTTGGTGGCCCAAGTAAAAGGAACACCCTTCTTTGTAAGCTCATTCAGTGGTGCAGCGAGGGTGCTGAAATCCCGAACAAAATGCCGAGAGAAACCAGCGAGCCCGAGAAAACTCCGCACTTGTGTGACCATTTTAGGAGGTGGCCAACTCTGGATAGCGATGATCTTGGCTTGATCAACCTCAATGCCCTGTGGAGTAACAACATAGCCAAGAAAAGAGACTCGATCCGTGCAAAATGTGCACTTCTCAAGATTACCAAACAAACGTGCATCTCTCAAAGCATTAAAAACAGCACGTAAATGATCCAGATGTTCTTCATATGACTTGCTATAGATTAGAATATCATCAAAATAAACCACCACAAATTTTCCAATGAAAGCACGCAAAACTTCGTTCATCAATCGCATGGAAGTGCTAGGTGCATTAGTTAAACCAAAAGGCATCACTAACCACTCATATAGTCTGAAATTAGTTTTAAATGATGTTTTCCATTCATTGCCCAATTTCATTCTAATCTGGTAGTACCCACTACGCAAGTCTATCTTTGTGAAAAGAATAGAACCACTCAACTCATCCAGCATGTCGTCTAACCTAGAAATAGGATGACGATATCGTATTGTGATATTATTAATGGCTCTACAATCAACACACATACGCCAACTACCATCTTTCTTAGGAACCAAAAGAACAGGAACAGCACAAGGATTAAGGCTTTCTTGTACGTACCCTCGGTCCAAAAGATCTTGGACTTGTCGCTGAATTTCCTTAGTCTCCTCTGGATTGGTCCTATATGCCGGATGGTTTGGCAAAGTCGCTCCTGAAATTAAGTCAATTTGGTGTTCAATCCCTCTAATAGGCGGCAGCCCCAGGGGTATCTCAGCTGGAAACACATCCTTATATTCCTGCAAAAGGTTAGTGACAGCAGACGGCAAAGAGCTAGATACATCATCAAGTGAAAATAAGGCATCTTTGCATATCAAAGCATAGCATGGCATATCATCATGACAAATTTCAGTAAGATCAGATTTGGTTGCAAGCATGACACAAACCTTTAATTTAATTCCCTCGGCCCTAGAACTAGGTGCCAACCTCTCTTCCTTAGGTGGGAAAACATTCTTCACTATTTGCTGATTCTCAGATTCATGTTCAAGTTCTTTCTTCTTATTTTCAGCTAGCTCTTTATCACAATTAGCAATTTCAGTAGGTGTCAAAGGTAGCAAAGTTATTTTCTTTCCTTTGTGCATAAGAGAGTACTTATTACTTCTACCATGATGAGTTGCATCGGTATCAAATTCCCATGGACGACCTAATAAAAGTGAGCAGGCTTGCATAGGTACTACGTCAAAATAAGCAACATCATGATAGGAACCAATGGAAAAATGCACTCTTGCAGATTGTGTTACCTTCACCTTACCGCTGTTGTTGAACCATTGAATGTGGTATGGGTGAGGATGCGCACGTGTGGTCAAGCCAAGCTTCTTGACCAATCCTGAATTCACCAAGTTATTGCAGCTCCCGCCATCAATTATAACACGATCACGACAATCCATGACGATGAGGAACATCTGAAACAGATTATGACGTTGTAGCTTCTCCTCTTGCTCTCTTTGAGTGCTCAATACTCGCTGCACAATTATGGTTCTATAATTCGCCGTAGCAGCGGCACCTAAAATTTCCTCACCATCGCTATCTGTCTCATGATCATCACCATTACCTGCAAGGTTAGCTGCAAGAGCATATTCATCCTCAACATCACTAGCACTTACATAACCACCATCTTCTGTCGCAATGTACGCCCGCTGACTTGGGCAATCTCTCATGACGTGGCCCATCCCTTTACAACGGTGGCACACAATGCCTGTCGTACGACCCGTGGAAGCAACCGATGAAGAGCTCTTTGCTGGTGCTTGCACACTAGTAGATTTGCTCGTCTCGGGTGCGCGTGATGGTGGCGACGGTGCTGCTGAACGCGCCCTACTCACAGCGGGGGCAGTAGCTCGAAAAATAGGAGGTGGGGCTGTCTTGGCTTGCCCCGGTGTCGATCTTGATGTAGACGTACTTCCAAAGTTGCTCCTTGTTCTTTGTTGCCTACCCTGCAATTCCTTTTCTGCCAAACAAGCAAGCTAGAACAATCTATTGATATCATTATACTCTTTGTAATCAATTATGTCCTGAATTTCATGCCTTAATCTCCCATAAAAACGAGCCATCTTATCCTCCTTATCCTCTACAACATTATAACGCAGCATGCCTATTTGCAGTTCTTGATAATATTTCTTGACAGATCTATTACCTTGGTCTAAGCGCTGCAATTTCTTACGCATTTCACGTTTAAAAGCAGGAGGAACAAATCTAGCACGGATAGCTACCTTCAATCTATCCCATGTATCAGGTGTTAAGCCAGAATTAACTACTTGAGTCCACCAAATGATAGCAAAATCTTTAAATTCACTAGTGGCTTGTCTGACTCTATGCACTTCAGGAACTAGATGGGTATTAAATTTTTGTTCAACTGTCAACTCCCAATCTAGATAAGTTTCAGCATCATAAGTACCCGCAAAAGATGGTATGGTAAATTTGACTTTAGCAAATGGGTCATCATGAACACGAGCGTTGTGGTGCTGAAAATTATTACCTCCCATACCATGACGGTTCTGATGAGGGTGGTGTCGTGGGAGTGCATCTTGGGCAGCAAATGCAGCGCCGGGGTCACGGTTTTGTCTCTCATTATCATCTCCCTCCTCAAGATCTTGGCCTGCATAGTGATCATACCCGCGTCCATTGTTTGGCGGCCGATTCACCATTCTTTCAAGGCGTGTACTGAGTGCTGCAATACTCTCATTGATGGAACTGATGGAGCGCTGCAATGTGTCCGTCGAAGCTTGAAGCTTCCTATCGATGTTCTCATTAATGGTAGTGCGTTGTTCATCCAAGAGCGTCATGAGCTCTCCCTTTAAAACACACTCTTACGCATCAGACGTCTCACCTGCCATGGTTAGTAGCAAACAAAAGACAACACAAAGGTATTATCCCTATCAACTACTAGGTGGTGGGAAGTGGAATCACACATTCTCAAGCGTCTTACCACACTCTTACAAGTGTTCTTACCAATGCAGCAGGTGGTACAACCGGTGGCTGGTTCATGACACTGTGTTGAGCGTGGGTACGATTGCAAGAGGGGACCTATTCTGATCAAGAGTAGGTGGAGCTTGGAAGTCACAATATGATAGCAAAAGGATCAGCAATAATCAGTTCAGTAAATGCAAGTTGAAAGATTGTTCAAAATACTCATGAAAGGTTGCTTATCCTAGCCTAATCACAGCTAGCCAATCAAGCCCTATGCAAGGAAGTGTATGTATGCACACGCAATGATCAATGTGACTTGATGTAAGCAAAGGAGAACCTCAGAATAAGTACTAGGAGAGACGCTAGCCCACTACTCAAACTTCTTTCTAAGGGCACAAGATTATTCGCGCATGTAGAGCAAAAAACAGCGATATCGATAAAACGCGAACAACCCTCTAGATTGAGCAGATACAACAGCTAGTCTCAAACGATGAAAAGGCAAAGTTTTATATGGCTTATATATACTCGTTTGAAAGGTTTTGATGATATCTACAACTTTCCCAACTGGGCAAAACCCAAATTCCGAAGGGAAGACCAAATAAATCACCAAAGACAGAAAACCAAAATATTGCGATGCGATTTCAGGGCTAAAGATGGCCGGTTTTTAGGGTATTGGAGGGTGACTGGTGTAAGCAGTTTTTTTAATCGGGCTCGTCGTTAGCTTTCCAACGAGCACAAGAACGTCGAAAATGGACACCGTATGCAATAGTTATGCCCGTTTTACTGAAGGTGTGTCAGAATCAGACTCGAATTCGTTTCGGCCTCAATTGGAACTTCTATAACTTTTGATCCCGTGGCTAAACTTGCTCAATTTTTTTTGGAGGCTTATGGATGTATCAAGAAGGACTCCACCAAATTTCACTGGATTTGGAAAAGGTTTGATAACTTTTCAAATTTCGGACAGAGGGGACACTCTTTGGTTTTTTTTCTTCTTTTTTTTCTCAGTTTTTTCCTAAACAACCGAGATCAACTCTTTTTTTTTGAGTCCGAAACCCTAATTTTTTTGTTACACAAGGACGGGACCAGCGAGAGGCGCAGCAGGGGATGGCAACGCCTGGGGGGGCAACGGATGGGGTGGCAGCGGATGGAATGGCGACGGTGGAAGGAACAAGAACACACAACGACGAAGCTACGCAAAGGAACACGAGATGCAACTAGGCAATGATGAACTGGACTCTAACTAAAGTAGCAATCAGCAACTTGAACACAACAATGTTACCAAAATTTCAACGAGAAATACTGAAAAGAAAAATTGCAACGGCACAAGGGGTGTTGGGACAATGGAAGAACACTACGAACAATTTTTTTGGCTAATTTTCTGGAGTTTTTGGGATGATACGATGAACATAAACTAATCTAAGAGGAACGAATTACCTCACGGGCAACCGTTGCTCTGATACCACCTAATATGACGATGGCCCAATCTTCCGAGAGGTACTGATAAGTCAATTGTGGAGAACTCGACGTTGATGATCCAAAGGCTCCGACCAAAACAGATCGAACCCCTCACTACCACTACACCACTGCTCCATTGGTTATCAACCGTGCCGAACATGGTTGACCTCGCCAAGAAGGCTATCTCCTGCAAGCAAATCGAGAACACAAGCAAGAGAGTTCAAGATGCAATCTGAAATTGTATTGCGAATAAAGATTAAGTTCACAAGTTGGGATTCCTCAACCGAACATGCGGCAAAACTGCTAAGCAGAATAATCTCTTAAGAAAAACCCAAGGAAAACTAAAGGGGTGCAACCTCCTTAAATAGGGAAGGGGAAAGCCGCACTTATCTAATGAAAAGGGATATGGTACTATTCATAATTACTATTCATGCGGCCGTGGTACCGTTCACGTGAACAGTACTGGCCCAAATAGCCTAAGTTATAAGGCCATCGGCCCACTTTGACTCGGACTTAAAAAGTGACTTGACTTGTTTTGCAGTTTCTGATCTGCTCGGATGGAGTTTGGAAGTGAGACCAAATACATCTGAAAGTCGACTCTAAGAGCTTTCCAACGAGTACTCACGGGCCCCGAGAAGCCTTCTGGATCAAAAGTTATGGCTGTTTGAAGTAGACTTTACTCATATGATATAAATATCCTACCATGATATGCATGTTGTGCAATACTATTGGTACTCGATTTGGGAGTTCATGACGAACCTTTTATGTTACCAGTAATAACAACCACCACGCTATGATTATGTTCTTAAGATGGGGAGTGCCCTCCAGCATCCCAAGACTCATACAGTGTGTTGGGTACCTTCCATTACGGGCATGGTCCCTCCGAACAGGGGGTCTGCACCATGTCCGCATAGCCAAAAAATCCACCTACAATCTACAACCTGTGGTGAAGTTTCTAGACCTAGTAACATATTATGCTATGATGATCCCATAAAGGCATGCATGGTTATACGACTGTACTTAGGTCTATGACATAATATGAATCGGTCCTTAGTGACTTGGGCGAGATATCCGCAAACCCTATTCTCATGTGAACTGCACCGATCTCCACAACCACTTGCCCAAGTCTAAAATATGTTTTCCATTTTCTTTGCTAACCAAAATATCAAACGCAAGCTCCTCTATACCAATTCTTGAGTTTCTCCCATTTGACCCATTTCCAACCTAGCACTTCTAGTACCATCATGAGCATGGCTAAACATCAACTACAACATTTTAAGTTACTAAGTTCCATATTTTATAACTAGTGGATATCATTGCTATGGTGACAACATCATTAAAGAGGGTGCTTGCCTTTGCTATGGTGACAACATCATTAAAGAGGGTGCTTGCCTTACTTGTTAAACTCTTGGTTTTGCTTGGGTTTGTCGACGAAGTTTTTTGAAACATCGGTATCTAAATTTCAAACACCAAATATTGCAAATAAGAGCCAAATAAATTCAAATACAGAGAAAATTCAAGTATTTTGGCAAAATATGAAAGAACATGTCTTGATAAAATTTTACATACAAAAATCACTTACTTTGAATTTTATTAGGTTTGAAAACCCTGGAAATTGAAAACTAGCACTTTTCATAGGGGTGATGCCGATGGCGTAACTCTAGAATTATGCTTTCCAACTAGGGTGGTCTATTTCTATTGAACTGAAGGCATATTTGTTATTTTTATAGGTTTTTAAAAATGTTTTAAAGAGTCAGGCCCACATGTCATAAGCTCATCTGGTTAAATCAATTTTTGAAAGAAGGACTGATGCATAGGACCCACCGGTGAGTGTCTTAGCAGAGAGAGAGGAAGGAAGTGGTTAGCACTAACTAGTGGGGTCCGCCTATCGATGACTCTGAGCAGTGCACATCTCTGGCAAGCGCTGCTGACGACAAATAGCGGTAAGGCATGTGGAGGGAAGGTGCAGGGAAGCAAGAGGGGAGTATGGGGAAGCTCTGTGTGGGCTCAGCCATGGGTAATCATGGTTGGAGAAAGCTGGCAGCGGAGCAGTGGTGGTGGCGTTCATGGCAGATGGCAACAGGGGAAGAGGTGGTGCAGGAGTGAAATTGGGAGGCGATGAGCATACTGAGACCGAGGGGGTTCCGTTTTGGGGGATGGCATGGTCGGGGGCTTATCGAGGTAGCTCATCGGTGATGGCCCAAAGTGGTGACGGGGAGCTTCCATGGCGGTGGTGCTCTAGTGAAGGGGAGTTAACACTGAGGAGGGGAAAGAGGTTAGGGGAGTACGTAGGTGCTATGGGTGCAATGAATCAAAGAATGACCCACTTACTCCATGGATTGGCCTTGGCTTGGTCGTGACCAGAGTTAGGGAAGAAAGGGCCTTCATGGCCAAATTGTCACTTGGGCTCTAAAAGGGAGGAAAAGGGGACAATGTGGATTGCTTACACTCGGCTTTGATAGGCTTTTATAGGTGTGAGATGCCTAGTGGCAAGCAATGGCTTTGGGCGCATTCAAGAGCACCATTTGGGACATGCACATGAAGACAAGCCATGGTCATGATGGTTTGCAAGGATAGAAGGGTATGGAGAGGAGTAGGAGGGTAGAGGCGAGCATGGCGGGCAGTGGTCAGCATCCGGGGGCAAGCGCTGCAAACAAGGTCGTGACAGGTGGCCCGGTGTTGCGGTGAGAGTCCAGGACATGGCGTCTTCCTTTGCAATGCAGGACATTGGACCAGGAAAAAGATTTAAATGAGAGACCATGTGGTCGTGATCCCATGAGATTGATGAGTAATTTACAAGGGTTTAGGATAGTCGAGTTTGGTTTGGGTGGTTTGGACCATGTCGTTGCGTGGTGCAACGGGCTCGGTCGGTTTGGTCAAACTTGGTCGTTTGGGCTTAGGATGCATATTTCTTTGATTCGACAGGTTTGGAGTTCATCATGGGTAAGCATGATGTGTTTATGATATTTACGCTTTCATGTATCGAGCGGTGCTATTTGATGTGTTTCTTGTCTGTGTGGCTGCAGGACATCGGGTGGAGTCGTGGCGAGACACGGTGGACCGGACTAGGCGCAGGTGGCGCTGAGGTCAGAACGGTCGGGATGTGTCGAAGACGACGTGGACTCGAGGTGGTTGCGAGGCGTGCGAGACAAGGAGCGCGGAAGCTTCCCGGAAGGTGCAGGAGGGGCGAAACGGGAATTTCGAAAGGCTGCATAAGCGGGAGCGGGCTCCGTTGGATTTAGCGGGCGTAACGGGATGGAGACCCGTTAGCCATGGGCTATAAATAGGTTGGAGGGGCTGCATGCCCACTTGAACACTTGAAGGGTTTTTAGGGTTTCCTTTAGTCAAAATAGGCTTTAGAGTTTGTTTTGGCTTTAGGCTTTAGTGGTTGAGAGTTGTTGGTAGAGGCAGAGTTGTGTTCCCTCTGTGTCTCCTTCAATGTCTCCAATGTGGTAGCTCTCTCTGTGTGTGTTCCTCCCAAGAAGCATGTGAAGCTCTTGGTGATCTTGAGGATGGAGAGGGAGAGTGAAGAGATGGATTGAGAGTCTTGTAATCATTCCTCTGTCCGAATGTCCATGCGTATCGGGACTCCTTGTAATCCTTTTGCTTCAATGAATGGAAATCTGAAGTTTATTCCTCTCTGTTTATGCTCTCTGTTCTTCGTTCGTCTTTTGGTGGATTTCTGAGCTTTCTGAGTTTTTGAGTTCTTGGTTGCTGAGGAGTAGCAAAATGGGTTGCTGTGATCTAGGAAATGCCCCCAAAGCCATTTGGCTAGTCAATCCTAAGAGCAAACCACTTTTGATTTCAGTTTTTCATTCTTGAGCTCCTGTGTTCTTAGTTTTCAGTTTCTAGGGTTTTGATCAAATCCCGTTTCCCTTCACAAGATGGCATGAAACTTGGCATGAGAGGTCCAGAGGCTATTGCTAACCTATCCTCAAAGTTTCATAGCCAAATGATCAAAGATGAAACGGGAATTTGAGTTTTTGCGCAGCTCTCTGAATATTTTCAATTTTGGGCATGAATCTGAAATCCTTTTGATTTTCTAGTGGATTCTTGATTTTGGTTCTTGGCTTATTCTTCTGGGAGTGTTCCCTAGGTATCCTCAAAGCTTCCCAAGCCAAGAATCCAAGAATCCTTGCGAATTTCTCAGATTTCTGAAAATCCTGTTTGCTGAAATTCTTCGTGCGGTACTACCGCTCCTGGAGAGGTACTACCGCTCGGCTCAGCGGTACTACCGCTCTTGTTCGGACCAGTCCGATCGGCAGCGATGAAACGTTCGAACGGTCCGAACGTCTCCGGCAAGAGGTACTACCGCTCGGAATAGCGGTACTACCGCCCAGCGGTACTACCGCTCGTCCCAGCGGTACTACCGCTTGCAGTCAGTTTTGCTCTGAATTTATTTTTCTTGACTGCTTCTTTCTGGATCTGGTTTTTCCTTGTTGCCTTGACTTCCAGTAAGTGCATATCTTCTACGTTCATAGCTTCCATAGCTATTGGAGAAGAAGTATAAGTGTGGGTACTTGAGGGGCGAATTTAATTTTTAGAAAGCGACATTCACCCCCCCTCTGTCGCCATTTCGGTCCTACATTAAATAAATGAGTTTTCCTTTTTTTATTTGTGTGCACAGTTCAAGTTTAAATTTCTATATCTAGTAAACCAACTCTAAAAATTGTAAAACATTTTGGGGACACTCTTGACATAGTGCAAAACCTTATATAAATTTTCTCTATTTTTACCTGACTTAGATTTTTCTTGAAAATTCATGAAAATGCACTATTTTTAAATTAAAAAGCACTATTTGACTTGGTGAGTTTTAGAAAAATGATTTAAAATGTTCAAATTTTTTTCTAGCCCTATGAATCTATTTTTGAGTTTTTAACATGGTTTGTACTATAATTTCCCTCATGCAACTTTATGGATCATCTCTTTCAAATCAATTTTTAATTCAATTCGCATTATTCCCATCGAACATTCTATCCCAAATATTTTTTGAGGGAACTTTAATTAAAAAACCAAGAAAATGATTATGCAAGCAAAAAGTTTTAAATCCTTCTCAATTTTGGGCTTCCTAGAAATCGGGATGTTACACATGCAAACGTAGACTTATAGAACTAAGCTTTTGGCGAAAGTGCCCACAGCCCAAATAATTCACATAACAAGTTAATAGCAACAAAATAAATGATAAATGATGCAAAAACTTCTAGCAAGCATGCCATGGCCCATCACAGGCAGCTGACTAGAGTTAAACCTTAGTAAATGACGTCAACTTCACCAATACCTGTGGCATGAAAGTAACCGATATAGAGATCTCCTTTTTCTTGCTCTGATAGTGAGTGTTCAACAAGCAATTGTGAGTTCAAAAATGCACTCCACAAGACTTTATAGCAAAGTTATATAGTATGCAAAGCTGTGTCAAGAGTGATGGCTATCCTACCAAGTTTTCCATTTTGCATAAAGCAGGCTTTCATTTGCAATAATGAGTAATAGGTTGCAATTGAAAGTTGTAAAAGCATTTGATATTTGATACAAAGTAACAAGTAGGTAAATATAAGCATAAATCACAAATGGCTCTCCATAGCCATGAGCAACAACATTCACATACTCATGAACAAGTTTCAAATAAGTGGATACTTTCCATTCCCAACGAAGTTTTGAAAACATAAGACTAGCCTTAGCGACATCACTAAGCTTTGCCATAACCAGGGGCACATCTATCCGCATAGATTTCATACTTTACAGAGGTTGTACACTTTACCCACAAGCATTTTTTATGACGTTTCTAAATCTGTCACGTCATCTGCCACGTAAGCATTTTTTATGACATTTTAAAATCTGCCACGTCAGCGCCACGTTAGCATTTTTTATGACGTTTTTATATCTGCCATGTCAGCATTTTTATGACGTTTTTAAATCTGTCACGTCAACGCCACGTCAACATTTTATGACATTTTTTATCCTACGTGGCAGCTGCCTACGTGGCAAGGCCTAGGATTTTGTGACATAAAACAAATGTCATAAGTTATTGTGACATTAAACTTTTGGGTAACTTGATCTGGTCAAAAACTCTAGTATCACTTGGATATCTTTGCTGTAAT
This sequence comes from Dendrocalamus latiflorus, assembly GCA_017311315.1. Taxonomy (NCBI): domain Eukaryota; kingdom Viridiplantae; phylum Streptophyta; class Magnoliopsida; order Poales; family Poaceae; genus Dendrocalamus; species Dendrocalamus latiflorus. The sequence goes on along the minus strand of CM029644.1, from coordinate 12,993,230 downwards.
TCTGGTTCTAAATCTGAATATCCAGTAAAAATCAATTCAAGCAGTCTTATTTGAATTATTGAGTAAAATTGTCTAGCTGCTAGCATTCATGTATATCCTCTCATGTTTTGCTGGATTCCCTGGGTTCGATATCATTATATCATTTTGCTTGAGGACAATCAAATGTTTAAGCTTGGGGGTATATGATATGCATCATATTAACACCAAATTTTCACACCATAACCCTGTTGTTAGAAGCTCAAATTAGCCATAAATTCAATAATTATACACATTTTGCTCTCATTTTGGACAATTTACAGTGATTTGTAATATCCTTGTAGGTCGGCGCGAAATAGGCGCAAACTTCACAGATATCAGCATGGGATGAGCAATGGTTGCAAATCAGCAGAAGGAGGAAGACTAAAATGCAAAATGCAGCAAACCCTAACCAAGCCATTGCACTGGAAACCCAAATGGCGCCGCAACTACTTAAGCCAGCAGCAAAAAGGGGGGAGCAGGTCATTCCCACACATCAAACCCTAGCCGCAACCCAGGAAAACCCATCACCTACCATAGCTTCTTGGCGGCCGCCTCCATACCTTCTCCACCGAGACCGCACCACGAGAGATCATCATCAGTTCGTCTCCCATCACCCTCATGCCTCCACCGAAAAACCTAGCTTCTTCCCCCCTCCAACACCCAGCCATCCCATAAGATCTCCTCCGAAAACCTCCCCAGATTCACCACCGAGCTTGAGGACCCAAACACCTAGCCTAGCCGCTCCTAACCCAGATCCAAATCCCCCTCTGCAGCTGGCCATCTCCCGAGCGCCTCACTCCATCGCTTCCATGAACCAGCCCCCAAGCCGCAAAGATCCAACCTCTCCTCCCCCCAGTGGATCCGCTTCCTATCTCCCCTTTCCTATACACCAGGCCATCCAAATCTCCTAACGCCACCATCCAGATTGCACCTTGTACTAGATCCCCTTGCTGCCGGCAGATCTGCAACATCTGCATCGTCTACGCTTGGATCTGCTACCTCTACGGTGGCCCAGTGCGGATCTGCTACTGCTTCTCCGATCTGGTACCTCTGAGGGGATCTTCACTCGGAGCTGCTACTGCTTCTACTTCTCCGGGCGGATCTGCAACACCTGCTTCTACTTCGGTTGCTCTGCTACACCTACACGGCCACCCCTTCGGTTCCTGCTCCAGATCTGCTTCCACACCTGCCTGCATCCTCTACAGACGATCTCCAACGGCGGATCTTCGTTTCTTATGGGTTGTTTCATTCCCGATCTCAGATGCCTTACTGTGATGTTTGCTTTGGATGCTTGTATGTTGGATCTGTGATATGCATGTATTTTCTGTGTGGATCTGGGAACTAGGAGTGCTTTTACATGTTCCTGTTTGTCTGAGATGTCACTGTGGAATGCTATTTACTGTTTAGATTCATTATTTTCACTTGATGCTTTAGTAGTTCTTCTAAGTTCTTAAATCTGTTAGTAGATTAAATTTCTTGCTTTGCTGCTTGTGCTATTTTCTGTCGTGTTACAGCTAATATCTCTTTAGGGTTTACTTCATGCTTGATGTTTTGTTAGGATCCGTCAGTAGAAAAGTAAAAAAAAGTATATGTTTAGTTAGTTTAATTCTGCTGTTTCTTGTAGATCTTGTTTCTTGCAGTAGTTAAGTTTGCAAGTTTGCTTATTGTCTTGACTTTTATCTGGTGTTAGTCTGTGAGCTTGCTGTGTTGGGGTAGGATATTAGTTCTAGCGCTCGCTTCTTCACGTCTGTCCCTTGCGCTCTCCTCTTCTCTCCAAGTCCTTCTTCTCCTTCCTATGGTACTATTCCCCGCATTCTCAGTACACCTAAATCTCTCTCTCTCAGTAGATTTAGTTCGTAGTCTCCTTCCTTCATCTCCCCTCTTTCCTGGCTGTGCATTAGTCTTCTTAATCTTCTGTAGACCTTTCTTTCTTCTTTTCTCTTCTCTGGTTTCTTTCTCACCTCACTTCTTTCTATAGCAGTCAATCTCTTCTTAGTCTTCTAGTCTCCTAAACCCTCTTCTTACCTCTGCACCCCCTCTTTCCCCTTAGCTCTGCTACTTATCTTTCTTTGCTTTTCTTCCCTAGTCTCTTCTGACTTTCTCCCGGTAGAATTAATTCTTAGTCGCCTCTCTTCTTTTCTCTCTTGTCCTGTCTGTTTCTTATCCCTTCCTTCTTTAGACCTTACCTTCTTTTCTTCTCTTCTCTAGTTTCTATTCTTATCTCTTGTCTTTCTATAGCAGTCATCTCATTCTCTAGCCTTCTCGTCTCCCTAACCCTATTCTTATCTCTATAATCTCTCTTTACTATTCTTTTACTCAATCTGCTAAGTGCTAGCCTACTCCCAGTCTTACTTTCTCTCTCTCTATCTCTCTTTTCCCTTAGATCCTTCTGTTTTAATTCTAATTAGTCTTTCTTCAGCCTCTCTCTCTCTCTCTTAGTAGGATTAGTTCTTTGGTTTCTCTTGCCCAGATAGTCTTATTCCTTTCACCTTCAGCTCCTCCCTTGCCTCTCTTCCCATCTTTTGCAGTTCTTATTTCCAGACTTAGTTAATCTAGATTCTGCATTTAGTTTCAAATTCCCTGTTCGTGCGACTTAGATTTGGTTAAGGGTTGTGTCTCCAGTAATCTAGTCCCTGTGGAGAACACGACATTCGCTGCTATCTTTGCGGCAGCCCGTTCACTTGCGGGTGTGCAGTTTTGCACGATCAAGAAATTGGCGCCGTTGCCGGGGACTAGATATTGGTGATTGCGCTAGACCATAGACTAAGTCATTTCTTTAGTTTTCTTCCCTTCCTTTTAGACCTGAACTCTCAGCTTATGCTCAGGAGTGGAGATCATTCATTGGCTCCTCTTGATCCTGAGATTGAGCGGACATTTCATAGGCTGAAAAGAGAGAATCAACTTCCCCATCAAGAAGAAATGGGTGATCAGAATCCCCAACCTCTTCTTCGAGACCTATGGATTCCTAGAGACCAAGGTATAGCTCCTGGGATTGTCCAACCTGCCATTCAGGCAAACAACTTTGAGCTAAAACCTGCACTCATTACCATGGTCCAGCAGACCAGATTTGGAGGTTCTCCCACTGAGGATCCCAATGAACACATTCGCACCTTCTTAGAATATTGCAATACTTTGAAGTACAATGGAGTCTCCACTGATGCAATTAGGCTCTCATTGTTTCCTTTCTCTCTTAGAGATGGTGCTAAGATTTGGTTGCATTCTCTGCCCCTGCACCTTAAGGACACATGGGAACACCTACTGCAGGCCTTCTTTGAGCGGTATTTTCCTCCCTCCAAGGCAGCAGAAGTGCGTGACCAGATTACTAGATTTTCACAATCTGAGGGTGAGAGTTTGTATGATGCTTGGCAGAGGTATCAAACCCTGCTTAGGATGTGTCCTCACCATGGCCTTGAAAGGTGGTTGGTGCTGCAGATTTTTTATAAAGGTCTTACACACCACACAAGAGCCTTTGTAGATTCTGCAGCAGGAGGAGGTATAATGAACAAAACTCTTGATGAAGCTTTCAGCTTGATTGAGAGTATGTCCTCCCACCACTTTCAATGGTCCAGTGAGAGAGCTTCTGCTCCTCCACGTCCTGGTATCTATGAGGTGAGCTCTAATGATGCCTTATCAGCTCAGATTCAGGTTCTCACACGCCAAATGGCACAGCTCATGCCCTCATCTTCAGCCCATATAGCCACTGGATGTCAGATTTGTGGATCTCAAGGGCATACTCCAGCTGAGTGCCCCTTAACTTCCACAGCTGAATCATCTGAAGTGAACTATGCTCAATCACATGGGCAGTATTCTCAAACCTACAACCCAGGGTGGCGTCATCCAAATCTGTCTTACAAGAATACCAATCCTAGTGTGTCATCTTTCCCTGTGGGAACATCAGCTCAAGGTTTTAGGCAACAACAAGCCCCTTCTCATGCTTCATTCCAGCAGCCAATGATGCATGTTCCCAACCAAAATCTTCCCACAACTCAGTCAGATCAGTTAACCAGAATAGAACAGCTCCTTGCATCACATGTAGCAAAGATGGAATCTTAATACAATGATGCAAAGACTCAATTGACTGATTTGGCTAGTCGTGTGGAGAGTTTGCAAGCATCACAGGCTTCATCCAGCCAATCTGGGAGACTTCCTGCACAGCCTGAGGCAAACCCTCGTGGCCATTGTGGAGCAATCACTACTAGGAGTGGTAAAACCACATCTGAACCACTTCTTCCTACACCACCCTTGTATGTGCCCCCTGTCTTTAGGTCTGTACAGCAAGAAAAACCTGACTCACAGCAGCAGAATCTGCACCAACCCAGCTCCACAACACCAGCCAAAACATCTGATATTCCCTCATCATCCACTACAGCAGCTGTCCCCTCCACAAAACCCAAATTGCCATTCCCTGAGCGGTTAGAAAAATCCAATGAGGACAAGCAGTTTGCTAAATTCCTAGAGAGGATGAAGGATGTTCAGATCACCATTCCCATTCTAGAGGCTGTCCTACATGTGCCTATGTATGCCAAATTCTTCAAGGAGTTGCTTACCAAGAAGCGGAGTATGGATGAGCTTGAGGTTGTCACTCTAACTAAGGAGTGTAGTGCAATCATTCAGAACAAGCTACCTCCTAAGTTAGATGACCCTGGTAGCTTTTGCATACCTTGCAATTTAGGCTCCAAGAACTTTAGAGCTCTTTGTGACTTAGGCTCAAGTGTTAGTGTCCTCCCATTATCAGTTTGTGACGAGCTCCCTTTGGGCGATCTGCAGCCAACAGCCATGAAATTGCAGTTGGCTGATCGCACATATCGTCACCCAGCTGGTATTTTAGTGGACGTTCCTGTGGTAGTTGGTACCTTTGCCTTCCCTGTAGACTTTGTTGTCCTAGAGATGGAGGATAGAAGTGAACCTGTCATCCTAGGGAGACCATTCCTTGCTACTGCAGGTGCTGTCATTGATGTCAAAGATGCTAAGCTTACTCTCCAATTTGGTCAAGAGAAGCTAGCATTTGATATGAGGCACCCCACTCATCTTCCTCACTGTCCAGATCAGTGTTTTTCACTTGATTTGGTTGACAAATGTGTTGTTGAGACATATGAAAATGTTGAGGAAGTGATATCAATTGAGGATGAGTGCACTGCTGCAGATACTCATCATGTGGCAGTCATTGATGCTCCTGTAGAGCCTTCTCAAATCCCAGACCTTAGGCAGCCCACAGCCCCAAAGGTAGAGCTGAAACCACTTCCAAATCATCTGAGATATGAATTCTTAGGACCAGATCAGACCTGTCCTGTTATTGTGAGTGCCCATTTGACACCTCTAGAGGCTGAACAACTCCTTAATATCCTTCGTAAATATCAAGCTGTAATTGGATATTCAATTGATGATATGAAGGGTATTGATCCAACCACCTGCATGCATCGCATTCACCTTGAGGATGATGCTAAGCCAACTCGTGAGCACCAGCGTAGGCTTAATCCTCACATGCAGGAGGTTGTCAAGAAAGAAATCCTCAAGCTTCTAGGTGCTAACATCATCTATCCTATTTCAGATAGTCAGTGGGTCAGTCCCATTCATGTTGTGCCTAAGAAAGGAGGCATGACAGTGGTTGCCAATGAAAAAGGTGATTTGATTCCCATAAGAACAACCACGGGCTGGCGCATGTGTACTGACTATAGAAAACTCAACAAGGCCACACGCAAGGACCACTTCCCTTTGCCTTTCATTGACCAAATGCTAGAGAGACTGGCCCGTCATTCTTATTTCTGTTATCTCGATGGATATTCAGGTTTTCTGCAGATTCCTATACATCCATCAGATCAGGAAAAGACCACTTTCACTTGCCCCTATGGTACATTTGCTTACAGTAGGCTGCCATTTGGACTTTGTAACGCCCCAGGGACCTTCCAGCGCTGTGTCATGTCCATTTTCACTGATCTTATTGAGAAAATCATGGAAGTTTTCATGGATGATTTCACTGTTTATGGACAGACCTTTGAGAGCTGTTTGGCCAACCTTGAAACTGTCTTACAGCGCTGTCTTGAGGCCAATTTGGTCCTCAATTGGGAGAAATGTCATTTTCTAGTTAGAGAGGGGATTGTCCTTGGTCATTTAGTGTCTTCTAGAGGGATTGAGGTGGATAGAGCAAAGGTTGAGGTGATTGAGCGCCTGCCACCTCCTATTAATGTGAAGGGAGTTCGTAGTTTTTTGGGGCATGCAGGCTTTTACCGCAGATTCATTAAGGATTTTTCTAAGATTGCTCGCCCTCTCACTCATCTTTTAGGCTGCGATGTCCCTTTTGTGTTTGATGAGGCTTGCATGGATGCATTTAGTAAGATCAAGGCTGCTCTTATTTCTGCACCCATTGTGCAATCTCCTGATTGGGATCTTCCTTTTGAGCTTATGTGTGATGCTAGTGATTTTGCTGTGGGGGCTATTTTGGGGCAGCGGCATGACAAGGCTTTGCATGTCATTTACTATGCTAGCAGGACTTTAGATGACACCCAGATCAATTACACAACCACTGAAAAAGAACTGCTAGCTGTAGTATTTGCCTTTGACAAATTCAGATCTTACCTAGTTGGCTCAAAATGCATAGTGTACACAGATCATGCAGCCATTAGGTATCTTTTGAGTAAAAAGGATGCAAAACCTCGTCTCATTCGTTGGATTCTTTTGCTGCAAGAATTTGATGTGGAAATTAGGGATAAAAAGGGGGCTGAGAACTTGGTAGCTGACCATCTTTCTAGATTACCCCATTCTGGTCCAGTCTCTACTCTTCCAATTGAAGATTCTCTTCCAGGAGACCAGCTTTCAGAAGTTTCTCTTGTTCAATCTAAAACTCCTTGGTATGCAGACATTGTGAACTATTTGGTCTGCAATGCTATACCTCCTGATCTCTCCTATCAGCAGCGTAGGAAATTCACTCATGAGGCACGAAAATTCTTTTGGGATGACCCATATCTGTATAGACATTGTACAGATGGGTTATTAGACGTTGCCTACCTCATGAGGAGGTTAAAAATGTGATTTTTCACTGTCATTCTGCACCTTTTGGTGGGCACGCAGGAACTGCTAAGACCCAAGCTAAGGTTCTTCAAGCTGGATTTTATTGGCCTACCATGTTCAAGGATATTCATGCATATATTCAGTCTTGTGATCCCTGTCAGCATGCAGGGAACATGTCAAGACGACATGAAATGCCTCAGCATGGTATTCTTGAGGTAGAACTCTTTGATGTTTGGGGAATAGATTACATAGGACCATTGCCCTCCTCTCAAGGGTACAAACACATTCTGGTTGCAGTTGATTATGTGTCCAAATGGGTTGAGGCTATACCCACAGTCCATGCTGATTCAAAATCTGTTTGTAGGCTGTTTAGGCAAGTCATCTTTCCTAGGTTTGGGATTCCTAGAGTTGTGATAAGTGATGGTGGGTCTCACTTTAATCACAAACAGTTTGAAGCTCTTTTATCCAAATATGGGGTTCATAATCATAGGGTAACCACTCCTTATCATCCTCAAGCTAATGGGCAAGTTGAAGTTTCCAATAGAGAGATAAAGCAAATTCTTGAAAAGGTTGTGTCCAAATCCAGGACAGATTGGTCTCTTAAGCTTTATGATGCATTATGGGCTTATAGGACAGCATTCAAAACTCCTATTGGAATGTCCCCATTTAGGTTGGTTTATGGAAAAGCATGTCATCTTCCTGTTGAGCTTGAACATAGGGCACATTGGGCAATTAGAAAGCTCAACATGGACATGGGTCTAGCTGGGAAACATAGGAAGTTGCAGCTGTGTGAACTTGATGAGTTGAGGCTTGATGCTTATGAAAGTTCAAGAATTTACAAAGAGAGAGCTAAAAAGATTCATGACCGTCACATTTTGAGGCGTGACTTCCATCCTGGACAGCTGGTCTTAGTTTTTGACTCAAGATTTCATTTGTTCCCTGGAAAGTTTAAGTCTAGATGGTTTGGACCTTGTGTAGTCAAGAAAGAGCTTAGTAGTGGAGCTTTTGAGGTTGAGAGTCAATCTGGGGGCATTTTTAAGGTTAATGGGCAAAGATTGAAACACTATCATGTTGGGGAACCTATTTCTGAGCTTAATGAGGAATACATTGCTGGAGATCAAGTCAGTCCTGACTGTGATTCTCCAATTTCTTTTGAGCCACCTTGATTATCATCTGTTGGTCAAGCTAAAGACCTAAAACAAGCGCTTCTCAGGAGGCAACCTGAGCTGTTTATTCTTTCTGTTTTACTGCAGTTTTCCTCTTTTACCTTATCTTTTGTCGGTTTATCCTTTCCCTTTTTATTTTTCCATTGCAGGTACATGCTGATCCATCATCCAATGCATGGCAGGAAGCTTTTGGGGTGATGTGATACTGTCTGATTCAACTTTTGCACCCGGTGAGCTGTTTCCAATACTGAATTTTTATTTCAGAGTGTATGTTTGACTTAAGCTTGGGGGAGGACCTGTTTTATGTGGATGATTTGCATATTCTTCTTGTCATACTCATGGGCACTAAAATTGACGATGTGTAATTGATGATTTATGGCTAGTATCATTCTCATGCTAGATTTCTAATGATTAAATGTGACTGCCCTGATCATTAGTATGAGCTGTTTTAGACTGCTAATTGAATACTTGACTGTAATATGTGACTGTCCTGTGTAATCCAGAGTTATCAAACTGAAATTTGTTTAAGTGATCTAGTAATGGCATCAATTCTTTGGATATCCAATTGGGTTACTCTTGAATACATTGAAATCTTGTGATTGCTTAGAAATCTTGTGATCCTTTGGTTGTTGATTCATTGCAAGTTACACATGTATCTTAACCTTTTGCGAATTGTATCGATTCTAGTTATCACTTCTAGAATAACAATATCCTAGGATTCATGCTTGGGCATAATACTTCATTTTAGACATAGATACTTTTGCTTGAATGAAAGGGTTGTGAAAGTGGTAGTCCTATCTTGAGCCTATAATTTGGTTGATTTACCTAAGTCCATGCCACATGGTACTTAGAGATAATGAAAACCGGTTAATGATGCTTAAAAAGAAAATATCTTTATCTCTGTTTTGTGCTGCAAAGTGTGAGTTGAATAAGTGACTTTGTCACATGCAAAAAAAAAGAGTTGAATAAGTGGCAGTTTTGCCCAATTGAAGTCTGAATGTCTGAATAAGTGGCAAGAATGCCCAAGAGTTGGAATAAGTGGCACTTGTGCCCATGTGTTTGAAGCTTGTTTAAAATCAGCAAAAGTAAAGTATCATGGCTCAAGTGTGGACTTTTTCATAAATTTCAAGCAAGCATTAGTCTCTTTATCTAGAATAGTAAATGCCTAAATATGACTCTAGGATATGCTTATTCTTGAATGTGATATCTGGTTTTGATATTTTTCAATTCTGGTGGGATCCATGTAAACATTTAGTGCAATTTGGCACTTATGGGTAACTTGATCTGGTCAAAAACTCTAGTATCACTTGGATATCTTTGCTGTAATTCTGGTTCTAAATCTGAATATCCAGTAAAAATCAATTCAAGCAGTCTTATTTGAATTATTGAGTAAAATTGTCTAGCTGCTAGCATTCATGTATATCCTCTCATGTTTTGCTGGATTCCCTGGGTTCGATATCATTATATCATTTTGCTTGAGGACAATCAAATGTTTAAGCTTGGGGGTATATGATATGCATCATATTAACACCAAATTTTCACACCATAACCCTGTTGTTAGAAGCTCAAATTAGCCATAAATTCAATAATTATACACATTTTGCTCTCATTTTGGACAATTTACAGTGATTTGTAATATCCTTGTAGGTCGGCGCGAAATAGGCGCAAACTTCACAGATATCAGCATGGGATGAGCAATGGTTGCAAATCAGCAGAAGGAGGAAGACTAAAATGCAAAATGCAGCAAACCCTAACCAAGCCATTGCACTGGAAACCCAAATGGCGCCGCAACTACTTAAGCCAGCAGCAAAAAGGGGGGAGCAGGTCATTCCCACACATCAAACCCTAGCCGCAACCCAGGAAAACCCATCACCTACCATAGCTTCTTGGCGGCCGCCTCCATACCTTCTCCACCGAGACCGCACCACGAGAGATCATCATCAGTTCGTCTCCCATCACCCTCATGCCTCCACCGAAAAACCTAGCTTCTTCCCCCCTCCAACACCCAGCCATCCCATAAGATCTCCTCCGAAAACCTCCCCAGATTCACCACCGAGCTTGAGGATCCAAACACCTAGCCTAGCCGCTCCTAACCCAGATCCAAATCCCCCTCTGCAGCTGGCCATCTCCCGAGCGCCTCACTCCATCGCTTCCATGAACCAGCCCCCAAGCCGCAAAGATCCAACCTCTCCTCCCCCCAGTGGATCCGCTTCCTATCTCCCCTTTCCTATACACCAGGCCGTCCAAATCTCCTAACGCCACCATCCAGATTGCACCTTGTACTAGATCCCCTTGCTGCCGGCAGATCTGCAACATCTGCATCGTCTACGCTTGGATCTGCTACCTCTACGGTGGCCCAGTGCAGATCTGCTACTGCTTCTCCGATCTGGTACCTCTGAGGGGATCTTCACTCGGAGCTGCTACTGCTTCTACTTCTCCGGGCGGATCTGCAACACCTGCTTCTACTTCGGTTGCTCTGCTACACCTACACGGCCACCCCTTCGGTTCCTGCTCCAGATCTGCTTCCACACCTGCCTGCATCCTCTACAGACGATCTCCAACGGCGGATCTTCGTTTCTTATGGGTTGTTTCATTCCCGATCTCAGATGCCTTACTGTGATGTTTGCTTTGGATGCTTGTATGTTGGATCTGTGATATGCATGTATTTTCTGTGTGGATCTGGGAACTAGGAGTGCTTTTACATGTTCCTGTTTGTCTGAGATGTCACTGTGGAATGCTATTTACTGTTTAGATTCATTATTTTCACTTGATGCTTTAGTAGTTCTTCTAAGTTCTTAAATCTGTTAGTAGATTAAATTTCTTGCTTTGCTGCTTGTGCTATTTTCTGTCGTGTTACAGCTAATATCTCTTTAGGGTTTACTTCATGCTTGATGTTTTGTTAGGATCCGTCAGTAGAAAAGTAAAAAAAAGTATATGTTTAGTTAGTTTAATTCTGCTGTTTCTTGTAGATCTTGTTTCTTGCAGTAGTTAAGTTTGCAAGTTTGCTTATTGTCTTGACTTTTATCTGGTGTTAGTCTGTGAGCTTGCTGTGTTGGGGTAGGATATTAGTTCTAGCGCTCGCTTCTTCACGTCTGTCCCTTGCGCTCTCCTCTTCTCTCCAAGTCCTTCTTCTCCTTCCTATGGTACTATTCCCCGCATTCTCAGTACACCTAAATCTCTCTCTCTCAGTAGATTTAGTTCGTAGTCTCCTTCCTTCATCTCCCCTCTTTCCTGGCTGTGCATTAGTCTTCTTAATCTTCTGTAGACCTTTCTTTCTTCTTTTCTCTTCTCTGGTTTCTTTCTCACCTCACTTCTTTCTATAGCAGTCAATCTCTTCTTAGTCTTCTAGTCTCCTAAACCCTCTTCTTACCTCTGCACCCCCTCTTTCCCCTTAGCTCTGCTACTTATCTTTCTTTGCTTTTCTTCCCTAGTCTCTTCTGACTTTCTCCCGGTAGAATTAATTCTTAGTCGCCTCTCTTCTTTTCTCTCTTGTCCTGTCTGTTTCTTATCCCTTCCTTCTTTAGACCTTACCTTCTTTTCTTCTCTTCTGTAGTTTCTATTCTTATCTCTTGTCTTTCTATAGCAGTCATCTCATTCTCTAGCCTTCTCGTCTCCCTAACCCTATTCTTATCTCTATAATCTCTCTTTACTATTCTTTTACTCAATCTGCTAAGTGCTAGCCTACTCCCAGTCTTACTTTCTCTCTCTCTATCTCTCTTTTCCCTTAGATCCTTCTGTTTTAATTCTAATTAGTCTTTCTTCAGCCTCTCTCTCTCTCTCTCTTAGTAGGATTAGTTCTTTGGTTTCTCTTGCCCAGATAGTCTTATTCCTTTCACCTTCAGCTCCTCCCTTGCCTCTCTTCCCATCTTTTGCAGTTCTTATTTCCAGACTTAGTTAATCTAGATTCTGCATTTAGTTTCAAATTCCCTGTTCGTGCGACTTAGATTTGGTTAAGGGTTGTGTCTCCAGTAATCTAGTCCCTGTGGAGAACACAACATTCGCTGCTATCTTTGCGGCAGCCCGTTCACTTGCGGGTGTGCAGTTTTGCACGATCAACGGTCCTTAATCGACTCGAGTGAGAGTCTCCAACAACCTACCACTACATGCGAGTTTTCTTTCACACAACAAGTTATATAAATACCTTGACTAAGTGAAAACCATAGTTTTTTAGTTTTGTTTTCTAAGTAAAGTATCAAGGTTGACCCCATTGGATAGCAATATATCTAACCCATATTTTGAAAATGTAACCAACATGTCATCTAATATACTGATAAACTATGCATGAGTAAGCAATTATATCTTATACTTATTCTAAAATTCCATAATCAATCATACGAGCTATGGATATCGTTACGAAGGTGACAATAGTGAGTATAACAATTTTTCAATGTAGGATCAATGCAACAAATCAGAACAACTATCAACCTTACCAACCTAGTAATTTTACCAAAATATGCGCATGCATAATAGTTTGAGCAAACAAAATACACAGCATTGAATTATGAGATCAACATGGTCAAAGGGGCATACTTGACTTGCTATTGAACACTTGATGTTTGCTCTAGATCAATCTCGAAGCATTTTCGGCATGTCAGAATTTATTGTATAAAAGGTGGGTTCTTTTCGACTATAGCTTGGCTTTTAGCCCTAGCATGATAGCTGTGCGAATGTACCAAATACTGATAAGTTAATAAGAGGCTTTGAAAAGGTTGTCCAGACAAGCCGCATCAAAAGGCGGTAGAGAAGCTATCCTGTTCATTTGATCGAGGGAAGCCACAAGCTCAAAGGAAAGGAGACTAAAGCCAAATAACGCAAATAAATACCAAATGAATTCAAATAGAGGTTAATGTAAATATTTTTATAGATTATGAAATCTCATGATTTTTTTAAAAAATTATAAACAAGTTTCACCCAATTTGTAGTTCGTAGGAAAAGTTATGAGCATTTGAATTTAGTTTGGTTAAGAAAATCCTAAAAAAAGAAAAGGAGAAAGTGTGACGTCAAAGGTGCCTTCTTGAAATGCACTAACCTACTGAGAAAGTGTATTAAATTATACGGAAGTGCTAAACATCAGTCGGTTGTTTTTTTAATTGAAATCAGTCAGATTTTAGATCGTCCATTTTACTTTAGGATTCGTGTTCTGATCGGTCTGCAATTTTATTGTTGGTTTGTACGCGTCTGAATCCCGTCTGTTTGTAGCTAGGTCCACATACGCGCGTGTACTATTGCAGGTGTAGCGGAGTACTCAAGATGGCCTAGTCTAACTCCAGTGCAGGCGAGCGTCTGGCCCTGCTTTTTGGCTTTTTCAATCACTTTAAAATCTTCATTTTTTAATCATCATTAAATATACTTTTTACATATACAATGCTATAAAAAATAGATTTTGATGTAATTTTTTATAGAACTCACTTGTACGTAAGTATAGAACTATTTTTCCAAAATGTTTTGTTTGGTTAAATTTCCTAAGATGTTTTGTTTGGTTAAATTTCCCAAAATGTTTTGTTTGGTTTGAATGCTATGTTTTATTAAATTTCCCAAGATGTTTTGTTTGATTTTCTAAACTTTTTCTTAGAAGCATATTTTAATACAGAGTACTATCACAGCCCAATGTTTATTTGTTAATTAAAAAGGCAGCATACATTGCTTTTCTGAATCTTTTTCTTAATAGGCTTAACTAATTTGTTTGGTCAAGTATCACTACTTGTTTTGTATGCTCAGAAGCATAGTCAAATTTTATTTGATTAAATTTTCTAGTTGTTTTGTCACATAGTTATTGTTGTTTTTTGTGTCTCATGCGTTGTATGGGCCCTTTGGAAGGATGTAGATTATTTTCGGCCTGTTGTTCCTCGAAGACAATGAAAGCCCGATTAGGGAAAAGGCCATCCAGAGAAAATAAAAGCCCGTAAAAACGCAGACCGTGAAAAACATTCCTCGACCCGTTAACGTTTGCAGCCCGTTAAGCCTATCGGGTCCTTTTGTTTTTTTAATTGTGCTATTACGGAAGATGAGTTACGTGGGATTTTCATCCTACGGTGCCAAATCTGACTGATTTACTCAAAAAAATCAGTCAAATGACAAATAGACACTCACATTTTAAATTACTTCTAGTCCATAAGGAAGCAGGCCCATAACAGGCCGGTGGCTGAAAAAAACGTACCCGTTAATAATCAGAAACAGCCCAACAACTGAAAAACAAAACAACAATTGAATCAAATAACAGGAGCCATCAGATGCTGATCCAACGGAATGAAAAAGTGACTGTGTTTTCACAAAATTTCAGGCGGCTGGTGTATAGTCAGTCTTAAATTGTTGTTTTGTCATCTTCGCTATTTTCGCTATTTCAGGCGAAGATGTGTTTTCACAAAATTGAATCAAATAACAGGAGCCATCAGATGCAGATCCAACCAAAGGCATCTTCGCTATTTTCCAAATTTAAAAATCAATTTAAAGGGTTGGCCCCACATGTCATAGATTCATTAGTCTTAAATGAGATTAATCAAGTTAATCTAATCTTAAGTTGTCATCATTAGCACTAATCACCAGGACCACCTGTCATACATGTAGGACAGGGGAGGCGATGCTGGCCATGGCCGACCTCATTTGCAAGCTCGGCGGCGGCGGCAGAGGGGCACGGATGAGCTCATGGATGGAGAGTGGAGACCACGGCAAAGCATTGGGACGTGTCAGTGGCCCGAGAGGTGGACAATGGCGGCCGCATGACAGAGTTGAGCGGTGGAGGTGCCTCAGGCTAGAAGAGGGCTCAGCATGGGCACTAAAGAAGGTTGGGATCTAGCTGCTGGGATAGAACCAGGGGTTCTCCGTGAAGCTAAGGGAGGTAGCATAGGGACCTAGGGTTGTCAGAGCATAGCCAGAGGCCATGTCTTGATACGGAGCAAAACATAGCAACGGTGGCGATAGCACAATCGGCCACAAAAAGTAGAGGTAAGCAACGCATAGGGTTTAGTGGCTCACCACGAGTACGCGACAAGGTTGATGATAGCGAAGAAGGTCTGGATCAGTTGGACAGTGGTGAACAAAGGTAGCGGTGCTAGCTCGAACGGTGGCAGAGCTCCACAGTGAGAGTGAGCTGAAACAAAGTAAGTCATGAGGTTCAGCGGGGTGAGGGGATGTTGGAAAGTCCCATGGCCAAGGCGAGAGCTCACCGAAGGAGTTGGAATGACAATGGCGGTGGCAGTGATGATGGTGTCTGTGTTGTAAGGTCTTACGACCTCCCAGGACCTTTTACGACCGGTTAGAGTCGTTTACGACCGGTGAGAATCAAATACAATCGGTTCAGAGTACTTACGACCAATTCCGAACGCCTCAATCTCCTCCGATCGCTTTTTCAATGTGGTCGTAAATTTACTGTAGCAATTTACGACCGCTCTGCGATATCGCTGCCGCTGCCTTCCTTCAGCCGCTCGAGATACCGTGATCGAAACCTTCTACAATCACGCAGTGATGCTGGTGATCACTGTTCACCGTGGTCGAACACCCGTACGACCACGTTCACTTCCTTCAACGTGGTCGGAGTCGCTTCCGACCACGTTCTGGCTTCCCGGTGTAGTCGTAGCTCGTTACGACCACCTTTGACTCCTTACGACCACCTTTACCGTGGTCGTAGCCTTCCTTGCTGGAACTTTGCCGTGGTTGTAACTCCTCCCGATCACGCTTGCAGTGATCGTGAGTCCTTCCGACCACTCCTTGCACAATCACACGACAAAACAATGCTTTGTGTGTTTCCCTCCTTTTGGTATTTTCTCAATTGCTTGGTACATCGAATACATGGCTCTAAGCCTCTTTTTATACCCGGCTGTCCTACTTCAACACGGGTTCTCAATACCTACTCCGACTCTGATTCTAATATGACTTCGACTAGGTTTCCACCTACGACTCTGAATTGCGGTTGCAATTCGACTTCGATTACACCCAAATTTTGCACATGACTCTAAAACAAGATTATTTACAACATTCTCTCCCTAATCTTGTTTTTCGACTTCGATCATGCCAATCTTCTTCTTCATCTCTGAAAACTTTATTCGCCCCAGCGACTTTGTCAATATGTCTGCTTTCTGTTCTTCGGTTCTGATATAGTTGATATCGATCTTCCCCTCTTCGACACAATCTCTGATATAATGATATCTTGTGTCTATGT
Organism: Dendrocalamus latiflorus; assembly: GCA_017311315.1. Taxonomy (NCBI): domain Eukaryota; kingdom Viridiplantae; phylum Streptophyta; class Magnoliopsida; order Poales; family Poaceae; genus Dendrocalamus; species Dendrocalamus latiflorus. The sequence continues at coordinate 12,976,886 of CM029644.1, read as the reverse complement.
GTTTGCTTCTATCATGTAGAACCGGATTCTTGCTCAGTGAAATAGCCGATTTGTTATCAACCCTGAGCGTTACCTTCTGAATTTCTTCATCTGACAATTCACTCAACAGTCGAGCGAGCCAGACCCCCAGACAAGATGATGCGCTCGCTGCGATGTACTCGGCTTCACATGAAGATAATGCAACCACCTTTTGGTTCTGAGATTGCCAGCTGATCGGACTCTCCCCAAGCACAAACATTATGCCTGTCGTGCTCTTTCGATCGTCGACATCTCCCGCCATGTCGCTATCACTGTAGCCCGTCAGCTGCAACGACTTTCCACCTCCTCTCTTGTACTGAGTCCCGAGATTCAAAGTACCTTTGATGTATCTCAGGATGTGCTTCACGACATTCATATGCTCCTGAGTCGGTTTCTCCATGAAACGACTTACGTATCCGACCGCAAACGAGATGTCTGGTCGGGTGTGCACCAGATACCGTAGACTTCCGACAATGCTCCTATAAGTCGTGGCATCAACTGGTGATCCTGGGCCTGTCTTGCTCAACTTCAGATGATTCTCCATTGGGGTTTGACATGGATTGCACTCTTCCATACTCGACTTCTCCAGAATCTTTCGAGCATATCCCGACTGACAAAGTGTTATGCCGTTGTCGGTTTGATTTACTTCAATGCCGAGGTAGTAGCATAGAGGTCCCAAATCGGTCATTTTGAACAGCCTCTTCATCTCTTCTTTAAACCGCTTGATCTCCTTCGAACTCAATCCAGTAATGATCAAGTCGTCCACGTAAACGCCCACGATCAGTCTGTTCTTCGCATCTCCCCTCGTGTACACAGCATGTTCAGAGTTGCTTCTTCTGAACCCGAGTGCCGTTAGACTTTTGTCAAGCTTCAAATTCCATGCTCGTGGTGCTTGCTTAAGTCCGTAGAGAGCTTTGTTCAGCTTCAAGACTTTCTCGGCTTGCTCCTTGGATTGAAAACCCGGCGGTTGAGAGACATAAACTTCCTCCTTAATGTCTCCGTTCAAGAACACCGTTTTCACATCCATGTGGTGAATCTCCCATCCACCGTTTGCTGCCAATGCAAGAAGTAGTCGTATAGTCTCCATACGAGCTACTGGGGCAAAGACTTCTTCGTAGTCGATGCCTTGTTTTTGAACATACCCTTTCGCCACAAGTCGTGCTTTGTGTTTTACGACTTCTCCCTTGGAATCCTTCTTTACCTTGAAGATCCACTTTAAACCGATTGCTCGATGACCCTTTGGCAAATTGGTGAGTTCCCATGTGTCATTCTCTTCAATCGACTTCAGCTCTTCCTGCATAGCTACTCTCCAGTATGCATCTCCCTTTGCTTCTTCATAGCTTCCAGGCTCTTCTGCAGTCGTGTAAAGCAGTAGCTCTTCAGACTGCACTGGTTCAGTTTGTGCATAAATCTCACTTATGCTTCTCATCTTCGGTATTCTATCGCTCGAATCTTCTTCATCAGACTCTTCTTCATTTGGTGAGACTTCCTGATCATCAGCACCGGTCGAATTTTGGCTTTGAGATGTGGTCGTAGCTTCTTCCGTATTGTCAGCATCGACTTCTTCGACTTCGAAGGTTACCCACTTCGACATGTCTTTCTCAATGTCCTCGTGTTCTTCCCACTCCCAATGTTTGTTCTCTTCGAAGACCACGTCTCTGCTCACATGAATCTTCTTTTCGACCGGATCATAGCACCTGTACGCCTTGGTGCCTGGTTCCGAGCCAAGATAAATCATTCGTCTGCTCCGATCATCCAGCTTCTTCAGATAAGTCGATGATCTCACATGTGCCAAACAGCCGAAGACTTTCAAGTGATCGACGTTCGGTTTTCTCCCCGACCACAACTCGTATGGAGTAACTCCATCCAACGACCGTGTGGTCGCTCGATTTAGCAAATAGACCGCATGTCTTACGGCTTCTGCCCAAAACCTCCCGGGCAGGTATCGACTCTTTAGAAGACTTCGTGCGGTTTCGACTACGGTTCGGTTTCTTCTCTCTACGACTCCGTTTTGTTGAGGCGAGTACGGAGCCGTGAAGAACCTTGCAATGCCCTTCTCTTCACAGATTGAGTCAAACTCTTTGTCGAGAAATTCTCCTCCTCGATCAGACCTGACCGCTTTTACCCTCTTGTCGACTTCGTTTTCGGCAAGAGCAATAAACTTCCGAAAATTCGACTTTGCCTCATCCTTGCTCTTCTGCATGTACACCCACGTGGCTCTGGAGTAGTCGTCCACGACTAGCATGAAGTACTGGTTTCCAGCATCGGTGCGGGGTTTGATCGGTCCGCATAAGTCGACGTGAACTAGCTCGAGTGGTTGTGAAGCTCTAAACTTTGTTTGCTGTGGGAAGCTGCTACGAGTTTGTTTCGCCACCAGACAACCTTCGCAGACTTGCTCTGGGTGGTTGATTTTCGGTAATCCGACCACCATCTCTTTCTCTGCCATTGCTCTGAGACTTTGGAAGTTTATATGACCAAATCTCTCATGCCACAGCCAGGCGGGATCTTCAATTTGGGTCTTCAAACACTTCTGCTTGCATGTTTCGATCTTGATCTTGTACAAACGGTTCACAGTCCGTTGTACCTTCATCAGCAGACGTTCGCTGTGGTCGAACACCTTCAGATAGTTGCCTTTGAGCTCAATTCGACAATCTTCTTCAGTCAATTGTCCAAGGCTTATGATATTGCTCCGAAGATTCGGTATGTAATATACATCCGAGAGCTTTCTTCGACTTCCATCTTTGCATTGCATCAGGATTGTGCCTCTCCCTTTTATCTGAACAGTAGAGCCGTCTCCGAACTGTACTTTTCCGAGCACACTCTTATTTAATTCGTAAAACATCGAGTACGTACCCGTCATGTGGTTGCTGGCTCCGTTGTCGAGGTACCACTCTCCCGTCTGCTCCATCAGACTTGGAAATACCTTCTCCTCGTTTAACAGAACCATTGTCGGTTCGTCTACAGTGCAGAGCGACAACAGCAGTGTCGGCTCCTTGTGTTCTGTAGTTTGTGCCAAGTTTGCTTCCTCCACCTTCTTCTTGCCCCGATAATTCGCAGCATAGTGACCATACTTCTTGCAGTTATGGCACTGGATGTGGCTCCGACATTCGGCTGCGTAGTGCCCAAACTTCTCGCACGTGTAGCACTGGATATCAGATTTGTCGGTATGATGGTCGCCGCCTCCACGACCACCTCCTCGACCACTTCGTCCACGACCTCTCTGATCGTAGCCTCGACCTCGTCCATGAGACGCACCGCGGCCGGTCGATGTGCCACGACCACGACCACGACCGCCCCTCGATGACGAGTCTCCTCGGTCTTCTTTTACGAGCAGCACTTGCTGTCCGTTGTCTTCTTGATAACTCTTTAGGAGCTGCTCATGTGCTTTGAGCGCTCCGGTTACCTCCTCAATCTTCATCTTCGAGAGGTCTTGCGAGTACATGAGTGTAGTCACGACTGGAAGAAACTTCTCTGGCAGTACTCGCAAGTACTTCTTCACCGCCACTTCATCTTTTAGCTCGTCGCCGAGAGATTTGATCTCATTTACGACTTCATTGAATCGACCAGAGAACTCCTCCACGGTCTGACTCTTCCCCATCTTCATGGCTTCAAACTCACTTCTTAAGGTTTGAAGTCGAACCTCCTTCACTCGATCTACTCCTTCATGCATGGTTCGCAGAGTAGTCCAGACTTCCTTCGCTGTCTCCTTGCCGACTAGCTGCCGCATCATTGAGTCGGGTACAGCTTGATAGATCGCTGCCATCGTCATCTTGTCGAGACGATCATCGAGGACCTTGTCCTTCTCCTTTGGTTCGACCGCACCCCAGACGCCTTGTGCGATCATGTTGACCTTCATCTTCATCGCCCAGACCGGATAGTTGTCCGAACTGAGGATCAGGTACTGCAGCGACACGCTCTGCTTCGCCGTGTCAGCCATGTTTAACCACGGCTCTGATACCAATTGTTGTAAGGTCTTACGACCTCCCAGGACCTTTTACGACCGGTTAGAGTCGTTTACGACCGGTGAGAATCAAATACAATCGGTTCAGAGTACTTACGACCAATTCCGAACGCCTCAATCTCCTCCGATCGCTTTTTCAATGTGGTCGTAAATTTACTGTAGCAATTTACGACCGCTCTGCGATATCGCTGCCGCTGCCTTCCTTCAGCCGCTCGAGATACCGTGATCGAAACCTTCTACAATCACGCAGTGATGCTGGTGATCACTGTTCACCGTGGTCGAACACCCGTACGACCACGTTCACTTCCTTCAACGTGGTCGGAGTCGCTTCCGACCACGTTCTGGCTTCCCGGTGTAGTCGTAGCTCGTTACGACCACCTTTGACTCCTTACGACAACCTTTACCGTGGTTGTAGCCTTCCTTGCTGGAACTTTGCCGTGGTTGTAACTCCTCCCGATCATGCTTGCGGTGATCGTGAGTCCTTCCGACCACTCCTTGCACAATCACACGACAAAACAATGCTTTGTGTGTTTCCCTCCTTTTGGTATTTTCTCAATTGCTTGGTACATCGAATACATGGCTCTAAGCCTCTTTTTATACCCGGCTGTCCTACTTCAACACGGGTTCTCAATACCTACTCCGACTCTGATTCTAATATGACTTCGACTAGGTTTCCACCTACGACTCTGAATTGCGATTGCAATTCGACTTCGATTACACCCAAATTTTGCACATGACTCTAAAACAAGATTATTTACAACAGTCTGTGGTGCACAACATTGGATTCAGAAGAGCAGAACATGGTGAAAGTGACCATTGTGTGGTCAGAGATGCACCGGTGACGAAGTTGCATGGCAGTGACGGTGGCGATAGAGAGCTTCACAACAATGGCCCACCTCGGAGAAAGAGGGCTACAAAGGAGGACGGGAACGGATTTAGGAGAGTATGGGGATGGTGAAAATTCGTAGTCAGAACCTTACTGGAGATGGAACTACGGATCGGTGATGGTGGTGGCCAGAGTTTAGGAAGACAAGCTTGATCTAGTGAATCACCGCAAGGATGGAGAAATTGATTGAGGGGATTCCAAATCAAAGGGATTTGGTGTGAAGTGATGCGGACATAAGTCTAACAGCTCACAAGGATGGACGTTAGCCACGGCAGAGTGCGGCGGCAAGCGCACATGAGAGTCGAGGACAATAGTGTCCTTTCGGGTAGCTCGGTGAAAGAAACGATCTGCAACCGGGCAAAATGGAAGCGGCAAGGAATGAGGAGGGAGATGACGCTCTTGGCTAGGCTTAAAAGGGCGAGTTGAGGCGAGAGTACTCATGGGTTGTCATGGTGAAGTGAGAAGAATGGGCGGTGGAGCGGGATTCACACCGAGCGGAGGTAACAGAACGGGGAAAGGAGTCGAGGGATAGGACGAGTCTGCGCAACGGGCAGGGAGCATGAGCAAGGGAGCTTGGCTACTAGCGCAGAGGGAATCCCTACACGGGCGCGGCGTGGTGCTGGCAGCTGGCTCAGTGCTGGTGAATGAGCGAGCGCAAGGTGGAAGAAGGCTCCAGATGGTGGGTCCCGAGCCCATGCGGCAGAGAGAGAAACAGCGAGAAAGAAGGCACATAGCGGAGAAACGATTTCATGCCGGGGGAAAAGGCCGGGCTGGGCGATGGCAAACAGGCCGCTACTGAACCGGAGCAAGAACTAGCTGGGCCGAGAGGGAGAAATTCCGCCCACAAACGAAATCAGATTTTTAAATTCCTTTCAAATTGATTTAATTACAGAAATGAAGTTTAAATTTTAAAATTAGCAAACCAACTCCGAAAATTAAGAAAAATTTTGGAGAGCACATTAGATTATTTGGAACGCAACTAAATTATTTCCATGCTCTGTTCATGTTTTATTTAATTTTTAAAATTTAAAAGCTGCTGTGAAATTTACGGAAACGATTTATTTAATACTGAAAATTTTTGGAAGATGATAAAAAATTAGAAATACACATTTGAAATTGTTTAAGTTGATTTAAGAAATGTTGGGACAATGCATACGTGTGCGTGCCTCCACCAAACTTTTGGAGACTTTGGTAAAAAAGGAGTGCCACAAATTGGCACGAAGACTAGTCCACATTTATTACCGGATGTGTGTACTTTTGGACTTCAAGTTCTACAGTCCAGCTTACCCATTAGACTAGAGCACTACGAACATAATAGCTTACCCTCTACTGTTCCCGGAATAGCGGATCCCATTTATTCGACAAGGATATCATAATTTTCCTTCTGTCTTAGCCTTGAAGATTATTTTTTCTAATATTGAGTGACCAAATGGACTACTTCATATGAGGTGTATCTAATTCAACTCCTCATCTCATACGCTGTGCAATATGGTCTTCAAAATTTCAGAAAAAATAGTGCAGAAGGAAGGCCGTTGTAAATTACCTAGTGTCAATTTAAATTTTGGACAAGTTCTCAATAATTTTTCATGTGCGTGCCTAGTGGGTTGTCTTGCGTAGACTATTACAAAAAAAAACACTACCCATTTATAATCAGTTCCCATCAATAAAAAGGGTTTTGTTAAACATCATTCGGATGTTTTCTTTCTAACTGTCATCCAGATTTATGACCATTAGATTAGAGATCCAATAGCCATGAATTCTTCCCCCCCTCCTTGAATTCTACTCCCTCCCCATTGGAAAAAAATATCCCCTTCAAAAACAAGAAACCCCTTAATCTCTAATCCAAAAGTCACAAATTTAGATGATAATTAGGAAGAAAATATCCGGTAATGCCTAGACACTTCCAATAAAAAATGTGCTGTGATCATAGTTCTGCTCCACCCCTTTTACTTTACTAAGCAAGAGCCTTCTGGTGTAGCAAGGAGGACCATCTGAATCAAGCGTTTAGTCGATTTGTTCGTTAGCCTTGGATATATACACCAAAGGAAAATAAATCAAATAATATCAGTCATAGAATTATGCTATAGGAAGATCACTAGGTGATTCTTTTTCGTTTCTTTTCTTTCTTTTTTTTGCAGAACAAACACTAGGTGATTCTGAGAAAACTGAGGACAAATGAACAAATCTCAATAATTGTCGATATTAATTGCTTGATGCATATACGGAGATCGATTAAAGAAGCAAGCGACGTCTACTGCCTAGCTAGGTAGGTAGCGTGTCGCCGGGCTCCAGCGCAAAACATAAACGGCAAAGAAGACACGGTGCAAGCTCCAGTACATACTGGATTACTGGATGTCCTTGCATCTTCTCTGTTATCAACAAAAATCAATACCATGTCCTCCAACATGAAGCATATGCTCACGCTTCTACAACTCCTCTTCCTTAGCCTTAATCTAGCAGCCTTCACTACCGGCGACGACCAATTCGTCTACTCTGGTTTCTCTAGTGCTAAGCTCGCCGTCGACGGTGCAACCACGGTCACATCAGACGGCCTCCTCGAGCTCACCAACGGCACGGACCAACTGAAGGGCCACGCGTTCTACCCGACTCCACTGCGCTTCGTCAGGTCGCCCAACGGAACGGTTCAGTCCTTCTCCACCTCCTTTGTGTTCGCCATCTTGTCCGTCTACACTGACCTAAGTGCCCATGGCATGGCCTTCGTCGTGGCACCAAGCAGAAACTTCTCAGCCGCGTTGCCTGGCCAGTTCTTGGGCCTCACGGATATCCAGAGCAACGGCAACGACAGCAACCACTTCTTCGCCGTCGAGCTCGACACCATCCAGAACAAGGAGTTCAATGACATCAACGCCAACCATGCCGGCGCCAACGCAAACGGTCTCAGATCATTGCAGTCCTACTACGCTGGCTACTACGATGATAAGGACGGTAACTTTCGCAACTTGAGTCTGATTAGCCGCGAGGCCATGCAAGTGTGGGTGGACTACGACGACAAAGATGCACAAATCACTGTGACGATGGCTCCCCTCAAGGTTGCCAGACCTGTAAAGCCATTGTTCACATACATATATAACCTCACACCGGTGGTTACAGATGTCGCATACGTCGGCTTCTCCTCCGCGACTGGCACAATCAATGTGCGACATTACGTGCTTGGCTGGAGCTTTGCAATGAATAGCCCTGCTCCGGCCATTGACATTGCTAAGCTACCAAAGCTGCCACGCATCGGCCCGAAACCACGATCCAAGGTATTGAACATCGTTTTGCCAATAGCAACTGCAGCATTCGTCCTCATTGTGGTCACCATTGGTTTTCTACTAGTAAAAAGGCATTTGAGGTATGCCGAGCTGCGAGAAGATTGGGAGGTTGAGTTCGGACCACATCGGTTCTCGTACAAGGATTTATTCCATGCAACGGAAGGATTCAAGAACAAGCACTTATTAGGCATTGGAGGATTTGGGAGGGTGTACAAGGGTATCCTTCCAGTGTCTAGATTGGAAATTGCTGTGAAGAGGGTGTCACATGACTCAAAGCAGGGAATTAAGGAATTCATTGCGGAGGTCGTTAGCATCGGCCGTCTCCAACATCGCAACCTCGTGCCGTTACTTGGGTACTGCCGACGAAGAGGTGAGCTATTTTTAGTGTATGAGTACATGCCGAATGGAAGTGTTGACAAGTACCTACACGGTAAAGAAGACAAACCCATTCTGAATTGGACTCATAGGTGGCGTATCATCAAAGGCATTGCATCTTGCTTGGTCTATCTCCATGAAGAGTGGGAGAAAGTTGTCATCCATCGGGACATCAAAGCAAGTAATGTCCTTCTTGATAGTGACATGAACGGACGACTTGGTGACTTTGGCCTTGCAAGGTTATACGACCACGACACTGATCCACAAACCACGCATGTGGTTGGAACAATAGGATACCTAGCTCCAGAGCTAGGACATACTAGCAAGGCAACCCCTCTTACTGATGTGTTTGCTTTCGGCATGTTCATTCTTGAAGTTACCTGTGGGCAAAGGCCTATCAATCAAAGCTTAGAAGATAGCCAACTAATGTTGGTCGACTGGGTGCTTGAGCAATGGAACAAAGGATCACTCCCTGAGACAGTGGATAGACGGCTTAACGGCAACTACAATGTTGATGAGGCGTGTTTGGCTATAAAGCTAGGACTATTGTGCTCTCACCCATTCGCTAATGCAAGACCAACTATGCGGCAAGTCATGCAGTACCTTGACAGTGACAAGCCATTGCCGGAGATGACACCAACAGATTTAAGCTTTCACATGATGACCATAATGCAGAACGAAGGATTTGACCAATACATCATGGCAGATCCTTCATCCACGGCGAGCACTGGCACAACATCTGCCCTTTCAGTCGGAAGGTGACATTTGTGGCCTTCAGTGCAGTGTTGATTCGGGTGCTTGTTTAATTGTCCCCTTTAGTACGCCAACATATAATGGATGCCATGTAAAACTATGACGAAGTGTAATAATATAGTATGAAAAGACCTATTTCTAGGTGGGAATTATATGTGCTTGTAAGTTTGTGTTTTCAGTGGAAAAGTGTGTGTCTATATTTTGTGAAGCCTTAGTCTCTGCAAAATTTCTAAAAGGTGTAGTGGACACAAACGCGTGTGTAAACGTTTGTGGTATGAGTATGGTGTGCGTCCTCCATGTACTCTCTCATTTTACACAATCATAATTGTACTGTCCAAGTAACTTGACAGCGAAGTTTCTCCTCTTTAGGGTAATCTCATATGTCAACATTGAAGAAAAATCTGTCACCAGATGGTTACGACCGGCACTTGCTTCCATCTATTCTTTTCTGTTTCTATAGTCTAACCATCTTTTATTGAATCTTGACATTATCAATTACTTTTGAACTTTGATATCAACGCCGTAAGGCATAAGCCAAAGCTCGCCTTTTCCTGGGGACAACGTAATCCTGGGCTATTGCCTATTGGTTCCTGTCGAAATCAGGCAACCAGTTTCCTCACTAAACGGTTAGCTGCCAAAAAGGTGTTCATCAACTCCGGCACCAAATTTTAAGATTTTTTAGGAACAAAATTGGCCCAACTAGCGACACATTGGCCTTCAATTGCACTCATAGATGGTGACATCTCATTGATGCCCCGAACTCGATTCCGCATAAGCACAAAAACAGCGAGCTTTTGAGGCCGTACTTAACTGAAGCTCAACGATTGGGCCGAAAGGTGAGAGAAGACCTAGTGCTGTAAGTGAAAATTTAGGAAAATTATCAAAATGCCATTTGAAACAATATTAGTGGTCATTTCAAAAGAAGAATGTAAGAAAATTTTATGGCACGTGGACGAAATGAAAATTATCAAAATGCTTGAAACAATATAAGTGGCTATTTGAGACTACGTCTCTGGGGACCACGTCTCTGTTCGTCATTTAAAACAACAGCATTAAAATTTCATCAAAATGAATGCTATTTCTGTTTCCTGTACCCTGTCCGTTCATTCTTATTTGACGCTTTAGGAGTGGAAAAGTCTTATTTCTATTTGATGTTATAGGATTTAGAGGAGAGACATTAGGACAACTTCCTAAAGTTCCCGTACCTAATTTAGTATACGCTATATTTTACAACACTCGGGTTCTTTTGTTTCATATTCAGGAGAGCCAAAAAAGTTTGCACTTCCAAACTTTGACATCTTTGGCCGCTGTTTAGTTTGATGGAAATTGTTTTTATAAGGTTCCATTTTGATTGGCTATCTAATTCAAATTTGGACCAAATGTGGGCCAAAAAGCATGCACCAATTTGACCGCCAAGAATTTAGTAATGCCAATGTTTGGCCTGGTTTTCATGTGCTTGATTTGGGCACAAACCAAACTGGACCTTAATTTCTTTGAGCACTAATAATAAAGACGTGAGAAACAAACTAATTTAATGAGGTAGCAACAGACACGAATTTAACAACACACATAGTTATTATTTTTAGGCATTTTCAGGAAGCGACGGGCATCTTATGAGTGGGTTATGGGGCTGTGGAAGCATATATACCCAAGCGGCTATAGTACGCCAACATATAATGGATGCCATGTAAAACTATAACGAAGTGTAATAATATACTCCCTTCGTACTTTTTACTTAACATTTTTTATTTTTTATGGTTTTTAATATACAATTTTAACCGCTAATTTTTATAATTTTATGCTAAGATATGCTAATAAAATTATAATATTATAAAAATATTTTAACGACAAATCTAATGACATAATTTTTGTATAGCCAATTTGGATAGTTTTAAATCTATTGGTTGTCAAGTTTGACGGCATAAATCCTAGGAAATCAAGTAAAAAAGAACGAAGAGGGTAGTACGAAAAGATCTATTTCTATGTGGGTATTATATTTGTTTGTAAATTTGTGTGGTTAGTGGAAAAGCGTGTGTCTATGTTTAGTGAGGCCTTATCATCTCTGTAAAATTCCTAGAATATATAGTAGAAATAAACGCATGTGTGTGTGCGTTTGTGGCATGAGTGTGATGTGTCCTCATGCACTCTCTCACAAAAAATACTTTTGCACGGCATGAATATACGCCCCCCTAAAAATATGGGATCTACACTTTACTTCAACATTTTAAATGGCACAAAAACAGCAAGCTTTTGAGGTTATACTTAACTGGAGCTCTACGTTGGGCCGAAAGCACAGAAAAGTTTTAGTGCTGTAAGTGAAAATTTAGGAAATTTTTAAAATACCAATTGAAAAAGAGTCATGCTAGCACACAGTATATCGTTAGAAAGGATTCCTACAGTACAAGTAAGTTTCACTGGGTTTCATCTAATTTTCATGGGTTTCATATAAGGTTTTGAAGAATTTCAAACATGCTTTATGAAACTTGGTCAACTTGGGTAGTAAACCTCCTGAAACTTTATAAAACTTAGAAATAAAACATAATCAACTTAGGCATGAAATCTCCTGAAACTTAATGAAACACTATGAAACTTAGTCATGAAACCTCCTAAAACTTTATAAAAACTCATTAAAACTTAGGGCGTGTTTGGCCGGGCTCAGCTTCTCTCTTTTTGGCCCTGAAGACTAGCTTCTAGAGAGCCAACTGCTGAAGAAGTTGGAGCCCTAGAATTTAGAGTGTTTGGCCTGAATTACAGCTTCTGAGCTATAGCTCCATTGACAGCTTGTGAAATTTTCATGTTGCCCTTACATTGTTGCCTCCAGGTCCAACAAATGCTTCTTGCCATGAATCCAGAAGCATCAGCCACAGATATGTTTCAAATTGGCACAAGGGGACAGTGAAAGAAACAGAGTTGAACTCTACAGCGATTCAGTGGATACCGAAAGGAACATCTATACACTAACAAGCAGCTAGAACAAACCAAAAACATACCATTTGAATTCTGAAGAAAATAAATTTGCTAACTAATTATTACAAACGTCTTTCTCTGTTAGGTACTGAAACACTACATCCATACTGTTGAATCCCAAGAGGACTAACTGTATTCGACAAAACAACTGGAACATGCAGGCCACATCTATATTGGTTACTGTACATGACATCAGAATCAACCAATCTCATATACTACAGACTGCAGTTGCAGCCGGTTCCTAACACACATACTCCAGTTGCAGCCCGTTCCTAGAACACAAAATCTAATTGCACCCAATTCCTAGAAGATTGGTTGTAAGCAATGACCCATTTATTTAGAAACTAAAGATTTGGAAGAACAAAAAAAATGCAGAACTTTAACTATCGAAGCCCTGAGCAAGAATACAGAATGACAACAACACAAGCTGTAGGGTTTGTATCTTTTTTAACAAAGTGGAACTCAAATCAGTGAATCCAACGCCATAAATATATGAAACTAAACATGAACACATGGTACCCACAAGTTTCTTGTCGGACCTAGATTTTGTCAATCCGGAATTCTCTGTGATTCCTGCACTATTCCCTGGATCAGTAGATTGTTCTCACAGATACATTACTATATATCAAAGTACATATCATGTGATAGAGTAAATGATACAGAAATAAACTTACACATGGGCCATTCAGGCCGAAATCATTAGAGGTAACAGCAGAAATGGAACTCCATACAGGTGGGACTCTTAGAACACGCCCACAGGAAGCCAACTGGGGTTCACGACCTAGTTTTTGGCCTCATCATCTTTCAGCTTTGTCAATTTCCCTTAGATGACCACAGGACTTAACTTTATCCTTCTTATTGATTGAATGATAGTAATTGAGCAAGAATAAGTACAACAGTACTCAGCAAGCCACCACACAGAATGCAGTAATACTAAATGCAACACTGTCATGGGAGACTTGATGTTCTTTTATTTATGGAAACACCATCATTTTGAGATATAATCATAGGAAATTCCTGAGACTTAGCATTTTTACTGAACCATTGCTTATAAGGATTGTAAGAGTGTGCAATGATAATAGTAGTTCAGGTTCCATCCAACTATTACGGAGCATGGTTATATCCACCAAATGCTAGTTTTGTTTTTACATCCACCCGTTATAATCACTATGTTACGTCCACCTAGGGCAATTCAAATTCAGGGCAAAACCCACCCGACAAGTTTTCATCCCATCTATAAAGCTTTTTGAAATAGATACTAACTCGAGTAAGTTCCCATGTCCGCCTTTGACCGTGAGCATGACTGTTTGAACAATTTATACTTTAAGGAGATTATACATTTTATCCACAAGAGACAATCAGCCTGTTTTACGCACATAATTCCTTGGTCATATAAATCAAGTAGATCATCACACAGATTTTTAGAAATACCTCACCCCTTTACCATCTCACCCATATGGGCTTATCCCTCACACAGTGGGTTCCATAAGTTGTGCGAGAAGTTACACCCCCAACGAGTAGTGTAGCTAGACTACAACTTTCCACAATGACTAGGTGCGGCAGGCAAACATCACCTTTCAGCACAACCTACACTCATTCAACAATATTGGCTAGGTTCATCTCACTGAAGTATCATAGCAACATAAAATTGAACCAATGCCATACTACTCACAGTTCAATAAATTGGACAAACTACTGAATGAGACATAGCCAGGATTCTTCTCCTACAAATTTGCACACAAAGCAGCATGAACTTGTGAGAAGCAAGGAGAGAGGAGTCGGTACTGACCTTGGAGAGTAGAGCTGTCCTTGGTGGGGAGTAGGGGGGCAGTGGAGTCGAGGGACAAGTGGCCAGGCCTCAACATCATGGACGGGAAGGTGCCCGGCAAGCGACCACCAGGGTCGGTGATGCTCCCGCGCATGGCATCAGGGGGGCTGGGCAGGGCACCGAAGCTGGGGAGGGGCCTAGCCATGGCCGCCGATGGCAGGGAGAAGCTCCTGCTTGCACCGCCTCGCATGTGTGGCGGTGGGGAATGGATAGGCTTCATGAATGAGTAGTTGATATGAGTGGTAAAATGGGTGTAATTTTGTGCAACCATGTGCCCACAAACACAAGCAAAACGGGAAGAGCTGTTGGAGCGAGTGAGATGACACATCACACATGCTGGCGTCTAGGAGCTCCGCTCCTACACATCCGTGTCAGAGCCCAGCATCAAAGCTGAGGCGTTTGGCCAGGGACCGACTTCAAAGTCCAAACCTCTAGTTTCGAAGCCTAGCTAAATGCCTCCTTAGAGTTTAACTTCATGAATCCACTACAAAAGACTTTATGAAACATCATGAAACACCATAAAATCTTTATGGGCAAAGTCCGTAGGACCTCCTAATCATGTACAACTCAATCTTTGATTGTATTAGACTCGAACTCCTAAAAAGAGGAAACTAAAATCTTTTATCCTAGACGAATTTGAAGATAAGTCCTTGTCCGTTACGTAGTCCTTGAAATAAGCTTTCCAATAAGTCCAAGATCACCTTAATCGGACTCCGTATGCGAAAGTTGTTGTCCTTTAATCACAAGGAATCCCTTCCAGTTTGCGCTGTAAGTCGTTATGACCATGTTGAGGTTTGCTTCAACTACGTCCATACCCTCTTTACGACCACACATCTTCTATCAATATTGGCTTGGACCTCGAATAGCAGCCGTTACCTTCATAGTCATTCGAGCTACAAGAGGATCGGACGGTCATAAGTCGTAGTCGTAGTGGCATAGTGATCGTAGCGACGCAGTGGTCATAAGTCGTAGTCGTAGTGGTGTAGTGGATGTAAGTCATAGGCGGTGTCATGGTCAAAGATATGATCAGATTATTCCGAATACCTCCAAGTCAATCAAACGGCTGCAAGCATCTCTAGCCAATCCAACGGCGAGATCATCCGACCTGGTCCGAACGCTACCACCAAGTTCGAACGTCACTGTTGCTATTGATTGTTAAAACCTGATCAAACATCACAAAATGAACGAACATTTGGAGCGGTCCGAATGTCTCCATGGCGATCACGTGGTCCGTTGAAGATTGGACAATACAATCATTCGGAGCGGTCCGAACGTCTCCGAAGCATCTAAGCGTCCAACGCTGATCGCACGGCACGAACAGTCGAAACCATTCGGACTGGTTTGAACATTCTGAAGGTCTTGAGAGTGCCCAATGTGGATTGAATGGTCCTGAATACATCTAAGGTCGATTCGACGTGACAATGAGGACTTGAACATGTCTTTCCTTGCTTGACTCCAAGTATTTCTTCTCCATCAGCTCCTCCATGGCTCCAATTCTAAAAGCTTCACATCATTCAAACCTGAGAAAGCACAACACATTGGAATGAGGTAGTAACCAATTCTCACGTAAATTATAACCAAATTCAATTATGAGTGAATTCACTTGTCGATTAATTTGTTTAGCTCATGCTTGTGTAATCGATCCAATTGGTGTCTTCGAGATATCCTCATCATCATACCCCTCTTGGAAAGGAGTCGTCCTCGACTCTGATTCTTCCAGACCCAAGAATAGTGATAAATCAACAACATTGAATGTTGAACTCATAGCATAATCATCACCCGGAAGCTCGATCTTGTATGCATTGTCATTGATCTTCTTAAGCACTCTGAATGGACCATATCACCGAGGCATCAATTTTGACTTACGTTTTTCCAAAAAGAGTTCTTTGCATAGATGCACCTAAACCAAATTTGTTAGCACGAAATAAGAACCCATCGTGAATATGAAATTTGTCCCATCCTTTTCCATCTTTGCATTTATAATATGGTTCTGAGAATTCATGGTCAGAAGCATATAAATGTTTCAAGCTCTCTAAACCAGGAACTTTTACTTCCAATTAAGTTAACAGCACATTCTTTCTAGATAAAGCATCAGCTACCACTTCTCTTTTCCTTTCTTGTATCTAACGAAAAACAGAAAAGTTTCAATGAATTCTACCCACTTAGCATGTTTACAGTTCAGTTTAGCTTGGCTCTTTAAATATTTCAAACCTTCATGATCAAAGTGGACAACAAATTCTTTAAGTCAAAGATAATATTGCCAAGTTTCAAGCACACGCACTAAAGCATACAATTCTTTATCATACATAGGGTAGTTCAATTGAGCTCCTCCTAGCTTCTCACTGAAATATGCTACTGGTTTCCCTTCTTGCATTAGAACACCACCAATTACTATTCCCCTAGCATCACATTTAATTTCAAAAGTCTTAGTGAAATCAGGCAAGGTGAGCAATGGTGCTTCAATTAATCATTTCTTTAATTCTTGAAAGGCTTTTTCTTGTGACGCACCCCATTCAAACACGACACCTTGTTTCATTAACTCATTTAAGGGTGTAGCAATGGTGCTAAAATCTTTAACAAAAAGCTAGTGAAAGCTAACAATACCATGAAAACTTCTGATTTGACTAACATTCACAAGTGTAAGCCAATTCTTAATCGCTTTAGTTTTTGATTCATCTACTTCAATGCCTTGTCCAGAAACAACATAGCCTAAAAACACAACTTTATCGGTGCACAAAGTGCATTTGTCAAGATTAGCACACAATTTGTCACTTCTAAGTACGTCTAGCACTTGCCTAATATGCTCAGTGTGTTCATCCATCGTTTTACTATAGATCAATATGTCATCAAAGTATATCGCAATAAATTTGCCAATGAATGCTCTTAAAACATGATTCATTAATCACATAAATGTACTAGGTGCATTAGTTAAACCAAATGGCATTACTAACCACTCATACAATCCAAATTTTGTTTTAAAAATAGACTTCCATTCATCACCAAGTTTCATCCTAATCTGATGGTACCCACTTCTCAAATCAATTTTAATGAATACGGTAGCACTACTAAGTTAATCTAGCATATGATCTAACCTAGGAATAGGATAACAATATCTAATAGTGATGTTGTTAACGTTACAACAATCAACACACATTCTCCATGTACCATCTTTCTTAGGAACAAGATTACGGGAACTGTGCAAGGACTAAGACTTTTGCGTATATACTCTTTCTCAAGTAGTTCTTGCACATGGCATTGAATTTCTTTAGTTTCCTCCGGATTGGTATGGTCTGGTGGATGGTTTGGAAGTGACGCGCTGGGAACTAGATCAATTTGATGCTATATTCCGCATAATGGTGAAAATCCCGATGCAATCTCCTCCGTAAACACGTCTTCAAAGCTCTGCAAAAGAGAGAAAACACCACTAGGAAGAGAGGTCAAGTAATTAGTAGAAAGCAAAATAGTTGTATCTTTGTACACAAGCACAAAGTGCATATTTGATAGGTCCTTCCTCACATTTCTCAACATAACCTTCCCTCCCTCACTTTTACTTTCTCCTCTCATGTTTGGCTTGTGGCTCTCACTCATTGTTGTGTGCTAATCTCTCTCTTTTTTTCTTTTTACCTTCATTTTCAGCAAGCTTCTTTTATTGTAATTCAGCATGGATCTGACTAGAAGTTATTGGATTAAACTCTTTTGTCTTTCCCTTCCACTTAAAAGCATATCGGTTGGAATGACCATCATGTTGCACACTTCTATCGTATTGCCATGGCCTTTCTAACAGCAAATGGCACATGGTCATAGGCACCACATCATACTCGATGGTGTCCTCATAGCCGCCAATCTTGAAGGTAATATGCACCACAAATGAACCTTCACATCCCCACATTCGCTAAACCATTGCACATGATATGGTCGTAGATATTTCATCATGTTTAAACCAAGTTTCTCACATAATTCAACACTAGCCAAGTTATGACAACTACCTCCATCAATAATAAGTTTAATTACCTTATTGTTTACCTTGGCTGGTGTTTGAAACAAGTTGAATCGCTACAGGTGTGCACCTCCTTCTTATGCAAGCAACTTAAATTTTTGGTGACTACTAGTGCCTCTCCCATTTCATAACTCAATACATCAACCTCTTCATGGTCATCCGATGCATCTTCATATCTCTCCTTTTCATGGCTGAGCTCAACCTCATCTTTTCTTGCTTATTCATATTCTCTATCTTCCATCACAAGTATAACTCGGTTGTTGGGACATTCTCTAGAAATATGGCCATGTCCCAAACACTTGAAACATTCAATTTCCCTACTTTTTGTTGCAGTGCCGATTGAAGGTGTAGGGAATGGAGTTGCCTTCTTCTCACTTGATGTAGGTGCTGTTTTTGTAATTGAAGAAGGATGAACATTAGTGTTGGAAGTAGTATTAGCTGCAAATGTACCTCATCCCAAATTGAATCATGCTTTGGTGGCATTGGTTGAGGATGATGGCATCTTCAAGTTAAAAGAAGCTGCCCTTGGCACTAGTTTCCCATCCTCCAGTAGCTGTTTTTCACCTTTGTTGCTTAATGGACCAACTCAACGACAACGTTGTAGGGCTGATATTACACAATATGCTTGATGCTTTTATTCATACCAAGTAGGAAACACGCGAGTGTTTGCTCTTCATCTTCATGCACACATACCCTAATCATAGCTTGCTCCATATCCTTGTAGTATTCCTACACCGAACGGCTTCCCGGCCTCAAATTCTGCAGTTTACAAAAAGATCATGTTTATAAGTGTTAGGAACAAAACGTGCTCTCAGCTCTCGCTTCATTTTAGCCCATGTTGTAATTGGAGGTTCCCTTTATCTTCTCTTTGGTTTAACACTTGCTTCCACCAAATCAACGCATACCCATCAAACTCAAGTGACGCCATGTGTAGCTTCTTCTCCAAATAATTGTGCATCCGGAAGATCTTATCTATCTTAAACTCCCATGTGAGATACGCATCTGGATTAGAAGCACCTTCAAATTTGGAAAGAGTGAATTTGAGCTTCCCAAATTTCTCCTCCATAGATGGGTCATCATGATGATGGCCTTGACGTTGATAATTATCATTGCGGCGTAGCCAAAAATCATCGCTGATGTCATCAATGTGGGTGGCACCGCCATGCCCATGGCCACGTCCATAGCCATGGCCTCTCCCTTGGCCATGGTCAGTGTTGAAAACACCTCCCCCACACCTGGGAAGGGGTGGTCGAATTGCGTTGGCAGCGACTCAATTGGCTAGAGCTTCTCTAGCGAACCGTGCAGCCCTCTCCTCATCGGTCTCGTCAAGCTCAACATCTCCTTCATGGATTCCAACGGGGCCCCGCTCTTTGCGAAGCTCCTCTAGTATCTCCCTCCTCAAGACACTCATGTTGTCATTCAACTGAGTGTTGAAATCATTTGTGAGCTTCTCAAGGTCAGCTTGTGTAACATATGCTGGTTCTCCTTCTTATCCTGCCATGGTTAGTGCAAACACACGAAAATCTATGTATGTGGATGTGGAAGACTTTATTTGTTGAATTCACTCAACCTCACTTCTCTTAGCAATTGAAGTTCTTATACGTCCTTGATAGAAGTGAAGAGCTGCATGCATTTTGGTGACGGTAGACAACACAATATGATAGATCAGGCAAATTCAATTGCACAAGCACTATTATAACAATGGCTTATTTGTGGAGCTTGGATAGACAGTGTTTACCTATGCAATCTAAAATCCTGAATATTATAAAGTTAAATAATAATACAAGCTAGAATATTTTGCCTCAGTGCTGATCCAAAAGATTTAAGTGAAGTGTATGAACACACACGCAAAGATCAATATGACTCAGTTCAAATAAAGGAATGAGCTAAATAGAGGTAATCTGATATTTGAGTAATAGATAGCTCGTTTTGTACCAAGTACCTGGAGAGACGCTAGCCAATTGCAATATTAAGGATATAAGGGCACATGATTGCTCAAAAAGTTTCTGTTCACATAATTCTGATTTTTTTATGTAGACTTCGGCCACAAAGTTCTTTCTCTCTCTGTTTTTGTTTTAACCCACGGCTCTTTCTGTACGTTGATTGCCTTCTTGGTGTGAAAATTCAGATTTCGATGAGTGTGATTACTACCAAGAGTAGCCCTTGATGCAAAGCCAACAGCTAGTCTCAAAGATGAAAAGGAATACTATGAGCAAAGCTCATTGTGATTACTATTGTCGCATGGAACAACGGAAATGACACAACGATTAAGCGATACGAAGGAAACACAATGATCAGCACCTAAACAAAAATTCTAATGGACAAAAACTTAACAAAACTCACGAGAATCAGATGCAAAACTAAGGTTTGGAATTTTTTTGTGGCAATTTTTTGTTTTTGTGAACTTTAGGTAATAAATAGTAAGAAATTGATTTAAAAGCTAAGATAAATAATCATACCGTGTCAACCATGCTTTGATACCAAGATGATGAGGGGGTACCCAATCTTCACAACGTAGGATCAAGAATAACTTTGGATCCGTGCAACCTGACGAACCAATGGCGCTAACCACTGTTAGAATAGCAACCTACGACAAGAGAATTCGCCTAACCATACGCTTGTGATCCTATCTACCCGACCACAAAGCAAACATATCGCTGCTCCTGCGAATCATAAGGAAACACAAGAACAACGGAGGTACTCTCAAGAAAATCACCCAATTTCCCAAAGCCAGCGCATAGAATAAACCCGAGAATAAGCAAAATTGCTATCTTGGAAATAATGTGGTCTGCCCAAAGGCTACGTATTACAAGACCTATATAGCCCTAGGCACAATCCGTAGGACCCCCTAATCATGTACAACTCAATATTTGATCGTATTAGACTTGAACTCATGCAAAGAGGAAACAAAAATCTTTTATCCCGGATGAATCTAAAGATAAGTCCTTGTCCGTTATGTAGTCCTTAAAATAAACTTTCCAATAAGTCCAAGATCACCTCAATCGGACTCCGTATGCGAAAGTTGTTGTCCTTTAATCATAAAGAATCCCTTCCGGTCTGTGCTGTATGTCGTTAGACCACATTGAGGTTTGGTTTTGACTACGTCCATGCCCACTTTATGATCACACATCTTTTGTCAATATTGACTTCAACCATGAGTAGCAGTTGTTACCTTCATAGTCATCCGAGCTACAAGAGGATCGGACGGTTGTAAGTCGTAGTCGTAGCGGCGCAGTGGTCGTAAGTTGTAGTCATAGTGACGCAGTGATCGTAAGTCGTAGTCATAGTGATGCAATGGTTGTAAGTCATAGGCGGTGTCATGGTCGAAGATATGATCAGACTGTTCTGAATACCTCCAAGTCAATCGAATGGCTGCAGGCATCTCCAACTAATCCAACTGCGGGATCGTTTGACTTAGTTCGAACATTACCACCAATATTGACCATCCAAGTTGATCGAACGACACAGAAGGACGAATGTTCGAAGTAGTCTGAATGTCACCGTCGCTATCAATCATCAAAACCTGATCGAACAACGTAGAATGAACGAACGTTGGAGCAGTCTGAACATCTCCAAGGCGATCAGACAGTCTGTTGAAGATCAGTTGGTACGATCGTTCAGCGTGGTCTAAACGTCTCCAAAGCATCTGATTGTCCAACGCTAATCGGACGGCTCGGATAGTCGAAACCATTTGGAATAGTCCGAACATTCTGAAGGTCTTGTGAGAGCCCGATGTGGATCAAACGGTCCTGAATATATCTAAGGTCAATCCGGTGTGATAATGAGGACTTAAACATGTCTTCATTTGCTTGACTCCAAGTATTTCTTCTCCATCAGCTCCTCCTCCATGGCTCCAATTCCAAAAGCTTCACATTGTTCGAACCTAAGAAAGCACAGCACATTGGAATGAGGTAGTAACCAATTCTCACATAAATTATAACCAAATTCAATTAGGAGCGAATTCACCTGTTGATTAATTTGTTTAGCTTGCGCTTGTGTAATCGGTCCAATTGGTATCTTCGGGATGTCCTCATCAAAAACTTAGACATAAAATCTTATGAAACATGATTCAAAAACTAGTTTCGAAAAAATTTTAAAAGCAATATTCAAGTTTCATGAGATTTTAAAGTTCGCTTCAAAAATAAAATTCAAGTTTCAATTGGGTTTCACCAAGGTGCAGCGTGTTTCAAATGCAAAGAACACCAAAACGAAAAGTTCAACATGTTTCATGAAAGAAAAGAAACTTAATTTGAGTACATGATTTGCGGGAGCACGCCATGAATATAGATGGATTGTAAGCCAAATGAGCTCAATGATGGTGGGACTCAACAAAGAGGAAACAAGCAAATGAGTCGACATCGTACCATGACTCGAGGACTGCCACCGCATTCATTTGTTGCCACTAAAGCTAGCCGGAGGCAATTAAGACGAGGAACAGGAGGTGAGTTCCGAGTACGTAGCATGTTACTGCATTCATCTATGGCCACTGCTGTCCTTCTTAGGTTTTGTTGCCACACTCGCCTACCATCATGCTGGGGCGAGCCCATGGCTGTCATGCGAGCACCGTGGTCGGTGCATTCGCCTGCTAGCCTATGTCCCGCGAGCTTGTCTGCACCTGTTGCTCACTCACAGCGCCTCCCCGTAGGCAGGAGAGAGAGAGAATGAAGAATAGAGAATGAGAGGGATGAAAGGGTGGAGAATGAGTTTGACATGAAAAGGTTGAAGCGATTGAAAAAATGTTGATGGACAAGAGCACACGTGGCCCTTCATTGGACGGAGCCATGGTATCCCATCGATTTAGTGTCCAACGGTATAGGGTTATCTAGTTTTTCTCTGTGAAAAATATAAGTGGTCATTTGAAAAAAAAATGCAAGAAAAATTTAGGGCATGTGGACGAAATGAAAATTATCAAAATGCTTAAAGCAATATAAGTGGTTACTTGAGACTACGTCTCTGTTCGTCATTTAAAACAACAGCAATAACATTTCATCAAAATGAATGGCATTTTTGTTTTCTGTACCCGTCCATTCTTTTTTATTTGATGCTTTAGGAGTGTAAAAGTCTTAATTTTATTTGATGTTATAGGATTTAGAGGAGAGACATCAGTACAACTTCCTAAAGTTAACCTACCGAATTTAGTATATGCTACATTTTACAAGACTCAGGGGTTCTTTTGTTTCATATTCACGAGAGCCAAAGTTTGCCCTCCCAAACTTTGACAACTTAGGCCACTGTTTAGTTTGATGGAAATTGTTTTTATAAGGGTCCATTTTGATTGGCTCTCTAATTCAAATTTGGACCAAATGTGGGCCAAAAAGCAGACACCAATTTGGCCGCCAGGGTTTTGGTACTGCCAATGCTTGGTTTGGTTTTCAAGCGCTTGATTTGGGAACAAACCAAACTGCAGCTTAATTTCTTTTTTCATTGATAACTAATACTAAAGATGTGTGGCTTAAGAAACAAGCTAATTTAGTGAGGTAGCAAGAGAAACAAATTTAACAGCACACATAGTTATCTTGTGTTTTCCTCTTAATAAGTGTGTTGTGTTGGGTTGATCTTGGCTAACGGTATCCCGAGATTCCAGAGAGGCCACGCCTCCACTCGCGTCCTGATCGGAGGCGCAACCAACCTTTTTTTGGTTTCGACCGGTCATCTACCGCTACAAAAAACAGAGGGGATTCGGCAGGGCTTTGTTCATGGTTGTTCAAGGCCACGAAATCCCGCACATACCCGATCTCTCACGAGCGCTAAGGTGGACGAAGACCGAAGGCCTCCTTCGTCCCCGTCCACGGCATCACCGCCACCGCCGACCACCTATACATCAACAGATCCACAACCCTCATGGCATCTCCAGGCTCGGGTACGTTTCCGCTCTAAAGTTTATGCTATGTGTTCATGATTGATCTAGGGTTAATGCCTATAGTTCATGTTTAGCCTTAGATTCATCCAATATTGTGGTATCAGAGCACCCCTAGACTCATCTTGAACCCTAAGTAGTCCCAACCGAACTTGTTCTTGCCTGGATCTAATGACTAAAGGTTTAGATCTAAGGATTAGAGGCTCGGATCTATTGATTAATGGCTCAGCTTAGCAATTAGAAGGAGGGGACTTAAGAAATATTTTGCAAAATCCTAATGAAAATCCCCAAACCAACCACCTGAGCCCTCAAACCCAAATCAAAACTCAAATCGGCGACGAATACTTATGAATTTTGGAGCTTCGGTCTCCTCCAGTCACGGGTGCCACCGTAGCTCCACTCGACGACTGCGCGCGCAACCTCGATCGCACGCACGCGCCGACGAGGAGGGCTACGGAGGCACCGCCTCATGCCGCGCCACCTCAAGTCGCCCCTCTGCGCTCTCCTCTCTGTCGCCGCCACCGACGAAACGTTGCTGCTCTCCACGAGCGCGCCGTTGCCGTCGCCTGTGTTTTTCACGAGGAGAAGGAGCAAATGAGGCTAGGGTTAGGGTTTCGGGGTTTTTAAGTTGCCTGCAGCGCAATCTCGGCCGTTCGATCAGATCTTGCGGTCATCCTTTTGCGGGCCGGAGAGGAGTTGGGCTGGCTGTGTTTCCAGCTGTTCGATCAAGATCCAATGGCGCGCATGAAAATCGATTTTTGTGGGCGCGCGCGTGATTTTGGGCCGGTTTCTTTGGGGGCCGACTGCAATAGTGGTTTTTTCTTTTTTCTTTTTCAGTGCATTTTCTTATACTTAAGTCTACCTTTTGTGCACTGTTTTAATTATTTTTCTGTTGTCCAATTACGATGTATCATTACCACATTATTATGTCTTATCTCTGATTAAAATTGAACCAACGAGATATTTTAATTAGAGATTTTATGTTTTATTTTGGCGTTATGTATGCACATGACTACATTCGGACCAACGTTGATTGTAACCATGTGTCGCCATATCAATTGTTAAGTTCTTTTTCATTTTCTGCCCAATGGTGATATAAATTAGAACCATAGTTTTGCATGTTATTAATCAGACCAATGTAGGGTTAATTGCTTGCAACATATATTCTTATGTTATTTCTAATTTTGCCCTGTATTTTGATATTCACCAAAAAATGCTTCAAATGTTGCCGCCACAATTGACAATATTGAACAGCTTACGGGGAGCAACTTTCCCACATGGAAAGAAAGAATCCATGTTGTCTTTGGAGTTTTGGACCTTGATTACGCTTTAAGGGTAACCGCTCCCGTTCCCCTCACCAAAGGTGAGAAAAATTATGATGAGAAAAAGAAAACTTATGAAGCTAATGCTGAGAAATGGGAGCGGTCCAATCGTCTATCACTAATGATTATGAAGACCTCTATCTCAGTTGGGATCAGGGGAGCAATCCCCGATTCCAAAAATGCTAAAGAGTATTTGGCTTCAGTAGAGGAAAATTTTAAAGGCTCTACTAAAGTTTATGCCAGTACTTTGATCCAGAGACTCTTAACCACTAAGTATGACGGGTCCGGCAGCATAAGAGAACATATCATGATGATGATTGATATGGCAGAAAAGCTCAAGGGCATGGACATGGAGATATCTGATGGTTTCCTAATCCATTTTATCATGACTTATCTTCCTTCTGAGTACACGGCATTTAAGATCAATTATAATACTCAGAAAAAAAATGGAACATGAGCGATTTAATCGCCATGTGTGTCCAGGAGGAAGAAAGAATAAGAACGGAAAAGAGGGATCTTGTGCTTCAAGTTGGTGGCTCTAACAAAAGGAAGTTCCAAGGGGACTTCAAATCTAAGAAAAAGCTGTAGTTCTCCCCTAATTCAGATAAGTTGGGGCCTAAAGTGCACAATACACCTAAGCCCCATGTTGCTCCTGCTGGAGCACTTAAAGGAGGAGAATGTCACTTCTGCAAGCAGCCAGGGCATTTCCAGAAGGATTGTGTTGGTTTCCTAAAGTGGCTCGCAACAAAGGGTACTGATACAATAACGTTCATTGATGAAACTTTTTATGATGATTTCTCTCTTAATTCTTGGTGGATTGACTCAGGTGCAACTGTGCACATTACCAACTCTTTACAGGGATTCCTTACCGCGAAAACACTAAAAAGGGGGAGCGAAGTCTTAGAGTCGCGGATGGAAAAAAAGCCGAAGTAGAATCAGTTGGATCTATTTCATTAGTTTTAGATAGCGGCTTCATGCTTCGTCTTAATAATGTAGTCTATGTTCCTTCCATCAGGAGGAATTTGATTTCAGTTTCTTTATTGGACGATGATGGTTTTAGATGTATTTTTGGTGACAATAAATGCATTATTATGTTTAATTCAAATGATATTGGTCTTGCCTTTAGACAAGACAAGCTCTATATACTTTCCCTTAATGAATCTCCTATATCTTTGAATGTGTGTGATGCTAAGCGTAAAAAGAATGACAAGACTTCTTCGAAATTGTGGCACTGTCGTTTAGGCCACATTTTGAGGGGGAGAGTGGAGCGTCTCATTAAAGAAGAAATTCTCCACCCATTAGATTTCTCTGACTCAGACCACTACATTGATTGTATTAAAGGAAAATATGTAAAGCAAATAAAGAAGGGAGTCACTCGCAGCAAAGGACTCTTAGAATTAATTCATACTAATATTTGTCATCCTTTTCCTGTGAAATTAGTGGATGGTTTTGATTCATTCATCACATTCACTGATGATTTCTCCCGTTATGGTTATATCTTTCCCATTAAAGACTGATCTGAGTCACTTAACAAATTTAAGATATTTAAGGTTGAAGTTGGAAATCAGCACAATCTAAGAATTAAAGTGATAAGATCGGACCGTAGGGGAGAATATTATGGAAGACATGCCTCTTATGGGCAAATTCCTGGCCCTTTCGCTAAGTTCCTTCAAGAAAATGGCATTGTTGCCTAGTATTTTACACCAGGTGAACCTCAACAGAATGGGGTAGCTGAGAGACGCAACCGTACACTTATGGATATGGTACGGAGCATGCTTAGACATTCTAGTTTACTAATTGGTTTGTGGATGGAAGCACTAAAGACAGCCGCACATATTCTTAATCAGGTTCCTAGTAAATCAGTACCTAAAACACCTTATGAATTATAGATTGGGAGGAAACCGAGTATGAAATATTTACGATTATGTGGTTGTTGTGCTGAAGCTAAGATATTTAATCCACATATTGGGAAATTAGACTCTAAGACAGTAAGTTGCCATTTTATTGGGTACCCTGAGAGATCCAAAGGGTATCATTTTTATTGTCATGATAGGATAACTAAGTTTGTAGAAACAAGGCATGCTATGCTCTTAGAGAATAACGAGGACTGGAGCCCAGGAAAATAGATCTTGAGGAGAAGCGGATTTATGTTCCTTCACCGCTCATCCAGAGACCTTTATTCCTGTGCCTCAGGTGGTTGCACCTCCAGTAGAGAATACTGTTGTTGCACCTACTGTGAGGTCTCTGAAATTCCTAATGTTACACCTAATGATGAGCCTCAGCAGTCTCCTGTAATAGCTGATGAACCTATTAGAAGATCACAGCGGGAGAGAAGATCTGCCATCCCAAATGATTATGTTGTTTATATGAATGAGGATATTAATGATATAGTGAAGGTAGATGACCCCACCTCTTATAGGGAGGCCATGATGAGTGAACATTCTCCTAAATGGCTTGATGCCATGAATGATGAACTAAAGTCTATGAGCACTAATGATGTATGGGGCTTCATAGAAATTCCTAACGGAGTCAAAACAGTAGGCTGTAAATGGGTCTACAAAACCAAGCATGACTCTAAGGGAAATGTCGACAGGTTCAAAGCAAGGCTTGTAGCAAAAGGCTTCTCACAAAGAGAGGGGATTGACTATAATGACACCTTTTCTCCTGTCTCGACTAAAGATTCATTCAGAATTGTTATGGCACTTGTAGCTCATTATGATTTAGAGCTGCATCAGATGGATGTTAAGACAGCATTTCTTAATGGCGACTTGCAAGAGAACGTTTACATGGCTCAACCGGAAGGTTTTATCGTGGAAGGCAAGGAGCATATGGGATGTCGACTTAAGAAATTGATTTATGGTTTAAAACAAGCGTCAAGGCAGTGGTACCTCAAATTCGATAAGATCATAAGGAGTTTTGGTTTTAAGGAAATGAAGTTGATAACTGCATATATGTTAAGTTCAAGGGGAGTAAATTCACCATATTAGTACTTTATGTGGATGACATCTTATTGGCTAGCAGTGATAAGGATATGCTGTCTGAGACCAAGAGATTTCTTTCATCTAATTTTGATATGAAGGATCTTGGTGATGCCTCTTATGTTCTTGGCATTGAGATTCACCAAGATAGGTGCAAAGGAATATTAGGTTTATCTCAGAAGGCATACATTGATAGAGTACTGAAGAGATACAATATGCATAAGTGCTCTGGCTCACCTGCTCCTATTGTTAAGGGCGATAAGTTTGGGATATTTCAATGTCCAAGGAACCAATATGAAACTGATCAGATAAAGTCGGTTCCTTATGCTTCAGCTGTCGGAAGCATTATGTATGCTCAAGTATGCATACGCCCTGATTTAGCTTTTGTAACCGGGATGCTTGGCAGATATCTATCAAATTCAGGACCGGACCACTGGAAGGCCATTAAGAAAGCTTTGCACTATATGCAAGCTACTAAGCATTTCATGCTCACATATAAGAATTCTAATAGCCTTGAAATTGTTAGTTATTCAGATTCAGATTTTGCGGGATGTGTTGATACTAAGAAATCCACGTCAGGTTATATCTTCACACTCGTTGGAGGAGCTATCTTGTGGAAAAGCTCCAAACAATCCCTTACGGCATCTTCAACAATGCACGCTGAGTTTGTGGCATGTTATGAGGTTACCGGGCAGGCTGTATGGCTTAATAACTTTATCCCGGGACTTACAGTGGTAGACAACATCTCCAAACCACTCACCTTATACTGCGATAACGAACCCGCAGTCTTTTATGCAAATAACAACAAGTCAAGTGGTGCTGCCAAACACATTGACATTAAGTACCATGTTGTGAAAGATAGAATCCAGGATTAAACCATTAGTATCAAGCATATTAGTACTAAGTTAATGTTTGCGGATCCGCTTACTAAAGGCTTACACCCAATATTTTTCATGATCGTGTTGCCGGCATGGGTTTATTGGAAAGCCTCTGATTCTGGATAAAATGACCTTAAGCAAACCAACTCTCATTAAGTATAATGAATATCCATTTCAAGATGGGATAGTATACTATAGGTACTGGAGTTGTATAGCACTTCATTGACCATGCAACACATTGCCTTAGTATACTGTTTTATTGAGAATGGGCTTATGATGTTAGCCTGATGATCAAAGGGGAGAATGTTGGGTTGATCCCGGCTAATGGTATCCTGAGATTCTAGGGAGGCCACGCCTCCACTCGCGCCCTGATCGGAGGTGCAACCAACCTTTTTTTGGTTTCGGTCCCGGTCATCTAGCGCTACAAAAAACAAAGGGGATTCGGCAGGGCTTTGTTCACGATTGTTAAAGGCTACGAAATCCTGCACATACCCGATCTCTCATGAGCGCTAAGGTGGACGAAGACCGAAGGCCTCCTTCGTCCCCGTCCACGGCATCACCGCAGCCGCCGACCACCACTACATCAACAGATCCACAACCCTCATGGCATCTCCAGGCTCGAGTACGTTTCTGCTCTAAAGTTTATGCTATGTGTTCATGATTGATCTAGGGTTAATGCCTATAGTTCATGTTTAGCCTTAGATAAAAAAAAAGAAGAAATGAAGTATTTGTTTTAGCATTTTCAGGAAGCTAAGAGCATCTTATGAGTGGGTTATAGGGCTATGGAAGCATACCCAAGCGGGCCCTGCTCATTAGAGTTTTTGTTTCTGGCATCTCTTCTTAATTTTGTCTTTTTTTGACTTTGTAGCTTTTTTGTGGATTTTTTCCTCTGGTTTCTTTGTATTGTCCGTGATAATATAATATAACTTTTTATTTTTTTAAAATTAACTACACTGCAAAAGCTATCAGTAGTTACAGTATATTTTCAACAACTATAATATAAAATAAACTATAAATCTAGATTTGTAAGTCTAAATGAGCACAACCAACAGTCACTACTAGAAAACAGATCATCCCTCACGGTTCAAAACCGTCAGGAAAATACAGAAAACCGTCAGGTTATATATCCCTGACAGGTTCCCGTCAGGCAAAAGCCCTCAGGGCTGGCTGGAAAGGAAAATAAAATTTGGCTGACGGGAACCCGTCAGGGATATATAACCTGACGGTCATACGTGGGCCCGTCACAAAAATTGATATCCCTCACGTTCTATTCGGGCCCGTCAGGAAAATTAAATCCCGTGAGGGATGATCCACTTTCTAGTAGTGAGTGGTCGCATCTATGCCGCCACGGGCTTAGACTAGCCGTGGAAATGAAGCGGCAGGGTCCAAACCCGGCACCAAA
This sequence comes from Dendrocalamus latiflorus, assembly GCA_017311315.1. NCBI lineage: Eukaryota > Viridiplantae > Streptophyta > Magnoliopsida > Poales > Poaceae > Dendrocalamus > Dendrocalamus latiflorus. The sequence continues at coordinate 12,946,389 of CM029644.1, read as the reverse complement.
ATTTCCAAGATTTTTTAGGAACAAAATTGGACCTACCAGCGAGTAGCGACACTTTGGTTTTCAATTTCACTCGCAGATGGTGACATTTTTGACTCGCGACCACAACTGAGCAATGCAAACACGGCACCAAAATACGATGTGCTGTGACGTACGTGGCGCACTGGAGGATTCAGGACGGGAATGACCTCGATGATGCCATGAATGGTGATAATTTAGGAGGTTCTGGAGTTAGAAATGGAACCGGAAGGGACTGGGACACTTTCTTTCTTTCTTTCTTGAGAAAATGAATCCAACAGTTTTATATTCTTTGAGTTACAGTTGCATCCAAGTAACAATATTATCTTTATGATATTTCCAGACGTATGTAATTTTCAGTGGCAAATTGCAAATTAGAAAAAGGTTTCTCATGAACTGGGTGTAGCATACATTTTAAACTAACAAAAGGAGATCCAAATATTGTCTAGATAATTTTTCGACCATTTTTTACACAACCATAATTGTATTGTCCATGTAACTTGACTTCTAAGTTTCTCCACATGTGTCAACATTGAGGAAAAATCGACCACCAGATGGTTGCGACCGGCACTTGCTTCCATCCGTTCTTGTCTGTTACTATAGTCTAACCATCTTTTATTGAATCTTGACATTATCAATTACTTTTGAACTTTGACATCAACGCCGCCGTAAGGCATAAGCCATAGCTCGCCTTTTCCAGGGGACAACGTAATCCTGGGCTAACTGCCTATTGGTTCCTGTCTAAATCAGGCAACCAGTTTCCTCACTGAACGGTTAGCTGCCATAAAGGTGTTCAACTCCGGGCACCAAAATTTCCAAGATTTTTTAGGAACAAAATTGGACCTACTAGCGACACTTTGGCTTTCAATTGCACTCATAGATGGTGACATCTTATTACTCAACATATAATGGATGCCATGTAACACTATTACGAAGTGTAATAATATGCTTACTCCCTTGTTTTTCACTTGACTTTTTTATTTTTTGGATTTTTGATATGCAACTTTAACCTCTAATTTTTATAATTTTGTGCTAAAATATACTAATAAAATTATAATATTATGAAAATATTTTTAACAACAAATATAATTATATAATTTTAGTATAGCAAAATCTGGATAGCTTTAAATTTATTGACGGTCAAACTTTAAAAAGTTTGATGGTACGGATTCTTAAAAGTCAAGTAGAAAAAAACGGAGGGATTAGTACAAAAAGATCTATTTCTATGTGGGCATCATGTGTGCTTGTAAGTTTGTGCGGTCAGTGAAAAAGTGTGTGCTTATTCGTGATATTTAGTTCTCAAAATTTCCATGCAATAACGTGTTCATATTCCATCACATTCTAAGTGTGCCCTTGAACGAGTAGAAGGTTTGAATATAGATCACGAATTTTGTAAAGTGTCTTATTTTTAATAGAAAAAGGATTCCCAAGTCAAAAAATACGAATGCACCCGGCAAATAAGTCATATTCTTGGTGTTAACAGCTGTCTAGCGACAACGACTAACATTTAACTTCTGAAAACCCTGCACGCCTGGAAGAAAAAATGGCAGCGCAGGCAGACTGACGTGCAGGTCATGCTTTTGTTAAGAGCGAAGTACTACAGAGCACTTGAGTATTTTTTTTACTCTTCAAAAAACGAATCTAGAACGTTGAATCTTCATTTAACGGATCCTTCCATACCCTCCTCCAAAAGAAGTACTACGGAGCACTTGAATATTTTTTTGTTAGAGATACTCAGATTTTAGGGCATTAAATCTTTATCTAAAGGATTTCTATGCCCCTCTTCAAAAAATGAATCTAGGGCGTTAAATCTTTATCCAACGGATCCTTCTATACCCTTCTTAAAAAAAATTATGAGTATTTTGAATCTAAGATTTATAGAGATCTAACGCCTAAACTCAGATTTTAGGGCATTAAATCTTTATCTAAAGGATTTCTATACCCCTCTTCAAAAAATGAATCTAGGGCGTTAAATCTTTATCCAACGGATCCTTCTATACCCTTCTTCAAAAAAATTATGAATATTTTGAATCTAAGATTTATAGAGATCTAACGCATAAAAAAATCTAAGTATCCGTAACCCAAAAAAACACTTGAGTGCTCTAACACTTCCTTGGTAAAAGATGTTCTTCCTGGCCTGCCACACACAGGAAAGACAGAAAGAGGGAAGGAGGGAGGGAGGCAGGGAGGGGGGCGAGAGAGCAAACAACCGTCCATGGCCTAATATGCCTTGAATCTTTGTCTAGTCCATGCCTCAGATGAAGCACATGTCGTTCCTCCTGTTCACCATCCTCTCCCTCGTCCTTAACCTTGCAGCTTTCACAACCGGCGACGGCCAGTTCGTCTACCATGGCTTTGCTGGTGTTAACCTTACTCTTGACGGCAATGCCATGGTCACACCGGACGGCCTCCTTGATCTCACCAACGACACAATCAATCTAGGCCACGCGTTTTACCCAACTCCACTGAACTTCCACAAGACGCCCAACGGCACGGTGCAGTCCTTCTCAGTCACGTTCGTCTTCGCCATCCTCTCCGTCCACGACGACATAAGTGCCGATGGCATGGCCTTCTTTGTTGCTCCGACAAAGAACCTCTCCAACACATGGGCGCAGTACATAGGCCTCCTCAACAGCGGGAACGACGGCAACGTGAGCAACCACATGTTTGCGGTCGAGCTTGATACCACCCAAAATGACGAGTTCCAAGACATCGACAACAACCACGTTGGCATCAACTGAAGGAACGCGCGTAGGCTACGATAGCAGAAAATAAAAATTTCTACCGCGCACACCAGGACACCATGCTAAGAAGGGATCATAGATCGTTACCACTAGACGCGCAGCGCAGCGGAAGAAGAGTTGGAGAAGCCGATCCAACCACGCGCGTCGAGGTAGTAGTGGAAGTAGCCGATCGTCCCGAACAGATCGTCTCCTCCACGCGATCAACCACACCACGAGCAGATCCAATCTGTAGTTTGTTGATGCCGATCAACGCCGCAACGAGCAGCGCCTCCACCGGTATCCACACGTCCGGGGCTGGAACTCCGATCGCGAGTGTACCAGCACTCGCGAGCGGCTAGGGTTTGGCTCGGGAGGTGGCGGCTAGGGTTTTGTTCGGGAGGAACATATGCGTACATCCCTCAGCCCCCCCGCCTCCAAATATATAGACCTCCTCACTTGGGCCTCGTGGACCGAGGCCCAATAGGAGTCTATCCGGATCTCTATCCGAATTGAGCCCACATCCGAATCACATTCGAATTAGTGTTCCAACCCGTTAAGTGTGCGACCCTGTAGGTTCACGTATACTTGGTCGCGACCCGGAAACACCTTTCCGGTCACCCTGTTAATAGCGGCCTCTAGCAAGACATATTAACCCCAAAGTATACGTAAAGATCATATCGGCTGAACCTGTAATGTTCTCATGTACGAATCCTTTTGCCTCACGATATAGATTAAGCTCAAGGCGAGACCTGTGTCATCCTCTTAATGGCTCAATCACTCTCTCGATTCCGTGATGGATTATAAACTTGTGATTGACTCCTCAATCACATTGGCATGGCCATGCACTTTCATAATCCATTACATCGAGGGGCCCAGAGATATCTCTCCCATAAGGAGGGGCAAATTCTATCTTGATCATTCACATCCCACTACATGTTTCATAGCAAACCCGAAGACTACTTTTATGACTACCCAGTTACGGAGTAGTGGTTAGTAGTCCCAAAATAGGCTACTACGCATGTTGGGAACCATGATGATCTCAAGTCTAACGATTCTACATAAACACTACTTGAGACCAACTAATGACACATGGAATCTCTGCAGTGTCTCATGGCGGGTCTATCCAACATATGTTCACTAACACATGTCCATATTATTGATTTGGTATCTCCATACCATGATCCATGAGACATGATCATCAATCAATACATATGCTGATCTTTGAATCATATATGTTCCTCATATGATATATGATCAGGGATCATTTAGAAATAGCAACATTTTGGCATTAAGAGTCTCATGAATAAGTCACATACTCATTGATCAATAATGATAATGTCTATTTCAAGGAACAAAGCAATGTATCATAAACATAGTATGTGATATATTCAACATCTCCATGTTGCCTCTAGGGCATATCACCAACAGTCTCCCACTTGCACTAGAGTCAACCATGTAGGTATCTAATACCCATTGCCCTAGTGTGAGCCTCATGCTTTGGCTGGGGAAGCGGCTTTGTCAACGGATCTGCAATGTTCAAATCCGTTTGTACTTTGCATATCTTCACATCGCCTCTCTCCACAATCTCGCGGATGAGATGAAATCGCCGTAGAATGTGCTTGGACTTCTGGTGCGATCTAGGCTCCTTGGCTTGCGCAATGGCCCCACTATTGTCACAGTAGAGGTCCATTGGGCTGGAGGCACTAGCCACCACACCAAGCTCAGAAACAAATTTCTTGATCCAAACAGCCTCTTTAGCAGCTTCAGAAGCTGCTATGTACTCGGCCTCTGTTGTAGAATCAGCAACCGTCTCCTGCTTGGAACTCTTCCAGCTCACCGCACCGCCATTCAGGCAGAACACAAATCCAGATTGCGATCTAAAATCATCTTTGTCAGTTTGGAAGCTAGCATCGGTGTAACCATTTACAACGAGCTCTTCCTCACCCCCATAGACGAGGAACACATCTTTAGTTCTTCTCAAGTACTTCAAGATGTTCTTTACGGCAATCCAGTGACTTTCACCTGGATCTGACTGGTATCTACTTGTAGCACTTAAAGCATACGAGACATCTGGACGTGTACAAAGCATGGCATACATAATGGATCCCATAGCCGAAGCATATGGAATCGCATTCATTTTATCCCGCTCATCAGGTGTACTAGGACACTGACTCTTGCTAAGATGTATACCATGTGACATAGGTAGGAAGCCTTTCTTGGAATCCTGCATGTTGAACCTTTTCAACACCTTGTCAATGTACGTATCTTGGCTTAATCCAATTAGCCTTCTTGATCTATCCCTATAGATCTTGATGCCCAGAATATATGCCGCCTCTCCTAAGTCTTTCATAGAGAAACTATTTTTCAATGAAGACTTAACAGATTCGAGCATAGGAATGTCATTTCCGATCAGTAATATGTCATCCACATATAAGACCAGAAACACGAGTGCGCTCCCACTAGCCTTTTTGTAAACACAAGGCTCTTCTTCGTTCTTGATGAAACCAAACCCTTTGATTACTTCATCAAAACGAATGTTCCAACTCCGAGATGCCTGCTTTAATCCATAAATGGATCTTTGCAGCTTGCATATCTTTCCAGCTGATTGCGGATCGACAAAACCCGTGGGCTGTGTCATGTACACATCCTCACTCAGATTTCCATTAAGGAAAGCTGTTTTGACATCCATTTGCCATATTTCATAGTCGAAATATGCAGCAATCGCTAGAATGATCCGAATAGACTTTATCATTGCGACGGGCGAAAAAGTTTCATCATAATCAACACCTTGAATTTGTTTGAAACCTTTGGCCACCAATCGCGCTTTATAGATGTGAACATTTCCATCTATGTCTATCTTTTTCTTGAAAATCCATTTGCACTCAATGGTTTTAACACCATCAGGTGGATCAACCAAGTTCCAAACATGATTACTGTGCATGGATTCAATTTCGGATCTCATGGCTTCAAGCCATTTCTCAGAGTCTGGTCCCACCATCGCTTCTTCATAGGTCTTAGGCTCATCGTTGTCTAACAACAATATGTCCCGTTGTTGAGTAGTCAAGAACATGTACCTTTCAGGTGCACGACGTGACCTCTCTGACCTACGTGGTGCCGGTGTGTCCACAACAGGTTCTTCAACAGTTTGTTCATCCTGTTGTGGTTCTGTAGGAGCTGAAACGTTTTCAGGTGTTTCCCGAATTTCTTCAAGTTGCACCATGCTCCCACTATCCCTTCTTGAGAGAAACTCTTTCTCTAAGAAGACACCATGCCGGGCGACAAACACTTTGCCTTCTCCTTGATTATAGAAGTAATATCCTTTTGTTTCCTTAGGATACCCGATAAAGAAGCATTTATCAGATTTAGGACTGAGCTTATCAGATTGTAAACGTTTTACATAAGCCTCACATCCCCAAATCTTAAGAAAAGACAAGCTAGGACGTTGTCCTGTCCACATCTCATATGGTGTCTTTTCTACTGATTTTGATGGAACCCTGTTTAGTGTGAAAGCGGCTGTTTCAAGAGCGTACCCCCAAAAAGACAACGGAAGATCACTTTGGCTCATCATGGAGCGCACCATATCTAATAAGGTGCGATTTCTCCGTTCAGATACCCCATTCCATTGAGGTGTTCCTGGCGGAGTCAATTGTGGAACAATTCCACAATCCTTCAGATGATTGCCAAACTCATGGCTCAAATACTCGCCTCCACGATCAGATCGTAGAAACTTGATTGTCTTGCCTAAATGATTTTGCACTTCATTTTGGAATTCTTTGAACTTTTCAAAGGATTCGGACTTATGCTTCATCAGGTAGATATACCCATATCTACTAAAATCATCAGTAAAAGTTATGAAGTACTGAAAACCACCTCTGGCTGTTGAGCTCATTGGTCCACATACATCAGAATGTACGAGTGCCAATAAGTCACTTGCCCGTTCACCTTGACCGGTGAAAGGTGCCTTTGTCATCTTGCCAAGTAAACAAGATTCGCATGTCTCAAATGATTCAAAATCAAATGAGTGCAGAATACCATCTCTATGGAGCTTCTCCATGCGTTTCTCATTTATGTGACCTAAGCGACAGTGCCAAATAAACGTGGGATTCAAATCATTCGAACGTTGCCTCTTTGCATTAATGTTATAGACCGGTGACTCTTCAAGAGTAAGAACATATAACCCATTCACCAATGGAGTATGACAATAGAACATATCTTTGAAATAAAGAGAACAACCATTGTTCACAGATCTAAAGTCATAACCTTCTGCTTGCAAACATGAAGCAGAAATAATGTTCTTGGAAAGAGATGGAACACAATAACAATTATTCAATTCCAAAACTAATCCTGAAGGTAAAGACAATGGCATGGTGCCAACAGCGACCGCAGCAACTTTTGCTCCATTGCCAACGCGAAGATCCACTTCGCTCCTCCTCAAACTTCTACTTCTTCTTAGCCCCTGCAACGATTTGCAAAGGTGAGCAACCGATCCGGTATCAAATACCCAAGAATCAGTGGATGAAGTAGCAAGATTGATCTCTATAACATTTATACCTGGAGAGGAAGTCGTACTTCCCTTCTTCTTCTCAAGATCCTCCAAGTACTTTGGGCAGTTCCTTTTCCAATGACCTGATTGCTTACAGTAGTAACAATCTGCATTAGGAGCAGCGCCCTTCTTGACTTGCTTGGCCTTAGAACTGCTCGCGATCTCATCGGGAGCTAACTTTCTTTTGACCGCGCCTTTCTTGACATTGGGCTTGCCCTTGCCTTTCTGCATCATCATCACATGATTGCTGCTTTTCTTAATGCTTTCCTCGGCAGCTTTTAGCATCCCATGCAACTCTGCCAAGGTCTTATCCATGTTGTTCATGTGATAGTTCAGTATGAATGGCTCAAAGCTCGGGGGGAGCGACTGGAGAATCACATCAGTAGCCAACTCTTGGCTAAGGGGAAAACCAAGCTTTTCCAGACTCTCAATGTAGCCAATCATCTTAATCACATGAGGGCTGACGGGATTCCCTTCTGCAAGCCTGCACGCAAACAAGGACTTTGAAGTGTTGAACCTCTCAGCCCTTGCTTGGTTCTCAAACATACCACGCAACCCCACAATGATATTGTAGGCATCTGTGTTCTCATATTGCTTCTGAAGCTCAGAGGACATTGTGGCAAGCATGAGACAGCTCACATCAAGGTAATCATTCGTTTGCTTCTCATAAGCTCTCCGTGCAGCCGCAGTAGCATTATCAGGCAAGTCATCAGGATAATGAGACTCAAGGACATACTCCTTGCGCTCTTGCTTGAGAACAATTCTCAAGTTGCGATACCAATCCATAAAGTTCGTTCCATTGAGTTTTTCTTTCTCAAGAATAGATCGCAAATTAAAAGAACTGGATGCGGCATTAGTTGACATGATCTACAACAAAGAATATGCAAAGTTTAGCACTATGTTTATGTTCATCTTTTATTAAACAATTTAACAAAAGACTCCCACTATGTGTTTTGCAACAAAACTCCCTCTAAGTTACATAGTGGGTCAAGAACCTCATTTCACTAATTCCTAGTGAGCTTTGGCATCACGGCTAGAAAACTAGTGACATGGGTAAGCAACACCTTGCTAATCACATCCCTATGTGACTCTTGCTTGTTGGGTGACATCAACATGCCCCGGCCCCAATCTATGCCCCAAGGTCCAAAACTGTTTTGATAACCTTGTTAAGTAAACCAAATGCTTCCGCATGTAGATGTCCGACATCTACCCCAAATAATGATGATAACCGACGGCACTCTACTTTGGTAGACCTACCATGCGGTGATCATTATCTTTTGGTGCAACATATGGAAGGGCATGAACACCTAATTTTATGAGGGATTCTATCCTACCAAAGCAACATATGACAAAAACATTGCATAAGAATAAGATAGATAATATCACAGATAAACACATTTAACTGTGAAGTAGTATGGCCCAAACAAATGGTGATCTCCATCTCCATGTAGGTGTAGACGATCTCCATCCTCCACATCACTCCTTTAGGCCACCATGCTTGAAAGCTTGTAACCTCAAAACTAGGCTACTACCTATAATAGCTAGAAATTGAAGATTACAAAGATAGATTCAAGCATTAAGGTCGACACGCAGGTCGTTAAATACAATATAGACAGCTAACAATAGCTGAAATAATCATGACACGCAGGCCATGAACGAATGTTACATGCATCACATACATCTCATACATTCCAATAAGATATAGGGCCATACTATTCACGTCATTCTCTGCAAAAACAAGTTAGACGTAGAATCGTATTCTACCTAACGATGTGAACCCAAGACGCTATACAAGGCGGGTACGCACGGCGGTCCCGCTGGCCGGTCAGCGGGCGGGGGGTCGAGGGGGGGGCCGCCCCCCGCGGGTTTCAGGGCAGCGCCCTGAACACCCTACGAAATTTACAGATCCAATCTATGAAATCGCAATGGAAAAACTATTCGGCACAACCACCTTATGCCGATCCGAGACATTCTCTAGGATGCTAGTTTTTCCACTGGGCCGAGGCCATCAGATCCGTAACCTACTAGTATTCGGCATAACCACCTTATGCCGATCCGAGACAATCTCTAGGGCACTAGTATTCCCACTGGCCCGAGGCTATCAGATTCGTATCCTACTAGTATTCGACATAACCACCTTATGCCGATCCGAGACAATCTCTAGGGCACTAGTAGTGATACAATCTGCGCCTCATCCAACCCCTATTCACCGATTGATCTCATCAACCCGTGCTACCATCGATTCATCACATGAACCGACTGATCTAGACTGTAATAGATCCAATCTACTACAACCGCATATCATCATATGCGCTGATCCAGATCGCAAACTAAGCAAGATGGCTCTGATACCACTGAAGGAACGCGCGTAGGCTACGATAGCAGAAAATAAAAAAAATTCTACCGCGCACACCAGGACATCATGCTAAGAAGGGATCATAGATCGTTACCACTAGACGCGCAGCGCAGCGGAAGAAGAGTTGGAGAAGCCGATCCAACCACGCGCGTCGAGGTAGTAGTGGAAGTAGCCGATCGTCCCGAACAGATCGTCTCCTCCACGCGATCAACCACACCACGAGCAGATCCAATCTGTAGTTTGTTGATGCCGATCAACGCCGCAACGAGCAGCGCCTCCACCGGTATCCACACGTCCGGGGCTGGAACTCCGATCGCGAGTGTACCAGCACTCGCGAGCGGCTAGGGTTTGGCTCGGGAGGTGGCGGCTAGGGTTTTGTTCGGGAGGAACATATGCGTCCATCCCTCAGCCCCCCCGCCTCCAAATATATAGACCTCCTCACTTGGGCCTCGTGGACCGAGGCCCAATAGGAGTCTATCCGGATCTCTATCCGAATTGAGCCCACATCCGAATCACATTCGAATTAGTGTTCCAACCCGTTAAGTGTGCGACCCTGTAGGTTCACGTATACTTGGTCGCGACCCGGAAACACCTTTCCGGTCACCCTGTTAATAGCGGCCTCTAGCAAGACATATTAACCCCAAAGTATACGTAAAGATCATATCGGCTGAACCTGTAATGTTCTCATGTACGAATCCTTTTGCCTCACGATATAGATTAAGCTCAAGGCGAGACCTGTGTCATCCTCTTAATGGCTCAATCACTCTCTCGATTCCGTGATGGATTATAAACTTGTGATTGACTCCTCAATCACATTGGCATGGCCATGCACTTTCATAATCCATTACATCGAGGGGCCCAGAGATATCTCTCCCATAAGGAGGGGCAAATTCTATCTTGATCATTCACATCCCACTACATGTTTCATAGCAAACCCGAAGACTACTTTTATGACTACCCAGTTACGGAGTAGTGGTTAGTAGTCCCAAAATAGGCTACTACGCATGTTGGGAACCATGATGATCTCAAGTCTAACGATTCTACATAAACACTACTTGAGACCAACTAATGACACATGGAATCTCTGCAGTGTCTCATGGCGGGTCTATCCAACATATGTTCACTAACACATGTCCATATTATTGATTTGGTATCTCCATACCATGATCCATGAGACATGATCATCAATCAATACATATGCTGATCTTTGAATCATATATGTTCCTCATATGATATATGATCAGGGATCATTTAGAAATAGCAACATTTTGGCATTAAGAGTCTCATGAATAAGTCACATACTCATTGATCAATAATGATAATGTCTATTTCAAGGAACAAAGCAATGTATCATAAACATAGTATGTGATATATTCAACATCTCCATGTTGCCTCTAGGGCATATCACCAACAAAAGTACTTGGTTCTGATTGTAGATTTTTTCAACCCAATTTTTTGTTTATGTGCTAGATCTCAAGCCTTATGCGACTACTCCAAGCAATAAGCTTAAGAAGATAGTCTAGGTCATCCAAAACTCCCCTTGAGTTCATGCCTAGTGCAATGGCAAGCTGTCTCATGAGAAAGAATTGGTGAAATCAGTTTTTTCGCACAAATATGGTGGTTGTCAACCAACATTTTGTTTTATCATGTGCTAGATCTCAAGCCTTATGCGACTACACCAAGCAAGAAGCTTAAGAAGATAGTCTAGGTCATCCAAAACACCCCTAAGTTCATGCCAAGTGCAATGGCAAGCCGTCTCATAGGAAAGAATTGGTGAGATCAGGTTTTTCGCACAAAAGAGATCTTTTTGCTTTTTAACACATTGTACTAACTCATGTATCATCAGGAGACTAAAACAGCTCAAACTAAGGCTCAATATAGATTCAACGCTCTACTCAGCCTATTTGACATGGCATGAATCATAAAAGGATAGCTCAAGAAAGACTAAACTCAAATGCTAGCATGACAAGTTTAATTTAAGTTGATCAATTTTACTTAACTTATCATGGTAAACGCTAGTCTACACATATGAAGTCATGATAAATTTAGCAAGCTAAGCACAAGTCATGGCAAGGTGTAAAGCACTGAAGCATGTCATAACAGGATAATAATCAAGGCTCAATGCAGATTGATTATAATACTAGAATGCTGAAAATGCACGAAAGACCAGTTCCCCCTCAACATTAGATGCAACTTTTAGTTCAAGTTGAGTTAAGTCAATATTAAGCTCCAGAAGCTCCCAAATGAACTCCCCCTGAACCAAAGCATTAAATTCGAGAAGCTGGCAAAGAAAATCCAAACGGGTAGTCCTTAAAGCATAGATAAGATATAGAAGATACTATGGCTCAGACTGACTCTCATCTACCCCATGTGACTCCAGGACTAATAGCTTGACCGTAAAACACACACTAGAGAGCAAACACGTACCCTGTCTACCCGAGGGTGGCCCAACCCTCGCTAGAACCTACAAGAAGTGAGTGAGCTCAATCTAGTGAGATAAGAAGCAGCTAATAAGAAGCATCCTGGAAGCACAAGATAAGAGTAGGAAGTCTAAGCAACTAGGCAAGAGAAGCACTCTAACCTATGCTAGAAGGACTAAACCCAATGCACCCAAATGCAAAGAGACAGAAATGAGACAGAAGCATAATCAATATAGTAAAGCAGTAAAGCCCAAAACTCCCCCTCACTACAGTCCATAAGGACAAACCACCCCAAGCTCTCCCCGCAGAGCTGAAAACCTCGAACTATCCAATGGCTTAGTGAAGATGTTAGCCAACTGGTGGTCACTCTCCACAAACTGGAGCACTATATCGCCCTTCTCTACGTGGTCTCTAAGGAAGTGAAAACGGATATCGATGTGCTTGGTCCGAGAGTGTTGCACTGGGTTCTTAGCAATGTTAATCGCAGAAGTGTTATCGCAAAAGAGTGGAACACTGTCGATAACTAAACCAAAGTCCCGCAGGGTCGAAGCCATCCAGAGTACCTGACTGCAGCAGCTGGCTGCAGCAACATACTCGGCCTCTGCGGTGGACTGCGCAACACCAGACTGCTTCCTTGAAGACCAAGAAACGAGAGAAGTGCCAATGAATTGGCAAGTGCCAGAAGTGCTCTTCCTATCTATCCTACAGCCGGCAAAGTCTGCATCCGAAAAGGCTCTCAAGGAAAGATAGGAAGAGGAAGAGTACCAGATACCATAGTCAATGGTAGCTCGAATGTACCGAAAGATGCGCTTCACCGCCTGGCGGTGAGATACGCGAGGAGAAGCCTGAAAACGAGCACACAGACACACAGAGAAGTGTATATCTGGTCTCGAGGCCGTGAGGTAAAGAAGGGAGCCGATCATACTTCTGAACTCTTTCTGATCAACTGGCTCGCCGTCCTCATCTGGGTCAAGATAGGCTGTAGAAGCCATGGGAGTTGACACTGGCTTACCATCACTCATGTCGAAGCGTCTCAGGAGGTCACGAGTGTACTTTCCCTGATGAAGAAATGTACCCTCCCGAGTCTGCTTGATTTGGAAGCCAAGGAAGAAGGTCAACTCGCCCATCATACTCATCTCAAACTCGGTGCTCATGACATCCGAGAACTGAGAAACCAGAGTATGAGAAGAGCCGCCAAAGATGATGTCATCGACATAGATCTGGACGAGCAGAAGGTCATTGCCATGACGGCGGATGAACAAGGTCTTGTCTACTTTACCCATTTCAAACCCATGACTCAACAAGTAGGACTTAAGCCTCTCATACCATGCTCTGGGGGCCTGCTTAAGTCCATACAACGCTTTCGAAAGCTTGAAGACATGGTGTGGGTATTTGGGGTTCTCGAAACCTGGTGGCTGTCTGACGTAAATTTCTTCCTCAATGACTCCATTAAGGAAGGCACTCTTGACGTCCATCTGGTAGAGCTTGAAACACTTAGAAGCTGCAAAGGCAAGCAGGATTCTAATGGCCTCAAGTCGAGCTACAGGGGCAAAGGTCTCCTCGAAATCTAGACCCTCAACCTGGGAGAACCCCTGAGCTACCAGTCTAGCCTTGTTCCGAATAACCACTCCATCCTCGCTCTGCTTGTTCTTGAACACCCACTTAGTCCCAATAATATTGTGACCTCGCGGGGGCTCGACAAGCGATCAGACCTTGTTCCTCTCTAAATTTTCTAACTCCTCATGCATGGCATTGACCCAAGACTCATCGGAAAGAGCATGAGAAATATCCTTGGGCTCAAAGGAGGCAATGAAAGCAGAGTGGAGACAAAATTGAGATAAGCCAGATTTTGAGCGAGTAACACGCTCGAACAGGTCTCCAATCATCTGCTCAGAAGGATGCCTTTTCTGGATATGTCGGGGAGGTCCAGGATGAGATGAAGAAGTGGCCTCTACCTCGTGAGCTGACGAGGTAGGAACAGAGCCACTAGCTCCAGAGAAAGCAGAAGGCATGGGCTGATCACCTGGAGGTGCGGTAGAAGACGGCACCTCAAGGGGTGGATAAGGGACTGGATCGGGTAGACAACTCTCATCTCCATCGTCCTCGTCATCCACAAAGATGGTCTCGGACTGCTCTAAAGAACCTGAGATATCAGGCCTAGTCCCCGGACTGGCCTCGTCAAAGGTCACCTCACAGGTCTCTACCATTTTGCTAGACTCGCAGTTCCAGACCCTATAAGCCCGCGAAGAAGGCGAGTAACCTAGAAAGATCCCATCACAAGAACGTGACTCGATCTTATCTAGGTTCCCAGACTTCAGAACAACCAAACACACGAAAATGAGAGACGCTGGGCTTTTGCCCGTATCTCAACTCATAAGAAGTGCGGTGCAAGTGTGCCCTAAGAAAGACTCGATTTGAGATATGGCACGCGGTGGCTATAGCCTCAGCCCAAAACTTCCGCGGTGTAGAGTACTCATCAAGCATCGTCCTGGCCATCTCGACCAAGGTACGGTTCTTTCTCTCCACAACGCCATTTTGCTGTGGGACGTGCGGAGAGGAGAACTGATGCTCTACACCTGTCTCACCACAGAAACTCTCAAAGTAGGAATTCTTGAACTCCGTGCCATTGTCACTGCGGATCGCTCGTAAGGCACCTGGGAGCTCAACAGAAAGTCTACTAAAAAGACCTCGGAAAAGTGAAAACGTCTCATTCTTCGAGGCTGAGAAAAACACCCAAGAAAACCTCGAGAAGTCATCGACCACAACAAGAACATACCACTTCCCTCCTGCTGACTGCACTTGAGCTGGTCCAACTGTGTCCATGTGGAGCAGCTGTCTCGGTGCATCGGTCATAGTAACTGTGACCGGAGGATGAGAAGCGGCAACCATCTTGCCATGCCGGCATGGAGCGCAAACAAGATCTTTGACCATCTTGAGTTTCGGCAGACCACGAATGAGATCGTGGCCGCTAACTCGGGTCAAATGGTCAAATCCAATATGACCAAGTCTCCTATGCCAGAAAGAGAGGTTGCGGGACTCAGAAGCAACTAAACACCTGAGAGGATCACCAGAAGACTCAGAAAAATTAGCACGAAAGATCCTCCCAAAACGAGAAATCCCGCAAACCAGACTACCCGAAGAATCAAGAATTTTGCAATTATTTTTCTTGAAGCTCACCTCGAAACCGTCATCGGTAAGCTGAAAAACGGAAAGCAAATTGTACTGCAGCTTACTAACCAAGGCTACATCTTTCAAAATGAAAGAGTCATTAATGCGCACTGTACCTTTGGCGATGACGCGCCCAGATGAAGCATCTCCGAAGGTGATCGTCTCATCACCTGGAGCACGGGCAAGGGAAGAAAACCAACGGGAGTCTCCGGTCATGTGTCGTGAACACCCGGAGTCTACAAGCCAAACCTTTCCCTTCCCTGCCCGGCGAACCTGAGTCAAACAGAGAGTAAAGTCTCAGTACTGGGGTAAATCAAGAGTGATTTTGGCACCCAATACTGAACAACACGTCGAGCAGATGAAGTAGTCAAGCACGACTGACCTCTATCTACCCTACGCTCTCTGTCACTCACAGCAGAAGGTCTGTGAGCAGACCTGAAGCTGTTGCGGGGTCCGACTGCTACGGGAGAGCGAGTCGGAACACCGGCAACACGCTGAACACGCCGCGGGTAACTGTCTCGACGGGGGAAACGAGATGTACCCTCAGGACGGCGGAAGTCATGACCAGGAGCAGCATGAGGACGAAAAACAGAAGACTCAGAAAAACCAAGTCCTCGATGCTGCCCAAACCCATCAACAGCAGTAAACCTAGACCTCGTGCTGGTCCTAGGTGCACTCAGGATCTGGGGCTGACCCTGAATACGCCTAGGAGACTCAACACGGTCTCTACGCGCGATCTTGGCGTGCCTGAAGCATCGATCAACCGTGTGTCCATCCTTCTGACAGAAGGTGCAGTGATACTTCATCTTCTGAGAGGTATAAGTAGCACGGTCAGGCTTCGCCTTCTGAGAGGCCGAAGTAGCAGGTGCAATCACCTTACTGTCAGAAATCCCCTGGACATAGCCCGCTGACTTAAATTGGACTTTCTCGGTCCTGGGCTCGGTCTCGATCACACCTGGTGCTATGGGTCTGAGCACAGCAGGTGGATGCTTCCTCATATCCTCATAATAGTCATATCCTAGACCCTGATTAAATCTGCAAATCTTGGACTGGTCTAGAATAAGATTAAGCTTCTTCTTGCTGCCTACAAATCTCTCGAGAGTGTTCATAAGGTACTGACACTCCCGAAAGAGAGAGGTGCAAGAAGAGCAGGGGGAAGAGGGAACAGCAGGAGGTAAGGGAGCAGATGAAAAACCAACAGCAGAGGGAAGAATGGCTTGTGCACGCACAGCCGACTCTGAATGGACAGTCCTACTGCTAGTCAGTTGGTTCACGTTCCTAGGCGTCTCCACCTTACCCTGGGGCTTCTCCCCCTTCTCAGCACAGACAATACAAGCAGAAGGTTGCTTCTCTAGTAGGTCCTTAGTCAGCTTCACACATTTCTCATCCAATGCAATCAAATCAGATTTTAGTTTGTTACAGTTAATACATGGTGAGCTAACAGGGTCCTTAGAAGCATACTGAGCCATTTTCCTACCATGATCAATCATTTCTTGAAACTGTTTGGAGACAGCTTCAAGTTCAGCAGTTAACTTGGGACAGTTCAAGTATGAATCAATCGGCTCAAGTAAAGAAGCTTGGAGTTCAGCAATTTTATGATATGCCCGTTTTAAGTTCATCTTCAAGTTATTGCAATTTTTACAAGGATCGGGCAGATCAAGAAGCATGGCATAAGGTCCTCTAGCAGCAATGTCCTTATCCTCACATGAGGTGGGAGAAATAGTCTCATCAGTAGTAAGTAGGGTAACAGCCATCCTACTCAACTCTAACTCAGCAAGCAGACTAACATTCTCCACCTTAACAATATCAAGCTCGGAGGACACACTATCATGAGAGGTCCTTAATTTCTCCATATCATCAAGCAAGGCACAGCATGTATCACAGTCGTCACGGGAGGGAGCAGATGTAAGTGAAGTAATCTCCCGTGACAGTCTATCTACTTCCTTCTCTAACTCGGTACACTTAGACCTAGCTCTAGCATGAAATCCACCTAGCTTAAGAAAAGCATCATTTAGCTGGTCATAAGAAGGGAGTACCTCATCCGAGTCGGAGTACAGCTCGCTGTCGCTGAGTTCGCCCTCGAGGGCCATGAAGCACATGCCGAAGAAGTCGTCGCCGCCATCCTTGGGCTCTTGGTCACCCGTCCCGTCGTCGTCGCTCCATCCCTCCACCTCGCTGAGGTCGAGGTCGTCGAAGGCGGTGAGGACGTGGTGGAAGAGCTTCTTGGCCTTCCCGAAGTTGCGGAACTTCTTCTTTCCCGAAGCAGGTGCTGAAGGCTTCGTGTTGCGGTTCTTGTCGATGTAGTCGTTCTTGCCCGAACCGCCGTAGTCACCTTTACCCTTCCCAAGCTTGGGGCAGTTTGCTCGGATGTGGTTGGGGCCACCACACTCGAAGCAAATCACGGGTCCTCCCCTCTTTCTGTCTCTCCTACCCTTGTAGGCATGTGAAAACCTTCGGGCTAGGAGGGCCAGCTGATCATCTGCAAGCTGCTCTAACTGATCATCAGTTATGTCACAGAGAGCAGCGAGGGAAAAACCGCAAGAAGAATCAGAAGAGAGACCAGAAGCAGAACTGGGATCGGTGACCAAGGCCATCGACTATGACTTCGACCGACGAGAGACAACGTCAATCTCGTGAGTCTTGAGGCGCGAGTACAGCGCGTCAAGAGTCAGGGTCGAGAGGTCTGTCGTGTCTTTGATGGTGGTCACTTTCATCTCCCAAACACGAAGATCGAGTGCAGCGAGCATCTGACGAGCGTTGTCCGAGTCGGGGTATGTGAGACCGACCGCTCGGAGGTTGCTCAAGATCTTGTGAAATCGCGCAAAGCACTCATCTAAGGACTCGCCAGCGTGCATTTCGAACTTGTTGTACTCACGCTTGAACTGGTCCTGTCGCACCGTCTTTATTTGGGTGGTGCCCTCATGGTAAGCATCGAGGGTCTCCCAAATATCGAAGGCGGACGAAAGATGAGAGATGCGGTCAAACTCGCTACGACTCAGGCCCTGGATAATGATGTTCCTTGCCTTAGCGTTTGCCTCAACATCAGTCATGTTATTGACATTGATGTTCTCATCGGCAGGAATAGCAAACCGGACCTTGACCTTGCGCCAGATGGCATACCCCTGAGCCTGGATGTATGTCTCCATTCGGCTCTTCCAGAAGGGGTAATCCATGCCATCGAAAACAGGCGGTTTGGTCGAGTACTTATCCGTCGCCATGGCTCTTGAGACCGGTTAAGATCTATTGATTAGAGCTAACCGGCTCTGATACCAATTGTAGGACCGAAATTGGCGACAGAGGGGGGGGGTGAATGTCGATCTCTTAAAACTTGCCCCCAAAAAAAAGGACAGACAAATAGCTCTTAAATTAAATGGGCCGAACTAAAAACATGGAGCTACTGTCACAAAAATTGGACTTTAACAAGTCACAAGAAACTTGCTTCCAAAGAAAGAGATTCTGGACTAATCAACCGAAAGCAAAAAGAAAAAAAAGAGCTGCTGTCCAAGTACTGTGCGCAAAAGAAAACGGACCAAAGGACTGATCGGTTGCAAAGCTCCTCAGATTGATTTAGCACTACTTGAGACAAGACAGCAAGGACCTCAAACCAATACACAGTACCAACAACAATTAATTCCACTGGAAATTAACAGCAGTTAGTGCAAGAAAAGGGGACCGAATTGATTAATGTTCATTGCATGGAGCACTTTCTTAAGAGGGATGAACCAACGCAAGTACTCAAGTACTTAAATTAATGTTCATTGCATGCAGCAAGTACTCAAATGCTTTTTGATTGCTCGGATGAAGAAAATAATTCTCTGAGAACTACAAGGAAACAAGCTAAAGAAAAGACTTGGAAAAGTAAATCAAGAAACACTATGCTGGCTGAAGGAATTCATGGAGTAATGTACTCGGCAGTACAAGCTGTCCTTTCAAGCATTAACTTATTTGGCCCAGAAAAATTTCATTCGGCCAGGACGAACAAGCAGCCGAATACATACTCTAGATATAACCACAGAGCAGCCATTTAATGCAAAAGTGAAAGCCAATGAAAACAAAGCTCGGGAGAAGAACTTCAACCTTTCATTCCAAATCAAAAGAGGAGTCACGATACCCCGATTACATATAGAGGGATGATTACAAAACTCTCAATCCATCCTCTCCCTCTCAATCCTCAAGAACACCAAGAGCTACACATGCTTCTTGGGAGGAACACACACATACACACATGGAGAGACCCCAAATGAAACCCTAACTTTTCCATTCACTCTCTCTAAAAATTCAGCACACCATCTCCCTCTCTATTTATAGCCTCCACTAATGGGTTCACCAAGTGCTTTACCCAATTAGCTTTTGCGCTTTACCCACAATCCACTTCCTTTAGTGCAGCTTTGCGTTTTTACCGAAACGCCCCTCGCGCACCTTCCAGGAAGCTTCCTCATTCCTTGCCCTGCAAGCCACGCAGCTTCGCCGTCTTCGGCACACCTCGACCGTTCTGACCTCAGCGCCACCTGCGCCTAGTCCGGTCCACCATGCCTCGCCACGACTCCACCTCGAGTCCACGTCGTCTTCGACACATCCTGACCGTTCTGACCTCAGCGCCACCTGCGCCTAGTCCGGTCCTCCGTGTCTCACCACGACTCCGTCTCGATGTCCTGCAGCCAACACAGACAAGAAACACATCGCATAGCATGGTACAAAATATGTAAACATGGTTAGCACCTACAAATCCTACAAAAGCGAGAAATGACCCACGTGGCCAACCGGGACGACGCCCACACGTCAAAATTGTCTAGTCACGACCCGACCTCGCCAAATGCCAAAAAGGCACGAATCACTCAAACTAAACTCACTCTAACCAAACCACGAGTCAATTACTCATCACCAACACGGGATTTAGACCACATGGTCTCTCATAGGTATATGGAGAGACCTACTGTCATGCATTTCAAAGCAATCAAGAAAATTCTCAAGTATTTGAAAGGGACAATTCATTTTGGACTTGTTTATGAGAGGGGGCATCAAACTGCTAGCCTTTGTGGATACTCGGATAGTGATCTTGCAGGTGATTTAGAAGGGAGAAGAAGTACAAGTGGGATGGCATTTTATTTCAATGGGAATTTGATATCCTGGTGTTCCCAAAAGCAGAAAACAATTGCATTATCTTCCTGCGAGGCCGAGTTTATGGCGGCAACAGCAGCGGCATGTCATGCGCTTTGGCTGAGAAATATGATTGGAGAACTCACTGGGACTGAGCCGAAAACAGTGACTTTGTTTGTTGACAATCATTCTGCTATTGCCCTTATGAAAAACCCCGTGTTTCATGGTCGTAGTAAAGATATTGACACGAGGTTCCACTTTATAAGAGAGTGTGTGGAGAGGGGACAAATCAAGGTTGAGTTTGTTCCAACTGGAGAGCAGCGGGCTGACGCTCTGACGAAAGCTTTGCCGGGAATGAAATTGGCGACTATGCGTCAGTTACTTGGAGTCTGTGATTTGGAGCCATGTCAAGATTAGGGGGGAGTATGTGGACCAATAATCCGGACATGGACCAATTTTGAGCTAAGCAGGACCGAGCCATCTAGGCGAATAAGGAGCAGAGTATGCGCGGGAGTTGGTTTCTCGTCATGCAGATAGCTTCAGTTAGTTTGTTTGTTTTAAGTCATTTTTGTAACGTGCGGTTTTGCACGATTTGCTCCCGGGTCAATCGGATCTCGGGTAGTTTGTTATCATTTAGTTTTTTCCAGCTTTCGTGTAATACTTGAATTCCATTCCAGCATTGAGACAACTCTGTCATCTCGCTGTTCTTCGGGTTTTCTCCGAATTTTACTGTAGCACGCCCGAAAACGCACAGGCGGTGCAGATCCCGGGTGTTAGTCGATCTTGTGGCTTGATATCCAACATTGAACATAGATATCTATATAGTAGTTCACAAGGATACTCCCAAGTGTTTCAATACATTACGGTACATAATATCTGTGGGCACACCAAATAGTCAAGAAAAGCACATGCAACATTTGATGGGGCACGACAATTACGAACACCATTACATTATATTATCTTCCTCCCGAGAGGCTGGAGAATGTGCCAAAACTTGTCATTAACGGCGAATACGGCATGGTGCTGGGTGATTCAAATCCTTTGTTCTGCGTCAAAGCCTGCATAGTGAAGCTGAAATGTGTTGGTGTAAGCTCTGGGAGTGGCACATCACCTTCAAGGTACCGCATGACTTGCCGCATGCTGGGTCTTGCACTAGTGAATGGGTGTGAGCATAAAAGTCCTAGCTTTAGCACTAGACATGCCTCGTCAATGTCATAGTCACCTCGTAATCTTGTATCCACGGTCTCAGTGAGCGACCCATTATACCAATGCTCTACAACCCAATCGAACAATGTGTGCTGGTTTCCCTGAGGATTTTGCTTAATAGGCCTTTGCCCACAAGTGACCTCAAAAAGAAATATGCCAAATGCAAATACGTCTGTCAAAGTGGAGGCCTTACCCGTGCGTACCAACTCCGGCGCTAAGTATCCCATGGTTCCAACCATATGTGTGGTTTGTGGATCAGTGCCATGGTCATACAACCTTGAAAGACCAAAGTCACCTAGCCTTCCATTCATTTCACTATCCAAAAGCACGTTGCTTGGCTTAATGTCTCGGTGAATGACAACTTTCTCCCACTCCTCATGGAGGTAGAACAAGCCAAATGCGACACCCTTGATGATGCGGAACCTTTGGGCCCAATTCAATGATGGTTTGCCATCTTCGCAATACAGATATTTGTTTAGGCTGCCATTTGACATATAGTCATACACCAAAAGGAGTTCGCCTTCTCGCCGGCAATAGCCAAGTAGAGGCACGAGGTTGCGGTGTCTGAGCCGGCCGATACTAACAACCTCAGCAATGAACTCCTTCATCCCTTGCCTCGACTCATGGGACACCCTCTTCACTGCTACATCCATTTTAGACTTTGGAAGCACCCCTCTGTACACCTTGCCAAACCCGCCCACACCAAGTAGATTCTTTTTCTTGAACCCTTGCGTGGCATGGAGCAAGTCCTTGAAGGAGAATCGGTGTGGCCCAAAATCAAGCTCCCAATCTTCCCGCAGCTCAGAATACAGCAATCTCCTACGAACAAGTAGAATGATAGCAATTCCCACAGCAAGGACGAATGTTGCAGTGGCTATAGGCAGGGTGATCTCCAAGACTTTGGAACGAGGCTTTGGGCCAAGACGTGGTAGCTTTGGGAGCTTGGAGAGGTCAATGGCTGGAGCAGGTCTATTCATGGCAAAACTCCAACCGAGAACACAGTGTCGTGTGCTAATTGCACCGGTTGTGGCTGAGAAACCTATGTAGGATGGGTCTCTGAGGATTGTTGAGAGGTTACAGAGAGCTGAAAGCAGTGGCCTCACAGGTTTGGCCACTCCGAGAGGAGCCAAGGTCACGTTGATCTGTGTGGACTCTCCGTTGTAATCCGCCCATACCTGCATCGGCTTGCCGCTAATGAGAGTCAAGTTGTTGAAGAAATTACTCTTGTCGTCGTAGTATCCGGTGTGGTGGGCTTGCAAAGAGTGGAGACTGTTGATGTTGATGTTGGTGATATGCCCTAGAGGCAACATGGAGATGTTGAATATATCACATACTATGTTTATGATACATTGCTTTGTTCCTTGAAATAGACATTATCATTATTGATCAATGAGTATGTGACTTATTCATGAGACTCTTAATGCCAAAATGTTGCTATTTCTAAATGATCCCTGATCATATATCATATGAGGAACATATATGATTCAAAGATCAGCATATGTATTGATTGATGATCATGTCTCATGGATCATGGTATGGAGATACCAAATCAATAATATGGACATGTGTTAGTGAACATATGTTGGATAGACCCGCCATGAGACACTGCAGAGATTCCATGTGTCATTAGTTGGTCTCAAGTAGTGTTTATGTAGAATCGTTAGACTTGAGATCATCATGGTTCCCAACATGCGTAGTAGCCTATTTTGGGACTACTAACCACTACTCCGTAACTGGGTAGTCATAAAAGTAGTCTTCGGGTTTGCTATGAAACATGTAGTGGGATGTGAATGATCAAGATAGAATTTGCCCCTCCTTATGGGAGAGATATCTCTGGGCCCCTCGATGTAATGGATTATGAAAGTGCATGGCCATGCCAATGTGATTGAGGAGTCAATCACAAGTTTATAATCCATCACGGAATCGAGAGAGTGATTGAGCCATTAAGAGGATGACACAGGTCTCGCCTTGAGCTTAATCTATATCGTGAGGCAAAAGGATTCGTACATGAGAACATTACAGGTTCAGCCGATATGATCTTTACGTATACTTTGGGGTTAATATGTCTTGCTAGAGGCCGCTATTAACAGGGTGACCGGAAAGGTGTTTCCGGGTCGCGACCAAGTATACGTGAACCTACAGGGTCGCACACTTAACGGGTTGGAACACTAATTCGAATGTGATTCGGATGTGGGCTCAATTCGGATAGAGATCCGGATAGACTCCTATTGGGCCTCGGTCCACGAGGCCCAAGTGAGGAGGTCTATATATTTGGAGGCGGGGGGGCTGAGGGATGTACGCATATGTTCCTCCCGAACAAAACCCTAGCCGCCACCTCCCGAGCCAAACCCTAGCCGCTCGCGAGTGCTGGTACACTCGCGATCGGAGTTCCAGCCCCGGACGTGTGGATACCGGTGGAGGCGCTGCTCGTTGCGGCGTTGATCGGCATCAACAAACTACAGATTGGATCTGCTCGTGGTGTGGTTGATCGCGTGGAGGAGACGATCTGTTCGGGACGATCGGCTACTTCCACTACTACCTCGACGCGCGTGGTTGGATCGGCTTCTCCAACTCTTCTTCCGCTGCGCTGCGCGTCTAGTGGTAACGATCTATGATCCCTTCTTAGCATGGTGTCCTGGTGTGCGCGGTAGAAATTTTTATTTTCTGCTATCGTAGCCTACGCGCGTTCCTTCAGTGGTATCAGAGCCATCTTGCTTAGTTTGCGATCTGGATCAGCGCATATGATGATATGCGGTTGTAGTAGATTGGATCTATTACAGTCTAGATCAGTCGGTTCATGTGATGAATCGATGGTAGCACGGGTTGATGAGATCAATCGGTGAATAGGGGTTGGATGAGGCGCAGATTGTATCACTACTAGTGCCCTAGAGATTGTCTCGGATCGGCATAAGGTGGTTATGTCGAATACTAGTAGGATACGAATCTGATAGCCTCGGGCCAGTGGGAATACTAGTGCCCTAGAGATTGTCTCGGATCGGCATAAGGTGGTTATGCCGAATACTAGTAGGTTACGGATCTGATGGCCTCGGCCCAGTGGAAAAACTAGCATCCTAGAGAATGTCTCGGATCGGCATAAGGTGGTTGTGCCGAATAGTTTTTCCATTGCGATTTCATAGATTGGATCTGTAAATTTCGTAGGGTGTTCAGGGCGCTGCCCTGAAACCCGCGGGGGGCGGCCCCCCCCTCGACCCCCCGCCCGCTGACCGGCCAGCGGGACCGCCGTGCGTACCCGCCTTGTATAGCGTCTTGGGTTCACATCGTTAGGTAGAATACGATTCTACGTCTAACTTGTTTTTGCAGAGAATGACGTGAATAGTATGGCCCTATATCTTATTGGAATGTATGAGATGTATGTGATGCATGTAACATTCGTTCATGGCCTGCGTGTCATGATTATTTCAGCTATTGTTAGCTGTCTATATTGTATTTAACGACCTGCGTGTCGACCTTAATGCTTGAATCTATCTTTGTAATCTTCAATTTCTAGCTATTATAGGTAGTAGCCTAGTTTTGAGGTTACAAGCTTTCAAGCATGGTGGCCTAAAGGAGTGATGTGGAGGATGGAGATCGTCTACACCTACATGGAGATGGAGATCACCATTTGTTTGGGCCATACTACTTCACAGTTAAATGTGTTTATCTGTGATATTATCTATCTTATTCTTATGCAATGTTTTTGTCATATGTTGCTTTGGTAGGATAGAATCCCTCATAAAATTAGGTGTTCATGCCCTTCCATATGTTGCACCAAAAGATAATGATCACCGCATGGTAGGTCTACCAAAGTAGAGTGCCGTCGGTTATCATCATTATTTGGGGTAGATGTCGGACATCTACATGCGGAAGCATTTGGTTTACTTAACAAGGTTATCAAAACAGTTTTGGACCTTGGGGCATAGATTGGGGCCGGGGCATGTTGATGTCACCCAACAAGCAAGAGTCACATAGGGATGTGATTAGCAAGGTGTTGCTTACCCATGTCACTAGTTTTCTAGCCGTGATGCCAAAGCTCACTAGGAATTAGTGAAATGAGGTTCTTGACCCACTATGTAACTTAGAGGGAGTTTTGTTGCAAAACACATAGTGGGAGTCTTTTGTTAAATTGTTTAATAAAAGATGAACATAAACATAGTGCTAAACTTTGCATATTCTTTGTTGTAGATCATGTCAACTAATGCCGCATCCAGTTCTTTTAATTTGCGATCTATTCTTGAGAAAGAAAAACTCAATGGAACGAACTTTATGGATTGGTATCGCAACTTGAGAATTGTTCTCAAGCAAGAGCGCAAGGAGTATGTCCTTGAGTCTCATTATCCTGATGACTTGCCTGATAATGCTACTGCGGCTGCACGGAGAGCTTATGAGAAGCAAACGAATGATTACCTTGATGTGAGCTGTCTCATGCTTGCCACAATGTCCTCTGAGCTTCAGAAGCAATATGAGAACACAGATGCCTACAATATCATTGTGGGGTTGCGTGGTATGTTTGAGAACCAAGCAAGGGCTGAGAGGTTCAACACTTCAAAGTCCTTGTTTGCGTGCAGGCTTGCAGAAGGGAATCCCGTCAGCCCTCATGTGATTAAGATGATTGGCTACATTGAGAGTCTGGAAAAGCTTGGTTTTCCCCTTAGCCAAGAGTTGGCTACTGATGTGATTCTCCAGTCGCTCCCCCCGAGCTTTGAGCCATTCATACTGAACTATCACATGAACAACATGGATAAGACCTTGGCAGAGTTGCATGGGATGCTAAAAGCTGCCGAGGAAAGCATTAAGAAAAGCAGCAATCATGTGATGATGATGCAGAAAGGCAAGGGCAAGCCCAATGTCAAGAAAGGCGCGGTCAAAAGAAAGTTAGCTCCCGATGAGATCGCGAGCAGTTCTAAGGCCAAGCAAGTCAAGAAGGGCGCTGCTCCTAATGCAGATTGTTACTACTGTAAGCAATCAGGTCATTGGAAAAGGAACTGCCCAAAGTACTTGGAGGATCTTGAGAAGAAGAAGGGAAGTACGACTTCCTCTCCAGGTATAAATGTTATAGAGATCAATCTTGCTACTTCATCCACTGATTCTTGGGTATTTGATACCGGATCGGTTGCTCACCTTTGCAAATCGTTGCAGGGGCTAAGAAGAAGTAGAAGTTTGAGGAGGAGCGAAGTGGATCTTCGCGTTGGCAATGGAGCAAAAGTTGCTGCGGTCGCTGTTGGCACCATGCCATTGTCTTTACCTTCAGGATTAGTTTTGGAATTGAATAATTGTTATTGTGTTCCATCTCTTTCCAAGAACATTATTTCTGCTTCATGTTTGCAAGCAGAAGGTTATGACTTTAGATCTGTGAACAATGGTTGTTCTCTTTATTTCAAAGATATGTTCTATTGTCATACTCCATTGGTGAATGGGTTATATGTTCTTACTCTTGAAGAGTCACCGGTCTATAACATTAATGCAAAGAGGCAACGTTCGAATGATTTGAATCCCACGTTTATTTGGCACTGTCGCTTAGGTCACATAAATGAGAAACGCATGGAGAAGCTCCATAGAGATGGTATTCTGCACTCATTTAATTTTGAATCATTTGAGACATGCGAATCTTGTTTACTTGGCAAGATGACAAAGGCACCTTTCACCGGTCAAGGTGAACGGGCAAGTGACTTATTGGCACTCGTACATTCTGATGTATGTGGACCAATGAGCTCAACAGCCAGAGGTGGTTTTCAGTACTTCATAACTTTTACTGATGATTTTAGTAGATATGGGTATATCTACCTGATGAAGCATAAGTCCGAATCCTTTGAAAAGTTCAAAGAATTCCAAAATGAAGTGCAAAATCATTTAGGCAAGACAATCAAGTTTCTACGATCTGATCGTGGAGGCGAGTATTTGAGCCATGAGTTTGGCAATCATCTGAAGGATTGTGGAATTGTTCCACAATTGACTCCGCCAGGAACACCTCAATGGAATGGGGTATCTGAACGGAGAAATCGCACCTTATTAGATATGGTGCGCTCCATGATGAGCCAAAGTGATCTTCCGTTGTCTTTTTGGGGGTACGCCCTTGAAACAGCCGCTTTCACACTAAACAGGGTTCCATCAAAATCAGTAGAAAAGACACCATATGAGATGTGGACAGGACAACGTCCTAGCTTGTCTTTTCTTAAGATTTGGGGATGTGAGGCTTATGTAAAACGTTTACAATCTGATAAGCTCAGTCCTAAATCTGATAAATGCTTCTTTATCGGGTATCCTAAGGAAACAAAAGGATATTACTTCTATAATCAAGGAGAAGGCAAAGTGTTTGTCGCCCGGCATGGTGTCTTCTTAGAGAAAGAGTTTCTCTCAAGAAGGGATAGTGGGAGCATGGTGCAACTTGAAGAAATTCGGGAAACACCTGAAAACGTTTCAGCTCCTACAGAACCACAACAGGATGAACAAACTGTTGAAGAACCTGTTGTGGACACACCGGCACCACGTAGGTCAGAGAGGTCACGTCGTGCACCTGAAAGGTACATGTTCTTGACTACTCAACAACGGGACATATTGTTGTTAGACAACGATGAGCCTAAGACCTATGAAGAAGCGATGGTGGGACCAGACTCTGAGAAATGGCTTGAAGCCATGAGATCCGAAATTGAATCCATGCACAGTAATCATGTTTGGAACTTGGTTGATCCACCTGATGGTGTTAAAACCATTGAGTGCAAATGGATTTTCAAGAAAAAGATAGACATAGATGGAAATGTTCACATCTATAAAGCGCGATTGGTGGCCAAAGGTTTCAAACAAATTCAAGGTGTTGATTATGATGAAACTTTTTCGCCCGTCGCAATGATAAAGTCTATTCGGATCATTCTAGCGATTGCTGCATATTTCGACTATGAAATATGGCAAATGGATGTCAAAACAGCTTTCCTTAATGGAAATCTGAGTGAGGATGTGTACATGACACAGCCCACGGGTTTTGTCGATCCGCAATCAGCTGGAAAGATATGCAAGCTGCAAAGATCCATTTATGGATTAAAGCAGGCATCTCGGAGTTGGAACATTCGTTTTGATGAAGTAATCAAAGGGTTTGGTTTCATCAAGAACGAAGAAGAGCCTTGTGTTTACAAAAAGGCTAGTGGGAGCGCACTCGTGTTTCTGGTCTTATATGTGGATGACATATTACTGATCGGAAATGACATTCCTATGCTCGAATCTGTTAAGTCTTCATTGAAAAATAGTTTCTCTATGAAAGACTTAGGAGAGGCGGCATATATTCTGGGCATCAAGATCTATAGGGATAGATCAAGAAGGCTAATTGGATTAAGCCAAGATACGTACATTGATAAGGTGTTGAAAAGGTTCAACATGCAGGATTCCAAGAAAGGCTTCCTACCTATGTCACATGGTATACATCTTAGCAAGAGTCAGTGTCCTAGTACACCTGATGAGCGGGATAAAATGAATGCGATTCCATATGCTTCGGCTATGGGATCCATTATGTATGCCATGCTTTGTACACGTCCAGATGTCTCGTATGCTTTAAGTGCTACAAGTAGATACCAGTCAGATCCAGGTGAAAGTCACTGGATTGCCGTAAAGAACATCTTGAAGTACTTGAGAAGAACTAAAGATGTGTTCCTCGTCTATGGGGGTGAGGAAGAGCTCGTTGTAAATGGTTACACCGATGCTAGCTTCCAAACTGACAAAGATGATTTTAGATCGCAATCTGGATTTGTGTTCTGCCTGAATGGCGGTGCGGTGAGCTGGAAGAGTTCCAAGCAGGAGACGGTTGCTGATTCTACAACAGAGGCCGAGTACATAGCAGCTTCTGAAGCTGCTAAAGAGGCTGTTTGGATCAAGAAATTTGTTTCTGAGCTTGGTGTGGTGGCTAGTGCCTCCAGCCCAATGGACCTCTACTGTGACAATAGTGGGGCCATTGCGCAAGCCAAGGAGCCTAGATCGCACCAGAAGTCCAAGCACATTCTACGGCGATTTCATCTCATCCGCGAGATTGTGGAGAGAGGCGATGTGAAGATATGCAAAGTACAAACGGATTTGAACATTGCAGATCCGTTGACAAAGCCGCTTCCCCAGCCAAAGCATGAGGCTCACACTAGGGCAATGGGTATTAGATACCTACATGGTTGACTCTAGTGCAAGTGGGAGACTGTTGGTGATATGCCCTAGAGGCAACATGGAGATGTTGAATATATCACATACTATGTTTATGATACATTGCTTTGTTCCTTGAAATAGACATTATCATTATTGATCAATGAGTATGTGACTTATTCATGAGACTCTTAATGCCAAAATGTTGCTATTTCTAAATGATCCCTGATCATATATCATATGAGGAACATATATGATTCAAAGATCAGCATATGTATTGATTGATGATCATGTCTCATGGATCATGGTATGGAGATACCAAATCAATAATATGGACATGTGTTAGTGAACATATGTTGGATAGACCCGCCATGAGACACTGCAGAGATTCCATGTGTCATTAGTTGGTCTCAAGTAGTGTTTATGTAGAATCGTTAGACTTGAGATCATCATGGTTCCCAACATGCGTAGTAGCCTATTTTGGGACTACTAACCACTACTCCGTAACTGGGTAGTCATAAAAGTAGTCTTCGGGTTTGCTATGAAACATGTAGTGGGATGTGAATGATCAAGATAGAATTTGCCCCTCCTTATGGGAGAGATATCTCTGGGCCCCTCGATGTAATGGATTATGAAAGTGCATGGCCATGCCAATGTGATTGAGGAGTCAATCACAAGTTTATAATCCATCACGGAATCGAGAGAGTGATTGAGCCATTAAGAGGATGACACAGGTCTCGCCTTGAGCTTAATCTATATCGTGAGGCAAAAGGATTCGTACATGAGAACATTACAGGTTCAGCCGATATGATCTTTACGTATACTTTGGGGTTAATATGTCTTGCTAGAGGCCGCTATTAACAGGGTGACCGGAAAGGTGTTTCCGGGTCGCGACCAAGTATACGTGAACCTACAGGGTCGCACACTTAACGGGTTGGAACACTAATTCGAATGTGATTCGGATGTGGGCTCAATTCGGATAGAGATCCGGATAGACTCCTATTGGGCCTCGGTCCACGAGGCCCAAGTGAGGAGGTCTATATATTTGGAGGCGGGGGGGCTGAGGGATGGACGCATATGTTCCTCCCGAACAAAACCCTAGCCGCCACCTCCCGAGCCAAACCCTAGCCGCTCGCGAGTGCTGGTACACTCGCGATCGGAGTTCCAGCCCCGGACGTGTGGATACCGGTGGAGGCGCTGCTCGTTGCGGCGTTGATCGGCATCAACAAACTACAGATTGGATCTGCTCGTGGTGTGGTTGATCGCGTGGAGGAGACGATCTGTTCGGGACGATCGGCTACTTCCACTACTACCTCGACGCGCGTGGTTGGATCGGCTTCTCCAACTCTTCTTCCGCTGCGCTGCGCGTCTAGTGGTAACGATCTATGATCCCTTCTTAGCATGATGTCCTGGTGTGCGCGGTAGAATTTTTTTTATTTTCTGCTATCGTAGCCTACGCGCGTTCCTTCAACTTTAACCAATGTTTCAATCTTGAGCTTATAGCACTCTATTTGGACTCAATGTTAGCTTCTTTGTTCCGCTTAGCTTATTGACATGGCCTGCATTATCCTTGGATGTCTCTAGCTAGACTTTACTCATTGATGACGTGACTTGCTCACAAAATGCATTACATTTCAGATTGTCATCTATGTGCTCTAGCTGGCTTATATATATGTTGTCATGATCTAGATAGCGTTTTATTGAGTTATGGCTTGGTGTATTACATTATGGTCATTATGGATAATTCTCATGGCTCTAAATGCTTAAATAAACAAACTTCAGCCATATTCATTCATTGACATGTCATATTCTCTCTATTGCATCTTGATGTGTTTATTGCCAAAAGGGGGAGAATAGAGAAGAAAAAGTCTGTTGGGATCATTTTAGAGCTTTGGAGATCAATTTGCTCTTTCAGTTGTTGCTCTAGTGGTTCCTTCTGTCGACATGGTCATAAGCTTCATTCCCTTCTTTGGACCATGTTGGATTCTTCAAACTCAAACTCAATTTCGTGCTTTTTCTGAGTTTGTCAATATACTCATCAAGGGGGAGATTGAGAGACCATGTGGTCTAAATCCCGTGTTGGTGATGAGTAATTGACTCGTGGTTTGGTTAGAGTGAGTTTAGTTTGAGTGATTCGTGCCTTTTTGGCATTTGGCGAGGTCGGGTCGTGACTAGACAATTTTGACGCGTGGGCGTCGTCCCGGTTGGCCACGTGGGTCATTTCTCGCTTTTGTAGGATTTGTAGGTGCTAACCATGTTTACATGTTTTGTACCGTGCTATGCGATGTGTTTCTTGTCTGTGTTGGCTGCAGGACATCGAGACGGAGTCGTGGTGAGACACGGAGGACCGGACTAGGCGCAGGTGGCGCTGAGGTCAGAACGGTCAGGATGTGTCGAAGACGACGTGGACTCGAGGTGGAGTCGTGGCGAGGCACGGTGGACCGGACTAGGCGCAGGTGGCGCTGAGGTCAGAACGGTCGAGGTGTGCCGAAGACGGCGAAGCTGCGTGGCTTGCAGGGCAAGGAATGAGGAAGCTTCCTGGAAGGTGCGCGAGGGGCGTTTCGGTAAAAACGCAAAGCTGCACTAAAGGAAGTGGATTGTGGGTAAAGCGCAAAAGCTAATTGGGTAAAGCACTTGGTGAACCCATTAGTGGAGGCTATAAATAGAGAGGGAGATGGTGTGCTGAATTTTTAGAGAGAGTGAATGGAAAAGTTAGGGTTTCATTTGGGGTCTCTCCATATGTGTATGTGTGTGTTCCTCCCAAGAAGCATGTGTAGCTCTTGGTGTTCTTGAGGATTGAGAGGGAGAGGATGGATTGAGAGTTTTGTAATCATCCCTCTATATGTAATCGGGGTATCGTGACTCCTCTTTTGATTTGGAATGAAAGGTTGAAGTTCTTCTCCCGAGCTTTGTTTTCATTGGCTTTCACTTTTGCATTAAATGGCTGCTCTGTGGTTATATCTAGAGTATGTATTCGGCTGCTTGTTCGTCCTGGCCGAATGAAATTGTTCTGGGCCAAATAAGTTAATGCTTGAAAGGACAGCTTGTACTGCCGAGTACATTACTCCATGAATTCCTTCAGCCAGCATAGTGTTTCTTGATTTACTTTTCCAAGTCTTTTCTTTAGCTTGTTTCCTTGTAGTTCTCAGAGAATTATTTTCTTCATCCGAGCAATCAAAAAGCATTTGAGTACTTGCTGCATGCAATGAACATTAATTTAAGTACTTGAGTACTTGCGTTGGTTCATCCCTCTTAAGAAAGTGCTCCATGCAATGAACATTAATCAATTCGGTCCCCTTTTCTTGCACTAACTGCTGTTAATTTCCAGTGGAATTAATTGTTGTTGGTACTGTGTATTGGTTTGAGGTCCTTGCTGTCTTGTCTCAAGTAGTGCTAAATCAATCTGAGGAGCTTTGCAACCGATCAGTCCTTTGGTCTGTTTTCTTTTGCGCACAGTACTTGGACAGCAGCTCTTTTTTTTTCTTTTTGCTTTCGGTTGATTAGTCCAGAATCTCTTTCTTTGGAAGCAAGTTTCTTGTGACTTGTTAAAGTCCAATTTTTGTGACAGTAGCTCCATGTTTTTAGTTCGGCCCATTTTATTTAAGAGCTATTTGTTTGTCCTTTTTTTTTGGGGGCAAGTTTTAAGAGATCGACATTCACCCCCCCTCTGTCGCCAATTTCGGTCCTACAACCTACTCGCTAATCCCACCGAAAAGGACAAGTCAGGTCGTGTATTCAGTAAATACCTGAGGCAACCAATAATGCGCCGATATTTAGTTGCATCTACTGCTTCTCCTTCAGGGTCTTTGTGCAGCGAAGCTTTTGGTTCCATCGGGTACCTTGTTGCATTACAGTCCTCCATCCCAAACAGAGAAAGAACCTTCCTTGCATAAGCAGACTGCTTGAGAAGTATCCGACCTTTTTGCTGCTCCACCTCAATTCCCATGTAATAAGAAAGAGGACCCAAATCGCTCATCTCAAATTTTGCCATCATTTGCCTTTTAAACTTCTGAACTTCTTCAGGACTGCTACCTGTCACCAGAAGATCATCAACATATACTCCCACAATCACTCTTACTCCATCCTCACACCTGGTATACACTGCATGCTCTTGAGCACACTTGCTGAATCCCAGTGCCTTCAGACTTCTGTCCAATTGGGTATTCCAGGCCCGTGGTGCTTGCCGTAAGCCGTAGAGAGCTTTTGTCAGTTTATACACCTTATGGCCTTGACATTGTACCTCAAAACCCTCCGGTTGAGTGACATAGACTTCTTCCTCTAGCTCTCCATTGAGAAAAGCTGTTTTTACATCCAAATGATGTACCTCCCAAGATTGATTTGCTGCAAGCGCTAGTATAACTCGAACGGTATCAAGTCTTGCAACCGGTGTGAATACTTCTTCAAAATCAATCCCTTGTCTTTGAACATAACCCTTCACCACTAGCCTTGCTTTGTGTTTGACAACCTTTCCTTCGGCATCCTTTTTTAGTTTAAACACCCATTTCAGACCTATGGGTTTCATACCGAGAAGAAGTTCAGTTAGTATCCATGTCCTATTCCTTTCAATGGACTCTAGTTCTTGCTTCATCGCTTCATACCAACAGCTTTCCATTACAGCTTCCCGAAAACTTGTTGGTTCATCTGACTGCACTAACAATGCCATTTCCTCTTCATCATATTGACTGGTAACTTCTTAAGTGTTTGCATATATTTCTGCAAGGGACTTATAACGCACTAGCTCATCATGCGATTCAGGTGACACTGACACCATTGGTGAGGTGGCTGCCTGACTGCTCACTGATTGAGTATGTGGACTTACTTCTCCTGTCAGGTATGGTTTTGAAGGTATCGGGGAAGCCGAGACTCCCTCTTCTGAGCTAACCTCACTTTCCGCAGCTGGGCTTGTCTCCTCTGAATAAAGTTCGTCCAAGACAACGAACTCCGGAGAACTCATATTGCTGTCAGCCTCCACATTCCAATTCCATTTCAAATTCTCTTGGAATACAACATCCCTGCTCACGTGAAGTTTGCATCGGCTTGGATCATACAACCAGTGAGCTTTGCATCCCTCCTCGACACCCAAATACACCATGGGCGAGCTTCTGTCCTCAAGTTTCTTGATATGCGGTGTGGTGTTTTTCGCATATGCCATGCACCCAAAAACTCTCAAGTGTGCTAGGTTTGGTTTCCTACCCTCCAGTGCCTCAAATGGTGTCTGTCCATTTAGAGCTTTGGTTGGGAGATGGTTTAGTAGATATACTGCATGTCTCACAGCTTCACCCCAGAAATTTGCCGGCATACTCATTTCCTTCAACAGCGCTCGGCTCATCCCCAGTACAGTACGATTCCGGCGCTCTACCATGCCATTCTGCTGGGGTGTGTAGGGTGCCGTGAGGTGTCTTTCAATGCCAGTATCTTCACAGTACCTAGTGAATTCGCTGGACAAAAATTCTCCTCCCCGGTCTGACCGCAATGTCTTGACTTTGCAGCCGGTCTTATTTTCAGCAAGTATTTGAGCTTCCTGAAGTGCTGAAAGGCATCACCTTTTGTCGCCATTGTGTATATCCACATCCACCTGGTACAGTCATCAACAATCAACAGAAAGTATTATATTCCACTCAATGTACTTCGAGTTATTGGTCCACAAATATCCATATGAAGTAGCTCTAGTGGTTTTTGTGCTCTGAAACTCGCCTGGTGAGGGAACGGCAACCTGACTTGTTTTGTCATAACACAGATCTCACAAACCTTGTCCGGCTTGGTCACCTGAGGCAGTCCTTCTGCCATTTTCTTCTCCTCCAAGAGACTCAAGTCACTGAAATTGACGTGTCCGAGTCTTTTATGCCATAGCCAAGTCGGGTCAGTTAGACTTGTAAGCAAACATGTGGCTTTAGTTGTTTCAAGCACTATCTTGTACAAGCGATTCTGTGTTCTCTTCACCAGCATCAACTACCTTCCATTCTTTTCTCTCACTTTCAGATTGTTACCGACAATGTGGACTTCATCTCCATCTTCTGCCATCTGACCAATACTAAGGATATTGCTTCGCAAATTTGGAATGTAGTACACACCTTGGAATAGCTTCAGTTCTCCATTTTTGCAGATAAATGAAATTGACCCTTTGCCTTTGATCTGTACTGTCGATCCATCTCCAAAACTCACTTTCCCAGTGACTGTTTCGTCCAAATCCTAAAATATCTCCCGTCTGCCTGTCATATGATTACTTGCACCGTTATTAAGGTACCAAGTATCTGCTCTCTCTTCTTTCTGAACCGTCATCACAGACGATTTTCTGAACTGTCTGAATTTATGGGACAGTGATAATCGAAGGTTATCACAGACGATTCTCTAACCATCTGAGATATATCAATATCACAGACGGTTTTTAGTAAAAAACCATCTGTGACATTGACATATCACAGATGGTTTTTACTTACAAACCGTCTGTGATTATCACCTATCACAAACGGTTTGTAACTAAAAACCGTCTGTGATGTTCTTTTCTACCCCTAAATCTATTTATGTTTATTGGCTAGCCTCAGGAAATGCTAGTCATGCCCTCTGAAACAAACAGATAAAGATGTACATGTATACATACAATTCACATCTCAATTCATTTCAGAAACATAAAATATCCAATTCACATCTCAATTCATTTCACAAACATAAAACATCGAATTCACATCGCACTTAATTTCACAAACATAAAGCATCCATTTCGCAAATCAATTAATTGAAATGAAATAAAATATCCATTAACAAATACATAATTACAAAAGATCTACACAGCATTTGCACTTAGATGGTAACATTGCATTTTTTATTGCTCTATCACTCCGGAAATCGAGGTCTCACGAAAGGAACTAATCCATAATCAACGAACTTGTCAGAATGAACAAGCTATACTTGGATGGTGCATGATTGCCATTCAAGTATTGCTTGTGCACTCGACAAGTTCATTAATTCTGTTCATTTCGTGAGACCTCGATTCCGGAGTGATAAGAGCAATAAAAAATCATTGTGCACAATGGAACTCTCCATTTGATCTTATGACTTTAGACCACAAAAACCAAACGAACTCTCCTCGAATTAGTGCAAAGTCCGGCTGTTTCAATGCAGTTGTAGGGATGGGCGCAGCCTGTCGATAGGAATATCAATGCGCGTACATATATAACCTGACAAGTATGAAATAAATGTGGAAAGATTGACAAACCTTAGAATTGGTGATCTTCGAGGAATCGAGGAGTAGTCTCATATGGTGGCACACGTAGAATCCACATGTGTTGCCCGGCTGCTGCTGGTGGCACTGCAAAAAATAGAATGTGTTAAATCAAGAGACATTACTACTAAGTGTTGTATAGGATTAATTAATGTGTAGCTAGCGAATACCCAAAAATTGCGAACATGTTTCAAGGGCTTGGCCCCTGTCGTCGAGGCACATGTTTGTTCAACGTATGTGGCGAACGACCTTCGTTATTCGAAAAAGTTAGATTAGTCATTCGGAAGGAAAGAAAGAGTACAATGTACTTACCTATCGAGTATTTGGGTGATAGCTATGTACTTGGATTTGTATATAGCCTTGTTCCATTTTGGTATAATTACAATTAAAATCCAATGGAAGTGCTCATTGTATGGTATAAGAAGAAATTCCTTATCGCGGTGAGCCAGCAATGTTGTTGTAATATAGCTCTCGACGAAGGATGTATCCTCGTTGATGGTATCAATGGTGACCAAGCGTGGGTCCAGGAAACCAATTGGTGATTTCGATGATCTAGCTTCGGTCAGCATGAATAATATATATATATATATATATATATACACACACACACACACACACACAAACACATACACACACAGAAAAGCAACAAATTGTGACATATATCGGTATTACGTGAACAGAGACTGTGATTGTACAGACTTACAGCGTCCAGCTTCGAACGAGTGAGAAGTCGAGAGCGTTGAGCGTGAAAAGACCAAATATATCGTCAAAGGTCACCACGAAGACACATTCCTGAATTTCATGCTGGAAATGTTCCCGCTTGAATTTGACAGTGATACCTGAGCGCAAAGTGAAGTTCTCTCGTTTGTATGCATCCCATACCTGTACCCCTTCGTTCCACAGTACTTTTAGATCTTCCACCAACGGTGCTAGGAACACATCAATATCATTCCCAGGTTGTTTTGGCCCTTGGATAAGTATCGATAGCAAAATATACTTTCGCTTCATACACAACCAAGGAGGAAGGTTATAGATGCAGAGAGTCACGGGCCATGTACTATGTCGGCTGCTCATGCTACTGAAAGGATTCATTCCATCTGTACTCATTCCAAACCTTATATTCCTTGGTTCTGCACTGAAGTCTGCAAAACTCCTATCGATGTTTCTCCACTGCGCGGAATCAGCAAGGTGTCTTACCATTCCATCCTTCTTGCGCTCCTCCGAGTGCCAACGCAGCAGTTTTGCCTCCTTTGGATTTGCAAAAAACCTTTTCAAACGGGGAATTATAGAAAATACCATGCCACCTTAGCAGGAGGTCATTTCTTCGCCTCTGTTCCCTCGCCATCATCTGATTGATTGTTACGTTTGTATCGGGATGCGTTGCACACCGGACATACTTGCATGTTTGCATACTCTTTACGGTAGAGGATACAGTTGTTCGAACATGCATGTATTCTTTCTACTTCCATTATCAACGGACAAAGAATCTTTTTGGCTTTATACGTGATTTTAGGCAACTCATTTCCCTCCGGAAGCATGTCCGCTAAAAGACCTAGCAGCGCCGTGAAACTCTTGTCGGACCAATCGTTACTTGCCTTCAATTTCAACAGTTCAAGCATGACCGACAACCTCGTGTACTTGCAGCACGTGAACAAAGCTTTCTCCGAATCCTCCATCAAGCCCCAGAATTTAACATACTCTCTCTCATTATAGTTCTCTTGTAAAAGCAGACACGCCATTAATGTACTCTTCACTCACATGGCTCGCGGAATATATCCTGCTTCGGTCCTACGTTACGTACATATATAACAACTTAGTATTAAAAATTAAATTAACTAATTATTACTACATATATACCGGCCACATGTATTATATTGAGGCTTAATTTGCTAGCTCAATTCATATTATAAACACAACAGCTATTATATAACCAATAATTTTGCGAACCATCTTCAATTAATAACACTCACCAATTACTTAGATCTAAATTGTAATGCATGCAAAGAAAAAATAAAATTCATTACTAACCATATCTAGAGCAACCAGGAAAGTATGAATCTTCAAAGCTCAATATCTGCCTCCTCCCACCAAATTAACTGGTCTGAAATCGCCTAGCTTGCCTCCTGAGCGAAAGAGTGCGCAGCAGCGGCTAGATCTGGATCGAAATGAAGATAAATGCGGTCTGAGCAGCGCAATAAATGCCTAGTGCCATTATCACATACAATTTTTAATTAAAAACCGTCTGTGAATTATCACAGACGGTTTTTTATTAACAACTGTCTGTGATAATCAGCTTATCACAGGCGGTTTTTTTTATTAAAAACCGTCTATGATAATCTGGGATTATCATAGACGGTTTTTAATACAGACCGTCTGTGATACGAAAGTATCACAGACGGTTCATCGGTAAGAACCGTCTGTGATACTCGTTTTCCCCGACGCCGCCAACACAGACGGTGTCCAAATTAAAACCGTCTGTGTTAGTGTTGATCACAGACGGTTTTGTCAAACCGTCTGTGATTGGCCGTCTAGTATTAGGCTTTCTGTAGTACTGACAGCTGGTGAATTGCCCATTCACTTCCCAAACAAGCCACGACCCCAAGGTTTTATGAAAGTCCAACCTTTATGACAAATCCTCATTATTGTCCATAACCACAGACACGCTATTTGAATAGTTTTACATTCTACAGAGCTTGTACACTTTATCTACAAGATATACTCAACTCATTATATTTGCTATGACTCATCATACGACTATATATAATTGAGCAATCATAACAAGACATTTATGCTGCTGCACTGTAGTACCACCGTGCCTGGTGAGTTTACCCTCTCAACCGTGCAGCATGCCCTTGCCAGATCACCTACCCAAAACATGTCCCCTTATCCCAAGTTTACGTTTCTAACGAGTAGTTCACCATTATATTGTGTCGCACTCTTTCCATGTTCACACCAAGTGTAGGACTAGTGTAAAGCAGTGTTCACCATTATATTGTCTCGCACTCTTTCCATGTTCACACCAAGTGTAGGACTAGTGTAAAGCAGTTTATTACTCTAAGTTCACCCTATCCTACACATATAGTTATACGATAAGACTCAATTTAATAAGACATAAAGTTGTCCTTAATAAACACGGTAGAGACTCCAATTTCTAGGTGTAGAACCTGCACTCGCTACTCGCACCAGCCTAAATCAATTTTGTTTAACCAGGGCAATGACAACTTAAATAACCGATCATGTGAGCATGAGCCCGCTGCCCAACCAAGCATGGTTAAGTATTAAGCGTATCAATTAACACTACCATACTCACGAGCTGCCATGACGTATGGTTTATAATTTTCTTTACAGGCGCAAACTACCGTAAGGAATCATAAATTTTTTGACGGGTTCATAACACTGTCTGGAAAAACACGTAATTTCCTGTATGTTCTAAAATTCCGACAGGAAAATATGTTTTTGCGTCGGTGTTTGAGTACCCGTAAGATAACTGCCTTGGCTCTAAATAAAATCCCCTAACTCCCCGCTTCCCACCTCCAACTCCTCCACCCAAATCCCGAACTCCCTACTAGGGATGGGAACAGATCGGATACAATTAAATAGTCTCAAATACGAATATGAGTCTATATTTTTAAAAACAAATACAAATACAAATTCAAATATTCTCAAATAAGAATACGAATCAAATGTCGTAATGGATATGAATTCGAAACGAATGTGTACTTAATTCGATCAAAAATGAATATCCTCCTACAATTTCTGTAACAAATCTCGGTAGAATAAATTCCTAGTGGTTTTGCTGGTTTTTCACCGGTTTTGACCTGTTGCCGGAATGGTTACCGGTTTCAAACCATCCAATACAAATTTTGAATCACAAAATTCGTCTGAGTTTTTCTCGGGATTTTCGCTTGGCATTGGGGCTGGGCCGACCGGCCGATAAGCATGGAAAATGGATCGAATATGAATTGAATGGTCTCAAATACGAATATTCTCAAATACGGATACGAATATTCTCAAATATGAATATTTTTTTAATACGGATTTTGCTTACCATATTTGCGTTTTCTCGGATACGAATATCGGATAAAACGGATTTTTCGTTATTGTTTCCCACCCCTACTCCCTACTGCCCTACCCCAACTCCTCCATAGCTCCACCAAATCAACCAACACGCCACCGCCGTCGCTGCTCCCAGCATCCCCCCTCGCACCACCACCCACACACGCACACCCAGCGTTGTTGTCATCTAGATCTAGTCACCTCTA
Source organism: Dendrocalamus latiflorus (assembly GCA_017311315.1). NCBI lineage: Eukaryota > Viridiplantae > Streptophyta > Magnoliopsida > Poales > Poaceae > Dendrocalamus > Dendrocalamus latiflorus. The sequence goes on along the minus strand of CM029644.1, from coordinate 12,905,271 downwards.
TTGGTCTTAACGACATCACACCTAGTCATACTAAGTTAGTCCGTGCATTTAAAATGATTAGTGCATGCGTTAAGTGAATTAGTGTGTGTGTTAACAGAATTAGTGAATGCCATGAATAGCTTAGATGTGGGATGGCATGTCGTGGAGAGCTAGACGTGGCGTAAATGTTGGGTCAGTTTTATGGTTGTTTAGTATAAATATCAACGAAGAAAACACCGCAAACCAATTCAGATGGACAACATAAAAAATGTTTGTCTCTTGAATTCACTATTCTCCAAAAAGTCTAGACATCCACGAGTGTTCTAGACATCCTCGTATGTTTCGTGGTCGTAACTCACTTTGAGTACATTCCTCCGTGGTCGTAACTCACTTCGAGTACGAGTGCCTTTGTGGTCATAACGAGTTCCTTCATGGTCGTAAGAGTACTATTCACCAAGTACTGTAGCAGAGTGCCAGTCGATGCAAGCGACAATGAGTGGTACCTCGACACGGGTGTGAGTAACCACATGACTGACAAAAAGATCATGTTCACTTCGCTGGATGATCACTTGAAAGGCAATGGTGGACATCTGCAGAAAAGGTTCCATGCTGTTTCAATGCAAAAACCAGGAGCATCGAGTACTCACAGATGTATACTATATTCCATGACTATGGTCTAACATCATAAGTCTAGGCCAACTCGAAGAAGGTGGTTGCAAGACTGTACTCGAGGATGGTCAACTTAGCATCTTTGACCGACAACGAGCATTGCTGGCACGAGTGCGACAATCACGAAATAGGCTCTATACACTAGGCCTGAACCTGACTGCACCCGTGTGCCTAAAGGCAAAGGTGAACAAGGTGGCATGGCTCTGGCATGTGCTCAATGGAAATCTCAACTTCCGTGTTCTACACGACTTGGGCGCTAAGATGATGGTGGAGGGCATGCCTGTCATCAATCGAGTGCAACAGTTTTGCGATGGCTGCATCCTCGGCAAACAACATTGAGTACCATTCCCGCACGCCTCATCATATCACCAAGAATGAGATCGGCTCCGAGCTGAAGGCATTTCGAACCAATTATAGTGGGGAGTTCAACTCCATCAACTTCAACAAGTACTACAATGAGATGGGCATAATGCGGCATATGACTATGCCATACGCGCCACAATAAAATGGCATCATGGAGTGTCAGAATCAAATGGTTATGGAGATGGCTCAAAGCATGTTGAAGAGCCTGGCGAGACAGTAAAGAATGTGGTGCACGTCATGAATCGTGCATCGACCTGAAGTGTGGACGATATAACATCTTACGAGGCATGGTACAAGAGGAGGCCTAAAGTCCACTACTTTCGTACATTTGGATGTGTGGCACATGTCAAAAAGGTTGGCCCTGGCATCACCAAGCTTTTCGACTACTCCACACCAATGGTGTTCATTGGATACGAGGAGGGCTCAAAGTCTTATTGTGTCTACAATCTAGTCACAAAAATGCTTCATGTGACATGGGATGTTGTGTTTGAAGAAGTGCAGAAATGGGACTGGACAACGTCATCTTCATCGACTGACTCTAGCGAACTCGAAACATTCACCGTTGAGTATACTAACGTGACGAGTGACACTCTGGTGGACGCTAACCGCACAACATCTTTGAAAACAACGGATATGCCTGTGACACCACAGCGACGGAGCCACATCAGTCCACAGCATCGTCTGGAGTAGCAGTGCAGTGGGCAACACTACCGACTGGTGCAACGCATGATTTCGAAGGTGTGCCACTGAGGTATCGCACAGTACCAAATATCTACAGCACAACTGAGGTGGTGGAAAACAATGACACTGAGCTTGCTGATAAAGAAGTGGAGTACAGTAACCTCTGTCTCCTTGGTGCTGAGGAGCCTATGATTGTACAGGAGGTGCTCTCGGACATGGCATAGAAGCAGACTATAAACAAAGAATTGAAATCCATCTATGATAACAATACTTGGGAGTTCACTAGACTCCCTACTGGTCATCGAGCAATTGGGCTCAAATGGGTTTTCAAGGTGAAAAAAGATCCACAAGGTAACAATGTTAAGCATAAAGCTCGCTTCGATGCAAAAGTATATGCACTAGTGGCTCGCATGGAGACTGTGCGGGTGCTGATCGCACTAGCGGCGCACGACGGCTGGTAGATACATCATATGGACATTAAGTCCACATTCTTGAATGGTGATATGGTTGAGGAGGTGTACGTCCAACAGCCTCTAGGGTACGTTGACGACAAGCACAAAACAAAGTACTGAGGCTACACAAGGCCTTATACGAGCTGCGGCAGGTGCCGCGAGCCTGGAACTCGAAGCTGGATGCCACTTTGGTGTCACTCGGGTTCACGAGAAGTCCACTCGAGCATGTGGTATGCCGACGGGAAAGAGGCAATCTTGCTCGTGGGGGTGTACATCGATGATCTCGTCATCACTGGCGCAAGCATCGATGACATCGGCAAGTTCAAGGCCCAGATGAAAGATCTCTTTAGCATGACCAATCTCGGTTTGCTAAGTTATTATTTGGGCATCGAGGTCAGGCAAGAAGATAGGATGATCATGCTATTGCAGAGTAGTTATCTGTGTAATATTTTGGAAGAAACAGGAATAGCGCGGTTCAATCTGTGCTCGATGCCGATGGAGAACCAGCTGATGTTGAGAAAGAACGATGGTAGTGCCGCCATCGACGCCACTGAGTATCATAGCATCATCAGAATTCTTCACTACCTTGTGAACACATGGCCAGACATTGCTTATGCTATGAGCATTGTCAGCGGGTACATGGAGGCACCAACATCATAGCACTTGGCTAAGGTGAAGCACGTTCTTCGCTACGTAAGTGGCACGACTGGATTCGGGTGCCGGTATATAAGGGCAAGCATGCTAGATCCTGAACTTGTCGGCTATAGTGACAGTGACTTGATAGGCGACACCGATGACCGCAAGGGCACCACGCGTACGGTATTTTTCTTTGGTGCAAGTTTGATTACTTGGGTGTCGTAAAAGTAGAAGATTGTGGGGCTGTCCTTGTGCGAAGCCGAGTGCATCATGGCTGCAACAACATCATGCTAGGCTACCTGGTTAAGTCGACTCCTCAAAGACCTAATGGGTGTGGGGTCAAAGAAGACAAAGCTACTCGTGGACAAGTCGGCAATCACTTTGTGCAAAAACCCCGTGCTTCATGATCGCAGCAAACACATTGATACAAGGTATCATTTCATTCACGACTGCATCGAAGATGTCAAAGTAGATGTGGAGCACGTTGGCACAAATGAGCAGCTGGTTGATATTCTTATGAAGGCGCTCGATCATGTCAAGTTCATCGAACTGAGATAGAAGATCGGGGTGATCAAGGTGAAGCCAGTGCATCATGGTTAGAGGGTGATTTATTGGTCTTAACCACGTCGCACCTAATCGTAATGAGTTAGTGCATGCGTTTAAAGTGAATTAGTGCGTGCATTAAAAGAATTAGTGAATGTCATGAATAGCTCAAACATGACATGGCATGTCGTGGAGAGCTGGACGTGGCGTGAATGTCGGGTCAGTTTTATATTTGTTTAGTATAAATATCAATGAAGAAATACCGCAAACCAATTTAGAGGGGCAGCACAAAAAAGTTTGTCTCTTGAGTTCACTGTTCTCTCAAAGTGTCTAGATATCCACGTGTGTTCCAGACATCTTGTGTGTTTCGTGGTCGTAACTCATTTCGAGTACGTTCCTTCGTGGTCATAACTCGCTTTGAGTACGAGTGCCTTCGTAGTCGTAAGAGTACTGTTCACCAAGTAATGTAGCAAAGTACTGCTCTATGAGTACTGTAACAGAATACTGTTCTACGAGTACTATAGCAGAATACTGTTCTATGAGTACTATAGCAGAATACTGTTCTATAAGTGCTATAGCAGTGTACTGTTTCATGAGTACTATAGCAAAGTACTGTTCATCCAAGCGGTGCTTCTGAGTACTCACAGTCGAGGCTTCCACAAGTTTTCTGACCACGATATGTGCTCCGACTTACCGCAACAGCCTTCCCATCCTACCACCTCACGCGCGGACACTACTACAGAAAGCCTAATACTAGACGGCCAATCACAGACAGTTTGACAAAACCGTCCGTGACCGACACTAACACAGACGGTTTTAATTTGGACACCGTTTGTGTTGGTGGCGTCGGAGAAAACGAGTATCACAGGCGGTTCTTATCGATGAACCGTCTATGATACTTTAGTATCACAGAAGGTTTTTATTAAGAACCGTCTGTGATAATGGCGCTAGGCATTTATTGCACTACTCAGAACTGCATCTGTCTTCATTTCGATCCAGATCTAGCCGGTGCTACACTCTTTCGCTCAGGAGGCAAGCTAGGCGATTTCAAGCTAATTAATTTGGTGGGAGGAGGCAAAGATTAAGCTTGAAGATTCATACTTTCCTGGTTGCTCTAGATATGGTTAGTAATGAAATTTATTTTTCTTTGCATTACAATTTAGATCTAAGTAATTGGTCAGTGTTATTGAATATGGTTTGCAAAATTGTTGGTTATATAATAGCTGTTGTGTTTATAATATGAATTAAGCTAGCAAATTAAGCCTCAATGCATGTGGTATATATGTAGTAATAATTAATTAATTTAATTCTTAATACTAAGTTGTTATATATATATATATATATATATATATATATATATATATATATATATATATATATATATATATATACACATAACGTAGGACCGAAGCTGGATGTATCCCGCGAGCCGTGTGAGTGAAGAGTACATTAATGGCGTGTCTGCTTTTATAAGAGCTGCCGAGGAGGATATACTGAATAAGGGGTGGAATATATGTACTGTCCATGCACTGACTGCGAGAATTTAAAGATGTTTAAGAACCAAGGGCAAATTGAAGCGCACTTAATTCGGAGGGGTTTCAAAAAGGGTTATACGTGTTGGACCAGTCATGGCGAAGTCAATGATCATATGCCGCCGGATGACATCGCCGGTGAAGTGAATGATATGCCACCGGATGACATCGCCGGTGAAGTGAATGACATGCCGCCGGATGATGTCGATTGTGGATCGGATTCGGATAGGTTGCACAATGACAATATGGATGAGATACTTCACGATGTAGAAGAGAACTATGATGAGAGAGAGAATGTTAAATTCCGGGGCTTGATGGAGGACTCGGAGAAACCTTTGTTCACGTGCTGCAGGTCAAAGTACATGATGTTGTCGGCCGTGCTTGAACTGTTGAAATTGAAGGCAAGCAACGGTTGGTCCGACAAGAGTTTCACGGCGCTGCTAGATCTTTTAGCGGCATGCTTCCGGTGGGAAATGAGCTGCCTAAAACCACGTATAAAGCCAAGAAGGTTCTTTGTCTCTTGGGAATGGAACTAGAAAGAATACATGTATGTCCGTACGACTGTATCCTGTACCGTAAAGAGTATGCAAACATGCATGTATGTCCGGTGTGCAACGCATCCCGATACAAACGTAACAATCAATCAGATGACGGCGAGGGAACAGAGGTAAAAAAAGGACCTCCTGCTAAGGTGGCATGGTATTTTCCTATAATTCCCCATTTGAAAAGGTTTTTGCAAATCCAAAGGAGGCAAAACTGCTGCGTTGGCACTCAGAGGAGCGCAAGAAGGATGGAATGCTAAGACACCTTGCTGATTCTGCCCAGTGGAGAAACATCGATAGGAGTTTTGCAGACTTCGGTGTAGAACCAAGGAATATAAGGTTTGGACTGAGTACAGATGGAATGAATACTTTCAATAGCATGAGCAGCCGACATAGCACATGGCCCGTGACTCTCTGCATCTATAACCTTCCTCCTTGGTTGTGTATGAAGCGAAAGTATATTTTGTTGTCGATACTTATCCAAGGGCCTAAGCAATCTGGGAATGATATCGATGTGTACCTAGCACCGTTGGTGGAAGATCTAAAAGTACTGTGGAACGAAGGGGTACATGTATGGGATGCATACAAACGAGAGAATTTTACTTTACGCCCCTTATTGTTCTGCACCATAAATGATTATCCTATCCTTGGTAACCTATCGGGCCATAGTACAAAAGGTGCCAAGCTTGTACCCACTGTTTAGATGGTACCGAGAGTGTGTGGCTGAAACACTCACGCAAAACCGTCTACATGCGTCACCGCCGTTTCCTTCGAAGGGCTCACCCATACCGCAAAATGAAGAAACAATTTGACGGAGAGAAGGAGACGGTTCAGCTCCAAGGCATTTAAGGGGGAAAAGAAGTTTATAATATGGTGAAGGATTTAGATGTTGTCCTCGGAAAGGGACGTAAATTGAGGGCTCATGAGAAGAACACCTGGAAGAAGTGATCAATATTTTGGGACTTACCTTATTGGGAGCACCTACATGTTCGACACTGCATCGATGTCATGCACGTAGAAAAGAATGTATGTGACAGCTTGATTGGTCTCTTACTGAACATTCGTGATAAAACAAAGGACGGCGTCAACGCACGGCTTGACTTGGCTGAAATGGACATCAGGCCTGAGTTAGCACCGACATGCACTAATAATGGACCAACGTACCTTTCCCTGCGTGTTACACTCTGTCCAAGGCCGAGAAAATAGAACTGTACCAATGCTTGCATGGTGTCAAAGTTCCGTCCGGTTACTCCGGCAACGTGAAGAAACTTGTTTCGATGCAAGATTTGAAGTTAAATGGCATGAAGTCTCATGATTGTCATGTGCTGATGACACAGATGCTCCCTATTGCAATTAGAAATATTTTTCCGATCAAAATCCGAGAGACAATCATGAGGCTATGTTATTTCTTTAACACAATTGCTCAGAAGGTCATCGATCCCGAATGACTAGATGCTCTGTAGGACGAGGTGGTGATGACTCTATGTCATCTTGAAATGTATTTCCCTTTTTCGTCTGCTCAAGGGGTCATGCTGCACCATCAAGCTTTAGCACCAGGCTTCGGAAAAGTGTCAGTAGATGGTGTACACGCCAATTTCGAGGTCGTCCCGCTACCGAAGCCCACCAACGACGAGCTCGTGACTCTAGGGCAAGCCATCGGAACCTTCATCCAGTGGCCAAAATGCGATATCTGTCTGGAGGCTTCTTCACCGGTGGCAGATCAGCTACGTGCACTGGTGCCATCTCCACAAGGGCAACCTGAACCAGATCAGCTATATGCACAGGTGCCATCTCCACCACCGCTACCTGCACCGGTGTCATGATCACGGGCGCTATTCCCGGTGCAGCAACTTCCACCAGTGCAACTTCCACCACCTGTGCTACCTTTAAAGTCGACCTACAGCCGAGGCAGCAAGGGCAAAGCAAAGAAGACCAATGATGATGTCCCGTACCTGCCATTGGCCTGCAAATTCGTGCTTGGCGAGCCGTTGCTCGAGAAAAAGGGCCTCCAAACCCTTGTAAGATCGAGGAGGCCGACTAGAGGGGGGGGGGTGAATAGGCGGTTTTAAAATTTTCTTCTAAGTTAATCTAAATTTTTTTAACTCTAATGATTTTCTTGAATCAAGTAAGCAATGTAGCAACTAGCTCAAGTAAAAATGTCTCAAGTGATCACTAGCACAATATGAATTATTCTAGGAATAAGAGCAATTCTAGTCTAGATCAAAGTTGGCTACTCTAATCACCCAAGCAAACAAATAGTTCTAAAGAAATAAATTGCTTGAATGTAAATGAAGCACACAAGAGCAAACCACAAATAACACGATCACTTTTTACCGTGGTGATCAGAGACTTGCCGGTCTCCCCTAATCCACATTGAGGTAATCCCGAACGAATCGGACCGGCGCCACGAATTGAGCATAATCACCTCGATCACTATCGGTAGCTCTTTCCCTCTCCGGGTAGGCGAGCTCCAACCTTCACAATCTTGTCGGGCCTTCTCACAATCTTCTTGAGAAGATCACCGAACTCTCCGCCAAGCCGTCTAGGTGCCGGCAAGCACCAAGAGTAATGAATCACAGCAGCTAGATCACACTCAAGTGCCAAATGGATCAATCTACGGATGCAATGCACTTGAAATCACTCAACTATCTCAATTGAATGCACAAGAGTGGAAATGAGGTGTGTGAGGTTGCTCTATGATTAAGGATACTCAATAATAGTTCAACAATATGTCCTTGTGCTGGTGGGGTCGAATTTATACCCCCACCAACCTCAAATAGCCGTTGCATTAAACAAACCTGAAAAATTCAGGGAAATCGGAACTACCGTAGTGTTAGGGGCGGTACTTCCGATTTTCTGCAGAATGCATAGAACGGCTATGTCAGTGGTTCAGAAGTAACCGTTGGACAATGAGTGAGGTACTACCGCCGTTTTAGGTGCGGTACTTCTGGAATCCCGGAAGTTCTGATATTTTCCCGGACTTCCGATCTCAGAGAGTTGAAGTTTTGAAACAGGTTGCTCTCTGGAAAAAATTCCGCCCTCATTGCCCGGTACTTCCGGCCTTGCGGTAGTTCCGCCGTTCATCCTGCGGTACGTCCATTTTCCGAGAGGCCAAGTTTAATTTTGGGCGCTCTCTGGAAAAAACGTTCCGCTCGGAAGCCCGGTACTTCCGACCGATCGGAAGTTTCGCGTTTTGAACGCCGGTACTTCCGAAATTTCTGACAATGCACAGTTTTGATTCAAATTTAATTTCTAAATGCATGCATGACCCTAAATTGATCCATAAGGCCCATAAGCACATGATCAAGCATTTAACCATGATACCTCTTAATAGTATGGCATCTAACCTATAATCCGGTCTTTCAACCTTTCTCCAAGACCGTTAAAAATAAAAGATCCCTAAAATATTTACCTTGTCGACTTTGAGATCTTTGAATATTGTGAAATCCTTTTATGTGCCTCTTTCTTTGCCTTTGAGACTAATCCTTTCAAACACTTAACACACAAATTAGTCTCATGATCACATAATGTCATTAATTACCAAAACCAATATTTTTAGGGGCCTAGATGCTTTCAATCTCCCCCTTTTTGGTAATTGATGACAACATAAGCAATTTTTGAGAAGAATGATAATTTTGATATACTTCTTGTTTGAAAGTTGTATATCACAATACTTTTGAAGTTTTAGCAACGAAGAGCATGGGGAGTTTATTTTCATATGAGAGAGTAAAAACAACAAAAAACTCCCCCTGAACATGTGCATTAAAAAATTGTAAAACATTTTTGCAAGGTCTCCTTTGTTTGTTCTAAGTGCGAAAAGCATAAGCATCACATAATAATATGGCACAATTTTCAAAGAGATGCATGGACAAGGAAATAACAATTTATAACATGATCCAAACATAGTTCCTTACATCATGCATAGGAAATTAAAAGACTAAAACCACCATAGAGTTTAAACATCACATGGTTCATTACACCATACTTTATTACATAGTCAATAATAGATAAAAGTTTATTTCTAAAGCTTCATTGTTCTCCTTGCTTCATTTCTCCCCCTTTGGCATCAAGATACCAAAAAGAGAGCTAGTCCTGGGTGGCACGAGGAGAAGGAAAGGGACGGCGACGGCGACGGGTATAGTGAGCCGGAGAGGACGGACGGGCCACGGCACTCTCTAGGGACGAGACGCGGTCCCCGAGAGAGGAGACAGAAGTGATCAGAGTGGCAACCTGTCCCAAAGTCTCAATCTGACGCTCCTCAAGCCTGAGGATGGCGGAGTAAATATGAGACAAAGTCACATTGCCTTCGCCCTGGAGAGGAGGATCAGCTGCTGCCTGTGGCTGTCCACAGGGACGAGGAGGAGCAGGAATGGGAGGCTCTGCATGAGGCATGTAGGGCTTGTGCACGGTGCGAAGTGCTCCTCTGTACCCGGTCTTCCTAATGATCAGAGCCATAATGTATGGTGCATAATTTATCCTCCTGACTCTGTCATTCTTATTAGCATCAATCTCCCGGATGATAAGATCCACCCAGGGACGAACCCACAGGGTATGCCGGGTGGGCCACGGCATACCCTGGGGCCCAGCCGGCAGCCGATCCTCAGCGTCTGCGTCTGCGTGCCATCCCGACAAACGCCCCGACGACCCCAACGCCACCGCCGACTTCCAGCACCTCGCAAGCTCCTACAACCTCCTCCGAGATGAATCCCTCCGCCGGCAATTTGACGCGCGCCTCCGCGCCCGCCGCGAGGCCGCCGCTCGCTCCGCCGCCGCAGGGGTCAAGCGACGGAAGGCCATGTCCGACCTAGAGGAGCGCGAGCGCGCCGCCGTCGGCCCGGCCGTCGATCCCACCGAGGCCGCCAGGCGCGAGGACAGGCGGAAGGCAACCGACGTGAAGCGCGAGCTCGAGGAGTTCTTCACCGCCAAGCAGTCCGCCGCCTCAGGCGCCGCTTAGGTAAGGGTTTGGGCCTCTTTCTCGATCTGATGGCTCACTGTTCTGTGAAATCTATTCAATTGAGTCGTTTCTTCGGGTAGGATTCATAGCGCTGTGTCATGCTATTCTAGCCGCAATTACAATTGCTGCCTTTTGGGGTCATGAATGTTGGGGGTTTTGTAAACTATGTGATATTCTTTAGCTTTCATTTTTTTAGAGATAAAAACAGTATGATGCACCTTAAAACTAGCATACTTCTAGGTTATTGCTGAGGAGTGATCATTAACCAGAGTAGATAATGTCTGTAATTATCCTAAAATGAAGATGGAACATTCTTGAACTGACTGCTTGTAGCATCGCGTATATATATCGATGCATTTGTAGGTTAGCATACAAAACAAAACCAGCAAAAGCATCCCATCATCTAATCTTGCTATGTCTAGATTATTTAGCACCAAGCATCTTTGTTTCCCACAACATAGCTTTGTCTATTACTGAACAAAAATAGGCATTTTGTAGATATCTCATTTCTTAAATTTTAAGATTATGCAAGAGATTGGTTGATTCATGCATTGTTAGTAATTAATGGTTACCTTTTCTGCTGGTAGTGATCACAACTTTACTGTTATTCTTTCTAGGCATAGGCGTAAGGAGATAAGAAGGGTGGAACTCCACAAGACGCGAAAACAGACAAGGGTAAGATCTTGAAGGTTTCCAACATAATCCTTGAATTTAAGACTTATCATATTATTTAGTGCATGTATACTGAATTACGGTGCAAATTTTACAAGTATTTACCGAATTGGCAAATAGTTTTACCGAATAGTATATGGAAATTTTGGTGCGGATACACTTTGGTAAAATCCTGGGTCCGCCACTGGATCCACCACATCAAATTTTTCGCCGCGCATAATGTAGTCAATCACATTCCAAGCATGGTCGCGAATGGCGTCAAAGTTGCCACTCTTCGGGTAGATAGTGTGATTAATGATCCTGTTTACAAGACTGGGAATAGGAAGCAACCTTGCTATCGTCCCTGGCACACATCTTGCTGTCCGGTCATAATAGTTAGTATAAGCAAAAATGGGGAGTGCTGGCCGGCTGAACACCTTCTCATATGCACTAGACTCAGTGCCAAGTGCCAACTCAAACTCGTACTTGGTGCACTCAAGGGGCTGCTGTCTGGTCATCCAACACAAGTGCTCATAAATTGGAGAGATATACAGGGTGGCATAGAACTGCCGGATCATCTCCTCTTGGTAGCTGGACTGAAAAGCAACAAGGTGGTGAATCCTCGCTTGCTGAAAAAGCCGATATGCACTATCAAACTTGTTGATCTGCGACAAGTGATCCCAGTCCACATACTTATGCTGAGCAAATTTGCGTGAAGGACCATAAATCTGCATATAGACTTGCTCCTAAAATTTTGTATGAAAATTTGGATTCTGAGAGTTACAGGGGAGCACATATTGACTTCTACGACGCAAGATTGCATAGTCATCACTTGAGATCTTGGTAAGGTCCACTATCTGTTCTTCCACCGCTGGCATTTCCTCATCCGAGACCTCATACTCCTCACTCTGATCTTGAGAAGCCTCGGACGCCTTGAACTCACTCTCAGAGTCGGAGGCGGGACCCTTGCCCCTATCCTCATGTTCGGGAAGTGCCGCGGAGGAGGATTGACCCTGAGATCCCACATAGGTCTTGTGGGAAGTGTTCTTCATCCTCGGCATCTTCAAAGACAGATTAAGATAACAAGGCATGAGCTAGGATACGAGAGAAACAGGTTTGAATTTAAAAGGAATGAAGTTTCTGCTGTTTCAGAAAAATCGGAAGTACCGGCAGCAAATGTGTGGAACTTCTGGAAATCCGGTAGTTCCGGCTGCTCGGGCGGTATTTCCGATTTTACTGAGCATTTCGAGGGCAAGTTTAATTTTTGAATTTTTGGGGTATTACTTGGATTGAATCCAATGCATATATGTAGAAACATCATAATACACCAAATAAACTATTTTGCCCAAAGAAATTTCAACAAAAATCATCACATTTTCAAATTTGACCTAATCCTAGCCCTAGGGTTCTTAGAACAAGATAAAAAGGGTTTTGATCCCATTTACCTTGAGGAATTAAAGGAGGGGAACCCTAGAAGTGCAGAGAATCACCCAAAAACGAAGAACTCTCCTCGGATTCGAAGATCGGGAGAGGGAGATGGTTTTTGGGAGAGGGAGAGAGTTGAAGAGAGGAAGAGAGGAGGGGGCTGTCGGTTTTGGGAGAGGAATGGAGGAGAGAGAGAGAGAGAGAGAGAGAGAGAGAGAAAAGGGGTATTGAATGGGAGGAGTAACGGCAGGGAGGATGGCGGTTTTGGAAACCACATTAAATCCCGCAGAAAACGGTAGTTCCGCTTGTAACACGCCGGTAGTTCCGATTTCTCAGAAATCTCGGAAGTACCAGGAAAACAACAGCGGTAGTTCCGGATTTTCTGGCAAAAACGGAAGTACCACAAGAATAATGGTGGTAGTTTCGAATTTTCTGGGACTTTTCAGAAACTGAACTTTAGATCTCAAAAATATACAAATGATCCCTAGTTTTGCACTCAAATAAAGTCATTCAGGATCATTATGCATCAATTTAGCTATTAATAGACTTTGAAAGTAGTTTTTATGAAAGTAATCGAGTTTTTGCCCAAACGAGGATAAAATTCATTGAAATGCCATAAGAGAACATCAAATGAGCAAAAATGAGTATGGCAAGAGTTCAAGCTACATTTGAGTAGTCTATGACATTTAACTCATTCGTCAATTTGCAAAAATGGCTTTCATCTAGAGGTTTGGTGAAAATGTCCGCTAATTGATCTTCTGTTCGGATGTGGCTAATTTCAATGTCTCCCTTGCTCACATGAGCTCTCAAGAAATGGTGGCGTATATCAATATGCTTGGTTCTTGAGTGTTGAACGGGGTTATTAGATATTTTGACGGCACTATCATTATCACACAAAAGAGGCATTTTATCAAATTTAATTCCATAATCCATCAATGTTTGCCTCATCCAAAGCAATTGAGCACAACAACTACCGGCGAAAATATATTCGGCTTCGGTGGTTGAGAGGGCTACGGAATTTTGTTTCTTGGAAGGCCAACATACTAGAGACCTACCAAGCAATTGGCAACTACCCGAGGTGCTTTTTCTATCCACTTTGCAACCCGCATAATCGGAGTCCAAATATCCAATTAATTCAAATTTTGCACCTTTGGGATACCAAAGCCCTATGCTTGAGGAATGTTTTAAATATCTTAGAATCCTCTTTACGGCCATTAAATGACACTCTTTTGGTGAAGCTTGAAAATGTGCACACATGCAAACACTAAACATAATATCGGGCCTAGATGCGGTAAGATAAAGCAAACTACCAATCATGGATCTATAAAGCTTTAAATCTACCGACTTACCTCCTTCGTTGAGGTCTAAGTGCCCGTTTGTTGCCATGGGTGTCTTGATGGGTTTTGCCTCTTCCATCCCAAATTTTTTGAGTAGATCTTTCACATACTTTGTTTGGCTTATAAACATTCCATCTTTGTGTTGTTTGATTTGAAGTCCAAGGAAGTAGCTTAGCTCTCCTATCATCGACATCTCAAATTTCCTAGACATCATCTCACCAAATTCTTTGCAAAAGTCTTGATTAGTAGAACCAAAAATAATATCATTAACATATATTTGGCACACAAAGAAATCATCATTAATAATTTTTGTGAATAAAGTTGTGTCTACTTTTCCAATTTTAAAGCCTTTTGAAACAAGAAAGTTGTGAAGGCGCTCATACCGAGCTCTAGGAGCTTGTTTTAAGCCATATAGCGCCTTTGAAAGTTTATAAACATGATTATGATATTTTGCATCTTCAAATCCCGGGGGTTGTTCTACATATACTAGTTCCGAGATTATTCCATTAAGAAAAGCACTTTTAACATCCATTTAAAATAATTTGATGTCAAAGCTAGATGCAAATGCAAGCAAGATTCTAATTGACTCAAGTCTAGCAACGGGTGCAAATGTCTCATCATAATCTAAACCCTCGACTTGAGTATACTCTTGAGCAACTAACCTTGCTTTATTTCTTACCACAACTTCGTTCTCATCTTGTTTATTTTGGAAGACCCATTTTGTGCCAATTACGTTGTGCCCCTTGGGTCTTTCCACCAAAGTCCAAACTTCATTTTGAGCAAAGTTGTTTAACTGTTCATGCATAGCATTTACCCAATCCGGGTCATCTAGGGCTTCATCTACACGTTTAGGCTCAAAAGAAGACACAAAAGAGTAATGTTCACAAAATGAGGCTACTTTAGAACGAGTTTGAACACCCTTACTCACATCTCCCAATATTTGATCTATTGGGTGATCCTTGGCGGTTGCATTATGGATCTTGATGGTATTTTGTTGTCGATCCTTCTCTTCATCTTCTAGGATTTGAACATGATTTGTTGTAGAGGAGGTGGGTGGCTCCACTTGTCTTGATGAGCTTGGTGACGATGGATCCTCTTTTGGCTTGATGTCACCAATTTGCATATTTTTCATTGCTTTGCGTAGTCCCTCATCTCCTACATCATCCAAATTCTCATGCTCTTCTTGAGAGCCATTAATCTCATCAAATTGGACATCACATGACTCTTCAACTAAACCAAAATTTTTATTAAACACCCTATAAGCTTTACTATTTGAAGAGTACCCTAAAAGAAAACCTTCATCACATCGACTTTGAAATTTAGAGAGCCGAACACCTTTCTTAGAATATAGCATTTGCAACCAAATACTCTAAAGTAGGAAATGTTCGGTTTTCTTCCAATGAGAAGCTCATAGGAAATCTTTTTTAAAAGACGATGCAAATAAAGGCGATTTATGGCATGACAAGCGGTGTTAATAGCTCCCGCCCAAAATTTATCGGAAGTATTATATTCATCAAGCATTGTCCTAGCCATTTCAATTAATGTACGCTTTTTTCTTTCTACAACTCCATTTTGCTCCGGAGTGTAGGTTGTGGAAAGTTCATGCTTTATTCCAAGTTCATCACAAAAATCTTCGATTTTAGTGTTTTTGAACTCGGAACCATTGTCACTCCTAATTTTCTTTATTTTGAAATCAAATTCATTTTGGGCCCTTTTTGCAAAGCTTTTGAAAATCCCGGAAGTTTCGCTTTTGTCATTTAGGAAGAATACCCATGTATATCTAGAGTAATCACCCACAATGACTAAACAATAGCTATACCCCCGATGCTCTTATAGGTTGTTGGCCCAAACAAATCCATATGTAAGAGCTCTAATGGCCTAGAAGTTGACATAATACTTTTGGAAGGATGAGAATTAGCGACTTGTTTCCCGGCTTGACAAGCACTACAAAGTCTATTTTTCTCAAACTTCACATCCTTCAAGTCAACAACTAAGTCATGTTTGAAAAGCTTTTTGAGTTGAACCATACCCATATGACCTAGCCTTATATTCCATAACCAACCCAAAGAGGTTTTTGCAATTAAACAAGTTTTTAAACATGACTCATTTGAAGTAAAATCTACCAAATAGAGATTTCCAAATATAAAGCCTTTGAAAACATGTTCATTATTATTTTCCTTTGAAATGATTACATTTTCTTTAGAGAAAGAGCAAATTAAACCTAGATCACACAATTGAGCAACGGATAGCAAATTGAAGTTTAATGTTTCTACCAAGGATACATTAGATATGGAAAGATCGTTTGAGATAGTGATTTTACCCAAACCAAGTACCTTTCCTTTGCAATTGTCTCCAAAGGTGATCTTGTCATTGCTCCCGCTCTCAAAAGTAGTAAACATTTTCCGGTCTCCGGTCATGTGTTGAGTGCATCCACTATCCAACACCCAATGCCTTCCACCGGTTTTATAATTTACCTACAAAGAAAGTCAAGCTCTTTTAGGTACCCAAATTTGTTTGGGTCCTTGGAGGTTAGTAACCAAGGTTTTGGGCACCCAAATGGATTTTTTTAGCACCCAAAATCGAGGTGCCAATAAAATAAGCGATAACATTTCCATTTGTAGTTTTCTTAAGCATATAACATGAATCATATAAACCAATGGAATGTATCTTATTTTTAGAGCAATCATTTTGCATATGACCTATATTCCGGCATTTAGTACAAAACTTACCATTCTCTTTTACAAACCTTGAAGGTTTGTATGCCGACTTCTTACCTTTCTTGGGTACATACCCAAGTCCTTCCTTGTTAAATGAACATTTTTGGTTACTTAGCAATTTATCAAGGGTATCCTTTCCCTTGTAAGCTCTTTCTAAACTTTTGCTCAATTTTAGCACTTATTCTTTTAAATTTTTGTTTTCACAAGTAAGCACACTATCATGAACAAAAGTCAAAGCATTCTTGGAATCAACATTTGAAGTACATGGCATATCAAGCAAATCATCACAAGATGTAGATATGCTAGATTTTGATTTCTCTACACTAGACATCTCATTCAAAATATCACATGATATACCAATGCTAGTACTAAATTTTCTTTGATTTTCATGGACAAGCACATCATGCGATTCTTTTAGCTCATTGTATGATTCTTGGAGAGATACATGCTCTTTCTTTAAAATTTTGAATTTTGTTTTCTCTTTTCCAAGAAATTCATTTAATTCAACTAGCATATCCATCAAATCATCATATGAGGGCTCATCGTCATCAAGGAGTGTTACCTTCTCTCCTTTAGCCATAAGGCATGTAGGAGTGGAGAATAGCGATGGAGCTTCTTTGATGGCGATGCCCACGAGCCCCTTCTTCTTGGGAGACTCGTCCTCACTTGAGTCGGAGTCAGAGTACTCCTCCTCGGAGTCCCACTCACCGATGTGGGCTTGGTTCTTCCCGTCTTTGTGAAGCTTCTTGAAAAGCTTCTTCTTGCCTTGATAGCCCTTCTTCTTGGATGACTTCTCCTTATCATCCTTCTTCGTGGGGCATTGAGACGCAATGTGCCCCTTTTCATCACATTCATAGCAACGGATGTTGTTATACCTCTTGTTTGAGTTGGAGTACACCTTCTTGTCCTTCTCATGACTTGCGCTTCAGTTTGAGCGCCTCCTCATGAACTTCTTCATCCTTCTCACTAGAAGGGCCAACTCCTCTTCGGAATCCTCATCATCTTCGGATTCTTCACTCACCACCGCTTTAGCCTTGAAAGCGGTGATTTTCTTGCTCTTGGAAGAGGATTGCTCCATGAGCTCCTCCTTGTCCTTCTTGTATAGCTCATTGGTGATGAGGTTGCCCAATAGTTGAGTTGGTGTCATTCTTGCCAACTCCGGTGAGTTGAGAAAGAGAGTCACCAACATCTCGTATTTCTCCGGCAAAGGCCTAAGCATCTTTCGAACAATATCAAAATCGGAAAGGTTAGTACCAAGGCCTTTGAGTTCATTCACAATGTTGTTTAGCCGTGTGTACATCTCATTGATGTTCTCATGGGGCAACATTGCGAATGTCTCATATTTGATTCTAAGCCGATGCAATTTTGCCTCCTTAACCGTAGACGTCCCCTCATGTATCTCGGAGAGGGTAGTCCAAATAGCGTGAGCCGTCTCAAGATTGCTCACCCTATTGAACTCGTCCGCGTTTAAGGCTCCAAAGAGAGCATTCATGGCTTGGGCATCTAAATGCGTGTTACGCCCGTCTTGTTCTATCGGATTCTTGGGATCAAGTGGCATGACGTAACCATCATTTACAATTTTTCAAATATTAGGACTCATGGCCTTTTAAATAAATTGACATCCTAATTTTCCAATAAGCATAATTTGAGCCATCAAAGAAAGGTGCCTTTCCTATAGTAAAACCCTCGCTAGCCATCCTTTTCTCTCTAGACGGTTAAGTCTAAAAATGAGAGACCAAGCTCTGATACCACTTGTAAGATCGAGGAGGCCGACTAGAGGGGGGGTGAATAGACAGTTTTAAAATTTTCTTCTAAGTTAATCTAATAATTTTTAACTCTAATGATTTTCTTAAATCAAGTAAGCAATGTAGCAGCTAGCTCAAGTTAAAATGGCTCAAGTGATCACTAGCACAATATGAATTATTCTAAGAACAAGAGCAATTCTAGTCTAGATCAAAGTTGGCTACTCTAATCACACAAGCAAACAAATAGTTCTAAAGAAATAAATTGCTTGAATGTAAATGAAGCACACAAGACAAACCACAAATAACACGATCACTTTTTATCGTGGTGATCGGAGACTTGCTGGTCTCCCCTAGTCCACGTTGAGGTAAGTCCGAACGAATCGGACCGGCTCCACGAACTGAGCCTAATCACCTCGATCACTATCGGTAGCTCTTTCCCTCTCCGGGTAGGCAAGCTCCAACCTTCACAATCTTGTCGGGTCTTCTCACAATCTTCTTGAGAAGATCACCAAACTCTCTGCCAAGCCGTCTAGGTGCCGGCAAGCACCAAGAGTAAAGAATCACAGCAGCTAGATCACACTCAAGTGCCAAATGGATCAATCTACGGATGCAATGCACTTGAAATCACTAAACCATCTCAATTGAATGCACAAGAGTGGAAATGAGGTGTGTGATGTTGCTCTATGATTAAGGATACTCAATAATAGTTCAACAAAATGTCCTTGTGCTGGTGGGGTCGAATTTATACCTCCACCAACCTCAAATAGCCGTTGCATTAAACAAACCTGAAAAATTCAGGGAAATCGGAACTACCGCAGTGTTAGGGGCGGTACTTCTGATTTTCTGCAGAATGCATAGAACGGCTATGTCAGTGGTTCAGAAGTAACCGTTGGACAATGAGTGCGGTACTACCGCCGTTTTAAGTGCGGTACTTCTGGAATCCCGGAAGTTCCGATATTTTCCCAGAACTTTCGATCTTAGAGAGTTGAAGTTTTGAAACAGGTTGCTCTCTGGAAAAAAGTTCCACCCTCATTGCCCGGTACTTCCGGCCTTGCGGTAGTTCCGTCGTTCATCCTACGGTACTTCCGTTTTCTGAGAGGCCAAGTTTAATTTTGGGCGCTCTCTGGAAAAAAACGTTCCGCTCGGAAGCCCGGTACTTCCGGCCGATCGGAAGTTCCGCGTTTTGAACGCCGGTACGTACTTCCGAAATTTCTGACAATGCACAGTTTTGATTCAAATTTAATTTCTAAATGCATGCATGACCCTAAATTGATCCATAAGGCCCATAAGCACATGATCAAGCATTTAACCATGATACCTCTTAATAGTACGGATCTAACCTATAATCCGGTCTTTCAACCTTTCTCCAGGACCAGTAAAAATAAAAGATCCCTAAACTATTTACCTTGTCGATTTTGAGATCTTTGAATATTGTGAAATCCTTTTATGTGCCTCTTTCTTTGCCTTTGAGACTAATCCTTTCAAACACTTAACACACAAATTAGTCTCATGATCACATAATGTCATTAATTACCAAAACCAATATTTTTACGGGCCTAGATGCTTTCAACCCTAGCAATTAGTTGCCAGCAATTGCACAAGTGGTATATGGAATAGTCCAAACAGACAGAGGGAGAACGGAGCTCAGATATCACTATCAAATTCGCGCCGGATCATTTACAACACATTGTTCAAGAGTGTGTCTTCGTGGTCACCTTTGAGGATTTATTCGATCTTTTCACGCTCAACGCTCTCGACGTCTCACTCATTCGATGCTGGACGTTGTAAGTATGTATAATCACAGTCTCCGTTCATGTCATACGGATAAATGTCATATATAATTTGTTGCTTTCGTGTGTATATATATAGACACATGCTGACTAAAGCTAGATCATCCAAATCATCATCGGTTGGTTTCTTGGACCCACACTTGGTCGCCAAGTATACCATCGACGAGGATACACCCTTCGTCGAGAGGTATATTGCGGCAGACTGCTGGCTTACCGCAATAAGGAATATGTACTTATGCCCTACAATCAGTACTATCATTGGATTTTAATAGTAATTGCACCAAAATGGAACAAGGAATATTACCTTGATTCCCTAAGTAAGAATAAAATAGACTTCACAGTTATCAGCCAAGTAATCGATAGGTAAGTACATTTTCTCCACATATACCTATATTATACTCTTTCTTTCCTTCCGAATGACTAAGATTAACTTTTTCGAATCACGTAGGGCATTCGCGATATACGTTGCAAAGGGAGGTGTCTCGACGCAAGGGGCCAAAGGCCTGACACATGCTCGAGATTTTAAGGTATTCGCTATTACACATTAATTAATCCTATGCAACAGTAGATAGTAATGCCTCTTGAATTAACACATTCCATTTTTTGCAGTGCCAGCAGCAGCCGCCGAGCAACACATGTGGATTCTACGTTTGCCACCATATGGAACTACTCCTCGATTCCTCGAGGATCACCAATTCCAAGGTTTGCCAATCTTCCCATAATTACTTCATACTTATCACGTTATATGTATACGCACATTCATATTCCTATCGACAGGTTGCGTCCATCCCGTTAACTGTATTGAAACAATGCCACCTTTCACGAATTCGAGTAGAGTTGGCGTACTTTTTGGTGGCTCGAGTCATAAACTCAAATGGAGAGTTCCACTGCGCACAATAATTTTTTATTGCTCTTATCACTCCGGAATCGAGATCTCGCGAAAGGAACAGTCGATAATCAACGAACTTTGTCAGGCTGTACAAGCAATACTTGGATGGATTGCCATCCAAGTATTGCTTGTGCAGCCTAACAAAGTTCGTTGATTATGGATCTATTTCTTTCGCAAGACCTTGGTTCCGGAGTGATAGAGCCATGAAATATGCAATATTACCATCTAAGTGCAAATACAACGTGCATCTTTTGTAATTGTATAGTTGTTAATGGATACTTTATTTCAGTTCAATTAATTGATTTGCGAAATGGATGTTTTATATTTGTGAAATGAAGTGCGATGTGAATTGGATGTTTTATGTTTGTGAAATGAATTGAGATGTGAATTGGATGTTTTATGTTTGTGAAATGAATTGAGATGTGAATTGTATGTATACATGTACATGTTGATCTGCTTGTTTCAGAGGGCATGGCTAGCATTTTCTGAGGCTAGCCAATAAACAGAAATAGATTTAGGGATAGAAAAGAATATCACAGACGGTTTGTGAGTAAAAACCGTCTGTGATAGGTGATAATCACAGACGGTTTGTAAGTAAAAACCGTCTGTGATATATCAATATCACAGACGGTTTTAACTAAAAACCGTCTGTGATATTGATATATCATAGACGGTTTTTACTTACAAACCGTCTGTGATATTTACACCACAGACGGTTTGAAAACCGTCTGTGATAACATTCTATTATCACTGACCCATAAATTCAGACGGTTCAGAAAACCGTATGTGATGACGTTTTTGAACCGTCTGTAATAGGGTTTTCTGTAGTAGTAACTGCGTTCTTAGTACTAATTGATTTCCATATCCTTTGTCCTCCAAATCTGTAATTCAAAATTCAAATTTTATTTAAAAATATCATACGGTTTTTTCCAAAGATTTCCGGTAACCAAAACCCTGCTTCTATGTTGCGCATACACAACAATGCATAGTGCAGCTCCTCTTTTGATCCATAATCCTGTGGATTAGCCAAGTCCGAAAGCTCCTCTCCAGCGCACACAAGTGACACCTGAGAACTAATTGGAAGGACCGCCATATCAATAATAGAAATGAAGCTCAAGTTACCGTTCACATGGCTTTGAATTGTTCAGCACAACTGCGAGTAATTGGTGCTCTATATATCTTTGCTATCTTAAGAATCAGTTGGTAGTGCCATCAGCACAAACCTGTCATCCTCTTGGGCGCACCGCGTCGGCGCGTCCTCATCGCTGCATGGCCCCAACCTGTCATCCTCGTCGCCGTCACCCAAGCTGAGGGCTGCCATCCCATCGATCGAGAACGGCAAGAGGGAAATGATGACTCACACATGAGGCTGCCGCCACTGAGCCATGGAGGCCGCCTTCGCCACGCCGCTGCCGCACTGTGCCTCGTCGCCGGAGCTAGATCGAGGCCGCCATGAGCCAAATCGAGGTCACAGCGCACCGGATCAAGGCCACCGGGCGCTGCATCGAGGCCGCCGTGGCGTTGATCCATCCACGAGAAGCCACAGTTAAGGTTTGGCCATGACATCGATGCACCTGGAAGCGAGGCAATCCGTCGAAAGGAATCGGTAGAGGGGATAGAGAGGAGATGATAGGGCCCGCCGGTTGCAAAGAGGATGACCGAAGCTGGCGGCGATGTGGGTGAACAGGAGAGATGCGAGAGGGACAGAGATGTGGGTGAAGAGGGCAGCGATGCGGACGTGCGGGTCCAATAAGGGGAGTGAACCAGGTGCTAACAGTACAGGAAAAAAAAGCAGTTCTAGCACACGTATGATGTGGCAGTGAGGTGGTGATTCAAGCACCGCCCATACCGAGGAGGATGGCCTAAAGACGCATGAAACTGAAATTAAGTAGCCGTCTTGTGAGTTCTATAGTAGTTTTGCCATTTACTAGATATAATACACCATGGAAATGCGGCATACAACTTTTTACGGCTTTTCTATTCGTCTCGTGACTAAAAGTTTTTGCAAGATCATTCGAATTTATAACCTCTAGATTATGCTTGAGGATTTATGCGCCATCCCCACCTTCACCATTTCTGGTAGGGCTCCAGCAACCACCACCACAAACGGTAAAGCTGTGAGTGCGGCCACCGACTGAAACCGGCTTGCCATCACCGACGAGTATGCTTCCTCCGGCGAGCATGCGCTCTGTTGTATTCCCCTCCTCTTTACTTTAAATCAAGGATACGTGCCAGAGGTGCTGCCTCCTGCCGAGGAAGGTGACAGCCGTGGCATAGAGAGGACACCTGAGACAGAGAAGGAAGCTGCGGCTTCTGGAAGGCATCGGAGTGGACAGTGGTGATGAGTATTGGGGAGGCTTGAGGGGAGGATGAGGAGGAGGCGGTGATGACGTAGCTTTAGTGGGACTCGCTGGAGCCGGTGGGGCGCCATGTGGGCTGTGGCCCAAGGAGGAATCTAGCAGTGGCGGCGGCCATGGATGCATGGATCAGCGTGGGAGAGAAAGGATAGGGTTGAAGACGGAGAGAAAGGTAGATATTAGTCTGGATGGTTGGATCCGCATCGTACACCCTAATTTTTTGAAGAAATTAGGAGACTGAGGCCTAGACACTTCAGTTTTGTAAAGCCCATAAACAACTCTCTGATAGCGAGCGAAAAATGACGTGGATATGGTTCGACGAGCCGAATACGGTGTTGATTTTATTTTGTGGTTTTGGAACATATAAAATAATTTAAAAAAAATCTATAGTAATGTACGGGTAATCAACCAGAACTTGTAATTGGACAATGCGTACCTGGAGCATCAGGCCATCATATCGTCAAGGAACGTGGGAATTCTATGGATTTCTGTCGAAATTATACCGTTCCCTGCAAAAAATTGTTACAAAATTCCCATATTTTAAACGGGTCCTTGGACTACCTGTACAGTGCCATGGGTGTTGGCTCGCATCTTAATACTATTGTTCGACAAACTGTTGTGAGAACAGTGGCACATGAATATTCGAATCAAATAACTAGAGGAAAGTTACCCATCTTCAAATATTTTTGCAAGCTCCCCTTACCCTGTCAAACACACAAGCACACGTGCGCGCACATACACAACTAGGGGAGTTTATAAAAACACCCAAATAATTTTTTTAATGCAGTCAACCATATTGCCAAACTTCCCCCTCAAGCCACTATGCGTTAACGGGCTAAAGTGGGACTCCAGCATTGTGACAATGTAATTACCAGGAAGCAGGGGATATTATTGCAAAATTGACTTA
The DNA here is from genome assembly GCA_017311315.1 of Dendrocalamus latiflorus. Classification (NCBI taxonomy): domain Eukaryota; kingdom Viridiplantae; phylum Streptophyta; class Magnoliopsida; order Poales; family Poaceae; genus Dendrocalamus; species Dendrocalamus latiflorus. Next base: position 12,881,102 of record CM029644.1, on the reverse strand, counting down.
ACGGTACTTGTTGCTAGTGAGTGCTGGGCTTGACCTTGGTATTCTGCAACAACAATGCTGTAACACAACGAACACATTCCTCCTCGTCGCCACCGAGATCTTGCTTGGAGCCCCACACCGCACCCCTTCCGCACTGGCTGAGGATGAAGACTTGTGCCTCATGGCTAGCGGTGTAAAAGGTATGGATTAATGCTAACTGATTCGGTACCGGGTATCAAATACAAAAAGGTAATTTAGTATCTGGTATCAAATCTGGTTGGTACCAGATAGTTATTGCCGGATATAATAGCAAAAACGAAAGAGCTAAAATCTGACTAAATAGTATCAGTAAACGGTAAACCAGATACTATCCGACCGGATATCCAACAAGCAAGTTACCTCAACCAGCCCAGCCCATCAATCATCATTGACACCAACCGACCTAGATTTTATCTAAATCCTAACCTAACTCCATAGTCTACCTACTCTAGCCAATTGCCACCAATCATCTTTGCTTATGTCGAACTTCCATATGAATTTATCGGTTTTCAAACTTATGTATGAATTTATCGATTTTTGAACTATGTATGAATTTATTACTTATGTTGAACTTGTGTTGTGTCGTCTATCGTACTCAAGTAATCTAAATGAATTTATTACTAGTTGAATGCTCGATGTGATGGTGGTATTGTTTGATGTATATTCCTTTATGTATGCATATACTATCCATCTATATTATCCGTTTTCGATCTAAAACCGTCAGGTATCCGTCCCCGATGGTACCGTATCTACAACATTGAATACTCTAAATTTGTATTCGTATCCGGACTTACCGCATCTGACTCCGAATTCAAAAAAAATAGACTAGAATACAATATGAATAATATCTATCCGAATCAGATCCGATTGGACCACTACTCATGATCGGGAGGAGGAGATATTGGTCGATTCGGAGATGAGTTTGTTATGCACATACCATAGATACGATTAGGATAACACTTCTGCTACTTGTAAGTTGCCTATTTTTTGAAATTTGAACTCTCAATCGATTTTCTTGGCTTGTGGATTTGTGTGCATGTCTGATCCTGATTTTGATCCAGTGGTTTAAAAATGTGATTTAGTGATACGGGTCATCTAATCTTCTCGACGTAGGATCAAAATACTTACATATAGGCTCGAAATCGTAGTGATCCTCCAATGCCGATATAAGAACGAATACTCTTTAATTCGTGAGAACATATGCGTCAGACTTCACGACTACTAAGCGATCAAGTCCTATCACACTCTCAATTCTTATCAGAAAGGTTGAACATCTGAATTTCGACGAACACTCAATTGCCTCTTACCATGAATCTAAGTTTATCATAGAAGGAATCTCAAGCAAAAACAGTCTATTATCTCCAAAATAGGTTATCTGTACTTTACAAGGGAACGTGTGCCATATATTGCGTCCCAGCCGACGGAATTTAATCCAGACCCGGATGACCGAGCGTCATTGGTTTCGGTTCGAAGAGTCCAAGTCAAACTCAACAACTCCATTCGGTTCATACGCAAATTCGGACAAAAACTAACCAAGCATGATTAGACTACTAGCTATTAATGACTTCACACGTGTGTTCGGACGCAAGACTAGTTACGTCACCGTGAACAAGCCATGCTGAATGTGAACACGACTAATTCATGTTCAGAACGTGACAATGGATGCACTCGGCATGGGCTTCCTCCCCGCATGGATTTTTTTTCTCTCCAGCTTTTAGCCGAACTTAATCATACTTCTCTATAGCTTTAGCCCTAGCCTTTCTCTTCTCCATCTCGGTTCTAAAGTTGTTGCAACGTTTAAACCTGCGAAAGAACAAAATATTCACATAAGATAATATATTGTTCTTATTTATATATATAAGGAAATTCATTAAGAAACAAATTCACCTGTTTATTTAAAACTTTGTTCGTGCTCTAGTGATTAGACCTTTCAGTGCTTCATGAACTAGAGGACGAGAGATAGACCACATGGTAGTAGTAGGAATATCCTCATCATCATCCTCTTGAAAGGAGTCATCCTTGACTCTGTATCGTCTTGCCCAAAGAATGGTGCCAAATTGTAACGTTGAACGTAGTACTTACCCCCATAATTGTTTCCCGGAAGCTCTATATTATATGCATTATAATTGATTTTGGTACTTTAAAAGTACCATCACCACGGGGTATTAACTTCGATTTACATTTCTCTGGAAGTATTCTTTGCGAAGATATACCCATACTAAGTCACCTGGTTTAAACAATAATTTTTTCTAGACTTGTTAGTTTTAGAAGCATAAGCATGTACCTTCTTTTCCATTATCTCTTTAGCCTTTTTAGGCAGTTTTTTCATAAAATCAGCACATTCCAAAGCCTCTATACTAGCACGTTCTTTAGTAGAAGTGGCATTATCGGTTTGAAACTATACACCACCTTAAATGGACACAATTAAGTAGTAGAAGGTATTGCCCTATTATATGCAAATTCAATATGCGGTAGACAATCTTCCCACTCTTTTAAATTCTTTTTTATCATTGTCCCCAACAGCATTGAGAGTGAACGGTTCACCACCTCCGTTTGTCTATCGATTTGTGAGTAACAAGTTCTTCAAAAGAACAACTTTGTCCCAAGCTTGGCCCACAAAATCTTCTAAAAGTAGCTCATAAATTTAACGTCACAGTATGAAACAATATTTCTTGGCATGCAATGTAATCTCATATTTTTCCTGAAAAACAAGTCAACTACATGCGACGCATCATCACTGTTATGATAAGCAATGAAATGAGTCATTTTGGAAAACCTACCCACAATGACAAAAATAGAATCCCTCCTCCCTTTTAGTCATAGGCAATTCTAAAATGAAATCAATGCTAATATCTTCCTAAGGCGTGCTAGGAACTAGAAATGGAGTATACAAACCATGTGGATTAAGTTTCGATTTAGCTTTATGGCATGTTATACATCGTTGAACAAACCTTTTGATGCCAAATCTCATCCTAAGCCAATAGAAGTGATCAGTCAGCATTATGTAAGTTTTCTCTCTCTCCTAAAATGTCCCATCAATCCATCTGCATGAGATTCCTGCAATAATAACAAACGCACGGTCGAATCTAGAACACATAGCTTGTTAACACAATATATAAACCCATCATGAATATGATACTTATTCCATCCTTTCGCGTCCTTACATTTAGAATATGGTTATAAAAATTTATTGTCAGAAGCATATAAACCTTTCAAACTTCGTAAACCAGGTACCTTATTTTCAACTGAGTGAAAAGCACATTCTTTCTATCTAATACATCAGTTAGCAAATTCTCTTTGCCTTTCCTGTATATAATAATGTATAGAAAAGTTTTAATGAATTCAACCTAATTAGTATGTCTACGATTCAATTTAACATGACCTTTTAAATATTTCAAAGGTTCATGATCAGAATGAATAATGAATTCCGTAGGCTAAAGATAATGTTGTCAAGTCTCTAAAACACGTACAAACACTACTACACAAAACCGTATTACAGACGGTTCAGAAACGTCATCACAGACGGTTTTGTGAGCCGTCTAAATTTATGGGTCAGTAATGATACGAGTTCATCACAGACGGCATTCAAACTGTCTGTGGTGTAAATATCACAGACGGTTTTTTTAACTAAAACCGTCTGTGATATCTAAATATCACAGACGGTTCTAGTTAAAAACCGTCTGTGATATCTAAATATCACAGACAGGTTTTAGTTAAAAACAATCTGTGATATCTAGCACAGACGATTTTTAGTTAAAAATCATCTGTGCTATTCTCTTCTGCCCCTAAATCTATTTCTGTTTATTAGCTAGCCTCAGGAACTGCTAGCCATGCTCTCTGAAACAAGCAGATCAACATGTACATGTATACATCCAATTCACATCTCAATTCATTTCACAAACATAAAACATCCATTTCGCAAATCAATTAATTGAAATGAAAACAAGCAAATATAGTATGAAATACAATACACATTTTATTTTTATTAAGATTAGAGCCTACCATTACAATATCCCAAAACAATAAACAGGTTGCCCATCTAGCTAACACAACAAGAACAGAGAAAAGCAAAGATCCTCTATGCCTAGGCCATCTCGCCCCTGATGCAGCGTACGAGCTGGATGTCTTTGACGCCCACCATCATCGGCATTGATTGAGCGCTGCCTTATGCATCATCTGCTTCGTGGGGCTATTATGGTATGGGTCAAGGAGGAGGAGGAGAACAGTAAGGAGGAGAACAGCAAAGAGGAGGAGAACAGTAAGGAGGAGAACTGAAAGGAGGCTGGGTTCTGGTGATTATTTATAGGGGAGGGAGTGCGACATTTTTTGGCGCGGGGACGGAGAGGCGGAGCTACAATCCGTGGAGTGAGGATTAGTAGATTTCTATTGGCTAGGATTGGGTTGAGGAGGAACGACGGGCCCAGCGGTCAGATTATCATAGACGGTTGGTAGCTAGAACTGTCTGTGATGAATGAATATCACAGACGGTTCTATATGCCAACCATTTGTGAATTAGAGCACAAAATTTTATATACCGATGCAATATAAACACTAATCTGAAAAGATAAAATAGCAAAGTTTTATATGGCTTATATATACTCATTTGAAAGGGTTCAATGAGATCTACAACTTTTCAGTTGAAGCAAAATCCAAATTCCGAAAGGAAGACCAAGAAAAAGGGCAAAAATAGAAACAAAAAACTTATAACGTAGGTTTAGGTCCAAAGATGGCCGATTTTTAGGGTCTTGGAGGGCGACTGGCGCAAGCAGGTCATTTTTCGATCGGGCTCGTCATTATCTTTCTAGCGAGTATAAGAATGTCGAAAACGGACACCGTATGCAAAAGTTATGGCCGTTTTACTGAAGGTGTCTCAAAATTGAATCATACTCAGACTCAGGCGGGAAATTATGAAATTTTGGGGAATTGCAAGGCGGGAAATATATCACAGACGGTTTTTAATACGAACTATCTGTGATAACTTCATTATCACATACGGGTTTTAATAAAAAAACCGTCTGTGATACTTGCAGCACAGACGGTTCCTAGGAACCGACTGTAATATAAGCGTCTAGTTTAGCCTCTTTTGTAGTAGTGAAAGGTATATAATTCTTTGTCATAAATAGGATAATTTAATTATGCACCATTAAGTTTCTTACTAAAGCATGCAACAAGTTTTCTTTCTTGCATTAAAACACCACTAATACCTATTTTACTAGTCTCATATTCAATCTCAAAAATTTTAGTGAAATTAGGTAAAATAAGAAATGGTGTTTCAATCAAACATTTCTTTAATTTAGCAAAAGCTTTATCTTGTGATTCTCTCCCGTTCAAAAGCTACTCCCTTTTTAGTTAATTCATTTAATGGAGCAACAATGGTACTAAAATCTTTTACAAATCATCGATAAAAACCAGCAAGCCCATGAAAGTTACGAATTTGACTAACATTGACAAGAGTAGGCCAATTGTGAATAGCTTCAATTTTACATTCATTTACTTTAATTCCATGAGCTGAAACAACATAGCCTAATAACACCACTTTGCTTGTGCAAAAAGCACACTTCTCAATATTAGTATACAATTGTTCAGTTCTAAACGCTTCTAACACTTGTCTAATGTGTTCAACATGTTCTTCCAATGAGCGGCTATATAACCATTCATACAAGCGAAATTTTGTTTTCAAAATAGTTTTTCATTCATCTCCATGTTTCATTCTTATTTGATGATATCCACTATGCAAATCAATCTTACGAAAGATAGTAGAGCCACTTAATTCATCAAGTATATCATCTAACATATGAATAGAATAACAATAACGAATGGTAATATTGCTGATAACTCTACAGCCTATGCATATTCTCTGAGTACCATGTTTCTTAGGTGTAAGAATGACTTGAACGGCATAACGACTAAGACTTTCATGTATGTACCCTTTATTCATGAGTGATTGCACTTGCCACTGAATTTTCTCTCTCCTTTAGATTTGTGCAGTACGATGGTCGATTGGGAAGTGGAGCTCCTTGTGCCAAGTCAATATCCTCGAATGGGTGGTAGATCAGCAGGTACCTCCTTCAGAAAGACATCTTCATATGCCTTTCAAACATGAAAAACCACACTAGGAAGAGAGGTTAAATCATTAGTAGAAAACAAAACATCTTTGTGCAGCAAGACAAAATGCATCAAAGTGAGATCATCTCTCATCTCTCTCAAATCAAATTTAGTGCTACCATGACTAACTTTTTTCTCTCCCTCATTCTTGCTTTGCCACTCGATTTTAGCTTGTGGCTCTTACTCACCTTTTGTGGAATCACACTCTTTTGCACCTCAACCTTTGCATATTGGTCATTTACAATTTGAGAAAGAGTTAAAGGTCACAGCACCACATCTTTGTTATTCCATATGAACTTATATTGATTAGTTCTTCCATCATGAATTACAGAATGATCATATTACCATGGCCTACCTAATAACAAGTAACATACTTCCGAGGACACAACATCACATTTTATAATATCACGATAAGAACCAATCTAAAAGCTAACATCAATAGTATACCCAACATTCATTGAACCATCATTGTTTAACCAATTAGTTTGATATGGATGTGGGTGTTTCTTATATTTCAAACCAAGTTTAGAATATAGCTCTTTACTAGTTAAATTATGGTAACTACCACCATTAATAATAACCTTACAACACTTACCATCTTTGCTCACCTGAGCTTTTGTTTGGAAAAGATTCTAGCGCTACTCATGAGTTGATTTTGCTTGCACACTCAACACCGTCGATGTATACACAAAGATAGGACCAGCCTTGGGGTCACAAAATCCATCTTTAGTTGCCTCCTCCCCTTGTCCTTCCTTATGTACATCTCCAAATCTTCCAAAATTAGTAGGTGCCAAACCTTCCTCCTCACTAGTGAGTCATACTCTCCATTCTCCAATAGCAACATAACCTTGTTATTTGGATAATTCTTTTGCACATAACCTCGTCCAAGGCATTAGAAGCATTAGACGGCACTACTTCTTACTATAGAAGCCAATCAAGATGAGGTAGAAGGTACTGGATTCTTCTTGGTAATAGGTACTGTTGCATTCTTCCCGCTTGGTGCAACACGTGTACTAGTAGCAAAACTTTCATTAGATTGGTTAGCTTTAAAATAATTTAAACATGATGTAGTTTTTCCTACAGTAGGTACTGAACAGGGCATGTAGGATGATGTTTTTGTTGCTCTCACGTCTTGTTGTACTTATCTTTCAGTCTTGATTGCTTGATGCACTAATTCCACTATATTATTGTAAGGCTGAAATTCAGTGATGCTCTTGATGGGAGGGTGCAAACCAAAAAGGAATCAAGCCATTGTTTGTTTTTCTTATTCATATACATCAACTTGAATTATGGACATCTCTATCTCTTTATAGTACTCCTCCATCGTGAGAGTTCCTTACTTCATTTGCTACAATTTATCAAATAAATTATGTTTATAATGTTTAAGAATGAACCTTGCTCTCATATGATACTTCATCTCTTCCAAGTAGTGATAGGAGGTTTGCTGTATTTTCTCCTTTGATTCTGAACTTGTTCCCACCATATGAGCGTATATCGGTCAAATTCAAGTGTAGCCATGTGTATTTTCTTTGCCTCGAAGCAGTTGTGCATACAGAACACCTTGTCCACCTTAAGCTCCTAAGTGATGTAATCTTCGGGATCACGTGTACTTGAAAATGTTTGCATAGCAAATTTAAGCTTACCAAATTTCTCCTCAATAGGTCCTTCATTGCCGTCACAGTTGTCATAGCCCAGTTATTTATTTCAAAAATTTTCAGTAAAAAATATGAATTAATTTAATTTAAAATAAAAACAAGTGTTCTTTGGTTGCATGAAATTTGGAGATTTTATTTGCCTAATTTTAGCTTTTAAAAAGGCTTTTCTTTTCAAAAGTAATTTAAGTACAAACATAAAAATATTATTAAATAAAGGATATTTTGAATTTTCTAAAAATACTAATTCAAATTAATTATTTTAAAGCATTTAGATTTTATCTGGATTTTCTGTGAATTTTCTGGATTTTAAAATTAATTTCAAAGCTAAAAAGCATTTTTGTAAAAAATTAGAAGACAAACTTTAAAATGGAAATATTTTTTGTTAAGTCTAGAATATATTCAGGAATTTCTATGATTTTTTCTAAATGTTTTGAACTTTATTTGCTACTTTCTAAGAGTTTTAAAGCTTCCTAGTTTTTCTGAAAATTTAAAACAAAATTTTAACCCTAACACTTTCCTCAGCTGACACGTGTCCAAACAGAATGTAATCCACCACCGCCCGATCTAATCTTGGTTGTCTGCCTTCACTTAACCCCTCCCCTCCCATCCAACGACCGGGATTAAATCCCTTGACACATGCCAGTCATCCGCTTGCCCGCCTCTGTCAAGACCCGAATATGCAAATCCGGACTCTCCTGTATATTCCGCACTAGTCCAAGATTACACTAGTGCACACAGTATAAATATAGATAAAATATCGATCATATTATGATTTGCTAGGAAAATACTCAAATATTATTAGTTATCAGAGTTGCAACCTTATGACCAAGCTTACACATAATAGCCTTAAAGGCTTAAGAAACTTGCAGCAGAAAAAAGAAAATAAGCATAGTAGCCATACGATATGCCTACAGGCAATCGACTAGGGAGCGAAGTCCTAATCTGCGAAGTCGTCGAAGTACCCTCCTTCACATACCTCTGGCTGATATGGTTCTTCTTCTTCAACTGAGTAAATATGGATATAGCCATGAGTAAATAGAGTACTCAGCAAATCATTTGTAACAAAAAAATACAATATAGAATGCAAGGCTTATCAAAGAATGGCTGAGAGGTTATTTTGCAGAAAGCAATAGTTTAAAGTAAATACAATAAATAGATTAAAAGCAAACTTTGAAAGTGATCAATAAGTAAATAATCAAAACCCATGACACTACCCATGCCATGGTGCACAAGTTTTATAACTGTGCCTAACTGCCGCGATTCAATATTGCATTAAGTCAAAATTAATTAATTGATCACATGTGATGATAAGCCCAGTGTGCTAAAAAGCATTGCTAAGCATACTAAACACATGACCCATGCAACACCTAGCATTGCATGACTAGATAGTTACCCATCCTATGGTGACAATAGAATCATGGCATTCAAATTATCAAGGTGGAATTAATCAAATAGGACAATAACTACTAGGTACAAAGGTTTGTAATAAAATAGCAATACACGATAATTTAAAACAAAATAATAAAAAAAGATTGAAAAATAATAGGTTCAACATGAACAACGGACATAATTTCCCTTGGCCTTACTCAGTCAATTACTCTGGACCTTCAAATCTTGCTTTAGCTACTTTGAAGACGTGATCTAATGAGAAAGAAAACATAATAGAACACAAAATAAAATTAAATAAAAACTAAATAAACTCCAGAAATTTCAAAACCAAAACTAAAAGATAGAGCTCAATTTTAGATGAATTTAGGAAAAAGAATCAGGTCAGTCGGAGCTAGTACAAAGGAGAATGGACTCTTGGAAAATTAAATGGCTAGAAAATGCTGGGAATTGAGAAAAGCCACTATGTTGTGGACTCGGTGCATGGAATAGGACGGTCTACAGTGGACTTGGTTCATAGAACAGTGCACCGGTGACTAGGCTTGCTAACGAGGTGGCTGACTCGGTGTTATAGATGATGTGGCTTGACATGTGCACAAGCACGTGGCATTAGGGTTGAGGTAGCAGGGTGACGTGGCATGATCACATGGCATCTGATGTGGCATATGGGATGGCTGGGTGCTGACGTGGACTACATGTGGCGCTGACGTGGCCAAATGGTGAATTTTATTTTAAAAGCTTCAAAAGGGCTCTGAAAATTATGATGTTACACCTCTCCCCTCTTCTCTCCTCTCTCGTCGAGATGCGAGACCCGCATGTTATCTCCCTCTTCCTCCCCTTTCTTCAACCTTCGGCCGCTGCCATTGCCGCTCAAGAATTCAATGCCATTATTGGCCACTAAGCTGCTTGAGTTCATTCCGCCGCATTTCCCCCACCCTATAAAAACCCATCCCTGTAAGCCCTCTCCACACTGCGCACCTCACTCTTAGCTCAATTCCACTCCCCAGCAGGTCCTTCGCACAGCCCACTTCTCCGTTCACCAACAGAAACCGTTGAGCCATTGTTGCTACCTCGATCCGCTTCGCGCCTCGCCGTTGCCATGCTCGCCTTCCCCATGCCTCGGTGACCATCCACCACCCCACCACCAAGCAAGACCACCGTCAGAACATCTTCGGCACTGACGCCCTTGCAACCACCACCGCCAAAACTTGCCGCTGTCCCATTTCCGAGCCCGTCAGACTTCGCGCTAAGGTGAGCCCACCTCCTCGTCATCTCCTCTCTCTTTTGCTCACCTCGGTCGCCGCCGCCAAGCGTTGGAGCACTGGCGATCCGATCCTAGGGCTCTGTGCACCGCCTCTGACCGGTACGGCCACATCAGCGCCTGAGCCCGCGTGGTAGCCATATGGCAGCCTAGTGGTGGCCACGTCAGCTTCCTTTAGCCCCGTCAGCCGGCCATTTTCCATGTCCTCATTTCCTTCACAAAAATAAATCGGCCGAAAATACAAAATTTGATGCTGGCGTCATAAATCAAATTTCTAATACAAAAATAATTCTAGAAAATCTCCTTTTTCTTTAGATTCAAACTTTCAGAAGCCCGTATTTCTTCATCCTAACTCTGTTTGGACCCATTCAAATTCCTAAATTCATCTAAAATCAAGATCTATCCAAATCTTCCTGGTCTTCAAATTTTTGGAGTTTAGTTGTTTTGTGTAATCCTATAATTCAAAATTTCAAATTCAAATTCCCTGATCAATTTCCAATTCTTAGTTCAAAATTCAAATTCAAACCTTCAAAAAAATTACAAATCTTGAGAAAATAGTCATTCTATTTTTCTTGGTCAAACCAAAATTTTCTTGGTCTTTATCTCCTTTTTTGGAAAAATAATAACACAAAATAATAAAATTCCTGAAGGTCACCCATCCAATTTTACTAGACGTTCAGGCTCACTTAAGCCACAATTTTCTGTGAACTCAGCTACCAACTAGCCTCATTCATTCTTCTGACTAAGCGCCACTTCACTTTCACTTACTCTCTTCTAGCTGAGCCAACCAATTCTGCTTCTCTCTCTCTCTCACATACTTGTAAATATTGTTCCGGAGGACTTATCTGTTTGGTTTTTGGAATAGTATGTTCCGGTACTGGTCCATACTAGCATACCATTTCGGATTTAATATATTTATTCATAAGTATATATGCATATAATTATATGCACATATAATTTAACTTAAAATCTCACTTTAAATACATAACCATAGTATAGAAATGAAGGGCCACTTCAATTATGCTTGGTACCAGAATAGATGGTACGATAAATCCTATAATTTCCCAAAATCAAAATATCAAATACAAAATCACGGCTGGTACCGGAATGGCCAGAACGGAAAGGATTGGTATTGGCCGGTATTGACCGTATCAAGGCTGGTATGGGATCGAGGGTCAGCTATGCCATTTTGCATGCCGGTATGGAGCATTCTGGCCAGAACCGGAATGGTATTTACAACATTACAATCTCCTCCTATTTTTTTCCTCTTGGCCGAATATAATTAGTGAGCCATCCATGCAACTAAAAACCAATTATTTCCCACTAAAGAAATTAAAAGCCGCAAAACATCTTCATTCACTGCTGAGCATCAACTCCTTTTTAGGTTTTAGCCATTAAACTCATCCGTTTTTCATTTTCTTGCACTCAAACCTTGAAAACCAACATTGATATCCACTCAACCGAATTAACTAGTTCCTCTTGATCTTGCCCTATAAATGGAGCTTCACCTCATGTTCTACCTTCAGTAAACCATTAGCCATCCCCTCTCACCGTGAAAAGGTCTAGTGAAGTCACAGCCTGCGCCTGTGCATCGGCATCCTCCGCCATGATGCCATCTTTTGCTCCGGTGGTCTTTTTTATTTTTGTTTGTGTGACATTGTGTTCCAGCATCTTAGCAACCTACCCACCAATTTTATTTTATTTTGATGCATCCAATTGATGGGAATCAAGTTTTTCACAAAACCAGCCGTTTTCGACTCCCATTGTTGATTCGTCATCTCCGGTAAGCTATTCTTCAATTTCTCGCTACTACACCATCACCTCCACTACCTCTACTTGCTCCAAGTCTCACTTTACCCAATGCTTCATCGTGGAGAGCCGCCACCATTACCACCCCATGTCGGCTGCCGTTCACCGTCGCCCCTCTTCTCCGGTCATCCTCCGGCCAAGACAAGCTCGCGTATGCGTTCCATTGGTCTAGGCCAAACCCATGCTCATGCTACTTTGTTACATTCTTCACTGCAACATCGATGCCCATGCGAGCCCATGCCTGCTCACCACCCCTACGCGGCCACAACCGCCACACCACATCTCCCACCATGTTGCCACCTCCCATGTGTTCCTCAACACCCCAGCGACCTATTTTGCTAGTTGTATCCACCTCCCATGCCTTCAATCGCCAACGCCATAGTTATCTCCATGCGCCTGTTCTTCCTCTATTCATTGCCTGAAGGCTTATTCTTCAACTCCTTTTCCCTCACTTACAGGATGGTCATACAAGACAACCCTTTTCCCTTTATATTTATCCCACCAAGTGGAACATTCCCTGGAATATTCTTTCCTTTTTCAATTCAGCATTTTGTCTTCCAGTCAAACTTCAAATGACTCATTCTCCATCGTCCGAACTCCGAATCAGGTGATTCAAATTCCTAAATTCATCTAAATTCATAATCTATAACCCAGTATATATTTTATAATTTTTGGATTTTATTTGAGTTTGACAGATTATTTTCACATGTAGACTACGATCGATGACAATTCTCACCAGTTTGCAAAGCAAGGCAAGTTACACACATTGATCATGTTGATTCCAGTTTATAAATAAAATTATGTTGTTTTAAATTATTCTGCATGCATATTTTTATTCAACGTATCACAATTCAGTTTTAAATTTAGTTATTGCCTACTTGTTAATTCCTCCGTTGATATTGATTCTCCGATACCTTGTTACCCTTAAATATAACTTTGGTTAGTACAATAGTATGGACTAGAGAATTTTGTATCAAATGCTTAGACCTACTTAGACATAATTTTTATTTTGGGATAACTTTTTCATATAAAATGATGAGTTTTAAATGTATTCTTGACTTCGGTGAGTCAAGAAAGTCTATGAGTTATTTCAAAATAAAATATAAAAAATTGGTTTAGACTTAGACAAATGGTTAGGTGGTGGGTGCTTGCTAGCATACATTGTTGTTCAGTGACACTACGTTGATTGTCAGTCACAAGGGGTACGTGATTTGAGTCTAAGTCAAATTAAGGATTGGTCTGTGAGTTACTGCTATAAAGCCCTATCGTACTACCACAAGACTGGTATGGGATAGTCTTAGTTGACTAATTTGTAGGTTCTAACCTGAGTCTCACTGTAGGTTGAAAGTTAACATGGCGTAGACCATGTGAAGACTCACTCAGCTTAAGAGGGGGTCTCGGTCTGGTGGATTCCTTACTGGGGTGAAACTTTAGTGTTGGTTTCGGTCTGGTGGATTCCTTACTGGTGGATCCCTTACTGCAGTCGCCCGAGGGTAGGGCGACAGGGACTCTGTCAGCCCCCGGTTGGGCGATTGGCTCTAGTCGTCCCTCTACTGGGCGACTAGAGCCTATTTTTGTAAAAAAATTTCTGCGGGTATATTTCTGTAATTTCGAATAAAAATAGATTATTTATATAAAAATTCGTAAAACAAATTCTTAAAAGTTTAAGGTAACTTGAGGGCCACCAGTGTGTTCGGCTGCTTGACATCCCAACCAACCCGGGGGGAAAATCAGGAGTTGAGTTAGATGGGACTTCTAGGGAGTTGACTCTGGACTGCAGGTGTCCCCTTGCCGAAACCAAAGACAACAGATCATATTGGCCACTAACAAGAGACGATTCGATCAGGATTTGTGATTGGCCGACTCAAGATGTTTTGGTGTGTTTTGGCTACAGTATCTCAAGCTGCCGTTGGAAAAATCAGCCCGAACAGCAGGACTTGGAAGCAAAGAATAGATGCAATGCAAAATACTTTTTGGGTGCTAAGTGAGCGCTTCAACTAGCAAAATTTTCTAAGAAACACATCGATTAAGCTATGCAGAAAAATACGATGATCAATATTTAAACAAAAATTTTAATGGACAAAAACCTAATAAAACTTACAAAAAATAACAATTAAAATTAGGGTTTGGAATTTTTGTGCTGTAATTTTCGATTAATGGACTCTAGGTATTAAGAACAACAAGAACAATTAATCTAAAAGCTAAGATAAATAATCCTATCGAGTCAACCGCGCTCTAATACATGATGATACGGTGTCGTCCTCGATCTTCTCGTCATAGGATCAAGATACTCACGTGTAGACTCTCGAATCGTAGTGATTTTCCGTTATCAATGCAAAAACAAACATTCTTTAATTCACGAGAACATATGTGCTGAACTTTACGATTACCGAGCGAAGTTCTACCGTGCTCCTAATTTCCAACAAAAATGTTAAACAATTTGAATTTTAACTAACTTGAAATTCCCCCATGATGAATCTTCGATCATCATGAAAGAACTCTTAAGCAAAAGCAGCCTATTATCTCCAAAATAAGTTATCTGTTCTTTACAAGGGAACGTGTGCCATATATTGCGTCCCAACGACTGAATTTGGTCCGGCCCCGGACGACCGAGCCTCATTGGTTTCGGTTCAAAGAGTCCAAGTCAAACTCAACTACTCCATTCGGTTCAGACGCAACTAACTCCAATGGATTCAGACTCAACTAACCAAACATGATATTAGACTACTAGCTATTGACTTCACACGTGTGTTCGGACGCAAGACTAGTTAATGACTGTGAACAAGCCATGCAGAATGTGAACAAAGCAACTAATTTAATTCATGTTCAGAACGTGACAATGGTTGGACTCGGCATGGGCTTCCTCTCCGCATGGATTTTTTTCTCTCCAGCTTTTGACCGCATGAACTTGATCAATCTGGTACTCTTCTATGGCTTTGGCTTCGGTTTTCCTCTTCATCCTCTTGGTTTCAAAGTCGTCACAACGTTTAAACGTGAAAATGCACAAAGTATTCTCATAAGGTAGTATATTGTTCTAACTTTTACAAAAAATTTCATTAAGAAACAAATTCACATGTTTATTTTAAAACTTAGCTCATGCTATAGTCATTGAACCTTTTGGTGCTTCATGAACACTTGGAGAACTTAGAGAGGTTGACAATATGGTAGTAGTAGGGACGTCCTTATCACTTAGAAAGCATAAGTAACCTTGTTAAAAGACATTCCCTTGCAATAATACACTAAACTGTCATAGCACATGTATCATACAAGAGCTTGTTACACAGGCTACAGTTCTTGGATATGAAAACATACATCATATTATAGATAGCAGAAGTTGGAAGGCGTCTTCCTCACGCGCACACAAATCAATGTCTGATCTTCTGAAAGCGCTTCTTCCTGACGACCATACGCTGTGTCTTCTGCATCTCACAGCTAAAAACGTAGCTATAATGAGGTGGTATGGGAGATTTCCATGCTAGGGCCTGAAACTTCCCATCAGGTAGTCTAACACTTCCAGACAAAACCTTTTGCATCTTTATCATGGGAGCTTCATCTTGAGCAGAAACTATTTGATAATCATTAGAGATCGAGCAATACTCATCAGTTTTATCTATTCTTCGAACACGTGCTTGTTTCGTTAACTGCCAAGGACTTACTGGTTGTGCACCAAACATGAAAGGATACCTCTCTCTGCATTCCCTTACGGATGACCGAGCCATGGCCCAGAACTTTGCACTGAAATTAGCTCTTAGCATGCTTGCAATGATGTTCCCCGCTATGAAAGAGCCATTCAGGTCCGCAGCTATCTCCATAGCCACCGATGCTAGTTTCGGTTCCTCCTCGGGATCAGTGCTCCCAAATGCAAGCGCCTTAAAGAAGTACCAGTAAGCTTCTGGAGTTAGTGAGAGACCATGAGGTCTAAATCCCATGTTGGTGATGAGTAATTGACACGTGGTTTTGTTTATGTGAGTTTGGTTTGAGTGATTCGTGCCAGGTTGGCATTTGGCGAGGTCGGGTTGTGACTAGACAGATTTGACGCATGGGCGTCGTCCCGGTTGGCCATGTGGGCCATTTCTCACTTGAGTAGGATTTGTAGGTGCTAACCATGTTTACATGTTTTGTACCGTGCTATGCGATGTGTTTGTTTGTCTGTGTGGCTGCAGGACGTCGAGCGGAGTCGTGGCGAGACACGGTGGACCGGACTAGGCGCAGGTGGCGCTGAGGTCAGAACGGTCGGGATGTGTCGAAGACGACATGGACTCGAGGTGGTTGCGAGGCGTGCGAGACAAGCAATGCGGAAGCTTCCCGGAAGGTGCAGCAGGGGCGTTTCGGTAAAAAACGCAAGGCTGCAAAAGGAAGCGGGCATTAGCGGGTAAAGTATGAGGGTTAGAGGGTAAAGCAAAAGCAAAACCCACTTTGGAGAGGCTATAAAAGGAGGGTGTCTCCTGCATGGTCAAGGTGGCTTTGAGGGCAGGTTGCTTTGTGCTCAGTAGTGGAGAGTTGGTGAGGAGAGACAGAGTGTGTCCCCTTCTCAATCATGTATCTGGGAGTTGAGTTCTTGTGTTCTTGATTGATCCAAGCATTCATGGAGCAGTAGAGTTGGTGTGAGTTGTAGTGTAATCATTCCTCTTCTGTAATCGCGTATCGTGACTCAATGGAATGAATCGATTTGGTTGAAATCACTCTCTGTTCGCTCTCTGCAGTTTTTCCTTCGATGCCTTCTTAGCCCAATTTCTTGGTTTTTGATTCTTGGTGTTTCTTTTGCCGAGGAGTGGCAAAATGGGTTGCTCAGTGATGGGAGTGTGTTTCTAGATCATTTGATCAAGTTCTCCCAAGAGCAAATCAGTTTTTAATCTCAGATTTCATTTTTGCCTCCCTCTGTTCATCTTTTCCCTTTCTAGGGTTTAATGCAGATTTTGTTCCCCTTGAAGAGTTGGCCTAATTTTTGGTCTGAGAGATCCATTTGCTATTGCTAACATATCTGCAAATCCTTATGAGCAATGGACTTATGATCATGGAGTAATTCGAGTTGGTGTGCTCATCTCTGTAAATGTTCAGAGTTTGGAATTTCTAGGTTTTGAAGCATTTTAAGATTCCCTTTGCAAGTTGACTTGAAACTTGGTATCCAGAGTCTTAAGGCTATCTATTAGATATCTGGAAAGTCTCATTAGCAAAGGACTTAAGATCATTGAGAAATTGGATTTTGTTGTGTCCTCTGCAGGATTTTCAGATTTTTCTAGGGTTTGATCTATTTCTTGATTCCCCTTGTGAAATGTCATGAAAATTGGCTTGAAGGATGATGTGGGTATTGCTAATATATTCTGAGAATTTCAAGTGCAAAGGATTTGTGTAGTGAGAGCCATTTGGGTCTGTTTCCTCCTCTCTGTAGCTTATCAAGTTTTCAGATTTTTCAAAATTTCGGCCAGCAAGTTCTCGGCCAGCAGGAAGCATCTCTCCATTGTGCGTTTTCTTTTTTTTCTTGCTGATCTTTGGCGATTTTGCATGCGGTTCAAACAGCGGTATTTTCAGTTGAAATTTTTACTGACTGGTCTCTGATTTATGCTGAATTTTTCAGTGCCGCATGCGTCCCAGATTTCAGCAAAATTAATTTTAAGTTTTCTGTGAGTTGCGTCGTTTTGCGTAATTCTCGGGGGCGTTTTTAAGCGAGCGACATTCACCCCCCCTCTGTCGCCATTTCGGTCCTACAATTGGTATCAGAGCCGGTTAGCTCTTTTCGATAGATCTTAACCGGTCTCAAGAGCCATGGCGATGGACAAGTACTCGACCAAGCCGCCCGTTTTCGATGGCATCGATTACCCCTTCTGGAAGAGCCGAATGGAGACATACATTCAGGCCCAGGGGTATGCCATTTGGCGGAAGGTCAAGGTACGATTCGTTGTTCCTGCCGATGAGAACATCAATGCCGGGAACATGGCTGATGTTGAGGCGAATGCAAAGGCAAGGAACATCATCATCCAGGGTTTGAGTCGTAGCGAGTTTGACCGCATATCTCACCTGTCGTTCGCCTACGACATCTGGGTGACCCTCGACGCATACCATGAGGGCACCACCCAGATCAAGACGGTTCGACAGGACCAGTTCAAGCGCGAATACAACAAATTCGAGATGCTTGCTGGTGAGTCCCTGGACGAGTGCTTTTCACGATTTCACAAAATATTGAGCAACCTCCGAGCGGTCGGTCTCACATACCCCGACTCGGACAACGCTCGTCAGATGCTCGCGGCACTCGATCTGCGTGTTTGGGAGATGAAAGTGACCACCATCAAAGACACGACAGACCTCTCGATCTTGACTCTTGACGCGCTGTACTCGCGCCTCAAGACTCACGAGATTGACGTTGTCTCTCGTAGGTCGAAGTCACAGTCGATGGCTTTGGTCACCGATCCCGTTTCCTCTTCCGGTCTTTCTTCGGATTCACTTTGCGGTTTCTCTCTTGCTGCTCTATGTGACGTAACTGATGATCAGTTAGAGCAGCTCGAGGATGAGCAACTGGCCCTCCTAGCTCGGAAGTTTTCCCATGCTTACAAGAGAAGGAGGGACAGGAAGAGAGGCGGACCAGTCATTTGCTTCGAGTGTGGTGGCCCCAACCACATTCGGGCAAACTGCCCCAAGCTGGAGAAGGGCAAGAACGACTACGGCGGTTCGGGCAAGATCGACTACACCGACAAGAACCGCAACAAGAAGCCTCCAGCTCAGACGCCGGGAAAGAAGAAGTTCCGCAACTTCGGGAAGGCCAAGAAGCTCTTCCACCGCGTCCTCACCGCCTTCGACGACCTCGACCTCAGCGAGGTGGAGGGATGGAGTGACAACGACGGGACGGGTGACCAAGAGCCCAAGGATGGCGGCGACGACTTATCCGGCATGTGCTTCATGGCCCTCGAGGGCGAACTCAGCGACAGCGAGCTGTACTCCGACTCGGATGAGGTACTCCCTTCTTATGACCAGCTTAATCATGCTTTTCTTAAGCTAGGTGGTTTTCATGCTAGAGCTAAGGCTAGGTGTGCCGAGTTAGAGAAGGAAATAGATAGACTGTCACTAGAGATTATTGCTCTTACATCTGATCCTCCTAGTGATTGTGATACATGCTCTGCTTTGCTGGTTGATATGGAAAAATTAAGGACTTCGCATGATAGTCTGTCCTCTGGGCTTGATATTGTTAAGGTGGAGAACATTAGTCTGTTGGCTGAACTAGAGATGAGTAGGATTACTCCTATTTCATCTGCTCCTGTTGAGACTAGTGCTTGCACCTCATGTGAGGATAAGGACAATACTTTTAGAGGTCTTTATACCATATTGCTTGATCTGCCCGAGTCTTGTGAAAATTGCAATAACTTGAAGATGAACCTAAAACGGGCAGATGACAAAATATCTGAGTTGTATGCTTGGTTGTGTGAGCCAGTTCCTTCATGCTCAAATTGTCCTAGATTAACTGCTGAACTTGAATCTGTTTCCAAGCAGTTTCAAGAAATGATTGATCACAATAAGAAACTGGCTAATTATGCTTCTAAGGACCCTGTTAGCTCACCATGCAGAAATTGTGAACAACTAAAAATTGACTTGATTGTTTTGGATGAGAAATGTGTGAAGCTAACTAAGGACTTACTAGAGAAGCCACAATCTTGTTGTGATGTGATTGCTGAGGAGGGGGAGAAGCTCCAGGGTAAGGTAGAGACGCCTAGTGACGCAAACCAACCTGCTAGCAGTAGGACCGTCCATTCTGAGTCGGCTGTGCGTGCACAAGCCATTCGTTCCTCTGCTGTTGGTTCTTCATCTGCTCCCTTACCCCCTGCTGTTCCCTCTTCTCCCTGCTCTTATTGTGCCTCTCTCTTTCGGGAGTGTCAGTATCTTATGAACACTCTCGAGAGATTTGTAGGTGGCAAGAAGAAGCTTAATCTTATTCTAGACCAATCCAAGATTTGCAAGTTCAATCAAGGTCTAGGATATGACTTTTATGAGGATATGAGGAAGCATTCACCTGCTATTCTTCGTCCCATAGTAGGAGGTGTGATCGAAGTAGAGCCCAGATCTGATGAGGTCAAATTCAAATCAGCGGGCTTTGTTCAAGGGATTTCTGACAGTAAGGTGAGTCCACCTGCAGCTTCGGCCTCTCAGAAGGCGAAGCCTCCCCGTGCTACTTCTACCTCTCAGAAGGTGAAGTATCACTGCACCTTCTGTCAGAAGGATGGACATACGATCGACCGATGCTTCAGGCGCGCCAGGATCGCGCAGAGAGACCGTGTTGCAGCTCTTAGGCGTATTCAGGGTCAGCTCCAGACTTTGAGTGCATCTAAGACCAACACGAGGTCTAGGTTTGCTTCAGATGCTTCTGATGGGTTTGGGCAGCATCGAGGACTTGGTTTTTCCGAGTTTTCTGGTTTTCGTCCTCGTGCTGCTCCGGGTCGTGACTTCCGCCGTCCTGAGGGTACATCTCGTTTCCCCCGTCGAGACAGTTACCCACGGCGTGTTCAGCCTGTTGCCGGTGCTCCGACTCGCTTCCCTATAGCAGTCGGACCCAGCAACAGCTCCAGGTCTACTCGTGGACCTTCTGCTTCTTTGAGTCACGGAGAGCGTAGGGTAGATAGAGGTCAGTCGTGCTTGACTACTTCATCTGCTCGACGTGTTGTTCAGTATTGGGTGCCAAAATCACTCTTGATTTACCCCAGTACTGAGACTTTACTCTCTGCTTGACTCAGGTTCGCCGGGTAGGGAAGGAGAAGGTTTGGCTTGTAGACTCCGGTTGTTCTCGTCATATGACCGGAGACTCCCGTTGGTTCTCCTCCCTAGCCCGCGCTCCAGGTGATGAGACGATCACCTTCGGAGATGCTTCATCTGGACGCGTCATCGCCAAAGGTACTGTGTGCATTAATGCTTCTTTTATTCTTAAGGATGTTGCCTTGGTTAGTAAGCTGCAGTACAATTTGCTTTCTGTCTCTCAGCTTACCGATGACGGTTTCGAGGTGAGCTTTAAGAAAAATGCTTGCAAAATTCTTGATTCTTCGGGTAGTCTTGTTTGCGGGATTTCTCGTTTTGGGAGGATCTTTCGTGCTGATTTTTCTGAGTCTTCTGGTGATCCTCTCCGGTGTTTAGTTGCTTCTGAGTCCCGCGATTTGACTTTCTGGCATAGGAGACTTGGTCATATAGGATTTGACCATTTGACCCGAGTTAGCAGCCACGATCTCATTCGTGGTCTGCCGAAGCTCAAGATGGTCAAAGATCTTGTTTGCTCTCCTTGCCGGCACGGCAAGATGGTTGCCGCTTCACATCCTCCGGTCACTGTGACCATGACCGATGCACCGGGACAGCTGCTCCATATGCACACTGTTGGACCAGCTCGAGTGCAGTCAGCCGGAGGGAAGTGGTGTGTCCTTGTCGTGGTCAATGACTATTCGAGATTCTCTTGGGTGTTTTTCTTAGCCTCGAAGGATGAGACGTTTACCCATTTCCGAGGCTTGTTTAGTAGGCTTTCTGTTGAGCTTCCGGGTGCCTTGAGAGCGATCCGCAGTGACAATGGCACGGAGTTCAAGAATTCCTACTTTGAGAGGTTCTGCGATGAGACGGGTGTAGAGCACCAGTTCTCTTCTCCGCACGTCCCACAGCAGAATGGCGTCGTGGAGAGGAAGAACCGTACCTTGCTCGAGATGGCCAGGACGATGCTCGATGAGTACTCTACACCGCGGAAGTTTTGGGCTGAGGCTATTGCGACCGCGTGCCATGTTTCCAATCGAGTTTTTCTTCGGGCACACTTGCACCGCACTTCTTATGAGCTGAGATACGGGCGAAAGCCCAGCGTCTCTCATTTTCGCGTGTTTGGTTGCAAGTGCTTCATTTTGAAGTCCAGGAACCTAGACAAGTTCGAGTCATGCTCTTGTGATGGGATCTTTCTAGGTTACTCGCCTTCTTCGCGGGCTTATCGGGTTTGGAATTGCGAGTCTAGCAAGATGGTAGAGACCTGTGAAGTGACCTTTGACGAGGCCAGTCCGGGGACTAGGCCCGATATCTCAGGTTCTTTAGAGCAGTCCGAGCCCATCTTCGTGGATGATGAGGATGATGGAGATGAGGATTGTCTACCCGATCCAGTCCCTCATCCACCCCTTGAGGTGCCTTCTTCCACCGCACCTCAAGGCGATCAGCCCATGCCTTCTGCCTCTTCTGGAGCTAGTGGCTCTGTTCCTATCTCGTCAGCTCACGAGGTAGAGGCCACTTCTTCATCTCATCCTGGACTCCTCGGCATATCCAGAAAAGACATCCTTCCGAGCAGATGATTGGAGACCTCTTCGAGCGTGTCACACGCTCAAAGTCTGGCTTGTCACATTTCTGTCTCCATTCTGCTTTTGTTGCCACCTTTGAGCCCAAGGATGTTAGTCATGCCCTATCTAACGAGTCTTGGGTCAATGCCATGCATGAAGAGTTAGAAAATTTCGAAAGAAACAAGGTCTGGTCGCTTGTCGAGCCCCCGCGAGGTCACAATGTCATTGGGACTAAGTGGGTGTTCAAGAACAAGCAGAGCGAGGATGGAGTGGTTATTCGAAACAAGGCTAGACTGGTAGCTCAGGGGTTCTCTCAGGTTGAGGGTCTGGATTTCGAGGAGACCTTTGCCCCTGTAGCTCGACTTGAGGCTATTAGAATCCTGCTTGCCTTTGCAGCCTCTAAAGGTTTCAAGTTGTACCAGATGGACGTTAAGAGTGCCTTCCTTAATGGTTTCATTGAGGAAGAAGTCTGTGTCAGACAGCCTCCTGGTTTCGAAAACCCCAAATACCCTAACCATGTCTTCAAGCTTTCTAAAGCTTTGTATGGACTTAAGCAGGCCCCGAGAGCTTGGTATGAGAGGCTTAAGTCATACCTTCTGAGTCATGGTTTTGAGATGGGTAAAGTTGACAAGACCTTGTTCATCCGCCGTCTTGGCACTGATTTTCTGCTTGTCCAGATTTATGTGGATGACATCATCTTTGGCGGCTCCTCGCATGCTCTCGTTTCCCAGTTTTCCGATGTCATGAGCTCGGAGTTTGAGATGAGCATGATGGGTGAGTTGAGCTTCTTCCTTGGCTTCCAAATTAAGCAGACTCGGGAGGGTACCTTCTTGCATCAGGGCAAGTACACTCGAGACCTCCTGAAGCGCTTCGATATGAGTGATGGTAAGCCGGTGTCCACTCCGATGGCTACCTCAGCTTCACTCGACCCAGATGAGGATGGCGAGCCAGTTGATCAGAAGGAGTATAGGAGTATGATCGGCTCCCTCTTGTACCTCACTGCCTCGAGACCGGACATCCACTTTGCTGTGTGTCTTTGTGCTCGGTTTCAGGCTTCTCCTCGCGTTTCTCACCGCCAGGCGGTGAAGCGCATCCTTCGGTACCTTTGAGCTACCATTGACTATGGTATCTGGTACTCTTCCTCTTCCTGTCTTTCCTTGAGAGCCTTCTCGGATGCAGACTTTGCCGGCTGTAGGATAGATAGGAAGAGCACATCTGGCACCTGCCAATTCATTGGCACTTCTCTCGTTTCCTGGTCTTCGAGGAAGCAGTCCGGAGTTGCACAGTTCACTGCAGAGGCCGAGTACGTTGCTGCAGCTAGTTGCTGTAGCCAGGTGCTTTGGATGGTCTCGACCCTGCGGGATTTTGGGTTGGTCATTGATAGTGTTCCACTCTTTTGTGATAACACTTCTGCGATTAACATTGCGAAGAATCCAGTGCAGCACTCTCGGACCAAGCATATTGATATCCGATATCACTTCCTTAGAGATCATGTAGAGAAGGGTGATATCGTGCTCCAGTTTGTGGAGAGTGACCACCAGTTGACTGATATCTTTACCAAGCCATTGGATAGCTCTAGGTTTTCAGCTCTGCGGGGAGAGCTTGGGGTGGTTTGTCCTTATGGACTGTTGTGAGGGGGAGTTCGTGCTTTACTGCTTTATTATATTGATTATGCTTTTACTCCTTACTGTTGCATTGCATTTTGGGTGCATTGGGTCTAGGCCTTCTAGCATAGGTTAGAGTGGTCGTCTCGTCGAGTTGCTTAGACTTCTTGCTCTTATCTTGTGCTTCCAGGATGCTGCACATTAGCTGTTTCTTATCTCACTAGATTGAGCTCACTCACTTCTTGTAGGTTCTAGCGAGGGTTGGGCCACCCTCGGGTAGACAGGGTACGTGTTTGCTCTCTAGTGTGTGATTTACTGTCAGCTGATTGTCCTAGAGTCATATGGGGTAGATGAGAGTCAGTCTGAGCCATAGTTGTCTCTATATCTTATCTATGCTTTAAGGACTGCCTGTTTTCTATTTTCTTTCCCAGCTTCTCGATTTTATTGCTTTGGTTCAGGGGGAATTCATTTGGGAGCTTCTGGAGCTTAATTTTGACATAACTCAACTTGAACTAAAAGTTGTATCTAATGTTGAGGGGGAGCTGGACCTTCTTGTATTTTCAGCATTCTAGCATTGTAATATAATTGCATTGAGCCTTGATTATTATCCTGTTATGACATGCTCACAATACTTTACACCTTGCCATGATTTATGCTTCATTTGCTAGATTTATCATGACTTCATATGTGTAGACTAGCTTTTGCCATGATAAGTTAATTAAAATTGCTCAACTTGAATTAAAACTTGTCATGCTCGCATTTGAGTCTAGTCTTGCTTTAGCTATCCGTTTATGATTCATGCCATGTCAAATAGGCTAAGTTGAGCGTTGAATCTCTATTGAGCCTTAGATTGAGCTATTGTAGTCTCTTGATGATACATAAGTTAGTACTACATGTTAAAATGCAAAAAGATCTCTTTTGTGCGAAAAAACTGATCTCACCAATTCTTTCTCATGAGACGGCTTGCCATTGCACTAGGCATGAACTCAGGGAGAGTTTTGGATGACCTAGACTATCTTCTTAAGCTTATCGCTTGGAGTAGTCGCATAAGGCTTGAGATCTAGCACATAACAAAAATTGGGTTGGAAACGACCATATGCTTTCAAAAGAAAATGTTTTATGTGCTCAATTTGCTTAAAGCTACAAAAAAAACTAAGTACTTGAACCAATGTTTCATTCTTGAGCATATCACTCTATTTGGTCTCAATTGTAGCTTCTTAGTTCTGCTTAGCTTATTGACATGGCCTGCATTATCCTTGGATATCTCTCGTTAGACTTTGCTTATTGATGACTTGACATGCTCATAAAATGCACTACATTTCAGATCGTCATCTATGTGTTCTAGTTAGGATATACATATCTTGTCATGATCTAGATAGCCTTTTATTGAGTTATGGCTTGGTGTATTACATTATGGTCATTATGGATAATTCTCATGACTCTAAATGCTTAGAATAATCAAACTTCAGCCATTTCATCCGTTGACATGTCATTTTCTCTCTTTTGCATCCTTGATGTGTTTATTGCCAAAAGGGGGAGAATAGAAAAGAAAAAGCTATTTGGGAGCATTTTAGAGGTTTGGAGAACAATTTGCTCTTTTTGTTGTTGCTCTTGTGTTCCTTCTGTCGACATGGTCATTAGCTTCTTTAATCTCCTGTGAACCATGTTTGACTCTCTTTCATTTCAAACAAACTCATTGTTTTCGGGGTTTGTCAATATACTCATCAAGGGGGAGATTGAGAGACCATGAGGTCTAAATCCCATGTTGGTGATGAGTAATTGACACGTGGTTTTGTTTATGTGAGTTTGGTTTGAGTGATTCGTACCAGGTTGGCATTTGGCGAGGTCGGGTTGTGACTAGACAGATTTGACGCATGGGCGTCGTCCCGGTTGGCCATGTGGGCCATTTCTCGCTTGAGTAGGATTTGTAGGTGCTAACCATGTTTACATGTTTTGTACCGTGCTATGCGATGTGTTTGTTTGTCTGTGTGGCTGCAGGACGTCGAGCGGAGTCGTGGCGAGACACGGTGGACCGGACTAGGCGCAGGTGGCGCTGAGGTCAGAACGGTCGGGATGTGTCGAAGACGACATGGACTCGAGGTGGTTGCGAGGCGTGCGAGACAAGCAATGCGGAAGCTTCCCGAAAGGTGCAGCAGGGGCGTTTCGGTAAAAAAACGCAAGGCTGCAAAAGGAAGCGGGCATTAGCGGGTAAAGTATGAGGGTTAGAGGGTAAAGCAAAAGCAAAACCCACTTTGGAGAGGCTATAAAAGGAGGGTGTCTCCTGCATGGTCAAGGTGGCTTTGAGGGCAGGTTGCTTTGTGCTCAGTAGTGGAGAGTTGGTGAGGAGAGACAGAGTGTGTCCCCTTCTCAATCATGTATCTGGGAGTTGAGTTCTTGTGTTCTTGATTGATCCAAGCATTCATGGAGCAGTAGAGTTGGTGTGAGTTGTAGTGTAATCATTCCTCTTCTGTAATCGCGTATCGTGACTCAATGGAATGAATCGATTTGGTTGAAATCACTCTCTGTTCGCTCTCTGCAGTTTTTCCTTCGATGCCTTCTTAGCCCAATTTCTTGGTTTTTGATTCTTGGTGTTTCTTTTGCCGAGGAGTGGCAAAATGGGTTGCTCAGTGATGGGAGTGTGTTTCTAGATCATTTGATCAAGTTCTCCCAAGAGCAAATCAGTTTTTAATCTCAGATTTCATTTTTGCCTCCCTCTGTTCATCTTTTCCCTTTCTAGGGTTTAATGCAGATTTTGTTCCCCTTGAAGAGTTGGCCTAATTTTTGGTCTGAGAGATCCATTTGCTATTGCTAACATATCTGCAAATCCTTATGAGCAATGGACTTATGATCATGGAGTAATTCGAGTTGGTGTGCTCATCTCTGTAAATGTTCAGAGTTTGGAATTTCTAGGTTTTGAAGCATTTTAAGATTCCCTTTGCAAGTTGACTTGAAACTTGGTATCCAGAGTCTTAAGGCTATCTATTAGATATCTGGAAAGTCTCATTAGCAAAGGACTTAAGATCATTGAGAAATTGGATTTTGTTGTGTCCTCTGCAGGATTTTCAGATTTTTCTAGGGTTTGATCTATTTCTTGATTCCCCTTGTGAAATGTCATGAAAATTGGTTTGAAGGATGATGTGGGTATTGCTAATATATTCTGAGAATTTCAAGTGCAAAGGATTTGTGTAGTGAGAGCCATTTGGGTCTGTTTCCTCCTCTCTGTAGCTTATCAAGTTTTCAGATTTTTCAAAATTTCGGCCAGCAAGTTCTCGGCCAGCAGGAAGCATCTCTCCATTGTGCGTTTTCTTTTTTTTTCTTGCTGATCTTTGGCGATTTTGCATGCGGTTCAAACAGCGGTATTTTCAGTTGAAATTTTTACTGACTGGTCTCTGATTTATGCTGAATTTTTCAGTACCGCATGCGTCCCAGATTTCAGCAAAATTAATTTTAAGTTTTCTGTGAGTTGCGTCGTTTTGCGTAATTCTCGGAGGCGTTTTTAAGCGAGCGACATTCACCCCCCCTCTGTCGCCATAGGGCCTGTTCTTTTCCTCCGAAGCTGGCGGCTTTTGGCTTTTGCTACAGTACCTAACTTTTAAACGGGGTATTTTCTCAAGACGGGGTCTACAAGTTAAACGATCTACACGTTAAAAGCTCAACATCTGTACCAGCCAAAATTGCAAGTGGGTATCTGTCTCTCCGTAATCTGTACCGTAAACAGCCAAAATTCAAAAATTTCAGCCAAAAGTCATAAGCCGCAGCCGAAAAGAACAGCCGAAAATCGATGGGCGAGTTCACCCACGAATGCGGAGAAGGCAATCTCCATTAGAGTGTCTAGATGAAGAAAGATAGATGATAGATGGTGAGCTGAGCAAAGAGCCGGTTACAATGTGACGTCTTTGCTTCGATGCCATGTCTTTAGTCCTAGAAGGTCATTGTCAACAAAGTACACGTTTCCTTTTTGACTTCAGCGTACACGGTTAATACTCTGTCACACCGCAGCCAATTTAATCGATAGCGAAATGATAAGAGATCCGGAATGCTAGAATGTTTTATTGGTTAGCCAAGCAGTGACGTGTACGATGTATGTAAGACCATTTTGAGTTCTTTTGTACCCCACAAGAAATGAAGACACAAGAAAGCATGTATTGGCATTTCCGAAAATGAATTGTCGTAAAATCCTCGACTGTTATTTTTTTGTTATTTCAGTCAAATTTCTCACTGTTGGGCGTGGTTGATTCTCATACACATGCATCCTCCTTCGGTTCTAGCGAGCAGCAGGCAGGTAGGTATCCTGTCGTTCTCTCATTGATTTATTGTAGAATGCTTTGCTGCCACGAGGTATGATCCCCTTACACGTTGCTCTACGCCATCAAAATTACGACAACACGTTCATCTCTCCAAGATCCCCTTTTTAATCAGACAACATATTGAGAAGCTATATATGGTCGGAAATGCAAGAGTGCTGCGATACTGAAAAGATAGGCCAAGCTAGCTGCCCTAAAATTTCTTCCCTCCCCAGTGAACGCAACCGAGATAAATGTTGATGCTGCCATAGGAGTTGGCATGGTCAGCAGAGATCACGTCAGGAATTTACGGAGGCCACAACTCGCAGTACGTCGGCGTATGAGAATGGACGCTGAAGAAAAAAAATGTTTAATGAATAGAAAAGAAAAATATTAGGCCCCCTTACAGGATGAGACGACTCTGCGGTAATTCGACGAAGACTATAACATAATTTTTTTCATGAATGTAATTACAAAAATGTTATGCAAATAATATAAAGTCTGTATATGCTACATATTCTTGTTGATCTGCATCGTAATAAATTTATACCAAACATAGTCGGCACAAATGTACAAGGTATGTCAACTTATGTATTACCTAAACCTTTTCACGTAGTTCAAATGTGTTCTAGCTAGTATTTTGCCAATGCATTTTGTGCAATGTCACGTAAGGTGTTATAAAACACCTGTAAATAGTATAAACAGGAGAAATGGATTTTACGTGAAACTCTCGCGGGAAAAATCACAGGTTCATGAAGCCAAATATCACTATATAAGGAGAGTTACATGTAGAGATGTTTACAACAAGGCTCATATCATACCCTATAGTCTATAGGTGTATAAGGGATACAAAGAAATTTATGTAGGAGTACACTCTATGTTGAAAATAGAAACAAAACTGAAATTAATCCGGATAAAAAACTTAACAATCTCCGTCTTGAATGAAATTCGTCCTATAGCCAAACAAATTGCAAATCTACTTAACAAACCTTGTGTGTCAAAAGTCCATAGAACTAACGAGTGATACCAACCAATGCTCAAGCTTAATAGCATAAACTGGCTTTGTTATCATATTAGCTGGATTATCATAAGTACTGGTCTTGCTGACATTAATATCACCTTTAGCAATGAGACCTCAAATGTAGTGATATCTAGCACTAATGTGTTTCATTCTCTCATAGAACATTTGATCCTTCGTAAGGCAAATAGCATTATGACTATCACAGAAAATTGTAGTGCAAGACATACTTTCACTGTTCTACAAAGCGCAGTAAACAAACCATTCAGCCAAACGACTTATTTGCAAGCTTAAGAAGTCATATACTCGGCTTCTATAGTGGATAAGGCAACAGTACCTTGTAGACTTGCCTTCCAAGTTGCAGCACATCCTCCCATAGTAAACATAAAACTAGTAAGAGTTCTTCTCTTATCCAAATCTCTAGCAAAATCTGAATCCACACAACCAAGGAGTCCATCTCAAGTTCTCCCTAATTGTAAACAACCACCAGAAGTGCCCCACAAATATCTGAAAAATTGTTAAACTTCTTTCTAATGCTCTTTTCTAGGATTAGTTATGTATCTATTAAGAACACTCAATGATTGAGGTAAATCGGGACAAGAACATACCATGGCATACATAAGTGAGCCAACTACACTAGTATATAGAACTCTAGATATGCACTCAACTTCATTATCTAACTGTTGACATGATATTGAAAAAAGTCTGAAATGTGAGGCTAATGAGTACTCATCGGTTTGGCCTTATACAAGTTGAAACGTCGAAGGACATTATATATATCCTTTCTGATTTAGGTATTACTTTTCAAATAGTCTATCTCTAGTAATTTCTATACTAAGAATCTTCTTTACTACACAAGATCCTTCATCTCAAATTCATTGCTCAATTATACCTTCAACTTTGAAATTTATGTCTTATCTTCTACAGCAATCAGCATATCATCAACATATAGGAGTAAATAAATAGTTGAACCATTAACAATCTTACAAAAAAAACTATCATAATTAGGTACTTTTAAATCATGAGTGATCATAAAGGAGTCAAATCTCTTATATCACTCTTTAGGTGATTGTTTCAAATCATAAAGAGATTTCTTCAACTTGCAAAGAAAATTCTCCTTTTCCAGAATAACACAACCTTCTGGTTATTCTATATAAATGTCTTTCTCCAATTCCTCATGTAAACATAATTAGTTTTTATATCCAATTGCACAAGCTCATAATTATACATAGTTACAATACTGAGTCAAGTACGAATAGAACTATGCTCCCAACTAGAGAAAAGACATCTTTGAAATCAATACGTAAAATTTGGTTGTATCATTTTGTAATGAGCCTAGCTTTGGACCTAACCTCTTTGGTTGGTGAAACGACTTCCTTTTTCTTGAAGATCCATTTACAATGAATACATGTCCTCTATATTACCAACTTTACTAGCTTCTGTGTGCCATTCTTCTCAAGAAATTGCATCTCATCATGCATGGTAGTCATCATCTTTCTGAATAAGTTGAAGGTTATGCAGTACCTTCAATATTCTTCAATCAATCTCTTAGGCTTCGAAATTGGCCTCCTCTTTCTATTCCCTGCAATAGAATATTGTGTCAACAACGTAACAACAACAGGAGTTTACTATATGTTTTCTTTTTGACTTCTATTGTAGATGCTGAATCAATAACATGCTCCACCTGCAGCCTGATTTCTACTACTTCACAATGGGAATATAAATTTATGGTTTATCACGCAACATAGTAAATTCATCAATGCTAACACTTTGCAATCATGATGAGGACATCCTTTCTATAGATACAACCGTGCCGACTCCAAAACAAGTTCAACAAACCGAAACTATGATACAAGGACCAATGACTCGAGCGCGAGCACGTCAACTTAACTATCAGGTGAATGTGTTCCTAAGTTTGCATACAAATGTTTCAAAGAATGGAATACTACTTAATTCTTGTGATGATCTAATCGTCCTTAGAAACCATGGGGAAGAACCACGCAAGCTCAAGTGTAGAAGTGGAACCGTCAAGCGTAATACAAGTCTTGTTCGCAAGTTCGACTCAGATTCGGCCTTCTTAATAGTGTCTACTTCAAATGGCCAAAATGTTTGATCCAAAAGGTTTCTCGGGGCCCGTGAGTACTCGTTGGAAAGCTCTTGGAGTCTACTTTCAGATGGATCTGGTCTTACCTCCAAACTCCATCTGAGCCAATCAGAAACTACCAAGCAAGTTGCATCACTTTTTCAGTCCGAGTCAAAGTGGGCCTTGGGCCTTCTAATCAAGTCCGTTTCGGCTTCCAAGTGTTTTGGCCGACCCTCCACCTCCTGTGTCTCTTAAATAGGCAGCTGCACCATCTTCTAGGGTTTGGATTTTGATAGACTAAGTTAGCTTTTGCTACTTCGCCTTGTATTCGCGCGTGTCGACAAGACCGTCCGAATACTTGTCTTCGGAACCCCACCGTTTTTCTATTTCAGATTGAAATCTACATCTTTTATTCACAATTGAGTTGATGTTCATCTTGTTCTTGCCTGTTCTTCAATTGCTTGCAGGAATAAGTACCCTCGTTGTTAGGTTGATTGTGCTCCGACAAGGTCACAAACAACCTCTAGAGTTGGTGTATCAATCGCTAAGGTGCAACGTTCTTGGATGGTTGTAGTCAGGTCATCAATGTTATCTCCTTCCCCAATCGAATCTACCATTTTCATCGAAAGATCGGGACCGCTAGTGCTATCAGTTGGTATTAGAGCTCAAGGTTGACCGGTAAGAGATTTTTTTTAGTTTCTGCATCTTTTCTACCTACAGTCCAGAAAACCAAAAAAAGTAGATTAGTTATTTTTTTCTCCAAAATCTGAAACAATTTGAGCCTTACTCTATTGATGCTTAGTCTTTGTTTGTTGAGTCTTCGGTTGCATCGTCGTATCCATTGCTGGTCTTAGTGTCTAGTTCCACTAGAGTTTCGAGTTCTGTTCACATTTTGGTCACACCATTTCGGTTGGAATTCGAACTGCCACGGTGTGGGAAGAAAAGGAGGAGGACTCAGTTGCTAGCGAAGCTTTGCCCTAGTTGGTCTCGGAGCGGGACACGATTTCAGATTCAACAGCGTCATGTGTGCGAAAAAAGTGAAAAAAAAGAAAAAGAGAAAAGTCTAACTTTTGCATACGACCTCCGATTGGGGCGTTTCTTGATCCGTTGGAAAGGAAACGAGAAGATACAGTGAAAAAAAAGTTTGGGAAATCTGGAGATTTTATCTATGCATAAGCATCCGGGCACACGCGCAGAAACTTCGACCCAAAAACGTCGTTTAGGGTCTCAAAACAGGCCCACAAGTCCCAAAAAAATCAAGTTTCTCAAAATTTATTCAAAATTAATGGAGCCCTTCTACACATGATTCTAAGGTTCCCTATGAAGACGGCATCCTTTTTCGAGATCTCGAACTCCGTGTGTAACGTCATCTAGTTTTGTCCTGCACGGTATTTTCGTTTGTGTTCTAGGCTCGCGTCTTTAGTACGGTCTAGCCTAGAACCAGCACAGTACCATCGTTGAGTGATTATTCTACTTGCTTTGACTAATGTGGTTCTAGTTGTCCTTTGTTCACTCTCAACCCACCTATAGCTCCACAGATTTGGCTACCACCTCACAGGGACTAGCTATCGAGGCAACGATACACCCAATTTCTAGGAGTTATTATCTTGTCTTGTCGGCTGCCATCACCTCCTGCTCGCTGTAGTTGAGAGTGTGCGACTTTATTTAACCACATCCTAGTAGTTGTGAGGGCATAACTTGCAATTTTATTATTTTTCTCTTCTTTGTTTGTTCTCGTGTGTTTTCCTAACAATGTCAGGAGAACCAATGGACCTGAGGGTTGCACCACATTCCCCTCGGACTAGGGGCATCATACAACACTTTGAGCACTAGGTGAAGCTGCACACTGAGGGACTTGATGAGGATGTACGGGTCACTAATGAACGCCTTGGTCAATTGGAGGCCGCGTAGATCGACACCAACACTACGCTTGCAACATTGGAGGCTTCCGTTGGCACTGTCAACACCTCACTTGGTGTGATTTTGAGACATCTTGATGAGATGGGCCGTGCATCTCCCACGGCTACTCCTGCTACACCTACTCAGCGTACACGTGCCAACAATGGTGTCTTGGGCAGCAGGGTGGACGAAAACGGAGGAGACGAATATGCGGCTGATACTGAGATCGATGATGATGAGGACGCTCACCGTCATCGTTAACCACGTCGGAATTGCATTGGCATGGGTCCTATGTACCCACGCCATGAGGTACGTGAGGATGATGAATCACTTGGTAAGATTAAGTTCACTATGCCACCTTTTGATGGAAAATATAACCCTGATGCTTATATCACTTGGGATTTGGCTGTTGATCAGAAATTTGCTTGTCATGCATTCCCTGAAAACAAAAGGGTTAGGGCTGCTACTAGTGAGCTTACTGACTTTGCGTCTGTTTGGTGGAGTGAATATTGTAAGAAAAATCCTTTAACCATACCACGAACTTGGGATGCATTAAAAAGAATCATGCGAGTTAGATTTGTTCCTTCATATTATGCACGTGATTTGTTACGTAAGTTGCAACAATTGAGGCAAGGTAGTAAAAGCGTAGATGAATATTTTCAAGATTTGCAAACAGGAATGCTGCGTTGTGACTTAGAGGAAACTGAGGAAGCTGCTATGGCTAGGTTTATGGGTGGTTTGGATCGTGAAATTCAGGACATTTTAGCTTACAAGGAATATAATTCTATCACTCGTTTATTTCATCTTGCTTGTAAAGCTGAAAGAGAAGTACAGGGACGACGCACGAGCACTAGGACTAACGTTTATATAGACCGTGGTAACATTTGGTCTCAACGTGCTTCTGCTGCACCATCAAGCCAACCTTCTGCACCTTCTTCCTCCAACAGCAAGCCACGGTTTTCATCGTCAAATTCAGCATCTCGGGTATCCGAAGCAACAAATGGGTCAGCCCAAGCACATGTAAAGAGCTCTTCATCTGTTGCATCTACGGGACGAACGAAGGATATCCAATGTCATCAATGCAAGGGGTATGGCCATGTGCGGAGTGAATGCCCAAGCAAGCGTGTTTTGATTGTGAGAGATGACGGTGAGTATTCCTCTGCTAGTGATTGGATGAGGATACATATGCTATGCTTGCAGCTGACCATGCAGGTAGTGGGAAGGAGCAAGAAGAAGAGCACATTGGTGCTGAAGATGCAGAGCGCTATGAGAGCCTCATTGTGCAACGTGTGTTGAGTGCACAAATGGAGAGGACGGAGCAAAATCAACGGCGCACCCTTTTCCAAGCAAAGTGTGTCGTGAAGGAACGCTTATGCCGTGTGATCATTGATGGAGAGAGCTGCAACAACTTGGCGAGCTCCGATATGGTGGAGAAACTTGCGTTGAACACCAAACCACACCCATAACCTTACTACATTCAATAGTCCAACAGCAGCGGCAAAGTGAAGGTAATACGAATGGTGAGAGTAAATTTTGCTATTGGTTCTTATCAAGATGTTGTAAAATGCGATGTTGTCCCTATGCAAGCATGCTCTATGCTGTTAGGTAAACCGTGGCAATATGATAAAGATTCTCTGCATCATGGTAAGACAAACCAATATTCTTTTATGCATCATGACAAGAAAATTGTGTTATATCCTATGTCTCCTAAAGCTATTTTAAAAGATGAGATTGCTAGAGCTAGTAGAGAGAAAAATCAGGAGAGTAATAGGAGTGAAAATCATATTGTAGCAAATGAACTTAAGCAACATAAAAAGAAAAACTCTCAATCTGTTCATGAGAAGAAAAATGAGATTAAATTAAAAGGTGCATGTTTCCTTGCTACTAAGTCTGATGTGAATGAGCTGGATGCTAGTATTTCTGTTTGCTATGCCTTACTTTGCAAACAAGTTTTATTTTCATTCGAGGCTATATCTTCTTCTGTGCCTTCTGTTATCACTAATCTTTTGCAGGAGTTCATGGATGTCTTTCCAAAGGACGTGCCGCTAGGGCTACCACCAGTGTGAGGGATTGAGCACCAGATTGATCTGATTCCCGGGGCATCTTTGCCCAATTGTGCGCTACACAGGACCAATCCGGAAGAAACTAAGGAGATTCAACGTCAAGTTCAAGAACTGCTTGATAAAGGTTATGTGCGTGAGTCTCTTAGTCCTTGTGCTGTTCCGGTAATTTTAGTGCCTAAGAATGATGGATCATGGCGTATGTTTGTGGACTGTAGAGCGATCAATAACATTACTATTAGATATCGTCACTCTATTCCTAGGTTAGATGATATACTTGATGAATTAAGTGGCTTTATTGTCTTCTCTAAAGTTGATTTGCGTAGTGGGTGCCACCAAATTCGCATGAAATTGGGAGATGAATGGAAAACAACATTTAAAACTAAGTTCGGTTTGTATGAGTGGTTAGTGATGCCGTTTAGTTTAACTAATGCACCTAGCACATTCATGAGATTAATGAACGAGGTTTTGCCTGCTTTCATAGGCAAATTTGTAGTGGTATATTTTGATGATATATTGATATATAGTAGATCACTAGAGGAACACATTTACCATTTACGTGCTGTTTTTGATGCTTTACGTAATGCACGTTTATTTGGTAATCTTGAGAAGTGCACATTTTGCACGGATCGAGTCTCTTTTCTTGGCTATGTTGTTACTCCACAGGGGATTGAAGATGATCAAGCCAAGGTTGAGGCAATACAGAGTTGGCCGACTCCTAACACGGTCATGCAAGTGCGAAGTTTTCTCGGAATTGCTGGATTCTATCGTCGTTTTGTGAAGGGTTTCAGCACCATCGCCACACCTTTGA
This sequence comes from Dendrocalamus latiflorus, assembly GCA_017311315.1. Classification (NCBI taxonomy): domain Eukaryota; kingdom Viridiplantae; phylum Streptophyta; class Magnoliopsida; order Poales; family Poaceae; genus Dendrocalamus; species Dendrocalamus latiflorus. The sequence goes on along the minus strand of CM029644.1, from coordinate 12,844,842 downwards.
ATGAGCTCACTAAAAAGGGGGTGCCATTTACTTGGGAAAATGCCCAGGTGGACGCCTTCAACACATTGAAAGATAAGTTAACACATGCACCATTACTCCAACTTTCAGATTTTAGTAAGACTTTTGAGCTAGAATGTGATGCTAGTGGAATTGGATTGGGTGGTGTGCTGTTGTAAGAAGGTCAACCTGTGGCATACTTTAGTGAAAAATTGAGTGGGCCTAGTTTGACCTATTCTACTTACGATAAGGAATTGTATGCTCTAGTTCGAACTTTTGAAACATGGCAACATTATTTGAGAGACCATGTGGAGGTCATCCCATGTGTGTGATGAGTAATTGACATCGGTTTAGCGAATCGAGTTTGTTTTGGTTGGTTCGGACCTTGACGTTGCGTGGTGCAATCGGGCTCGGTCGGACTTGGTCAAACCTGGTCAAAGGGTTTAGGTTGCATATCATGATGTTTTGACAGGTTTTGGCTCTATCATGCGTAAGTATGAATTGTTGATGTTATTATGCTTTCATGTATCGAGCGGTGCAATTTGATGTGTTTCTTGTCTGTAATGGCTGCAGGACGTCGAGGCGGAGTCGTGGCGAGACACGAGGTGACCGGACTAGACGCATGTGGCGTTGAGATCAGAACGGTCGGATGTGTCGAAGACGGCATGAACTCGAGGTGGTTGCGAGTCGTGGACGACAAGGAACGCGGAAGCTTCCTGGAAGGTGCAAGAGGGGTGTTTCAGTAAAAACGCAAAGCTGCACAAGTGGAGGCCGGTTCCGTTCGGGTTTAGCGGGCGTAACGGGGGGAGACCCATTAGCCAAAGGCTATAAATAGGAGGGAGTGGCTGCATGCCCCCTCATGACTTTGGGAGAGAGTTAGGGTTTGCTAGAGTCAAAAGAGGCTTTGTGAGTTTGTTTTGGCTTTAGGCTTTAGTGGGTGGAGAGTTGGTGTGGGCAGCAGGGAGTGTCTCCCACGTTCATCTCTTCTCTGTGTTGTGTTCATCTTCTCCTCCAAGCATGTAGGGTATGATCTTGAGGAGAGGGGGAAGATGAGGGGAGAAATCTTGTAATCATTCCTCTTGTTCTAATGTCCATGCGTATGGGGACTCCTATGTATTCCTTGTTTGGTTGGAATGAAATTTCTGAAGTTCTTCTCTTCTATGCCCTCTATGCTTGATTCTTGAGTTTTTCGATTTCTTGTTGTTTCTTGTTGAGAAGGGCCAAAATGGGTTGCTATGATCTAGGAGATGCTCAAAAGCCATTTGGCTAGTCAATCCTAAGAGCATACCTTGTTTAATCTCAGATTTTAGTTTTTGAACTTCTCTGTTCTTGTTTTGCCCTTCTAGGGTTTTGGTGCTGTTCTTAATTCCATTAATGAGATGGCGTGAAACTTGGTATCTAGAGTCCTGAGGCTATCTATTAGCCATCCTCAAACTTTCATGAGCCAAGGTTCAAGGATTGAAGAGAAATTTGGGTTTTAGTGCTCCTCGCTGTAGTTTTTCAGGTTTTTGGCATTTCTAGGGTTTGGTGTAATCCTTTGATTTCCTTCTTGAAGTGGGCTAAGATTTGAACTCTCTGGTTCTTAGGCTATTGCTAATATATCTACAAAGTTTCTTGGCCAAAGGATCAAAGTTGAGATGGCAATTTGAAGTTTAGGGCTGCACTCTGAATATTTTCAGTTTTTGGGTGATTTCCCAAATTCTTGTTCCAGAGATGGATGTTTGTGTTTTCCCAAGTCCCTCAGGCTATTTTATGCATTTCCTCACTGTTCTGGACTAACTAGGTCAAGAGAAAATCTCTATATTCTCAGTTGGGGGGAACCTCTTGTTTTTATTCTGAAAATTCTGCTTGCTGTCCCCTGAATCCCGAGGAGCGGTCAGACCACAGGGAGGAAGGCGGTCAGACCGGCCAAACCCCACCGGTCAGACCGGTGCTTTGCCGGCGGTCAGACCGGCCTTGAGGAGGCGGTCTGACCGGCCTGGCCCACACGGTCTGACCGGCCACCCCTTCCATCTTGTGCAATTTCTTGAGTAGTTTTGTTGTGTGTTATCTCTTGTCTTTTCTTGGTTGCTTTAGGTTCCAAAGAGTCTAGTGTATCTTCTTCACAGCTTTTCATAGCTATTGGAGGAGAGTTTTTTGAAGTGAGTACTTGAGGGGGCAATTTGTTTAAAGCGACATTCACCCCCCCTCTGTCGCCGATTTCGATCCAACATTATTTATGGCCTAAAAAATTTGTCATTCATTCTGATCACGAGTCATTAAAGCATATTAGAAGTCAAGGAAAATTGAACCGTAGACATGCAAAGTGGGTTGAATTCATAGAATCTTTTCCTTATGTCATAAAACACAAAAAGGGAAAGGAGAATGTTATTGCTGATGCTTTATCTAGGAGATATACCATGCTCTCACAACTTGATTTCAAAATTTTTGGATTAGAAACAATTAAAGAGCATTATGTTCATCATGATGATTTTAAAGATGTGTTGCTGAATTATAAAGAGGGAAAACCATGGAATAAATTTGTCCTAAATGATGGATTTGTGTTTAGAGCTAACAAGCTATGCATTACAGCTACCTCTGTTCGTTTGTTGTTGTTACAGGAAGCGCATAAAGGTGGGCTAATGAGACATTTTGGAGTGAAGAAGACAGAAGACATACTTGCTGGTCATTTCTTTTAGCCAAAGATGAGACGTAATGTGGAATGTTTCGTTGCTCGCTGCACTACATGTCAAAAGGCTAAGTCACGACTTAATTCTCATGGTTTGTATATGCCTCTACCTGTTCCTAGCGTGCCTTGGAAAGATATTTCTATGGACTTTGTTTTAGGACTGCCTAGGATAAAGAAGGGGAGGGATAGCATATTTGTTGTTGTTGATAGATTTTCTAAGATGGCACTTCATACCATGTCATAAAAGTGATGATGCTACCCACATTGCTGATTTGTTCTTTCGTGAAGTTGTTCGCTTGCATGGTGTACCAAACACAATAGTTTCCGATCGTGACACTAAATTCCTTAGCCATTTTTGGAGAACTTTATGGGCTAAATTGGGGACTAAGCTGTTTTTTTGTACTACTTGTCATCCCCAAACTTATGGGCAAACTGAAGTTGTGAATAGAACTTTATCTACCATGCTTAGGGCTGTTTTGAAAAAGAACATCAAATTGTGGGAAGAATGCTTGCCTCATATTGAGTTTTCTTGTAATCGTTCGCTGCATTCTACTACAAAGTTGTGCCCTTTTGAGATTGTTTATGGTTTGTGCCTCATACTCCTATTGATTTGCTACCACTTCCATCTTCGGAGAAGTTAAATTTTGATACTAAACAGCGTACTGATTTGATGTTGAAAATGCATGAGACAACCAAAGAAAATATTAAACGCATGAATGCTACATATAAACTTGCTGGTAGTAAAGGAAGGAAGCATTTAACTTTTCAACCGGGTGACTTAGTTTGGTTGCATTTGAGAAAAGATAGATTTCCCGAATTGAGGAGGTCTAAGTTGATGCCTAGAGCTGATGGTCCTTTCAAAGTGTTGGAAAAGATTAATGATAATGCATATAAGCTTGAGTTACCTGCAGATTTTAGGGTTAGTCCCACATTTAACATTACAGACTTGAAGCCATACTTGGGAGAAGAAGATGAGCTTGAGTCGCGGATGACTCAAATGCAAGAAGGGGAGGATGATGAGGACATCCTTTCCATAGATACAACCATACCGATTCCAAAACAAGTTCAACAAACTAAAACTATAATACAAGGACCAATGACTCAAGCACGAGCACGTCAACTTAACCATCAGGTGAATGCGTTCCTAAGTTTGCATACAAATGTTTCAAAGAATGGAATACTACTCAATTCTTGTGATGATCTAATCGTCCTTAGGAACCATGGGGAAGAACCACACGAGCTCAAGTGTAGAAGTGGAACCGTCAAGCGCAATCCAAGTCTTGTTCACGAGTTCGACTCAGATTCGACCTTCTTAACAGTGTCTACTTCAAACGGCCATAACTTTTGATCCAGAAGGTTTCTTTCGGCCGTGAGTACTCGTTGGAAAGCTCTCGGAGACTACTTTCAGATGGATCTGGTCTCACCTTCAAACTCCATCCGAGCCAGTCGAAAACTGCCAAACAAGTCGCATCACTTTTCCAGTCCGAGTCAAAGTGGGCCTTGGGCCTTGTAATCGAGTCCGTTTCGGCTTCCAAGTGTTTTGGCTGACCCTCCACCCCTGTGTCTCTTAAATAGGCAGTCGCACCCTCTTCTGGGTTTGGGTTTTGATAGACTAAGTTAGCCTTTGCTACTTCGCCTTGTATTCGCGCGTGTCGGCAAGACCGTCCGAATACTTGTCTTCGGAACCCCACCGTTTTTTTGTTTCAGATTGAAACCTACATCTTTTATTCGCAATTGAGTTGTTGTTCATCTTGTTCTTCCTTGTTCTTCGATTGCTTGCAGGAACAAGTAACCTCGTGGTTAGGTTGATTGTGCTCCGACAAGGTCATAACAACCTCTAGAGTTGGTGTATCGATCGCTAAGGCGCAACGTTCTTGGATGGTTGTAGTTGAGTCGTCAACGTTATCTCCTTCCCCAATCGAATCTACCATTTTCATCGAAAGATCGGGAGCGCTAGTGCTATCAAATCACCTTCCTAGTTTCAGGTTTTCACAATTTATATCTTTTCACACTAGGCTTATATCCAAGAAAAATGTGCTTAGTGGCACTAGGTTTCAATTTACCATTGTTAATATGAGCATAAGTAGGACAACAAAAAAATTTCAAGTTTGAATAGCTTTTTGGAGGACCAAACCATACCTCAATTGGAGTTTTCTTATTGATTGCCTGGTTGGGTGACCGATTAATTAAATAATAATAGTGGAAGTGCCTTTAGCCCAAAAACTCCTAGATAAGCCAGAGTTAGACAAAATGCAATGCATATTTTCCATATTGGTTATGTTCATATGTTCGACCACACCATTTTGTTGCAAAGTACTAGGGATGGTGTAATGTCTTACAATACTCTCTGATTTACATAAAGCTTCAAATTTTTTAGAATAGAACTTCAAGCCATTGTTGGTATATAGCTTCTTGGTATGCTTGTTAGTTTATCTTTGAATCATAATGTTCCACTCCTTCAATGTCTTGAATACATTCAATTTGTGCTTCACAAAATATGCCCAAACTCTTCTTGAGAAATCATCAATGATGGTCAACATATAGCTTGCACCTCTAAGGGATGGAACACGGGACTCTCCCCATAAATCAGATTGAATGTAATCGAATATGTCTTTTGTAAAGTGAGTTGCAGTATTGAATTTCACACCCTTTTGCTTGCGGAAGCATAATGTTCAAAAAAACTTTAACTTGTTGATGCTTTGACCATCAAAGAGTCCTATTTTGCATAACTACATCATGCCAGTCTCACTCATATACTCTAGACGTATATGCTAAAGATTAGTAGCATCAAAATCAAATGGTTTATTTGAGGCAACAACAAAATTACTTGAAATCGTAGTGCCTCACAGATGATATAAGTCAACAGTCTTCATATATATCACCCTTTATCGCAAAAGCCTTTGGAGACCTTCAGAACTCTACTTTCACCTAAATACTTGTACCCTTTAGCATCAAGAGAACTCAATGAGATAAGATTTTTATTCAATTTTGAAATGTGTCAAACATCTGATAAATTTCTAATGGTGCCATCAAAATTATTTGATTTAAATAGAACCAATGTCTACAATCTTGCTTGGTGAATTATCACCCATAAACATGGATCCACTTAGCGTTGCTTCATAAGTAACAAACCACTCACGGTTCAAGCTCATTTGAAAAGTATATGCTGAATCAAGAATCCACTAATCATCGATTTTGGAATCACTGATGAAAGCAATGAGAACATTTCCATGAGAATCTTCTTTGGCAACAACAGAATCTTTAGCATTGTTCTCTACATAAAATTGTGATTTCTCTTCTCCTTGTTATTTACCTACTAGTACTCCGATATATCGTATCTATCTTTCTTGCAATACTTACACGACTTGTACTTGTCTCTAGATTTTGATCTACCTCTGTAATTCCTGCTCGAACTTTTGCCCTTGTAATCTCCATTATAACTCTTCCCCTATTATCTGTTGTGGACAACTAAGCGTTCTGCATATGTACTTGAACCTTTGTCCGGAATCATGAGTTTCATCTTCTCCTTATCATGTAGTGCTCCATAAACTTCATTAAGAGTAAAAGTATCTTAGCTATATAGAATAGTGTCTTTAAAAGTAGAGTACAAACTGTGCAACGAGCATAAAAAAGAATAAATCCAAATTTTTATCATCATATTTTACCTCCATAGACTCAAGATCATATTCTACTTTAAATATAGTCACGTAGTTCAATAATGACTCTACCTTCTGCCATCTTTTGAGAATATGATGGTGGTATTCTCCTTCAAAACCTCTTGTAGAATATTGCTTAATAGATCTTTGGGCCTGTTCTTAACAGCTTCTAAAAGCAGCTTTTGGCTTTTGCTACAGTACCTAACTTTCAACGGAGTATTTTCTCAAGACGAGGTCTACAAGTTAATTGTAGTACATATTGAAAGCCTAACATCTGTATCAACCAAAATCACAAGCGAGTATCTCTCTTTTCGTAATCTCTATCGCAAACAGCAAAAATTCAAAAATTTCAGCCAAAAGCCATAAACTGGAGCCGTATCAAACAGGCCTATGAATATGAGGTAAAGCCTTACAATCTTTTATTTGCTTGTCCTCAAGGAACCATATTGCAAGCATCTTGTTGACACCCAACAAAGCATCATCCAAATCGAGCTGTGCAAGAACAACGCGTATCTTAACTTGCTATGGAGAAAACTTTGTATCTCGATCTAACAACTAAAGATTATATTTTAGAGTTGCCATGTAGAATAAATTTTGAATTTGCCGGTATGAATCTGTGTGCACCTAGCCATAAATTGCAACTTTGCTGGTATACCTTTTGTGTACGCAAGCAACAAAGACTGTAGATACTCCTAGTTTTCTTGCGAAATTATTTGTGTACGAGAAATTATTTGTTAAGTCTTCAAATTCCAGCACGCGATCAGCAACATTGTTTTGCAAAAACAAAAAAAAATGTAAATAGATTTAGTGAAAATTTGATCCGATACTCCTAGTTTGCATTATTGACATGAATGATTTACTTTGTGATTCTTTACACCCCTGTTTACACAGTAATCAAATACAGGAACAATTGGGATTGCATCCATGACATGCCAGTTGCTCTCTGGTTCTCTTAGCTACTTTGTCCAGATATAGTAGAATAGGTGTTTCTTTCTAAAACATACACAGAAATAAAAAAAATGCATATATTCTGTGCATTGAACATACGTATACAAAATGCCATCTTGTCTGACCAACTAAAGCCAGGAGCAAGACCTTGCTTGTCAATCTTTCCAAAAGTCCAAACCCGCAAAAAAAAATAGTTTTAATATTCAGGAGGTTGGACATTTATTTCCGAAGTCTTCAATTCTGCAATAAGATGACAAAAGTCAAAACAAGATGGGATTCATGAAACTAAAACCTGATCAAGCAAAACCAGTGTGCCCAAAAATTAACACATGAATCAAAATAGTTGCTGAAAAATAGGCTTGGAACTACTATAAGAAGACAGAGGCTTAAATCGATGGTCCTTTTATGCATGCTCCTCACCTCACATTCAAATGAAATGCATATGTAACTACAGACCCACACTTATGCCTCTTTATTGAGCAAACTCTAGAATTTACATCTTCACAACATCGGTTACAAAAAAGGTTTTGCATGTCACAGGATTAGCCAACCAAGCAATTCAGAAAAAATTCAAAATTAAATTAACAGATTCTGAGAGAATGAAACAAAAAAATTAAAAAAAGAATGTTTGCCATTACTGCCCCTCCTGCTCTAGGAAAACTGAACCTGAACATTCCTATCACCAATGATAGTGTCTGAAAATTATGGAAGAACCTTTAGAAAAAAATAGTTGCTGAAAATCTGACTAATATGCCAATATACATGTAAATAAGGTACAAAAAATTTGATTAGTTCCAAAGCTTGAAGACGCTTGCAGACAGAGGAGTTTACCAATTAGGGGCTATAAATCTGCTTCATGAATATATCAAACAATGGTACCTTGAATTTGTCACTTACAAACCCCAAAAATATGTTTGAAATTGATAGACTCGAATAAACTTCTGAAAACATGCTGAAAACCATACATTTTTTATAGTAACTTCTAAAACAAAAAAAACTATGACTCATGATTAAACTAACGTAAGCTCTAGGCACACCAAAATGTTTCTTAACTAACTGCAGAAAAATAACTTTCTAGGCGAACAAAACTCTATACCATCAGGAGTACAAGATTATAGTGTCAAAGAAATAGCTTCCAGGTTACTGATTAAGTGATTAGCACTAACTCGAAAAAACATGGGCAACATAGTACTGAAAATATGTTACACTAGAACAATTGGTACTGATCTTTTGAATGAAGTATGCTGGTTGACAACCAAGAAGTAGACTGTAACATCCTAAAATTTCAAGTGTTAAAAAATGTGGAGGTTTTAAAATTTTTCTTGCATTTTGCTAGCACTCAAGTTTCTTTTGAGTATCTATTGAAATCTTTTTGGGTTTTGTGCCATACAAATTAATAATCAAGAGTACTCACAAATACAAATAATAAAAATGGAAAAGATCATGACTTCAAAATACCAAAAATCTTGAATTCAAAGTCAGGTCAATGTAATGAATCCAAATACTAAGATCTCGAATTTAAATTCAAGTATTAAAAATCAACAATTCTAATTAGGAAATAGAATTGCAATCCTAAGATCATTTCCGCGTTGAGAATCAATAGTAAGGGAATATTAGATTTTATGTTTGGATAATTGAACCAAAGTTAAATTTTAAAATTATGCAGAGCTCAAAAATTTCCAAATCCAAATGTAAAGGAATACCTTGTTTTCCTACATCCCTACTTTTTCTTCTCACTGCCAGGTGGGCCCCACCCCTTCTCTCTTTCCTCTCTTTTTCTGCGCCCGGGCCCGGCCTCCCCTTTTCCTCTCTCTTTTTCCCCCGTTCCCCTCTTCTTTCTTCTCTCTGCCGGCGGGCCAGCCTCCTTCTCTTCCTTTTTCCCCCTTTTGCGCTACGGTCTGGCCTTCTTCCATCGCCTGTCCTCTGCCATGTCTCCGCCCGGCGGTCCTTGCCCCATGCCGCTGCCCATACCACTGCGTCACCCGGTTCCGTCGCCATCACCGCAAGTTGCATCACCCGGCCCCCGCTCACTCTGCGTGCACATCGCCCGCGTTGCCCGTCGTTCCATCACATCCCCATCACGGCGCCAGCACTCGCTTCCACCAGCCATGCTCTCCCACCCGTCTGCATCCGTCCTTGCCATCACCTCGTGCACGTCACCGCGCCCATGCCATGCTGCTCCTCTGCGCCCCCGCGTCGCGTCGTGCCGGCCGTGCCGCTGCCCCCACCGCGTCTGTCTCCGAGTAGCACGACCCCTCCGGGTTATAAGAAGGTCCCAGTTGCCCCCTATCTCCCTGCGCCTCCCTTCTTGCCCCGAGCTCGACTCCAGCTCAACCGCGCCACTTCTCCCCATTACCGGTCGCCGCCGCCGCCAGCGCCACCTCCTCCCCCGTTGATCTCCTGCCGATTCCTCGCCGGGGGAGCGTCCTCTCGGTGCCCTCAACCCACCCCAACCGCCAATTGAGGCCCTCGTCGCCCGAATCCTCTCTCCACCGCGAGCTCCACCCGCGCCGCCAGCGGTCCACGTCGCCGGCCCTCTCTGGCATCTCCCCGGCCTGGCCGATGGTGCGGTACGCCGCTCCTCCACTCTCTACTGCTTGCACACCTACCAATTTCAGCCTCTTCCACGCCGGCGCCGCCGCCCCCTTCTTCACCCTCACCGCCCCTAGGACAACCCGTTTTACGGGTCACCACCCCCTCCCCGGCCACCGTGCACCGTCGGCGACAGCAACACCGGGCGCTGGCCTTCTTCCTCTGCTTTACCTGGCTGCCCGACCACCTCATCTAATTCCCTGTGACTTCTCAATCAGTCCAGGCCACCGGCCCACCTGGTTACCCGAGCGCATGTAACACACCGAGCACCCCCAGGTCTTGTATTCGAGCCCTGTCAGCCGCATATCCTTCTCCTCTTTTTATTTTGTTTTCTCTAACCCTTTTTAATCCAGAGAAATTTTGGAAAATTAGATAATAATCTAGGGAATGTAGTAAATTTGATTAAGATATAAAACAAGATTGTTTGAGATTTACATAATAGATTAAGATTAAATGTTATAAGCAACTAATGTAGTTGGGAACATTTGACCAGAATCTAAGTTTTAATTAAAGGAATTAAAAAAATGAATGACTTTGACTAATTATCCAAAATGTCGTAAAGATTTTAGATATCATGTTTAGCTATAGAATTAAAGCTTCAAATTAAAGATTACCCTTGATTGTGAATGAAATAAATAGATAACACATTTCCTAAAGACTTGAATTCCCAAAATTAATTATGGAACTAAAGTATAAATAGAAATTTAAACTAAAAATATGTTGCTAAATAAATTAGGGATAAGCCAAGTTATAAAATAGTTATGTTCTTTCTGCTAATACTCACACCTTTTAAGTCATTCCAAATAATGCCGAACCATAACTATATGTATATAAAAGAAAATTAACTAGAGGAATGTGGAGGATAGGTAGGCAGCCCATTAATAAACGTATTAGTAAATATTTTTGCGTTCACCTTGGAACCTATTAGGAACGTAGACATCCTCATTGCCATACCACCGATTATGAGATCTTAGACGACATCCTTAAATTAGTATCGATGATCCTATGTATCATGCTTAATCGGCCATAACTAAGTTAAGCTTAACGTTTGGCAAATACTAAAGGATAAAATATCAATACCAGAAAAATTCTACAGCACCTCCAGATCAAAATGTCATGTTAATATACAGTTACTAAAATATAATAGCTCTACCCCATTATACATTAAAATGACCTAACCAATATATATAAACACTCTAAAGTAAATGTTTAACTAATAACGCGGTTAATTAAGGTCACATAAAATGCTACATATCAAATTACTAGTAATATGAGTTAATCCGATAAGACAAAATTTTGTATACATCGCGTATATAGTATAAGCCCTGAATATTAATGCTCGACAAAATAATAATCAGCTAGATTTGTACACCAACTCACAGATCTAGCCTAGCCCATGGAACTCCCTTGATAAATACAAAGATAATAAAAGAGACTATCAATAAAAAGATCGAGTCATCGTATCCTACCACCGACCTTGCCTCAAACCACCTGAATCACCTATTAACTCGTAATAAAGCTAAATCGAGTTTTTTTGAATTTCATTTGGATCTTTTGAGTTATTTTCCTTTATTTGTATTCAGTCATCTAGCACGTAATTTAGAAAGTGGAGTTCTGAAGAGTCAAGGGATCAAGCGAGACCAAGAGCAAAGTGAAGATAAAGACCAGAAGTTCAAGAGAAAGCATTGTATGAGCTCAAGACCGGGGTAAACCGCGCCAGGCGAGTCAATACTTTGATCATGTTGAACCTACACTTTCTGCAAATTATTTTTATTTAAATTATCAAATTGCATGCTGTTATTTTATATGCAAATACATGTTTAATTTACGATTCTAGTTATATCCCATTGTGTACCTTGATTAATATTACCCCTCCTTTGGAATATTTGAAATTGTGAACCTTGTCGCCCTAGCAAAAAATTATAATAGTAACCTTTCGAAAATAAGTCCGTAATTATATGCCATGCTTAGTGTTGCTTAGATACTCGTGGGCGTGAGAACTCTCAGCATCACTTTTAATCATGAGAAAATTTGGTTGGGCAGTCATGGTGGTAATGACTAGTACATGTTGGATATGATTATTTTATATTCCCAAAAACCCCAACTTGCTTAATTATCTGGGCGGATGGTTCGAGGGTGTGTGTATGTGGTGCAGTGAAAGCACAAAGTGGGTAGTGGTAGAGCCGCCCAGATACCACTAAGGACTGAATCTTGTCATGACCTCCAGTGTAAAACAGTACAACCACAAGTCTGTAAAGTACAACTTGGCTAAGTAAATTTATCGAAACCCCCAGACTCATCTCACTGGTAGTGGATGGAAGTGGATACGCAAGGGCAAGGGGAGGCCTAAAAGGACACCGAGTGGAGGGTGAAGTAACTAGTTGTACTAGCGTTGCGGGGACTGGAGCCTGGGCTTCGCTAGTAGACGTGGTTACATCCCGTGCATAGATGGGACCCACCGCAAGTGGGCAGTTTCGCATAAGGTGAGATGACAAAGGGGACTAGATACTTTGAAAAGTCACTGTGATGGTCTGCTCAACCACATGACTAAGGAATCGTGTGGGGGCAACGAGTGAACTGTCTCTTGTGGGTAAAGTGTGCAAACTCTGCAGAGTCAAAACTATTCGAATAGCCGTGCCCACGGTCAAGGGCGGACATGGGAACTTAACCAGATATAGTTCTATTTCAAAAACTTTGTGGGTGGGAATGAAAAAGTGGAAGGGCAGTGGAAAGCCCTGGTTTGAATTGTCCTGGGTGTCGTCCCAGTGGTAAGTTAAGTGATTATAACGCTGAAAGATGCTATATGGTGCAGATGCCATGTAACGGTGGATGGAATCTGGATCGCTACTATTAATGCATTTCCTTATACATTATGTTTTTGTTCTAAACTGCTAGGTCTCAGGGAATTTTTATGTATCATATTTCAAAAGCAAAATGTTTTCCCTTCTTACAAAATAAAATATAGGGAGGAATAAATAGAGTCGGGAGTAAAGGAGATAGAAGTTTGTGGTAAAAACATAAAGATATTGGAGGACTCATGTCGATCATAAAAATGAAATGATAGTATGGATTCTGGGAGAAATAAATTAGTAGAGTCTAAATGAGTATATAGGTTAGATAGATGATTTAAAAGATTTTTGGAAAACTAGGGAGTGCAAAGGGAATTACTGGATTAATTCGTGGAAGATGTTGGTGATAGTGGGATTAATAGGATTTGATCAAATACTAGATAGATGAATTGAATTTTGGGAATTTGGAGGAATAATAACAATTATTGGAGTATAAACTTGATCAATGATATTCTTGGTGAATATATACTAGTGGAATCGTAGACTTGATCAATGATATTCTTGGTGGATATATACTAGTGAATCGTAGATTTGATCAATGATATTCTTGGTGGAGGTATACTAGTGAATTAGTTAGAGATAGATAATGGAAAAATAAAGTTGATTATTGGAAGAGCAAATTATGGATTGGATCAATAACAAAAGGATTGGATTGTTAGGAATTTAGAATACAAAGAAATATTGGTGGATCTAAAATAAAGGATGATACTTACTGCTTGGAGTCTTAGGCAGCAATGAATATATGATCGGTGGATTAACTAAATGGTATCACTTGCTGTTTGGAGTTTAGACAGCAGTCAATATAGAAAGTATGTGATCGGTGGATTAATTAAATGATATGATCGGTGGATAAATTAAATGATTTCACTCGCTGTTTGGAGTCTTAGACAGCAATCAGTAAGGGAAGTGTGTCTTTGGTGGATTAAGTCAATTATGGCAATCGCCATGTAGAGTTAGGTAGAAATAATAACACTATGATTTAATAACAATAATGCTACTAAAAGCGATTTTTCGCAAATAAAATAACCCGAGCCTCTCCTTTGATAAGCCATGCATACTATTTAATTGCATCCTGTGTGTTGGTTCGCGAGCACGGTGGTTTGTGCTCATATTCGCTTTCCCCACAAATCCAGAATCAGGAATCAGATCACTACGCTTCAGCAATACTTTTGGTTATGATGGAGAAGAGGATGAAGTCGTCAAGGGCTAGGTCGCGAACCTCCAGTTGGCTGCCTGTGGGCATGTCCTAAAGGTCCCACCTGTGTGCTTCGTTTCCGCTGCTGCATCTTATTGATTTCGGCCTAATCGGCCCATGAGTAAGTTATTATTATATTTACGCTTCCGCTTGATATGTACTTTGATATTCAGAACTGTAATCTGTGAGCACTATCTACTGATCCAGAGAATAGTGCGGTGGAATCACAGAGGATGCCGGATTGTATAATCTGGGCTCCTACATAGACACTACCTGTCTTTTGCAAATCATGTACTTGTCTCTCTCTCCTTTTTCCCAAACAAAACACACGCTGAAGTGGAGAGACAAAACATTTGGATTTGCAATCTGAATCATGTACCCCCCCAAACAAAACACAAACTGAAGTGGAGAGACAAATTATTTGGATTAGCGAACTCAAAACATAACAGTTGGTCAACACAAAAACAATATGTCAGCAAGTCTTAGACCTAACTGACCATCTATATAACTTGGCTATGTGAATTTCTGGGATTAGGGTCTTAGGGAACCTCACTATTGTAAGCAGTGAAGCATGCAAACAAATAGATCAATTTAAATAAACATAACCTTTGGATTAGCAAACAAAACAAAAATTACTACTGTAATCTAACAAAATAATTACCATTAGTGAACCCTAACAATATAAGTGAAAAATTGAAATCATTACAGTGAAAAATTGAAATCACTACACCACTACAACATACAAAGTCACGCAAATGGTGCTGCCATTGAATACAAGCCCCAAGCTCCATACGAGCACCACACTGAGCAAGGGCGTGAGCCTCTTTTTTCTCGAAAACGTAGGAGATTTACATTTCATTCGTTAAGAAAAAGAATGGTATAGCTTACAAGGGCCCAAGAAAAGACCGGGCACAAAAAACAAAAAAACACAACTCTGAAAGTCCAACCAGACAAAAGTCCGTGGCTAACACACCCAATGACCGGGATGCACGTGACTGATTAGCTCCACCACTTGACCTAACACAAGTTATTGTCGCCACCCATCGCACCCATGACTTGACTGGTCTGGCTTCACCGTAGCACACCTTGTGGCAGCCCAACCACAACTAGGGAAAACAACGCTGAGAGGACGACCACCACCGATGGACAAGTATCAGCCAACGCGACAGCAACACACATGCAAAAAAAAGAAGAGGGTAGGGTCAGGTGGTCCAAGGCAACACCTCCAAGGAGGAAACGACATCGAAGGTGTCACCATCACCTTATCCGGCAAGAACCGTCTTTGAGGTTTCACCCCGGACAACTGCCACAACACCCCACGATATGTGAGGTACAGCTCTAAGACGACACCTCCAAGGAGGGACACGATGCCGAAGGATGCCATCATCGTCGAATCCTGCTAAAGAGCCAGATCTAGGGTTTTCACCTAGAGCACAGCACCACACCACCTGGGACAAGCTCGTCACCCACCACATCCGGGTGTGACCACCCCACAAAGCTAGCCAAGAGCAGCACCACCCGCTGACCTTCATGCTAGCAACTCTGTCCGCCTCCATAGCTAGCTAGCGGCCACGCCATCGCCTGCCAGCCTGCCACAGCCTGGCCCGTCCATGCACCGGCCAGCACCCGATCCTACAGGGCACCGGCGCTCCTGCGCCCTTGAGCACCACCACATTTAGCCCAGTGCCGATGCCGACTACCGCCGTCATGTTCACTCGCGCCAACGCTTATGCGCCGTGGCCGCCAACGCGCGACGGAGGAGCCGAAGGTGGTAGGCCCCCGCCAAGCCCGGATTTGGCCTAGAGACGGGCTGATCCGGCCTCCTCAGATCCAACCACCTCCGTGGTCCCATCAGCCGCCGCCTTGGCCTCCAGCCTCTAGGTGAAGAAAGGCTAGGACAAAGGCAAAGGCAGGTGAGGAAACACGGGCCCATTGGAAAACGACAAGGTGGCAAAACCCTAGGCGAGAGGTGCGGTGGTGGCACTGTCGACGTGAGAGAAGACGGGGAGGAGGAATGGCGAGGCGAGAGGACGGAGCGGCGGTGCTAGTGCATGTAGCGTGAGAGGTCCGGCCGCTTTCGGCTCTCCCCACCTCAGATCTAGCCACATCCGACCGTCGGGCTTCACGTCGCCACTCCATTCTTGAACAAATCCGCCAAGGGGGTGGGTGAGTCGCCCCTGTGTAGCCTGGGAGTGGTTCAGCCGGCTCAGGGGCTTCTTGTAGCAGGAGGTTTGAAATGGGCGTGAGCCTCTTAATTACAAGCTCTAGAATAGAAACAAACATCATAGAAAAAATTAAGCACCATGAGTGAGCATACTTCACGAAATAGGTCTTTGTTCAGTGCTTGATCCAGCTCAGCGCGGCCACAAGCTAATTGAACTAGGTTAGTTGCATCTGTTTCAAACACCACCTTCCCCATTCCCATATCTGAAATACCAGCAAATAGCCCAAGGAAAAGCTTTTGATTTAGCTTGCATTGCATCACATACACTTGTCATTTTCCAGGCCCCTGCTAGCAACACCTCGAACCCTAGACACAAGTGTGTTATTAGGGCATTTTCATGAAACATCAAATAGTAAGAAAGCAAAAATAAGAATCCTAGAACTACTTATGTACAAACTATAACACCACGGCCCTTCCCTGAGTCCAAAGTGCTACCACCTACTCTATAATGCTACCAACTCCAACTTTTACCGCTGGTCTTGCAAAGCAATTCCTTTATTTAAATATAAATTTGCTAATCACCAAAAAGGTACTCAAACTATTCAAGGCTAAATATGTCAACTACAGATGATATGTGAATTACTGTTGCACGTGAAACGACTGTGCTACTCCCGCCTGTACATGTCGCCTTCAACAGATACATAAAAACAATAATAAAGCAAGGGTGAGTCTGAAGACTCAGCAAGCACACGATAAAACAGTGGGGTTGATACAATAATCATTAAATCACATTTATGACTTGTAACCCAAAATCTCTGGAATTCCTCCCTGTCTCCTGTTCGTTTCTTGTAAATGCAATGCGATGCAATACACCTCTGTATGCAGCTTATACCAGTATAGTGGAGTTGCCTCACCCGTCGATGAAACTCCTCTGTCTCCATCCCTGGAGGTGCCTACCGAAGTAGGTCTTGATATCCCCACCGTCGTGGGAGGCCTACCGTTGTAGGTCCTTCGTATGAGTGCAATGCATAATGCATCTCTGTATGCCGCTTATACCGGTATAGTGGAGCTGCTTCACTCGTCGGTGAAACCCCTCTACCTCCATCCCTGAAGGTGCCTACCAAAGTAAGTTCTGATATTCCCACTGTGTGGGATGCCTACCATCGTAGGGCTTTCATGATGCTCATGTTGTAATGCAAATGCAACATTCTTCAAATGTTGATATTCAAACATAAGCATCACTCATCGCAGTATAATCAATAGATAAGCCGGGATATCATTTCATAATACGGCATAAATTATGGCATAAAATAAATACCAGGCATTCATCACAATCCACTATTCTATCATGCACTTGCCTGATTATTCTGTGGACGATGCGTGGAGGAGCGCCAAACCAAAACCTCCACCTGTGCCGGTTGATTGTCAATTTTCTTTGGTAAAGCATAATTGCTTGTGCTTGGCGGTCACTTTCTTGGTCTCTTGTGTGCCGCCGGGCTGTGATGGTGGCCTTCTCCTTCTTCGGCTAGTTGTCCTGCGAGCTGGCTTCTTGCCAACTCTGTGCTCCTGTCGGCTGACCCTGGTTTCTCTTTGCGATGATTGATGATCTGTGGCTGTGGGGTTTTGGGGGGTTTGAGATGGGAAGGAAAAGAGAGGGGTTGAGGCTTTTTGGAGCCATGTGTTAGGCTTCCCCTTGCTTCTCTTCTTTTTTTTGTTTGGTTGTGTGTGCTCCTTTTTCTTGTGGGCATGTTGACCACAGATGTCGTGCTATGTCTTCTAAAGGGTGTTGTGTTGTCCTCGGCTATTGCCTTATGGCTTTTCTGGAGGTTGTGCTGTGTCTTCGAGAGGTGCCTTGCTGTGCCTTCTCAGATGCTTTATTGTCCCTTTACTGTAGTTGTGGGCTATACATGGATATTTGGGGATAGTGGGCTGATTTCCAAGATCCTTTGAATATTTCAGGTTTGTTTATACCGAGTGATGACTCTATGGTTGTGAGAGGTGCCGACTGGCCTCCGGACAATCAGATATCTCTGTGAAAGGATTAGCTTGCCCGAAATTAACCTCCAGGGCTCTGACGGCAATTTCTTTGTTTTCTTTCCCTTTTCTTTCCTACGGGTATTACACAAACAAAGTGCCAGGGTGTCTAATCCTGAGATCAAATCCTTAAGCAATGAATTTCATCTTTCCGTGTACTTTAGAGAGAAGAGAAGATGGGTAAGAAAAAATAGTAAAAATGACCTACAGATTGAAAGATGCATACTCGATCAGTCACAAAACTGGAATGGGACCTAGAAACTATCTATTTAACAAATCAAAATCCCCTACATCTGAAATTTAAGTGAAACACAAATCCCCTACCTTTGAAACTACAGAAACAATGACATCAAATGTGACTAAATCACTAAACTAACTGTGAACCAACCATAAACACCACAAAAAACAGAGATCTCAGCACATGTTTAGCTCTAAGAAGGCGGTGCAAAACTCATGGTCAGTGAAAATGAATTCCTGAACTCACCCTCGTCGACGGCGATTACTCCCACCTCACCGCTCGCAACCCCCCCCCCCCCCTCCTGTCATCCATCCTCTCACACACACACAAATCTGGATGAGGAAGAAAACCGAAGACCCAACAAAAATGGGACATGAACAAATTCTCCTACTCGCCGTGTCGATCCAATTGAACACCAGCGCTGCCGCTCCAGTTAAACGGCGGCGATTTCTCCAATGCACCCTCTCGTCCTATGTGTCAGAAAAAACACACACTGAAGTGAGAAAGAGAGAAAACATTTGGATTAACGAGAAAGTCATAGGTGAAAATAAACCTGTCAACAGAGTACTCTACGTGAGTACTTGCAGACTTAGTGTGCTTGCTGGAAGGCCACACAAATTGACCTATAGGATGGCATGGCATCCATAAGCAGCATCACTTTTTTCATGGAGTACGTGATCCTGATACCGCATAATTCTCACGTCACAAAATTGCAGACACATTATCCTGCAAGTTTTTGTCGACCCTTGCCTCTGCTTTGATTCCGCTTCGAACTTGTGGACGTGGTCGACTTGGCTTCGGACTCTGGCGCGAACCGTGTGCATGACCGATGGAACGGAAGTCGCCGAGACCCCGAAAGAACGCCGAAAACCATGATCCGTCAAGCCGACGACATTTTTTCCCGTTGGATCCCCTACAGGAGACACGAATGTTACGCGAAACGGGCGCACGAAGACAAATAAACTATAACTTTTTCTCCCTTGCAGGTTATCTTCGCAGCTTCTCATCGACTCCGTTCATGGGCTATCCTTCACAAAACGGAATTACAAGGTTTAGTTGTGGCGGCCTCACAACATTTGGACCGTGTGGCCAAGGATATCTACTCCCGGGCATATGGGTGGCGATCTAGTCTACGGATTGATAGTCATTAGATTATGCTTTGATTTGATTGTTTTAGCTGTGTGCCTCCTGTGCGAGGCAGAGGCTGAAAATCTTTTATTCCAAGACTGTGTATCACCTTGATGTACTGCTCTTGGTTTATTAATAAAGTTTCCGTTATCAAAAAAACGAAGAGGATTACATGTACAAGATGTTTACAACGAGAGTTGTATCATACCCTACGGTGAATGAGGCTCATATCAATCCCTACCATCTACAGGAATATATTTATTAAGGGTACGTACGAGACTTCATGTAGAAGTAGATCTCCATGTTGAAAATGAAAACAAAATTGAGACGAATTCGAATCACAAACTCAACACAAGGTATATAAGCTTATATATTAGACTCATTCTTTTTGGTTTATATCTTATGGCTTCTCTCAAACAATCAAACAAAACAGTTTCACTATTACTTTTCAAAACGACTTATCAATATTCAGTTCGTTAGCACAAACGCTCGTGTTTGAACCAAAAGCCATCAATCGTAATCATAAGTCATTAGCCTTAGTAGAGAAGAATGCACCCATTGCCTAAGCTAATGCAGAGTGACTAGAAGGCAATTTTGCCACAAATTGCCACCTCCCTTCAGGTTCAATCAGGAATTTGTGAATAGAAATCACTTTGTTACGATTACGAAAGTGGAAGTACAGCCCTCAATATTGTAGACATTTCAAACATTTCCCTTTATTTTACATTACACAATATGGTCATACCACTCCTTACTATCATTGACGACAACAGAATAGCATTTTATGCCCCAGTTGCTAGTTCCTGGGTGGATAGATTTTCCAAGTATTTCTCCACAATATTTAAACCGCATAGTTCCTTTACTACTGTCATTGGTGCAGGGACATCAAGCTGAAATGTCAACTCTGAGCTTCCAGATCCTGTGTTGTTTGCGAACTCCTTTCTTGCCGCTCGGATAGCTTCTCTGACCGCACAATGGACGGATGATGCCAGAACTACGGCAGGTTCACCAGAAGCTGGCAGCAGCAGTAGTTAAATTATTTCGACCAATGTTTATTTCAAGCCGGAAAAATCATATTGCATTAAGGAAACCACGTTACTACCTTTTGAAGAAAGCACACGGTTCTTATGATATCCAGTGTTCAGCACCTCAGCATTGAACTGCTTTGGGATGGTGTCGACACTTGGGATCTTGTAGTCCCATGTGCTGTCGCTGACAACCAGGCCATCAATGTTTGTCTGGTGTTCTTCATATATGAAGAAACCAATTCCTTGTATAAAGGAACCTTCAATCTGCAAGATATATGAGAGAGATCAGATGTGATGCCATCATATACTACAGAATAGAAAAACTCTTGATGGAACTGTAATGTACTCCCTCTGTTTCCAAATAATTGTTGTCTCAAACATTAACATCTCCCATACACAACTTTGACCATTATTTTTTTCTAATTATATGTTACTGAAAATTATATAAAAAAAACTAATAATAGTACAAAAGTACTTTTGATGATAAATCTACTTATATTTCCACATTTGTGTATGTCAGCGGACAAAGTTTTCAATGTTTTGTCAGTGGACAAAGTTTTCAATGTTTGACTACACGGATTCTAATACATCTGTTTGGGAAAAGGGAGGGCAGTAATTTTTCAGAGCAAATGCTCAAAGTTCAAAGTGCAACTTGAAGAGATCCCATGCCACATGTCAAGTGATGGAGCCAAAAAATTATCAACTATACGAATTATCTTATAGTAACTTAGTTGAACGGTGCAACAACTGCAGCTTCTATCAAGGTAAAAGACCCTATTCCAAAACATGCTTCAACATTTTGTGCAAAATATATGGAAGTATGTATGGAATAGTGTACAGTGGACGTGTTGCGGACGTTGGCCCTAATAGCAGCGCAAGGAAGCAGCAGCTGCAGCAGATAGGGCCGACGGGAGCAAAAGCATGCAGCTAGATAATTACTTGGTTATCAACATAGTTACTTGGTTATTAAGTTGTTCGATTAATTTAGATTTCAGACTATCTACCTATAGCTTACCTAGTAGATTAGTTCCAGTTGTTAGGATCTCTTACGTAAGGAGTCGTCAACATCTTTGGAGAATAAGCACATAATGGAATAACTGCGTAACTATCACTCTGCTCCTTCCCTAATGCTTCTCTTTTTTCTGCAGCTTCTCTTCTTTGGTAGGCAGTTCTAGGTCTGTTCCTCCCCCAATCAGTGCCCTCCTTCACTGTTCTACTTCAAGTTGTCACTCTCTCCGATGGATGTTTACCCTTTTTGAATCAACATTTACACAGCAAGCTGTAGATAATTCCTGTTAATACTTTTTTTTCTCCATGCTGCACTAGCTTCCTCTCCAATAGTATATAAAATGACAATGGAAAAGATGGTGTTGCATAGGGATTGCGAACTTTCAAGTACTTTGTGTTTTCATTGCCTTTTACTGCATATTTGCTATGTGCTTTCAATGAACGATTTTTTTGGAATTATGTAAAAACAGGAAACTGAAAAGGAAAAATCTATAGCAAACCTGGCCCAAGTCCACTGCAGGGTTCAAGCTCTTGCCACAGTCATACACAAGATCACTCCTTAGTAAAGTAATTGCTCCTGTAAGAAGATCAATCTCCACCTGCATTTTTAGAATATTTTGAACAAAAAAACTATCAACATATAGCTATAATTGACCTGTAGTCATACAGTTGACATTTAGCTGGAAATCGGGTGCACCTCACTCATACCAGCTCCATAGTTCAGATAGCTACTGGAATCTTGGCCAGGTACCCAGTATGCACTCGCAGACAAATTAACATTATCCTGAGAGGCCTGCTTGGGAACATTGAATTGCATGAAGATCAAGTATTAGCACATACAAGGATAATAGTCTCCACCAGGGGGGAAAAAACGGGCGGTAACGGGAAAAACTGGTGAGAACCCGGAGAAAAAAACCACCCGAATTTTCTCAAATTGAAATTTAAATTTATGAATAAATAATGCACTTCCTAGGTTGATTTAAAGCTTTTTTTTTGCTAGATTACGTATTGTATAAATTAAATATGTTTCAATTATTGTACTCTCAAGTCCCAACATTTTTTAGATAAACTAGCCTAGCTAGTACATGCTAATTGGAATATGCCCATCAAACATACACTTGGGATCATTTGCTTGTTACTTCGTTAAACACTTTCTAATTAATATTTGCATTATTTCAATTGCTAATTACCCATAAGCGGTTTTCTCTCACATTTCCTAGTTTTAAAATAGCCCAAATTCAAATTTCAATATTCGAAATTCATCTGGTTTTTTTCGGGTTACCAGCTGGTTACCGTTACTGGCCGCCGGGCGGGTTTTACTCTGGTACCGAGATTTGTATCCCTGGTCTCCACGGACAACGCAGCATGAACAAAAATCAGAGGGAAATAAAATCACCTGAGAAATCAATGAATCCCATGAGATGGCCCCTGATTGCTGTTTGAGCTTATCCATGACTGGTTTTAATCTGTCAATCAGCATGTTGCATGCCTGAAGGGTTGCTGCACAACTAGATTCAGATGCAGTGCTACCAGCAGTAAGTCCACCTTGGATTAAGTTCAATGTATCAGCCTGAAGAACACGCACTCGCTCAAGAAGGCCTTCACACCCATCAGGCCATAACTGTCCCAAAGCGAAAGCCGTCATCTGCTGTACTTTCGTCCACAGTCCTTGCCCAATTTCGATTCCTCCAACCTCAACCACAATGGAGCCATCATTGAGCACAGAAACTCTTCCAGGTGCTGACCCTGGTGCTACCTTGAAAATGAGGGGCACGGAAGAGATACCCCGCTTCCGCCACTTATTGCAACTGTTAAACTGCTTGATTGATTCAGCTCGATGCAGGTAGCTCGAAGTCGAGGATAATCTATCAAAAATAGAATGTAACGTGTATGTAGAAGCTTCGCCTGCGCTTTCTGGGTAGAACAACACAAGACTATCATAAGTATGAAAATTCCTTTGCCTGATGGTGTTAGCGTCGAGTGAGAGCACTGAAGCAACATGCTCAATGATAGCTTCAGCAATGAAAGAGCCTTGCGTATCACCAGGAGCACGCATTACTGATTTGGATGTATTGTTTGTTTTGCAGAGCTTGATGTCAAATGAGAGAGCACCCCAGTTATACTTCTTCAGACCTGACATGATGGTGTCTGGTATCATGGGGCTTGCATCTGCAGATATACCAGCATTAATTAGAATATCTAGGTGCAAGGCTGTAATTTTCCCATCAGACTTGAAACCAACAGAGTAATTAGCTTTCACTGGGTGCCGACTCCCAATCATGATCATATCAGTACTGCGATTGAGATACATCCGCACGGGACGGCGTAACTTGTATGCACAAAGTGCAGCCGCTGTTGCAACCTACAAAAGCATATATTGGATAAGTCAGCAGCAACAGCAGATATGGTCGATGTATATTGCTTTCTTGGGAGTTGAATGGGTGGTACATGAAGCCTAAATGGCCAAATATCATGCTAATAACTGTCAATACGACATTAATCATAAATATAATAATTCTTTGTTTTATGTTGTCATGTTCGTTGTAGGCATATACTGGAAATAATAATGCAATTATTAATGTGGTACAGTATAAATCTATACGAAATTATTATTGCTAAACCTATAAATTTAATAATATTTTAGTCATAACACATGGGAAAATTTTGGATGTGTTTTCTAAACTTGAATATCTCAAGAAACAGGTCCTAAAAATCACGAATGATACGATTTCGTAAATGCATGCAAGAACATTCTAAAACAACTAGTCTGAAAACTAACCAAAAGGTCATGCATGTGACCTCACAGGTTCAGAAGATATTAATCTTGTTATGAATATTGTGTGTATATTCATAAGGGTCCAAAGAGCAATATATATAGGAGTACAAAGAGTATACAGAGGAATATGCTATATACAGATAAGGAAACCGAGGCATATAAAGAAACAAATAACGCAATCCTATTATATCCTTAACACCCCCTCAAACTTATGGTGGATCACACACACTGAGTTTAGAGAGAAAATACAAATGTTGTGCCCTTGTCTGCGGTTTCATGAAGAAGTCGGCAAGCTGTAACTCTGAAGACACAAACTGTAGAGCAAGTACTCCCTCCTGGACCTATAAGCGAGTGTATGAAACATCCACACCAATGTGTTTGGTGAGCTCATGCTTCACTGGATCACGAGCAATACTGGTAGCACCTGTACTGTCAGACAGAAGTGTCGTAGGTCCCCTCACAGGTACTCCAAAGTCTGCAAGTAGCCACCTCAACCAAGTAATCTCTGTTGTCACTGATGCTATAGCTCTCAACTCAGCCTCTGCACTCGAACGGGAAACTGCAGTCTGCTTCTTTGTCTTCTAGGCAATCAAGAAGGAGCTAAGAAAAACATAGCAAGCAGAAAGAAAACGACGATCAGAAGGATGACTAGCTCAAATCGCATCGGAGTACGCCTAAAGCTGTAGTGAGGTGGAGCTAGGGTAAAACAAACGACGAGAGATGGTTCCACACAAGTAGCGAAGAACACGAAGAAGGTGGCTGTAGTGAAGATGAGTAGGACGAGCCATAAACTAACTCAAGACATGGACAACATGAGCAATGTCAGGATGAGTGCTCACAAGGTACACCAAACTCCCAACAAGATGGTGATATCGGGTAGGATCCTCAAGAAGATCACCATCAGTGCCACGAAGCTAAAGAGAAAGCTCCATGGGAGTTGCAACAGTGCGAGTATCAATCAGACCAGACCGATCAAGCAGATCTTGAACATACTTCTGCTGGGAGAGGTAGTAGCCATCAAGTGTGGAAGAAACCTCAATCACAAGGAAGTACGTAAGTGAACCAAGATCAGTCATCAGAAACTGCTCACTAAGATGCTTCTTCACATATGTGATAAATGAGGAATCGTTACCAGTGATGAGCATATCATCCACATAAAGAAGCTACATCAAGGTGAGACATGGACAAAAAGAGTAGGATCGTGGTCACTGACAGTGAAACCGACGGCGGTAATCACTGAGGTAAAACATGCAAACTAGGTACGAGGAGCCTGTTTGACAATGAAGGCGACATACGTGTCTATCTGGTATAGAATACCCAGGTGGTGGCTGCATGTAAATCTCCTCACGCAAAATACCATTAAGAAAAATATTCTTAACATCCAGCTGAGAAATAGACCACCGGCGAACAGAAGCAACCGCAACAAAAGTGCGAACAGTGGTGTCGGTGTCGACAAGATACCAGAAGATGAGTCTAGTGAAGGACGAGGACGCCTGGAGTAATGCACCCTAGAGAAACAAGACGATGGAGCTGCAAGAACAAGTGGCAGTGCTACAGGAGGCAGCAGAGGAGGTGGAGGTATAGAAGGAACCACTAGAGACAGACTAGAGGAAGGTTGTGAAAGGGGAAAAATGGGTGAAGAGTCAAGGAGAGACAACCAGAAGATCGTCTCGATGGTGAAAACAGGGCAAGGAGCCGAATCTCAATAGAAGAAAGGTCGAGATTCATCAAAGATATCTCGTGAGATCCTAATCCGTCGAACAGAAAGATCATAGCAGTGATAACCCTTTGCTCAGAACTGTAACCCAGCAAAACGCGCTCAACTGACTGGGCATATAGTTTGGTGCGCTCACGAGGCTGCAGCAGGACAAAACAGGTACAGTCAAAAACACGAAGGTGAGTGTACTAAGGGCTCTAGAGTAGAGACGCTCCATAGAACTGACATCCTTAAGAGCAGTGGAGGGCTGCATATTGATAAGATATGCAGCCGTACAAACAGTCTCAGCCTAGAACTGTGGTGGAACGTGAGAGGCAATGAGAAGAGTGCAGACAATCTCAATCAGATGACGATGCTTGTACTTAGCAACCCCATTCTGAGCATGGGAACCAGGACAAGAAGACTGGTAAAGAGTGCCCTGCTCAGAAAAAAATTGTCTGAATGATGTGGCACCAAGTAGCACTACAACTTTGGTTAGTGCTTGCAGTTCTGTGCATAATATTCAAGAAGCTTTGAATATCAATTCTGAGGTTTCTAATGTGCACAAGAGACATATTTGGAAAGCTAATGAAGTCTATTTTCCAACGAATCAAATGGCACTTGATTTGGAGCTTCCTACACAAAGTTATGGCAATTTAATTGGATGCTGCACGAGCTATTCGGAGAGACGCGCGAGACTTGCCAAACATAAAGAGTTCGAGTATTGCAATGCAAGTAAGGGTAAAATCCGACCACACCATGGCTTTCTAAAGGTTGAGAAGGACTCATTTTCAGGTTCCAAATGGATTTGGAAGCCCCTTAAACAAGAAAATAAAACATATAAAGATTTGAAATCGATTCGGACTCAAATTGGGACAGCTGGCAAGACCGATATTAAAACGTCCATAACTTTCACAAACGGAGTCCGATTTGGGCGTTCTTAGACTCGTTGGAAAGATATTTTGAAGCCCCACACAATGGACAAGGTGCCAGCCACGGAATCCTCATGGTAACGTCGCAAATTGAGAGATAATTCAGAGGTAGCAGTTTAGGTATTTCCTTTTTAGTTCGTATTGGAGTTTGTTTCGGCCTTAGGCCAAGTTATGCGTGAGTTTTAGTCAAGGCCATGCATTGTTCACAAATATAAGGCCAGGGCCTTAGCCCCATTGTAACTCAGGCGATGAATTGAGAAATAGAAACCAGAAAATCACCATGGTTTGGTGGCCATCGTTGGCGTGTTCTTGAGATTTCCATCGAGGAATTGCTCTTGGTGTGTTGAATCCAATTGTGGTGTTGGATTCTACACGCTGAAACTTCGGTTTCTCTACCCTTCGTTCATGTGCTGCGGTGTGCGTGGGAGAAGGCTTATCTTGGAGGTGTATGCTGTTCTTGGGTTTGCAAGAACCTTAGAACAAGGAGGGTATCCAGCAAGGCATATCGTGAAAGATCAGGGCCAAAGCAACGTGGTTTAGCTAGCTTGCTAGGTGGATCCGCATCACTGAAAGCGCCAGAACAGTACTCACCAACAAAATTACATCAAAAAGTATGAATGGAGGACTCAAACTGAGTACGAATCATCGTGACAAAGCTATGATAGATCGTAAGAAACTAACCACAATTAGACATAGGAAGCCAAGTAAAATGGAAATATTATCAATGAAAATTAGATAGAATTTATGCCCACCTTTGGAGATAATAGGCGCAGGTCCCCATACATCTGAATGAACTAAATCAAAAAGACAAGATGACAAGGACTCACTAGAACGATAAGGAAGTTGTAGCTACTTGTCCAACTTACAACCCTGACAAAACATAGACGTGTTAACAGTAACATGTCCAAGAACATCCTGACAAACTAATGAAGAAAGACGGGACCCACACGTTGACCTAAAGGTGATGCCACTGCGCAAAAGCTCTAGAGGTGGTGGCAGCAGTGGCAGTGGAGGTAGACGTGGTAGGAGCAACTGAAGTAGACGAAAGGTGGAGGCGGTCGAGAATGTAGAGACCCTGACGATCCCTACGGTGCCGACCAGTCCCAAGTACCATCCTTGTGTGTTGATCCTGGACGAAATAGATGTGAGAGTCAAAACCAACCCTACAACCAAGATCAGTGAGCTGTCCCACCGAAAGAAGTTGCATGGTAAGCTGGAGAACATGGGAAACAGCTGGAACAGAAAAGTCAGTAGAGAAAAGTGTGCCCTGACAGCTGACAGACAAGGGAGTACCGTTAGCTGTCTGAACAGATATAGGAAAACAGAAGGTCCTACTGAAGTGAGAGGTGTGGAGTCCGGTGTCATGTGGAAAGACGCACCTGATCTAGAACCCAAGAGGTACCAAGAGAAAACATCTAAGATAGACAGGCAGAACCCGCTCAGTTGTGAGAGAGCTGAAGTAGAGCCTGGCAAAGCTGCCGAATAGAGTCAATTCGCTAAGAACCTGACGAGCTGGTCTGTCCTCCTGTAAAGGAAGGGCCTCCCTGCCCCCTTGGATCGTCAACCCACATGCGCCTTGTTCCGCTTTTTTCACACCGCACAACTCCAGTAGTCGTGCCCAAAGTTCTTGTAGTAGTTGCATTGAACTCCAGTTAGTGCAAAAACAGGAGCGATAACAGGCACCTGGGGAGGGACTATAGTCATAGCAGAGATTGGTAGTGTAGTCGAAGAAGGAGCAACAAGCACAGTCGGAACGGACTATTCTGCTAACCCAAGACGAAGCTTCTCAGCCCGAAGCATCGAAAGGTCTTCGGTGACAGTCGGTCATGGTGAGCAGCTCAGTAGTTGAGCTTTGATAGGCTCAAATTCTAGGCAAAGGCAGCAGACAAAATCATAAAGGTGAAGGCGATCATGATCCGCCTTCTGTACTTTATGACACTCCCGACAAAGAGGAGAGGCCAGCTCATCCAGCTGGCACCAGAGACTGGCCAGGGCTCGGAAGAAGTCATCAATAGAAGAGTTCCCCTAGCGAAGTATCTCCAACTCACGTTGAAGCGAAAAGAACTGAGCATCACTGCTCTGCTAGTATCACTCACGCAAGTACTCCCAGATCTGTCCAGTAGACCGCAGACCACGTGGAGGGTGCAAACACGGGCTTCATCAGCACACCAGTGCTCGAAAGCATCAATAGCATACTGGAAAGCCTCATCAACAGCGTCAGCAGCAATAGCCTCTGCTTCCTTGGCAACCTCATCTGCAGAAGGTGCAGAAGTAGACTGCTTAGGAGAAGGCTAAATCGGTGGTGGCAGAGAAGGTCGTGCACCAGTGATATGTCCCCAAAGACAGAGACCATCGAGCGTAATCTCCATGAGTGAGGACCACAACTTGTAGTTTGTCCCATGGAGCTTCGTTTCCAAGAATGGGATCATAGCTGATGGAACGGAAGCTATTAGTTGGCGGCGCTGGATGGCATGGCGACCAAGGCAATAAAGTCTAATAGGTGGCGCTGGACGGCTTGGTGGTTAGATCAACGTTTCTTTCTTTCTTTTTTGTTAATGCAAAAGAGCAGATGGTTTCAGCTCGGGTGTCGCTGAGGCGACGAGCGAGCGGCCGACGGCGAAGCGGCGGCCAGCGACTCGGCGGCCGGCGGAGCATAGGCCGATGGCTCGGGTGGCCAGCGGAGAGAGGCGGCGTCGATCGGGCAAGGCAACGTCGGGTGGCCACGATGGTAACCTGGGCGGCGCCAGATCGAGCGGGCGACGATGGATCGGGCGGCCGGCAGCACCAGATTTGGTGAACGGCACTGGATCTAGCGGGTAGCTCCGGATTGGGTGGAGGCAACGGCGGCCTGGGCGGTGGCGGTAGCTTGAGCAGCGGCGGCGACCTGGGGCAACGGTGGCGACTTGAGCAACGGATGGAGCGGCCTGAGCATCGGCGGTGACCAGAGCAGCGGCGGCGGCTTGAGCGACGGCGTCGTACTGGGCAGCGTCGAAGGCAGCAGAAGAACATGGTCAGAGCCCTAGCTCTGATACCATGTTATGAATATTTTGTGTATATTTATGAGAGCCTAAGGGCAATATATATAGAGGGTATAAAGGGATATACAGACAGAAGCATATAAGGAAACAAATAACACAATCCTATTCTATCCTTAACAAATCTAATATAAATTCTCATTTGGAGGAAAACTTTTGAATTACTTAGACTACTGTTCTAAGTTGTTAGATTCTCACATTGAATGATCTGAATGCCTTTCCACCAAAGCCTCCTCCAACCCTTCTTGTAATGACACGCACATTGCTGAATGGAATGCCGAGGCACTTAGCTATGACACTCTGTGCAAGCTCAGGGTATTGTGATGAACTGTAGACAACCATGGTGTTATCTTCATCTGGAATTGCTAGTGCTGTCTGTGTTTCCATGTAGAAGTAGTACTGAGAGCCTAGTTTTACCTGTAATCATCAAAATCATATATATTATTACATGATATATTACACAAGGAATTCTCTATTGTTTCCATGAAGTAGCATTTGTATTATGGAAGCGGTAATTATGATCTTATGTATAACTGAGAAAAAGTTTCATCACTTCAATTTCAACCTTTTATACATAGCAATATGTAGTTTATAATTGTGATTTTAGTTTGCAAATTAATTGGCACCTATCAAAAACAGTTGCAAGCACGGTTGTCACGGTGTCGTGACGGTCCAGGGGTGTGATGAATCTTAGTTCATCGGAGTAAACACCGCAAGGAGGAAGGCCAGGCGGCGTCGGTTTGGTGGGATGAGAGGTTTGACTATAAACTGGGATGATAGAACTTGAGGAAGAGACTAAATTAATTCACCTTCATTGCTTGATTGATAATAGATATATACTAGCCCTTTTCTATCTTTAAGGAAACCTATCTCTAATAAATGAAATATATCTATAAGGTAGTAAAGTCATCTAATAAAGAAGTATATGCAATAAGGAAACTAACTATTTTTATCTTTATTCTTACTAAATTGACCTCGCCACATGCGCTACTACAATATGCAGGCACTGTCACATGCATGAATAGTACCGTGAACGCTATTTCATCGCACATGAATAGTGCCATGAATAGACAAGGGGGACAACATGGAGCTTCGCCGTGACCGCCCACCATCTTTCTCAGCTCTAGACGGCGGAAACGGCCGGATCCGGTTGGATTCGGCGGAGATGGGGCGGGAGGCGCTAGGGAGGAGAGGCACCGAGCGGGGCGAGGCACCAACGGGGAGGGGAGGCACCGGGGGAGGAGGTGTGGGGGGAGGAGGCGGTGAGCCGGGGGAGGCAGCGCAGGGGAGGGAAGGCGGCGGGGGAGGAGGCGCTAGGGGGAAGGAAGCCGCGGGAGAGAAGTTGGAGAGAGCATTGGTTACGAGTTATGAGGGAAGGTGGCTGCTCCATGTATATGTATCGTATGCATGTAGCAGATGCCTGTCGAGGCGTTTCGCTGTGGCGTCCTGACGCCGTGGTCGCCAATTACGCCGTGACAACCATAGTTGCAAGAGTCAGTTTAACTACAAACACCACAAAAGTTCATAATTTAATTAAATTATTATGACCACATAGTTATTGGAAATAAAAAAATGTGGTGCACTAGAACAGTATCACAACAAGGATGCAGTAGTTTCGTCTTTTGTAGTTCACACACTGGGCTAAATCTACTTTTGATAGCTCAAATGTGATACTTTCTTTCTGTATCGATATAATGCAATAATAGTTATGGTTCAGTTCAAAATAGACTCCATAGAATATAAATTAAGAAGTTTGGATAAAGTGTCAAACTGTTAAAAGTAGAAGAGTATCTCGTAATTTCCACTCATTTCTCAATGAAGTTACCGAGATGATATTATGAAAACGTCTAAAACGATGTCAAAATTAACATACTTCAGCTGATAGGATCTTATGATCAGCTTCTGCCATGCCCTTGGAAAAATCACCGACTTCTTTTGGATACCTATCAGGGGGGACTTTGAAATAGCTATTGTTTTGCACTGCTTGTTCCACGGTTAAGATTGGTGGCTTCAAATCTTCCGTGTCATATTCAACAACAGCCTGTTTTGCTGCCAAGTCAGCATATCTCTGTGTTTCTGCGATCTGAGGTAAAGTTAATTTTTAGTGACATCAGTATGAAAGAAAGACACGTCCATAATATTCATATATCTCTTTTATTATAGAATGCTTTATAGTTGAGGCAGCAGTAAGTCCCGGAAGTGAATATGAAAAAGATGAAAAGGTAAGTACCACAACACCAAGAGCTTGTCCAGCAAACTCAGCAATTGGAACACCAAAAAGCGGTTCATCCCCAAACATGAAGGTTGATCCAATATTTTGCCCGTTACTTGGAATATCCTTGGCAGAAACGACTGTGATGATCTTCTCTGCTGCTAAAGAAGGCTTGAATTTAATACTCTTGACATAAGCAAGAGGTTGTGTGCTGTAAATAAATTCTCCATAGAGGCAATTCTTTGGAGCAGGAATATCATCTACATATACTGCCTCCCCTGCATTACACAAAAGAAAAGTTTATCTCTAATCCTACAAGAAGCATAATTTTGGAAAAATCTTCTTGACTGTATTAGTCATTCTGATGATATAATGTAACAACATACCAGAAGCTTGAAGCTCAACTCCATACTTCTTAATCGGCTCACCAACTGGTTTATATTCATCACTGGAAACTGTTTCTTGCCGTGAAGACAAGGGCAGGTTACAGAGATCATCCGTGTCTTCAGAACTACCAGAACTAATGCTCAGAGTTCTTCCAGGCTCTGTTGTGCCTCTAGAAAGCGGAGATAGGAAACTGAAGAGAAATCCAACAGCCACACTGACTCTGTATTCGGGATGTGATGTTCCTTCCATTGGTACAATTGTTTGTCTAAGCAATTGAACTGCTTCAAGTACAACCGATGCAGTGAGCAATTTTCCAGTAAGGTGTTCCTCAACCTTCCTTGCTCTAATGGCATGTTCCGTTCCATACGCACCAAAAGCCAATTGTAAGTTACTCAGTACAAGATCACCTGATGATTCATCCAAAGAAACATGTCCCAAGAAAGCAGAATTAACATATGAAACAGCATTGCCAAGAGGACGAGGTGCTGCTCTGTAAGTTTCAAAGATCAAACTAGTTTCTTTCTGACAATCTGAAGTCCAATGTGGAATAAATATGCTCAAGAGTAGAGTATTAGTATCAAGAGGAGGCTGCTCTAGAAACTCTTCCAATGTAACATGTAGTGTTTCTGAAGCAACCTGAAGACAGACAGTTGAACCAGCACCAAGAAGTATGGTTGCAATGTCCGAGGGAAACGGGTATTTTTGTGCCAAAATTATGTTTCCACCAATGCTTGCTGTGTTACGGACAAATGGTGTAGCCACTTTGCTCATATGCTCAGCAAGTTTTCTGAAAACCACACTTCCATTTGGAGAGGATACGGATACATTTTCTTGTGTGAGTATCTCGATGGTCCTAGAAATTGGTGTAGCTGCTCCAATTTCAATGCCCCCATCTTTCCTTACAATAGCTGAAAGTTCTGGAATTCCACCTATGTCAATATACTTACTATAAAGGTCTTGATCCTTGTAAACACCAGCACTCGTGTTTGCAACGACCACTTTGACAGAGCATTCACTAAATATGATAGAATTTATTAAATCATAATACTGTTTAATACTTTTAGGATGGCACCAACCCTCCCTGGAGACTGTAACATTAGGATCATTCAGATAATCTAGCGAAGATTTGATCTCAGATTTCAGAAAGTCTGGGAAAGTGCAGATTCCGCCTCCACGAGTGTAACTTGGCAGTTTGCTAACATCTGGTTGCTTATCGCCTTTCTTCCAGAATATATTCAGGCCCAAATCCTCCAAGTCAACATTTGATGCAAAACTTTTGCAGGCATCAACAATCGGTCGGTAACCAGTGCATCGACACAAGTTGCCAGAGAAAGACCTTTCTGCTTCAGATACTGTTAGCTTTGAGAACCCATTTGGTGGTTCACGCCTCATGGATTTGTCAGCATTGACAAGGGATGAGAAAATAGACATGCACATGCCAGGAGTGCAGAAGCCACACTGAGAGGCGTGAAACCCAGACATTCTTTTCTGAATAGCATGAAAACCATCTTGGGTATTACCCAGACCCTCGGTGGTGATAATTGAACAAAAATTTATATTGTAAAGAAGTGTCAGGCATGAACTTGCAGAAAATTCAGTCACTTCATCTGTGGTTGGATTATACTTTGCTATAAGCACCACACAGGCCCCACATCCACCTACAATAAAGCACAATAATATGAATTAGTGCAGTGATAATATGTTATATCCTACCTGTCATCACAGGTGTGCAAGAACTGGCTGAACTGAAAGAGCCGGACTTTAACTGAAATAAAATAGCAAAATTTATCGCTCTTTTATTTCTTCCCATTCGGATTGGATTTTTATTTGAAAACCTGAAGCAACCAAACTAACCAACTTAATCACATAAAGGAAGAAATAAGTGAAATGCCTCTCCAAAGTGTTGTATGTAGTTATTTAATTAACAGCTTTAAAAGAATATTCACATGACTTTGAAAGTCAAGTGCGATAGGATTATTCAAATGGAAGAAGTATATTGCATGCCCTTGCACAAAGTGCAGGTGTTATGAGCCTTACAACTATAGATTCTTTTTTTAATAAAATAGCCATAAAACTAGAGCATCGTTTCAAAAATCTGCAGAGCCTGTAAAATCATGCTTATGTTCAAAACAGAGATTCTGTGACCCACTTTGAGCTTTGAATTTTATATATTCTAGATGGCTAACCCAGTGTAATCCACAATAAAAAAATTCTTTCTTGCCAATTTTAAATGAATTTTGCTAGTTGAGGAGATAAGTCACTCGCAAGATTCTACTTTTAAATTGCTGATATATTAGCAGATTCGTTTGACCAAACTTTCTCCAAATTCAAGAATCGTAAAGTCAATTTGAATCTACAATTCTCACTGTGAGTACAGAAGATGGTTTCGTTACCTCAATGTAACTCGTGGATGGAGCTTTGAGGGTTTGGGCCGCGAAGGAAAATGGGAAGACGGACACGAGGGCGCCGCCAAAGGGGGAAGGCACTGAAGGAGCTCAACGCCGATGGCGTGGCTGCCGCCAGTTCCGGCATTCTCATCGTGACAGGGTTTTTTTTTTTTTTTTGAACTCCATCGTGACAGGGTTGGCCGAGCGGACAACGCCGAGATGCCGAATGGAGCTTCCCTGTTCCCTCTATGTGTCCCCTCCTTATTCCCTCCACTTGTCATCACTCAATTGGCTCTCAAGTAAATTAGTGAGATAATTAATTAATATAGGTGATTAATTAGACTGGTAATTAATTAGTATAAAATATTAGTGTGAATAATTAGTATAGATTAATTAAAATAAATAGTAAGTATAAATCAATTAGAATTAATATATTAATTAATTTATACTTACTATTTATTCCAATTGATCTATACTAATTATTCACACTAATATTTTATACTAATTAATTACCAACCTAATTAATCACTTACATTAATTAATTACCTCACTAATTCACTTGAGAGCCAATTGAGTGATGACATGTGGAGGGAATAGAGAGGGGAACACATAGAGGGAACAGGGAAGCTCTATTCCGAGATGCCGCGCACGGGGAGCGGCGGGCAGAGAGAGGAGAGAGACGGAGTGGGGATTGGGTGTAAGGGCACCCTGTAGCGCAACTGCAAGGTCTGCGGTTTTGCCTTTTTTCCATTGTACAGGGTATGATTTAGATATTTTCTTTCTAATTATTATTTAAATTTATGATTTTTGGATTAAAGATTAAATGGCTCCTTATTTTTTAAGGAGGACATTTTTTTAGGGAGAGGGAGGAGAATTCATAGCCATTGGATCTCTAACCCAATGGTTCTAAATCTAGATGATAGTTAGGAAGAAAATATCCAGATAATATTTAACAAAACCCTTTACAAATTAGCTAGTACAAACATCTTTACCAAATTGTGAGGTTTTTTAAGATGCCAAACTGTAGGATTTTCTGAGATATATTGTTGGCCAGTTCGGTAAAAAATTAATTGTTTTCTATGAAATATTTGCAAAATTTCTATAAATTAAATTCATTCGTTCATGGTCGTCCTTAGCTTATGTTTTGTTTTTTAAGATAAAACATAGTCCTTAGCTTGCTGGTTATAAACTGGAGTATAAGCTATAACGAACGTCGTCTTTCCGTTACTGTTTGTGTACTTCTCCATCACACCTTAATAGAAGGTTGTGTTTAGTTACCGTCTCTCTCTTCGCCTTTGCTTCTCATTCAAAATATTGATATGGTTTTTAATACATACATTTAACCATTTTTTTGTAGTTATATGCTAGCACAAATTATTAAAAATATAATGATATGAAAATATTTTGGATGGCAAACCTAGTAATACCATTTTCACATGATAAATCCAAATATTTTTGTGTGCAACAGAGGTCAAAATTTTACAAGACTGACTACAAGCTAGCATTTTAAAATGACATCTGAGGAAGGAGTATATTTTACATGTTTGTACATTAATCTATTATAAATGGTGTTAAAAAAGTTGCATGTTCACTTTGAGAAAGACAAAAAAGTCCCAAACTAATCATAAGAAAAAAGAGAAAAATAAGATCTAGTTAACCTCCTATATAGTGGGTCTAAATTATAACATATTAATCAGATATATTAGAACGGTTATAACAAAAACAAGTATACTTTAAATTGTAAACATTAGAGTTGTATATTTCATGCATATACACCTCACAAAAAAATATAAATATATGTGTTTTAGTATCTAATTGCGTAATTACTAATGAGGATATCCGACACATATACATCAATTGGGCATTGGAGTGAGAGGCAGGGGCACATGAAGGATAGGTTAGTGCATCGTTCCCGACTAGTGTTGCGACCAGCATGCCTCACCAGTCCTCTGTCACCAACAAGTATGTTGCCAACCACTCTATTGTTGATCAGTGTGTCGCCGACCAGCGTGACTCACTTGTCCGTTGGCACTAACCAGCATGTTTCGACCACTGTGTTGTCGACCAGTGTGTTGCCGACCAGTGCGATGTTGACCACGCGATATGGACCAGAACATCGATCAGATTCACCATCGATCAATATGTGTGGACCGGATGAGGGAAGGAATTCCAAAATAGGAAAGTTTGGACCTGCCTGTCTGTTGTCTGGCCGATTAACAGTTTATTATCCAGATTTATTTAAATTTTTCTAGAATTGCTTTCTCTTTTTATTTTTCTTTTCTTTAGCCTAGTCAAGAAAAAGTCTTCATTTGTTTATTTAAATAGCCAACTTAAAGCTGAAAATAGTTTCCTAAGTTGTTCTTGCCCTGCATTGTTTATTTGATTTTTCTGGAGTTTTTTTTATCTTCTTTTAGTATTTTCTAAGCATTATTGAAATTTCTAGATTTTCTTAATTAAACATGGATTCAAAATCCTTAAACACTCTCAGGCCGAATCCACTGCGTCCCATATCTTTTCCAGCCCACGGCCTGTTTCCTTTTTCTTTTCTTCCCGCACCGCCCCGGCCTGTGTGGCCATTTCTCCTACTGATAGCCGGGCCCCACTTGTTAGTCCCGTCTTCTTCCCAGTCATCTCCTTTCTCCCGCACACTGCCACCGAATCTGAGTTAGATTTCCCACTTTCCTTCACCACCGTGCTCGCCTTTAGATTTATTTCCTTTCTCCACCTGCACATCACGCGCACTGTGCCCTTTCCATTTTCGCGTTAGCACCTTCCTTTCCCCTCTATCTTTCCATTCCACTGCCGTGATCTCTGACGAGCAATTGCCGCACCCCACCTCTCCCCTAGGCCCCATAAATAGGACCCTCAGCACCACATCAACCCACACCACCTCACCGTCCCCTAAAGTGTCGAGAGCCCTAGCATCGTAGAAGCTTATCTCTGAGCCATTCGACCACTTTGGCGAGCTCGCTCTGACAATAGAAGCACCTTCAAGCTACACCGTCGCCATCGGGAGCTTCACCTCACCGCTGTCACTTCTTCTTCGCCCAAGTTCGTCGTCGGAGCATCGTATTTTTATTCAATCATGATTTAAATTCCTGTTTTAGCTTTAGTTAATTCCAAAATCCTTGTGTATAGCTACATTTGACATTGAACACCCTATATGTTGTGATTACAGACCAAACAGAGAGAGAGAGTATGGTAGTGGGGAGTTAGGTGAGTAATGGCTTAGGGTTTCTCCCCATGGCCTGTGTTGTATATATACATCCATATGGGGAGTGCTTTTACAATTATACCCTTACATCTGAGTACTCCCCTCAGGGGTACTCATGTCATTATACATGTCCCATTTTGGGCCTTACATTCCTCTAACAGGCCTGCTGGGCTTAGGTGAGGGCCACCCCTACAACAGGAGCCTCTCATGGTGAAGGGCTTCATGGGCCGAAGCCATGTTGCCGAGCCCTTTGGCCCCCTCCGTCCCCTGCGGCCTGTGAGCTTTTTCAATGTTCGTCGAAGTGTAGTGTTCGCCCTGTCGCGAAGGTATAGCGCCGGGCGGCTTGGCCAAGTCTTCGTCATCCACAGAGTCCTACTGTGGCGGGGTCGGTGGTTGCCCGGGCTGGATTGGGGGTGTTGGCGGAGTCAGACGCGTCGGCATAGGTAGGCGGAGCGGGCCCCCTAAGTCATCGCGCGCGCGTCAAGTGACCGCGGACTCCGGCGTCGAGTGCCCTTGACGATAAGCGACTGTCGGTTTGCCTAGCGGGGCTTGGTTGACGCGGCGCGAGACTTGAGGGGTCGTGGTCATCCCACGTTGCGACGTTCCTTCTTCTGGCCGTCCACGTGGCGAAATATGCTTGGCACGGCGCAGGTCTTGAAGCATCGTGGCCGTACGATGCTGCGACGCTCCTCCGCTGGTTGGACTCCTGTCAGTTGGACTTCTGCAGGTTGGACTCCTACCGGTTGGCTCCCCCGCTGATGGGGTATATATATCGTGCTGGTGCGGCATTGTACCTGCAGTGTGTGCTCGGATAGGAGCTGCTCCCCTAAAATGGGCCTCTTCAGTGCATCCACATTCCATAGTGGCATTACGCGGCTTGGGGGATGTTGATGCACTGATGGAGGCCTGTTTTTCCTCGGAGCTTGGTTAGCGTCTGCTATCGGTACCTGGTCGCACTTCCTGCCTTCATGCTACGTTTCTGGATATAACGGCAAGGTTTGCCCTGTTCTCCTAGACAGGCCCACCTTCAGTCAGGGTTTCTGATCGAGCCCATCCGCATTACTTTGAAAGGATGTTGATGCACTGAAGGTGGCCTGTTTATGAGAACAAGCCAAAACTTGGCGTGACGTGATTCCTGCCTGTACCATATGTGGGGAATGCCGACGGACGAGTTCCTGCGCGCGAGTCTGCTCCTCGAAGCCGAAGTGGAGGTCGAAGTCGTGTCCGCGTTGGTGGGGTATGCTCCGCTGTGAGTTCGTTGGGCGGCGGAGCCGAAGTTGGAACGAGGGTCGTCGTGACGCCAACGATGTTCCCTGGGCGCGAGGTAAATGCGACCCCGCGGTAGTGCGCCTTAATGGCTCCGGGAAGCGCGTCGGCCCCTGGGCTGGCACGAGCAGGCTGCTGTAGTCGTACGTGCTTGTCCACTCAAGGTGTACACGCGGCAGGGACCTGGCTAGATCCCAGAAGGGCACTGCACGGAAGTACTCGGGGCGGGGTGAGCTCTCGGTCTTCTCGCAGATCTGCAGTTGTCTTCCGTACAGGATGGCGAAGTTCTCCTTGCCGTACGGTATCAGGGGCGAGGTTGCCTCCCGGGCGTAAGGTCGAAGCCGAGGTCGACAGCACGGAGTCGAAGCCGGAGTAGGGGCATACCTCGCGCTGGCACGTCTCGGAGTTGGAGCGGCTTCCGGCGCCTTCGCAACGGTGTCCCTTCGCAAGATGCTGCCAGGGTCGGGGTCAGGGCCTCGCTATCGGCGCGGAGACCCCGTTTGGACTGTTGCAGTTGATGGGTCCGAAGAACCACGCCGACACACGCTGGAAGCTATGTCGGGTCATGCAACCTGCCTTTATTCTTTGCGCTGACCGACACGTAGCAGGCCGCTAGTGGCGCATCGTGCGGTGACAGGACACTGTACGACCACGGTCAAATGTGGCCTACGTGTGCCATCGCGACGCTTCGGCTTCGAACATGGGGAGGAGAGCGGTTGTCTTTCGCCGTTTGCGCTTACCGATGGTGGGAAGCGAGGGGTCTTTAAATACCCCCCGTGGTACTGCGCCAGCGCTTTTTCCATAGACTTTCTGGTTGTTCACGCCACCTCCTATATTTGCTCGTCCTGTTCCTGCGCTTTTTGCCGTCGAGTTCCCCGTGGACGCCAAATGGCGACTTGCGACGAGCGTGCTCAGGTGGGCGGCTACACCATCCGCCGACGGTCCTCGCCGCTTGAGATGAAATACGCGCTCGAGGAGCGCGATCCGGCGGCGGCAGACAAGTGGTGGGCGGCGAGGAAGAGTCAGGGGCCGTACTCCGGCGAGTTGGGCCGCACGCTCGTGACGGAGGACACGATCCAGTCACTGTTGCGGGAGGGGAGGCTATCGGACCGCCAAGCGGTGCGGCTGCCCGCCGATGATGAGACGGAGCCGCGTCCCGAGAAGTCGGAGGCGATCGTCTTCGTCGCCTACTTCGAGGCCGGACTTCGCATACCGTCTGCAGCGATTATCGGGGACGTGATGCGGACCTTCAAACTAGAGTTGTCACAACTGACTCCGAACGCGGTGGCTCGCCTTGCCGTGTATAGCTGGACCCTTCGCGCGGAAGCATGTTGGCCCAGCGCCTCATTGTTCGCATATTTGCACGAAGCCCGGTGCCAACCGAAGGAGCGGAAGGACGGGACGCTGTCGAAGTTCGGCAGCGTCAACTTCGTTCTGCGGGCATCGTGTGGAAGGCTCTTCCCCGCGAACTCGACACGAGGGAAATGGGAGTCCAACTGGACGAGTCGGTGGTTCTATCACGGTGTGGCGAGTGGTAGCGGCCTTGAGTGCTTGGGCGGGCCGATTGCCTTCAAGACCACGCCCGGCCTAACACTTGACCAGGAAGACAGGCGGAGGGCGCGAAGGCTTGCGGGGGTCACCGCCCGCTTCAATATGCGCGACCTCGCCGAGGAGTACACGATGTGCGGTGCGACGCCGCTCGCCTGCGATTGGCGCTTTACGGCTGGGGAACGTTGGGACGACAACGTTCAACCGTCTGTTTGCTCGCTGCCCGTGCCGCCTGGTCTTCGTAAGCCTCGACCATGCCCTCTCCTCCGTTCGTACGTATTGTATCGTGTGTGACGGTGCTTTCTGCACCGCGCAGAAACTCGCCTGGAGGACGCGGAGCGCGCAGCGCGCGCGTTCCTTGGGCCATAACCGCCAGAGAGCATGGGCAGCGCGCAGCTGCGACTGCGGAGGCGGGATTAGGGCGGATAAACCGCGTGTGCGAGGCCCTAGGGTTTCCCGTGCTGGATCGCACCCCACCGGACCCGCAACATCAGGATGACGGTGCCGCGATGACGAAAGCGTCATCTCGCAAGAGGACCCGGACCACTGCGACCACGGCCCGTGCGGTGGTTGCCGCTGCTCCCGCCGGCGCGGCGAGCCCGAACTCGGATTCGGCGAAATACGCCGACTCAGACTTGGAGGCCGCGGGTACTAAGGGCGAAGGCGCCAGGCACGAAGAGCGCGTCGCGGGTTACCGGGAGAGGGAGGTCTCGTCGCCCGAGGCAGTCACCGAGGCGGAGGTGGTGGTGGTTGGCGGCACCATTGCGAAGTCCTCGTCTACGGGTACGGCCACGGTGGAGCTGCCCTCCACAGAGGTATGTGGAGCGCAGTCTTCGCCAACAGCGGCGGCCAGGGCAGAGGTGCCCCCCGCGGAGGCCGTGAAGACGAAGCCCCCGGCTGCCGTCGTTGTAGCTGTGGAGACCCCTTAGGCGAATATTGTTGCCGGAGAGGCTTCTTTTGTAGCGGTTACCGAGGCGGGGCCTTCCCCTCAGGCAAAGCAGCCACGCCTGCGGTCCCCCCTTCAACGGACTTCACGAGGGTTCGCCGTGGCGACCGGTGTTGGGAACTTGTGGGACTCCGCGTCGAGCACCGAAGTTCCTCTACTCCGTGCCGTCCCAGTCCTCGGGACGCAGTGACTCGGTTGGCGCTAGGTCCCAACTCGGAGGTCCCTCCGCCCCGTGAGTTAACGCCGTCCGCTGGGGCCGAAGTCGTTGCGGCCCCGCCTGGGGCTAGGGAGGCGTCCCCGCGAAGTCCCCCCTCTGCCACCGAGGGTAAGCTAAGACGACATCGCTTTTAGAACAACCTTTCCGCGCCTCGTGACAAACGTATACTTCCTGCAACGGCGCTTATCCTGGAGGAGGAGCCATCCCTTGAGTGTGGGGGTCCTGGCGCCGGCGATACAGATGCCGCGTGTCCGATCCCGGCGAACTTCGTCCCTCCGTCAGATGCACTGAGGGCATGGCGCGGGATTGCGGACGACGCGGCCGCCAGCATCGGCCAGCAGGCGTTGCAGACCTATGGGTCAAGGCGCCTTGGGGATGCATTGGAAGTGTCGGGAGTGAGGGTAAGCGTCTGTCCTTTTGACCACTTGCAGTCGTTTAGCGCTTGCTAACCCCTCCGCCGTGCAGACACTCGTGTTGGCCCAGGCTCTGCAAGCTGCACACGCTCGCGAGCAAGGAGCACTACGGAGTAGGCTACATGCCACCGAAGGGGAGCTGCAGGGAGCTCCGGGGGCGCGCTCAATCCAGGACACTCGCATACGCCGCCTGGAAGCAGAGTGCGCGGAGATGAGGACGCGCACCGAGGAGCTCGTCGCCGCAACGCGAGCGTCAGCCGCCGAAGCGGTGTGGCAAGAGGCTACTGCGGAGCGGGACGGCTTATTGCAACAAGTCGCTGCATTGGAGAAGGAGAACGGCGAGCTTGCCGCCTCTCTAGCGGAGCGGGATCGAGCCTTGGGCGACGCTTCGGTATCCGTTTGGGACGCTATGTTGGCCCTGGAGGACACCCTCAAGGGGCTTATCGCCGAAGTGCCGGAACGCTCCTTCGGGCCCGAGGACCTATCACGATCGCTTCGGTGGATCGGAGACGTGGCCGTTATTGCACGCGGAGCTGCGACGACCTTTGGCAACCACTGCGCCTATGTGGCGTCGTGCCTGCTGTGCGCGCTCCTGTGACTCCGCAGCTGCGAACATGTTGCCGGGCTAGCCGATCCTCAACTCGAGATGAAGTTCTTCCATGAGCGGATATGGGAGTACTGCGGGGAGGCCGCAGCCATGGTCGAGCTGCGAAATAACCTGCATGGCGAGGGAAACCTTGGCCAGTTTCTGGACGAGGTCCCGCGGCGTGACGAGAATGGCGCTGCGGCCCCGGACAACGCTGCGAACCCACAGGTGTGATGGCAGGTTGTCGCGTGTTGGCGTGCGTTGTACCCGATGTCGTTTCTTTTTTGAATAAAGTACGAAGTTGCTTCGCCGCTGTGCTGATCTTTGCCCCCTTGTTGCGAACAGTTACATAGCCGGGGCCGGCTGCTAATTTTCGATCTTGCGACCCGACGACATCTTCGGCGCTGGCGAAGGGCCGAGGCAGCGTCGGATTTTTGGGCGAGCCGAGCGTCTTCGAGCGGAACCTCGGCACGGACGCGTGTTAAGGACGAGCCTGTCGAGTAGCGGCCTCGTGCGCCGGAGGTGTTTGTACGACCAAACAGAGAGAGAGAGTATGGTAGTGGGGAGTTAGGTGAGTAATGGCTTAGGGTTTCTCCCCATGGCCTGTGTTGTATATATACATCCATATGGGGAGTGCTTTTACAATTATACCCTTACATCTGAGTACTCCCCTCAGGGGTACTCATGTCATTATACATGTCCCATTTTGGGCCTTACATTCCTCTAACAGGCCTGCTGGGCTTAGGTGGGGGCCACCCCTACAACACTATACATTGACACCATAGATAAAACTCTAGTTAGTACAACAAGTAATGACTAGAAATTTCGTAGAAAAGCTTAAACATGCAAAGAGGTGAATCTCGGCTTGGGAACCTTTATACATGAAATGTTATTATAAATGTATCCTTGACATTGGAGTGTCAAAGAGGTTTATGGAATATTTGATAAAATAAAATAAAAAATGGTTTAGACTCTGGCAAAAGGTTGAGTGGTGGGTGCTTGGTGGCACGATGTGGGTATGTGGTAAGTCTTGTCGAAGTCAATTAAGAATCAATCTATGAGATACTGCTATAAAGCCGCTATGTACTACCATAAGTTTGGTATGAGACAGACCAGGCTAAGTAATTTGCATGCCCCAACCTTGGTTTCGCCATCAGGTTGAATTTGGGTGTGGCAGGGCCACTGTAACTCACATGGTGTAAGATGGAGCACCAAATTAGTGGATTCTATGTTGTATTGGAACCATAGCAGGTGCGGCCAAGTTGAGATTTTTGCATTGTAAAGGCCTTGTGATAATCACTTAGTCGCA
Organism: Dendrocalamus latiflorus; assembly: GCA_017311315.1. Lineage (NCBI taxonomy): Eukaryota > Viridiplantae > Streptophyta > Magnoliopsida > Poales > Poaceae > Dendrocalamus > Dendrocalamus latiflorus. The sequence continues at coordinate 12,800,413 of CM029644.1, read as the reverse complement.
CATCTAAGGAAGCGTGTTATAGCCAACAGTATAAGTTGATTATCTCTTGTGAGTAAAGTTATGCAACCTCTACAGAGTGTAAAACTATCATGGATAGCTAGGCCCACGGTCATAGGTAAGCTGAGTAAGGTTTTCATGGACTAGATTATATTTATTTTTCAAAAACTTAGTTCATTACTTAAAAGATAGGAGAAATCTACTGGAGGAATTGTCCATGTTGGAAACCCGTGAATAAGTTAGTATTAGGTTGGACCTACAGTAATTGTATTACTTTGATTGCAAATTCAGTTTTTACTTACTGTATTAAATTCCGTTGTTTACATCTATTTATTTTATTTAAATGGCAAATTTTGTTTTACGCTCAAACAACCTTATTATGCCTTCCCTTGACATTATCCTTGCATGCATTAACTCTGTTATTGGTGTAACTTTGTGGAGTGCATTCTGTACTCAACCTTGCTTAATTATTGTTGCTTAGAGGAGGATCTCTATGACTACGGTGAGGACTTGGATGTTTAGGCTGTGACACACAGTTGTTTGCTTATGAGGCAAACTAGATGGGCTTCTTCCACTATGACTTTTCCTTCCGTTGTTTATATTTAAATTTGGCCTATAGGCCGTGGATGTAAACTTTGGCCTTAAGGCCCATATTTTGATAATTAATAAATATCTTTTATGGATGATATATATATTTGTTACCATTGTGTGCATTAGATGTTCTTGGACTAGTAAGATTTACATAGAGAATATGGAGTTATTATTTCTGGATTTGACAAAGATGGTATCAGATCCATGATAACTCTAGGACGTGATAATAGATGCACCGTAAGAACTTATTTTAATAGAAAATCTTATTTCAAAGAAAAATCTTGTAAAATTATCTTACTCATTCCTTTATTTAACCATGCTCATTTATTAAAAAATTGTTTTCGAGTCCTTTTCTTCTAAAATATTTTAGATGGCTGAAACCCCTACTACAGTTTTCTATGGACTTCGTGTTGAACACTTGGTCAGCAGCCTGTGGGAGCTGTTGCATCAGTCGAAGTTCAAAGCTCACCCCATCTACCATGGGCATCTGAAAGGCATATGGAGACCAAGAACGTTGGATAGGAGGGGTGTTGATCTTTGCCAACTCAGAGGACGACACCGCCTTCCACACCTATGACGCCGCACTCACACGAGACTCCTTCACAGGTATCCAAGATGCATGGGAGTCCATTCGTCAGCTAAGAGACGTCTATGAAGTGGAGGTAAAGAGAACTGCATTCCACTACTTTCCAAGCAGAAGTACCTTAGCCAGTGCCATCTAGCCCCATAGGGAAACCCCTAAGTTTAGGACCTTAAGTCAGTAATAAAACATTAACTTTGAGCTAGTATTTCTTTGTCAACAGCCATAAGGTTATATTATTAATAAAATTGCTATTTGTTGATTTGGCTTTTTGTTGAAAATTTCCTTGTGTTTTGCTTGTGGAATGGACACAAAAATCCTTCTTAGTCTCTTTCCTAATCTGTGGAAGCATCAAGCAGATAATGAACACTAAGAGCAATGGAAGCAACATCATGAGAATGTATGTGAATTATGGAGCACTCAATGAGGCCACCATTAAGAACAAGTATCCTTTGCCCAGGATAGATGACCTTTTTGATCAGTTGAAGGGAGCAAGTGTCTTCTCCAAGATACATCTTAGGTCAGGGCATCACCGGTTGAAGATACGATAGGATGATATAACTAAGACTACTTTTTTCACTCGTTATGTCCTTTGGACTGACCAATGTATGAGCCTATTTTGTGAGTATAATGAACAAAGTGTTAATGGAATACTTGGACAAGTTTGTAGTGATCGTCATCAATGACATTCTCATTTATCCACTGCTAACTCTAGATGCTAGTAGATGCTGGCAACTAGCAACTCTAGGTACTGATAACTATCAACTCTAGGTGCTGGTAACTATTAAACTCCATATTAATTTCTAGCTCTACATGTTACTTGATATATTAGTTATAGTTCTATATGTTATAGCTATAATAGTTGCTAGTTAGCAGCTCTACATGCACTACTACAGAGAAGGCCGTAATAGATGCCTCATCACAGATGGTTCCTAGAATCTGTCAGTGTTGTAATTATCATAGGCGGTTTTACATGTATGACCGTCTATGTTAGTAGTGATAGAATCATCTATGATACATAATTATCAAAGATGGTTCGTATTAAGAGCTATCTGTTAATTAACACAGACGATTCATATTAAGAGTCATATGTGAATTATCATAGACGGTTCTAATAAATAACCATATGTGAAGTCTCCCATTATCACAAATGATTCTTGTTAACAATTTTCTATGATAATTCATAGATGGTTCTAACAAAGAACCGTGTATGAAGTATCCCATTATCACATACTGTTTTTGCTATGAACTAGCTGTGATAAGTAATTATCATAGATGGTTCGTGGTTGGAAGTGTTTGTGATATGTTATTAAATACCTCACCAGTCCAGTCCCGACATGCCTGTTTACTCTGCATTACGCTGCTTTCAAAGAGGTGGTCGGCTTTGGGGAGTTTGATGAAAGCATACTACAGATTTGCATGTGTGCTTATAGATCGATTTGTTCTTGATGATTTGATGTTAGTATTTACTTCTAGTTATATACATTATAATAAAGAGAGATGATAGTTAGGTTTAGATCTAGCTTGGTAGTTTGCTCCAATTTAAGAATCGTTCACTACTCCTAGTTTACTTCAATATATTCTTGCTTGATATATATTGCTTTATGAATAGTATGTAGCTAGCTACTTTAGATGAACAATTTATTAAGGTGAATGATAATTATGTGCAAGTATTAGGCTAGCTAGTTATAGGTGCATTAATCTAGTTTGACACTAATTTGTTACATGCATAGCGTAAATGGATCGAAGTTGGATGTATATTGAGGACCATGTGGGTGAAAAGTATATTGATGGTGTGTCTACTTTTAGAAGAGCTGCCGAGCAGGATATGTTGAAGAAGGGAATGGAATATATGTACTGTCCATGCTCTAATTGCGATAATCTGAAGATGTTTACCAACTCAGTGCAAATCAAGGCTCACTTGATTAGAAGGGGTTTAAAAAAGGGGTATATATATTGGATCAGTCACGATGAAGAGAAGATTATATAGAAAGGTAGTTATAACATTATCGAGGGAGACAACGATATGTCAGTTGTTTATTGTGCTTTTGACGAGGATAGATCACACGATGATAATTTGGATCAGATGCTACATGATGCAGAAGAGAACTATAGTGAGAGAAAGTTTGCTAATTCGAGGGCTTGATGAAAGACTCAGAGAAATCTTTTTTTCTGGGCTGCAAACCACAATATACAAGTTTGTCATCCATTCTTGAACTATTGAAATTAAAGGCAAACAATAGTTGGTCTAACAAAAGTTTCACAGCATTATTAGGTCTCCTAGCGAACATTCTTCTGGAGATAAATATGTTACCGAAAACCATCTACCAAGCCAAGAAGGTTCTTTGTCTATTAGGAATGGAAGTAGAAAGAATACATGCATGTCTGAATGATTGTGTCCTTTACCGTAAAGAGTATATAAACTTACATGTTTATCCGGTATGCAAAGCATTCCGATACAAGCGTAAGAATAACTTCGATGACGGCGAGGGCATCGAGATGAAGTAAGGACCTCCTACTAAGGTGTTATGGTGTCTACCTGTAATTTCCCATTTGAAGTGTTTATTTATGGATAGAAAGGATGCAAGATTGATGCATTGGCACTCAGAGGAGCGTAAGAAAGATGAAAATATAAGACATCTCGCTGATTCTGCCAAGTGGAGGAACATCAATAGGATGTTTGTAGACTTTGGCGCAGAACCGAGGAATATAAGATTTGGGTTAAGTATATATGGAATTAATATTTTCGGTAATATGAGCAGCCAACATAGCACCTAACCTGTGAATGTATGCATATACAACCTTCCTCCTTGGCTGTGTATGAAGCCGAAGTACATGATTAATGAAGTTTTCAAAGTCTCTCGTAGGAGGAGCCCCCAAATGAAGAGATCATGACACTAGGGAATGCCATTCACATATTCATTTAGTGGCGCAAGAGGGACATTGCCCTGGACCCTTTTGTGCTGCGATCTTCACACGACCATGCTTGTCCAACAGAACCTTCTATGACTTCACCTCAACCTTCGCTTCAGAATGCCACCATATTGGTTCCCCATGGAGATGATGCCGAAGCAATAAGAAAAGCGTGACGAGTCATCTCCCAAGAATATGTATCACAATGAGGTGTTAAGGCCAAATCGAAGAAGATTAAGGCACCTCTCAAACCCTGGAAGTACTCGCCCGGAATGTCCTTGGGCCCCGACTCACAATTACCCCACCTTGGACTGGCTTGCGGGAGTTTGCATACCTGGTACATGCAAAGGTCCAACAAGTAGAAGCCAAACAGGGAAACTGGGTTCACCATCAGATACACAAAGGCGCATTTCCTCCAAAACTCAGGCTTCTTCATCATGGGCTTCGATGACTTATTCGAACTATTCAATCTCGACGCCATCGATGCCTCACTTCTATGATGTTAGACACTGTAAGTGTGTACAATCAAGTTCTATATTCACATAATACTGATAAATATCATAATTCCTTACTTATGTATAGACACATGATCCAAGAAGCCTAGCGACGGTGAGAATCGGTGGGTTTCCTCAACCCACACTTAGTCTGTAAGCAATACATCAACGAAGACACATCCTTCCGAAGATTACATAATGATGGGATTGCTTGTTCAGAACAAGAAGGACTACATTCTGCTACTCAATAACCAGGGATAAGTGCTTCACTAGTTGCTATACAAGTTTCATTTGTACTTTGTACGCAACATGAACTTAGGTTTAATGACTATGGCGCCATACATGAGTAGGTGGTACTAGATTCTGATTGTGATTGTACCAAAGTGGAGCAAGATAATATAGCTTAATTCTCTACTCAAGAAATACCACAATTTCACCTGTGTGTAACAAACAATTGACAGGTAAACTTATATCCTCTGTACATAACTATATGGTAGTCTTCACTTCGTTGGCAATAGTTGAAGCTAACTTTTTGGAATCACGTAGGTCTTTAGCGCTTACGTTGCCAGCGGAGAGAAACACAAGGAATCCTGTGTCACACTATGACACAAGACGCAATTTCTGATACCTGCTACAATACAACAATTCTATATCACACTCAATAATAATGCCTCTATAACTAACTATACTTATGTATGTAATTTTATTTTTGTAGAGCTTCTAGCAGCTACAGGGCAACGTATGTGCATTCTACATTTGCCGCCATATGCGGGAAATCATGGGCGCTAAGAGAAGGATCCAGAGGTTTGTCAGTTTGGTAATAATTATTTCATGATTATCAATATATATATATATATATATATATATATATATATATATATATATATATATATATATATATATATATATATATATATATATATGTGTGTGTGTGTGTGTGTGTGTGTGTGTGCGCGCGCGCGCGCGCTCTTACGACTTTAGTCCTACTAGCGACAGAGCATGAGAATTGACTTAAGTGCACTTGTTCTAGATGAACTCTTCAAAGTTCGGAAGAGCTCTCCAACTTATTGATAGCGGAGGTCATTTACCTAAAGGGAGAGTTCAACCCGACAACAACAATTAATAGATGTTCAAACATTTGATTAAATTATAATTCATGCAATTGTGTTTCATCAAACAATTCATTCAATTATACTTCATTCAATTGGAATTCATTCAGTTCTAATTCATTTGTGAGATCCATGTAATGACTGTTGTGTGCTATAAGATCTGTAATTATTTGTGATCCGCTTGCTTATTTTTAGAGGGTATGGCTAGTATTTTTTGATGCTAACCAAAAATAGAAAATATTTTAGCTATTCAAAGAGCTATTATAGATGGTTTATAACACAAAACCGTTTGTGATATATCAGATATCACATACGATTATGTTTAAGAACCGTCTGTGATATCTAACATATCACATATGACTTTTTGTATTAGTTGTTTGTGATATATCAGATATCACAGATAGAATTGTCTGTGATATCTGACATATCACAGATGGTTATTTTTAAAACCGTCTGCGTTATGACTTATTACAGACGGTTTGAGAGCCATCTTTGATAACCACCTGGTATCACAGACACTATAAATCAGATGGTTCAGAAATCGTATCTAATGAGGGTTATGAACCATCTGTGATATCCTTCTCTGTAGTAGTGTTACTGCTACATTAGTTACTAGTATCTAGTAACTAATACTTGATGGCTACTAGCAACTATGAAATTTAGAGTTGACAATTAAAGAGATATAACTGTAAGAAAATATTGAAAATATTTACATGTTTAACAAAAAAATATCATCGTGGCGGTTAGCAAAATTGGTTAGTTGAACCGGCATGTTGATTGGTAACTATAAAATGTACGTAGTTTCTAGCAACTAGCAACTATGAAGCTACTGACTTGTATCATTTGTCAAGCTGCTAGTTCTAAGAATTGCATGTTTAACCTGTCAAGCTCCTAGTAGCTAGCTACTTTAATTGCCGACAACTAGCATCCTAGTTCCTAGATTAGCGAAATCTAAATTTTTTGGTGCCTTGGAAAAGAAATGTTGGTTTGCACTTCCATGGTGTTGACACCTAGTAACTCTAAGTATTGACAAGCAACAGCTCTTGGTGTTGTTATAACTACCAACATGTGATGCTGTCAACTAATAAGTTTCTTTTGCTAGCAACTATAGATTTCACTATATAGGTGTTGGCAGCTAATAATTCTTGGTCCGGCGCCTACCAAAGCTAGGTGTTCACAACTTATAACTTTATGTGCTAGCAACTAATAAATCTAATCTGCTAGCAATTATAGTTGTTATTAACTAGGTGCTGACAAATAGCAACTCTAGGTAATGGCAACTAGCAACTCAAAGTTGTTGGCAACTAATAATTTAGCCTATCGCTATATCACTGAAAATATATGCAATATAGATATTGTGTTATTCAGTTTGTTGTATGGAACATAATAGTTTAAACAGAATACAAATGGACACTCGATTTAATAGTTATGACTGCCTGAAGATTAAATGACGAACAACTATAAAAACTCAAAATTCTATTGTGCTGGCCAGGTTACATGTCGGACCGTTCTATTGTTATCCGTATGCACTCGAACAAGAAGGAAAGAGTGCAAGAGGAGACAGTGTGCACCAAACCAGAAAAGGAAAAGGAGGTGGTCGCGCTCATGCACTAACGCTCGACAGGTCACACGCTAGTGGCGTCCATCTTCCAAATTAATAGCTAATCTCAATGTAAACGAATGAGTCAGATATAACCCAGTTATTGGATCAGCATCAACAGTATTTTGGGTCATTTGGGGTTGTTATGGGGACAGACGAGAAAAGCACGTTTCAGATGAACTAAACAAATGTGACTGAATGTGACATTATAGAGAAGTCAAAAGATCGACCTATCTACGTACGTAAACGAGTATAGAAAACAATCAAAAGGTAGACGTATCTTATGCAAACTTTCTACAAGTTGCAGCCTGTCAAAAGGAAACCTAACACGCTAGAAACAAGAGAAATGGTGTTTTTCTGTAAAGGGAAAAACTTGAGCAGAATTGGCTAAGTGACGTTGGAAACATGTAAGAGAAAGAACACAACCCCCTTATCAAAAGGGATTTGCTTAGCTATCAATGACTACCTGTTCTTTCGAAAGAATCTGACATTTTCTTGGAAAATTGACTTTACTGCGAGATTCGTAGAATTCTTCATGCCAACTAGGGGTGTAAACGGATCGGATTCGGTCGGATATTGCTTAAACCGTATCCTAATCCATATTTTTTTTCGGATTCGGAGTCGAATACGGTAAGACCGGATACGAATACGAATTCGGAATATTCGGAGTTTCGAATACGGTACCGTCGGGACGGATATATAACGAATTCGGCTCGGAAACAGATAATATAGGCGGATAATACAGATGATTACAGTTCCAAAAGGTATAGTTTCACTAGTAAAAAGCTGCAGTCAACACTCAATACTAAATCAAAGGTGGATTCTTACCAACGATCCCAGTGAATGACACATGAGGATCCGAGAGATATATATCATATATTCATATGGCTGAACCTTTTTTAGCATATCTTCTTTTTTTCTTGATGGAAATAGCTGCTTTAGCACATAATCCAGGTAGCAGAGTGACAGGGATCGAATTCGGTCGGATATTACTCATTCCATATCATATCCCATATTTTATTGGATTTGTTGAAATTTATTTGGATTTTTTAGATTTTATTTTTAAGCCAAGAGCAAAAAAAATTATTTTAACTATTTTCTAAAAGCTAAAAATAGTTTATGTTATTTCCCTAAGTTCTCCTAGATTTATAGTATTTTTTGTGCATTTTCTGGAATTTTTTTGGTGTTATTTGCATTTATTGGATTTGTTGGAATTTATTTGGATTTGCTAATGGGCTGATGGGCTGAAAATGATGATTTGGCTGATGGGCCGGATATCCGAAAACTATATCCGGGTATTATCCGATAAAAATCCGGATAGTATCCGTATCCGTCGGATAGTCCGCTCCCGAATCCGAATCCGTATCCGAAAACAACTATCCGAATCCGACTCCGAATCCGATAATTATCCGATATGACTATCCGAATTCGATCCGACTCGGATTCGGCGGTCGGTCGGTCGGGAAATATCCGATCCGTTTTCACCCCTAATGCCAACACGCACTAGAATTAATGAATGGACCACCGCACACCTGCTACCTCTGTTTGCAAAACTTGATGCGCAGAAGCAGTGCTTTAATTTAGTTTGTCAAGCTGTCCCTAGTAAATTTGGATCGTTCCTCGTCTATTGAATAGTGAATCAATTATGATGTGAACCTTCTATTAAAATAGATTTAAAATTTCATTTATTTGATCAGCAAGAAAATTGGTAATATATGTACCTTTGTTATGCCGTGTTAAAGAATTATTGTTATGTTTATGCCATTTATTCTAGTATTATGCATGATATTTTTTGGCAAAAAGTATTTTCAATCAATTATATAATTTACCCTTGCTCGTGGTGTGTTATAGTGAACATATTATAATCTTTATGAACGATACTTTGTACGAGCATATCTTCTAACAAGTTCTAAGTCCGTAATTTTTTACTAGTCAGGAAGACTATACATATTCTCACGTAGAAACTGTAATGGATGCAAACAAGGTTATTAGGGCTGTTTTCGTGTCGGTAGTATCGTCCTTCAAAACTAATGATTATAAGGTCAGGACAACTATTTTATATTCCTAACTAAAGCGGGTTGACACTACTGATCCATTGAATTGAAGCGGGTTGACAGCATCGTGGCATCTTCGGATCAAACGATACGGATCGAGGTTATGATAACCTTGGATGCAAAAGCGCAAGTGCACAAAATCCATGTGCTAGTATCTTACCTAGTTATCTTGGAAAAGACATGCATGTCGGTACCAAAAGAATCGAATGATCTCGATATCAAACGTCTCCATTACCAACTAGACGAAAACATTTTAGCTTATAGCAGGTCACTGATCATGCATGAAATGGACACATTACACCTCTTCATCGGGGATATCAAAGGTTGCTCGGATCAGAAGTTCAGTAACACACACATATATCGATGCAAAAGCACTGACAAAATCAAGTTTATGATGTTTCCATGCGTACACGTACGGAATTTCATGCTTCGACAGTTGTACCGATCGATCCTCAACTTATGCTATTAGCAAGAAGCTCGCATGCACGTGTACGTACCTTCGCCGCAGCCGAGCTTGGGCCCCTTGAAGGGCGTCCGTGTGCGGATGAACTCGAGCAGCGTCGTCGACGGGTCGACGTCGCCGCCGGCCACCTCGTACCGCCGCCCGTTCAGCGCGAAGACCACCCTGTCCAGCACCGCCTCGCCCGCCATCGACCGCCGCACCTACCGGCCACCCGCTAAGCTCTTGCTGCTAGCTATGAGCTATCCTTGCAAATCGAACTGATCAGCAGCTAGCACACGCCATTGTTATATGTGGCAATAGATTGCAAGTGATAATTGATGGGAGTCGTCGGCCGGATGCATGACTCAGCTCAGCTAGCTGCGATAGTGATACGAGTACGGCGAGCGCGCATGCGTTAGGTGGTGGCCGGTGGGGATGGGAAGGGAGTTAATGCAGTTAGTTGCGTGACAGCGAGTGCCTCCGCGCGCCGCTCTCGCCGGGAGAGGAAAGCTAACCGCGTGTCGCCGATCTGGTTGGTGCGAGAGCCCGTGCGGTGTAGCGCGGCAATTCTGTGTCGTACCACTTCGAAAGAACACAAAGTAGTTAAGTAGGAGCACTGACTTCTTGACAGAAGCACACGTACCTCTGATTCTTTTCTCTCCCCCAGGCTAAGCATTTCAATGCGCTGTTGCAACACATATCTCATCGAAAAGCTTTGCTTAGCTGTGCGATCAGGATACGCAAGAAAAAATTTGATCTTTTCCAGCTTGGAGTCAAACTGGATCTTCGGCGTGGGCAACGATTTGTGTGGATCTTTTTGCGTGGGCATGCTTGGTTCTCGTCTGATTTCAAAGAAAATCGTAAAAAAGATATACACTTATGTTCACGTCTAAAGGTGTGATTTCATTTTACACTTAATTTCTAGGTGAATGAAACAACAATAAACTACTACACTACTACAGAAAACCGTATTCAGACGGTTTAAAAACGTCATCACAGACGGTTTTCTGAGCCGTCTGAATTTATGGATCAGTGATAATCGAAGGTTATCACAGACGGTTTTCGAACCGTCTGTGGTGTAAATATCACAGACGATTTGTAACTAAAAACCATCTGTGATAGCTGATAATCATAGACGATTTGTAAGTAAAAACCGTCTATGATAGCTGATAATCACAGACGTTTTTAGTTAAAAACCGTCTGTGATATTGATATATCACAGATGGTTTTTAACTATTTCTGTTTATTGGTTAGCCTCAGGAAATGCTAGCCATGCCCTCTGAAACAAGTAGGTCAACATGTACATATATACATCCAATTCACATCTCAATTCATTTCAAAACATAAAACATCCATTTCGCAATTCAATTAATTGAAATGAAAACAAGCAAATATAGTATGAAACACATTACACATTTTATTTTTATTAAGATTAGAGCCTACCATTACAAGAACAGACAGACAAACAACAAACAACAAGGAGGAGGAGAACAACAAATAGGTTGCCCATCTAGCTAACACAACAAGAACAGAGAAAATCAAAGATCCTCTATGCCTAGGCCTTCTCGCCCCTGATGCAGCGTATGAGCTGGATATCTTTGACGCCCACCATCGTCGACGTTGATGAGCGCTGCCTTGTGCATCGTCTGCTTCGTGAAGCTATTATGATATGGGTCAAGGAGGAGGAGGAGAACAACAAGCAGGAGGAGAACAGCACAGAGGAGAACAGAAAGGAGGCTGGGTTCTGATGATTATTTATAGGGGAGGGAGTGCGAAATTTTTTGGCGCAGGAATGGAGAGGCGGAGCTACAATCCGTGGGGTGAGGATTGGTGGATTTCTATTGGCTAGGATTGGGTTGAGGAGGATCGACGGGCCCAACGATCAGATTATCATAGACGGTTGGTAGGTAGAACCGTCTGTGAATTAGAGCACAAATTTTTATATACCGATGCAATATAAACAACTAGTTTGAAAAGATAAAATAGCAAAGTTTTATATGGTTTATATATATTCATTTGAAAGCTTTCGATGAGATCTACAAATTTTCAGTTGAAGCAAAATCCAAATTCTGAAAAGAAGACCAAGAAAAAGGGAAAAACAGAAACCAAAAACTTGCGACGCATGTTTAGGTCCAAAGATGGCCGATTTTCAGAGTCTTGGAGGGCGACAAGCACAAGTCGATCATTTTTTTTGGATCGGGCTCATCGTTAGCTTTCCAACGAGTACAAGAACGTCAAAAACGGACATCCTATGCAAAAGTTATGCCCGTTTTACTGAATGTGTCTCAAAACTGAATCGTACTCGGACTCAGGCGGGAAATTATGAAATTTTGGGGAATTGCAAGGCGGGAAATATATCACAGACATTTTTTAATATGAACCGTCTGTGATAATCAACTTATCACAGATAGTTTTTAATAAAAAAACTATCTGTGATAAATCCAGAATAAAAAAACTCTGTGATAATTACAGATTATCACTTGGAATTATCACAGACGGTTTTTAATATGAATCGTCTGTGATAATCAGCTTATCACAGACGTTTTTTAATAAAAATCCGTCTGTGATAATTCCAGATTATTACAGATAGTTTTAAATATCACAGACGGTTCATCGATAAGAACCGTCTGTGATACTCGTTTTCTCCGACGCCATTAACACAGACGGTGTCCAAATTAAAACCGTCTGTGTTAGTATCGGTCACAGACGGTTTTGTCAAACTGTCTATGATTTGATGTCTAGTATTAAACTTTATGTAGTAGTGATAGGAGAGGTTGTCCACGGTATACCAGCCGAGCTCAAGAATGAAACTAAGAAAGCCAACATACAAGAGCTTTTTTTTTCTTAGTTCAAGTGAGCCATCAAGCTTTCTTCGCTCGTGTCCAAGAAGAGCCCAAAAAGAAAAGCTTTCCTTTCTTCTTGCACGTTGGACTTTTGAAGGCTTGTTCGGATGTGAGGTTGAGACATCTAAAGAGACCTTGAAAAGTTGAAAGTAATATATCAGCAGTGGCCGTAGAGAGAGTTAAGGACCGTTGATGGTAATCGGGGGATGAATGATTACAGTGTATAGCGCAAACTTTTTTTTTTTAAATTTTCTGCCTTTTAATTGTTTAATATGCAAAAAACAGAACTAACAAAAAAAACAGATTTTTTTTCTGATTTTACTGCAGCAGTTACTGTAGTGTACTATAGCAGTTACTTGAGCAAATACTGTACTAGTTACTGTAGCGGAAAAAAAATCTCGGTCGCTATCTGATTCCGATCAATTGCGTAACACGTTTTTCATTCAATCTAGTAATCAATTTTTGATCAAAACTAATTCATATATGTAAGTAAGAAAAATACCTAGACATAGATCAATACATGGAGAACTCATAGAAATCAGAAATCTAGGAAAAAGGATAATATACGCGAATTAAAAAACTCACAAACTTTTATTCAAAAACATGTATACTGTTCATCCATCATATATCAGCGCCATCTTCTTTTTCCGTGTTCGCACGCACGTCCCGGCGGCCGCGTCCTGCACCTCTTTGCTTTGACTCGGTTCGCTCTGCCACGCTTCTCTGTTTCACTCGCGGACGAACAATCTGGAGAAAGAATGCACCGCCGGGATTTTTTGTCCGAATAGATCTAAACTTTATTTCTGAATCATGGTGGCTACAAAATGCCTTTTCTGGCACCCCTAAACCCTAGTATGAAATTAGTCTCACCAAAAGTCATAGGGTTAGCCCCTAACCCCATCTCTATTTATAGTCTAGGGCCCAAAATATGGGCTGAACCTAAGCCCACGAGTTCTAATCCAATTCCAACAGCAAAGGGACCCGAAACCCTTCCTAACACGGGTTTTCCAAAATTTCAACTTTTCTAATGCATCACGTGTCGAAGCCTCCAGGACCGCACCTCCTGTAGCTTCTCCACGTATCCACCACATGTCGTAGCCTCCGGACCGCACTGCCGTAGGTCCAACACGTATCATCCATCTCTGATCTCCATGCACCCCAAGTATGAACCCGACCATCTCGTGACTTCCTTGACCGTCTGAACCTCGGATCTCCCTATCTTAGTCCCGGTCCACTTCGTCACCGACCATGATCGCCTCAATGCTCACCCTGTACATGCAAAGACTAAAGAACATTTTTCCGGCACAAGTTTGTTAAAACTTGACCAACATCAATCCGCACACACGCAACACAACTCGCATAACAACACTGAACAAAATCACAAATTTTTCATCATAACAAATTAACAATTGTGAATTATTTATCACCTAAATATCCTAAACCTAACCACATGGTCTAACAATCTCCCCCTTGATGAATACATTGACAACACCTCAAGATAGCATGATGAATTAGCTTCAAATAGATATAAGTGAAGAACTAAGCCAAAAAAAGCATTTTAAGCCACACATTCAAATCTCTTCAAAAACTCTCCCCCTCAACACAACAGAGGAAAAGTTAGCAAATTTCTCCAATATCTCTCTATTCTCTTTAATTTCTCACAAAGCACACCAAATCTCCCCCCTTTGGCAATGTAATTATCAAGAAAATTCAAAAATTAATAATTGTAAGAAGGAGCACTGAGAGTAAAAGTTAAGAAACTTTGTAGATTATACAAGTCAATGTGTATTGATTTAATAAAGCAACGAAGGCATATTTTTTAGTAGAGCTATCTAGATCATATAAAGTCATATATCATATAGCAATGACAAATCCAGTCTTGAGTATGATTAAGCAATTTATATTAATAGCAGGCATCTCAACAATAATCAAACCAATTATAAAGAGCACAATGAGATATAACAACAAAAAGTCAAAGCCTAAAAGTGAAGCAAATTTTAAATCCAGACGAGCTAGCAATCTCATATAACAACCTATTGCTCCACACTCAATTCATAGACATGTGGCATGCTTGCAGCATACTTTTTTTTATAATGAAATGCTTGTAGCATTCTTGCTTTAGATTGTGGCATGCTTGAAGCATACTTCTTTTCATTTGTGCACTTTTTGTGCCTTTTTTATACCATGGCATGCTTAAAGCATACATCTTTTCAATTTTCTCTATTGCTCATTTTTTTATAACATGCCAAATTGAGTGATCATAAAAAGATTGCAATATGAAACATGCGAGCCTCATAGCCAAGATTTAAAATAAGACTCACAATCAAGCTAATCCTTTTTTATGAACATCGTAAAGTATTATCTATAATTAATCTAGTCAAAGTATTCCGCTGTTTCATATTTTAGTTCAAATATAGCAAATTAATTGTAACCAGTCATGATCAAAGCTACACAACATATGAGTAAATATGATAAAGAGAGCTCTATTTAAACAAATCATTTAATTTCAATGGCTTGAACTTATTGATTTATTTGACAAGTATAATAAACAAAGCTTCTAAAATTTTTAAACAACAAGCTCCCCCTTAGAATAATCCCATTGGATGTAACACATCCAACTCACTTCGCAAATGAGAAAAACGAGAAGTATCAAGTGATTTTGAAAGAATATCAGCAACCTGAGAATCTAACAAGATGTAAGACAACATCACCTTTTCAACATGGTCTCTTAGAAAATGAAATCTCTTGGAAGCCATCAAAGAGAGTGAAAAACCATCATGTGTTCCAATCAAGCAATGATGTAAAAGATTGGAACCCAATCTAGTTCATATTCTCTATCCTTGTCAGCTGTTCTTACATCACAGGAAACATCAGTCTCACAGTACTGGGGTTAGTGAAATAAGATCTAAGAATCCAGTACTGAGACACACGACGAATAGGAGCAACAAAGCTAGAACCAAAATAACGTGCATGTAAGTGACCAGAATGGCAAAAAGAACGTGGATTATTTGAATTAAATCTCAATATAGCATGTGAAGTAGATTTAAAACCATCATGAATGTTCTCAAAAAAGTTAGCTTTCACATTAGTTCTAGGAACAAAAAACATTGCACGTTTTTGTTTCAAAGCATTCAATCTTTCCTTCTTCTCTTTCTATGCACGCCTAAAGCAAAATTCATGCAAGTGTCCATCTCTTCCATAATAGGTGCATTGAAATTTAACATTACCAAAATCCTTTTAAGAAAATGAGCTGGCACCTATAATATGATTCGATGATTTTTGCACAAAGCCAGCTGATTTAAACACAGTTTATTTTGGTTTAAGTTTCACTTCAATTTTTCCAGGTTGAAGAGGCTTAATAACCTTAGGAGGATTATTCTTGGCATGCTCAACAAAATTAAATCATAAACCATGATTTTTCATACTTGTTTTGACTTGTCTAGAATCATATTCAAATTTTTCTTGCCAAAAGAAAATCTCTCTAAAGTGTCTTTCAGGTACTCATTCTCTTTAGCTAGAGTGAGACAAGTTGTGCATTTAGCAGATTTATTCATAAGATTTTTAGAAGCACTAGACTGAGCCAATCTTTCTTTTTTAGTAAAATCATTAAGTTGTCTAGTCAAAGCTTCTATTTCAGTGTTAAGCTTAGGACAATTAGAGCAAGAAGATATCTCATGATAAAGCATCTGTTGAATTGTTTCTTGTGATGAATTAAGTCTAGCTTCTAGCAATTCACATTTAGAGCAAATTTAGATTGAACATTTGAAATACTTGACTCTAAATTTTTAGAAAAACTAAACTTGAGCTTTTCAATTTCATCATTTGCAAATTTTAGCTTTTCACCACAAGAGTCATGTGCCAATCTCAACTCATCAAGTTTAGCAGTTACATCACTAAGTTGAACCAAGTTTGATGCATTAATCGTTCTAACATATTCCAACTCAGTATGTAAAACTTGACAAGACTCACAAAATTCATCATCAGAAATAGAAACTCTAAGTCTATTGATTTCAGAATTTAAGCCCTCAACAACGAAATTATGATTTTTAATTTTCTTTTTATACTTCTTAAGCTCATCTGTCAATCTAAGCACAACACGAGACAAACCAGCATAAGAAGGTTTTACCTCATCAGTATCACTATAAAAGATCATCATTGTCGAGCTCCTCACTGTTGGCCAAAAAACACATCCCCGTGAAGTCCACCTCCTTTGCCTTCTTCTCATTGCCCTCAACATCGCTTTCAGAATCATCTTCACTCAAAACAATCTCATCAAGTGCTGAAATTATCTTGTTGACTGCCCTGTGATAATTGCGCTTCTTGTTTGGATCAATCTTAATTTGAGAGCGACGAGTTGGTGCTTTGTCATCTTTGACCTCCTTACTCCTCAGTTTGGGGCAATTCATCTTAACGTGGTTTAGCTCATCACATTCATAGCATTTAATTGGACCTCCTATTTGCCTTAATCTGATGTTGTTAATTGCCTTGATCACCCTGTTGGAGAGAAGTACAAGCTGCCCTTCTGGAAATTTCTCTAATTGTTCATCTGAAATAGAACACATTGTGGACAAAGAAACAATAGAAGAACTAGAAGAAATGTTAGCTTGGTTAGTCACTAAGCCCAAAGAATTAGTCTTGTTTATCTTAGCCAAAACATCAATCTCATGTGTTTTTGTTGTGGTTACAGACCAAACAGAGAGAGATGTGGTAGTGGAGAGTTGGGAGAAAGTGAGGACCTCTGGCCTCCCCCTAGCCTTCCCTGGTATATATATTCATATGGGCTGTGCTTTTACAATTGTGCCCTTACATCGGTACCTCCCTGTTAGGGGCATTTAAGCCATTACACATGTCCCATTTTGGGCCCTATATCCTTCTAACAGGCCTGCTGGGTTTAGGTGGGGGCCACCCCTACAACAGGAGCCTCTCATGGTGAAGGGCTTCACAGGGCCGAAGCCATGTTGCCAAGTCCTTTGGACCCCTCCGTCCCTGCGGCATGTGAACTTCTCCGAACTTGCGGAGCCTTGGTGTGCAGCGGGTCCCAGGGTCTGAGGCCGTAGCCGAAGCCGATGCCTGGATTGGCAGCCGAGGTAGACGCACGAGCGCTCCGTCTTGAGCTGGCGCCTAGTCGAAGCAGACGCGTGAGCGCTCCGTCCCCTATCCTTCGAACGGGTGGCAGCAGAGCTGGTGGCAGCGGAGCTGGCGCCTGGTCGAGGTAGGCGCGCGCACGCTCCGTCCCCTTCCCTTCGCACGGGTGGCAGCGGAGCTGGTGACATGCGTAATATTTGCATTTATTTAGCCGTCATTTTACCCTCATATTCTTCACATTTTGGGACCATTTATCACTATTTACATGATTTTCTATATTTAATTGCTCGAAATGGACCATTTTACATTTTTTGTGCTTTTTCCGCAGGTGGCGCGATCTAGGCGCATAAATGACAAATCTGGATTGCTCTGTACAGATGTGCGCGTCAACACGAATGCGTAGGATCTTTCCGCGATAAAATCGGAGTTTCCAAGGGCCAGAACAGAAGAAATCAATTGGAGAAGGACCTGTTCGTAAATTCTGAAAACCTGGAGGGCCAAATCGCAAAATGTCAAAAACCCCAATCCCCTCAAAAACCCTAGCCGCCGCCTGTGGGAAAATTGAGCCCGGCATTTTCTCTGTCTCCCTTCCCCCCTTTGCTCTCTCTCCCCTCTTTTCTCTTCCCTACCGGCGCCCACGAGGGCCACGCCATACTCGCCGGCGGCCACCCGCACCACACCGCCACCTCTCCTCCTTCTCCACACCCGGCCACCGCTTCTCCTGTCTCCACCACGCAGTCCACATCCCCGCCGCCTCTCCCTGCGCCGCCGCACCTCTCCGCTCTCCCTCCATCGCGCCTCCTCCTTTGCGCCGCCGCATCCCCCCTACTGCTTCTCCTCTACTCCGCCGGTCACGGCCACATCTCCCCCTAATCTTCTCCACCAAGCATCGCCTTCTCCTCTTGGCTACCGCCGCCCTGCATCTTCCCCACATCCGGCCGTCTCCACTTCGGCGACCGCCCCCTCTATTCCCTCGCCACCGCGCCACCTCTCTCTACTCCGGCCAACCAAAGCTCCCCATCCCGACCACCTTCCTCCACCGCCGCTCCACCGTCGCGCCTCCCTTCACCGCGCCACCGCCACCACAGCACCCCTTCTACTCTCCCCAAATCATTCCCCCGCGCCACCGTCTACTCCCGTCTTCGCCACCCCTCTTCTCCGGCCGCCCCTCCAGCGCCTTCTCCGGCCATCCTTTTCTCCCTCCTCAACCACTCCTGCGCCGCCGCCTAGTTCCCTACAGCACCACGCCGCCGCACCCTTTCTTCTCCACCGACGGCGCCGGCGAGGGCTGCATCGACTTCTCCACCGCCGCCACCTTCACCGCCATCCTCTGCTCTCCCTCCGCACCCGACCTCAGCTTCCTCTACACCAACGGCGACGACTTCATCTACTCCACGGCCTCTTCTTCTACGTCCCCGACGCTGCTCATCTGCTGCTGGTTCTACAACTCCTACGGCTTCATTAACATCTCAGTTGATTCCTTCTCCTGAATCTTCTGTTCTCAGTTACTAATACTGATACTATATGCCTGTTCATTACTGCTCCGTGAACTATGAATGTTTGGATGTGGATGTGAATTGTTCTATACTGTGTCTCGTTATTGCAATGTGAATGTTCTGATCTGTGGTGTGTATTTGTGATCAGTGCAAGTGTAGGCTATGTCCTGTGTTTAGTGTGGTTGCCATTGTTAATTAGGATCTGTGTTAGTTTCTGTGGATCTCCTTGTGTTTGTGTTGTGCGATTTAGCGAGTCGGCGACCGTCTCCCTTTCCTGTGTTGTCTCGACTCTCTCTTTGCTTCTAGATCCTCACTTGTGCTTCTCGACCTCCCTCCTTTCTTCTATCTCGCGGTCGGTCGGTAGTTAAGTCGTGCGAGTGTTAGTCGTAGTCATTGGTTTGCCCTTCCGTCGTCGTCTAGTTAGCCGTCGACCGTTTTCTCCCTCGTTCTCTCTCGACTCCCTCCGTGCTTCTAGACTCCCCTAGTGCTTCTCGACTTCCTTCTGCTGTCTCGCGGTCGGTAGTTAGTTATATCGTCGATCGGTAGTCGTTGTTGTTCGTGTGTCGTTTGTGTCGTAGTCGTGTTGTTCGTTCGGTCGTACGACGTCCATTCGTACGGTCGTTCGTCCCGTCGTTGTTTAGTTCGTTCGTTTGTTTAGTCGTTCGTCATTTTGTCCTTGTGAGTTAGAGTTCATTCATTTGATTGCTTCAGTAGTCGTTGCAGTTTAGATTCTCCCCCGTTTCGATTGACCTAGCTTTAGTTGAGCACCGGTAGCCTCAGTCTAGTCCCTGTGGAGAACACGACACTCGCTGCTATTTCAGTTGCAACCCGTGCACTTGCGGGTGTGCTATTTTCGCATGATCAAGCAGCTGGTGCCTGGTCGAGGTAGGCGCGTGCGCGCGCTCCGTCCCCTTCCCTTCACACGGGTGGCAGCGGAGCTGGCGCCTAGTCGAGGCAGGCGCGCGCGCGCTCCGTCCCCTTACCTTCGAACGGGTGGCAGCGGAGCTGGCGCCTGGTCAAGGCAGGCGCGCGCGCTCCGTCCTCTTCCCTTCGAACGGGTGGCAGCGGAGCTGGCGCCTGGTCGAGGCAGGTGCGCGCGCGCGCTCTGTCTCCTTCCCTTCGCACGGGTGGCAGCGGAGCTTGCGCCTGGTTGAGGCAGGTGCGCGCGCGCTCCGTTTCCTTCCCTTCGCACGGGTGGCAGCGGAGCTGGCGCCTGGTCGAGGCAGGCGCGCGCGCGCTCTGTCCTCTTTTCTTTGCACGGGTGGCAGCGGAGCTGGCGCCTGGTCGTGGCAGGCGCGCGCCCGCTCCGTCCCCTTTCCTTCGCACGGGTGGCAGCGGAGCTGGCGCCTGGTCGAGGCAGGCGCGCGTGCGCGCTTTGTCCCCTTCCCTTCGAACGGGTGGCAGCGGAGCTAGCGCCTGGTCGAGCCAGGCGCGCGCGCTCCGTCTCCTACCCTTCGAACGGGTGGCAGCGGAGCTGGCGCTTGGTCAAGGCAGGCGCGCGCGCTCCGTCCCCTTCCCTTCGAACGGGTGGCAGCGGAGCTGGCGCCTGGTCAAGGCAGGCGCGCGCGCTCCATCCCCTTCCCTTCGCACGGGTGGCATCGGAGCTGGCGCCTGGTCCAGGCAGGCGCGCGCGCGCTTCGTCCCCTCCCCTTCGAACGGGTGGCAGCGGAGCTGGCGCCTGGTCGTGGCAGGCGCGCACGCTCTGTCCCCTTCCCTTCGAATGGGTGGCAGCGGAGCTGGCGCCTGGTCGTGGCAGGCGCGCGCGCGCTCCGTCCCCTACCGTTCGAACGGGTGGCAGCGGAGCTGACGCCTGGTCGAGGCAGGCGTGCGCACGCTCCGTCCCCTACCCTTCGAACGGGTGGCAGCGGAGCTGGCGGCTGGTCAAGGTAGGCGCGCGCGCGCTCCGTCCCCTTCCCTTCGCACGAGCGGTTGCGTGATCGCGGCTGCTCGCCTCTTCCCTAGGGAAGGGGGACACGAGGTGGGCGAGGAATGCCGCGCCATTCGGCGTTTAGCCATATTCCGCCACCCCGTCACTGCCGACTGTCCTGCTATGCTTCGAAGCTGTTGTGATCCCGCGGTGTGGTCTCGCGCTTTTAATGGTGGTTGGAATCGTGCCGACACCTGACCTGTCAGAGGGCAGGCTGTCGCGTCATGCATCCTGCCTGCTCGTGGGTGGGGCACGCGGCGGAACGTATTCCTGCCACAGGCTTCGACCCCTCGGCCAAGGCTGTGACCCGCTATCTGGCCCTTGCGTGAAGGGGCCATCTTCCGGGTGCGGTCCTGGCCCGAGCACCGGAAGCTACCCTACTGCGTGCGTAGGTCGGGCCAAAGACCGGGGGTATTCATGCTGGGGCGGAGGCTCCGTCTTAGAGACGCGCGCCGGGTCGTGTGCCCCAGCTATTTTTGTGCGGGAGTTGCCACGCGGCGGGAGGCTACTGGGGCATCATGCCCTGACGGTCCTTCACTGCTGTGGCCGCGTCTGGCGCGTACCGTCATGATGCTTCGTCCTTGGTTATGGGGAATTGTGCGGGACGAACCTCTGTATGACTGCGGTCGCGTTCGGCACGCGGACCGTCGCGACGCTTCGGCTGCCGCCTTTGGGGCGAGGTGGCTTGAAATAGCCCCCGTAACCGCGCCGCCGCAGTTCTACACCCCTTTCTCGCTTGCATCGCCTTCTATACTCCCGTGGTATTCTCACCGCTGTATTCTTCCTTCTGTGAGAAGCGATGGCATCCGGTGACAAGCGTGGCCAGGCGGCTGGTGCTTGCGGCATTCACCGGCGGTCTTCACCGCTAGAGGTAAAATACTCGCTCAGTGAACGGGACCCGGCGGCGGAGAAGTGGTGGCTGGCGGCGGAGAAGGGAGGCTCGTTTTCCGGTGAGTTGGGCCCCTCGCTTGTGACCGAGACGACCATCCAAGCGCTGCTGCGCGTGGGGAAGTTGTCCGAGCGCCAGGCGGTACGATTGCCCGCCATCGACGAGACAGAACCGCGCCCCGAGGAGTCGGAGGCACTTGTGTTCGTCGCCTTTTTTGACGCGGGGCTCCGCATCTTGGCGACGGCGATCGTGGGCGACGTGTTGCAGACCTTCGGGCCGGAGCTGGCACAACTGACTCCGAACGCCGTGGCCCAGCTCGCCGTGTACAGCTGGGCCTTGCGCTCGGGAGCGTGCTGGCCCAGTGCTTCGTTGTTTGCCTACCTGCACGAGGCCTGGTGCCAGCCCAAGGAGCGGAAGGACGGGACGCTGTCGAACATCGGCAGCGTCACCTTTATTCTTCGGCCGTCTTGCAGCAAGCTCTTCCCTGCGAATTCCACTCGTGGGAAGTGGGAGTCCCACTGGATGAAACGGTGGTTATACCACCGTGTGGCGAGCGGGAGCGGCCTCGAATGCACGGGCCGGCCGATCGCGTTTAAGACCACGCCCGGACGGACGCTTGACGACGAGGACAGGCGGAGGGCCCGACGGCTCACAGGCGTGGCCGCCCCCTTTGACATGCGCGACCTCGCCGAAGAGTATGCGATGTACGGCGTGGCGCCGCTTGCCCGTGACTGGCGCCTCGCCGCCGAGAAGCATCGAGATGATAATATTCTGCCGTGAGTCTGCTCACTGCCGGCACCCGTCGGTCCTCGTAAGCCTCGACCGTATCCCCCCTCTGTTCACGCGGAGTGCGTTAAGTGTTAATCTTGTGTCCTGCTTTGCTGTAGAGATTCGCTTGGAGGACGCGGAGCGGGTCGCGCGCATATTCCTCGGGCCGTATACCGGCAGGCAGCACGAGCAGCGCGCGTCTGCTACTGCTGAGGCGGGGCTGGGGCAGATAAACTGCGTGTGCGAGGCCTTGGGCCTTGTTGTGCCGGACCGTGCTGATCCGCCCTCGCAACACCAAGACGACGGCGCAACGAGGACGAAAGCGCCGTCTCGCAAGAGGGCCCGAGGCGGAGCGTCTGCCGTGCTTGGTATAGCAGCTGCCACTGCTGCTGCTAGTGTTCCCGATGGCGCGGCAGACGCGGTGTCGGATTCGGCGAGGTACGCCGACTCGGGCTTGGATGGCGCAGACGCCAGGGGCGAAGGGTCTTCGGAGGATGCCCTGGACGGCGGGCTCGCCACGGGCAGCCGGAGAGGGGAAGTCTCGTCGCCCGCGGTGGTCGTCTGGACAGGACCCATGCTAAGCGGCGGTGCTAAGGTGGAGCCTTCGGCCGTTGCCGCTATGATGCCGGAGACGCCCTCCGCGGGGGCGCACGGAGCTGGGTCTTCGCCGACAGCCGCGGTCGAAGCCGAGGTGTCTTCCGCAAAGGTTGCCACGGTGGAGTCTTCGCCCACGGGTGTTGTAGCCGTGGGGCCTCTCCGGCAGCGGCTACCGAGGTGGTGTCGTCGCCCCTTGCTCCGGCTAAGCGGCCGTGTCTCCGGCCGGAGCTTCACCGGACGTCGAGGGGATTCACCGTGGCGACGGGCATTGGGAGCTTGTGGGACTCTGATGCGTATGCCGAAGTCCCTGTGGCACGCGCCCCCTCCGCCCCTCAGGCCACGCCGTCCGCCGTGCAGGAACGGTCAGCGCCGACCCCGAACATAGAGGCTTCTGTTCCTTGTGGGACCACGCCCTCCGCGGGGACTTGCGCCACCGCTACCCCGCCTGGGACTAGGAGGGCGGGCCCCCGAAGCCCTCCTTCCGCTACTGAAGGTAAGGTGGCTTAGTTTGCCCTGGTGTATTCTTCGTTGTGCCTTGCGGTGCTCACCTGCATCCCTGCCTGCAGCGTCGCTTATTCCGGAGGAGGAGCCATTGGCGGAACATGGGGGTCCTCGCGCCGGCGGGGCGGCCACCGTGCGCCCGAGCCCAGCGGACTTCGTGCCTCTGCCGGAGACGCTGAGGGCGTGGCGCGGGATTGTGGATGACGCGGCTGCCAGCGTCGGCCAGCAAGCGCTGCAGACCTACGGGGTGGGGCGTCTCGGGGACGCCTTAGAGGTGTCGGGGGTGAGGGTAAGCACTTATATGACAACGCCTGGCCATGCTGAGCTTGCTAAGCCTTTCTGTTCTGCAGACACTTGTGCTGGGGCAGGCCTTGCAAGCGGCTATGTTCGTGCCCAAAGGGCGCTTGAGGATAGGCTGCGGGTCGCCGAGGAGGAGCTACGCGAAGCCTCGGGCACCCGCTCTACCCAGGATGCCCGCATCCGCCAGCTGGAAGCGGAGTGCGCTGAGGTGAAGGCGCACGCCGAGGAACTTGCCGTGTCGGCGCGGGAGTCGGCCGCGGAGGCGGCGCAGCAGGGGTTTGCGGCGGAGCGGGATGACCTTCTGCAACAGGTCACCTCGCTGGAGAAGGAAAAAGGTGAGCTTGCCTTAACTCTAGCGGAGCATGACCGGACGCTTGGCGAAGCTTCGGCCATTGCATGGGATGCCATGCAAGCACTGGAAAGCCATCTCCAAGGGCTTGTGGCTAAAGTGTCGGACCGCGCCTTTGGCCCGGAGGAGCTGTCTCGGACCCTTCGCTGGATCGGAGATGCCGCCAACATTGCGCGCGGCGCCACGACGACCTTCGGCAACCACTGTGATTACGCGGCGTCGTGCATGGTGTGCGCGCTCCTACGGCACCGCGGTTGCACGCACGTCGCCGAGCTGGAGGAACCCCAGCTGGAGATGCCCGGCGGAGCCGTAGTAATGTCCGGTGCCGTTCGCGCCGTTCGTTGTGCCGTCAAGTACTTCCATGAGCTGGTCTGGGATTACGTCGGGGAGGCCGCTGCTCGGGTCGAGCTTCGGAAGTCACTTTACGGGGAGGGGAGCCTCGGCCAATTTCTGGACGAGGTCCCGCGGCGCGACGAGGGTGGCGCTGAGGCCTCCGAAGGCGCCGGAAACTCGTAGGTGTGACGCCGAGGTGGCCAGGTGTAGGCGTGCGTTGTAATGTCCCCCGCTTTTCTTGTGAATGAAGTACGCATTTGCTTTACAAATTCTGACTATTTCACCTGTGTCCCGGGTAGCTTCCTTGCTGGGGCCGACTACTTGCGTCCGACCTTGCGACCCGGCGGCGCCTTCGACGCTGGCGAAGGGCCGAGGAGTCGCTGAACTTTTGGGCGGGCCGATCTTCTTCTGGCAAAGCCCCGGCCTTAGCGCGTGCTAAGGACGGGCCTGCCGAATAATTGCTTAGAGTGGCAGAGATGTTGGCGGGCCTCTGTATTTGTAAGATTTTGCCAATATATAGACCCCCTGGCGATTAGGAGATGCGCTGCATGCTATGTTTTGGGTGGTCATGTTGTGCGGGGACGAGATCCCCACGTTCGAAGTGCCGCGGACAGTGCGCTCGCGGGGCTCACGTGTTGATTACTCCATAGAGTTAGCGCGTGCGGAGGCAGTCGTTGACGTTGCGACCTGTTTAAAGTCCGTAGACTAGCGCGTGCGGAGGCGGACCTCCGCACTACGACTTGTTTAGAGTCCGTAGACTGGCGCGTGCGGAGGCGGACCTCTGCACTACGACTTATTTAGAGTCCGTAGACTGGCGCGTGCGGAGGCGGACCTCCGCACTACGACTTGTTTAAAGTCCGTAGACTAGCGCGTGCGGAGGCGAGCCTCCGCACTACGACTTGTTTAGAGTCCGTAGACTGGCGCGTGCGGAGGCGGACCTCCGCACTACGACTTGTTTAAAGTCCGTAGACTGGCGCGTGCGGAGGCACGCTCCGGCCCCCTACCTTCCAAAGTGGGGGTAGCCTCTGGTGTACCACGTAGCCCGCGTGTGCGCCCTCGCTAGGGCCAGCCTCTGGCGCGCTTCGCCGCTACTTCTTGAAGCTCTCGAAATTGGGTTTCCATAGCGCGCCTTGCGTACATTTCCCGTGGTGCGCAAAGACGAGCCTGGACGCTCTGAGGGGGTGCGCGGTTGACAGCTGCGCAAGGTTCGCACCGCGTCTGCATTTTGCCGAGCGCGCAGGTACAGCATCCGTGTCTTATTTGTGCTCCGGGGAGTATGCGCAAGGATGACGTCCCTGACATGCGCGGAATTCGCGTCTTGTTTATACTCCGTAGAGTGCGCAGGGAGAGCATCCGTGTCTTATTTATACTCCGTAGAGTGCGCAGGGAGAGCATCCGCGTCTTATTTATACTCCGGGGAGTATGCGCAAGGACGACGTCCCTGACATGCACGGAATTCGTGTCTTGTTTATACTCCGTAGAGTGCGCAGGGAGAACATCCGCGTCTTATTTATACTCCGTAGAGTGCGTGCGGAGGCGTCCCCCCACATGTCTTTGTTTATACTCATGCCCGTGTCTTTGACAGAGAGTGCACACGTGAACGTGCGTCTTCGGTTTATACTCATACCCGTGTCTTTGACAGAGAGTGCACACGCGAACGTGTGTCTTCGTTTATACTCATACCCGTGTCTTCGACGGGGAGTGCACACGCGAACGTGCGTCTTCGGTTTATACTCATACCCGTGTCTTTGACGGAGAGTGCACACGCGAACGTGCGTCTTTGATTTATACTCATACCCGTGTCTTTGACAGAGAGTGCACACGCGAACGTGCGTCTTTGGTTTATACTCATACCCGCGTCTTTGACGGAGAGTGCACACGGGAACGTGCATCTTTGGTTTATACTCATACCCGTACCCCTGGCTACGGAGAGTGCACACACGAACGTGCGTCTTTGGTTTATACTCCGGGAGCACGCGCGTAGGCGAAGCCTCCGCGCGTTCTCACCGCGTATTTTTGCACAATGATAAGAGGTTGGCGACAAACGGAACTCTATTACATTCCCGTTTGCGCGGGTGAGCGATTACATAAGGCGGAGGTACTAACCACTTGCCTTTGGCGCGGCCGGAGCCTCTAGTAGTTGCACTATCTGTTGGGCTTGCCGAGCCGTCCCCGGATGACGCCGTGGGTCTCCGCACTGCGATGCCGATTCTAAGCATGCCGTTCAGCGTCGCGATGGGGATGTCTGGTGCCGTACTCGATGCGCCGGGCCATATCCTGGTTGCCACGGACGGTAATGATGGCCCGCGGCCTCGGGAGCTTCATGCATAAATAGCCGTGATGTGGCACCGCTCCGAAGGAGTTGAGGATTGGGCGCCCCAGTATGGCATTGTAAGGGTATAGGAGATCGACGACATCGAATGTGGCATCTTCGACCCTTTCATTGTCGTCCTGGCCGAAGGGGAAAGCGCCCGTAGAGGTTGTCCTCCGAAGCCTTGCAGCGGAATTCCCGATGGGCCGAGGTGGCTTCGGGGCATCCCCATCTGGTCGAACGCCGCCGCGAACAGGATGTTCGCGGAGCTACCGCGGTCAACTAGGGCACGCCCCACGTCGCATCCCGCTATAACGACCCGGACGACCAGGGGGTCCTGGTGAGGAAGTTCCACGCCTTGGGCATCGGCGGGTGTGAACGTGACCTCGTGCTGTGCCCAGTCCGGCGGTGCCTGCGCTGGGTACGCCACTACGTGGTGTAGCCTCCGGACGTAGGCCTTCCGCTGCCGTGCCGAGGCGAACTCCAGCGAGGAGCCTCCGGAGATGACATTGATAACCCTGTGGTGGGCTGCCTCCAGAGCCTGCAGCTGCAGGAGGCCCTCCCGAGGTTGCTGCACATGGGCCTGAATTCGCAGAGGGCCCTCATGGGGCTGCGTCCCTTGTGCCTGGATGTGCATGGGGGCTTCGTATGGGTGCTGGACGTGGGCCACCATACGCGGGCGTGCCTCCGGGTTCCTATCCCCGGCGACGCTTTGGCGGAGCGCCGCGATGGAGGTGCAAACGCGCGTGTCGTGGGTGCCGCGACCGTAGACTTCGCACCACAGCCCGTGGTGCTGGTCCTCGTAATCTCCACAGCCTTTATCCTCGCGGCCCCGGCCACGGCTGCGTCCCCGGCCTCGACGCCCCCGACCGCCACGTCCAGCGGAAGCGTTTTCTTCAGAGCCGCCTTCAATGTCGAAGACATACTGGCCTCGCCGCGACTTCTGCTGGCCGCGCTTGGGCCCATCGGACGGCTCCTTGTGCGGGGTATCCTTGCGCTCGGGCGCGTCCTTGGACGACTCCTGCTTGCGTTTTCCCCTCGAAGAACCGTCCTTCGGCGGATCTTCGGTTTTCGCCGAGCCACCAGCCTGGTTGGTGTCGGAGTCGTCACCTTGTCTTCGCCGTGCGTCCTCTTCCGCCCTGGCGTATTCCTCCATTTTGTCGAATACCTTCGTCACTGTCTTGATTGGCTTCCGTGCGTTGTACTCGGCCATCGGGCCCGGGCGAAGACCCTATATGGCTGCATTGACAACGGTGGTTTCGTTAACGTCTTTGACTTGACAGCGTATCTTCGCGAAGCGTTTGAAGTAGTCCCGGAGCTTCTCCGAGGGTTTCTGCTTTACGGTGAAGAGCTGGTCCGCGTCGACCCGCTCAACATAATTTCCTTGAAAGTTGTTGTGAAGGCGGTCACGGATTTGCTCCCACGCGTAGATGGAGTTTGGTTCTATGGTGAAAAACAAGGAAAGCGCCACGCCTTGCAACGCGAGGGGGAGTCCCTTCGCCTTTGTGGTATCGTCTCCACCCACGGCCTCGATTGCGGTTTTGTACACGCGCACGAACTCGCGGGGGTTCGTATCGCCTTTGTATGGTTCGATGACACTGGGGAATTTGAAGTCTTCGGGCCACGCTGCCTGCTGTAGTCCTGCCGAAAGCGGGGACTCTGGATTGACGCGTCGTAGCGGCACGCGGCTGGATGTGGGGGCGTCGCAGCTATCTGCCCTTTCCGGTGCGGGCTCTGGCATGACCACTGGCGTGGCCTGCTGGCTCTGAGCCTCTTGCATGTCTCGGACAGCCCCGCGAAGATCCCCTAGCTCTCGCTGGAACGCGTTGAGGGCCGCCAGTAGGGCGCTTTCCACCGCTGGTGCGGGTGGGGCCGCCGGCGCGCCCAGCGGACGGGTCGGCATGGGTACGATCGCCTCACGAGCTCCCGAGCTGTTGGTCGCTCCGTTGTGGCTATCTCCAACTGCCCGGTCCGCGCTACTGGCGAGCGTTGCGGCGAGGGTGGCGGGGTTGGTCGCTGTCGCGTCGGCGGGGTTGGTCGTTGTAGCGGCAGTGGCGGGGTTAGTCGTCACGGCGGCGGTGGCGGGGTTGGTTGTCGTAGCGGCGGTGGCGGGGTCGGTCGTCGCAGCGCCAGTGGCGGGGTCGGTCGTCGCGGTGCGAGTGGCGGGGTTGGTCGTCGCGGTGCGAGTGGCGGGGTCGGTCGTCGCGGTGCTAGCGTCGACGTCCGCGACCACCGCGCCCGCGCCAGCCGATGCCGAAGCCCTGGTACCCACGCGATGCTCCGACCCAGCCGCCTTCTTTCCCTTCGCCGCCGTCGACGAAGCTTTTTTCGGTGCCATCCTTCTTCGGATTTCAAGCTTCTCCTATCCTCCCCACGGACGGCGCCAACTGTTGTGGTTACAGACCAAACAGAGAGAGATGTGGTAGTGGAGAGTTGGGAGAATGTGAGGACCTCTGGCCTCCCCCTAGCCTTCCCTGGTATATATATTCATATGGGCTGTGCTTTTACAATTGTGTCCTTACATCGGTACCTCCCTGTTAGGGGCATTTAAGCCATTACACATGTCCCATTTTGGGCCCTATATCCTTCTAACAGGCTTGCTGGGTTTAGGTGGGAGCCACCCCTACAACAGTTTTCATCTTGGAGTAAAGATCATTCAAAGTGGGTGTTTCCATGTTAACAGAATGATTAATGGTAGTGACTAACACATTCCAAACAGACATATCCAAAACATTTAAAATTTGACGAGCATTGTTAGCATCAGAATATGTGACATCAACAGATTACAAATCACTA
The DNA here is from genome assembly GCA_017311315.1 of Dendrocalamus latiflorus. Lineage (NCBI taxonomy): Eukaryota > Viridiplantae > Streptophyta > Magnoliopsida > Poales > Poaceae > Dendrocalamus > Dendrocalamus latiflorus. The sequence goes on along the minus strand of CM029644.1, from coordinate 12,770,438 downwards.
ACAATTTTATTGAAGCGATCAAAAAGAACATCTACTGATTCTCCAGGTTTCATCTCAAATTTAGAATACTCCTTTTTGAATTGATTCTGACGCACACCTTTAACAGATTTAGATCCTTCATGATAATCAGCTAGAGTGGTCCAAATTTTATTTACAGATTTAAGGTAAGAAATTCTGACAAACTCGTTTCTACTTAAAACTTGCAACAATATATTTCTAGCTTTAGCATTAGCTTCAACATCAGAGAAATTTTCAGTTGTAACAACATCATGCACTTTATATGTATTTGCAATTTTTTACCAAATAGAATTACCTTGTGCTTGAAGAAAAACCTCCATGCGCGTCTTCCAATAAAGATAATCTGATCCATCAAAAATGGTGGCTTACCTGAAAACCAATCCCGATCTGACGCCATTGGAACCTGCTCTGATACCACTGGTAGAATCGTCGATGGCAATCAGAAGGGGGTGAAGGATTATAGCGCACAGTGGAAACTTTTTTTCAAATTTTCTGCCTTTTAATTGTCTAATATGCAAAAAACAGAAATAACAAAAAAAGATTTTTTTTCTGATTTTATTGTAGCAATTACCGTAGTGTACTGTATGAGTAACTGTAGCAGTTACTACAGCAATCTACTGTAGCGGAAAAAAAATCCCGATCGCTATCTGATTCCGAGCGATAGTGTAGCACATTTTTCATTCAATCTAGTAATCAATTTTTAATCAAAACTGATTCATGTATGTAAGCAAGAAAAATACGTAGACATAGATCAATGCATGTAGAATTCATAGGAATCAGAAAACCAGGAAAAAGGATAATATACACGAATTAAAAAACTCACAAACTTTTATTCAAAAACACGTATACTGTTCATCCATCATGTATCAGTGCCATCTTCTTTTTCTGTGTTCGCACTCACGTCCCGGCCGCCGTGTCCTGCGCCACTGTTTTCGCTCGGTTCACGCCTCCGCTCTGCCTTTTTCATGCTTCTTTGCTTCGCTCGCGGACGAACAATCTAGAGAAAGAACGCACCGTCGGGATTTATTGTCCGAATAGATCTAAACTTTATTTCTGAATCATGGTGGCTACAAAATGCCCTTCCTGGCACCCCTAAACCCTAGCACGAAATCAGTCCCACCAAAAGCCACATGGTTAGCCATAACCCCATCTCTATTTATAGTCTAGGGCCCAAAATATGGGCTGAACCTAAGCCCACGAGTTCTAATCCAATTCCAACAGCAAAGGGACCCGAAACCCTTCCTAACACATGTTTTCCAAAATTCTAACTTTTCTAACGCGTCACGTGTCAAAGCCTCCAGGATCGCACCTCCTGTAGCTTCTCCATGCATCATCCACCACATGTCGTAGCCTTCGGACCGCACCACCTTAGCTCCAACACGTATCATCCATCTCTGATCTCCATGCGCCCCAAGCATGAGCCTGACCATCTCGTGACTTCCTTGACTGTCTGACCCTTGGATCTCCCTATCCTAGTCCCGGTCCACCTCGTCACCGACCATGATCACCCTGCACATGCAAAGACCAAAGAACATTTTTCGGCACAAGTTTGTTAAAACTTGACCAACATCAATCCGTACACACGCAACACAACTCGTATAACAATGCTAAACAAAATCACTAATTATTTATCATAACAAATTAACCATTATCAATTATTCATCACTAAAATATCTTAAACCTAACCACCTGGTCTAATAGAGAGAGAGAGAGGAGAGGAGGGGGTGTAAGTGAGGCGGGCTTGTCCACTAAATTGTTAGCCCACCTACAAAAATAGCCCACTTACAGGCCAACAAAAACCCTCTAAGCCATTTGTATTTGGATGCAGGACGACCCGCATAGCTGTTGGGTTGCACTGCGCCGCATTGCCCATTTCGCCCGGGTCGTCGACTCTGAACCCCACTCGCACCTCATGTCCTCGCATTACTACGAAAGGCTAATACTAAACACCTCATCACAGACGATTAACTAAAACCATCAGTATTAAATACAATAACAGAATGTTTTGGTTTAGAGACTGTCTGTGTTGCTGCCAGTGCTAAAACTCATCTATGAAGAGGTAATATCACAGATGGTTCATGGTGAACACCGTCTGTGATATTATGAAATATCATAAATAGTTTTTTATTTAAATCATCTGTTATACTTCACAGACGATTTGTATTAAAAACTATCTGTGATAAGTAAGTCATCATAGATTATTTAAAACCACACCCTGAGTCATTATCAATCGTGCCAAGAACACGGTTGACCTGATCACGAAAATCAATTCCTACAAGCAATTGAGAACAAGCAAGAACAAGGATAAAGAGCAATTTGAAAACTTTAGATATAAAACTCGCACAATGAGAGTTGAGATTCTGTAACATGAATTTGTTGGTCTACTTGACACAAGAGATAACATGGAGTTTTATAACAGCCCAGCTGTTTATTTCAATTTCTGAGTTAAACAATTATTAAATTAAATTAATTTAGTTTAAAATAAAAATAAGTATTTTGGTTGCCCAAGTTTTGAATTTGAATTACCCTGATTTTCTGCTTTTAAAAAGGCTGGATTTGAAAATTAATTTAAGTAAAAACATAAAAATATTATTAAATAAAAGGATATTTTGATTTTCTATAAAATCCTATTTCAAATTAATTATTTTATTTATCTGGTTTTCCTAGAGTTTAAAATCTATTTTTAAATTAAAAAGTATTTTAAGTATGATAGTATTATACCAAATTAAGTTGGAAATATTTTATCTAAGTCCAAAATGGATCCAAGGATTTCTGTGAATTGTTTGAAATTTTTGGGCTTTATTTGCTACTTTCTAGGCCATTATTTATTTTTTTGGGCTTTTCTGAAAATCAAAATCAAAAATAAAATTCAAATCCTCCCGCCCTCTCTCTTGGGCCGACGCATGGACGGCCCAGATTGAGCCACACCGCCACTCTGCCCATCTCCCCTATTTGCCGCCTCTCTCTCTCCTCTCGGCCGCCCGATTTCCTCCCAGGCCACGTGGCTGCAATCCCCGCCGCCCGCTCCCTCCTCTCTCTTCTCTCTCTCTCTGCGCCTAGGCCCCGCCTATCAGTCCTCCTTCTTCCCCTTTCCTTTCTTCTTCCCGCACCCTTCTTCCTCCTCCCGCACCGCCGCGCCATCACCGCCGCCACCTCGCTTGCCTGGATATCCTCCCTTCTCCCTCTCTCATCTCCCCCGAGTGACCAGTGCTAACCTCCGACATCCCCGCACCATTCCCGCGCCCGCTCCTCCCTAATCCCGCTGCAATCTCCGCCATCTCCGGCGAGAAATTCCCGCGCCCGTGCTCCCCCTCTGCCCCTATAAAAGGCCCCCGTGTACCTCTTCCCCTCGCACTGCCTCCCTTCGCCCTCGCTTCCCTCTCTTGGGCTCTACTCCACCCCCATGCCGCGACCTCTCTCTCTCCGAGCTCCGCCGCCAACTCCGGCGAGCTCCCGTCGCCGCTCTGGCCGCCCTCGAGCTTTGCCGACCTCGTCCTCGACTTCGTCGTGTCGCCCCTGACCTCACTCACCCCTCAGCCATGCCCCAGTCCCACCGGAGCATCGCCGCACCAAAGACCCCAGCGTGCCATCGCTTCACCTCACCGCCGGCCGTCATCGCTGGTAGCCGAGCATCGCCGTAGGTGAGAGAATGCTCCCTATGCCTTCCTCTCCATTTTGTGCGCCTTGGCAGCCGCCGCCAAGCGCCGGAGCGCCAGCGAGCCTTGGGCTCAGCATGCCACCGCTGGCCAATGGGCCACGTCAGCTCTTGGTTTGACGTGGTAGCCCACGTGGTGCCACGCGGGCGCCATGCAAGGCGCCGGCCACCACGCCAGTCGTGTGCCACCTCAGCGTTCCTTCGTTCTGTGGACCTGGTCCATGATAGACCGGGTCCACATGTTAGCCTCTGTCTGAAGAATCCACCCTACGGCTGACGTCAGCGTGACGTCGTAAACCCGAATTTCCTACAGAAAAATAATTCGACCAAAAAGAAAATCCCAGAGCTGACATCATAAATCTGATTTCTAGTAGAAAAATAATTCCAAAAAAATCTAGTTTATTCTTTTTCTCTCTTTTCAAACTTCTGAGAGCCCGTTCTCCTTTGTCCTAGCTCCAATTGAGTCCATTCAAATTCCTAAATTCATCAAAAATTTCAATCTATCTATTTCTATCCTAATTTTAATTATTTGAAGTTTATTCGGATTTTATTGAGTTTACTTAGGTAATTTTCATGTGTAGATTGCGGCGATTTGGAAGAATTCTTCGACAACATCTCGCGCCAGATTACAGAGCAAGGCAAGTCACACTCCTTGAACATGTTGATCCTAGATTACAAAATAAAATTATGTTGTTTTAAATTATATCGCAGCTTAATTTTATTCAACGTATTTCAATTCAGTTTTAAATTTAGTTAATGCCTATTTGTTATCACCTCCACTGACATTGAATTTCCCCGATACCTTGTCATGCTAGAATAAAACTCTAGTTAGTACACTAGTGTGGACTAGATAATTTTATATCAAATGCTTAGACCTGCTTAGACATAATCTTTGTTTTGGGATAACCATTTGCACACAAAATGATAAGTCAAGAAAGATTATGAAATATTTTGAAATAAAAATATAAAATCTAGTTTAGACTTAGGCTAATGGTTTGGTGGTGGGTGCAGGCATGCATTGTTGTTTGGTGATACAGTGTTGATTGTCAGGCACAGGGGGTATGTGGTTTGAGCCTAAGTCAAATTAACGACCGATCTATGAGCTACTGTTGCAAGGCCCTATCGTACTACCACAAGTTGGTATGGGACAGTCCTGGCTGATTAATTTGCGGGTCCCAACCTGAGTCTCGTCGTAGGTTAAAACTGAGCATAGCGTAGGCCATGAGAAGTCTCACTCAACTCAATAGGGGGTCCCGGCCTAGTGAATTCCTTACTGGGGTGAAACCTTAATGTTGGCTTGGCCAGGTTGAACGCTTTGCATTATAAAGGACTTGTCATGATCTCTCTGCCGCACACTTAAGGAAGTGTGTTAATCGCGTGGCAACATAAGATGATCTTGTATTGTAGATAAAGCTGTACAACCCCTACAGAGTGTATAATTTATCCTAGATAGCTGTGCCCATGGTCATGGGTCTGCTGAGTAAAGTGTTTCATGGATTAGACTTTATTTTCAAAATGGTTTATAGAAATCTTATGGATGGAGGGAATCCATCAGAGATTGAAAACTTATGGATAGATAGAATTCATGAGAGATAAAAAGCTTATGGATGGATGGAATCCATGAGAGATTGAAAGCATATGGATGGATGGAATCCATATGAGATCTTTTGGAAAAAATGGTCTAGGTGGGATGCCTGTGGTTAGGTTAGTGTGGGGGATGGACCTGTGAGATCTTTTACAATCCGGAATCCTTTGTGATTCCACCGCACTATTCCCTAGATCAGTAGATAGTGCTCACAGATACAGAAATGAATACCAAAATACATATTATGCGGAAGCGTAAATTTAATAGTAGACTTACTCACGGGCCGATTAGGCCAAAATCAATAAAATGCAGCAGCGAAACGAAGCACACAGGTGGGACCCTCGGGACATGACCACAGGCAGCCGACTGGGGGTTCGCGACCTAGCCCTCGACATCTTCATCTTTTTTGCCACCATGACCAGTAGTGTTGCTGAAGCGTAGTGATCTGATTTCCTGATTCTGGATTTGTTGTGAGAGCGAGTGTGAGCACAAAGCACCGTGCTCCTCGAGCCAATACACAAGATGCAAATAAATAGTATGCATGGCTTATCAAAGGAGAGGTTCGGGTTATTTCATTTGCCAAAAATCGCTTTTAGTAGCATTATTATTGTTTAATCATAGAGTTATTGTTACTGCCTAAACATCACATAGCGATTGCCATAATTGACTTAATCCACCGAATATACACTTTCTTTATTGATTGTTGTCTAGGACTCCAAACAGCGAGTGACATTATTTAATTAATCCACCGAATTCACATTTTCGATATTGAGTGATGTCTAAAACTCCAAACAGCGAATATCATCATTTATACAATCCACCGATAAATTTATATTGGGACTTTCTAACAATTCAATCCTTTTGTTATTGATCCAAAACCATAATTTGCTCTTCCAATAATCAACCAAATTTTCAATTATCTATCTCCAACTAATTCACTAGTATACCTCTACCAAGAATATCATTGATCAAGTTTATACTCCAAGAATTGTTATCATACCTCCAAATTCCCAAAAATTCAATTGACTCATCTAATAACCGATAAATTATATTAATCCCAACATTGCAAACATCTCCCAAGACTTTATATTATTTATCAGTGTTGTAATCCAGCAATTACTCTCAAACTCCCTAATTCTCCAAAAATCATTTAAATCATCTATCTAGCATATATATTCATTTTAACTTCACCGATTTATTTCTCCTAGAATCCACACTATCGTTTCCTTATTATGATCGACATGAATCCACCAACATCTTTATGTGTTTACCACATACATCCATTTTCATTTCTTACGACTCTATTTATTTTTCCTAACACTTTATTTTGTGAGAAGTATTATCATTATTTAAAAATATAATACATAGAAATTTCCTAAGACCTAGCAGTTTTGAACAAAAACATAATGTGTAAAAGAATGCAATAATAATAGCGACCCAGATTCCATCCACCATTACATGGTCTCTACACCATATGCTAGACCTTCAGCGTTATAGCCGCTTACATTATCACTGAGACGACACCCAGGGCAACACAAATCATGGTTTTCCACTGCCCTCCACTTTTGCATTTCCGCCCACAAAGTTTTTGAAATAGAACTATATCTAGTTAAGTTTCCATGTCCGCCTTTAACCGTGGGCACGGCTATTCGAATACTTTTGACTCTGCAGAGTTTGCACACTTTACCCACAAGAAACAGTTCACTCGTTGCCCCGCACGATTCCTTAACCGTGCGGTTGAGCAAACCATCACAGTAACCGTTCAAAGTGCCTCGCCCCTTCCATCATCTCACCCTATGGGCCGTTCCCACTTGCGGTGGGTCCCATAAATAGTGCGGGATGTCCCACAGCAGAACCTCACCCTCTGCGGATGTCCCATTCAAGCCTGCCACACAGGCTGCCACTTGCACTACCTCACCTCCTCCACCGATGATGATTTTCAGGGTTCGGTAAATCTACTCGGCCAAGTTGTACTTTATAGACTTGTGGTTGCACTTGTTTTACATGGGAGGTCATGACAAGATTCAGTCCTTAGGGTTATCTGAGCGGTTCTACCACCGCACCCTTGCACCATACCCCCGAACCATCCGCCCAGATAAATAAGCAATTTGAGGTTTTTGGGAATATAAAATAACCGTATCCAACATACACCAGTCATTTCCACCATGACTGCCCAACCAATTTTCCTCAGGATTAAAAGTGATGCTTGGGCGCTCTCGCGCCCATGAGTATCTAAGCAATACTAAGCATGGCATATAAGTACGGACTTATTTTCAAAAGGTTACTATTATAATTTTTGCTAGGGCGACAAGGTTCACAAATTCAAATATTCCAAAGGAGGTGTAATATCAATCAAGTTAAATAATGGGCATATAACTAAAATATCAAATTAAACATGTATTTGCATATAAAATAACAGTGTGCAATTTGATAATTCAAACAAAAGTAATTTGCAGAAAATGTAGGTTCAACATGATCAAAGTATTGACTCGCCTTGCGCGGTTTACTGCGGTCTTGAGCTCACTCGAAGCTGTCTCATGCGATGGTCTTGAGCTTTTGGTCTTTTTCATTCACCTCGATCCTGATCTTGCTTGATCCTTGATTCTTTCGGACTCCAATTTCTAATTACGTGCTAAGCAATTGAATTCAAATAAAGGCAAATAACTCAAAAGATCCAAATAAATCCAACTGAGCTTGATTAATTGTTAGTATGGTTGAAGGAGTGATTTGAGACAAGGTTGATCGGACGCGGAGTATTGTCGGTGTCATAGTGATTGGAGTGAAGTGGGGGATGGTAGGAAAATGTCAAGATAGAGGTCAAAGGATGGGTCACGGTAAAGGTATATTCATGAGATTATTTTATTTACAAATGACCTAGGGATTTTAATAAACATGCCAACCTGAATTTAGTTAAAGATGCCCTTCGGTTTAGGTATCGTAGATATTTCATGTACATTTTAGTTACCTAGTGTTATTATTGTTGTTGTTGTTGTTGCTATTTAAATTTATTTATCTAGGACCGAGCATGCCCTACCAGGTTGTACTTTAATGTCGATATTTGATTAAATCTACGGTTGAGGTTTATTTATTGATGACACGCTAATGATGGCTACTATTTACATAGCTACATTAGGTAAATTACTTTTAATCATCTGACGACTTAAGGGTTACTTTATTATAATTGCCACATATATATACTTTTCTAACATATTATTTCTACTTAAAATATCCTACTAATTAAAAGTTGTTATCAATTTATGTATCTTTAGTTGTGGTTTGGTGCAAATTAAGTTTTAAAGAAGAGATCGCATATATGTACATTAGGTGATGGCCTGGCTGGCTATTTATTGTTATATTTCACTATTGTTCTCAACTAATCCTACAACTAAGATTCAATTTACCAATGGTATGCTAAAGGTTATAATTGCCACATATATATACTTTGGATGTCTTTTTTATTGTTAATTTTAGAACCCTCTTTTATTATTGTCTCCACTTAATATCTAGATTAAGATGAATAATAAAGACATATTAATTATTCATATATAGTAATTAACCAATATTAAATCTTAAACAATTTCATTTACATCCTAATAAGATTTGTTGGCTTCCATGGAATAATTTCATATTTTTCCTTGAATTTTCCTAATTAAAATGGAGTAAAGAAAGCAAAAACAAAAACAAAAGAAAAAGAATGGGAGACGGGGGAGGACAGGAATCGAACCCAGGACCTTGGGGAGCCTCTGTGTCTTAAGCGCACTCGTTAAGACAAATGGGCCGAAGGCCAGTGCTGATTGAGAAAACGCAGAAAATGAGAAGAGCTGTGGCAAGGGGGGCAAAACAGAGCAGGTGGCCGGCGCTTAGTGCGGACATTGCCGCCGGCGAACGGTGGCCGGGGAGGGGGTGGTGAGCCTCAAAACGGGTTGTACTGAGGGCGGGAAAGCTAGGGTGGCGGCGGTTTGGCCGGAGCGGTGGCGAGGCGGGTGGGTGGCTGCGCGGGGCGGCGGGCGTCGAGTGTGGAGAGGGGGCGGCGGCGCCGACATGGGGGAAGGGTGGAATTGAAGTGTGCACGAGTGAGAGGAAGTGGAGGGGAAGCCTACCGTCGAGTGAGTGGAGCCGGAGGGGGATTGAGGTGGGCCGTCGGCGTGTACTGCGGCGGTGCGGAGGAGGTCACCGTGGTGGAGGATTTCGAGCGACGGAGGGCTCTGGCCGACGGCGGGAATAGTGTCAGGGTGCCGAGATGTCGCTCCCATCCTGCCGAATTGACCTGGGACCTACCGGGAAGAGAACAGCGGTGGAACCGGCGGTGGCGGCCAGCGTTGGGGAAGAGGGGCGGCGCGCGAGCTCCGGAGAACGAAAACTCGATTAACTCGGCGAGGAGGTAGATGGAGGGTGTAGGTACGAGGTGATGCGCTCACTTCACGGAATATTTGCCGGGGTTGGCTGGGACGAGATGGCGGCCGGCGGCGCGCACAAAGTCATCTAGAGCGGAGAGCTTGACGGAGGAAGGAGGGGGCAAGGGGATGCGCTGGAGGCTTGGGCCGCCTTTATGGTTGGGGAAAAAGGAACGAGCGGCAACAACTGGCCGGGATTCGCGCGGCGAGGACCGGGCATAAAATGGGTGTGGCAGAGCAGGGAATGGTGATGGCGACAGGGGCAGGTGCGGGGCAACGTGCGGCGCAAGCGGGATGACGGGAGCACAGGAGCAGCGACGTGCGCGAGAGGGGACGGGAGCTATTGGTGCCAGAGGAGGCGGGGCCGGCTGAAGAGCTCGGGCACGGGGTAGAGAAAAAGGAGCTGGCGCAGGGGATGGAGAAGAAGGGAAGAAAGAGGGTGGGCCCGGCCGCAGTGGAAGAAAAGGGGAAGGGGTAAGAGAAGAGAGAACCCGGGGGGCCCAGCGACAGGAGAAAAGGGGAGGAGAGAGGGGGAAGGAGAAAAAGTGAAAAAAGGAAAGTAAAGGCTAGGAAAAATTTTAAAATCTAGATTTATTTAATTTGACTTTCAAATTTTACATTAGGGTTTATCAAATTTTTGGCATCACGCTTAAAATGTGAATCCTAGTGCAATTAATTAAGTGTGAGTTTCTAATATCAGTTGCTATACTTTTGGATATATACATGTGCATTTAACCATACATACATACGTGTGTGTGTGTGTGTATTTCTCAAACTGCATTTTTGTCCATTTAATAACTTAATATTCAAATTAATTCCTCATGGTTGAACTCACCCTTCTTTATTTTTAGGTCATATTCTCCTTCCTTTTTGTACGATGACTGAGTTTTTAATCAAAAATGATTTCTTAGCCCTAATTATTATCATCTATTTCTAATCTTCAATTAAGGCTTTGATTTAGTGAGTTACAGTGAATTTTAGGTTGTTAGGGTTAAACCTCATTTAAATTATCTTGCATTTACTTATTTATTTTTAGTTGCAAGTTTGTGCTCGAGAACTATTTCCAGTTGTTATTTACTTAGCACAAATCTGAAGAAAATCCAAATAAGATTATGGCAAAGATTACAAATGCCAATACGATGCAAATAAAAAATTTTAATTCCCCCCAATTTTTGAACATTCAAAATTTAGGATGTTACAACCTGCACTAACAGTATTACTTTCATTTACAATTACTGTTTTTACTTTTTAAATTCAGCAATTTTTAATCTATTTACTGTATTTATTTAAATGTTGTTTATGCTCAAATAACCCTATATGCCTTCCTTTATTGCCTTTATCAATATGTTGCATTCTTCCATGTGACTTGCGGAGTACAAGTTTGTACTCACCTTGCTATCATCACACAGAGGAAGATGACTTCGACTATGTTGAAGACTTGGACAAGTAGGTTGCATTTTACTATCGTTTGCCTATGGGCATGCTTGTTGGGCTTCTTCCGCTTCGGTGTTTTTCTTCCACTGCTTATGTTAAATTTGGCCTATTGGCCGTGGATATAAACTTTGGCAATCATGCCCATATTTAGTTAATAAATGTCATTATGGTTGATATTTATCTTTGTTGTCCACTGTGTGCACTAACTGATCCTGGACTTGTGCTATTTACACGGAGGATCTCGGATTTTTTGCTCTGGAGTTCGACAAGTTTACACATGGGGCTAAACAGATCTAAACAAAACCTAAAGAGTTCAAAGGGGGTAGTGGTGAATATATGAGTTAAAGAAGAGAGAGGTGTGGCCAAGGGTCATTCTAGGGTTAGACACGCACCCTAAGAAAGTTACAAAGCCCTTGGGCCCAAGTGGAGGTGGCGCAACACCTTTAGACTCGAATTCAGAAATAGTTCTGACTTGTTTTAGTGATTTATTTGCGTACAGAATGAATTTTGAGGTGAGGCTAGAACCATTGGAAAGAGGATGAGATAAGCTTTCCATCAAGTACTCCCCCATCCCAAATGGACTTCATATACAAATTATATGTATATTTGAAATTGGTCCTATCAGGCTGAATTAGCGTTGGATTGTTTTTGTGATTGCGACATAACCAAAAGGTTTCTGAAGTTGAGGCCTTACCCATTGGACGGACCTTGGAATAAGCTTTCCAATAAGTATAATAACACCTGAATCAGGCTCTATTTGTGAAAGTTATAGCCTTTTTATTACAAACCTATTGGGCTATTTCGAACTGATTTCGAATTAAGTTCTGAGTTTATTCTGAGTTTGATTTTAGTTTGGCTTGAGGAAATTGTGATTGGGCTTAGAAACCTCATCCAAAACTTGGGCTTTAAGTTCTTGGACCTCTTTCCTTTCGCTCTGCCACTATATGGGCTTCTCCTTGGCCTTCTTCTTCCTTGTTATTCTTCATTGCTTTGGCCCAGCCTCCCTCTCGGTTTGAAAGTATTCTTTTTGTTAAAACTGAGAATACACAAAGTAATGACATGAGATAGTATTTCATTATCACAAATAACATTGGTAGTAATAGATAGAAATGAATTCACCTTTTATTCAATCTTGGGAGCTATGGTTGTATGCATTTGTGGCATAATCATATCATCCTTCCCTTCTTGACAAAAAACCATTCTCGGTTTTAATAGATATGTAGCCTCACGCATTGCATGATCTTGATCATAAATCTCAGTACATGACAATAGACGCAACGAACTATCATCATGTAATATCACAAGTTCTTTATCAAACAAAGTAAAACCTATTTGAAACGAGCTCACCTGATAATTCAAGTGATGCGTAGGAGCTCCTGTAATTGGAATAACAAGTATAGCAAATATGGTTGTATCCATAGGGGACATGTTCTCATCACCTGTCGACCCTCACAGATTTGTCTTAAATTCAGGATATGTTCTCGTAGGCTGCTGCTTTGCGAAAGTGGGGGCTTTGAGGCTATTTGGTGAAAGGAGACCACAGAATTTGGTAAGAGTGATTGTAGATCCATTAAATTCTTGACTATCTATGGTTAGCAATTTGTTCATAATTACATTATATTTTAGATCTAGCTTTTGGTGAAAGGAGAATTGTAGATGGTTAGATCTAGCTTGATGTAGAGAGAAGATTATTTACATCTAGCATGATTTAGGGTTTAGGGTTTAGCCAATTCATGATAGTCTATTTCTACTTAATGCAATTTAATTAATTATTTTTGCTACATATAACTACTTTAGATCATATATATCTAGTATACTAATTAATTAATTCAATATTTAATACTAAATTGTTATATGCGTAACTTAGGACCGAATCTGGATGTATGCTGAGAACCGTATGAGTGAGGAGTACATTAATGATGTGTCTGCTTTTACAAGAGCTCCCGAGGATGATATGTTGAGTAAAGGGATGGAATATAAGTATTGTCTATTCATTGACTACGAGAATCTAAAGATGTTTAAGAACCGAGCGTAGATTGAAACACACTTGATCGAAGGGGTTTCAAAAAGGGGTATGCATGTTGGACCAGTTATGGTAAAGAGCATATGACATTGGAAGATGGTAATAATGACATCGCCGACGAAGTCAATGATATGCCGTTGGATGATGTTGATTGTGGTTCCGATTCGGATAGGCTGCATGATGACAATCTGGATCAAATGATTCGCGATGCGGAAGGAAACTATGATGAGAGAAAGTATGTTAAATTCCACGGGTTGATGGAGGACTTGGAGAAAACATTGTACATGTGCTGCAAGTCAAAATACACGAGATTGTTAGCCGTGCTTGAACTGCTGAAATTGAAAGAAAGTAACAGTTGGTTCGACAAGAGTTTCACGGCGCTGTTAGGTCTTTTAGGGGACATGACGACAGCATTGGTGGCTCATCATAACAAGGAATTTATACAACCAAGGGTAAGTGCTGCACTACTAGCTATACTTGTGGATTCTATGTTTGCCACAACATATAACTACTCATCGGTTGTGCGAAGACCAATAATCATCAGGTTTGTCAATTTTGTAATAATTATTTTATACTTATCAATTTATATGTATGCATGACAATGATTTTCCTACTGACAGGTTACGACCATCGCTACAACTGCATTGGAACATGCCGATCTCCAATAAATTCGAGGATAGCGTGCGTACTTCTTGATGTCTTAGGTTATAAACAGATGTGAGAAGTTTCACAATGTAGAGTGAATTTGTTTGGAATAAGTTTAAGCTTAATTACACATATGTGTATTTGATCATGGATGGTTAATTTATTTCATTTTAGTTAATTGATTTGTGAAATAGATGTTCTTATTTCTAAAATGAATGTGAATTGAATGTATATATACTTGTTATGTTTCTACTTGTTTCAAGAGGGTATGGCTAGCATTTTCTGAGGCTAGCCAACAAACAGAAATAGATCTAGGAATACAACAAAATATCACAGACGATTATTAACTCATAATCATGTATGATAGTTAACTATTATAGATAATTTATAGTAGAAATCGTCTATAATATCTTATAAATCATAGACAATTTTAATCATAAATCATCCGTCATAACTATCATATTGATTAATACTAAGTGCCTGCGATAGCCTTTACGGGTAGCCGCCAAACCAACAAACCGAGTGATGCAAATGATTTGCGGGCCGGCGGCAGCTGCAAGGCCGGCTGAGCGGCCAGCTTGCACCACCAAGAGGAATAAAAGAGAGCTGGACCGGGACTTCGGTCTTGAGGCACTAATTATTAATTCTGTGTAGCTAGAAAAATTTACGTGTGGCAGATACTGCCAGTATCTTGTCAACAAAAATGAACCTTGCACGTACCAGTGCGCCGGACTTCCAGTGAGAACGAGTAAAGGGGAAGGCATTGCTTCTCTTTCTCCAACGCCTGCTAACGTCAGAGGCTGTCCGTTCGTCTTGTACGTTCTGCCGTTCGGACGGTTCCTGCAACCCCATACCAGAAAGGCAGAAACTAGATGACAGGAAAACGAGCAAAAGGAAGGCACAGCTGGATACCTAGGGTGAAAACAGATCGGATAGTTTCCGATTGATTTGGATGAAAACGGATACGGATTGTGTCAGATCGAATTTTCTTCGGATAATTCTTGGATCAAATACGAATACGAATTTTTTTTGTCAGATACAGATACAAATACAGTAGACCTAATATCACGTCATCGGCGACGAGCCGCTGAGAGACCTTCCATATTACGTGGATGTTAATTGCACGGAATTGGTATTGCGTTGCATCCACGTCAATGTACATTCGACTCTCCACGTTGAATTAACTCTTGCAAGCTTGATATCAATTATGTAAACTGTTCTTGGTGATTAGAGTCGAGACATTTAGTAGTCACTCGGGTGGTTTTCATCCGTAATTTATTTTAATATCTTAGATGTTAACCAATTGAAAATCTCCTTTCTATCGCTGTAATAGAAATACTCTTACTAGTATCGCTATAGATTTTGTTAACTACTAATATAGGTTTCATCATCTCATAATCACTCGGCTCGTGACGCGAATGTCGCCTAGAGCGGAATAGGGCCGTGAGTATAAGCAAAGTTTGAAAATGTCTTTTCTCACCATGAGTCAATGTATGTGTGTATGTGTACTTCCATCGATCCAACAGCTCAGCCTCAACTTACAATTAATTGACTGTTAAGTTGTACTACAATATATTTTTCGTTAGGTTTGTATCTTTTCTGATAAGGTCACTACTATAGAAAACCGTATTACAGACGATTCAGAAACATCATCACAAATAGTTTTGTGAGCCGTCTGAATTTATGGATCAGTAATGATACGAGGTCATCACAGACGGCTTTTGAACCGTCTGTGGCGCAAATATCACAGACGGTTTTTAACTAAAAACCATCTGTGATAGTTGATAATCACAGATAGTTTTTAACTAAAAACCGTCTATGATTATCAACTAGCACAGACGGTTTTTAGTTAAAAATCGTCTGTGCTATTCTCTTCTACCCCTAAATCTATTTCTGTTTATTGGCTAGGCTTAGGAAATACTAGCCATACCCTCTGAAACAAGCAGATCAACATGTACATGTATACATCCAATTCACATCTTAATTCATTTCACAAACATAAAACATCTATTTTGCAAATCAATTAATTGAAATAAAATAAAATATCTATTAACAAATACACAATTACAATCAATGTCAATCTTATCCCAAACAAAAAATCATTGTACGTTGTGGAACTCTGCATCTGCTTTTATGACTCTAGCCATCAAAAAGTACACGCACTCTCATCGAATTTGTGCAAGGTCCGGCTGTTGTAATGTAGTTGTAGAGATGGGCGCAGCCTGTCGATAGGAATATCAATGTGCATACATATATAACCTGATAAGTATGAAATAATTGTGGGAAGATTGACAAATCTTAGGATTGGTGATCTTCAAGGAATCGAGGAGTAGTTTCATATGGTGGCAAATGTAGAATCCACACGTGTTGCCCGGCGGCTACTGGTGGCATTGCAAAAAATACAATGTGTTAATTCAAGAGGCATTACTACCAAGTGTTGTATAGGATTAATTAATGTGTACTAACGAATACCCGAAAATTTCGAACATGTAGCAAGGGCTTGGCTCCTTCCGTCGAGCCACGTGTCTCTGCAACGTACATAGCAAACGACCTTCGTGATTCGAAAAAGTTAACTTAGTCATTCGGAAGTAAAGAAAGAGTACAATATAGTTATGCATGGAGAAAATGTACTTACCTATCGAGTAATTGGCCGATAACTGTGTAGTCGGTTTTGTTCTTACTTAGGGAATCAAGGTATATTGCTTTGTTCCATTTTGGTATAATTACAATTAAAATCCAATGGAACCGCTCATTGTAGGGCATAAGAACAAATTCCTTATCGCGGTGAGCCAGCAGTGTTGTTGTAATATACCTCTCGACGAAGGATGCATCCTCGTTGATGGTATCCATGGCGACCAAGTGTGGGTCCAGGAAACCAATTTGTGATTTGGATGATCTAGCTTCAGTCACCATGTATATATATATAATACACAGAAAAGCAACAAATTGTATATGACATATATCGGTATTATATGAACGGAGACTGTGATTGTACACACTTATAGCGTCCAGCATCGAACGAGTGAGGCGTCGAGAGCGTTGAGCGTGAAAAGATCAAATAAATTTTCAAAGGTCACTGCGAAGACACAATCATGAACTTCGTGTTGTAAATGATCTGGCCTGAATTTGACAGTGATACCTGAGCGCCGTTTTGCCTGTGGCTTATTGGTCTGTTCCATATATCAAGCGTGTAATCTCTGGCAAGTAAGCCCTAGGGTTAGGAGTGCTTTTTCGAGATGATCATCGGCTCGCCTAGCACGAATTAGCAGGCCAATGGCAGGTACGGGATATCATCATCGGTCTTCTTTGATTTGCCCTTGCTGCCTCAGCTGTAGGTCGACTTCATGGTAGACGACTGTAAAGGTAGCACCGGTGCAAGTTGCTTCATCGAGAATAGCACCCATGGAGATGGCACCGGTGCAGATAGCGATGGTGGAGATAGGCCTTATGGAGATGGCACTAGTGCATGTAGCTTTGGTTCAGACTGTCTTTGTGGACCTGCCACCGGTGAAGAAGCCTCTAGGCAGATGTTGCTTTTGGGCCACTGGATGAATGTTCCAATAGTTTTCCCTAGAGTCACGGTCTCATCGTTGGGGGGCTTCGGTAGTGGGACGGCCTCAAAATTGGCATGCACACCATCCACATGAACTTTTCCGAAGCCTGGTGCTAAAGGTGTACGGTGCACCATGGCCCCGTGAGCAGACGGATATGCCTGGCCCCAAGCAGCGCATAAGGGAACGGAGGCATATCTCACTTGAAGCTTGCATTTCGTAGGCTCCTACATAACGATACAAAATAAGCTACTCCAATAGGCCTATCAACGGATCGAGCATTCCAGAGACAATACTTATTATCAGGATGTTGTCCACAGGAAATTTGGCCTCGCTTTCCGTCGTAGGATTGGACGCGCAATTACTCTGACGGTTGGGGGTGCTGGCTAGCACAGGAGCGGCAGCGCCCTGCTGATTTTTTGTATATTTTCGCATCTCATCTCTGACGTAATCAGTCAGCTCCTCTCTAAGAGATGCCTTGATCTCTCGTAGCCGTGCCTCATGCTCGGCTTTGGTTCTCTTCCTACTCCGATACTATTTGGTGTCATATGAGAAACCATGTTTCCAAGGAATATAAAGCCCAAGGCCTCTCGTACGACCTGGGTGCTCCTTGTTTCCCAGGGCCGCGGAGAGTATATCTTTCTCCCTAGTTGCCTGGAATGATCCCTAGGAAGATTCTACACTCAGCGCTTCCTACCAGAGCCCTACATGTCATTTCACTTCCTACGAAGTTGTGGAGTAATTACAAGCTACGTAGTTCAATCGATATCTTACCAGACGGTAGGACACTTCCTGTTCTGCAGGGTATCGAAAGGAGATGTCCCCCGATGACGTGGTAGATGACTGAGAGACCATGTGGAGGTATCCCCATGTTTGTGATGAGTAATTGACAGTTGTGTTAGAGAGTTTGAGTTTGTTTTGGGTATTCTAGGGTTGAGTACCTTTCGTTTATGCTATTGTTGATATGCTATTTCGTGCGGTGCTATGTGACGATTCGCTTGTCTGTGTGACTGCAAGACTTCAGAGCTAGGTCATGGTGAGGCAAGGAGGACCGGGACTAGGCACAGGAGGTGTTGAGGTCCAGACGATTAGTGATGCCGAAGATGATTGAGGCTGGTGAGGTGGTTGCGAGTCGCGAGACGAGGAACCGGAGCTGGAGCTACCGGTGACGGACACGGCGGGCAATGACAAGCGAACCGGGACTAGGCTCAGGGAGGAGTCGGATGTCTAGACGGTTGGGTGTCGATTGCGGTCGTGTGCGACGGAACAGACCAGGACTAGACTCAGGTGGAGTCGGAGGTCTCGGTCGGAGTCGGGTGGACGCGACGGGCAGCGGCGAGTGAATCGGGACTAGGCTCAGGGAGGAGTCGGAGGTCCAGACGGTCAATGTACCGGACGCGGGAAACTTCCAGGAAGGCGCTTGAGGAGCAAATCGGAGATTTGACTCAAGCCATGAGTTGGAGGCTTGTTTTTCCCTCCAAAAGTGTGTGTTGACTTTCTTGCCTCATATGTGTGAGAGGTGAGGGAGTGGAGATGGTATGATACTTCTTGATTTTCTCCTTTGGTGTGTGAGCCTTGGTGTTAAAAGGAGAAGATGAGAAGCAAGTGGGTATCCATTCCAGGAGAGAGTGAGCTGAGCAGTGTGAGTGAGTCTATGTGTGTGTTCTCAGCATGCAGTGAGGTAGCAGGAGAGTGTTCTGCGTGTGTTACCACAAGCATGTAGTGAGAAGGTTGTAACTTTTCTCCTCAACTACGTATGGGGACGTAGTTGGTTGTATCTCTTGTAATCATTCATGGGAATGAATTTATTTGAGAGTTTTAGTCGTGTTTCTCCTTCTCTGTGATGTATTGCATTTTTCAGTTCCTTCTTGGCTATTTTGTGTGTAAGGTGAATTCTTGATTAATCAGCTGCGAAATCGATTGCTCTGTGATGGGAATGTATTTCAAGATTATTTGGTCAGTTAGTTCCCAAAGAGCCAAATGAAAGAATAAAAAATATCTCAATTTTCATTCATGGGCTGCACTCTCTATTTTCCACTGTAGCTAGGGTTTTTACCCAGAGCATATCTGAAACTTGTGGTTTCCCTTCTTTAGGTGGCTTCAAACTTGTGCTGTGATGTTGTGAGATCATCTCCAGTCGAGTTTCTTGAGTTCTTGGCCATAGGTTTAGTGATTGTTGAGAAATCTGAAAAACAGGCTTCATTCTCAATTCATTTTCAAATTTGTGCTCAAATCTCAATTCCTACCTCTCCTTATGTATTGCCTTGGTTCCCTAGGCCCCTTTTGCTATTAAGGTGGTTGTCTTCTTGTTTTGGTCTGAGAAGCTCAGAAGAAATCTCTCAATTTCTCACTTTTCAGAAGTTCAGCAAAAAGTCTGCTCTGTTTTAGCCGAAATCTTGTTTTCTAGGGTTTGGGCCGGTCTGACCAGTCTGTGCATTGTGGTTAGACCGGCCACCCCATGACGATTCGACCGGAGGCTGTCGGGCGGTTTGACCGGCCGGCTTATGGCGGTCTGACCGGCCATATAGAGGCAGTCTGACCGGCTTCACAGCGGCGGTCTGACCGGCCCCTATATGGCGGTCTGACCGGCCCCGGCTGATTGTCAGCTATTCTCTGCTGCATGACTATAGTGTTTTTGTTTTTTGTTGCTTTGCTCTCGTCTCTGGTCAGCATGCATTTCCAGTGAGCATTTGATGCCTTCTTCATAGCTCTGTAGTTATCGGAGAAGAGTATCTTTTTAGTGGATACTTGAGGGGCAAAATTATAAAGGGCACAATTCACCCCCCTCTATTGCCATTTCCGATCCTACAATGACCTCGCTCTAACCCAATCTTTTTAGTGTCCCGCAGGATTGCCTATTTGTCCTCCGTCCTCCACTGCGGGATTTTACCCGCATACCTAGTTGTGTCAAGTCTGTGGGGGTGTGTGTTTTTTGCCTGGAGGGCCTTGTGCGCTGCACTTGCACTTCTAAAATCTTCGGTTGTCTTCATCATCTTAAACTCTTCCCATTGTGATTCCAGGAATGGGTACTTATGAAAGGGCATTAGATCCTTCTGCACGTACTACTTGACAAGCACGCTCTTGAAGTTCTTCCATGCTTTGCACGTCGCTAGCAAGGCATGTCATTGCACGGAGTCGTGGTGTTCTTCTGGGATCTCGAATGATGCAAAAATTTCTGTCAGCAGCTCATGTTTCCGAATCTCAGTCACGGTCTTCCACGAATCGAATGTGATCACAATTCATTCTTGTGCAACTATTCCGATCATTCTTTAAAATGTGCATGCTGCTTGGCGAGGAAGGAGAGGGGTCCCAGATCCATCGACCTCTATGATGGTAAATCGACCCTTAGGCTTTTTCGATAGTCCTCTTATTTGGCGTTTTGATTTTGGAGCGAACGCATCCGGCGATGATGTTGAAGAATGCGCGGATGACATGTTTGCCTTCTCATATATAAAAAGCGCACTGTAGTATTTAAATGTTACATATAACATTACCGATAGCTACATTCCTATATGTCACCCAAATACTGTTGTGAATATTGCGGTATAAGCAAATATATATTTACTTATAATTCCAGCATAACAGAATATAGCCCAAGCAAGACAAATTGGATATAAAGATGACTTCTTCAAGATATAAATAGGTGGAAATATTAAGCCATTTAAACAACATATCATACAATAGCCTAAAACCAGCATATATTCAGATTTGAGACATAGATCATTGAAGTAACATGCTGCCACCAAAAATAGCCAGACATAAAAGACTAAAATCAGCATGTTAGAGTGGTTTTAGTTGCTCTCAGATGTAGGGTTACACAAGATTTAAATCTTGGCCGTCCCACTACTACAGTCTTATACTCTTCACTGATTGAATATGTGAAATGTGAATCAAACCATGAGCTCTAAGAAATTCAGTTAGATACTACTTTCAGCCAGTAGTAATGCCACAGGAAAAGATCACCGAAAATAGCTCTACAACATGAACTTTTGGTTGATGTTGTAGAGCTATTTTCGTGAACCACAAGACTACTAATCTAGTAAAACCGAAAGGACTACTAATCTACTAAACAGGTGATCACAGACTGCATAGAATTCTAACTACTCTAGCAAAACCGAAAGGACTACTAATCTAGAGCTCAAGATTTGTGATCCAATCTCAGTACAAGACCAGTTACTTCATAGAGCATATGACAGTTCCCACAAGTATCTCATTTCACAATAATCAGCTAGTAACAGCAGATCACAGAATGAACAGAGAAAATATATAGAAATACTAGTCTCATATAAATCTTAACATATATGACCACAATGAGCATAAGTTCAGTAAATTGAATCGTTTTTAGAGCTCTCAGAAAGCTAGTTGCACAAGATTTAATCTTGGCCATCTCTGCCATGACAAATCTAATCTTGATTATATATGACAGTTATAGATTAGATCTTGAGCTCAATTTAAACCTTTCTATTTAACAAACTCTAATAGATCATGAAAATAGCTTTCTGTACAGAGCCAAACACCCAAAAATAATCTTTCATCCAACCACAGAGACTGCTAGAGAACTAACAGGATGACAGGGTTCGGTAATGGTCAGAAGAGACCCAAAAATAACCACTGAACTGATCTAACACAGGGATCAGCAGGAACAAAATAGCCAAGTAATGACCAGAGAGTGAACAATAGATGATTTAAAAGAAAGCTCAAGATCAATCTACCATCACATCCATATATAATCTCAGTTTAGAGTCAGTTCATCACAGAGCATGCAGTAAACAAGAAATTCTTTGCAATCTTCCAGCTAGTGATACTCACAAATAGGTGAAATAGATCATAAAATTGCAAAGAATCAATCAACCGATATACTCACAGTAGAGGTGATATTCTAAACCACCTGAAGAAACTAAAACTGCGATGGGCTCGGAGAAGGCGGCCGGCAACGGGCTTGGGGATGGCCGCCGGCGACGGGCTCGAGGATTGCGGCCGACGATGGGCTCAGGGAAGGCGGCCGATGTCGGGCTCGGGGGACGGAGGCGACGACGGGCTTGATCGGGAGAGCAGCGATGTTATGTCTCTATGCTTTGGTTGGTATAGCGCTATAACTGCAGTGCACGCGCAAAACCCTAGCTTGAGGGTATATATAGGAAGACTTATTATAGACAGTTCTAGTTGAGAACCGTCTGTGATAACTAGAATCGTCTGTGATAATAATGATATCACAGACGGTTCTAGTTGAGAACCGTCTGTGATAACTATATCACAGACAATTCTCAACTAGAACCGTCTGTGATAAGCCGGTTCCTTCCCACGCACTGGAGTTATTACCTACACCAACCAGCAGGCACTGTAATAAGACCTCACAGAGTGTATTTCTTTACAACAGTCCAATGAACATAGAGGTATATATGTATGACTCATTCTCAAAATTCACCTATGTATCACACATTTCACATATACATAAATGCAAATTCACAAATACATCACATACATGCATTGTTATATACATAAATGCAACTTCACAAATACATCACACATATTCATTGTTATATACATAATGCAAATTCACATATACATCATATAAATGCATTGTTATATACATAAATGCAAATGCCCACATATATATCGCACATTCTCATTCCACTTGCTTATTTTCTTTAAAAATTAGCCCTTCAAGATGATCAATGCATCTATAACTAGTTTCGTCATGTTGTTCGTCGTCGACCTTTATGCCATTTCCAAAAGGAGGTAACTCGTCAAATTGATTGTATTCGTCCTCGTCCACTATATTCTCCACTCTGACAATTCTCCTTTTTCCATGAAGAACTACATGATGTTTCGTATTTGCCAGATCGGTTACATATAAAACTTGAACAACTTGGTTAGCGAGTACGAATGGTTCGTATTTGTATCCGACACGTTGGAGGTCCACGGTAGTGACACCATACTTGTCAACCTTCACCTGTGGGAGATGCACCCAACAGCACCGAAATAATGGGATCTTGAAAACCACGTAGTCGAGCTCCCAAATCTCTTCTATGAACCCATAGTACGAGTTTCTCAACCCATCGATACTGAGTGTATCTATGCGAACACCGCTGTTCTCGTTAGTGCTCTTTACATCCTGAGCCTGTGTATAGAATGTGTACCCATTTATGTCATATCCTTGCCATGTCAAAACTGTAAATGTTGGCTCTTTTGCCAACCATGTCAGCATCTCACTTGGCGAGCTCCTAGCGATTTGCTCATTCAACCATTAGTTGAGCCGACTATTGTGTTGCCTCATAATCCAAACATCCGGCCGCTCCAGATTTTGTTGCCGAAGCACATCCTTGTGCTGGTCGACATAAAGTGCCACTTCAGTCATGTGTTGCAAGACCGTGAAATAGGCTTGAGCATACGCGTCAACATCTGGAGTGATTGCTTTCCTTCCGATAGTTTCGATACCCTTGAGCCTCCCCTCATGACGAGATTGAGGCACACCTCTCGGTTGAATCTGAGCCATATAATCAACACAAAACTCAATGACATCTTCGCTTGCATAACCTTCGACGATGCTGCCCTCTGGCCGAGATCGATTCCGTACATAGGACTTGAGAATTCCCATGAACCTCTCAAATGGATACATGCTACGTAGAAATACGGGCCCGCATATTTTTATCTCCCACACAGCGTGAACAATGAGATGGACCATGATATCGAAAAACGAAGGAGGGAAATACATCTTAGGATGACATAGAGTCATCATCACCTCATCCTGCAGAGCATCTAGTCCTTCGGGATCGATGACCTTCTGAACAATTGTGATAAAGAAATAACATAGCCTCATGATTGTCTCTCGGACTTTAATCGGCAAAATATTTCTAATTGCAATAGGGAGCATCTGTGTCATCAGCACATGACAATCATGAGACTTCATGCCATTTAACTTCAAATCTTGCATCGAAACAAGTTTCTTCATGTTGCCGGAGTAACCAGACGGAATTTTGACACCATGCAAGCACTGGCACAGTTCTATTTTCTCAGTCTTGGACAAAGTGTAACACGTAGGGGGAAGGTACGTTCGTCCATTATATGTTTTTGTCGGTGCTAACTCAGGCCTGATGTCCATATCAGCCAAGTCAACTCGTGCGTTCACGCTGTCCTTTGTTTTATCACGAATGTTCAGTAAGAGACCAATCAAGCTGTCACATATATTCTTTTCTACGTGCATGACATCGATGCAGTGTCGAACATTTAGGTACTCCCAATAAGGTAAGTCCTAAAATATTGATCTCTTCTTCCAGATGTTCTTCTCATGAGCCCTCAATTTACGTCCATTTCCGAGGACAACATCTAAATTCTTAACCATATTATAAACCTCTTTTCCGCTTAAATGCCTTGGAGCTGAACCGTCCTCCTTCTCTCCGTCAAATTGTTTCTGTATCTTGCGGTATGGGTGAGCCCTCTGAAGGAACCGGTGGTGACACATGTACACGGTTTTACGTGAGTGTTTCAACCACACACTCTTGGTACCATCTAAACAGTGAGTACAAGCTTTGGCACCTTTTGTACTCTGGCTCGACAGGTTAGCAAAGGCAGGATAATTATTTATGGTGCAGAACAATAAGGAGCGCAAAGTGAAGTTCTCTCGTTTGTATACATCCCATACATGTACCCCTTCGTTCCACAGTACTTTTAGATTTTCCACCAACGGTGCTAGGTACACATCAATACCACTGCCAGGTTAGATAAGTATCGACAACAAAATATACTTTCGCTTCACACACAACCAAGGAGGAAGGTTATAGATGCAGAGAGTCACAGGCCAAGTGCTATGTCGGCTGCTCATGCTACTGGAAGGATTCATTCCATCTATACTCAGTCCAAACCTTATATTCCTTTGTTCTGTACCGAAGTCTGCAAAACTCTTATCGATGTTTCTCCACTGGGCGGAATCAGCAAGGTGTCTTAGCATTCCATCCTTCTTGCGCTCCTCCGAGTGCCAACACAACAGTTTTGCCTCTTTTAGATTTGCAAAAAACCGTTTCAAACGGGGAATTATAGGAAAATACCATGCCACCTTAGCAGGAGGTCCTTTCTTCACCTCTGTTCCCTCACCGTCATCTGATTGCTTGTTACGTTTGTATCAGGATGCGTTGCACACTGGACATACATGCATATTTGCATACTATTTACGGTAGAGGATACAATCGTTTGGACATGCATGTATTCTTTATACTTCCATTCCCAATGGACAAAGAACTTTTTTGGCTTTATACGTGGTTTTAGGCAACTCATTTCCCTCCAGAAGCATATCCGCTAAAAGACCTAGCAGCGCCGTGAAACTCTTGTCGGACCAATCATTGCTTGCCTTCAATTTCAATAGTTCAAGCACGGTCGACAACCTCATGTACTTTGACCTGCAGCATGTGAACAAAGGTTTCTCTGCGCCCTCCATCAAGCCCCAGATTTAACATACTCTCTCTCATCATAGTTCTCTTCTATATCGCGAAGCATCTAATCCAGATTGTCATCGTGCAACCTATCCGAATCCAAACAACAATCGACATCATCCGGCGACATATCATTCACTTCACCGATGATGTCATCTGGCGGCATATCATTGACTTCGCCATAACTGGTCCAACACGTATAACTCTTTTTGAAGCCCCTCCGAATCAAGTGCGCTTCAATCTGCTCTCGGTTCTTAAACATCTTTAAATTCTCGTGGTCAGCGCATGGACAGTACATATATTCCACCCCCTTATTCAACATATCCTCTTCGGCAGCTCTTGTAAAAGCAGACACGCCATTAATGTACTCTTCACTCACATGGTTCGCGGCATACATCTATCTTCGGTCCTACGTTATGCATATATATAACAACTTAGTATTAAAAATTAAATTAATTAATTATTACTACATATATATTACATGCATTAAGGCTTTGCTAGCTTAATTCATATTATAAACACAACAGCTATTTCCCCAGCGATCGATGAACCACTTATAACTAACAATTTTGACAAATTTGGCCTCCCACATGACGGGAACTGATCATGTATGGTCAAGTAGATGCAAACTATCTTCAATAACACTCAAAAAAACTTAGATCTAAATTGTAATGTAAAGAAAAATAAATTTCATTACTAACCATATCTAGGGCAACCAGGAACATATGAATCTTCAAAGCTCTCCTGCCTCCTGATAGGACTAGGGGTCCCGATCTTTCGATGAGAGTGGTAGATTCGATTGGGGAAGGAGATGACGTTGACGACCCGACTACAACCATCCAAGGACGTTGCGCCTTAGCGATCGATACACCAACTCCAGAGATTGTTCGTGACCTTGTCGGCGCACGATCAACCTAACCACGAGGGTTCTTGTTCCTGCAAGCAATCGAAGAACAAGCAAGAACAAGATGAACAGCAACTCAATTGCAAATAACGATGTAAGATTCAATCGAAAACAGAATACGGTGGGGTTCCGAAGACAAGTATTCGGGCGGTCTAGCCGACACGCGCGAGTACAAGGCAAAGCAGCAAAAGCTAACTTAGTCTAAACAAAACCCAAACCCTAGAAGAGGGTGCGGCTGCCTATTTAAGGGTCACGGAAGGTGGAGGGTCGGCCAAAACACAAGGAGGCCGAATAGGACTCGAATTACAAGGCCCAAGGCCCACTTTGACTCGGACTGGAAAAGCGACGTGAATTGTTTTGAAGTTTCTGGTCGACTCGGTTAGAATTTGGAGGTTAGGCCGGATCCATCTGAAAGTAGACTTCAAGAGCTTTCCAACGAGTACTCACGGGCCACGAGAAACCTTCTGGATCAAAAGTTACGGCCGTTTGAAGTAGGCGCTGTCAACAAGGCCGAATCCGAGTCAAACTCGTGAACAGGACTTGGTTTGCGCTTGACGGTTCCACTTCTATACTTGAGCTCATGTGGTTCTTCCCCATGGTTCCTAAGGACAATTAAATCATCACAAGAATTAAGTAGTATTCCATTCTTTGAAACATTTGTATGCAAACTTAGGAACGCATTCACCTGATGGTTAAGTTGACGTGCTCGCGCTCTAGTCATTGGTCCTTGTATCATAGTTTCAGTTTGATATGAAGTCGGCATGGTTGTATGCATGGAAAGGATGTCCTCATCATCCTCCCCTTCTTGCATTTGAGTCGTCCGCGACTCAAGCTCATCTTCTTCTCCCAAGTATGGCTTCAAATCTGCAATGTTAAAGGTGGGACTAACCCCAAAATCTGCAGGCAACTCAAGTTTATATGCATTGTCATTAATCTTTTCCAACACTTTGAAAGGACCATCAGCTCTAGGCATCAACTTAGACCTCCTCAATTCAGGAAATCGTTCTTTTCTCAAATGCAACCAAACTAAATCACCCGGTTGAAAAGTTAAATGCCTCCTTCCTTTACTACCAGCAAGTTTATATTTAGCATTCATGCGTTCAATATTTTCTTTGGTTGTCTCATGCAATTTCAACATCAAGTCAGCACGCTGTTTAGCATCAAAATTTAACTTCTCCGAAGATGGAAGTGGTAGCAAATCAATAGGAGCACGAGGCACAAAGCCATAGACAATCTCAAAAGGGCACAACTTTGTAGTAGAATGCAGCGAACGATTATAAGCAAATTCAATATGAGGCAAGCATTCTTCCCACATTTTAATGTTCTTTTTCAAAACAGCCCTAAGCATGGTAGATAAAGTTCTATTCACAACTTCAGTTTGCCCATCAGTTTGGGGATGACACGTAGTCAAAAATAACAGCTTAGTCCCCAATTTAGCCCATAAAGTTCTCCAAAAATGGCTAAGGAATTTAGTGTCACGATCGGAAACTATTGTATTTGGCACACCATGCAAACGAACAACTTCACGAAAGAACAAATCAGCAATATTGGTAGCATCATCACTTTTATGACATGGTATGAAATGTGCCATCTTAGAAAATCTATCCACAACAACAAATATGCTATCCCTCCCCTTTTTTGTCCTAGGCAGTCCTAAAACAAAGTCCATAGAAATATCTTCCCAAGGCACACTAGGAACAGGTAGAGGCATATACAAACCGTGAGGATTAAGTCGTGATTTAGCCTTTTGACACGTAGTGCAGCGAGCAACAAAACGTTCCACATCACGTCTCATCTTTGGCCAAAAGAAATGACTAGCAAGTATGTCTTCCGTCTTCTTCGCTCCAAAATGGCCCATCAGCCCACCTCCATGCGCTTCCTGTAACAACAACAAACGAACGGAGCTAGCTGGAATGCATAGTTTGTTAGCTCTAAACACAAATCCATCATTTAGAACAAATTTATTCCACGTTTTTCCCTCCTGGCAATTCAGCAACACGTCTTTAAAATCATCATCATGAACATAATGCTCCTTAATTGTTTCCAATCCAAAAATTTTGAAGTCAAGTTGTGAGAGCATGGTATATCTCCTAGACAATGCATCAGCAATAACATTCTCCTTTCCCTTTTTGTGTTTTATGACATAAGGAAAAGACTCTATGAATTCAACCCACTTTGCATGCCTACGGTTCAATTTTGCTTGACTTCTAATATGCTTTAATGACTCATGATCAGAATGAATGACAAATTCTTTGGGCCATAAATAATGTTGCCATGTCTCTAAAGTTCGAACTAGAGCATATAATTCCTTATCATAAGTAGAATAGTTCAAACTAGGCCCACTCAATTTTTCACTAAAGTATGCCACAGGTTTACCTTCTTGCAACAGCACACCACCCAATCCAATTCCACTAGCATCACATTCTAGCTCAAAAGTCTTACTAAAATCTGGAAGTTGGAGTAATGGTGCATGTGTTAACTTATCTTTCAATGTGTTGAAGGCGTCTTCCTGTGCATTCCCCCAAGTAAACGGCACCCCCTTTTTAGTGAGCTCATTCAATGGTGCAGCGATGGTGCTGAAATCCTTCACAAAATGACGATAGAATCCAGCAAGTCCTAGAAAACTTCGCACCTGCGTGACCGTTTTAGGAGTCGGCCAACTCTGTATTGCCTCAACCTTGGCTTGATCAACTTCTATGCCCTGTGGAGTAACAACATAGCCAAGAAAAGAGACTCGATCCGTGCAAAATGTGCACTTCTCAACGTTACCAAATAAACGTGCATTACGTAAAGCATCAAAAACAGCACGTAAATGGCAAAGGTGTTCCTCTAGTGATCTGCTATATATCAATATATCATCAAAATAGACCACTACAAATATACCAATGAAAGCACGCAAAACCTCGTTCATTAATCTCATGAATGTGCTAGGTGCATTAGTTAAACCAAATGGCATCACTAACCACTCATACAAACCGAACTTAGTTTTAAATGTTGTTTTCCATTCATCTCCCAATTTCATGCGAATTTGGTGGTACCCACTACGCAAATCAACTTTAGATAAGACAATAGAGCCACTTAATTCATCAAGCATATCATCTAACCTAGGAATAGGGTGACGATATCTAATGGTAATGTTATTGATCGCTCTACAGTCCACACACATACGCCATGATCCATCTTTCTTAGGCACTAAAATTACCGGAACAGCACAAGGGCTAAGAGACTCACGCACATAACCTTTATCAAGCAATTCTTGAACTTGACGCTGAATCTTCTTAGTTTCTTCCGGATTGGTCCTGTATGGCGCACGATTGGGCAAAGATGCCCCGGGAATCAAATCAATCTGGTGCTCAATCCCTCGCACTGGTGGTAGCCCTGGTGGCACGTCCTTTGGAAAGACATCCATGTACTCCTGCAAAAGATTAGTGACAGCAGGAGGCACAGAAGAAGGTACCTCCTCGAATGAAAATAAAGCTTGTTTGCAAAGTAAGGCATAGCAAATAGAAGTACTAGCATCCAGCTCATTCACATCAGACTTAGTAGCAAGAAAACATGCACCTTTCAATTTAATCTCATTTTTCATCTCATGAACAGATTTAGAGTTTTTCTTTTTATGTTGCTCAAGTTCACTTGCAACAATCTGATTTTCACTCCTATTATGCTCCTGATTTTTCTCTCTACTAGCTCTAGCAATCTCATCTTTGAAAATAGCTTCAGGAGACATAGGATGTAACACAATTTTCTTGTCATGATGCACAAAAGAATATTGGTTTGTCTTACCATGATGCAGTGAATCTTTATCATATTGCCACGGTCTACCTAACAGCATAGAGCATGCTTGCATAGGGACAACATCGCATTCTACAACATCGTGATAAGAACCAATAGCAAAATTTACTCTCACCATTCGTGTTACCTTCACCTTGCCGCTGTTATTGAACCATTGAATGTAGTAAGGGTGTGGGTGAGGTTTGGTGTTCAACGCAAGCTTCTCCACCATATCGGAGCTCACCAAGTTGTTGCAGCTCCCTCCATCAATTATCACTCGGCATGAACGTTCCTTCACGACGCACTTTGTTTGGAAAAGGATGTGCCGCTGATTTTGCTCCGCCCTCTCCATTTGTGCACTCAACACACGCTGCACAATGAGGCTCTCATAGCGCTCTGCATCTTCAGCACCAATGTGCTCTTCTTCTTGCTCCTTCCCACTACCTGCATGCTCAGCTGCAAGCATAGCATATGTATCCTCATCCAAATCACTAGCAGAAGAATACCCACCATCATCTCTCACAATCAGAACACGCTTGGTTGGGCACTCACTCCTCACATGGCCATACCCCTTGCATTGATGACATTGGATATCCCTCGTTCGTCTCGTAGATGCAACGGACGAAGAGCTCTTTGCATGTGCTTGGGCTGCCCCCTTTGTTGCTTCGGATGCCCGAGATGCCGAATTTGATGATGAAAACCGTGGCTTGCTGTTGGAGGAAGAAGGTGCAGGGGGTTGGATTGATGGTGCGGCAGATGCACGTTGAGACCAAATGTTTCCACGACCTGCAGAAACGTTAGTCCTAGTGCTCGCGCGTCGTCCATGTACTTCTCTTTCTGCTTTACAAGCAAGATGAAATAAACGAGTGATAGAATTATATTCCTTGTAAGCTAAGATATCCTGAATTTCCCGATTCAAACCACCCATAAACCTAGCCATAGCGGCTTCCTCAGTTTCCTCTAAGTCACAACGCAACATGCCTGTTTGCAATTCTTGAAAATATTACTCTACGCTTTTACTACCTTGCCTCAATTGTTGCAACTTATGTAACAAATCACGTGCATAATATGAGGGAACAAATCTAGCTCGCATGATTCTTTTTAATGCATCCCAAGTTTGTGGTATGGTGAAAGGATTTTTCTTAGAATATTCACTCCACCAAACAGACGCAAAATCACTAAACTCACTAGTAGCAGCCCTAACCCTTTTGTTTTCAGGGAATGCATGACAAGCAAATTTCTGATCAACAGCCAATTCCCAAGTGATATAAGCATCAGGGTTATATTTTCCATCAAAAAGTGGCATAGTGAACTTAATCTTACCAAGCGATTCATCATTCTCACGTACCTCAGCCCGGCGTGGTTGACGTTGACGGTGAGCGTCCTCATCATCATCAATCTCAGTGTCAGCCGCATATTCGTCTCCACCATTTTCGTCTACCCTGCTGCCCAAGATACCAATGTTGGCACGAGTACGCTGAGTCGGTGCAGCGGGAGATGCACGGCCCCTCTCATCAAGACGTCTCAAAATCTCAGCAAGTGAGGTGTTGACGGTGCCAACGGAAGCCTCCAATGTTGCAAGCGTAGTGTTGGTGTCGATCTGCGCGGCCTCCAATTGGCCAAGGCGTTCGTTGGTGACCCGTACATCCTCAGCAAGTCCTTCAGTGTGCAGCTTCATTTGGCGCTCAAAGTGTTGTATGATGCCCCTAGTCCGAGGGGAATGTGGCGCTGCCCGCAGGTCCTCCGGTTCTCCTGACATTGTTAGAAGAACACAAGAAACAAACCAAGAAGATAAAAATAATAAAACTGCAGGTTATGCCCTCACAACTACTGGGATGTGGTTAAATCAAGTCGCACACTCTCAACCTGTTCTGTCAAGCTCTTACAAGTTCTTACCACAGCGAGCAGGAGGTGATGGCAGCCGACAAGTCAAGACAATATCTCCTGGAAATTGGGTGTATCGCTGCCTTGGTCGCTAGTCCCTGTGAGGTGGTAGCCAAATCTGTGGAGCTATAGGTGGGCTGAGAGTGAACAAAGGATAACTAGAACCACATTAGTCAAAGCAAGTTGAATAATCGCTCAACGACGGCACCGTGCTGGTCCTAGGCTAGACCGTACTAGAGACGCGAGCCTAGAACACAAACGAAGACACACCGTGCAGAAAGAAACTAGATGGCGTTGCACACGGAGTTCTGGAGCTCGAAAAAGGGTGCCGTCTTCACAGGGTACCTTAGAATCACGTGCAGAAGGGCTCTGTCAATTTTGAGCGAATTCTGAGAAACTTGATTTTTCCTCGGTTTGCGGGCCCGTTTTGAGGCCCTAAAGACGTTTTTTGGGGTCGAAGCTGCCGCGTATGTGCCTGGTGGCTTACGCGGATCTGAAATCTCCAGTTTTTCCAACGGATCAAGAATCGCCTCAAACGGAGGTCGTATGCAAAAGTTAGTTGTTTCTCTCTCCTCTGTTTTTTTTCTTTTTTTTCTTTTTTTTTATGCCGCGGCTCTTCTAGATGCGGCTGCCTGTTCCTTCTTTTCTTGTCTCTCTTTTTTTTCTCTCTCTTTTTTTTCACGCACGACGCGGTTGAATCCGACTTTGTGTCCTACTCCGAGACCAATTAGGGCAAAGCCTCCGTAGCAACCGAGTCCTCCTCCTTTTCTACCCTCCTATGACAGTTCGGATCTAACTGCAACGGTGAGTCCAAAACATGAACAGAACTCGAAACTCTAAAGGAACTAGACACTAAGACCAGCAAAGAACACGACGATGCAACCGAAGACTCAACAAACAAAGACTATGCAGCAATAGATAAAGGCTCAAATTGTTTCAGATTTTGGGGAATAGATCTACTATTTTTTTTGGTTTTCTGGACTGTAGGTAAAAAAATTGCAAAGACTAGATAAGATCTCTCACCGATCAACCTTGAGCTTTGATACCAACTGATAGGACTAGGGGTCCCGATCTTTCGATGAGAGTGGTAGATTCGATTGGGGAAGGAGATGACGTTGACGACCCGACTACAACCATCCAAGGACGTTGCGCCTTAGCGATCGATACACCAACTCCAGAGATTGTTCGTGACCTTGTCGGCGCACGATCAACCTAACCACGAGGGTTCTTGTTCCTGCAAGCAATCAAAGAACAAGCAAGAACAAGATGAACAGCAACTCAATTGCAAATAACGATGTAAGATTCAATCGAAAATAGAATACGGTGGGGTTCCGAAGACAAGTATTCGGGCGGTCTAGCCGACACGCGTGAGTACAAGGCAAAGCAGCAAAAGCTAACTTAGTCTAAGCAAAACCCAAACCCTAGAAGAGGGTGCGGCTGCCTATTTAAGGGTCACGGAAGGTGGAGGGTCGGCCAAAACACAAGGAAGCCGAATAGGACTCGAATTACAAGGCCCAAGGCCCACTTTGACTCGGACTGGAAAAGTGACGTGAAATGTTTTGCAGTTTCTGGTCGACTTGGATGGAATTTGGAGGTGAGGCCAGATCCATCTGAAAAGTAGACTTCAAGAGCTTTCCAACGGGTACTCACGGGCCCCGAGAAACCTTCTGGATCAAAAGTTACGGCCGTTTGAAGTAGGCGCTGTCAACAAGGCCGAATCCGAGTCAAACTCGTGAACAGGACTTGGTTTGCGCTTGACGGTTCCACTTCTATAC
This sequence comes from Dendrocalamus latiflorus, assembly GCA_017311315.1. NCBI lineage: Eukaryota > Viridiplantae > Streptophyta > Magnoliopsida > Poales > Poaceae > Dendrocalamus > Dendrocalamus latiflorus. Next base: position 12,736,373 of record CM029644.1, on the reverse strand, counting down.
TTGAGCTCATGTGGTTCTTCCCCATGGTTCCTAAGGACAATTAAATCATCACAAGAATTAAGTAGTATTCCATTCTTTGAAACATTTGTATGCAAACTTAGGAACGCATTCACCTGATGGTTAAGTTGACGTGCTCGCGCTCTAGTCATTGGTCCTTGTATCATAGTTTCAGTTTGATATGGAGTCGGCATGGTTGTATGCATGGAAAGGATGTCCTCATCACCTCCTCCCACCAAATTAACTGGCTTGAAAGCCTTGCCTCCTCCAGGTACAGCACCGGCTAGATCTGGATTAAAATGAAGACAGATGCGGTTCTGAGCGGCACAATAAATATATAGCCACATTATCATAGACGGTTTTTTATTAAAAACCGTCTGTGATAATCTGAGAATTATCACAGACGATTTTAAATAAAAACCGTTTGTGATATTCCAGTATCACAGACGGTTCATCGGTAAGAACCGTCTGTGATACTCGTTTTTTCCGACACCAACAACACAAACGGTCTCCAAATTAAAACTGCATGTGATAGTGTACGTCACAGACGGTTTTGTCAACCCGTCTGTGATTTGGCATCTACTAATAGTATTTTTGTAGTAGTGGGTTGTACTTCAAAAAATATTTGTTAAAGAACGTGCTATCTTCCAAATTAATTATCTTACTCTCAATCAACCCCTCTTTATCACAGAAGATCCAAGTTGGTCAGCCATCGACATTGTTCATTGTATACTTAGAGGAACAATTCGGTTTGGATAGACAGATGAGAAAGCACGTGCCAGATGGACAAAACCATCATGACTAGTAGCGGACCTACAAGCGGCAAATGGACTAAGCTCACCTAAACAGCAAAACGAAACAGTAATAGCTAGGCCAACCAAATGATGCAATCATCATGACAACACCGTAGCAACATTAAGCTTAGCCAAGCCAACGACAATCGAATCAATGTCACCCCCTTCACCTATGGTTGGCGATAGGCGGTGTTGGAAGTTGAAGAGTGGGTGTGGCCGAGGGCACAGTGGGTGGCTTGGAGGCGGGCTAAGTCTTGCGCAACGCCGGCGACGATCGGGTGGTGCGGTGGGCCGGTGGGGCTTGGCCTAGGGTGTCGAGCAGCCGAGGAGGCGCTGTAACATCCTAAAAATTTAGGTCATAAAAATGTGTAACTTCTGAAATATTTTGGAATACATCTTCTTGACATTTGGATTTTTAATGGATTTTCCTTGGATTTTGATTGAGGTTCCAACAAAGAAGAAAGTTATGAAAATAGAACGTTGAAAGAAAGGTGAAATTAATAGAGAGTAAACCTAAAATCAAATACGAATCTGAAAAGATGATCCAAAAATTAGGGTAGGAGGATTCACTTGGAATCAGTTAGCAAAAACTCGGAAAGGTGGAAATATGCAAAGTATGGAAAATGAGGTAAATAAAGATGGCTAAACGGGGGATTAATAAATCTGGAAATGTGCATTGGGCCTAACTCAAAAAAAGAATAGAAAAGAAAAGAAAAAAGAGAAAAAAGGGGGCCTCTTCGGCCTGGCCCGAGCCAGCCATTCGGTCAGCCCATCCCCCTTCGCTATTTGTGGCTGGGGCCCTTCTTTGGGGCCGTAGGAGCGGGCTTGGCTTCGGGGGCAAACGATGCAACCTCTGTCTCACACCGAGTTGTGTCCTCTTCTACCCTTGCATAATCCTCTATCTTATCGAAGAGCTCAACCACTATTCTTATGGGCTTCCGTGCGTTGTACTCTATGAGTGGCCCCTTCTGGAGGCCATAGATGGCAGCGTTGATGATGGTCATGTCATTGATGTCCTTTACCTTACAGTGCACTTTGCGAAGTGTTTGAAATACTGCCATAGCTTCTCCCCCAGCGCCTATATCACCGCGAAGAGCTAATCGACATCGACCCGCTCTAAATAGTTGTCTTGGAAGTTATTGTGCATGAGATCCCATATCTGCTCCCATGCTTACACCAAGCTAAGGAAGATAGTAAAAAACCAGGAGAATGTGACTCCTTGGAGAGCAAGTGGCAATCCCTTCATCTTCGTCAAGTCGTCTCCCCCGTTGCTTTAATGGTTGTTTCATAGATGTGCAGGAACTTGTGGGGGTCCATGTCTCCCTTGTATGGCTCCATCATTGGCATCTTGAAGTCTTCTTGCCAGGCGCTCCGCTGTAAGCCTCCACAGAGGGAGGACTCTGAGTCACCCACGGAGGGGCATTGCAGGCTCCAGCGTTAGTCTCATGACTCTCTGCTCCTTCCATGGCCACCTCTACTACCACCATGGTCGAAGCCAGTTGACTCTGACTCTCCTGCTTTTCGTGCATGGCCCTACGCAGGTCCGCCAACTCCCACTGCAACATCCTACAGATCACCTCTAGGACGCCCTTCGCTCTCTACGTGGTGACGGTGATGGTGTCGAGGCCGACGAAGGCCATGGCTTGGCCAGTATGGACCTCGATGTTGCCAAGGGGTGTTGTGGTTGGGTTCTCCGTCTGTGGTGCTTCTTGCTCCGTCATTGGCATAGCTGCCAAAGAGCCACCTTTGTTACCTATTGTAGCCCTAGACACCATTGTGCCGGTGTGCCATTGCCATGGGGGCAAGGGCCTTCACAGACTGGCTCCCTTCCTCTCGTCAAGGCGGTCTCAATGGTTGTACTTCTCTTCCACTTTGGGGCTATTGTCGTCACCATCCTTGGTGCCGTTGCGTTCGAATGCCTTTGCTTCAGCTCGTAGCTTCTATGTCGCTCCCCACGGTTAGTGCTAACTGTTATAGTTATTGACCAAACAGTAGATGATGAGGGCTGCCAAAAAGGGGCTATCCGGAGCCCCAAAACTCATACTAGGGAGTGGATGTAGAGTATATGTGTTATGTCTGAGCTATAGCCCCCTTTCTCTTACCAAAAAATAAAACCTCCTCCCTCCATGGCACCCTAAAGAACGTATTTATAGCCATGAGGAGGTAATTTACACAAATGCCCCTATTAGAGTCTATAATAGTGGAGGCAAATATTCCTTTTCCCCTGTAATAGCCCCTTGGGCCTACCACATGGTTAAATACTTAATGGGTCTTTTGGCACAATGAACCGATTGAGCCAAGGTGGGAGCCACAATAGACATAATAATTGATATATATATATATATATATATATATATATATATATATATATATATGTATATATATATATATGTATATATATATATATATGTATATATATATATATGTATATATATATATATATGTATATATATATCATGCATATGTGTTGTTTTTTGTTTACTACGCATTCAGGTAATCATAATGTGCTAAACGGAAGGAGTGTGGATGACAAATATATATACCATGTATATATGTTGCTCTCTTTGTTTAGTACGCTTTCATGTTATCCAAAACTGAGGATGGATTTTCTTGAAGAATGGGAAGCTGGTGAGAACAACCCGACACTGGTGCATCGTCCATCTCTTCAAGTGTACAAGATGTTAATCATGATTTGCATAAGGGTCTAATGACAAGAGCTAGAGAAAAATTAGTTAACCAACGGGTGAATTTGTTTCTTAATGAGTTTACTTATAATTTACATAAGAATTAGCTACTACCTATTGCAAATATTTTGTATGTTTTATGGTTTGATAAGATGAAAACATTTGAAATCGAGAGAGAGAAAGCTAAGGGAGGCTGAGGCCAATGCAAGCAAGGAAGAGCACGGAGTTCATGTGCTAATAACTCAAGAAAAACTATCAAATATCAAGCATGAAGGAGAGAAACCGGCTGAGCGCATGGAAGCAAGAAGAGTTGTGCAGCTGAGAGAAGAAGAAAGGAAGCATGTGTGGAAAAGAAGGAAGAAAAAGGAGAAGAAAAAAAGGGGGAAAGCCCAAAAATTCAAAGCCCAAGTTTTGGTTAAGATTTTCAAGCCCAAATCGGATTTTCCTCAAGTCCAATGGAATTCAAAGTCAGAATCACACAGAACTCAATTCGGGACAATCAATGGACCCGTAATAAAAGAGTCCTAACTTTCATAAACGAAGTCCAATTCGGATGTTCTTACACTTGTTGGAAAACTTATTCTAAGGCCCACATAATTGATAAGGTGCCAGGCTTGAAAACCTTATGGTCACGCTGTTATGACCAAAATAATGTGATGGCTATAAATTTAGGTTTCATTTTTGTGTGACTTTAAGTCTAATACATGTAGAGATGAGTTATAGTCAGTTTGTATATCTTGACGTAGAGCATGATTATTGAATACAAAAAAAAAGGTTCGGCAACTTGTTTCTCTCCTAGGGTTTGCATAGCAACCGAAACTAGAGAAAAGAATTGGGTGCTCTCTACACCTTGTTCTTTCTCTTCCTTTGGTAATTACAAGACAATGCTTCCATTTCCTTATGATAGGATGGAAGAACTTTGGGTGAGTTTGCACGTCGTAGGTCGTTGCACGGGCAACGTATTGGCCACGGCAAGCTTTGCACAAATTATCATGATTCTACGTGAAGAAGATTGGCCCCTCGCAGCACTCATGACTTGCTATAGTAATCCTGTATATTATTCTTTATTAGTAAAGCAGGATTAATCTGGCCTTTGGTCTAAAATTTTTTTCACACGATGGCCTTTGGCTTTGAGACGGCATTGCGTTAATTTGACCAACATAATGTTTTCATGCATGTTATTACATATCGTTGTGAAAAGTGTTAGGTTTAGGTCTTTAGGATCTCCTAGGTTAGATCTAGGGGTTTCTATTCTTTAGGGTTCGGATTCTAAGAGATACACTGAGAGGGAGAGAGGGGTACTAACCGTCCGACGGCGTGGAGGAGGACGTGGCCATCTCGGGTTGGTCGATGAGGTATGCGCACGGGCAGCGACGGTCGGGGAAGAACGGCGTCTCCCGGTGAGCGGCGACGGTGGTGGCACGGTGGAGCTTCCCGTCGCTGGAGCGCCCCCTCTTAGATCGGGTCTAGGGTTTTGTCGGTGGGTCTGGCGGCGGCACGGTGAACCTTGGTGTGCGTGCCGCCCCGGCCCCCACCTCTGTTTTATATGGCGCTGGCGACAGGGGCCCACCAGCCTATTGGGCTGGGCGCCCCCGATCAGGGCGCGGTCAAGGGGAGAGGGGGACATTTGGCCGTTGGGCCAAATGCCCTGAGATCACATTCTAACATTCTCCCCCTTGATCTCAATCTATGCTTTATCTTTAATTACTTTTGCCTTTACACATTCCATCACAGATTAGTGCATAGAACATGTCTCATCGTCATGGTCAATCGCCGATAGATTCAACAGCTACAATACACCTCTCTGTTCTGAAATAGTTACTTTAATCTTTTGGGCCATCTTTTAGTCCAGGAATCATAGGCTTTCCCTTAAACCCATGCCGGCTACATGTTCTCTAAACACGTTGGGTGGTAAGCCTTTAGTAAGCGGATCCGCTAACATCTTTGCGGTACTTATGTGCTCAAGACTTATAATTTGATCCCGAACTTTATCTTTCACAACATAGTACTTTATGTCAATGTGTTTGGCAGCACCACTTGACTTATTGTTGTGGGCATACGTTACTGCAGGTTCATTATCGCAGTACAACTTAAGTGGTCTATTTATGTCGTCAACCACTTTTAAACCGGGTATGAACTTATTTAGCCAGTTCACCTGCCCCGTAGCCTCATAACATGCTACAAACTCGGCATACATTGTGGACGATGTAGTGACGGTTTTCTTTGAGCTTTTCCACGATATAGCTCCTCCAGCGAGAGTGAAAACATATCCGGATGTAGACTTTCTATCATCTCCCGCAAAATCAGAATCTGTATACCCCACTATATGGAGTAAATCTGATCTTCTGTATGTCATCATGAGGCCTTTTGTTCCTTGCAAATAACGCAAGACTTTCTTTATCAATTTCCAATGTTCTATTCCAGGATTGCTCTGGAATCTGCCAAGTAACCCGGTAACAAATGCTAAGTCAGGGCGTGTGCACACTTGAGCATACTGTAAGCTTCCGACAGCTGAAGCATATGGAACCGCTTTCATTTGATCGATCTCATACTGGTTCCTGGGGCATTGAAAATCCCCATATCTGTCGCCCTTGACTATAGGTGCAGGTGAAGGACTACATTTATGCATACCAAATTTCTTTAAGACTTTCTCTATGTATGCCTTTTGTGACAGTCCCAATATCCCCTTGTTTCTATCCCGGTGAATTTCGATCCCTAGAACGAACGAAGCTTCACTAAGATCTTTCATATCAAAGTTTGAGGACAAAAACTTCTTTGTCTCTAGTAGCAGACTGACATCACTACTAGCTAGTAGGATATCATCCACATACAGGATTAGGAAGATAAACTTCCCATCTTTAAACTTTGCATAAACACAGTTGTCCTCTACATTTTCTTTAAACCCAAATTTTCTTATTGTACTGTCAAACTTCAAGTACCACTGTCTTGAAGCTTGCTTTAACCCATAAATCGATTTCTTTAGGCGGCATCCCATTCTTTCATTTCCTTCCACGACAAAACCTTTCGGTTGTGCCATGTAAACATTTTCCTCCAAATCCCCATTAAGAAATGCCGTCTTTACATCCATCTGATGTAACTCTAAATCATAATGTGCTACTAATGCCATTATGATTCTGAAGGAATCTTTACATGAGACTGGAGAAAAGGACTCATTGTAATCAATCCCTTCTCTTTGCGTAAAGCCTTTTGCCACAAGTCGCGCTTTGTATCTTTCTACATTCCCTTGGGAGTCATGCTTTGTCTTGTAGACCCATTTACAGCCTACTGTTTTGGCTCCTTTAGGAATAGTTTCTAAGTCCCAGACTTTATTAGTCTTCATGGACCTCATTTCCTCTTCCATGGCCTCAAGCCATTTTGAGGAATTTTTGCTTCTCATGGCTTCTTCAAATGAGGTGGGATCATCCTCCATTTGAAATTCCTCTGTATGATAAATCTGATAATCATCAGAAATAGCTGATCTTCTTACTCTTTGAGACCTCCTCGGGGCCTCCTCATTTGGTACATCTTCTGTTTGAGGCTGCTGTTGCTCCCCCTCATCTGTGGCAATAGGTTCTATAGGATCCTGATAAACAGGTTCCTCATTATCATTCATTGTTGCCACAGGAGAAACAATAACAGGTGCTGGCACCACAGTGTCTTGCACCGTCGGTGCAGCGACAGCAGGTAGTGTGAAGAATGGCTCTTGAATCATCGGAGTGGGCACATACACCCGCTTCTCTTCAAGATCAATCTCACGAGCTACCATGCTTCCTCTCATCATTTCATCCTCTAAGAAGACAGCGTGTCTCGTTTCTACAAACTTTGTATATCTGTCTGGACAGTAGAAACGAAAACCTTTTGACTTTTCAGGGTAGCCAATGAAATGGCAACTTACTGTTTTGGGATCAAGTTTCCCAAGGTTTGGGTTAAATACTTTAGCCTCAGCAGGACTCCCCCACACACGTAAGTGATTTAGTGAGGGAACTCTTCCTGTCCACATCTCGTACGGTGTTTTGGGCACCGACTTACTAGGCACTCTGTTGAGAATGTGAATGGCGGTTTTCAACGCCTCCATCCATAAACTCAATGGCAGTGTGGAGTAACTCATCATGCTTCGCACCATATCCATCAGGGTACGGTTGCGTCTTTCAGCTACTCCATTTTGCTGAGGTTCACCCGGTGTAGAATACTGGGCCACTATTCCATTTTCCTGTAAATACCTTGCAAAAGGTCCAGGAACTTGTCCATATGGGGTATGTCGACCGTAGTACTCCCCCCCACGATCAGATCGGACTATCTTAATCTTTAAATCGTGTTGGTTTTCAATTTCAGCCTTAAATATCTTGAATTTATCCAAGGCTTCATTTCTTTCTTTGATTGGATAAATATATCCATAACGGGAGTAATCATCCGTGAATGTTATGAACGAGTCATATCCATCCACATTTTTCACAGGAAAAGGACCACAAATATCTGTGTGAATAATTTGTAGAACTTCTGTGCTTCTTTTAGCGTCTTTTTTAATTTTCTTTACATATTTTCCTTTAATGCATTCTCTGCATTGTTCTAAGTCTGAGAACTCTAATGGAGAAAGAATATTATTCTTAACTAGTCTTTCTATTCTCCCCCTCGAAATATGGCCTAAACGACAGTGCCATAATTTCGACGACTCATCTAGAGTTCTCTTTCGTTTTCTGTTTACATTCGTAGACGAGGATTCAATCACTTTCTCGCACGCGACGTTCTCATTATCGCATACGACATTCACATCATCACACAATGATAACAAATAAAGCTCATTCTGTAAGATGGCAAGACCAACACATTCTTTATCAAATATTATTTCACACTTGCCATTTCCAAAATTACAATCATAACCATCTTTGTCCAAATTTGAAACACTAATCAAATTCCTCTGTAAAGAGGGAACAAAAAGGACATCTCTAAGTAAAAGATTGGAGCCATTAGCTAACTCTAATGAAAGATCGCCAACGGCTTCAACTTGAGCTTGGACTCCATTTGCAACTTTAATGCATCTTTCGTTTCTTTGCGTAGTCCTCGTCGAACGGAATCCCTGTAAGGAATTAGCAACATGAACAGTTGCTCCTGAGTCAATCCACCAAGTGGATTTCGAATATTGCACATACATGCATTCATTTATAAAGGTAATAATGTTCTCACCTTTCTTTGCCATTATCATCTTTAAATAATCAGGACAGTTCTTCTTGTAGTGTCCCGTCTTCTTGCAGTGAAGACACTGATCTTTGTCTACAGCAAATTTATTCTGTTGAGGCTGATGGACAGAGGCTTTTCCCTTGTTCTTTGAGAAGGAGGTACTGTTGAAGTTCTTTTTCTTGTTATCCTTCACATAGTTGATAGATCCACCATGTGAGGATTTAATTCTTTCCTCCTCTTGCACACACATAGCTATGCATTTTTCCAAGTCCCATTTCTCGGGCTGCATATTGTAGTTGACAACAAATGTGTCAAACTCTTTAGGCAAGGAAGCAAAAACCAAATGAATAAGGAACTCATCGTTGAGGGCCAAATCCATTGGTTTAAGCTTGGATGCCAAGTTGCTCATCCTCAGTATGTGCTCTCTTATGCCACTGCCACCACCAGAGTACCTCTCTGTCACAAGCTGTTTAATCAGCTGTGTAGCATAAGTCTTTGAAGAGCCAGTGAACTGACTCTTTATCTTATCAAGGTACTCTGTGACAGTGTCATACTCTGCAATTGAGCCCACAATTGCAGGCTCAATTGTGTTCTTTATCACAGTCATACACTTTTGGTTGGCTGTGGTCCATTTCTTATGATCAAGATCATAAGACATCTGTAAGGGAGCATGATCCCTCTGTCTTTTCTGCCAAACAGTATCATCCTCATTTTGATCCCTCACTGGTGCCATAGGCTCAGTGGGACGTGCTGTAGTGAGGACCCAGTCCACCTCAGCTAAGATAAACGCTAAGTCTATCTTTTTCTTCCACTCTCCATAATTATCTCCTTTGAGAGTGGGGATCTCTCTGATACAACCCATCAAGTTGTATCCTCCTGAAAATTTAGTTCAAATAAAGTGAGAACGTAACAGCAAAATTATATGCCTTATTTCCAACGTTGGTCAAAAAATACGACATACAATTTAAATCAATTTTTTCTATACATTAAATCTACATCACCGTTGGGCAGAAATAGAAATAATGCATAAAATCATCAATTAAAAAATTATAATATTGTTATTATCAACGTTGGTTAGAAAATAACAATATCATAATTATCTAGGATTTATCTCTATTTTTTCCAAAATTAAATTCTCCCGTTGGTTCGAATTTAATAATGAAAATCAATCAACATTAACTTTTGCAGCGGAAACTGTAATTATTCAAAAAATAATTCAATATTCAGAAGCATTATACTGTACACATTTAATCTCTGAAAAATTAACACGTTGGTGCAAAAATTTACAGAGATTTTGGATCAAATTTCATTGAAATTCATCAAAAAATACTTCTGAAAATCAATAAATCCATTTTCGGGATTTTACTGTTCATTTGGCCATTTTGGCCCATTCGGCCCGACCACGGCCCACGGCGTGCCGGCCTCTTTTTCCCCGCGCGGCCCAAGGCGGCCTGCTCTCCCCGCGCCTTACGCGCGCGCTCGCGCCCTCCCCCGCGCCCAGGCCGCAACCTGGGCCTGGGCCGGGAAAGTGCCTTCCCGCCTAGGCCGAAAAAAGGCCGGCTCTTCCTCAGCCGTCCGATCAGATCCGATCTGATCGGACGGCTGACCGCGCGCGCTGCGGGGATCAGTAACCCGAAAACCCTAACCCTAGCCCTATCTCGCTCGCCTCCTTGCGAAAAAACCAGAGCGGCGGCTCCCTGTCCCGCGAGGCGACGGCGGCCGCGACGGCCCCGAGCGCGGAGCGGCAGCGCGGCGGCCCCCGAAGCGGCTCGACGGCGGCGCGGTGGCCCCAGCGAGGCGCAGCGGCCGGGCGCGCGACAGCGCGGCGGCGCGCTCCCATGGAGGCGGCGGGGCGGGGCGCAAGGCGCGGCCGCACGGCGCACGCGACGTCGGTGCCAACCGGAGCGGCAGCGCGCAGCGGCGGCGCGATGGCGGCGGCGGCCGGGCGGCGCAACCGGTAAGCCCCGCTCCCCTTCTCCTTTTTTTTCTTTTCGGTTTTCTAGGGTTAGGGGGGCTCTGTGATTTTCTTTTCCGCACGCCGGTCAACCGACGGCGGTTGTTCTTCTTTTCCCCATCTAGATCTATACCTAGATCCGCTCTGATACCATTGTTAGGTTTAGGTCTTTAGGATCTCCTAGGTTAGATCTAGGGGTTTCTATTCTTTAGGGTTCGGATTTTGAGAGATACACTGAGAGGGAGAGAGCGGTACTAACCGTCCGACGGCGTGGAGGAGGAGGTGGCCATCTCGGGTTCGTCGGTGAGGTCTGCGCACGGGTAGCGACGGTCGGGGAAGAACGGCGTCTCCTGGTGAGCGGCGACGGTGGCGGCACGGTGGAGCTTCCCGTCGCTGGAGCGCCCCCTCTTAGATCGGGTCTAGGGTTTTGTCGGTGGGTCTGGCGGCGGCATGGTGAACCTTGGTGTGCGTGCCGCCCCGGCCCCCACCTCTGTTTTATATGGCGCTGGCGACAGGGGCCCACCAGCCTATTGGGCTGGGCGCCCCCGATCAGGGCGCGGTCAAGGGGAGAGGGGGGCATTTGGCCGTTGGGCCAAATGCCCTGAGATCACATTCTAACAAAAAGATTATAAAGTCTGTATATATACCACAAGTTCTTTATCATTACAATAAATAAATTTAAACTAAACCCAAACAGGACATTTGTCGTATGTACAAATTATGTATACTTGTAGATTATGCTGAACTGTTGGATCGAAATGGTCGACAGAGGGGGGTGAATGTCGCGTTTAAAAATTTGACCCCCAAAGTATTCGCTAAGAATTCAACTCCAGTAGCCACTGCAAGAACTTAGATTAAAACGATTGCCATGGCAAGAAATACAATGGGAATCTTCGTCACGGCAGAGAAATGCTGCTGAAATTTCTGCCATGGCAAGCAGCAAACAAAAATGGCAAGACAAAGTTTGCAGCCAACGAGACAACCTCAAGAAAGCTATTTGCCAAAAACTTGACAAAAGAACAGGGGAGAGTTCGGCCAAAGATTTTAAAGCCAAATGGTTCTCCTTTTTTTTTATACTGCAGGCCAAGAGCTAAGCCAAAAGACTTCTTTGCTTTCTTTTAAACTGCAGCCCGAGAGCACCCTTTGGAGAGGGAGGCAGCAAAAGTAAATTTAAAAGAAATGGTACTTCTCAGCAGTACAGACCATCAAACAAAAGAAGAGTACCTGCTGTTTGGCAGAGAAGAAACCACACAAAAATCTGTCCAAAGCTGGCCGCAAGACATCCTGATTTTTGAGAAAAGAGGCCCACACAAAAAGACTACAAAGAAGAGAAATGCTGCAGCCAAAAAGAAATTAAATGCTGCTGCTACCGAACTACACAAATAGCACAAAAGCTCAACTTTTGGTTCGGCCAAGAGTGTTGTCCGTGAGGATTTCTTTTGCCATCCGATTAGCACAAAAAGGAAAAGATTTAGAGAGGAGACTAGGCTGTTTGGTAGGAGGGCAATTAAGGAGCAGCCAAAAACATCAAGAGATCAAGGAGAAGAAGTACTTGGCAAACAAAACATGCAGCAAACAAGAAATGAAACTGAGAAGAGAAATAGGACTGCAAGAAATGATTCTCAAATTTAACCAAGATGAATACAAAGGAGTCCCGAGACACGATTGAGTACTGAGGAATAATTCTACAAGGGTTTCTCACACTAAGTCCCCATACGCTCGGAGAGTATAGAGAGAAGCTCACACCTCCTCTCTTTCTCAATTATTCATACGTGAAGAGAACCAAATAAAACCCTAACTCTTACACCCATTCTCTCTCTCAATTCATCCTTAAAATCATAAAGACTACTAGAGAACACTCTCTCTATTTATAGCCTCCACTAATGGGTTCACAACTCATTTTACCCATTTGCTCTCAAAAACTCATGGTGCTTTACCCACAATCCACTTTCTTTAGTGCAGCTTTGCGTATTCACCAAAATGCCCCTCGCGCACCTTCCAGGAAGCTTCCTCATTCCTTGCCTCGCAAGCCACGCAGCTTCGCCATCTTCGGCACACCTCGACCGTTCTGACCTCAGCGCCATCTGCGCCTAGTCCGGTCCTCCGTGCCTCACCACGACTCCACCTCGAGTCCACGTCGTCTTCGACACATCCCGACCGTTCTGACCTCAGCGCCACCTGCGCCTAGTCCGGTCCTCCGTGTCTCGCCACGATTCCGTCTCGATGTCTTGTAGCCACACAGACAAGAAACACGTCAAATAGCACCGTTCGATACATGAAAGCGTAAATCACATCATACTTACTCACGATGAGGTCCAAACCTATCGAATCACAGAATAGACATCCTAAACACATACGACCAAGTTTGACCGAGTCCGACCGAGCCTAATTGCACCACGCAACGACTCGACTCCGAACCACTCAAACCAAACTCGACTTACTTAAACCAATGTCAATTACTCATCATACACATGTGGTCACCTCCACACGGTTCATCATGAACTTTTCGCATAAATTGCAATCCCTTCATAAGTAATGAAAATGTTCGCTTGAACAAAATGTGTTATAGTTTTCTGCCACACGATGTGTAGGTATGTTAGTAGGAAAGCTCATGCAGAGTGACTAAAACTTTTAGAAAATAAAATTGCAAGTAAATATGCAAAAAAGCCAGCTCCGTTCTGGTTCAACCAAGATTTATGAATAACTATAATTTTATTTGGATTTTCAGGAAGCGTGCAAGCGCAGCACTATATATTTTAAATACTTCAAATATTTCTGCAAATTTTTGCCACTGCACATTACACAGAACATCACACCACTCGTTCGGATGATCGACCATAACAGAATGATATATTATACTTCAGTTGCGAATTGATGGGCAGATAAATTTGCTAAGTACTTCTCCACAATATCCAAACCGCACAGTTCCTTCACCAGTGTCATTGGTGCAGGAACATCGAGCTGGAATGTCAGCGGTGAGCTTCCTGCAGACCCAGTGCTGTATGCAAATTCCTTTCTTGCTGCTCTGATAGCTTCCCTCAGTGCGCAATGGACGGATGATGCAAGAACTAGGGCAGGTTCCCCAGAAGCTGAAAGCAGTAGTTAATTTATTTCAACTAATGTTTGTTTCAAACAGTCAAAAAATCACCGAATTAAGGAAATCACATCGGTACCTTTGGAAGAAAGCACCCGGTTCTTATGGTATCCAGTGTTCAGCAGCTCGGCATTGAACTGCTTTGGGATAGTGTCAACGCTTGGGATCTTGTAGTTCCATGTGCTATCACTAAGAACCAGGCCTTCACTGTTTGTCTGGTATTCTTCATATATGAAGAAACCAATTCCTTGTATAAAGGAACCTTCAATCTGCAATATAAGTCAGAGTGAGCATATATGATGCCATAATGTACTACAGATTACTCTCGATTGGATTGCAATGTAGTAATTTCTAAACGCAAAATCCCGTCAAAAAAATTCTAAAAGCAAAAGTTTTTTTAGAACCAAAGGAAGAACCCAGTTCCATTTTTTCGTTGCAAAATGAAACCATCCCTAAAAGCAAAAGTTCGGCCAACCACTTATATGTCAACTGAAAACAAAATTGCATGATGGAGTCAAATAATTATCAACTACTGGTTTGTCTTATATAACTTTAAGATATATGTGGGTATTTTAGTGAGATTCTTTGAGAGGAATGTTATGTGTAGTGCCTGGCGAGGACATTTTTTATTTGAGCATGTTGTCTTCCATGGTTACTCGGAAGACAATGATGCCTCAAGTCAATGCGGTCCCTGTCAGATGGACGGATCTGTCACTAGTTTCCTCTCCTATAGAGATGGACGGGTCTACAAGCTGTCGCTAGTTTCCACTCCTACAGTATATCATACGAGGAATAGAAAAGATGGCATTTCATTGGGATCAAGGCTTCTACGTACTTTGTCATTCTTTCAGTCTCTTACTTAATATATGCTACTGTCCATAAATGAATGAAATATATATTTTTGGAACTGCTTAAAAACAGGGAACGAAAGGGGAAATTACGTTGCTTAGCATAGATTAATCTATAACAGACCTGGCCCAAGTCCACCGCAGGGTTCAAGCTCTTGCCACAGTCATACACAAGATCACTCCTTAGTAAAGTAATTGCTCCTGTAAAAAGATCGATCTCCACCTGCATGTTACAGAAGATTTTGAACAGACAGTGTATCACAAATAGAACATCCAAGCACAAACTCATGTGATTGACATTTAGCTGGAAATTTGGTGCACCTCACTTATACCAGCTCCATAGTTCAGATAGCTATTGGAACCTTGGCCAGGTACCCAGTATGCACTTGCAGACAGATTAATATTTTCCTGAGAGGCCTGCTTGTGAACATTCAATTACATGAAGATCAAGTATTAGTACATAGAAAGATAATAGTCTCCATGCACAAATAAGGTATTCTTTGCAGCATGAAGAGAAATTAGAGGGAAATAATATCACCTGGGAAATCAAAGTATCCCATGAGACAGTGCCTAATTGCATTTGCAGTCTATGCATGACTGGCTTTAATCTGTCAATCAGCAATTGGCATGCCTGAAGAATTGCTGCACAACTAGATTCAGATGAAGTGCTGCCAGCAGTAGGTCCACCTTGGATTAAGCTCAATGTATCAGCCTGAAGAACACGCACTCTCTCAAGTAGGCACTCACATCCCTCAGACCACAACTGTCCCAAAGCAAAAGCCGTCATCTGTTGTACTTTCGTCCATAGTCCTTGCCCAAGCTCGATTCCTCCAACCTCGACGACAATGGAGCCATCATTGAGCAGAGAAACTCTTCCAGGAGCTGGCCTTGGTTCTACCTTGAAAATGAGGGGCACACAAGAGATGCCGCGCTTCCGCCACTTATTGCAGGTATTAAACCGCTTGATGGATTCAGCCCGATGCACGTAGCTTGAAGTCGTGGCTAATCTATCGAAAATAGAATGTAAAGTGTATGTAGAAGCTTCACCTGCACTTTCTGGATAGAATAAAACAAGACTATCATAGGTGTGAAAATTCTTTTTCCTGACACTGTCAGCGTCGACTGATAGCACCGAAGCAACATGCTCAATGATAGCTTCAGCAATAAAAGAGCCTTGTGTATCTCCAGGAGCACGCATTATTGATTTGGATGTATTATTTGTTTTGCAGAGCTTGATGTCGAATGAGAGAGCACCCCAGTTGTACTTTTTCAGACCAGATATGATAAAGCCTGGTATTACGGGGCTCACATCTACATACATTCCAGCATTAATTAGTATATCTAGGTGCAAGGCCGTAATTTTCCCATCAGACCTGAAACCAACAGAGTAATGAGCTTTCACTGGGTGCCGACCCCCAACCATGATCATATCAGTATTGCGATTGAGGTACATTCGCACAGGACATCGTAACTTGTGTGCACAAAGTGCAGCTGCCGTTGCAACCTACAAAAGCATATATCGGATCAGTCACCAGCAACAGATAATTTGGTCGATATTTTTCTGCTTTGCTGGAAGTTGTTTGATTGTCAGATACAATCATAACATTTGTAGTTATTTCATCTTAAAAAATGTGTTTTAAGAAGAAAAAAAAACTGTATCCTTCGGATGGTACATGAAGCCTAAATGGCCAAATATCACGTTACAATATCAATGGAACATTAAGCACAAACACAATAATTCTTCGGATCTTATGTCCTGAACACATAAAATGTATGACAGTGTTTTATATTATCATGTTCGTTGTAGACATATACTGGAAGATTTTGTGCAATTGATAATGTGCTACAATATAACTATATATAAAAATATTTATTGCTAAAAATAAAAACATAATAATATTTTAAGCCGTACCACATGGGTAAATTTTGGATGCGTTTTGTCAATATAATATGTCTCAAAAAACAGGTATTCAAAATATCTAATAATAGAGCTTTGCAAATGCACACATGAACACTGAATCATTTCCATATATAACCAAGAGCACATGCATGCAAATTCACAAGTTTAAGTGATATAAGAGCAACTCCATCCTATTAGTCATTTCTCCCTCTCTATTTCCTAGGATGAAGAGGCTAGCTATTATTTTCAGCTCTCTATTTGAGTTAGCATTCCAATGGCCTAGCTATTTGAGAAGCGAGTGAGGAGGCGCTCGCCAAATCTAACTAGCGGCCGGGAGAAAATAGCGACTCGATAAAAATGAAGAGGAGGATAAAGAACCGGTTGGAGTCTATTTCTTGAGTCATATTAGGTAAATATACAATGAAGAGCAGGATAAAGAATCGGTTGGAGATGCCCTAAAAAAAAGTAATATTCTCCTCCAAAGTAAAATTTTGAACTACTTAGACTACTGATCTAATTTGTAAGATTCTCACATGTTGTGATCTGAGTGCCTTCCCACCAAAGCCCCCTCCAACCCTTCTTGTAATGACACGCACATTGCTGAATGGAATGCCAAGGCACTTAGCTATGACACTCTGTGTAACCTCAGGGTATTGTGATGAGCTGTAGACTACCATGGTGTTATCTTCATCTGGAATCGCTAGTGCTGTCTGTGTTTCCATGTAGAAATAATACTGAGATGAAAGTTTTACCTGCAATCATCAAGTTCACATATATTATTATGAGACAAGTTATTCTGTGTTGGCTTCCACAAAAAGAAACGTAGCATTTGTATTACAGAAAGGGATAATAATGAGTCCTGCTACATAATTTAGAAAAAAATGCATCACTTGAATCTCAAAGTTTCATCAAAAGGAATATGTCACTAGTATATAATTTTTATTTTACTTTGCAAATCTATTGGCACCTATCAAATGAGCAGAATCAAATTTAAAGACTCAGTTTAACTAAAAACACTATGTACACAATATAGTTCATAATTAAAAGAAACGAGTGACTATTGTGCACTATGTATTTTATAGATTTTACATACACTTTTTTCCCACATTTACTACTCATCCTACAAGTGAGTGGGGAAAGTGGACCAAAACTTGGGGGGGGGGGGTTATAAACTTTCTGAAGAAAAAAAGTTGTTTGTACCGTAGCCATCCCCTTTAATTAATTATTATGACTATATAGTGCCATGGAGCATAATAGTAAAATTGGGGTGCACGAGAACAATATTGCATGGAGAATGGAGTCAGTTTTGTCTTTTATTCACTTGTCTAACTATATTCTTTCTTGATACTTTCTCTATTTTTGAATAATGTTTGGTTAATAATATACTCAGTAAAAAATCAAAATTAAAATGGTTAGATAAGTTTCAAACTGATAAAATAGAAGTGTATCCTGTAACTTCCATATGGTTACATGCCCACAATTACAAAAAAAAAAGCGCATGATCTACTATTTTGAAAAGAGCAAAAAAACATGTATTATTGCGGATACAGCTCAAATCTACAAAATTTCAACATCAAACTCATATGTACTACAGAGAACTAAATTGACAAGTTCCAGACATGAATAGGGCGTGCACTATTTGTTTGCAACATATTTGTCTCTACACTGTAAATGAATTTAAGCCTCAAATTTTGCAAGTGCAGGTATATGTACAATATCCAATATTTTTTCCATGATTTTTGGGACAGTGCAATTGTGCAAATTTAATGTATGTGAGCATGTGCTCACCAAATCCACAGTATTTTCAATACTGCAATTGAGATGCATTATGAAAATGTCTCACAGGACATTGAATTTGTTATGAATAGCGCTTGTATTCATATGAGGCCAATGGGCCAGTATATATATACAAAGTACAGGAGGTAAATATGCAAAGAACCCCTCATAACAATGGGGAATAACAAACTATACATATATCTCTAACACCCCCCCCTCAAACTCATGGTGGATCAACAACACTGAGTTTGGAGAGGTAGAAGCTGTGCTGTGCTCGAGTCTGGGCCTTCGTGAAGAAATCCGCTATTTGAAGCTCTGAAGGCACATACTGAAGAGTAATCACCTGATCATGCACACAAGTCCTCATGAAAGAAGCATCAACACCAATGTGCTTTGTGAGCTCATGCTTCACAGGATCACGAGCAATACTGAGAGCACCTGTACTGTCTGACAAGAGAGGGGTCGGTGTAGTGACAGAAACACCAAAATCCTCAAGTAACCACCGTAGCCAAGTAATCTCTGCTGTCAAGAGAGCCATAGCTCGCAACTCAGCCTCTGCACTCGAACGGGACACTGCAGTCTGTTTCTTCGTCTTCCAGGCAATAAGAGAACCACCAAGAAAAACACAGTAAGCAGAGATAGACCGGCGATCAGAGGGATCGCTGGCCCAAGTAGCATCCGAATAGGCCTGAAGCTGTAACGAGCTGGAACATGGAAAGAAGAGACGGCGAGAGATAGTCCCACGAAGGTATCGCAGAACTCGAAGAAGGTGACTGTAGTGAACTTGAGTAGGAGCTGAAACAAACTGACTCAGAATATGAACTGGATAAGTGATATCCGGACGAGTAACAGCAAGGTAGACAAGACTCCCAACAAGATAACGATAGCGAGTCGGATCAGAAAGAGGCTCGCCATCAGAGAGTCGGAGGTGAACATTGAGCTCCATGGGAGTCTCAACAGTACGCTGATCAGTGAGAGAGGCGCGATCAAGAAGATCCTGAATATATTTCTCTTGGGACATAAAGAAACCATCTGGAGTGGAAGTAACCTCAATCCCAAGGAAGTAACGAAGAGGACCAAGATCCGACATAAGGAACTGCTCACTAAGACGAGCCTTGACAAAGACAATGTACTCAGAATCATCTCCCGTAATGATCATATCATCAACATACAGGAGAAGAAGAGTCCGACCACGAGACGAAGTGTGGACAAAAAGCGCAGGATCATGATCACTAGCTGAAAAATCAGCAGCAGTGACCACAGAGGAGAAGCGCTCAAACCAAGCACGAGGGGCTTGCTTAAGGCCATAGAGAGAGCGACGAAGGCGACAGACCATGCCCTCAGGAACAGAATACCCAGGTGGCGGATGCATGTAGACCTCCTCACGCAACTCGCCATTAAGAAAGGCATTCTTGACATCAAGCTGAGAAACAGACCAGTGGCGAACAGACGCCACCGAAAGAAGAGTGCGAACAGTGGTCATGTGGGCCACAGAAGCAAAAGTCTCGTCGTAGTCAACACCATGCTTCTGCTGGAAGCCACGAGCAACAAGACGCGCCTTATAGCGCTCAAGAGAGCCATCAGAGCGAGTCATAATCTTATAGACCCACTTACATGTGATGGGATGAGAGTGAGATGGAAAAGGAACAAGATCCCAAGTACCAGTACGCTCGAGGGCAGCAATCTCCTCGGCCATGGCAAGCTGCCACTCAGGGTGAGTAACAGCATCCTGGTAGGAGACAGGTTCACGAGTAGCTGCGCCAGCAAAGGCAAAACGGGCAGGAGGCCGAATCGACTGGTGATCGCGGAGAGCGTAGCGAGGAGAAGATGACCCATCAGGGGAAGATGGAGCATCAGAAGAAGATGGAACATCAGGAGAAGATGGCTCATCTGAAATATTCTCAATACGAGGTCGACGAGTGTAGACGATAGTGGGAGGAGCCTGGGGAGTCGTAGGAGACGACACAGGCGGCGACAACGGCGGAGAGGCCACAGGGGGAATATGTGGAGACTCAGTAGGACAGGTGGACGAGGGCAAAACAGATATAGGAGTATCTGGAAAGGTCAAGAAAGACAGAGACTCCACAGAGGAAGCCGAAGGAGAGGCAGGACGTGGGTAGAATGGACGAGACTCGTCGAAAGTCACATCCCGAGAAACCCGTATCCGACGACCAACAGGATCCCAGCACCGATAGCCCTTGTGCTCGGCACTGTACCCCAGAAAGACACACTCAACAGACTGAGCGGTCAGTTTGGTGCGTTCTCGAGGGGCGAGGAGAACGTAGCAAACGCAGCCAAACAGATGAAGGGCAGAGTAGTCAGGAAGAAGACCACAGAGACGCTCAACAGGGATCGCACCCTTAAGAGCAGAAGAGGGCTGAATGTTGACGAGATAGGTGGCAATGGAAACAGCCTTGGCCCAAAAGTGAGGTGGAATAGAGGCGGCGATCATCAGAGCACGAGCCGTCTCAAGGAGGTGACGATGCTTGCGCTCAGCGACACCATTCTGAGCATGAGCACCAGGACAAGAAAACTGAGCGAGAGTGCCCTGCTCAGCAAGGAAGCTGCGCAGGTGACGAGAGAGGTACTCGCCAGCAGAATCAGCACGAAAGACACGAATAGGAGTGGAGAATTGTGTGTGTATCATAGTGGCAAATTGTTTATAGATAGGCAAGGCCTCACTACGAGAAGACATGAAATATATCCAAGTGTGGCGAGAGAAATCATCTATAAAAATAATATAATAACGATGACCCCCTTTCGAAACGAAGGGAGCCGGACCCCAAACATCTGAATGAACAAGATCAAAAGGACTCTGAGACACAGTCTCACTATGAGGATAAGGAAGCTGAATCTGTTTACCTAACTTACAGCCCTGACAATCTAAAGACACATCTCCTGAGACAGACCCCAGAAGACCACGACGAACTAAGGACGACAGACGAGATCCTCACAGATGGCCAAGACGGTGATGCCACTGCTGGAAAGAGCCGGTAGACGAAGTGGCAGAAGCGGAGAGACTGGCAGCGATGGTGGCAGCGGAAGGAAGGTGAAGCCAGTCAAGCTCCCAAAGACGCTGTGAGTCACGGCGCCGAGGGCCAGAACCAACCAGAGCTCCCGTGTGGCAGTCCTGAACACAACAAGAGTCAGAGTCGAGAATAACCCGATAACCAAGGTCAGTAATCTGCCCAGCAGAAAGAAGCTGCAAGGTAAGGCGAGGAACATGAGCAACAGAAGGAACATGAAAAGATGAGTTGCTAAGAGATCCTCGATCAGAGACAGAAAGAGATGTACCATCAGTAGTAAGAACACTGACAGGAGAATCAAGAGGTGTAATAGAAGACAGAGTGGAAGAATCAGGAGTCATGTGAAAAGATGCTCCAGAATCAAGAATCCACGGGGAGGTACCTGACTGTGTAGGAGGTGGTCTCTCAGTGCCCGAAGAATCAGTAGCAGAACCTGCAGAACCTGTCGAGGGAGAACCTGAAGCGGCAAGCAGGCGTCGAAGTCTGGCTATCTCCTGCTCGGTGAGAGAAGCTGCTGAAGAAGTCGATGCAGACGTCGTCGTAGAAGCACTAGTGCCAGTAGAAGAACGGCGTGAAAGATGCCGCTTCTTCTTGTAGCACTGGGACTCAGTGTGGCCATCCTTGTCGCAGTAGGAACAGTGAGGACGGCCACCTCCAGACGGAGGACGGCCACCACCACCTGTGGTAGCCGCTGGAGGAGGCAGTGTAGCAGGCGGACGAGCGGCGAGCACAGAGGGGAGTGGCATCAGACCAGCACCACTCAAACGAGTCTCCTCTGCGCGTATCTCGGTAAGAGCCTCCAAGAGAGTGACACGAGGGTGGCGTGCAAGGAGCTGGGCACGCCTTTGCTCGAACTCAGGACGAAGGCGAGTAAGGAACTCGTAAACCCGCTGAAACTCCAGGTCAGCACGTACATCCAGGCAGCACGGACAGGTACGACAGCCAGCAGTGCGGAGTGAGTCCAACTGACGCCAGACAGCAGAACTCTGAGCGTAAAAAGCGTCAACAGTAGCATCGCCCTGCTGAAGAGAGTGCTCCTGGCGGACCACGGACAGGTACAGGGCATCACCAGAGGGCTCGTAGCGCTGACGAAGATGAGTCCACATCTGGAAAGCCGAAGGGAGTCCCACAACCTCAAAAGAAAACTGAGGCTGGACACTGGCGATGAAGACAGCAACAGCCCAAGCGTCGTCATCGTACCACTGAGTGTAGACGGTCAGACGATCCTTGTAGGAATCCAGAGCCTCCTGGTAGGCAGAGGCAGCTTTATCATCAGCAGCAGCCTTATCGGCTGTCGGAGGCAATGCAACAGGTGTAGGCTCCGTCGGAGGAATAGGGCAAGGCGGGCAGGTGACATCGCCAGAGAGGACGCCCCAGAGACGAAGACCACGCATGTGAATGTGCATGTGAGACACGAAGTCGGTGTAATTAACACCATCAAAGATCACCGGGCAGCGAGCGAGGGAAACGGTGCCCATTGGTAGGCGGCGCTGGACGGCGCGGCGACCAAGGCAACGAAGTCTAACAGGCGGCGCTGGACGGCGCGGCGGTTAGAACGACGTTTTTTTTCTCGAAACCCTAAAACTTAACGGGCCTTCGGCCCGTTAGAAACACACACACACGCGCGCGCACGCAGGAGGCGGCGGCGGTGGCCGCCGGCGGCGCGGAGCGACGGCGCGTGGGAGCGGCGGCGCTGAGCGAGCGGCCGGAGCGGAGGGAGCAGCCGGCAGCGTCGGGCGCGGAGGAGCGGCCGGTGCAGAGGGCCGGCGGCGTCGGGTGGAGGCCGAGCGACGGCTCGACCGGTCGGGACGGCTCGGCGGCAGCGGGGCGGCAGCCGGCGGGGCGGAGCGGCGCACGATCCCGAGCGGCGGCGGGCGGAAGGCGGCAGCGCCGAGGCCGAGTGGGCCGGCGACGGCGGAGGCCGGGAGTCGGCGACGGTGGTGCAGAGTCGGCGACGGCGCGCGGAACCCTAGGTAAGCCAAAACCCTAGTTTTGGCTCTGATACCATGTTATGAATAGCGCTTATATTCATATGAGGCCAATGGGCCAGTATATATACACAAAGTACATGAGGTAAATATGCAAAGAACCCCTCATAACAATGGGGAATAACAAACTATACATATATAAACCCTAGTTTTGGCTCTGATACCATGTTATGAATAGCGCTTGTATTCATATGAGGCCAATGGGCCAGTATATATACACAAAGTACAGGAGGTAAATATGCAAAGAACCCCTCATAACAATGGGGAATAACAAACTATACATATATCTCTAACAGAATTAAGGTTAGATAGATATGTGTAAACTTTTAAAGTACAAATGTATCTTATTAACTTCAATTCACTTTTCAATAATGAAAGTGAGATGACATTATAGAAAGATTTAACAGGATGTTGAATTAACATACTTCTGATAGGATCTTGTGATCAGCTTCTGCCATGCCCTTGGAAAAATCACCAACTTGTTTGGGATAAATATCAGAGGGAACTTTTAAGTAGCTATTGTTTTGCACTGCTTGTTCCATGGTTAGGATTGGTGGCTTCAAATCTTCCGCGTCATATTCAACAACAGCCTGTTTTGCTGCCATGTCAGCGTATCTCTGTGTTTCTGCAATCTGAGGTAAAGACCATGCATTAGTGACATGAGTATGGAAAAAAGAAACAAAGTAATATTCATAAAAATTCCTTTATCATAGAACGATTTGATGTTGAGGCAGCAGGAAGCCCTTGGAGGGGATATTACAAAAAGATGAAAAAATAATTACCACAACACCAAGAGCTTGTCCAGCAAATTCAGCAATTGGATCACCAAATAGTGGTTCATCCCCAAAAATGTAGGTTGATCCAACATTTTGCCCTCCATTTGGAATATCCTTGGCAGAAACAACAGTGATGATCTTCTCTGATGCTAAAGAAGACTTGAATTTCATACTCTTGACATAAGCAAGAGGTTGCGTGCTGTAAATAAATTCTCCATACAGGCAATTCTTTGGAGCAGGAATGTCATCTACATATACTGCCTCCCCTGAATTACACAAAAGAAACTTATCTTTTAATCCTACAAGAAGGATATGTCGGAAAAAAACCTTATTGAATGTATTAGTAGTTCTGATGATGTAATGCGACCACATACCAGAAGCTTGAAGCTCAACTCCATACTTCTTAATCGGCTCGCCAACTGGTTTATATTCATCACTGGAAACTGTTTCTCGCCGTGAAGACAAGGGCAGGTTACAGAGATCATCCGTGTCTTCAGAACTACCAGAACTAATGCTCAGAGTTCTTCCAGGCTCTGTTGTGCCTTTAGAAAGTGGAGATAGGAAACTGAAGAGAAATCCAACAGCCACACTGACTCTGTATTCGGGATGTGATGTTCCTTCCATTGGTACAATTGTTTGTCTAAGCAATAGAACTGCTTCAAGTACAACCGATGCAGTGAGCAATTTTCCAGTAAGGTGTTCCTCAACCTTCCTCGCTCTAATAGCATGTTCCGTTCCATACGCACCAAAAGCCAACTGTAAGTTACTCAGTACAAGATCACCTGATGATTCATCCAAAGAAACATGTCCCAAGAAAGCAGAATTAACATATGAAACAGCATTGCCAAGAGGACGAGGTGCTGCTCTGTAAGTTTCAAAGATCAAACTAGTTTCTTTCTGACAATCTGAAGTCCAATGTGGAATAAATATGCTCAAAAGTAGAGTATTAGTATCAAGAGGAGGCTGCTCTAGAAACTCTTCCAATGTAACATGTAGTGTTTCTGAAGCAACCTGAAGACAGACAGTTGAACCAGCACCAAGAAGTATGGTTGCAATGTCCGAGGGAAACGGGTATTTTTGTGCCAAAATTATGTTTCCACCAATGCTTGCTGTGTTACGGACAAATGGTGTAGCCACTTTGCTCATATGCTCAGCAAGTTTTCTGAAAACCACACTTCCATTTGGAGAAGATATGGATTCACTTTCTTGCTTAAGTATCTCGATGGTCTTAGAAATTGATGTAGCTGCTCCAATCTCAATGCCCCCATCTTTCCTTACGACAGCTGAAAGTTCTGGAATGCCTCCTATGTCAATATACTCACTATAAAGGTCTTGATCCTTGTATACACCAGCACTTGTGTTCCCAACTACCACTTTGACAGAACATTCACTAAATAAACTATAATTTATTAACTCGTAATACTGTTTGATACTTTTAGGACGATACCAACCCACTCTGGAGACTGTAACATTAGCATCGTTCAGATGATCCAGCGAAGATTTGATCTCAGATTTTAGAAAGTCTGGGAAAGTGCATATTCCACCGCCAAGAGTGTAACTTGGCAGTTTGCTAACATCTGGATGCTTATCGCCTTTATTCCAGAATATATTAAGGCCCAAATCTTCCAAGTCAACTTCTGATGCAAAACTTTTGCAGGCATCAACAATGGGTCGGTAACCTGTGCATCGACACAAGTTACCCGAGAAAGCCCTTTCAGCCTCCGATACCGTCAGCTTTGAGAACCCCTTTGGTGGTTCAGGCCTCCTGGACTTGTCAGCATTGATAAGGGAGGAGAAAATTGACATGCACATGCCAGGGGTACAGAAACCGCACTGAGAGGCATGAAACCCCGATATCCTTTTCTGAATAGCATGGAAACCATCTTGGGTATTCCCCAGACCCTCAGTGGTGATAATTGAACAGAAATTTATACTGTAAAGAAGTGTGAGGCATGAACTTGCAGAAAATTCAGTCACTTCATCTGTCATTGGATTATACTGTGAAACAAGGACAACACAAGCCCCACATCCACCTGCAATAGGGCAAAATGATATGTATCAGTGATACGATGTACAACCTATGTATCTTGCTAGTCTCTGGCCGACTTAGTTTTCCATGAAGCTGTAACACCCCGGTCCCTCCCTGAGCCTAAAGTGCTACCACCTACTGTATAATATTACCAACTCCAACTTTTGCCGTTGGTCTTGTGAAGCAATTCTTTTATTTAAATATTAACCAAACGACAAATGTCAAAGCGTTTGACACTAAACGCAGCAGAGGTATAAATTTGCTAATTACCAAAAAGGTATTAAGACTATCTAAGACTAAATATGTCAACTGTAGATGATATATAACAGAAAAGGTATTTTTTAAAAGAAATTGGAAGGGCAAAGGTAGAAGTCCTTAAATTTACACTAACTGTCCCTTATAACAGAAAATTGCAGTTTTTGGTTTGGACCCTTAAAATTGCAGTTTAAGGTAAATATGTGGAACCTCGCTGCTATTTTTCATGTTAGAAAATCTGCTTTCAGGTCGTGGAACCACAAGGCGGATTTGTAAAGTTGAAAATTTAATTATGACGAAAAGTTCTAACTTGTTCTTCATACAAAATAATCCAGATTTGTATAGTCCAAAATAATTAGACATTATATGTAACGACCCACGTCATTAATTAACCATAAGTGATGAATTACGACGTTAGCAGGATTAATTATACATAACTAATGAACTAAAATACGGGGGAATTTAAACTTTTATATGTCAATATAGATTGAAACCAACGAACGATGAATAACTACGTTAATACCGTAACTCCATCGACGAGGGCGAAGACCAATTGGTATAGACTAGAGTGAGATAAAATGTGATTGCACGAAAGGTAAAAACTTGCAACTCAATTAAATTATATATATAACAATCCGTAGTACATTAGTCATTAAATTACAATCCGTGTGGGATAAAATCAATAACATCCATTGATCGACGATTAGAACACATATCAAGTCTAATAAAAATATTACCAATTGTATTACATAATAGCCACCTTACGAATTACAACAAATATACAATTTTGTATAATGAACAATCGAATTAAAACAAGTGAAAATCTAGAGCCGAGTCCGTAATTATATTTTTTTCCATGGAGCGATCAAATATTAAAATCATTTAAAAAGCATTAGAGTTTTGGAAAATATGTACGCTCTATTTTTGCTAAATATACTTTAAAAAAGCCTTATATCTTTTCCATGGAGCGATCAAATATACAAATCATTTAAAAATGATGTTGTTTTATGCATGGCCTGAAATTTTTCACACACAAATCTCCCTCCACATACTTCCCGCTAATGTAAAATCTTCCCTCCAATAATCTCAGGCAAATCTTTCAGTTCAACTTTCCATGCGCCATAACTCATTGGTGGCTCCTCGTATACATCACCTGGTCACAATTCCTAAGTCCCCACTCCACACCCCTCAGTCCTCACAAGTCACGAACTGCCTTCCCATCTTTATCAAGAAAGCTGTGTAGAGGTTCGAAGGAATCGCACTAGAGGCAGAGCTACCCGACATTCCAGTGCCAGTCGCGACGGTGACCTCGCAAGTACACGACGAAAGAGGCGGGGCGCGGGCGACGAGCAGAGCAGAGGCGAGCTGCCCCTCCGATCCCTCCCTTGCCAGATTGATCACCTCTCCCCCCGCGCCGACTATCACCAAGCGTCCAGGGTTTGGATTCCTTCCTTCCTTGCGCCAATCTCTTACTAATTCGATGCCGCATCCCCACTTGTTCTCCGTTTGTTATTTTAGGGGTAAAAATAACAATACAATTACTAATTATCACCTCGTATCATTCTCTGAATTCGTCGTATTGCTATGCTAGCCTTGGTCGATCTCGTTTGGGTAATTACATCATAGCAAGGAAAGTATTCGTACCAGGTTTCTTGCTCGGCAACCTTGAGGATTGCTCCTAGACTAGAGAGATGGTGTATGTATGGATTTCCTTCCTTCTTGATACCTTAAGGCGGCAATTGCTGTCTTTTCCCCTGTGTGATGTGTTTGTGTAACTAATTATAAGTATCCTCAACAGCCAAACCCAACTCGCTACATGCGAGCTCGTGCCTTGTGCTGCAATTGTGTTCCCTTTCCGATTCTACATGCCATATGCAGCCTCTTAATTGCTCTCTATGTTTTTTACATATACGGATGGATTGCTTTGTTGCATATTGACCAACAATGGCAAATGGGAACTTTGCTAGGACTAGGAATCGAACATGGAGGAATTACCTTCAACACAGGGCGAGCCTTCTACTTCCGCACCGGTATGTCGATTTTCTAGTTGTTTTCCCCCGTTACTACCCTATGTGTTGAATTGCCTTAAATTTGTTTAAGTGTAAATTTGTTAAAGTGTTACCTAGATTACTATAGCCTTTTTGTTTTCATGATATGTCGTAGCCATAACGTGCCATTTGCTTGTCAAGTGGCCTGGTTTGCTGCCTGACATAAACCTGACACAGATAGTAATAGACTGGTCATGTCTACTCACTATCCTTGGCACTATTGTCCTTCGTGTCCAATTTTGAAGTTCAAGCGGAAAGGCCTTCGTGTTATGAGTCTTACCACATTGCACAACACTTAATTTGGTTATTATAGCAATGTTTGTAAGCATGCCCATCATTAGGTGAGAAAAACACAGGATAAATAAATCTTAACTGGGGCCAGACCGGGAAATTCCTCAAATATTCTAAACCAAACTTGCTCACCATGATGTTAATGTCAAGCAAGATCCACTGAAACAAGCTGCTAAGTGATTTGGCGTACTACTTGACATTAGCTATACACCTGTTGTTGCTTATGTAATTGTTATGGTAGACTAGCATTCTGCTACAAACAAGATCACCTGCAGGCCTCTGTGGTCATACTTTAGTCTGTTTTATTATTTCTTTTTCGTTAACGACTACTGATGAATCTAGGTTGATGATAGTTATTCAGCCGACAGGGTTGAAGATTCACAACTCTTCCTCTCCGTCCCAGCTTTAAACCAAGCTGCGTCTATTCTTGCCCAGACAGCTTCATATCTGACCCAGTGCCTCCCAGTACCTGGTTACACAGGTTATCTCTTATGTCAATTTCATAAGCATATTGTCTCATGTGGTAATTCCATTTCACCTTCCTTATTTTGTTTACTCTCTTAATGCAGGACTATCAGAGGAGGGCCAAGAACTAGTAACACTTCCTTATTTTAACTAGGTTGTTTGAGGATTAAGGAATTAAAGAACCAACAATAAAATTTATGGCACACCTCATATATAATGAGTTACATGCATCCAAATTTAATAAATCAATTTTTTTAATTCAATTATAATTATTTCTACTGTATTATAGCTATATAATGGAAGGTTTGGAATCTTTTAGAATACAAGCTTACCTTTATGAATAAATAAAGATATTTCATAGTCTAAAAAATGCTTCCTTCAAACCTGCTCTTTTTTCAGTAACTAATTAACCTATTCCCTACTTTTCAGTTCGATGTGTATAAAGAAATTGTTTTAAGATAGCCAAATAATGGCATCTTATATACATATTTTTAGTAAAAAAATTGTTGTGTGATTTTTGAGTATCTATACTGATAGCATGCAATAAATTTTACTGTATTTCACTGTAAGTAACGGAACAATAGCAGGAAAAGTTCCAAAATTGCATGAACAACATACAAGATCAAGTGATTCGAAACAAGACTCTGCATCGTGTGCCTTCAAAGAAGACACGACCTTCACCAATGGAGGTAAAAAACACTATGTTTGGATTCATGTTACAGCTAATTTGCTTATATGCTAGTTATTGATGAAGTGATAAATATAGGTTGGTTCAACAGTATTACTCTTGAGTGCAAAATATCCAAACAAAGACCAGGTGGCCTATGCTAGTTTGTTGAGCTGCAATTCATCTACAAAAGTAGGTGGTGTTGAGCTAGGCAACCAATTTTGGAAAGTAAGAATCAATCACTCTTTGCGTAAAACTGAGGCGCTTGTACAACCAATGGACTGCTGCAAGTCAATTGATGATGCCCATGCTAAAGGAATGCCGATTGCTTGGCCTTCAATATGTGTATGATATTTCAACCTTGGTCCATATAATACTACATAAAAGCTCAGTAATGTTTGCCATATGCAGGTTCGGAAGATTAATGGTTGAAATCTCATACTTATTTCACCTCATGGATAGATCATCGGGCAAAGATTTTGAGAAGAATAGATAGATATCATTATGTCATTCTAGGATGAAAAGTTTGTGTTGTTATTCCCAAGACTTATTTTCTCAAATGGATTGTCATGTATGTTATAAAATTATGTGAACCATATTTTATATATTTCCCTGTGGAATGCAATGTTGGTGATGGTTATAATTTTGTGCAATATGTGATTCTTGTGAAAGAAAATAATTCTGCAATTAATTAATTGTCATTTCGAAAAAATCATTACCTTTTCCTCTCTCTAGATCTCTGTGTATATATATTTATATGTATTAAAATAAATTTCCACAAAATGTTTTGGTGTAAGAAAGCGTGTTGCTACTCATATTACAATGGTGTTACTATTGCTCCAAAAATGTGTTACTGGGGTAGCTTGTTGTAGCACATATTTGTGTTACCAGGGTAGTTTGTTGTAGCATATAATATGTGTTCTTATAGATAAGATATGTGTTGCAAGGTAGTAACATGTTTTCAGACATATAGTAGCATTTATCACGTGTTACTTCAAACCTAGCTAGTAACATGGGCTATAAGAACACTTAAAAATTGTGTTACTGCAAAGACTAGTAACACCTTTATTGACATGTAGTAGCACATAGACGTGTTACTATAGCTCCTTCCTGGTGTAGTGTAATCGGCTTTAGTCCTATATGAAATTGATTGGGCTAGAATTTTGTTAGAATCTAAAGTAAATGTCAAGCTTAATCCTCGTCATTAAAACATGCCAAATATACTACAAAAAGCCGAGAATGCAGAGAATAAAAAACCTGTATTACCCGGGGACTCTCCGCCCCCTCGCGCGCCCACGTCACCCCCGCCCGCGCGTCCGGCCGGCGCGTGGCGGGGGTTTTCCCGTACGGCCGGGGGAGGCGCTTTCCTCCGGTTTTGCGAAAATTACGTATAGGTCCTTTTTCCTCGCGAAAAGATCCCTGCAAGTTTTATTTTTTAAAAAAAACCTAGATAGCGCCCCGCGGGTTCCCGAAATTACGTATAGGTCCTTATTTACTTACGTACAGGTCCTCGATTTTTTTTCAAAAAAGTCCTTTGGTTTTTCCGAAATTACGCATGTGTCCTCGATTTTTTCTATGAAACTCCCTGCGAATTAGCGTCTCTTTTACTTTGGTCCATACGGTACCTAGCGCGGCGTGCGCCGCGCTTATGCATCTAGTAGTACATGCAACAAGGTAAAAAGCCGTTTCCAAGAGAAATAGGTACCCTGTAGCTCTCTACTAATTGGCCAGCTTCCCGTGAGGGCATCTAATTTGAGGTCATCCTCACCGAACCTCGTATGGCGCATCCAGAGCTGACACATGGCACATCGTGCTCACCGTAGAGTATTCCAGGATATCGTATTTTATGAAGAAAGCTTTATGAGTTAGAGATATCAAATTAACAGGTATCCTTCCAGAGCAGGAAACCAAGATTATAATATGAATGGAATCCATCCACAGACCGATACAACCTTACTTTGCATAACCAAAGATAAATGGCTAACTAGAGTCTAAATAACCAGTAAGAGGACTAGAACTAAGTACTTGTGGTTCTTATGTATTAATCCGGTATCTATGGTTTAGACATTAAGTACTCTGATAAGGAGTGGTTGTAAAATATTATTCACCAAGTGAAATAAGGATACAAAGTTTATCTAAGTCAGTTGTACTATGGATGCTTCATTATGCTTTCGATCAGTTTGGTCTTCTTATTTGGATTTCTCACTTCTTAATATTTTCTGGTACCAAGGATATGTAAGAGGTGGAGATACCCCTTAGAGATCTGATTCTATCCATCTAGGCACCATCTAAGGAGAGTTCTGGAGTTTGTTTGGTTTTCCTCGAGAGAGAAGTGTTTTATGGTTTTACTCTTGTAGGGATTTGGTTTGACTTGGTACTGTGATATAGCTTTCTATGATATGTGAGAACCTATCTAAAGTCATCTAGATCATCAAGGATTCACGAGTAAGAGTAGATCAAAGTTTCTCTCTTTTGCCTAATTTTGGTGCAACTTTTCTTGTTTTATTAAAAGGTCGGAATTTTGGCATCGATCTTTACGATTCATGAATGAAATAGGTTTCTAACATCCTAAGGAGGGTTTGTGCTAAGTTTCACTAATGTTGGATTAGTAGTTTGAGAGTTGGCTCTTTTTTTGGATCATATGTAGTGATGTTCTGCACTTCTCTTAGACGAGCAGTTAGAGCGCAAGGAACCGAACAATCTAGCCGGCGAGTGGTCAGACTGGAGCCCGTGCGGTGCAGTCGTCGAGTGATCAAATCAGCAAAGCCAGCGGTTCGACCGACCTGGCGGTTAGACTAAACCTAAGCCAACGATCATACCGGTTGGGATAAAAAAACTCCGTTGTGAGTTTGTGATATTTGGCTATTGGTTTTTTGTAAATTTGTATTTCCTCTGTGTGTTATTATATTGATGATACTTAAGAATTTTTTTTGAAAGAGTCATCACCACACTGACCCACCATATCAATCCTTCGCAGTATAAATGGTAATTGGCCGTAGATACCAGTATAGCACTGAGGTACTCTTGAACGCTGCATGCATGCAAACCAATTTATGCACCAAACATCGGTCGCACGTCACAAATTTGGCTGCAAAATCACATTCATGACAGGCAAATTTGCTAGCAAATTAAGATGCATCACCTTCGCCGCAGCCGAGCTTGGGCCCCTTGAAGGGCGTCCGTGTGCGGATGAACTCGAGCAGAGTCGTCGACGGGTCGACGTCGCCGCCGGCCACCTCGTACCGCCCCCCGTTCAACGCGAACACCACCCTGTCCAAGGAGGCCGGCACCTCCATTGCCATCGATCACCGAACCACGCTCTCGATCTCTCTCTCGCTCTTGCTGCTAGCTAGCTGCCCTTTGCTATGACTTGTCACGTGATCAGCGGAACACGCGCGCCTTGGCTTATAATGACGATGACTTCCAGCTGGTTAGCAGCGATGATACGCGCGGTGGGCGCTGGGGAGGTGAGTTAATGCTGTTGGTTGCGTGACGGTGCTGCCTCCGCCGGAAGAGAAACATGGGGTATTTCGGGTTGTGACTTTGATTTTTAGTTTATGGTTTTTCAATTTTGATTGTTCGCAGGAGATAGTACGTATAGTAAAATAGTTATATGCGATTTTGACCGTATAACTAAACCGGTACAGTGTCTACTATAATCTATCTGTAGACTCCATTTATAAAAGGGTATTGATAAACATTATCCGAATGTTTTCTTTCTAACTATCATCTAAATTTGTAACTATCATCCAACGGCCACGAATTCTCCCCATCCAAAAAAAAATCTCCCCTCCAAAAAAAGAGACCGCTGGATCTCTAATCCAACGATTCTAAATTTGAATGATTGTTAAAAACATCGCGAAAGGGCCTCTAGCCTAGCGGTTAGAGCGCCTCAGTAGCACCCCCCAGGTCCTGGGTTCGACTCCCAGTGGGAGCGAATTTCAGGTTTGGGGAAAAAAATCCCCTCGCCTGCTACCACACCAAAGCACAGGTCTAAGGACCCGCCAGGGCGTTGATCCAAAGGATCCGCCGGGACACATTCTTTATAAAAACGTACTATTTAAAAACTAACAACTATAATAGAAAGTGAAAAATCAAAGCCCATTGACGAAAACCCAGCCAAAAGCTAGCCTAACGTGGAGAACCAAACTTTGGTTGTAATCCGTGTGCAAGAAAACCGAGGTGCCACACTGCTTGGGCTATCCAACTGTTGGCGAGAGTAGAATTATCGGTGGTTGCGTTGCCGCAGAGAGACGAAAAGAGGAAGAATAAAAAGGCAGAGCTGGAAAGGACAAAGAAGAATAAGGAGAGCTGGACAGGACCACGATCGAGTTTTTAAATACTACTTCATGGTCCCATGAGTACATATATAGAATTTTTTTACGAATAATCTATTTTTTATTCGAAATAACAAAAATATATCTATGGCAGCATTTTTTACAGAAATAGATTATAGTCACCCCTGTTGGGCGACAGGAGCCAATCGTCCAATGGCCAGGCAACAGAGTTCTAATCGTCCGACCATTAGGCGACTAGAACCAGTCGCCCAGCCAAGGGGCGACTGCATGTGGAGTCGTCCACCCAGGGGGTGACTGCAAACTGCCCACATGAATTTTGTAGATTTTGTGAATTTTGTAGATTATAACTGGAAGATAATCTGCTGGATTTGTAATAAAAGTTTATAGTCATTGTATGTTGTAAGTGTGTAAAAAAATTGTGAAATTTTTTTTAAGAACGATTGACCTTAGAATGATCGGTAAGTACGATTGTAAGTGATATTGTGGAAATTCGTATACGGAGGAAAACTGGTATGTTAATATTGTTAGATGACTTGCTATATGAATAATTGAATGTGGAAAGACAAGGAAATAAGCTTGTCTGAATTTAAATAGACTTCATAATATAGTTGAGAGTAATATGCTACGTACTTTTTGATTACATGCATAACATATAGCATCATATGCGACTAACCCACCCAACTGCTCGTAGGACTTACTGTGTGGACCAGGGCTATTTTCCCTTCTTTGCCAGCTCGACGTTGAACTCCTCGGCAGCCTCTTTTGCCTTGGTCGCTATTTCCCTCTTTCTCTCGTGCTCCCTCTTGCGAGCCTCCCGCTCCCTACGCGTGCACGCCTCAAGATGAGCTTTCATCTCGCGTTGTATACGCAGGATTTGCCTGTTCTTGCGACGCTCTACCTCCCGGATCTCCGATGACCTTGCGACATTCCACTCCTCGAAGTCGAGGGCCCACTGGTCCTTTGGGTGGATCTCAAGATCGATCCATTTGCGGTAGCCACATAGGGGCTCTGGACACTGTGAATACAGGGGAGAGGTTGTTAGTGCGTACTGTAAAGGAGAAAAGGTAAGGGAAAAACGATGCACCTGGTTCTTACCGGCTGCCGATAGGTTGCAGTGTCTAGACGGCGGTCGGGGTAGTCACTGGAGTAGTTTGCGCAACCCCAGTAACGCTGGCCCATGCAGTCATGTCGCTTTGCAAAGCTGGCCTAGCGGTGTACGAGGCCGTCCCTAGGCAGACCCCGCTGTCATGTCATATCACTGAGGAAAGCTGGCCCGTGCGGTCATGTCAATGCAGAAAGCTAGACCGTGCAGTCATGTCGCTGCGCAAAGCTAGCGTGCATGGTCTTCTCACTACGCAAAACTGGCCCATGCTGTCATGTCACTGCGGAAAGCTGGGTTGTTATGTCATGTCACTGAGCAAAGCTAGCCTGTAGTTACGCTATAAAATAAATAGACAAGGTATTGCTGGTTGGAACAACTATCTTCTCCGTCTTAGAGTAAGCCACCATGACGGACGCCGAGGGGCCAGTCGAATATGGGTCACCAAAGGAGGACCTTTCGCTCGAAAGGAAGGACTTCAGCGCTACGTCCTGCTTGTTGCCAAATAGCCGTGCTCAGCCAGTGTGGCTGAAATGCAAACACATGCAGGACGTGGTGGTGCAGGTGACAGAAGGCCATACAGATGGTGGTCGACATTTCTCTCGATGCCTATACTCCAGGGTACAAGTTCGCACTCGTCTATTTTGTTGTACTACTAATAGAGTTTCAATGTTAACGTTCATTTGTAGCAGATGGATAAATGTGACTTTGTGCGATGGATTGATCCTCCCCATGAACGGTATATTTTGACGTATGTGCATACGTTGTGGAAGCAAATCTTTGATTTAGAGGCACGGATTGATAGTCTTGAAGAGTAGAACGATGACCTCCATCAGCAGGAAGAGCGCGAGAGGGGCAACGAGGAGGTCATCAACATAGGGAGTTCGTACGACCCAATATGCTGTTGCACAAACCCTAGTTATATATATGCTTGCCACTACAACGACAGCCAGCCACGTTCGAGGTAGCCCCTCAGCAATACTCCATGTGGGTGCCATGAAGCTCGTTCCACCTATAGGCAACGATGTGTATGGTTGTATCGGTGTACTTAGGACTATTGTTCGAAATAATTTTCAATGTTGTTAAGCATGTAATTAAATGGTTCATATATTACAGCGGTTGCCATCAATGCAATTCACTATCCATTTGTTGCGTGTGTCGAGAAGGCAAGGAAAAGTAGAAGTAAGCTCACCACAATATTGTAAAGTTCACTACGTAAATAACAAACATAAACAATACATGAATAAATAGTGTACAATCAGCACTACTGTCCCCAACAGCATCCCCAGCACCCCCTCCATCG
This sequence comes from Dendrocalamus latiflorus, assembly GCA_017311315.1. Classification (NCBI taxonomy): domain Eukaryota; kingdom Viridiplantae; phylum Streptophyta; class Magnoliopsida; order Poales; family Poaceae; genus Dendrocalamus; species Dendrocalamus latiflorus. Next base: position 12,699,906 of record CM029644.1, on the reverse strand, counting down.
CCACCCTGGGCCCCTCCGTCTCCGCATCCACGTCCTCCCATATGGCTCCGCTTGGCCGTCCTCCGCTGTAAGGGGTGACGACTCCCTGACAACGTAAGACAATCAGGAGATCGTCACACTCGCCCCTGAGCTAGTGGAGTGGGCTGCACAGCTGGCTGTGTGCCTTCCGGTGCACCAGTGAGGGCACTCCCAAAGAGAATCTCTGGTGGTGTGCCTTGAGGTGCAGACCCGGACGCCTACCCGGGCCAGTCCGTAAAGTACTGGTCCAAATTGTCCGGGGCCGGGCAGATGCCTCATCCCTGCTCTGAGTAGAAAAGACCTGCAATACAAATATTGTTAGTTCGTGACACAAAGCATTGGGATAAAACCGAGAAGAGGCAAAGCGTACCCTCAGTTGGCGTCATCGCGTCTGGAGGAGGGACGCACAACACGGAGTACACCCCCTGCGTGGGGAAGCCGGGAATGTACGGAGGATGCGTGAATAGCTGCCCTGGCGGTGTACGAGGCCGTCTCCAAGCAGACCCCCCAGCCTCGTCCGGGTGAGGTGGTGTAGGACGTGCCCAAGTAGAACCTCCGGAGTGGTGCCATGCGGGCGGGGCGGCACCGGTGGACAAACTGTCTGTGCACTGGGGGTGGCCGTGGAGACTGCCGGTAGCCTCGTGCAGAACGGCAGGGCTACGACACGTCTACCCAAGGCCTCCACATGACGCCAAGCGCTCATATTCTCCTCGTGGGTTACCTCCACACCAGTGGCAAGCCTATCCACCATAGTATGGGACTCCCTCCAGATCGCAGCGCCGACATCAGCCTGAAGGAAAAGACATAAAATGGTCAATCATTTCAGCGACATTAGGGAATATTTAAAAATTACATGTAACATACCGCAATGTGAGCGTCCCGCGCGAGGTACGCGGAGTACGTGTCTGTCAGAGTGACGACGTGTGTGATGGGCTGGTCAACAACATGTACGAGCCTCATACGTGTCTGCCCCTGGTACCAACACAGGTACTTCGCGTAGTCCCTGCTGTGGTAGGGGTGGTCCTCCTCCACACAGTCATCAAGAGTGCCCTCCCACTGTGCAATCCACCACTGCATCTTTGCCGTCCAGTCCGTGCCGCGTTTCACTTCCTTTCTAGAGTGCTTGCTTATAGGACCATTCCGTTAGTACTTGCAAACGGAATAGTAAGTACATAGAGATTTATAAGAGATGGTCACTCACGTGTGCATGCTCTGTGGCAGCGGTGGTCCGACTGGTACCAGAAGCACCTGACGTAGGCCAAACTACTGCATCACACGCTGCAACGCGTAGTCCTCTACGAAGATGTCATACACGAGCTCCGATGCGTCAGCCAGAAAGCCCTGTTGCACCAGTAGAGCATGGATAGTCCATCAGGAGCATGGTCCTGCAGTGCCATAGGTGAGTACGGCTCCCACCGCACGTTGTCAGCTGTGAGGCGGTCGAACTGCTCCACAAAGGGTAGATACGCCCGCATGACCTGGACATGACCTGCAAGGAAGAACAACTGTTATGTACGACCATCGTTAATACGAAGGAAATAACTATTTGTCATATTACTTACCCGTCGACGACACCAGAGAGAACCCATCGTTGGCCGGTTGACGTCTCCCCCGGGGTACATCTCTACCCCATACGGACTCATGTCCTCTAGCAAAGGTCATCCGAGACTGAAGCGCTCGAACAACCACAGCTGCAGTAGCAGCGGACAACCTGTAGCAGCCCAGATTATACAATCTGGAATCCTCTGTGATTCCACCGCACTATTCCCTGGATCAGTAGATAGTGGTCACAGATTACAGTTCTGAATATCAAGTACATATCATGCGGAAGCGTAAATATAATAGTAAACTTACTCACGGGCCGATTGGGCCGAAATCAACAAAATGCAGCAGCAGAAATGAAGCACACAGGTGGGACCTTCAGGACATGCCCACAGGCAGCCAACTGGAGGTTCGCGACCTAGCCCTTGACATCTTCATCTTCTCTGCCAGCATGTCCAATCTTGTTGCTGAGGCGAGGTGATCTGATTCCTGATTCTGAATTTTGTCGCAAAAGCGAGTGTGAGCACTCCAACCCCGTGGTCCGCGAGCCAATACACAGAATGCAAATAAATAGTATGCATGGCTTAACAAAGGAGAGGCTCAGGTTGTTTTATTTGCCATAAAAAGCTTTTAGTAGCATTTCTATTATTATATCATATTGTTGTTTTTGTGACCTAAAGACTCCTCACCGCAAATGACATTATTGACTTAATCCACTAATGACTCACGCTCTTTATTAACTGCTGTCTAAGACTCCCAACAGCGATTGCCATAATTGACTTAATCCACCGAAATTACACTTCCTTTATTGAGTGCTCTCTAAACTCCAAACAACATGTGTCATCCTCTATTCAATCCACCGATCATATTCTTTCTGTATTGGTTGCTATTTAAGACTCCAAACAGCAAGTGACATTATCCAATTACTCCACCGATTATACACCTTCTATATTTATTGCTGTCTAAAACTATAAACAGCGTGTGACATAATTTAGATAATCCACCGATCAATTGTTGCTTAAAACTCCAAACAGCTAGTGACATCATCTATCTAATATCATTTGATTAATCCACCGAACACACCTTTCTATATTGAGTGCTGTCTAAAACTCCAAACAGCGAATATCATCAATTATACAATCCACCAATATCTTTTGTATTCCAAAATTCCTATCAACCCATTCCTTTTGCTATTGATCCACAACCACAATTTGCTCTTACAATAATCAACCTTATTTTCCCATTATCTATTTCTAACTAACCCACTAGTATACCTCCACCAAGAATATCATTGATCAAGCCTACGATTCAATATTATATATCCACCAAGAATAGCATTGATCAACTCTACGATTCACCATTATATATCCACCAAGAATATCACTAATCAAGAATTATAATCCAATACTTGTATTATTCCTCCAAATTCCCGAAGATTCAATTAGATCATTTATCTAGCCTATCTATTCAACTGGACCCCACTAATTTATTTCTCCCAGAACCCACACTATCATTTCCTATTCATGATCGACCTGAATCCACCAATACCTTTATGTGCATACTACAAACATCCATCTCCTTTACTCACGACCCTGTTTATTCCACCCATATTTTATTTTGTAAGAATAGAAATGCCACTATTTGAAATATAATACATAAAATTTCCTGAGACCTAGCAGCTTTGGAACAAACATAATGTTCAAGGAATATTAACATGATTTTCCATACATATGGCGTCACACCGTATGCCTAATATCACCATAATTTTTCCATACATATGGCATCACACCGTATGCCATCTTTCAACGTTATAGCCGCTTAACTTACCACTGGGACGACACCCAGGACAACTCAAATCAGGGCTTTCCGCTGCCCTCCACTTTTCCATTCCCACCCACAAAGTTTTTTGAAATAGAACTATATCTGGTTAAGTTCCCATGTCCGCCCTTGACCGTGGGCACGGCTATTCGAATAGTTTTGACTCTGCAGAGTTTGCACACTTTACCCACAAGAGACAGTTCACTCGTTGCCCCACACGATTCCTTAGTCGTACGGTTGAGCAAACCATCACAGTAACCATTCAAAGTACCTCACCCCTTCCATCATCTCACCCTATGAGTCGTTCCCACTTGCGGTGGGTCCCATACATTGTGCGGGATGTTCTCCTTCTGAACGCCTAGCAGTCGGCTACCCACCCTGCTAGCACGTCACAGCAGAACCTCACCCTCCGCGGGTGTCCCATTCAAGCCTGACACACAGACAGCCGCTTGCACCACTTCACTCCTCCACTGATGATGATGACTTTCAGGGTCCGGTAAATTTACTAGGCCAAGTTGTACTTTACAGACTTGTGGTTGCACTTGTTTTACACAGGAGGTCATGACAAGATTCAGTCCTTAGGGTATCTGGGCGGTTCTACCACAAACCACACTCTCGTGCACACCTGCACCATACCCCCGAACCATCCGCCCAGATAAATAAGCAATTCGAGGTTTTTGGGAATATAAAATAGCCATATCCAACATACACCAGTCATTACCACCATGACTGCCCAACCAATTTTTCTTATGATTAAAAGTGATGCTTGGGCGCTCTCGCGCCCATGAGTATCTAAACAATACTAAGCCTGGCATATAATTACAGACTTATTTTTTTAAGATTACTATTTTAACTTTTGCTAGGGTGACAAAGTTCACATATTCAAATATTCCAAAGGAGGTGTAATATTAATCAAGGTAAACAATGGGCATATAACTAGAATATCAAATTAATCATGTCTTTGCATATAAAATAACAGCATGCAATTTGATAATTTAAACAAAAGTAATTTGCAGAAAATGTAGGTTCAACATGATCAAAGTATTGACTCGCCTTGCACGGTTTACCGCGGTCTTGAGCTCACTCAAAGCTATCTCATTTGATGGTCTTGGACTTCTGGTCTTTATCTCCACCTTGATATTGATCTCACTTGATCCATTGATTCTTCGGGACTCCATTTTCTAACTATGCGATAAGCGACTGAATCCAAATACAAACAAATAACTCAAGAGATCCAAATAAATCTAAATAAGCCCAATTGAACTTGATTAATTTTTATTATGATTAAATAGGTGATTGGAGACGAGGTTAATTGGACGCGGAGTATTGTCGGAGCCGAACTAGCGATGATTGGTAGCAGGGCATTCAATGAAGGAGGGTTTATGACATAGAAATATTAACGAGATTATCTTGCTTTAGATTTGGGGAGGACTAGGTTGAGCCAGCCATTGAATACTATGGCTTACTCTATTTTATTTAATAACTTCTTTTTATTATTTTTATATTTATCAAGGAAGTTCCATGAGTTAGGTTAGACCTATAATTCGGTGTACAAGTTTTTAGCTGAGTTTTGTTTTTGTTGAGCGTTAATCTTCAGGGCATACGTTACATATAGAGATGTATATAATTTTTAGTTTACCAAATAAATATTGGAGTCCGGTTTTATAGCATTTTATGGCTCAACATTTTATGCATCCTCAGTTATTTCTAGGCTTAATTTAATCTAAATTAGGATCTATCTATACGGGTCGTAGCTTGCTATATTCAATCTTGCTTGACATTATTATGCATTTTTGTTTACTAAATCTAATGTTAAGATTTAACTTATGAAATCTTATCATTTCGTCCATACTTCAATTATTAGTAGGCTTAGTTTTAGTTTTAATTTAAATTTATTTATCTGGGCAAAGCTGGTTATAATTTAGTATCTTCTTATTTAGCAAAATCTACCTCTACGATTTACTTAAGATGGCATGTTAAATTTTGGACACATATTTCAATTATTATTTAGGGTATTTTTACTAATATGCAAGGTCTTAGGATTCACATATATAGATATATATTGCTTGGAAGTCTTCATTTATCCTATTATCATTTTGGGAGAGTGTGGACTTAGGCAAGATTTGCACTCAATTTTTCCCACCACGCCATTTATTTATTTCGTGTGAGATACTAGTTGAAACTTAAGCTCCTATACTTTGATAGCGGTATTTTAATATTAGGTCATAGATTTTATTTACAATCAAGGGCAATCTTCAATTTAAAGCCTTTCTTATATAGCTAAACATGAAATCTAGAATCTTTATGAAATTTTGGATAATTAACCAAAGTCATCTTTTACGATACCTTAATTCAAACTTAGATAACATTAATTACTTATATACAACTTTTAATCTAGTAATAAATCCCAAATAATTTTATACCCTACTCAACATTTGTTACATTCCCAAGGTTACTCCCTAATTTTCCATCATTTTTCTGGATTTAATCGGACTATAGAAAGTCAAAACAAAATTATAAACCAAAAGGGGGGGACGCTGAGACTTGAACTCGGGATCACTGGTGTAACGCGTGGTCTGGTTAACCAACCGAGCGGCCGCTCGTTTGTGACAACTGGGGGAAAACAATTTACCTATTGCGGTGCGGGAACTGGGCTTCAAAATAGAGCTGCCCTTCGGCCGAACAGGGGAGGCGCTGGCTTGGGGCCGAGGGTGGCGTCGCAGGTGAGGTAACAACTGCAGGGAGGCGGCGACACGTGAAATGGACTCCTGGGAGCACGACGAACCCGAGGAAGGTGGTAGCGTGGGCCGAGCAGCTTCGAGATGGGCCGGCGGCGCGAGCCTGCGGCGGCGCAGTCATGCGCACGGCGCCGGCGACATACCGATGGCGAGGACTCCGGCTTTGGACGGGCGCGGGGTTGGGATGCTCTGGAGATGCTTTGGCCAAAAGCAATTGGCCCGAGGTGATCTAGGGGGGTAGATCACGGGTTCGCCGGAGTTGGAGGAGAGACGACGACCGGTGAGCTTGTGGGGCGCCAATGTTCAATTCTCTGCGGTGGGAGGAAGAGGGTGACAAGGCGAGGCGGTTGGAGGCGTCCTCATGCTTTTATAGAACCCGAGCCGACCGGGCGGCGTGGAAGCTTCGACGGCGTCCAGGCGGGGTGGCGTCGGCTCGGCATGGCTACAGGGCCGCTGACTCAATCTCGTGACGAGGATTGCGACAAGCCGCAGGGCGACGTGCGCGCGGAGTAGGGTGAAAGCGCACGGCTAGTATGGGGCGAAGACGGAGAGGAGCGCGAGGACAGAGGGGGACCGGGCGATGTGAAGGCGCAGGAGCGCAGAGGGCGCAGGCGCCGTGCGTGAGGGGATGGGGGCAGTTAGCTGACGCCGTGCCGACGCGGGAGCGCAGGCGTGGACGACGTGCGCACAGGAGTTGGGAGGAGACGGGAGCAGGCGCGCGTCCGGCAGGCGTGGGCGAGCGCAGGTAAAGGACAGGCGCTGTCGGAGGAAGGGGACGGGAAAGAGAGGGGCACGCGTGGGGGAAAAGAGAGGAGAGAGACCGGGGCCGCGCGCAGTGGGAAAGGGAGGAGGGCCCAGTGACCAGTGGGAAAGAGGGGAGGGGAGAAAAGTGAGAGGCCAGTGGGGGCTAGGCCCACTGGCAGTGAGGAGATGAGCAGGAGGATAGGGGGGAAAAGGAGAGGGAAAAGAAAGAAAGAAAAAAGAAAAGAAAACTCTATTGCTAGCTTTGGATTTTCAGACTTTTAATTTAAATTTTTGATTTCACATTTATGATCACTGATTTTGTAGTTTTGCATGGCATTCCAATTTGTTTTTAATTACTTGAGCTCGGTGTCCAAAACCCTTTTGTTAAATCGCAACTCTAATGTTGACACTAGTATTCAGTTGTATAGCTTATGTATGCACGTGTGTGTGTATACTTGAGTTGTATTTTTAATTCAGCTAATCCCCTTTAACTAGTTTATAAAGCATGTTTGGATCCTGTAATTTAACTTTTTGACCTACTTTCTTAGGGTTTGGACTCATCCATTTTATTTATTTTCCTGATTGCCATTTTGTGCTCGAGATTTATTTCTAGTTATTACTTGCTCAGGGTAAATCTCAGGAAAACCCAAATAAGAATTCGACAAAAATTTCAGACGCTAGCAAGATGTAGAGAAAAATTTTAAATTCCCCCAAATTTTCAAACATTCCAAATTAAGGATGTTACACAACCCGCGAGGATCGAGTTCGCCTTGGTCCTCGAGCACGCGTCGCACAAGCCACGGTAGGTCACGGCAAGTGTGGCCGATCCCCAGCTGACATGGGGGCCTCGCTATCGGTGATCGCCCTAGCATGAGCGATGAGGCGCATGTCGATGATGTTGCCGTGGCTGGTGGTGAAGAGCACTCAACCAAACTGCCATAGCAAGTACGCCTCCAAGTGGCGCGAGACCTGATGATCGTCCGCATCTGGACCCATCTGTTCCACCTAAATGCAAACAAGAAGTTATTAGTACGTAATAGCAAAAATAAGAGCTTACAGGACCGATTATAAAAAGCACGTACCCGGAACTGTGTGAGCCACCTCAATGACAACCCTTGAGTCTAACCCACTAGGAAGATGCAACACCCGGTGGAAGGACCCCCTCGAATCTGCCAAGCGGGTCCATCCACCACTTGGCTGGGGCCTCCGGTAGGAAGGCAGCGGCTCCTGCGATCGGAAGGCCAAGCAACAGGGACACATCCTGCAGGGTAGGCATCATCTCCCCGAATGGAAGGTGGAAAGTGTGTGTCTCCAGCCGCCAACGGTCCACCCAAGCCGTTAGGAGGGAACGGTCGAACGAAAAGTGTCGTGATTGCTCCACGACGTCGTTCCTGCCCACGGCCATGACGGATCCATCCTCGTTAGTGGCTTGCACCATCCGGGTGAATGGGAGTAGCCTGGCATCCCGCAGCCTGCAAAGCAAGTAAAGGTCAGCACGGAACCTACTTACGGCAATAGTACAATGGTGGCGCAGTGCACACCTGACTGTCCAACGGGGGTCCAGTCTCTAGGCCACTCGAGGTGTGCGTGTCCGGACCGCTCCCAACTCAGCTGGGTCCTCCGCGCTCCCTGTAGGCGGGACATGACGGGAAGCACGATGCAGTTGGTCCACATGCTCATCCAATAGGCCGTAAGGCCAGTCCGACCCACGAAGATCACGAGCCATACCTGCAAAACGAATTTAAGTTAGCACTTATACAGAACCAAAAAACATCACATGTAAAGTAATAGTAAATAGAACTTGTAAGCAAATAAACAGAGCAATACTAGGCTACCAGCACAACACTGACTACATTACTCAAAAGGGGGATGTAACATAGCAGTTATACAAATGGTACGTGAAATATACGATACATTTAGTACGACATTCCGCATGTTAAAAGTGCGTACTAACAAAACACAGGTTACAATGAAAATTTATTTGTAGTCTCCAACAACTAGTAGTACACACCGTGCCGCTCTAACTACTAGTTAGCACATGCATTGCATTGTCTAGCTGTGTGCCCCTCCTGATCGCATCGCCCGCAACGTGCACCAGATGCTCTGGCTTGCGATTCATCCATATCATTTCTAATACGTCAGCTTTGTCACTGACCCTTCTCATCCTTCAGCATGTTAACATCTGGAATCGAAGTCCTCCCTGCAATGTCCAAGGTGGCGAAGTTTCCCACAACCCTAAACCCCTTGAACTCCCCACACCATGCGTGAAGTACCCTCTCCTTGAAGAAGTACCCCGATATGAAGTTTGAAGGATCCATGCCTACGGTCCCGCATGCAGTGAGGACATGAGAGCATGCTTATGTAACAATTTCAACTTGTTGCACATGTAGCTAGATTCATTTGCATAATCTCCAAGGCATACCTCGTGGGTAACAAGGGAACGAGCCGTCCCAAATCCAGCTCTATCACGGAGTACCACATCAAAATGATGCTCCCTGTTGCCCATGATGTGCACTGTGTGCAATTGGCCCTTCTGTGCCTTCATCTCCATGTATGCCGTAATTTTCGACAAATACAATGCTCGGGGATTGACTGCATGAAGTGCAGCATTCGCGTGCCTCTCCCTGAAGTAGCCGATTGTGCTGTGAAAAATACCTTCCACAATGGCGACAAGGGGCTGAGAACGAAGGCCCCTGAGAACCCAATTGTACACCTCTGCAAGATTAATCATCATTATGTTGTACCTTGCGCCGTCTGTGCCATGCAATAGCGACCACTTCTCCAATGGTTCTCCCTCGATCCACTGTGAGAAGAACTTGATGTTTCATGAGCTCCTCCTTCTTGGACCAGCTGGGTTAGACTCATCGAGTTCTAGCAAGCATTCCGGTTATGTCGACCCAGGCATGACCGGTCCCTTGCTCCTCTCGTCGACGTGCTTCCTACTGTTTTTATCCAACAATGCCCACAAAGCATCAAATTTTCTGCACTAGTTCTGCATAGCCAACCTCTTGAATAGCTTCATCAATGGTTATTTTGGGAATTGCTTGAAAATGTTTGCCCCTAAGTGACGAATGCACCACTTGTTCCCCATATCTGGCCAAGAAAAGGGCTCCTCGGGGTTTTCCTGAAGTTTTCTTATGGCCTTTACAATCTTGGTGTGGCGATCATGGATTACGCACACAACAGGACGAGCGTCAATAACTCCAATCCTAACATGTCTAAGAAACCACAACCAGCTTTCATAATTCTCACTTTCCACGAATGCGATGGCTAGCGGCAATATTTGGTTGTTGTCGTCAATGCCTATGGCCTTCAGGATCTGCCCCTTGTATTTGTCGGTCAGAAAAGTCCCGTCAACTGAGATCATCGGCAGCATGTGCCTGAATGCCTCGATGCAAGCACCAAATGCTAACAAGGCCCTCTGCAACGCAGTATATCCTGGTGGACTTTTGGACAGCTTGTCCTGCACAGCAATATACGTGCCCGGGTTCCTGTCCTACAATACCTTAAGCATACGAGGAAGATTGTTGTACGCCCCCTCGAAAGACCCGAAACATTTTTCCAACGCCTTCTGCTTGGCACGCCACGCCTTCGTATAGCTAATCTTGTACTCGAATTTCTTCTCGATAGCTACCACGATATGTGTGGCCTCCATGTATTTCTTCTCCACTATCTCTCCGTACATCAAATTGGCTATAAAGACGGACGTTAGGTTACAATGCCTCGCCAAAACACTGTTGAGAATGCAAGAGTGCGGCTCCACCATCGACACAATCCAGTGGGTCTCATACTTGGGTCTACGTGCGTGCACCCTCCAAGGACAACCGGCCTGCTTGCACTTCACGGTGTACTGCTCCTGGATAGATTTCACGACCCGAAAAGTCCGCTGCATTCAAAGGGCCCACAACTTGATGGCATCCTGCAGCGCTGCCTTATCAGTAAACATTGAATGCAACCGAACCTCTGTCTCATGATACTCCCATGCTGATTCATGCTCATCATGTGCGAAAACACTCTCAACATTAAACCGGCTCCATTCCTGTGAGACGGGAGCTTCATCCTCATCCGAACTGTCCTCGTCGTCGTCCTGTACAGCTTCCCCTTCAATCCATGTCGTCTGGTCATCACAGTCCATCTGCTGCACGATGTACTCAATATGCTCCCCTTCATCGGCCTGTCCTGTTCCCTCTCCATGGCTTGACCATTGTACCTCTCCTCCATGTACCTTATCGGCTTCATCACGAGCAACTTGTTCGTCTTCAGCAACACGCAGGCCGCCCGAGCTACTAGCACCTCCCGGAGCAAGGCCGTATGCACGACCTTGCACAGCTTCTAATGCGCACGGTTGTACAAGCAGCACACACTTGTATCCATGACGCCGGCACCCTTGCACAAACCCCTTCAATGCAACTGTGTGCAACAATGCTCTCAACTCCCATCTGATGTCTGTGGGACACCAGCTTCAAAGCCCTTGTATGACGATGCTGCACACCTTGGGATCCAATGAAAAACTCTGGGTCTCGCCATCCAGATGTACTAGTGTGGCTTGTAGAAAACCGCTCAAATCCACACTATTCAGACCTTCACGAATGGTTCCAGCACCGTAATGCACTCTCAATGTAGTGGGTATTGCCATTGTTGATGTCGGCCTGCATATATGTTTAATTTTGCAACATATCAAATCACATTGCACAATACTAAAGTACCGACGTACTGTAATTCACATTTCGCCGATCATTCGCATGTGATAACCCACTACAATAACCTCGTACTATGAACTTCTTATTGGTTTTTCCAACATTTTCCAACATTTTTACATACCAAATTATTAAATTCTAACATAAGTATTTACTGAATTTTGTAATACGTACAAATTTCTACGGATGATTAATTTGTACGTTACGGCGACTGAATTTTCTACAACTACAATTTTGTACACATGCCAATTTGCTAATAATGCTAATTTTGTAAAACTATGTTCCCTAATTTATACACAACTACACGCTTCCACGGCTGCTAATTTTCTAAAACTATATTTTAACTACATTTTGTATACCAAAAATTTAACTATTTCTATCTACATCTACAATTTTCTACTAACACTAACAATCATACACAATATTGCAGGTACAAAAAAATACCTACTGCTGCTTCTTCCTCTCCTCTTCGCTTCTACGCCTGCTAATTTCCTATAACCACGTTAACTAAATTTTCTATACTAAAAATTAAACTATTTACATCTACATCTATAATTTTTACTAACACTAACATTAAATAAAAAATATACTGCAAATACAATATTGCAAAAAAATACCTAGATTTGGTTCTTCCTCTTCTCTCCTCCCACTCCTCCTTCCTCTCCCTCCTTCCTCTCCTCCCCTTGTCCTCCTCTCCCTCTCCTTTTCTCTCCTCTCCTCTTCTTCCCTTCCTCTCCTTTTCTCTTCTCTCGTTTCTTTTTCTCCTCTACTTGGCCAAATTCTTCTTCTGTCTTGAGTGGCGGCGGCAATCGAGCGCTCGGTCTTTTAAACCCCCCAGTCGCCTGCCCGTTGGGTGACTCGAGCTCCAGTCGCCCAACCGTTGGGCGATTAGAGCTCCAGTTGCCTAACGCTCGGGTGACAGCAATTATTCGTCCAATGGCCAGCGGATTGCTCGCGTGTCACCTGGCCATTAGGCGATTGGCTCTAGTTGCCCAACAGGGGAGCGACTGAAGTCTATTTGTGTAAAAAATATTGCCACGGGTATATTTTTGCAATTTCGAATAAAAATAGATTATTCATACAAACAATTCTACATATATAGTGCTACGTTTTTTAGGCACCAATCTATGTAGCACAGACACTTGTCAAAACCATCATATCCGTGTCCGACACGTGTCGGACACGGATACGATACGGACACGTCTCGGACACGTGTCGGCGACGTATCGGCCGATTTCGAAATTAATTTTAATTATTAAAATTCTCGACACGTGTCGGACACAGTAAATATACAAGTCGGACACGGCCTGGACATAGCCGGCCTAGGCCGACCCATCCCTAACCCTAACCATAAGCGCCAATTCCCGAGCGCATCATTCCCATTGCTCGCTCGCGCTTCTCCGCATCGGCCGCTCGCGTCGCCGCCCGCTCCCGCTGGCTCCCGCATCTCGCCGCCGCCCACTCCCGTTGGCTCCCGCACCTCGCCGCCACTTGTCGGCTCCCGCACCTCGCCGCCGCCCGTCAACTCCCGCACCTCGCCGCTGCCTCTATCTCCTCACTCGCATCTCCTCTGCCCGCCGGCTCCCGCATCTCGCCGCTGATGACATCTCTCGTATCTCGCCACCGACTACATCTCCCGTGCGTCGCCGGCTCCCGCATCTCCTCCCGTGTAGTCTTGCCGATCTGATCATGTTACTTTTTCCCAAGTTAATGGAGTTCTTATTTCTAGAAATGGTATTCACATAAACAATTATCGCCAGGATTAACAAAACAATTCATAAGATACATATTCCGAATATACACTTTACAAATTACAAGTTTACAATTTACATTATCTCTATAATAATAAGCATGTGAAAACATAGAAAATAATACATATATATATATAATTTATTTATTTATTATTTAAATATATATAACCGTGTCGGCGTATCAGTATTTTTGGAAAAACGGTGAATTTCCATATCGGTGTCGTGTCGTGTCGATGTATCCGTGTCTGTGCATCATAGGCACCAATTATTGTACATAACCAGAAATTTACATGCGATAGATTCTATTAGTGTCTTGTCAATTGGTCAGCAAGAACGAACAGTCTCGTTATCGATCCCTGCTAGAAAGTCCCACCTCAACAAAAGATGTGGAGGTGTGCATATATGGAAATAGAAAGAAAAACAGAAGCACGTACGTACGCGCGTGCACATGTTAGCAGCACAACACATCAAAATCTGCATGAATTCCTCGACCTCTAACAGCGCACGTCTTCCCCTCAGAACTCAGAAGGCAAAGACGCTGGCGGCTGCGACGGCCGCGGCTAGGGCCCCTGCGAAGGTAGAAACAGTAGTGGCGCCGCTGGTGTCGGCGTCATCACCCTCGGTGGCGCCGGGGGGCGCGTTGCTGATCTCCGGCTTGGGCTCGGTCATGGTGGTGCCGATGGGCGCCCCGACGGGCGCGGCCTCCTCGTCCTCCATGGCGTCGTCGGCGACGGGCCCATCGGCGCCGTCGAACGAGCCGAGCGGGGTGTGCGCCACGGGCGTCAGGATGGTCGGCTTGGACGACTCCTCGGAGGAGGTGGCGGACGCGGCGGCGACCACCGCCGCGAGGACGGCGGCGAGGAGGAGGACGACGGCGCGCGATCTTGCCATGGTGCAAACCAGTGCCAATGAAACGAAGTTTTATTCGGGCGTGAGAGATCGAATCGGGTGTGCGGGCAGCTAGGCCGATGAAGAGAGGCAGGCACGTCGGTCCGTACATATTTGTAGGCTGCATGCATGGCGGAGAGCCGGAGAATGGCGTGCGTGCGTGGTGTCGCATGCGGAGGAAGTGGTGGGTTAGCGAAGAGGGAAACGGGTGGTCGTGAGTTGACCGTGACGTGGGTGGTGGAGATTTGAGGCGACGAGCGAGGTGCCGAGGTGAGACGGCTGCCGGCTTCCTCGCGCGGCCTGTCGCGCTGGCGCCTGCCGCAACATGTAAGATTTACGGCACGGCGCACGCGTCGTATCCATGGATGCATGGCCTCGGGTCTCGTCCGCCGATCGCTGGTATATCCTTTGTGCCTCCTAAAAAGGTTCATCGAGGTGTGCAATCCCAAGTGCGAGTCTACTTGCATACCGCCCCGATCGATGGTTCATCAAGCAGAAGTGGCGGATTCTTCCGGCGAGGAGACGGCGGCATCGGCTGCTTCTCCCGGGCGAGGCGACGACAGCAGAGAGAGTCGAGCTCCTGTGCTTGCGCGAGTGCTACAGACGAGAGCAGAAAACGAGGAAGGGAAATGGTGGTGGGAAAGTGTTCTGCGTGGGCCCCGTGCAACTCACTAGTATGGCCGTTTCTGACAGCAAACCTCGTGTTCGAGCGCGCGCACATAAGAGCAAAGTATTATAAGATCAAGTACAATAGTATAGCCAACTAGTGGCTATAAAACTTGTCTATTTTATCTATAGCCTTTAAAAAAATAGTTTATACAATAAGGTAGCTATTACAATAACTATTTGGCCCCACGTGTAAGAGAGTGAAATGCATATTTTTACGTGCTATAGCTAGCTGTAATTTAGTAGCCAGCTTCCTTCTCTCTCTTCCTTTCTCTCTCTGTCACGTAAGATTTTGTTGATATTATATTTGCTATAGCCTGCTGACTAAGCCTTATTGTACCTGCTCTAAGAGGTTGTAAGCTGGCTGTATGCTGAGGTGAAGGAGAGAGAGGAGAGAGAAGAGAGGTGGGCTGTAAGTTTACAGCCAGCTGAAACACAAGAACCAAGAAACTTTGTGAGAGGAAGGAGTAGGTCATACAGCCTTCAGCTGGCTGTAACTACTATATGAGTAGGCTGATAAGTGAGCTGTAAGTATTTATACAGCCAGCTGAAAGCTGTATTATAAGACTTGCTCTAAGAGCATTTACAATGTACAGTGCAGGCGTTTAGAGAGATGCTTAATAATAAAAAATTAATATTTTTGTCACATATGATAGATAAGGTGCTTATTTTGAAGCATCGATACTTAAATAAGCACCAGTGCTTAGCAGGTGGTTATGTGTATAACTATCTCTAATTAATAGATAATGTAGCATCTAAGCACCCATAGAAGAGATGTTTGCATTGGAGGAAATAATTTTTGCAAAAGTGCTTAATGATGTGGCTATATTCTCTCACTTTAAACATTTATATATAAGCATCTTGTATTATACATGTTCTAATAGAAAAATCGGGGGTATATGTACGGGCTTTCCTTGTGTTTTTCCTGGAAAGAAAGTACTCGCATCGATCGGAGCTGACCCGACAACCCAAATTCTTCTTTTCCGCTATGCGGATGGTTTGTAGCTACGACTGCTATATGTTAATTTGAAGTAATATTTTAACTAGTTTATAATTGTGACTTTTGGTTAAAACTATACTGTAATACGGTTCGTTTTTAAGAAAAAATTAAGAAAAAAATAAAAAGGAAAAAACCGTTATATCGTTACGAAAAATGTAAAAGAATAAACAAAAAGAAAAAATAAGTAGAAATTAGAAGCCAATGCGTTTCAAGTGGCTTCTGACTTAAATAAGCCGAAAGCCAAAAAAAGCCAGAAGCTGAAGCCGTTTTGAGCGAGGCCTTAGAGTTTATGTGAATATATCGACTGCCCATAAGACAATAAGTCACTTTAAAAAGATTATTCTTATAGATCACTTTGAAAAGTTAGTAGAGAAACCGACTCTTTTATTTATTCGAAAGAAGCAATAAACCGAAAAGAAGAGGATCAATTTGCATTATTCCTAATGCAAGATCAGTGGTCGGTCTATTTACATCTCAGTCGGCATAACGGCTTAACAACCGTCACAAAATAGGTGAAAGCTACGACAGAAATTAACCACATATAACATTGTGGTTGTTGTGGCTACTGACCAAACAATAAAGTGAGAGAGTAGTAGTGGAGACGATAGATGAACAATGCTTGCCCCTTTCCCTATGTCCAGGGTGGGCATATATATATTTCCATCAGAAGTATTTTACAGTCATGCCCTTACATCCATGTGCCCCTCGTAGGGGTGTCTATGCCATTACACACATCCCCTTTTGGGCTCTACAACCTTTTAGCAGGCCGGATGGGCTTAGGTGGGGGCCACCCCTACAACAGAAGCCTCTCATGGTGAAGGGCTTTACGAGCCGAAGCCATGTCGTCAAGCCATTTGGCCCCCTCCGTCCCTGCGGCCTGTGATGTTCTGTGACGTTGCGCGGAAGCGATTTTGCTGGGGCCGGCCTGCCTCGCACCACGGACACGGAGTCAGTGTGCAGGCTAGAGTCGTCCCGCGGACTCGCCCCGTGGAGTTGGAGTTAAGGCACAGTGCGGCCTTGTCCCACGGACACGAAGTCGAGGTCGGACTAGCCCCGCGGGCACGGAGTTGAGACGCAGGTCAAACTCGTCCCGCGGACTCGGAGTCGAGGCGCAGGCCGGCTTCATCCCGCAGACACGAAGTCGAAGTCAGACTCGTCTCGCGAGCACAGAGTCGAGGTGCAGGTCGGCCTCGTCCCGTGGACACGAAGTCGAAGACAGACTCGTCCCGCGAGCACGGAGTCGAGGTGTAGGTCGAAGCCAGTGGCCCGTGGACCAATGATGGTGTTTTAATGGCGCCGAGGATCACGCCGGGAGTTGGACCATGTGCTGGCGTGGAGTGGGACACGCAACAGTGCCAGATTGGTGCGTCATGGGATCTCAGGCTGCCGCACGACCGCGGTCGTATGTTCCTTCCCAAGGCTGCGGGACACGTGGCAGAAGAGGATTGGTGCATCGTGGGATGTCAGGCGGCTGCACGACCGCAGTCGTGCGCTCCTTCCCAAGGCTGTGGGACGCGTGTGCACGCGCAACCAGGCGACCGTGCGGCTTCGATTTCCGCCGGTTGGACTTCCTGATCGTGGGGGAGGCGAATGGTCTTTATATATGTTCTTGCCGCCGTAGCACCGTCCTTCCCCAAATCACTCTCGCCTGATCACTTTCTTGCTCTCTGCTCTTGCGCGCTCTGCTCTCACCTCATCTGTTGCCGCCGTTTGCCACCACCACCGTACACGTCACCGCACCCTTTGAGACGATGGCCCGTTGTGAAGAGCATTCTCGCTGGCCCAGCGGTGTTCCTCCAGCCACGACACTTCTTCCCACCGGCATAGCTCGTCGATGACAGAGGTGGAGTACGCCCTGGTGGGCGTGACTTGTCACTGGCTAACAAGCGGTGGATTGCCAAGAAGAAGCTCGACGGCCCCTGCTCGAACGTGTTGGGGCAGAGCCTCGCGACGGAGGAGACGATCCGGTCCCTTCTACGCGAGAGGAAACTGGCGAAGCACAGCGCGGTTCGGCTACCCACCAGTGACGAGACGGAGCCACACCCAGAGGAGTTGGCGGCGGTGGTCTTCATCGCGTATTTCGAAGCCGGGCTCCGAATCCCATCGGTCCTGCTCATCGGCGATGTCCTTCAAACATATGGGCTGGAGTTGGCGCAGCTAACTCCGAACGCAATAGCTCACCTAGCTGTCTACAGCTGGGCGATGCGGACAGAGGGGACCTGGCCCAGCACCTCTCTGTTTGCCTTCCTCCAAGACGCACGGTGTCAGCCGAAGAAACTCGATGGAGGGGAGTTCTCCAACTTCGTCAGCGTCAACTTGTTCTGTAGTCGCCGTGCACAAACATCTTCCCTGCCAATTCGACTTGAGCGAAGAGGGAGTAAAACTGGATGTGGCAGTGGTTCTACCATCGTGTGGCGGGCGGTAGTAGTCTTCGATAGACGGGTCGGCCGATATCGTTCAACACTTCACCCACAGTGGCGATTGACTGCGACGATGAGCAGAGGGCGCGGAGGCTTGTGGGGATCACCCTGCGCTTCAACATGCGATACCTCACGGAGGAGTTTGTCATGTACAGTGTGGCGCCGCTTGCCCGTCAGTGGCACATCCAGCCCAGCCCTGTCCACCCCGATGGTGTTCGGTCGTCCATACCTTCGCTACCGAGGCCCTCCAACCCTCGTAAGCACATGCACTTTCCGGTGCGAGCCCCGAGTGCCAAGCTCTATGCACCGGGCGAGGTCTTGGTCACTGAAAGTGGTGATGATACCCTGCGGGCTCAGGAGCTTCATGCACAGGAAGCCGTGGTGTGGGACCGCTCAAAAGGAGTTGAGGGTCGGGCATCCCAATATGGTGTTGTACGGGTACAAGAGATGGACGACGTCGAAGGTGACGTCCTCGCTCCTCAAGTTGCCGGCCTGGCCAAAAGACACTTGCAGTCGTATTGGCCCAAGGCCTCCAACGGCTGACCCCTAAAGCCTTGTAGTGGGATTCCCAAGGGGCCTAACCGACTTCGGGGGATTCCCATCTGGTCGAAGGCTGCCATGAAGAGGATGTCAATGGAGCTGCCCCCGTCTACCAGAACACGCTTAACATCGCAGCCCCCGATGGTGGCCTGATTGACCAGGGGATCTTGGTGAAGAAAGTCCACGCCCTCTATGTCGGGCGGCAGACAAAGGTTACGTTGTGTTGCGCCCATGCCGGCGGTGTCTATGCTAGATATGCCGCCACATGGTGGAGTCGACGCGCGTAAGCCTTATGTTGCCGTGCCGACGAAAACTCCAGTGAAGAGCCCCGGAGATGACATTTATGATCCGGTGCTGAGCTACCTCCGGGGCTTATATCCGCAAGGGGCCCTCTTGGGGGCTACTGCACGTGGGCCGCCGTTGGTGGCCCCGCTTCCAGGGCTCTATCCCTAGCGACACTCTAACGAAGCGCCGTGATGGTGGTGCATGTCCGCATGAGGTGATCGCCGAGGCCATGCACCTCGCACCACAGGTCGTAGTGCTGATGGTCTTCCTCCACGCGGGGTCTATCATTCTGGCCCCGGCCGCGCCCTCATCCCCAACCTCTGTGACCTCACCCTCGGCATGCGGGGGCACTGTCCTCGGAGCCACCCTTGATGTCGAAGATGTAGTGGGCCCTTTGGGATCTACGCTGATTGTGCTTGGGCTTGTCATTTGACAGGTCCTACTTACGCTTGGAGGTGTCTTTGTGCTTGGAGGCATCCTTTGAGGATTCTTTCTTGCGCTTGGGGGCGCTCTTCGACGAGTCCTCCGCTTGATTGGTGTCGGAGTCATCGCCCTACGCCGCTATGCATCCTCCTCCACTCTTGCGTACTCTTCCATCTTGTCGAAGAGCTTGGCCACTGTCTTCATCGGCTTACACGCATTGTACTCGGCCAGCGGCCCTGGGCGGTGGCCTTGGATCATCACGTTGATGATGGTAGTCGTTGACGTCCTTTACCAGGCAGTGAACCTTGGCGAAGCGCTTGAAGTACTCTCAGAGCTTTTCCAAGGACTTTTACTTGATGGCGAAGAGTTGATCCACGTCGACGCGCTTGACGTAATTTCCCTGAAAGTTGTTGTAGAGGCGGTCACGGATCTGTCCCCATGCGTAGATGGAGTTCGGCTCTATGGTAAAGAACCAAGAGAGCGCCACTCCTTGCAACGCGAGGGGTAGTCTCGTCGTCTTGGTGGAGTCATCCCCGCCAGCGGCTTCGATGGCGGTTTCGTACACACGCACGAACTCCCGGGGGTCCGTGTGGACTTTGTACGGCTCGATAGTGGCGACGCCAGGAATGAAATTGAGGGTCGGCTGAACTATTTATAAGTCTAAACTAAGTTGATACAAAATTAACCTTTTACTTTTATAAAATTTCAAATTCATATAGAAATTATAAATTATATGGAGACAAACAATGAAAAATATAGAAATAAAAAGTAGATACCTCGATAATAGAAAGCACCATGAGTGCGGAGTAGCGATAAGTCACCTATATATAAAACATATCAAAATTAGTGATATAATAGAAAATTATGAATGATAATAAAAATTTATATCATATGAAACATACCAGAAATAAGCTAATTTGAATCGCGAGATAATAAAAACAAAAGGTGACATCTTTTTCCACACTCTATCCAATATTCTTATCATTTTCACGGTGGGGGGGTTTGGTGGTGGTGGCGCCTTCGGGGCACGTGCAGGACCACATAATCGCGGAACAGCGGCGGAGGGAGAAGATTAACTAGAGGTTCATCGAGCTCTCCACCGTTATCCCCGGACTAGAAGGTTCATATATATTTCACTTTCTTTTTTCTTTGATTGATTATCTCTTCTTTAATTTTATGATTTTCACTACTACTCCTCCTCCTCCTCTTCTTCTTTAATTTTATGATTTACATGTATTATTTCACTTTCTTTCTTTCTTTGATTGATTGATTAGCTCTTCTTTAATTTTATAATTTTCACTTCTTCTCCTCCTCCTCCTCCTCCTTGTTGTTGTCTTCTTTAATTTCATGCTTGTTGTTAACCTTTCCATTAAGGACAACTAGCTTCTCTTTGGATTTGTTAATCTCTCTCTCTCTCTCTCTTTCTCGTTTTATTTTACTATATACAAAATTGCCACCGGGGGAGGTGAGGCTCAAGCCTCACTAAGCTCCCCCGGTGGCTACGCCCCTGGCTGCAGGCCTGCCGAGAGGGGGGACTCCGGATCCACGTGTCGAAGCGGGACGGGACTAGATGTAGGGGCGTCGCGGCTGTCCGCCCGCTTTGGCGTAGGCTCCGCCGCCGCCGTCGGCTGGATTTGTTGGCTCCGAACCTCTTGTATATCCCGCATGGCTCCGTGGAGGTCTGACAGCTCACGCTGCAACGTGCCAAGGGCCGTCAGCAGGACATTCTCCACCGTTAAGGTGGTTGCACCGGCCTGAGCGCCGGCATGAACCACCAGGTTGGCGGCGATTACAGCTTGTACTCCGGAGCTGCTTGGCGCGCCGGTGTGGTGGGCTTCGGGTCGATGGCGAGGCCGATGTTGCCGCCAAAGCCGCCCGCCGCTCCCACACCGGGTGTGGGGTCGGTGAGAATGCCAGCACGGGCACTGACGTCGCCGCTCCCGCCGGCCCAGTCGGTATTACTAGTGTCGACCGCCGCGCCAGTGGTGGGGTCAGCCGCCATGCCATGAGTGTCAACGTCGGCGGACACAACGCCAGCATTGTCATCTGCGCCCGTTGCTAATGTAGAGGCCTGGGCGTTGGCGAGCGCCACCGTTGTGCTCCTTTTCTTCCTTACTACCGATGAAACCTTCTTGGGTGCCATCACTTCTCAAATCTTCAGGGCTTGCTCTTCGTCGTCCCCACAGACGGCGCCAACTGTTGTGCCTACTGACCAAACAGTAAATTAAGAGAGTAGTAGTGGAGACGATAGATGAACAATGCTTGCTCCTTCCCCTATGTCCAGGGTGGGCATATATATATTTCCATCACTGTTCTAAAAGGCGCTCTAGGCGGCCACCTAGGCGCTGGGCGGCGACCCGGCGCCTCGCCTAGGGGTGTTGGGCGGGGGAGGAACCGTCGAGGCGGTGAGGCGGCCACCCAGGAGGCGAGGCGGTGTGAGGCATCCCAGGAGCCCAGAGCAGAGTACTGAAGATAAGAGGGGTCACGTCATCACTGGACCATAAGCCACTACAGTACTACACACTTCCACAGGACAAGAGCGGGAAATGGGAACAGGCTAGGGTTTCTCGACGCCGCCGCCTCCGCACCGTCGTCGCGACCAGAGGAGCTAGCGGGGAGGAGCTACCAAACTAGTACAAGAACAAGAGCCAAGAGAAGAGCTAGTACCTCAGCTGCGGGGAGGAGGTAGTGGGGAGGAGCACCGGCCTGCGGGGTGCTGCGCCGGCCTATGGGGAGCTGCGCTGGCCTGCGCCCTGCGGTGGGAGGAGCGCCGGCCTGCGGGGAGGAGCCCTGGCTTGAGGGGAGCTGCGCCGGCCTGCGGGGGGAGGAGTTGCTAGGGGAGGAGCCTGGCCGCTGCAGGGGGAGGAGGCGACTCAGGCGATGCCGCAATGAGCTAGTGAGGAGGGAGTGAGGCGGAAGTGGGGAGGAGCGCCAGCTGCGGGTGGACGAGTGCCGGCGAGGCGACGATTGGTGGGGAGGCGAGGACGCGGAGGCGAGGCGGCGATTGGCGAGGAGGCGAGGACGCTGCGTAGCGGCTTGCAGAGAAGGAATCAAGGAGTGGAGTGTGCCACTGTGCAGGCTTCATCACGCCGAGTCGTCGACCACCGACACATCATCACCTCTGGCCTCTGCAGCACAGGACATGTTATTACAGTATTACTAATTCCTAATGAGCTACAGTGGCACAGGTAGTAGTTTCTTGTATTTATATAATCTACTATTTTGTGTATGAATAAATATGTATATCTAAACTAGGATATCATCCGCCGCGTCAGCTCCTGAGGTGAGCACCGAAGATAGCCTCAAGAGAAAGTCGGGTGACGTAGGGTGGGAATATGGGGTGTTAGTGAACCCAAACAATTTGGACAAGGTGAAATGTATCTTGTGCGGAAAGGTTGTTTCCGGGGGCATCTATAGGATCAAGCAATATATTGCACATATTCAAGGAAATGTTGCAAGATGTTCCAAATCTACTTAAGAAGACCAAGCAAAGTGTCGTAATTCTATTAATTCTTCATTTAAACATCAAATACATGTATATATATATGATTGCTTATCTTTGCCTGCTGTCCTCATTTTTGATTTAACTGCCTAGGTCTCACCTCGCCACCCACCTAGCGTCTAGCGCCTTCTTGAACATTGATTTCCATGAGAAGTATTTTACAGTCATGCCCTTACATCCATGTGCCCCTCGTAGGAGTATCTATGCCATTACACACATCCCCTTTTAAGCTCTATAACTCTTAGCAGGTCAGATGGGCTTAGGTGGGGGCTACTCCTACAACAATGGTCTTTCATGACAAGTTGGATGTCACGAATCACGATACAATACGTGACCTTTGTAACGGAGATTAATTAAATGTAACAGTGGGATCTTCCGTGATGGCTTGTTCGTCACAAAGACTATTTGGCTCTTGTGAGACATCAGTCTCATGTAGACTACAACACAAATACCTATATATGTATATTCACATGACTTATGAGTACATGCGGATGACATATTTATCGCGTCGTGTTATGTGCTGTCATTCGGCCCGTTATATTTTGATAGTTGATGCTCAACTTCTCAAGATGCAATATTGTTCTCTGCGATCGTTCTTGCAATAATGTGGCCCATGTGATGGCCTAGTTTGGCGGCAGCAATATGGGGACCTGATTCGACCCGTGCATGGCGCGACCGATTTCTGGATTTCATACTATTCAACCACTTACCTCCCAGTCTGACTGCTTAAAGACAGTGGATGTTGCGTCATCTCCGTTTTCCTATGCATTGGATGAACTTGATGAAGGAAATGAAAACTTCTGCCCGCTGCAAGATATGTCCAAACTTGTGGTCAATAGCTTTATGACATATAAGTTTCAATGTTTTTGCAACTGCTTGTCGTATGCATTTAATATGATATCTCTTTGTTTCACCCAATAAATTCGTTATTTGTTTCTGTGTAAGACTATGAAATTTGTAGGAAAACGATAAAAAAAATCAGTTCAATGAACACCGGTAAAAAGCCCCCTTAAAAAACTTCAAGTCAAAACAAAGCCTTGTAGAAGGAATAAACTCAACACATACCAGAAATATTTGTGCCTCTGTAATACCACTAGAATGGAATAGGGAAGAAAAGCGAGGAATAAAACAATTTAAGGGAGAATAAAAGAAATAAAGTAGAGTTTTACCGTCAGACCCATTGGCTTTAGAATGCCAAATAAAAGTAGCGCTTACTAAGGCTCCCAGGCCGTCCAGGGACGGTCGACACCATCTCGCGTTTAGGTTCTCATCATCCGGCAGGAAATTCAATTCTTACTTTTTTTACTTACCTGCTGTAGTAGAAAACCCCTAAAGATCAGTGCAGAGTCCTTTGGACCAAAATGCCCTTATGGTAGACAGCCACATGAGAAAAGAATGAGAGTAAGGGGGGCAGCCTAGTCATTGCACAAAGCCAAGAGAGTCTCACGGTCATGCCCCATAAGCAAGCCAGCAAGTCCACATGATCTCATTTGTTTTTGCATTTCCTTCTCTCAAAGCCAAGACAAAAGCAAAGCCATTAGAAGCTCACAATTCTCACCCTCAGTCTCATAGCTCACCCAGAGCACAAGCCAAGAACCCCATTCATAGTCAAAGCTAGGGGTGGCAATTGTGCCCGTTTGCCCGTATTCCCGTGGGTAAATACCCTAATGGAGCTGGGTATGGGATATTTTCTTTATCCACGGGTGTGGAAATAGGGGGAACACTCTACCCATCGGGTAAATGGGCACGGGTATGGGTAAGCTTCACCTGTACCCGCCTTGCCCGTTTACCCACGATATAGATTGACAGGTGGCGCAGCCATAGCAATATCTCTAATTGCTATTGATTGTTATAAACTTTTGCATATCTCTAATTGCTATTGATTGTTATAAACTTTTTTGATAGCTATTATATTTCCTAACAACAGCTGCTGCTTATATGTACCTGTCATTAGTTCAACTCTCAGATGGTGACTCTCAGTTCGCGGGTAAACGGGCATGCCCATGGGGGACGGGTATGGGCGAGGTTCTTCACCCGTCGTCCTTCGCGGGTATACCCATGGGCATAAATCGGGGTCGCGGGTACGGATATGGGCGAGCACTACTCGTACCCGCCACGCCCAATTGCCATCCCTAGTCAAAGCCAAGGAAAAGAATAAGCCCCAGTCCATAGCCGAAGACCACCAATCACCTCCTCCTTCACCATATAGCCACAACCACCAAGACGCTAACTGAAGCCATCCACACCGTAAGAAAGGGGGTAAGGAGAAGGGCAAGAAGAGAGGAGACCCGAAGGAGCTCAGAAGGCAAAGCACGAGAGGACGGCACCAGCGATAATGATGGATGTTGACGACTGTTGAATCCATGTCAAGCTAACCATTGAGAACGCCCACCTTCCCTCCACAACCACACAGCATAACACAATAGCATGCAGAAGTAGATGAAGAGCACATAAAGAAAGGGGATGGGGGGCAAACCGTCTTGGTAGTAGGGGGTGGCCAGCTGGCTACAAGCCGTGGCCGGCGAGCATAAACCCGTAGGGAAGCGGCGTCGGTAAACCCGACGGCGGAGAGCCTGCCAGCGACAAGCCGAAGGGGGCAACGGTGAGATGGGCTTGTGAGCTGTAACATCCTAAATTTTGGATGTTTGAAATTCTGGGTAATTTAAAACTTTTATTTGCATCTTACTGGCATTTGGAATTTTGTTCAAAATCTTATTTGGGTTTTCCTGAGTTTTGTGCTGAGCAAAACAATAGCTGGAGATAAATCTCAAATACAAATAAGAATTAGGACGATGAAAAGATATGAAATAATTTAATAGTGAGTTTAAAACTCTAAGAGCCAGCATCCAGAAAATCAAATTTAATAAAACAATCCACCCTAAATCAAAGTGACCCGAGAACACAAACTCAGATTCAATTTCGAGATTCCCAAAACTAAACTTAAAATTCAATGACAAAATTAAGTCTCAAAGATAATCGAAGTGCAAATTAAAATTTGAAAATTTAATGAAGAAAATAAAGCGTTGAATTTCAATTTCACTAGGTCAAGAAAAGAACTGGTCAAAAAAATATTAAAAGCTAGCATTAAATAATTAAAAATGAGAATTCAAAATTTTGGAAAAATCGTGCAAAACTCAAAATCAATAAGCCCTAATGTAAATTTAAAATTTAAAAATTGGAAAATTTCATACTAGCCCAATCTTTTAATTTCTTCTCCATTTCTCCTTTTCCTCCCTCTTACAGTTGGGCCCCTTTTCTTTCTCTCTTTCCTCTTTTCTCTCTCCTTTTTCTCTTTTCCCCTCCCGGTTCTTCACTGGCAGCGGGCCCATCTCCTTCCTTCCCTTTCCTCGCGTCTTGCTCCTCTGACTTCTTCCCTGCTTCCTGACCGCACGGCCCCCACGCTCCTATGCACTCGGAATCCCGACCTAAGCCGACCCTGTTCCACCGTCACCTCTGCGCCACGCTTGCGCGTGCACGTCGCCGAACCACTCCTCGCCCATGCTTTGCCGCCCTCTGCGTGACTGCACACCGTCGTCATCCTACGCAATGAGCCCGGTAGTCGGCCACAGTGCAACGCAGCAACTCCCCCTCCTCCGCCGCTATAAATATCCCTGGCCGTCCCCCCTTACCTCCCGACGCCTCCTCCTCCTTGTTTCCCCGCTCGCCCATCGCTAGTTCAGCTGCACGCCCGCCCCGCGGCGTGAATCGCCTCCGCCAACGCCTTGCCATTCCGGCTCTCCGGCGAATCCCCGGCCAAGAAAACAACGTCATCCCGCGTCCCTGCTTCCCATCTACCCCCTATCCAAGCTCGCGCAATGCTTTCGTCCCTGCGCCCGGCCGAAAACCGCCGCCGCCAGCGCCACCTCTTTCTCAGGCGATCTCTCCTCGATTCCTTGCGCGGAGAGCATCATCTTGACGGCCCGAAGCTCCCCCAACCTCCACTCGGAGCTGCCTTCCGCCCCAAGACGCCGGCGCCATAGACCTCCTCGCGCCGCCCCTAGTCCCCTCCGTCGGCCCACCTCGGCAAACCTCCGGCCCGTTCAGCTGTACGGTGAGAATCCTAGTATCTTCCTCCAGCTCGTGCTTCCCTACCTTCCTTCCTCCCTCCACGCCGGCGCCGCCGCACCATACCAGCTACGCCCCTGGCCGCCGAGCCTCGCCGCTGGCCCACCTCGTCGCCGCCCCGACCACCGTGCCTCCTCCCAGGGCTCCCTTCCCTCCCCCACAACCCATTTTGCTAATCTCTGGCACCTCCCCGGCCGCTACTCGCCGGCGACACTGCCGCCTAGCTCGCGCCGCCCCGCCTCCTCTGTTTCGGGTTACTGGCTCTTTGTTTAGTCCCCAGTCTCTGCTCACCTCTTCATGTTTCTTTCCCCCCTTTCAGTCACGAAACACCCAAGGCCCAACTGGCTAGCCGAGCCAGCGTTGAGCACAGAGACCGGAGTTCAATCCCCCATCTCAGCGCATTTCTTCCTTTCTTTTTATTCTATTTTTAGTGACCATTTCAACTAAGGAAAAATTAATAAAAATCCATGGAAGTTAATAAATTTAATTAGGATACAAAAATAAGGTTAATTAAGATTTAAGATTTGACTATTTACTGTGTGAGCAACTAATATAGCTAAAATAAATATTTGAGGTCTAATATCAATTAAAGGTATTAATAAAGTATGGTTTTGCTTAATGTCCAAAGTTAATAAGGATCTCAAATAAAAATACTTTCAAGCTAAAATTCAGGAAAACAAATTGGGTGTAGTTTAAAACTATAACAACAAGTCTTTAATTAAAGGCTACCCATAATGGTTATACATGACCTAACATTAAAATGCCGCCATCAAACAAGTCTCAAGTAGTAGATTTAATTAACACCATATGGATATATAAGTATGTACAGCAAGTTTGCTCTCACATAAATAAGGGTGTACTTCCGATTAAATTCTGCCAAGCAAAAGGATAAAGATATCAATATCACAAAGACTCTAATTAAAAGGCCATATTAGTGGATGGTTATTAAAATATAATAGCTATAGATCAAAAGCAAATAAAAATAATCTCGCTAATATGTAACCTGAAGCCCAATGATATTAGGCATAGCTAGGAATAGTAATTATATCCGAGTTGTATCTAAAACCGAGGATAGCTCAGTAGGTCGCCATAGAATAGATCAAAGGTCATGGGTCAATGGAAAATAGAAATCGGCTGATGTAAACATTTAAATAATAATGACCAAATAAATAGTCCAATGCGCTAATGAGTTAGAGTGTTAATCATTTAATTAATAAGTTGACTAATTGACAGTAAAACTCACCTAAAATAACACAGTACGAAATGCCATAAACCCAAGTTCTGAGATTAATTCGATAAGTTAAATTAATGTATACCATGAGCACAACTCATGACCCCAATCCTTAAATAATAATAATAATAATAATAATAAACCTCGGCACAGAATACTCAACACCTCCAAACAACTCTTATACCTATCCGTAGGACTAACTTGCCTCATGGAACACCCTAAATAGATGTAAAGGTAATAAAAGGATTTACTAAATAAAAGGTCAATCCGTGGTATTCAAAAATCGGCTATGTATAGCGCCCTCGTGTCCTTAGCAGAATATTCCCATGGATATTCTTTCCTTATAAACCTTCCTTGAATCTTACTTAGCCATTTATCACTTCGCTCCAACCTCTTTGACTCCGTCAAATACTCCATGCCCAACCAACCTCAAATCACCCGTTTAATCCTAATAAAAGCTAATCAAGTTCAATTGGATTTATTTGGATCTTTTGAGTTATTTGCATTTGTTTGGATTCGGTTGCTTAGCACGTAATTAGAAACTGGAGTCCTGAAGATTCCATGGATCAAGCGTGATTAGAGAGGAGTGAAGATGAAGAATAAAAGCTCAAGAGAAAGCATTGTGTGAGCTCAAGACCGCGGTAAACCGCGTAAGGCGAGTCAATACTTTGATCATGTTGATCCTACAATTTCTATAGTCTATTTTCGTTTTAAACTAAGCAAATGCATGCTGCCATTTTATGTGCTAAAATAGATGGTTGGTTTGTATTACCTTAGCTAATCACACAATAATGATCTTGTTAATAATAGTTCCCTTGAAATATTTGCTATGCGAACCTTGTCACCCTAGTAAAAGTATAAGTGGTACTCTTTCAAAAGTAAGTCCATATTAATATGCCTCGCTTAGTCGTTAGAAAATCGGGTATGTTCATATGCCCAAGTAATCATCATTTTGAGCATGAGGAAAATTGGTTGGGCAGTCATGGTGGGAATGACTGGTATGTTTGGTATAACTAATTTACAATTCCAAAATCATCACATTGCTTATTTATCTGGGTGGATGGATCGGGGGTATGGTGCAGGTGTGCACGAGAGTGTGGTTTGTGGTAGAACCACCCAGATACCCTAAGGACTGAATCTTGTCATGCCCTCCTGTGTATAAAAAGTACAATCACAAGTCTGTAAAGTACAACTTGGCCTAGCAAATCTATCGGACCCTGAAAATCATCTTCATAGGTGGAGGAGGTGAGGTAGTACAAGCGGCTGTCTGGGTGACGACTTGAATGGGGCACCCGCAGAGGGTGAAGTTTTGCTGTGGCGTGCTAGCGGTATGGGTAGCCAGCTGCTAGGCGTTCAGAAGGAGAACATCCCGCACAACCTATGACACCTACCGCAAGCGGGCCAAGCTCATAGGGGTGAGATGATGGAATCGTGTGGGGCAACGAGTAAACTGTCTCTTGTGGGTAAAGTGTGCAAACTCTACAGAGTCATAACTATTCGAATAGCCGTGCCCACGGTCAAGGGCGGACATGGGAACTTAACCAGGTATAGTTCTATTTCAAAAAAAACTTTGTGGGTGGAAATGGAAAAGTGGAGGGCAGTGGAAAGCCCTGATTTGTGTTGCCCTGGGTGTTGTCCCAGTGATAATTTAAGCGGCTATAACGCTGAAGGTCTAGCATATGGTGCAGAGACCATGTAATGGTGGATGGAATCTGGATCGCTATTATTATTGCATTCTCTTACACATTATGTTTTTAGTCAAAACTACTAGGTCTCAGGAAATTTCTATGTATTATATTTTTAAATAATGATAATACTTCTCACAAAATAAAGTGTCAGCAAGAATAAATAGAGTCGTAAAAAAAGAAGATGGCTGTTTGTGGTAAACCCATAAAGTTGTTGGTGGATTCAGATCGATCATAAAGAGGAAACGATAGTATGGATTCTGAGAGAAATAAATTGGTGGAGTCTAAATGAATAGATATGCTAGATAGATGATTTAAATGATTTTTAAAGATTTAGGGAGTGCAAAGATAATTATTGGATTACGACACTGATAAATAAATTCTTGGGAGATGCTAACAATATTGGGATTAATAGATTCAGTTACTAGATGAGTCAATTGAATTTGTGGGAAATTGGAGGTGTGATAACGATTATTGGAGTATGAACTTGATCAATGATATTCTTGGTGGATGTATACTAGTGAATCGTAAACTTGATCAATGATATTCTTGGTGTAGGTATACTAGTGAATTAGTTAGAGATAGATAATGAAAAATAAGGTTGATTATTGGAAGAGCAAATAATGGTTTTGGATCAATAACAAAAATGATTGAATTGTTAGAAAGTCCTGATATAAATGATCGGTGAATTATTTAAATGATGTCACTCGCTGTTTGGAGTTTTAGATAGCAATCAATATAGAAAGTGTATGATCGGTGGATTACATAAATGATGTCACTCGCTGTTTGGAGTCTTAGACAACAATCAATATAGCAAGAGTATGATCGAAGAATTAATTAATTGATGTCAATCGCTGTTTGGAGTTTTAGACAGCACTCAATATAGAAAGTGTGTGTTTGGTGGATTAAGTAAATGATGATACTAGCTGTTTGGAGTCTAGACAGCAATCAATAAAGAAAGTGTATCTTTGGTGGATTAAGTCAATTATAGCAATCGCTGTGGGGAGTGTAGGCAGCAATAACAACACTATGATTAAATAAAATAATGTTACTAAAAGCGATTTTTGGCAAATAAAATAACCCGAGCCTCTCATTTGATAAGCAATGCATACAATTTATTTGCATCATGTGTATTGGCTCGCGGAGCACGGTGGTTTGTGCTCACACTCGCTCTCACAACAAATCCAGAGTCAGGAATCAGATCACTACGCTTCAGCAACACTCTTGGTCATGATGGCAAAGAAGATAAAGATGTCGAGAACTAGGTCGCGAACCTCCAGTTGGCTGCCTGTGGGCAAGTCCTGAGGGTCCCACCTGTGTGCTTCGTTTCCGCTGCTGCATTTTATTGATTTCGGCCTAATCGGCCCATGAGTAAGTCTACTATTATATTTTACGCTTTCGCATGATATGTACTTTGATGTTCAGAACTGCAATCTGTGAGTACTATCTACTGATCCAGAGAATAGTGTGGTGGAATCACAGAGGATGCCGGATTGCAAAATCTGGGCTCCCTACATGAGCCCATGGGCCCGAGACAGCGAGCTCCTGCCACCGATTGCCGGAGGCGTAGGGGTGGCACCGCGGGGAGCGGTGAGCTCAAGGAGGCAGTTGAGCCCCTCACCGGCGGTTGACGGTGTCAAGCGTCCTTGCTGCACGCGCCCGAGAAGGCGGCAGATCCAGCACCAATTTGTTGGATCCGGGCGAAGGGTGAGGTGGTAAGGAGGGGCGGCGGGGCGGGCGCTCAGCACCAGAGACCGACGGCGCTCGGCGCGGCTACGCCATGGAAACCAGAGCTGTGGGCGATGGTGGAGCCAAGAAAGAGAAAGAGAGGTGGAGGGCGGTGCTGTAGGGGAAGGACGGAGGAGCTGGCCGGTGGTGAGCAAGGGCCGGCACACCCGAGCGCGCCGCGAGCTCAGCCGCACGCATGAAGAAAGAGAGAGAGTAGTAGAGAGAGGGAGAGGAAAAGGATAAGAAAGAAAATAGGGGAGAGGCCGGTTCGGCCGAACTAGATGAAGGAGAGAAAGAAAAGGAAAAAAGGGAAAGAAAAGAAAAGGAGAGAAAAAAATAGGGTTTCGTACTTGCGCGACGGGTCCTTAATCTCGTGCGTTTTATGCTAGAGTTGGGTTATGCGTGTAGAGTCATCGTTGCTCGCTTCAGCACTGGTTTCGTTATGATGTGTTGAGTCAGATTAACTGCTTGTTTAGGTAGAGGTCTTGAGTCGATGCCGTCCGTACATCACTTCGCTCCACTTGGTTAACAGGTAAGTGCATGGTAGAGTAGTAGACCGTAGAGTTTATGAAATATGCGACGTTTATATGATATGATGTTGCTTACATAGAATTGCAATGTTTATATGACATGATGTTTATTTAATGATGACAATGGTAATGGTGCGGGGTGAGTAGCGATGCCATCCTACCAATGATAATATTGATGAGAATGACAATGAAAATGATAATGGGTATATGCATTCGCATCATGTGCACTTATGAAATGAGAACTGGGATCCGCTTGGGTGGATCCCGCAAGACCTACTTCGGTAGGCCTCCACGGGATTGGAGAGAACCCCGTGCCGATATGGGCGGGCCCAAGATTTTGGGTGAACATCGACGGGTGTTCACTCGGCAATACCGGTATATGCAATGAGATGAACAAATGAGAATATAGAATGGTGTTGCATTTCACTAAGGGTAAAATAATGTTGGAACATGACAATGGAAGTATGAACATGATAATGCATATGGAATATGTTATGGCTGGTAAAATTGCTTACATAATTGGGCAGTGTTTATCGTTCTATTATGTATTTGCTGAGTTTTCGGATTCACCCTTATTTTGTTTTTTAGGTGTCCGTTGAGAACGTTATGCACAGGCGAGAGTAGCACATGAATAATTTCACGTACTTGCAGTACTTCACATATCAGCTTTTGTTAGTATATTTAACTCCACTAGTAAGCCAGAATAGTTGCTTAAAAATGGTATGGTGTAAGTAGTCGCTGCTTTATGAATACAATAGAGTTTGCTTAAAATGATTAGCAGTTATTCAAAAAATGATATTATTATGCAATGATGGTAACACTCTAGGCCCAGATGATGGATAGGATGTTACGGCCTCAAAATAAAAAAAAATCATCTCAACAACTAGCCTAACAACTGAATGGGCTTTATGTTAATAACAACTAGCCATACAAATAAATGAGCATTTCATCTGCTGTTACGTTGTTTGTTTCGTTGTCTTGAGGATTACCCCCGGCAGTTTTTGGTATTATGTTCACCTTTATTTCTTTTTCTCATGGGACCATGCCTATTGCTGCAATAGCTGTGTCAGAATAAAATTCCAAACTAACAATGATTCCAGCTTTTTATTCTATAATTTATTTCCGTTCACAATTGTTGAGCCCTGCGGTGTTTCGAGTACAGTAGTTTAGGATTTGTGTCCTGGTGTGGCTTATTATATAATTTGCTCTCCCATATATATGCATTATGTGATAATTTGCTAGAAACGACAGCAGTGCTTGCCAATTGCATATACATTGCATAGTTCCATAATAAATATGGAAAACTAAATTCAGCGGCATCGAAAGATCACAAGTCTAGCGTACTGCGTGAGGTCTCTGTGAGGAGGGAGGGTACAGGGAGGGAGACTGTACGCAAAGAGAGGGGATGGAGCGAGAAAGAGTGGATGGGGGTATATGTGGAATTTCACGAATTGATTTTTGACAAATAAAAAAGAGAAATAAAAAACACTAACAACAACAAACGGAGGGTATAAAAAGGAATGGAACGATCCTTTCGTAGTAATAAAGTGGTACTACTACGGAGCTTCATTGGTACATGGTGTTGCTCGGTTAGACTGAAATAAGTTGGTTTATAGGTCAAATTGTATTATAGCTAGCTGAAATTATATTATATCTGATGGTGGTTTATTTAACGTAAATAAATTTAAAAAATAAAAATAAAAAAAATCAGATTAGCCCATCACGGACCATGCAAGCAAATACGGAAAATAAAGAATTAGAAAAAAGCTCAAAAAAGTCAAAAAGCCAGAAAAAGATAAAATTTATGAATAGCGAAAAATAAATCAGAAATTCAAGCCGATATAAACGGAGCCAGGTGATCTTTCGGTGCTACAGAACTAATTTTTCCAACAAATATTTGTTAATTAGTTGGTAGTGGTTATGGCACATGCAGCTTTTAGTTACGGAACGTGTATAAACTTTTTTTATTCCGCAATATTTTTTCACTCCCACCACTTGTACTTTTTGGGATGATTTGTGGATGGTGAGAAAAGTGTACGCAAAGTTGATAAATTACATATAGATGTATAGTGGTCACTCTCATTAGTTTTTGTTTAACTTTTTTACGTAACAAAGATCATTCCTAAATCCCAAGAGCACAAATATAAAGGATGTGTCAAGTTTGGACACAATGAGTTTCATGCACCAACCATTTTATCAGAAGCTTAAGATGATGGGGGAAAGGTAAACAATATAGTTCAACACTCCTCATATATAGAATCCAGTAAGTCTAAGATGTAGACTCAAAGTAAGCCATATATTTTTAATATTATATTAGTCAGGTTTTAAACTTATGACATTTTGGTTTTGATACGAGTTTCATACACCAAACAGCAAGAGAAATAATACGCACTGAAAATACTGTCCATGTCGCATGAGTTGTTTTTGGCTTTTTGGGCACATTCCCTTAATATTTTGAAGCCACGAAACCATGACATATAGTCACCAGGTTCTGCGGTACCTAAGGATTTGTGTGTGTGGGGAGGGGGTACCTTCTATAAATCTAGGGGTACAATCGGGTCCGATTCGTAATATTCGGAATTTTGAATACGAATTCGTAATATTCAGAATTTTGAATACGGTGCCGCCGGAACGGATAGTTGACAGTTTCGGATCGAAAACGGATAATGTAGACGGATAGTACGTGCATACGGAAAGGAACATATGCTAAACCATACCACCATCACTTCAAGCCTTAAACTATTAGACATAAATACATAATAGTGATTATAATTCATCAGCCGAAGATGGTGTGGCGTTTCTCCCAAAATTGCCTATTGAGGTGTGGCGTTTCAAAATGAATCTTGATTCTTGACGGACATCATTTTCTTTTTCTAGACTAAAGAAATTTTACTAAATTAAGGTAGAGACAGTAGACAATGGGGATAATAGACTTTTGAGAAATTTACCAATTCATTTACTAAAGCATGCCAAAGTTCATCGTTTAATAATACTCTGATTACATGCTTTTCATTCCATTACCTAGGAAGAGTGATTTTAATGAGCAAATTTAGGATTCCAATTACACAAGCAACAGAATTAGAAATAAAACACTATTTTAGTATTTGTATATTTATAGTTGCCACAACTGACTGTCATATTCCTTTTAGAGAACTTAACCTTGTACGATCCAGGAAAACTTTCTATACACTGCACACCTCAACCAACCAACATGACAAAAAAACAAGTACTAGCAAAATAAAAGGTGAATTCTTATCTCTTACCAGATATCCGACCGAATACCGATACTATTCGGTCGGATAACAACTCTCCCGAATCCGATATGAATTATCCGAATCCAAATCCGAATCTGACTGGATACCAAATTTCCTTCCGAAATCCGGTACCGACCGGATTCGGTACCAGATCGGTCGGGATTAACCCAACCCATTTGCACCCCTATATAAATCCATCATCTAAGCAATTCTACAAAATATCAAGGAGAGATTAGGGGAGCATCATCTATCTCAGCAATTCTACAAATATCAAGGAGAGATTAGGGGTGCATCATCTATGTCAGCAATTCTACAAATATCAAGGAGAGATGAGGGGAGAACAATACAAAGGGACGGGCTGTTGGGCTTGAATGCCTCCATCACATCACCTCTCAAGCATTACTTCAACATTCATCTCATTTAGTTTGCATATTTTCTTCCCTTTTTTCGAGACGCGGGGAGATGAATGCAAAGGGACGGGCCCTTGGGCTTCCATGCCTCCATCACATCCACCTCTCAAGCATTATTTCACCATTCCTCTCATTTAGTTTGCATATTTTCTTCTCTTTTTCTCTATGTTTGTAATTCAAGAATTTCGTTTTTCAATATATGGATTGTTTAGTTCATTTGTGATTCCCCTCCAATTATGCATGCGTAATTGATTCTCTCTTAGGCCTATCTATGGGGATATAGAATGAATCAGGGTCGGCGGCAATTATCATGTATTCTAATCTGGTTCTCTGATATATGTGATGTTTAGGGTCTGTTTGGCAGAGCTCCACCATTGAAAAAATGAATCTGGAGCAGCAGATCCACCAAAACACAGCTCCACCGTGAATCTGAGATCCCACCATGGAGCTAGACAAAATTGTTTGGCTTGCACAGCAGCTCCAGATCCACGAAACTGAGTTTTTGGTGGGAATAGCCTGTTTTGCCCATGGGTTTTATGGTGGTATGGGATGGGGTGTGTAACCAGTGGTAAAAGGTGGATAATTACCACCCAACTCCACGAGTAGGTACGAAACAAGGTTTCGTGGAGCACCCCTTGAGGTGCTCCATGGATTTCATGAATCTGGAGCTAGATTCAGTATTTTGGTGGATCCATATTTCGTGGAGCTGGAGCGTTTGGGTAAAAATTCGTAGAGTGGATCTGTTTTTGGTGGATCTGGAGTTGGTAGAGCTCTGCCAAACAGGCCCTTATTCAAGGGATCCCGACTCCTCCGAGCACTTTGATCTAGATTTTCTCTGACGAAGTCCATCAGCGGAGCTGGAGATCCAAATATGCCAAAACATGTAGTAGGTACTGACAGCGGTGTGGCCACTTCCATTGGATTAAGAGCGATGTGAGGCACGCAAAGCTGTCAATTCGTAACGAAGGACAAGTTGGGGTGGGGGCGGCTGTTAAACAAGGCTAATGGGTGCCCAGAACGAACTATGGGACAGTAAACAAGGAACAGTCACTCCTGACTGGAAAAAATTCGCTGAACACTGCAGGATAATCGCAAAACGGATTAACTACGGCCGTTTTATGATCAACATTTGCTCATAAATTGTACTTAATTTGCTTTCATTTACAATCATGTGTGAAGACCTACATTAACTAAGTGTAAAAAAGATTGACCAAATTTTCTTCAAATCCAAACGACAAACTGTGAAAGAAGACTGAACAAATCATGACCAACTCCAGGAGATATCAAAAGGTTACAACAGTTAGATGTAGTAGATGAGAAAAGAACATCTGCTATATACAAATGATGCTACTGTGCCCAACCCAAACGCCTTCTCAGATCATTCACTTAATTTGCACACCCTCATATAATCATATATACCTTGTATATACAAAATAAATCATGTACAATGTCTTACGACTCTCCCTAAAGGCCAAACAACATAAAGGGTCCAAATATTATTAACAACATGTTATCTACCAATACTCGATTCGACCTAACAAAAAAACAGTAAACCCTGTTTACCCTGAAGTTGCAACGTCTCGTGACTCCCCAAGGACCTAACAAGTGAGTCGCTACACAACTGATGATTGACGAGACAAGTTTTGGGAGACGAGGACAGCCTCACCACTTGTGGCTTTTGCTGATGCAATCTCTTCTAGGCGTTTCCATGTGGATTCTTGCTTCAATTTAAGCTCCTTCTCTTTAGCTTTGTCTTCCTCGTATTTCCGCAAACATTCGGTAAAACGTTCAGGGTCACTATCAGCGAATAACTTTCGGACATTAAGAGTGAGGCTTTGGACAGCTTGATTCCAGTGCCCATTCTGCAGCGCAGGGAAGATGATAGGCAATATCACCTTACTATTTTGTTTAATTAAATTCGCGATGTGGTCGTTGTTCCACAAAAACAATGCTCTCTCAGCAACCTAAAAGGAGCATAAGCACAGTTACTATCAATAAATCTGTGCAATTACCACGATAAAATAAACATATAAATCAGGTATAAATTATATAAATATTGGACTAAGATAAAATAAATGGTTTTGATTAATCTTTTAAAACTTGCAGCACGCTCAAAAAAAAGTTTTCAACAAAAACACGGTGAAACCCAATACTGTGTTATGATTTTCAAATGTGGCGATAACTAGTTTCACTACACAATAGACAGTAACTTGTCGTGCACTAGAAACTGGAGAGAGACACTGTCCCAGGCCTATGGAAGTAATTATAAGCAGATTCCTGCAACGTTAAGCTAGCAACCAATTCAGCTCATCCATACAAGTGGCAAGCTCTACACAGAAAATGCTACCTTTTCAATTTGCAAGGTAAAAATGAATGCAACAGGGAACAACTATCAATCCACGAAGAATTTAAACACACCAAATCAATATGAAGCAGACTAAACATGTGCCAAGAGTGCTACGAGTAGCGATTAGAAAATCATCGGTCCGATTTTTCATTTCCTTCATGGTCCAATGACTGGGATCATGAGCCTATGGTTTTGTCATGGGCATAATGCTAGCAACAGCCTATCAAATTCTAAATACGAAATTTACACGGCAAACCACTGCAAATGAATAATACTGTTAGGGTTAATAGGTTGAAGATCTTCAGTTGCTCAACCGAGGCTGTTCTGCTGGGGTTGGAAGATCCCAATTTGCTGCTTAATAAGCAGGGATACGGTCCATTGGTCAGCTTGATGAAACAAATCTGGCAATTTCCAGATCAGGTGTACATGTACCACATGTAGAATTAGGTGAGCTTATTGTGCTGACATATGTAATTCATATGCAGATGAATGGGCCAACGTTCTAAAACTATGAAGAATGCTCTGACAAGCACAAAAGAAAATAACTAAATTCAAAATGGCAGCAGCTACGCAGGCCTGCATTCTGCGTTGGTATCTTACCAAATAGCAATTCAAGAAGCCAATATAAGTAAACAGAAATACACTAAAACTGTTAAGAGAAATTATGTTTCTTCAGTTCAACTTTTGCATTTATGACATTAGGAAAGAAATTTCAAACTAAGTAACACATACTAAGTTGATGATAAGCACACATGAGCAAACACATTTTTTACTTATTTATATAACACAAAACCAGTGGTAAGAGAAATTATTATCAGAAGGATAATTGGGAATCCATGGCAAACACAGTTAGAATTTTTTTTCAAAATTTAGTCAGAAAACTGTTATATGATTCTTACAAATGATCAGAAAAATAACCTTTACCTTGTCATCTGCAATTTCGATCGTTGGGGTTACTAGCATCAAACTAGTATGTTTTCTTTAAAGAAAGGGAGAAAACGGGAAACAATAGCCTGTCCTTCCTAAACAAACATATCTACATAAAGAAATGGAAGACACTGCTGAAACAACTAGTTTTTCATGAAGATATAAAGCCTATTGTTTGCCAAACGTATTAGCATCCGAAGTGGAAAGTAACCTGATGTGGCCAAGAGGAAGACACAAGATCAATCAAGTTCTCGTGATTGCAGTTCTGTCCACAAAGTTCATGAAGTTATCAACGTCAATTCTGAGGTTTCTAAGACACACAAAATACCTATTTGGAAAGCTAATGAAATCTACTTTCCAACAAATCAAACGGCGCTTGATTTGGAGCTTCCTACACAAAGTTTTGGCAATTTCATTGGAAGTTGCACGAGCTGTCCGGAGAGACGTACGAGACTTGCCAAACATAAGGAGTCCGAGTATTGCAATGCAAGTAAGGATAAAATCCGACCACACCATAGCATTCTAAAGGTTGAGAAGAATTCCTTTTCAGGTTCCAAACGGATTAGGAAGCCCTTGAACAAGAAAACAAAACATATAAATATTTGAAACCGATTCGGACTTGGATTGGGACAGCTGGCAAGACCGATACTAAAACGTCCATAACTTTCACAAACGGAGTCCGATTTGGGCGTTCTTGGACTCGTTGGAAAGCTATTTTGAAGCCCCACACAATGGATAAGGTGCCAGCCACGGAATCCTCATGGTCAAGTCGCAAATTGAGAGAGAAACCAGAGGTAGCAGTTTAGGTATTTCCTTTTTAGTTCGTATTGGAGTTTGTTTCGGCCTTAGGCCAAGTAGTGCGTGAGTTGTAATCAAGGCCGTGCATTGTGCACCAATATAAGGCCAGGGCCTTAGCCCCATTGTAAGAGAGGCTATGACATGATAAGTTTTTAGACTCGTGAAATAAAGGAGAAAATCGCCATGATGGTTGGTGGCGGCCAAATTGCGTGATTGCAAGGTTTTCTCGTTTGGAGTTTGCGAAGTTGGTGCAAGGCAAGAATAGGAGATTCTTGAGATTGCCCGTCGAATCTACAAGGTTCATCTCTTCTAATTCGTGTCTTCTTGCTGAATTCACGGTTTGGGGAGTTCGGCGGATTACTTCTAGTGTGCGCCTTGCATACTAGTGCAAATTGCCCTTATCAATATTGTTTGCTGCATCAAGACAAGGAGAAGACTCTATCCAAAGAGAAGGAACCTCGCTGATCGTACCGGGAAAGATCGGGCCATCCCTACGCATCAACTAATCCTTAGTTGGTCCGCATCATCGTGGTATCAGAGCGTGGTTAATCACGGTACGAGGTTGTTGAATTTTTCTTAATGGCGGGTTCTATGAAGACTGAAGATGGCGAGGCGCGACATAATCATGCTGAGCTAATTGGGGAGGCGCCCCAATATGCGGCGTCTTTACCGCCCGAGATACGAATTGGATTTGAAGCGACACGTGACTACTTCTTGAGTTGTCACCGGAAGCTTAAACGCAAGGTTGATGATTTGGGGGCGCGAATTGACGTGTTGACGGAGGCGATACGCGTCCAGCCACCACAATTTCAGTATGCTGAACGGGAACTTCAATATCCCGAACGGCGTGCACTGTACGAAGACGACGAACACGAGGAGGTTTTTGATGGTGCAGCAGGCTTTGCTCCACAACCACGCCGTGCTCAGGATTACCGTGGTGCTCACCGTGGTAGGGACATGCGTGGTAGAGGTGCTGCCCGTGGTGGAGGTATGCGTGATGGTGTTGGATTTGCACAGCGTGTTGCCGTGGATGATGGAATTGGATGGATAAAAATTTCTATCTCATCATTTAATGGTAAAGCTGAACCAGAAGAGTACTTGGAGTGGGAGATGCGTGTCGAACAAATTTTTGACAGCCATCACTATACTGAGGATAAGAAGATTCGTTTGGCGACAATTGAGTTCACCGGATATGCTGGTGGAATCAATTATGTCGCGTAGGAGCTCATCCGAATACTTGGGTACAATCGAAGAATATTTTGAGACGGCGTTTTGTCCCAGCACACTACACTAGGACCTTGTACAACCGGCT
This sequence comes from Dendrocalamus latiflorus, assembly GCA_017311315.1. NCBI lineage: Eukaryota > Viridiplantae > Streptophyta > Magnoliopsida > Poales > Poaceae > Dendrocalamus > Dendrocalamus latiflorus. The sequence continues at coordinate 12,658,587 of CM029644.1, read as the reverse complement.
ACAACAACTACGCCAAGGTAATTCTAGTGTTGATGAGTATTATAAAGAGATGGAGATGTTGATAATCCGTACAGGAACAGAGAAGCATGATGAGGCTACTACGGCACGTTTCTTTAATGGGTTGAATGAGGATGTGCAAGATAGGGTGGGGATGGTCCATTACTACAACATCCAAGACTTAGTGCATCAAGCTGAATGTGCTGAACAACAATTGAAGCGTAAACAAGCCAAGGGAGGACATGCCAACACTCAAACAAACCCATGGAGGCGTCCATCACAGTAAGGCGATGATGTTGGTTCATACTCCAAGGTGGCGACATCAAGTCGTTCAAATGGGGCTCTTTCAAAGGAGGCAAGCAACAGAGGTAAAGAAGCAACCAAATCTGATTCTAGCACGTTCTCCACCGCTAGAACAAGTCAAATTGAGTGCTTCAAATGTAAGGGCAGGGGTCACATGATGAGGGATTGCTCAAATGCAAGGAAGGTGTTACTCACACATGAGGGATATGCCACGGAGGGCGAAAGCAAGGAATTTAAACATGACGATGAGAAATTCAATGATTCTCCGCAAGACGTTGTGTATTGTGATCCTGAGGTTGGTCCAACTTTGATGACTCATAAGGTGGATGGTGACAATAAGCTAATTGTTGAGAAGGGGCAGCGACATGGTGTTTTTCAAACCCAATGCATGATCAAAGGTAAACGGTGCAAGCTTATAATCGATGGTGGAAGCTACAACAATGTGATCAGCAAGGACGTAGTCGATGCACTCTCATTAACCACATGGCGTCATCCTAAGCCATACTATATGCAATGGCTTCACAATGTTGGTAAGCTGAAAGTTACTCATAAAGTTCACGTGCCGTTTTCAATTGATGGATATGAAGACAAGGTGGAGTGTGACGTCGTGACTATGCACATGTGTCACATCATGTTGGGGCGTCCGTGGCAGTTTGATCGCAATGTTACACACCAAGGGAGAGCCAATCGCTTCACTTTTATGCATAAAGGTGTATTTCAATCTTTGCTGCCCAAGAGAGATGCGGAGATTATTTCTGACATTGTCATCAAGGGCAAGGAGCTTGTGAAGATTACCACGAAACCGAGGACGGTTTCGCTTGAAGGGGAAGAGGATGATGTGGCCAAGAGGAAGACACAAGATCAATCAAGTTCTCGTGATTGCAGTTCTGTCCACAAAGTTCTCAACGTCAATTCTGAGGTTTCTAAGACACACAAAATACATATTTGGAAAGCTAATGAAGTCTACTTTCCAACAAATCAAACGACGCTTGATTTGTAGCTTCCTACACAAAGTTATGGCAATTTCATTGGAAGTTGCACGAGCTGTCCGGAGAGAGACGCGCAAGACTTGCCAAACATAAGGAGTCCGAGTATTGCAATGCAAGTAAGGATAAAATCCGACCACACCATAGCATTCTAAAGGTTGAGAAGAATTCCTTTTCAGGTTCCAAACGGATTAGGAAGCCCCTTGAACAAGAAAACAAAACATATAAAGATTTGAAACCGATTCGGACTCGGATTGGGACAGCTGGCAAGACCGATACTAAAACGTCCATAACTTTCACAAACGGAGTCCGATTTGGGCGTTCTTGGACTCGTTGGAAAGCTATTTTGAAGCCCCACACAATGGATAAGGTGCCAGCCACGGAATCCTCATGGTCAAGTCGCAAATTGAGAGAGAAACCAGAGGTAGCAGTTTAGGTATTTCCTTTTTAGTTCGTATTGGAGTTTGTTTCGGCCTTAGGCCAAGTAGTGCGTGAGTTGTAATCAAGGCCGTGCATTGTGCACCAATATAAGGCCAGGGCCTTAGCCCCATTGTAAGAGAGGCTATGACATGATAAGTTTTTAGACTCGTGAAATAAAGGAGAAAATCGCCATGATGGTTGGTGGCGGCCAAATTGCATGATTGCAAGGTTTTCTCGTTTGGAGTTTGCGAAGTTGGTGCAAGGCAAGAATAGGAGATTCTTGAGATTGCCCGTCGAATCTACAAGGTTCATCTCTTCTAATTCGTGTCTTCTTGCTGAATTCACGGTTTGGGGAGTTCGGCGGATTACTTCTAGTGTGCGCCTTGCATACTAGTGCAAATTGCCCTTATCAATATTGTTTGCTGCATCAAGACAAGGAGAAGACTCTATCCAAAGAGAAGGAACCTCGCTGATCGTACCGGGAAAGATCGGGCCATCCCTACGCATCAACTAATCCTTAGTTGGTCCGCATCATAACCTATCCAATGCTATGTCTTTACAACACTGTAGCTCTACAGATGAACAGAAGAAGCATGTTATCGTCAAGAATAGAAGCACCCCGAGCAAAACATGATGACTATTTCAGATATGAAGAGGAAGTAACACCATAAGCAAAGGAGAAGCAGGAAATAGAAATGTACGAGGGAACATTCATCAAGGTCAAGGTGACTAATATTACCTGAAAGTGAGAACTGTTCAGGCAGCGTGCAATCTGGTGGAAAAGAGGAACCATGCACTTTTGAAACTCAGCAGGTTGTGTTGCTTCTAGTATCTCTTCCAACTCCCCCAAAAACATCACCTCCTTTGTGCTGTTTGTGATAGGCCAATATTTTATAAGGCCCCTAATAACAGTATCTGCAAGCTTGCAATCTTTTTCGACAAACTGTGTAATGCAGTAAGACAACTGTTGATGGTACATCGAAATGCACCTTGGTTTGTGAAGTGGAATTAAGGTCCTGATAAGGAACAGTTTATGCTCTTCCTTGAGTGGCAAAGCAAATCCATTGATGATACTTCCTAAAATCTCCAAGAGCTCCGCTATGCCATTGTGTTTTTCTGTTTCATAGATGAACTGGTAGAATATGTTATTGATAGCTTTCCTAATAAACGGTCGATACACCATGAACTTTCCATAGATACGGTGAAGTATCATCTTTAGGTACTCCCTCTCCCTAGGGTCTTCAGAGTCAAAGAGGTCCAGAAGTCTTAGAATAAAGGAATGATCGATATATCTCTTACCCAATTTAGCATCTGTTTCTGGAGACTGAACAAATCTCAAGAGCAACTCATACACAATCTGCAAGTGTGACCATGCAGGGTCCATCACTGCTTCCTCCTCTTCTAAATCAAAAGCTTCAAGCACTTTTTTCTCTCTGGGTGGAGAAGTTAGTGTCCTGAATAAGTTTGCTGAAACCATTTTTGTGATCTGCTCCATAACTATTTCAGGGAACTTCCCATTGGCAGACACAACATAGTCGACAAGCTCCAACAGCGTTTGCCTCTTTATTTCCTTCTCCTTTATGTTCTTTGTCGAATCAGTAAAGTCAAACACAATGCAGCACAAGTTCAACTTTTGGATCAACAGGTTCTGTTTCTCTGTATTTGGCACATCCTTAAAGCTTGGCAACGGTTGAAAGCTAGAAGAGAACAAACTACCATTTGCCCTCAAGTTTGCGCTCTCTGCATGGATTTCACTCCCGTAGCTGAGCCCAGTGCTCGAGATAATTGGCGGTTGGCTACTCAAGTTGGAGGCGGCCCTATCGGCGACTCCCGAACTTGACAGCTGGTTTGACACCGAAGGGCTTGTCCCACCAGTGAATTCCTTATCTGCTGATTTGGCGGGCTTCCGCCGCCCAAATATTTGCTTCATCATACTATCACCCAAAAGAGCTAACGCCACCCGAATCAGCACCCACAAGCTCCAAGCTTAAAATCCTCCCTGGAACAAAGGATAAAACCCTTCTTGTTTTGTCCTCGTAGCAGGAGCTACTACAGCATATCAAACCGTAATTCCATTTCTACTCTACAGCATGCTCTCATTGAGGCAAGTTATCACGCAAAATCGAGCCACTCCAACCTGAAATACCCAAAGGGAGGGGTCAGCAAAATGGATGAACAAACCACCCAATACCACAACGAAATGATACTATTACAATAATCATCTCGCAATACCAGATTAAGCTGCTGTCTTAAACTATAAATCGCCAAAAAAAAAAGATCCATGAAAGAATTCAGCCAAGGAACCCAACCCGGCCAAGAAATTACCCAAAACCCGTCTTCTCCTTCCGCTGCCCCCCAGAACCGCCGCCTAGGTCGAATCGGTGTGCCGGGCAAACCCAAGAAACCAGCCGAAGGCGATCATATATCGCGAGGGTCCAAGAAGCACAGATTGGGCGACAGCGACCCCGGGAAGCAAACGGTCAAAAGAGGCGACGGGCACGAGTCAAGGAGTGGGGTCGCACGAGGGGAAAAAAATGCCATTTCTCATGTATCTCCTTCCATTCGGATGCAAGGATTACCTACCCCGCGGCAGCGGCGGCGGCGGCGGCGGCGAGGTGGGCTCCTGCGGTGGAGGAGGCGGCGATGGTGGTGGGTGGGGCGCGAAGCTTAGGTGTGGCTTCGAAGGCTGATTGAGTAGGGGGGAAGCGGTGGTGGGGCCCTGGGAGGGACGGAGGTGGATGCTACGGACCACGGCGGAAGGAAGAACAACACAATGAAGATGAGTAGTTGTTGCTGCCTTGTTGGATCTTCTTCTTTTCTTCCTTTTTCTTCACCGCTTATTTAGACTAAAAAAATATGTTTTATAGCTAAAATTATATTATAGCTAATTAAAATTATACTATAACTGATAATAACTTATTTAACATAATTAAATTTTAAAAAATAAAAATAGAAAAAAATAGATTACATATCATAAACAATACAAACGAATATAGGAAAAAAATCAATAAAAAAGTTAAAATAATTTAAAAAATTAGAAAAAGATGAAATTTAAAAATAATAAAAAATAAATCAAAAGGCGGTGGCTGCCTGCCTGGTCGCGGGCAAGGCTGCCCTTTTCCTTATGTGATGGTGTCTGCTTAGCATGATTCATGTTTGGTAATTTTGAAGAAAAGTATGGTGTTCATTTTCTTTTTTCCCTGGAATTATGTATCATGGTCCGTGTGTTTTTGTTGGACAACGATTAGTTACGTAGGACTCGTGGAACCATGTGTCACCGCGGTGGTAAATATCGTCGTCCAGACTTCAAAGCTATAGACGCGTGCATTTGACCCTCCCTAGTTCTCTCATCGCCATGGAGTCACCGGCTCATCAAATAGCTATTCAACCAACTTGGCAGTAACAATAAATCATTACACTAAGGGCGTCTCCAACAGCTGGCTATTTAGCTAGCTAGATCTGATGTGGCAAGGAAAAAGTAGGAGAGAGAGTAGTCACTAGTGACAAGCAAATAGCTGATCTATTTCACGTAGTCCAAGAACATGAGAGAGGAGCATGTGGGTCCAACAGTATAAAATAGTCTTTGCTTTTGTCTCTCACCTCCACGTCAGCTGACTATATAGCTAGTACTAGCTATTACCATTGGAGATGGCCTAATGGAGATACTTATCTTATGGGTGCCTACAAAATTCTAAACTCATATAATACTGCTTTCCCCTTCCTCTTTGACCTCATCCCCAGCGACCTTCCACCCCTTATCGCTTTCTTCTCCACCTCCGACATTCTTACCCGTGCTTGCTGCCCGCAACCGCTCTAAAAACTTACTTAGAGCCCGTTCTTTTTTGCTACGGTTTGTGACTTTTTGACTGTTCGTGCGAGAGATTACAAAGTAACAGAAACTCGCATGCGGTTTTTACCGATATAAATGAAGTCGGTATGGTATGTACTACAATTAATTAGTAGACCTTATCTTAAAAAGACACTCCGTTTACAAGTTAGTTAATGTAGAAAAGCCAAAAGCTGAAAAACAACAGAACCTTAATCATTGGAAATGCCCATACCTAGCTTAATCATAAGAGTGCTCCCCATTGTTCTCTGCTACTGACACTAACGGCCTGTTCTTGATCTTGTGATAGCCAGCGCTCTCACTGCTTACCATATAGCAGGGGTAGAGCTAGCTATGGCTTAACCCTCGGGCTGGACCAATTATTCTTGGATTAGATCTATATTATTTTTTTATGATTTTTATGAGAATTTTTATGAACATTTAATCCTAGATTTTGAACTATAGCCTATCTATCTCGAGACCTAGATCCGTCACTGCATATAGCCAGTGGCCACCAAGGATCTCAGTCATGAACACATAAGGGTGATGAACTCCAGTTGGCCACTGCTGCCGTCCAATTCACCACCTTCCCAATGATTTGCCGCTGCCTGTCTGCCACAGCTAAATCTTCGGCACCCACCACTAACGTTTGCAGTGAGTGCATGTAGAATATAATTTTCAATTCCTAATTTCTTATAACTTAACTAAGAATCTAGTGTCAGAATTCACGTCACAGCCTTTTGCTGCTTCCTAAGTGAATATATAAGGATTCTTCTTCAATTACTAAGAAGACAGTTTATCTCGTTTTTATCAGTGGCCCGTAGTACAATGGAGATTTGTATTCTAGGCATTCTCCCTCTGTTATACCTCGTCTAGCTTCTGTCCGCATTTACATCTCTCTTTTCAATTCAAGGCTGTGTAGAGTCCGTGGTGGATTGAGGTGCTACCAGGCAGTTTTCCAACCCAATGTATCCACAAAAACTGCTCTGTTTGATAGGGTGCATCCAACTGTGGAAGGGAAGGGCTCTGATGCATGCATGGTCCACCTGTACAATACTACAATTTCCAATTGGGTGTGTATAGGTATCACCCGGATGTTTTCTTCCCAACAATTATCCAAATTTCGAACCGTTGGATTAGAGATCCAACAGTCTCTTTTTTTTAGGGGGGAGAATTTTTTTTGGAGGGGGATGAATTTTTTTTGGAGGGGGTGGGGAGAATTTGTGGCCTTTGGATATCTAATACAACGGTCACAAATCTGAATGATAGTTAGAAAGAAAACATCTGGATGATGTTTATCAATACCCTTTCCAATTATAGTGACGTCAGCTCCCTTCTTCCATCTGAGAAAATTGCTCTGGTGCCTACTTGGTCACCACTGTACTTCAAATGAGCCGGACGTGTATCCTCTGCCTTTTCCCATGAAAGTTAAAGGAGCACAGTATTGTGCCATTATGGGTCTCAGGAACTGTCGCATGAAGACACAAATAATCTAGGGCCTCAGCTGTTTTGGGTTGCGGCTAAAGATTTTTTTTACCGTAGTTGATGTTTTTTCGCTGTGCTTTTAAGACCGTGGTTGAGTGTGTAAGGGCTATGATAATTAAGTATTTGTTGGTTTTTTTAGGAGCATAACCACTAGGCCCCTTCTTTTCTTCCTTCTCTTGCTTCTCCCGTTGTAAGATCGAGGAGGCCGACTAGAGGGGGGTTGAATAGGAGGTTTTAAAATTTTCGTCTAATTCTAATTAGCAATTTTAAACTTGATAGATAAATAGAGCAAGATAACACTAACACCACTAATCAACCTAGTGAGGTTCAAACAATCACTAGCACAAGTAATCGACTAAGAGCAATAACGAATAGTAGAGAACAACAATTGCTACTCTAACTAAGCAAGCAATCAAGTAATATGAATGAAGAGCGTTGCTTGAATGAAAATGATCACAAGAGAGCAAACCACAATTGACACGATTACTTTTTACCGTGGTGATCGGAGACTTGCCGGTCTCCCCTAGTCCACGTTGAGGTAAACCCGAACAAATCGGACCGGCTCCACGAATGAGCCTAAACACCTCGATCACTATTCGTAGCTCTTTCCCTCTCCGGGTAGGCGAGCTCCAAGCCTTCACAATCTTCCGGGCCTTCTCACAATCTTCTTGAGAAGATCACCGGACCTCCGCCAAGCCGTCTAGGTGCCGGCAAGCACCAAGAGAATAGACCACTGCGGCTTGATCTCACTCAAGTGCTCAATGGATCAACTAGAATGCAATGCACTTGAATTTTGGGTCAACTACCTTAAATGAATGCACAAGTGAGTGAATGAGGTGTGAGAGGTTGCACTAGGCTCAAATGTATTCAATGGAGGTTCAACAACAATGTACAAGTTCTGGTGGGGGTGTATTTATACCCTCACCAACCTCAAATAGCCGTTACAATAAACAATCCTGAAAATTCAGGAAATCCGGAACTACCGCAGGCAAAACCGCGGTACTTCCGGACTCTCGCTGACCGGTCAGAACGGCTATGTCAGAGAGTCAGAAGTAACCGTTAGTCAATGAGTGCGGTACTACCGCCGTTGAAATCGCGGTACTTCCGGAAGTCCGGAAGTTCCGCTCCAGGTCCCGGTACTTCCGATCTCAACGAGTTTAAGTTTTATTCCCGGCACTCTCTGGAAATAAAGTTCCGCACGGGTATCCGGAACTTCCGCACATGCGGTAGTTCCGCATGTCAATCCGCGGTACTTCCGTTTTCCGAGAGGCTAAGTTAAACTCCGGGCGCTCTCTGGAAATAAAGTTCCGCTCGGGTGCCCGGTACTACCGGCCATCCGGTAGTTCCGCAGTTTAACCCGCGGTACTTCCGTTTTCCGAGAGACTAAGTCTGAGTCCGGGCGCTCTCTGGAAAAAACGTTCCGCCCGGGCGCCCGGTACTACCGGACCTGCGGTAGTTCCGCCCAAATAACACCGGAACTACCGGATTTTCTGACAATGCACAAATTTGATTTAATTTTAATTTCTAAGTGCATGCATGATCCTAAATTGATCCAAAGGGCACATTTGAACATGATCAACCAATCACCATGATCCCTCTTAATAGTACGGCGTCTATCCTATAATCCGGTCTTTCAACCTAACTCCAAGACCGGTAAAATAAAATAGATACCTAAACTATTTACCTTGTCGCCCTAGAGATCTTTGAATCTTCATGGGATATTTGTGAGCCTCTTTCTTTGCCATTTGAACTTATCCTTTCAAACACTTAATGCACACATTAGTCCCATATTCACATAATTTCATTAATTACCAAAACCAATATTTTTAGGGGCCTAGATGCTTTCACCCGTTCCTTCAGTCAGCTCCTATTCTTCCTCCTCTCCTTCTCCCTTTCTTCCTCTCTCCCTTCTATCTTTCACCGAGCCTTCCTCTCCTCTCTCCCTTCTATCGTTCACCGAGCCTTCCTCTCCTCTCTCTTTCTTCTCTTCCTCTTGACTAGTCCCCACCCTCCTTCCTTCTTCTCTGCCAGGTGCAAGGATGACGACCGATGGTGGTGTCAATAGCCTGGGATGATGGAGCGAAGCGGAAGAAAGGTGGCAGCTACGAGGGCATGGGGAGTAGGAGGTGCAGCACGGCCGGTACGATGGCGGGTTGACGACATGGCGGCGAGGCCGGCTAGCGGCAATGGTGTGCAGCTCAGCAATGGCGTTGATGGAGCACAAAGAGCTAGGGTTGCATGGGAGGATGAGCAAGCAGGGTGACAATGAGCTTGGCTAGGGCGGCGGTGGTGGTGCAAAGCAAGGACAGCACGACGCATGCCACACGGAAGCTGGAGTGGTGATGGCACGGGTTAGGGGAGCAGGGGCTTGGGGGAAAAGGAGGGGTGCTAATGGGTGAAGGCTAGGGTAGCCACCCCCTTTGCCCTACGCACCCACTTTATAGCCACAGCAGCTGCACGGGTCGAGGTTGGGCCGGGCTAGGCATTGCTCGGCCCAATGGCTTGTTTTCTCTCTCTCTCTTGGTTAGCCTCCTTCACAATTCCGCCCAAGCATTAACAACACCTTAAACACCCAATCCAAGCCTTCTCATTCCTCCTCCGCTGATCAGCTTCCTAGCTTACTGCCTCCTCTCACCACTGATTTCCTACCTCCTCCACCATTACTATGAGACAGACATGTCGTATTACTGCACCTATTATAGGATGTCACTACATGTTTCTTCCAACGTTACTACGAGACATAGGTATGATCAGATTCTAGAGGTGTAGTAATCCGACAACTATCGATTTTTTTTGCAACATGTTTCTTGCGACGTTACGACGAGATGAAGTTTTATACGATCGGATTCTAAAGGTTTAGCAATCCAATGGTACTGCACAATTACCAATTTTTACTGCACATTCCTTGCGACATTACTACAAGATGGAGCGATTTTAGTGAGGAACCAGTTTTAGTGTGTGGAGGAAGCACGTAACATAGGAGGGGGTTCAAGTAGAAGAAGGTGGTTCGAGTGTGGGGGAGGGACAGGGGAAGGGAGTTGTTCGAGATTGGAGGGATGGGAAGAAGGGGAAGGGGTATACGATAATTCTAGAGAAGGTATAGAATAGTTTCGTCCTATAAACTATAGATTTGCTCTTGCCTTTCTCTAATTGATTTTGTTGTGGCTGACGATAGATGGCGTGGAAGGTGGAACTAAGGCCCCAGCCTGATGAAATTTGTGTGTTAACTGGCCCTAAACTTGACATGTCCATTTCATTTGGTAGCGCACATGTGTGTTTAATTTAATTTTATTACTTAAAGTAACACAATATTGTATCTGCAATGATAACTTTGTGACTAATCTGTTAGCAATAAACTATGGAAAAATTGAAAGCAACCTTTCCCATGGAAATTTCATGCATACGCAAGTACGGAACCAATAAAATGGGTGTATTCCATAAGATTTCCAATGTATTACTTTATTTAAAAATGATAGCGTGTGATTCCGAAGATTTCCTTTGTTAACGTATCTCCAATTTTAAATCATTGCTTCTTTTCTCATCTATGCTTTTCTGAGCTATGATTTTAGTGGGATACCTGAATTAGAAGTTGAACAAAAACTTATGAAGGTCTAATTTGGAGGAACAAAGTACTCCTCACACCGCAGGTGATTTTTTAGCCTATACACCTCATTTGTGATTATGGTTGATGGGAATTGGGAACACATCGACATGGACTACATCTGCCTCTTATTTAAAGGAAATGTTGTAATAATCACTTCTTTGTGTAGATATCTTTTTTTTAATGTTATCATAGGTTTTCTACCTCAAATATTTTTAGGCCATCTAATTTCATTTCTAAAGTTCAACTTATGCTTTATTATTGTCGATGAATTCTGAACTTATTATGTGGGAAATTGACCTTGAAAATCTGTATTGGTCAGGGTTGGTGCTTGGAGTCCATCACGACAATAGTGGAGAAGCAAATGTTACGTGTGGGAGTAGAGGAGCGCACGAGTGGTTGTCCAGTTCTCCAAGCCTTCATCACTTGCACAGTATCAAAATGGTGGCTGTTGCACTAATTATTGTATACAAAATTTGTTTATTGTTTCGAAAAAACAATCCGTATGAGATGCGACACTTCAATTTCATGGTAACGAATTGGCCTTTTGAAATGTACAATATCTCAATAAAATAATCAAATAGTGCAATACAAATCTAAGCAATATGCTCTATAAGAACCCAGCAGAAATTGTTTGTATCCTGATTTTAAACATTTTGTATTATTTTTCCCAAGGTAAGATGAAGTATTCCCCATCATCCACCAAAGCTTTAGATTCTGGGAACAAATAACACGTAGATGTCATTTTTGCTTTCCAGCAAGCGATTCTCTGTGGAATATTACACGCAGATTCCCAGAAATAATGAATAATAAGTTTCGGATGGATATATTTATTTTTGATCAATAACAATGATGTTATTAGCATTGTATGACCTGTCACAAATAATTCACAATATTAGCTAACTTGGAGATAACTCTCATCACATGGAGCTGAAAAGACATTGTTGCATGAACTGTTGGTGACTTACAAGTCCAAATTTCACACGTGAAAGTAACACTACACCTGGACTATAGTAACACATCTATGTGCTACTACATATCAATAAAGATGTTACTAGTCTTTGTAGTAACACAATTTTTAAGTGTTCTTATAGCCCATGTTACTAGCTAGGTTTGAAGTAACACGTGATAAGTGCTACTACATATCTGAAAACATATTACTACCTTGCAACACATATCTTATCTATAAAAACACATATTATGTGCTACAACAAACTACTCTGGTAACACAAATATGTGCTACAACAAGCTACCCCAGTAACATATTTTTAGAGCAATAGTAACACCACTGTAATATGAGTAGCAACACACTTTCTTACACCAAAACATTTTGTAGAAACTTATTTTAATATATATAAATATATATACACACAGATCTAGAGAGAAGAAAAGTAATGATTTTTTCGAAATGACAATTAATTAATTGCAGAATTATTTTCTTTCACAAGAATCACATATTGCACAAAATTATTGAAACGACCCACGTCGTAAATTAACCCTAAATGACGAATTAGGATGTTAAGTAGGATTAATTAGGTAGCTAATGATCTAAAATACAGGGGACTTTAAACTTTTTGTGTATCTGTGTAGGGCGAAACCAACAATAATAAACAAATGTGTTACTATCGTAACTCCATTGACGAGGGCGAATACCAGTTTGTATAGGCTAAAGTGAGTAATAAAATTCAATTGCATGAAAAGTAAAAGCTTTCAACTCAACTAAGGTATATATAACAATCCGTAGTACAATAGTAATTAATTACAATTCGTATATGATAAAATCAATTGCATCCATTGTGCGACAAATTAAAACTTATAACAAGTCAACTAAAAATATTGCAACTTGTACTACATGACCATGACAATACAAACTACAATAATTATACAAATTCCTTCCCCATCACCAGCACAGCCGACAACGATGGGAGCCAGTCAAGGCGGCGAGGATCAGTGGCCGACTAGGAGCGGAAGGGGCGACCAGGAGCGGAAGGGGCCGACCGGGAGCGGCGTCGGCAACCGCAGCGACAAGGAGGACGAACCGCAAGCCAGGGACCGTCAACCCTAGAAGATCACCGCCAAGCACCCAAAGCTCTAGCCGGTCGTGACCACCCCGGGGCAGCACACCTCCGTGCCTAGAACATGAAGAATAAAATCATGAGAAATAAAATGAAATAACAACCAAATCAATGAGAGATCGGGGCAGATCCGGGGAAGAAGGTACCAGATCCGAGCCCTAGGCAGCACATCACACACCACCAAAACGGCCGAAAGCGACGGGAGGAGTCAAGGCGGCGAAGACCAAGAGTTGACCAGGAGCGGAAGGGGGCTAATCGGGAGCGGCGTCCGCAACCACAGCGACAAGGGGCGGAACCGCAAGCCATGAAGCCATCCCCAGGATATCACCGCCAAGCATCACCCAGCACCAAAGCGACAGCAGCCACCAGTCACCCCCAAACCCTTCCAGCAGAAATAAATCAACATCGGTGGAGGTAACTCATAGAGCACTCGCCATATACATTCCTCAACATCAAACATATAGAACTAGAACATCAAACCATGAAGCACTGGTGCAGCACCATGGAGACCACACAGTATGCCAACCGGAGTTAGAGGAGTGGAGTAAAGAGGGGAGAAAACGCTCACCATAGATGGAGGCGGCGGCGCGCTACCACCAGCGCAGCCACGGCCAGCGGCCACGGTGCACTTCCCCGGCGTGCGGCGGCACAAGCCGGTCATGACTACCCGGGGCGGCAGACCTCCGAACCTCGTATTAAAAGTAAAAAACCATTAGAAATCAAAAGAAGTGGCAACCAAATCCATAAGAAATTGGGCAGATCTGAGGAAGAAAACACCGAATCCGGGCCCTAGGCCCCAAATCTGGCAGCAAACCCATGCGAAACCGAGTGGCGCAGAGGTAGGGGCCGGCGCAGCGGCAAGTCGCCGCTGGGATCGGTGAGCGAGGGGAAGACGGGTGCGGGAGAGCCGCACCCGGGCGAAGCGGCGGCACGGCGTGGGAAGTCGGCGTGGGGCCGGGGAGTCGAACCGCGGAGAGGCGGCGCAAGGGAGCGCAAAGAAAGAGGGAGCCGAGAGAAGAGAGGGGGAGAAGAAGTGAGGCGTCGGCGGAACGGGCGAGGAAAGAAGAAGAGAGAGGCGGAGAGTTAGAAGCCGAGGCGTCGGCAGAGGGGCGAAGAGGCCGAGGGGGAGGAGGCGTCGATGGAGCGGCACGAATTAAAAGCCGGGCGAAGAGGAAGGGTCGGCCGGCAGTTCCAGAAGACGAATTAAAAGCCGGGCGAAGAAGAATTAATTCTTGTCATCAATTCTTTTCTATGTTAGAATAAATCAAAAAAAATTCTGCAGTAGTAGTCCAAAAAAATTATACGGGTAGTAATTGCTAGGATAATGAATAAAGGTAAAACGGTAGAATAATGCTAGAAGGAGAAATATGATCTATAGGTAATAATCTATGGTTACTTGGTCTTGCATGCTGTGTTACATCCTAAATCATAGTTGTTTTGAGTAGACTGGGTAGAACAGTTGAAATTTTAGAAATTACTTGTTTTTATTGCATCTGTTTATTCATTTTACTGCATTTTCCTTGCTGTCCAGATTGTCCTGCTAGCAACATAGGGTAGATAAAACTGAGTATTAGCATTAAAAATGAGTTAGGGAGAAATATTATACCTTAACTTCGTTTCCCTTTCAATTTGAGAACTAATTAAGTATCATGCCACCTTTTATATAAATATATATAGATAGGAAAAATACCTTTTACACCCGGGTGTAATTACACCCGCCTCTAATATACCACCTAAACAAATATGAAATACTCCTTTATCACTTTAGCTATATTTGTATACTAATTATAAGATACTCCAATGTGAACCACACGAAAAACTTGTAAAGGAGTTCATAGTTTTTAGCGTATTTTGTAAATACCCTCATATACGCGCATAAAAAGGAGTATGTCAAAAAAAATGTACATACCACCTCTGAAAAATTGTTCATACCACCTAGATGATACTCCCTACATTGCGAGATACGATATAGGGTGTAATTACACCCGGGTGTAGAAAAGAGGCTTCCTATATAGGAAAAATACCTATATAGAGGTATTATGGTGGCAAGAAAGATGGTCGGTTAAAAAAATGGCTTACTCCCATTCTGCACTAAAGATTTCCCGGACGAGTGTTCCGTGGCGCTTCGAACGCGTAAGTTTCGGACGTATCCAGGAACGAAGTCCTGGGCGTACTCAGGGATGAGCCCTGAGCGTGGTCCCAAACGCGAGAGTTTTGGGCGATCCTGAGAGTGAGTTCTCAGGCGTGCCTGGGCACGGAGATCCAGCGTAGTGTAGGTTGCACTCGGAGGCGAGCTCCGAGTGTGGTCCCAAACGCGAAAGATTTGGGCGGTCTCAAGAGCGAGTTCTCGAGCGTAGCTGGGCACGTATTCCCAGAGTAGTGTAGAAATTCGGTTCTTTTTGGCCTTTATGTTTCTTGGCTTTTAGTAGCTGGGCATCTGATTTTTGCTACAGGACTTCTCCCCCTGTATGCAAAGTCAAGAAAACCATATATCCCAGACAAGTATTCATCACTTGGTCTAGGGGAAAACAGTAACTTCTTAATGGCGTATAAATCCACTCATTCCCTATGTTAAAAAGAAGTTGTAGCATTTATTCAAATGGAGCACAATGAGAAAACCATCATCTACTTCCAATCAGAAATCAAAACAAACTAAAATCAAGAACTCATATCATTTTTATCAAACATGGAGGACATCAAACCTAGAGGATTGACACTGGGATTTAATGAGAAAATCGTAGCTTGGGTTGTCGTCTGCAATTAAATACATTGACTACGATTTAATGCTTGCCTACCCTTCCGCCCCTGCTCTTCTCTTTCTGGAACCGCCGGCCGACCCTTCCTCTTCTGCCCGGCCTTTATTTCTCGCCGCTCCACCGACGCCTCAACTCCCCTCTGCCCCGACCTTTATCTCTTCGGAGCTTTGCCGGTGCCTCGGCTCCTGTCTCCCCGCCTCCCCTCTCTTATTTCCTCGCCCGCTCCGCCGACGCCTCCATTCCTCCTCCCCGCCTCTTTTCTCTCGGCTCCCTCTCTCTGCGCCGCCTCCGTTCTACTCCCCGGCTCTGCCTCCACGCCCCTACCGCCGGCTCTCTCGAAGCGCCTTTCCCCCTCCTCACTTCGTCGGCCCCATCGGCGCCGCGCCGCGCCACCTGGACCGCCCTCTCCTCGCCGTTCGGCTTCGCATGGTTGCGGCTCTTGTGGGTTCCTCCATGGGGTCCCCCACCCGGCACCCAAATACTGGCCCGGATTGTGTGGGTTCTCCCAACGGCTTAATAAATACCTACCCATGTGGGTTCTCCCAACGGCTTAATAAATACTTACCCAACGGCAAATTATTCTGGTAATTTGCTAATATACACTGTTATTACAACGCCGATCTAAGAATGTTTCTATTTTGGCTAATCTACTCTCTTCTCCTCTTCCTACTTAAATTTTTTTCCTACCTCTTTCTTTGCTCCTATTTTCTTTTCCTCTTCTGGAACTGCCGGCCGACTCTTCCTCATCGCCCGGCTTTTAATTCGTGCCGCTCCATCAACGCCTCCTCCCCCTCGGCCTCTTCGCCCCTCTGCCGACGTCTCGGCTTCTAACTCTCCACCTCTCTCTTCTTTCCTTGCCTGTTCCGCCGACGCCTCACTTCTTCTCCCCCCTCTCTTCTCTGGGCTCCCTCTTTCTCTGCGCTCCCTTGCGCCGCCTCTCCGCGGTTCGACTCCCTGGGCCTGACTTCCCATGCCGTGCCGCCGCTTCGCCCGGGTGCGGCTCTCCCGCACCCGTCTTCCCCTCGCTCGACCGATCCCAGCGGCGACTTGCTGCTGCGCCGGCCCCTACCTCTACGCCGCTCGGTTTCGCATGGGTTTGCTGCCAGACCCCAAGCCTAGGGCCTGGATCCGGTGTTTTCTTCCTCAGATCTGCCCGATTTCTTATGGATTTGGTTGCTACTTCTTTTGATTTCTAGTGGTTTTTACTTTTAATACGAGGTTCGGAGGTATGCCGCACCGGGTAGTCATGGCCGACTTGTGTCGCCGCACGCCGGGGAAGTGCACCGTGGCCGCCGGCCGTGGCTGCGCTGGTGGTAGCGCGCCGCCGCCTCCATCTACGGTGAGCTCACTCCTTTCTCCCCTCTTTACTCCACTCCTCTAACTCCGGTTGGCCTACTGTGTGGTCTCCATGGTGCTGCACCAGTGCTTCATGGTTTGATGTTCTAGTTGTATATGTTTGATGTTGAGGAATGTGTATGGCGAGTGCTCTATGAGTTACCTCCACCGATGTTGATTTATTTCTGGTGGAAGGGTTTGGGGGTGACTGGTGGCTGCTGTCGCTTTGGTGCTAGGTGATGCTTGGCGGTGATCTCCTGGGATGGCTTCACGGCTTGCGGTTCCGCCCCTTGCCGCTACGGTTACGGACGCCGCTCCCGATTGGCCCCCCTTCCGCTCCTGGTCGACTCTTGGTCTTCGCCGCCTTGACTCCTCCCGTCGCTTTCGGCCGTGCTGGTGGTGTGTGATGTGGTGCTACTCATTCCTTTTTCCTTGTTTCTGTGTGGTTGCGCTGAGATGCTTGCTCACAAATGGTGGCAGCTCGACAACAGATTGCTAATGTATGAAATGCCCGTGTATGAATTTGGCTTTCTCTTAATATTGATGTACACAGAATAATGTAATTCTATAAATGTATATTCTATCTCCATTTATTCTAAATGAAATTTTTATGCATGCGATGGATCTCTACTTGAAATGAATGCTCTCTAATTTTAATTATGTGGATGAATACATAGATAGCTATTGATTTAACAATAACTAAAACCCAATAATTTAATCCCAATTGTTAATTTAGCCATTAAATCGATATTAGTAACACTAATAATGGCACTTAGATTAATTAAGAAACGCGGGTCGTTACAGTAAAATTGATGCTCAGTCTGTGCGAACCAACATGCACCTAAAAGGATTAAACGTATGAGGTGTTTGAGCAGATCTGTAGAGATGGCATCGGTTCTCCATTATTGGCAAGGCATTTATTGATGCTTCGTATGCACCCTTTAATTGTTGAGGGTTTGCTTCATGTGATGATGCTTGGATGCAAAGCTTCTTAATGCGCAGTGATTTTAACCTCAATGTTAGATTGCTACTGGTGATGTTTTGGAATATTGGTAGCTGATTAAATGATTTTCAGACTGCTTCAAACATTGTCATCGATTATTTTTTGCTCGCTTAGTTGCAGCTGTTAATTTTTTGGCATGTATTGTTGCCAAAGTCCCATTTTTATTTCCTTTTATCCCTCTAGCTTTGGTCTAGTTTTATTGAACTCATTTGGACTGTACGTTCGTGGCCTGGGTACATGTTATCTGAGAGAGGAAAATTTCTATTATCCAATGAATGCTTGTTCTTAAAGGACGTTTCAGGTTAACTACTTATGGGAAAATATAAATGCGATTAGAAAAACTTGTCTGAATGTTGCGTACACACTTATATAATGTCTAATTATTTTGGACTATATGAATTTACAAATCTGGATTATTTTGTATGATGAACATGTTAGCACTTTTCGTCACAATTAAATTTTCAACTTTGCAAATAAATCTACCTTGTGGTTCTACAACTTGCAAACAGATTTTTTAACATAAAAAATAGCAGCGAGTTTCCACATATATTTATCTCTGCTTTACTAAATTTATGGCATGTTTCCAAACCAAATGCTAGGCTGCAGTTTTTTGTTTTAAAGGACAAAATTAGTGTAAATTTAAGAATTTCTACCTTTGCTACCTTTGCCCCCTCCAATTTCTATTAAATAAGATCAATATCTTCAATCTAGCAGTGGTGTTGTTTGTACAATCTATCAATGTTAGATAAGGTTATCCCTAGAGTAGCAAGTAACACATGTCCGTAACACATATATTATATGTTACCAGATGGCTTTGTAACACATGTTTATGTTGCTGCACTATATACTTGTAACACGTTTATTGATCATATTGAGTATGTGTTACAGAGTCTCCTGGGACACAAAGTATATGTTGCTAAGTTGTTTCCCTGTAACACAAATTGTATTGTGTTACAGTCAAGTGTTACTATACCCATGTTCTGTTGTAGTGTAATTTTATTTTACCAATGACATGTGAATGTAAATTGATATCTAGATTCTTTGCTCAACCTTGTATGAGTCGGAGGATATATGTAAGAGAAATTTTCATTGTTTAACCACTTTTTAATTTATTTTTATTAATAACCCATCGCCAGAATTATTTCCAAATCTAACCCTAAAATGAATTCTACAAATTAAAAATGATTTAATATGATTAATAAAATAATAATTTCTAACTAAAATATTTTATTTAAGTTCAACATATCCAAATATGCACAAGCGAATTGTTTTTTGAATTTTTGGAGTTCATTTGTTATTTACTCCACATTTATTTGATTTCTCAACCTTTCCTAAATTCGAAAATCAATTCTAAATTTCATTTCATTCGTGAGCCGAATTTTCTCGGCCTACTTACCTCCCTCTATTTTTTTGGGGCTGAGGCCCACTCCTTCCCCCTCTCCCTTCGTCTTGAGCTAATCCAGCATCACACCCTAAACCCTAAACCTAGATTAGAAAAACCGCCGCTGGCCCTGCAGCACCGTCTCTAACCATTAGTGCCAAGAACGTGTCTCTACCTCGAGGCTATAAAAGCCTCAACCATCCTTGATTTATGTGCTCCATGTTCCACCACCTTCGAAACCCTAAACTCTGACCATCGGAAGCATTGCCACTGCTTAAAGCAAGCTCACTCAAGTTAGTTGCTGTCGCTATTGCGATTGGCAACATCGAAGCCCCATTGGTGAGTTCCAATGCCTTCCTTCATCACTGTAGTGCTTCTTGTCCTTCCCTCTACGTAGACCCATCTCGCCGACATCAGTCCAACATTGAGATGCCGCTTCACCTTGAATCGAACCTCCGCTGCCACCACTGTTGAAGATTTGAGGTCACTGATGAGACTCTCCCTACACCTGTTGCCTCCCTCTCCTTCCTTCAACGATGACACCCTAATCTGAAGTACAAGCTCATCGGAGTTATTGTCCCTGTCCTCCAACTAGAGCATCACCACCTTGGTTTGCCCTGCTGTCCTCGCCATCTTCATCCAGTGCCACAGCCTCTATTGTGGGTGCTTGTAGGAGGCACTTGCCAGGATTACTTCATCCCACCATTCCCCTAAGGTCCTTGGCATTACCACCCATTGAAGCTAGCATTGCCCTTTGCCAGAGCCACCACTGACGGCCGAGTCTAATTCTATCTTGCCATTCACACCCATGTAAATATTCAAAGAATATAAACACCAATATGCTGAAAATAACATGATAATCTGTCCTCTAAGCAAATAAACAATTAAATCTAGCATATAACAAATTAATTGTTTTAACATTGCTCTCAGAACAGAGTTGTGCAAGATCATAGATCTTGGCCTTCTCATGCGAATGTGCATACTCTCCATAAATGATCTTATTACTAAAATCAGGATATGAGCTCTAAATCTTTTCTTACTGACAGAACTGAGCACAGAATAACTCTAGCTTGACTATCAGATTTAAATGTTCACATGCAAAGGCAAACAAGACAGTATGCTCTCAGGTTTCTAACCATACGCAACAATCAATAACAGTTGACAAAGATAGATTAAATTGAATCTGAACCGAACAAAGGATATTACTACGTAGAAATAATCTGACATGAACAGAACAAAGTAGAAACTACCGCATACACTACAAATTCAGTTGCATGTTAACAAATCTTCTCAACAGATATACAACAGGCTACAGCTCAACTAGAGGAATCAAATTATTAGAGCTCAAATCTGATTCTTCTATCAAGATCACAATCAGTATTAGACTAGTTCATCACATAGCATAATCTGAGCCCAGAAATAAATGGTGCAATCCCAAGTACTTGAACTAAAAGGAAGAACAAGTACTACTGCCACAAAATGCAGAAAGATCTGAATACTCATGGTACAGACGGTACTCAAAACCGTCCAGAGGTAAACCAAACCGAAGATAACACGAAGAACAGGGTAAGGCACACTCGAAAGTGTTGTCCCAGAAAACCTATCACCCCTCTGTGCTGATGAAGAAGAGGAGTGTGACCTTCGGAGATACAGATCCCTCTTCGACCTCGGATGCCCGACGCTGGAGTTGAAGTTCAGGGGAACACCGCACAAGACCGCAAAAGTACTTCGGACGAGAGCACTCAAACACAACAGGGAGCCGTCGCAGCCTCTATCTTCCCTCGGGTAGACCTTCAACCTCGGATTTCCTCTCACACCAGAAAGGGTGCACAGAAACCGAAGGCAAAAGGCCTCAATCGGAGATGGTGTCGAAGCTCCAAACCTCCGCACACCCAAAGAACCGAGAAGAAGAAGCAGATTCAAGAGAGCAAATCAGTACCCGAAGAGATCTACCCCACCATGGAGAGCTCGGGCTTTTGAAGAAGAGACGGGGGGGGGGGGGGGGGCTGCGAGGAGGTGACGCGAGCTGCCGGCTCCAAGGAACCCGGGCCAGCCCGCACCTCTGTCGCTCGCCTCTCCAGTCGCCACCTCTCTCCACACGCCGCCGAAATCAGCCGCCGCTTTTCTAGATCTGAGCGAAGTCCAACCGCCAACCCAAGTCATCGCACGTGCACGAGCCGCTCTCACGGAGGAGACGTAGTCTCCTCCCTTATCTCTTCGCGTGGCACACCGCCAGGTGGGCCCCGCCTGCATGTATTTTTTTTTCTTTTATTTCTTTTCTCAATTGAGAAATTCCCAAAATGCCCTCGCATATACAACAGTCCCCATCAATTTATCAATTGATAAAAGATGTCCAATGTCTTGTTTAATATACAGCTGTTCGACGATGGGTACCTTGTGGGTTTGAATCCAAAGTCTAGCGACAAGGACTACGACTCTACATAGACATAGGAGGACTTCGCCTTGATCCAATGCTTTGGTGTGAGAATTTTCGCCCAAGTCACATTCTATACTAGGCGGCTTGCCCTTTACCTCTCGGGTTGGGACGTTACGGTCATGTCCCCGATCTAGCTCATGAGTGCTTAAGAAAGTATACTCTCATCTTTCTTTGATTGCGACCTCACAATCACACTCACGAGGAACAAATGAAACGGGAGCTTCGTGCATAACATGAGGAACAACTATCTGCCTCGCTTCGAGAGAAGATAACCACCTCACTTTGAAGAGAGATAAATTCATTCAAGGAAGAACTGAGAGAAGTCTGTAACTACTTGTAAGCCACCACCGTTATTGCGGTACCTAGCCCCCTCAACGTCAAAGTAGATGTGCATCCATGCCACTTTCTGAACATAGCAACACCCACTTATCTATTGACGACATCTAGGCAATGTACCTGTTGTGGGGGTGGCCCAACCCCCCGTGACTAGGCCTTGCAACTCGCCTAATATGTAATAGGGCCAGTAGTGTAGAGGAATATACCAATGTAAATATACCAATGTACCATCGTCCTTTGTAAGTACTAAGGGGTAGAATGGGGATTTCCCATTCTACCCCACTGTCGGGACCCTGGATTACCGAATCCAGACCCTCTGTGTATTACAGCACTAGTCCAAGATCAAAGCTAGTCACACAATCAAACAGTGATGAGTACATAACCAACAACGATTATTACAATAATAAAGAACACAAACCGGAAGGTCTCTTTATTATAACTGAGGTTTTAAGACCTCACACACACACAAAACACACAGCGGAAGCAAATGATAAATCTAGCGCAGACCCGTCAATACGCCACAGGCAATTGACTGGGGAAGCGCAACCTAGTACTCCGGGAATCCTTCATCGAATCCGCATGCGAAGTAGTCGTAGTCTCCCTCTTGAGCTTCATATTCCTCTGAGTTGATTTTAGTGCAGCATGTGAGTACATAAAGTACTCCGCATGTCTTGGGAAAGAAATGCAGTAGATGCAAGGCTTAACAAAGGAAGGCTATATGGTTCTTTTGCACAAGCAATGTTTTGTTTTAAATAATAGTAAATATTTTCGAAGGCATTAATTTGAACAAAGTAATTATTTTAGCTGAAACTAGTAAACATTTTGTAGTGAAGATTCTATGCACCAACACTACATAATCAACTCTAACCGATGAAGTTTAAAACTATGGGTTCCAACGACCCGCACTGGCTCCAGCCGCCAGTATATCCTTTCGAGAGTTCCCTCCACTCTCGGGATTTCAAAACTTTGTTTTTAAAATGAAAACCAAAGATTTACCATGTGAATGCATTCCTTGCCTGCCCTTGACCGTGGGCACGGCTATTCGAATAGTTTAACACTCTGCAGAGGATGTACAACTTTACCCCCAAGAGATAAATTATCCTAACAGTCACCATGCTTCCTTTGGCATGAGACCCAGATAAAATATCACAAAGCCTTTACCTCACTTTAGTCTAGCTAGACACCACCCGCTAAGGTTTCACCGCTGAAGGGTTAAATCCACCCAATCAGAAGCCCCCTCTTGCGCCATATGAGTATAGTAAATCCCTGTCCCTCACTGTGAATAAACCAGTAAATCCCTGGCACCCACTTTCCACTGGTGGCACCTAAACTAGACTATCGTAAGTTAGTCAGCAAGGTCGTACCCATATAGACTTGGGGTTGTATGGTAATGCTCAGTCTGGACAATCACAAGAGTCGGTCCTTAATCAACTAGGTCAGAACATACATCTTACAAAATCTCGTCTAACCACACCAATCCAATCTAACCATCTGCCCTGGTCTAAAACAATTTTCACAATTTATTTATTTATTTATTTTTAAAAGACCAGCGGCAACACCAATCGCCACTAATTTCCGAATACAAAGATTATTGTAATGAAACATAATTTCCCATTTCAAGGTTACAAAAGAATTAAATAGCATGACTAAGCATTATACTACCGTTCTAATATTAACAAAATATTATTTTATTCTCATTATTGAGACAAAGGTGATCCTAGGGTTACAAGGGTACATGGCATTCAATTTCAATCGAGGGCATAACAATAATTGTTTTAACTAATTTGCTAAGACAGAAATTAGAGTTCTACGTAAATAGCGATGCACATAACTTTAAAATAATCAAAACATTTCTCAAACATAGGTGCAAAATGTTCAAAGGATACTTGCCTTGTGCGCTATTTGGTCCCTCTTGCTGCGGCTCGACAAACTCTTCGGCGACGTCGGGTTCTACGCGCGAAACGACAAAACAAACAAATAAATATATAAAAATAAAATCACAAAAATATAACATATGTACTGGAAGAAATTTTATGATTTTATACAAATTTAAAAATTTGAATCACTGGATTCGGAGTTCGGACGACGGAGAACGAGCGATTGGAAGATTGAATGAATTGGAAATTCCACAAAATGCAAAACCGAGGGAATATTCTCTGGAATCTTATTTTTGGCTGATTTTTGGATATATTTGAGTGTATGACGTGTGGGGCCCAGCTTTGATTGAGTAGAGATTTTTTTAATAATACATGACAAGTGGGTCCCGCTTGTCATTGACTAGAGACAGAAAATGGGCAAAGGCTAACAGTAAAAACAATATGCATTGCCCAAGATTCAAACACAGCACCTCCCACATGAATGCTTTAGCTTGCCTCTACTAACCAAGTGAGCATCTGTTCTTTCGTGACAAAGAAGCATCACCAAGGAATAAAAAGCAAAGGAGTGAGCTATTCTTTGATGAAGAAACACCCGAAGCAAACATGGAGGTGGCGGCTATGGAGTATGGAGGCCTTAGTGAGGGAAGAGAGGGGCGGCGCGGGAAGGGGATGCGGCTGGGGTTGGGCTCTTACCGGCGATGACTCGGGAGATGGCCGGAGAAGGGGGCGGCGGCGAGAAAAAGCGGCGGCGCGCGTAGGAGAGAGAGAGTGCTCGGCGGCGGCGGCGGAGTTTGGCGGTCGGGACGATGGCTCCGACGGTCGGGGGCGACGGCCGAAAGGTGGAGGAGGGCGGTGGGGAGAGGGGAGACCGAAGGGGAGGAGCCGGCGCATGGGGGGAGGGTTTTATAGGTGGAGAAAGAAGAGGAGCAGCCGGCGGTTTTAGAGAGGATTAAAGGACGGGAAACGGCCGGTGTTAGAGAGGGGTGATTAGGGGCTTTCATTGCGCACTTGCTCGGGGATTAAAAGAGGAAGAAACGGCCGATTTAATGAGCTTTATTTCGGCTCTAATGGAGGAAGAGAGAGAATTGAGGAGGAGGAAGGTGAGGTAGAAGAAACATATGACGGGTGAGGCCCATGAGTCGGTGAGAGAGAGGGGAATGAAGGGGTACGAGCCGTCGGATGGGTGACAAGTGGCAAGTGAAAGAATCAAGGCCGCTGGATTTAAATGAAGGGGTAAGTGGCTTTGGATGGCTAGGATTAAATCAAAGAAAGAGATGGATGCGATCTGATAGTGACACATGGCAGCCTGGGATTAAATTGATTTTTATATTTGGATTGCTTTTTCAGAAAATACTAGAAACATTATAAATACTTAGAAAATAATAATTAATGTCTAAAAATTCTAGAAAATTCATAGAATATTCCTGGAGTTATTTTAGACTTAGGAAAAATAATTTTAATTTCAAATTTGCCTTTAATAATTTTATAAACTACTTTTGAACTCTTTAAAATTGATTTTTAATTCCAGCAAATTCTTAAAAATTATTTAAAAATTCAGGGAAGGTTGGGAAAAATAAAATGAACTCATTTTGGCTTTAATAAAATATTTAAAATACATTTTCATGATTTAGATTTTGAAATAAAATCTAGATAAATCCAAATAAAGTTCAAATACTTTAAAATAATTAATTTGAAATTAAGTTTTTACATAAAGCGAATTTTTGGGATGTTACAAACCTACCCCCCTTAGTAAGAATCTCGCCCCCGAGATTCGGACGGACTGAGAAAAAGACTAGGGAACACTGCTCTTAGATCTTCTTCACGCTCCCATGTTGCTTCTGATTCAGAATGGTTGCTCCATTGCACTTTACAGAATTTGATGATCTTGTTTCTGGTACGACGCTCTGCTTCATCCAATTTTTTGACTGGATACTTTGGATAAGTTAAGTCCTCCTTCAAATTCACTTCATCTAGAGGCATCTGTTCTTCTGGCACTCTGCGACACTTTCTTAACTGGGACACATGGAAGACGTCGTGCACCTTTGACAACTGAGGCGAAAGCTTCAACTGGTAAGCAACTTCTCCCCTTTTCTCTTGGATAGGAAATGGTCCAATGAATCTAGGAGCAAGCTTCCCACTGACTCCAAAACGATGCATTCCTGTGAGAGGTGAAACTTTCAGATACACATGATCTCCAGGTACAAATTCTAACGCTCTTCGACGATTGTCCGCATAGCTTTTCTGTCTTGTTTGTGCAGTTTTTAATCTGTCCTGGATTAAGTGAACTTGCTCTTCTGCTTGTTGCAACACATCTGGTCCAAACACTTGCCCTTCTCCGGTTTCTTTCCAATACAACGGTGTCCTGCATTTTCTGCCATACAAAGCTTCAAACGGAGACATTTGCAAGCTGGATTGATAACTATTATTATAGGAAAACTCTTCATAGGACAAACTTTGATCCCAATTAGTCTTATTCGCTAAGACACAAGCTCTCAACATGTCTTCTAAAATTTGATTTACTCTTTCTGTTTGAGCATCTGTCTGCGGATGATATGATGTGCTGAAATTTAGATTCGTGCCCAAAAGTCCATGCAGCTTCTGCCAAAATCTCAAAGTGAATTGAGATCCTGGATCTGACACAATCTTCTTTGGAACTCCATGCGAACACACGATTCTTGACATATACAGTTTTGCGAGTCTGTCTCCAGAATATGTGGTCTTTACTGGAATGAAATGAGCGACTTTTGTCAGACGATCCACAATAACCCAAATTGAATCATACCCTGATTTTGTTCTCGGTAATCCAGTTATAAAATCCATACCAATTTCTTCTCATTTCCACTCGGGTATCTGCAAAGGTTGCAAACGTCCGGCAGGTCTCTGATGTTCAGCTTTAATCCGCTGGCACACATCACACAAAGCTACATATTCTGCAATTTCACTTTTCATACTTGACCACCAATACCTTTCTTTGAGATCTTGGTACATCTTTGTACTCCCAGGGTGAATTGAATATCCAGATTCATGAGCTTCTTTCAGAATTAGCTCCTTTATTTCTTTCTTTTCAGGTACAAGAATCCTTTTTCCAAACCAAATGATACATTCTTCATCTTCTGAAAATCCTGGTGCTTTACCTTTCTTCATATTATCTTTGATTTCCTTGACATACTTGTCCTCTTTTTGAGATACCTTGATCTGATCCTCTGGTTGAACCTCCAAAGTAGCCAGAAATCCTTCTTCTACTACTTCCAAATTGAGCCGCTGGAATTCTTCTTGAAGTGCAGGCATACTGTCTTTAATCATCAAACTATTGCAGTAACTCTTTCTGCTCAAGGCATCAGCTACTACATTAGCCTTTCCTGGATGATAATGTATTCCAACATCATAATCTTTTATTAACTCGAGCCACCTTCTTTGTCTCAGATTGAGATTGGGTTGAGTAAATATATACTTTAAACTTTTGTGATCCGTGTAAATCTCACAACAATTACCAATCAAATAATGCCTCCATATTTTTAGAACATGCACAACGGCAGCTAGCTCTAAATCATGGGTTGGATAATTCTCCTCATGGGGACGCAATTGCCTTGAAGCATAGACTACTACCCTTCCTTCTTGCATTAGAACACAGCCTAGTCCTTGTCTTGATGCATCACAGAAGACTTCAAAATTCTTTCAAATATCTGGAAGCGTTAACACTGGTGTAGAGGTTAACCTCTTTTTCAGTTCTTGAAAACTGTCCTCACAAGATTTACTCCATTCAAACTTCTTTTCCTTCTTTAACAACTGAGTGAGAGGTCTTGCAAGCTTGGAGAATCCTTCAATAAAGCGACGATAATAACCGGCTAAACCCAGAAAACTTCTGATCTCTGATACTAACTTTGGTTGTGTCCAATTAAGCACATCATTTACTTTTTCGGGATCTACGGACACTCCTCCTGCAGAAATCACATGACCTAAGAAAGCTACTTTCTTCAACCAGAACTCACACTTGCTAAACTTGGCATACAACCGGTGTTCTCTGAGCTTTTCCAAAACTATCCTCAAATGTTCTGCATGCTCTTCCTCATCCTTGGAATATTTCAAAATGTCATCAATGAATACAACAACAAACTTATCCAAATTGTCCATGAACACCTTATTCATCAGATTCATAAAATATGCGGGCGCATTTGTCAGGCCAAAAGATATTACTGTAAACTCATACAATCCATAACGAGTAGCAAACGCTGTTTTTGGTATATCTTCTGGTCTAATCTTCAATTGATGGTAACCTGATCGGAGATCAATCTTGGAGAAAATACATGAGCCTTTTAACTGATCAAATAAATCATCTATTCGGGGCAAAGGGTACTTGTTCTTAATTGTCACATCATTCAAGGATCTATAGTCCACACACATGCGAAGACTGCCATCTTTCTTCTTTACTAGAAGTACTGGTGCTCCCCAAGGCGAAGAACTTGGTCTAACAAAACTTTTCTCTTGTAGCTCCTGAATTTGCTTCTTAACTTCAGCCAGGTCATTTGCGGGCATACGATAGGGTCTCTTGGAGATCGGAGCTGAACCAGGTACCAAGTTTATAACAAATTCAATTTCTCAATCCGGCGGCATTCCTGGTAAATCTTCAGGAAATACATCTGGATATTCACTTACTATAGGCACCTTTTCCAGAGTTACTCCCTTCAAACTATTCAACCCACACCTATTCTGAGAAGATGTGTTTGACTTATACTTTACTTGAATTCCTTCCGAATTGGTAAGGGTAATGGCACGATCGGCACAATCTATCTGCCCTTTATACTTGGTTAACCAATCCATACCAAGTATTACATCTAGGCTCTTGGAGTCTATTATAATAAGATTCGCTAGGAATTTTACTCCGTTTATATCTATGGTTGCTCTAGCGCAAACCGTGTTAGTTTTTATTTCCCTTCCAGGTGATTGGACTAGCATAGGGTTCTTTAGCAAACGCACATCTCAATTATATCTTTCAACAAAATCTTTTGACACAAAAGAATGCGAAGCTCCAGAATCAAATAATGCTGATGCAGGTACTGAGTTGACAAGAAACTTACCCAGAACTACGTCGGGTGCATCCTGAGCTGCTTCTGCGGTAACATGATTAAGATGTCCTCTGCTCATTGCCTACGGAGTCCTTGGAGTTTGAGGTGTCCCACGGCCTTGACCTGCAGTTGGAGCTCATGCTGGCGTAGTCCCCAGATTGAAACGAACAGGGGTAATTGCTGGGCGCTTTTGAGGACAATTGTTGGCATAATGTCCCATGTTCTTGCAATTGAAACACTGCACTCCTGCCGCTGAAGTCTTGTTCTGCTGAAGTTGGCCACCATTGCTTGCTCAAGAAGCTTGCGAGATTGGGCGGGGTCCTGCGAATGGCGTCCTTGGCACACTTGGCTCTAAGGGCCTATTGAACTGGGGTGCATTAGGATGAAAACGAGAACTGCTTGCTCCCTACTGAGCTTGAAACTTCCTCTTCCGAGTCTCACACAATAGACGTTGAGCATCTTCTTGAATAAGAGCCTTATTCACCATGTGTTGGAATGTTGGGTAATCATTGGACACCAACTGCACCTTGAGGTTGGGATCAAGTCCCTGCATGAATTGCCAAATCTTTGTTGACTCTGATGCAACATCTTCCGGTGCATACCTGGATAGTTGAGTGAACCTATTCAGGTATTCAGAAACACTAAGGTTTCCTTGCTGAAGTTTGTGAACCTCCCTTTTCTTCATTTCTATTATGCCCATAGGAATATGTGCAGTGCGAAAAGCTTCAACAAATTCTGCCCATGTGATGGTTTGCACATCTTGATGAGCAGCACAGTAATTTTCCCACCAGTTAGCAGCAATTCCTTTAAGCTGATGGGCGGCATACAACACCTTCTTATGATCATTGCACTGAGCCAGAATCAACTTCTTCTCCACATCCGTGATCCAATCGTCAGCCTCCAACGGATCCACTGAACCGGCAAAAGTAGGAGGTTTGGTCCTCATAAACTCTCCTAGCTTGGACTGCGGTGCTTGAACGGGTGCCTACGGAACCTGTTAGACCTGATTCTAAGCAAGGGCTTGAAGTATTTGCAGTTGCATAGCCATCATCTGTTCCAGGTTAGGGGCTTGAGCAGGAGGTGGTGGAATATTGTTCTCCGGTTGGGCATTGGCATCACGGCTACTACCTGGGTTGCTCCTTGTGTTCACCATCTGAAGCGGTATCCAGGGTTAGCAAAAGATAAGAGGGAACTAGCATAGGTAAGAGATTAGGGGGAAACTAAACAACATCCCAAACCAACACACAAGAAAGAAGCAAGTAACAACTTAGAAGAAACTTATATTGAAATCAAAATAGTTTTAAGAATGGTTGTACCACAAGTGCACAAAGGCTTGGTACAGTCCATCTAGCACACCAAAACATAATATAAAATGTTATAAGGACATAGACATTTATTTGGGTACTACTGACTCAACCACTACTAATCTTCCAAGATGACGTGCTCCTCAGGATCCTCCTCTGGGTCCTCCTCGGGCTCACCCACGTGGTGCTGCCCACAACCACACATGGCACGAACGCCTGAAGTGCGAGAACGGGAATGGTTACGACTGGAGGCAGTCGACCGAGAACAAGAGCGAGAACAGGAAAGACTGCGCCTTCTGCTGGAATTGCCGATGTTGATGACGAGTAGCGGAATAGGACGCCGCACACTCTTGCGCGCTGTGAGCCTAGTGCGGGGTCCCAAACGTCGAGTCGGTGCCTGGTTGTTGGGGACGTCAGCTGGTACGGGCGAAGATGGCGTGTAGTCAGCTACGTCTCTGAGACGTCCCAGCTCGAACTCTGCTGCCTGGCTCTGGCGAAGCTGAGCACGGAGAGTGTCGGAGTGCTGGTAGCTGGAAGTAAGGAGCATCCGAGGCTATCCAATCTCCTCCAATGCTTTGGAGTAGGTTACTGCCATCGCCTGAGTGAGCTGCACCTGATGTGACAGTCGAGGGTCATCCGCTGTGATCTCGAAGGGCTCCAGGTAGCTCTGTCCTGCTTGAGGGGTGAGGAAGAAACAAAAGGGTGACTGCTGCAGAGCATCCTTGTGAATCTGGCACAAGTCAGCTATGGCAAGGCGAGCTACGTCCTGGATAGCATCAAAACAGCGGGTCCGGGGATGCTCGATCGGGTATCTGTGGGAGTCGAATTCCTTATCCTGTGCATACATGAATACCTCCATCAACCAAGAATCTCGATCCATGATCCATACCTTCCACCCCCTGAAGATAGGCGGCTGGCGATACTGCAGGTACTGCATAAACTACCGAAGAAGGCTAGCGAATGCTCCAACACTCTCGCCATGAGAGAAATAGTCCCACGAGTCAGCGGAGGATGAACCGGCCATCTACAAAGTTGAAATAATAGGAAAGATTAGTAAAGAAAATTAGCAAATGAATTAAAAGACAAGAACGAGATACTAAGTAAGAAAAGAGTAGAAGCAAAGAAACTTATATATTTTTAATATACTCTTTTTAATAAATATAAATCCTTAAGGTTTGCCATTTCTAATCTAGGTCACGTCCTACAGTCAACTTGGCTCTAATATCATCTCTGTCGGGACCCTGGATTACCGAATCCAGACCCTCTGTGTATTACAGCACTAGTCCCAGATCAAAGCTAGTGCACACAGTCAAACAGTCATGAGTACATAACCAACAACGATTATTACAATAATAAAGAGTACAGACCGGAAGGTTTCTTTATTACAACTGAAGTTTCAAGACCTCACACACACACAAAACACAGCGGAAGCAAAAGATAAATCCAGCGAAGACCCGTCAATACGCCACAGGCAATTGACTGGGGAAGCGCAACCTAGTACTCCGGGAATCCTTCGTTGAAAACGCATGAGAAGTAGTCGTAGTCTCCCTCTTGAGCTTCATATTCCTCTGAGTTGATTTTAGTGCAGCATGTGAGTACATAAAAGTACTCTGCAAGTCTTGGGAAAGAAATGCAGTAGATGCAAGGCTTAACAAAGGAAGGCTATATGGTTTTTTGCACAAAGCAATGTTTTGTTTTAAATAACAGTAAATATTTTTGAAGGCATTAATTTGAACAAAGTGTTAGAGAGGGGTGATTAGGGGCTTTAATTGCGCACTTGCTCGGGGATTAAAAGAGGAAGAAACGGCCGATTTAATGAGCTTTATTTCGGCTCTAATGGAGGAAGAGAGAGAGAGAGAGAGAGCTAGAGGAGGAAGAAGGTGAGGTAGAAGAAACATATGACGGGTGGGGCCCATGAGTCGGTGAGAGAGAGGGGAATGAAGGGGTATGGGTCGTCGGATGGGTAACAAGTCGCAAGTGAAAGAATCAAGGCCGCTGGATTTAAATGAAGTGGTAAGTGGCTTTGGATGGCTAGGATTAAATCAAAGAAAGAGATGGATTCAATCTGAGAGTGACACGTGGCAACCTGGGATTAAATTGATTTTTATTTTTGGATTGCTTTTTCAGAAAATACTAGAAACATTATAAATACTTAGAAAATAATAATTAATGTCTAAAAATTCTAGAATATTCATAGAATATTCCTGGAGTTATTTTAAACTTAGGAAAAATATATTTAATTTCAAATTTTCCTTTAATAATTTTATAAAATACTTTTTAACTCTTTAAAATTGATTTTTAATTCCAGAAAATTCTCAAAAATTATTTAAAAATTCAGGGAAGGTTGGGAAAAATAAAATGAACTTTTTTTGGCTTTAATAAAATATTTAAAATACATTTTCGTGATTTAGATTTTGAAATAAAATCCGGATAAATCCAAATAAAGTTCAAATACTTTATAATAATTAATTTGAAATTAAGTTTTTACAGAAAGCAAATTTTTGGGATGTTACACCCACTCATGTATATAAACCCCTAGGAGGGGCCAGGAGGAGGGGCATCCTCTCATTCTTACCAACTCTCCCATAGATCTAGCTCTCCTCTTCTCCTTCTACTAGTCCCCTTCTTTACTGTTTGGCCTGTAGCCACAACAGATGGCGCTGTCCGTGGGGACCGGAAGAAAAGTTGCTTGAGGAACTAAAAACTGTTCTTGGGAGCATGTTGCTTCATTCGTGCCACCTAAAGGTTCATCTCACGGGCCATCAGCGACGACAGATAAGTAGTTTGCACACTAAAGGTTCATCCATCTTGACTGCAGAGGTGTATAGGCTTTGCCTGTATACTTCGCTGTGTTTCATAGATGGTGTATTGAAAAGATCTAGTCGAATTGTTCCTATATTGTTGTCATCCAAGCCATCACTTCCCTGCAGCCGAGGAGTGATGCGGGCGGAGCAGCAGCGTACGTCGTCTCATCGCGACCGGCCTCGACTGGTCTCGGCTCTGCGCCGCCTCTGTGTGTCCGGCTCCGTGCCGGACCTCGCCTCCGCGAGCTGGACTGCGCGCATGTCCCCACACTCCACTGGATTTGTAGGCGCTATGTGATGCCCAGCGGTTGCAAAGCCCATGCGAATGCATGTGTGCATGTATGACTGTAGATCCATGCGTGAGCATGCGTGCATGCAGGGATGGTGCGAGTACTTCGCGCAAGCAAAGTAGCTTCCGCGCCGAGTCTCCGCACAACGTCGCGCCCCCGCGAGCCTCCGCGCGATGTGCAGCCCCCACGACGCCTCCGCGAGTCTCCGCGCGATGTGCAGCCCCTGCGTCGAGCCTCCGCTACACAGAATAGATAAGAGAGGTTGCTTCCAAGCAAGCAAGCACATGTATGTGTTACACACGTACAGATCGACATGCTTGCTCGGAATCCATGCATACGTCCATGCATGCACTTAAATATCTATCCATGCATACGTTCATATATGCACTTAAATATCTATCCATGCATGCACTTAAATATCTATCCATGCATGCACTTAAACATCTATCAAAGCAAGCAAGCACAGTCCACACACTGGTTGTCTCCGCCGCCTCCACGTGCTCCCACCGCGACGCCACGCGCGTCCACGAGGAGCGCGTCTCCGACCTCCCCGCCGCCAAGCCGAGCCAGGCGGAGAAGCAGCACTGCCATAGTAATCACTGGGATCATCACGGCTAGTATAGTAGCAGTCGTTGCCATAGTTACGATATGCTTGTGTGCCAAGATTGAAGACAATGGCAAACGGGACACGTCCGTCACCAACGGAGCCAGCAACACAAGCACGGACGAGCAGGCCGGCGTTGAGATGGGGAGCGTGAGCTACTTCATCGAGGGCCTCCAGAATGAGCGACCTGTCCGGTTCAGCTCGCAGTAGCTGCGCGCCTTCACCGAGAACTACGCACACAAGGTCGGCTCCGACGGGTTCAGCGTGGTGTACAAGGGACAGTTCCCGAACGACGTGACGGTGGCCGTGAAGGTGCTCAACAGCACGCTGGGGAAGCGCGCTGAGGAGCAGTTCATGGTGGAGGTCGGTACCATCGGGAGGACGTACCATATCAACCTCGTCAGGCTCTACGGCTTCTGCTTCGACGCAGGCTCTACGGCTTCTGCTGCGATGCAGCGGTGAAGGCACTCGTGTACGAGTACATGGAGCTGGGTTTGCACATGTTTTGCCCATTAAGCCTCCAACAACTTCAATGCTTTATCCATAACCCACTTCCTTTAGTGCAACTTTTCGTATTCACCAAAACACCCCTCGTGCACATTCCGGAAAGCTTCCTCATTCCTTGCCTTCCAAGCCTCGCAGCCACCTCGAGTCCTCGCCGTCTTCAGCACACCTCGACCATTCTGACCTCAGCACCGTCTGCGCCTATTCCGGTCATCTTGTGCCTCGCCACGACTCCGCCTCGATGTCCTGCAGGCATCACAGACAAGAAACACATTACATAGCACCGCTCGAAACATGTAATCTCAATTAGCATCAATGAATCGTACTCAAGCATAAAATGACCCAAAACCCATCGAATCAAGAGAATGGACATCCTATGCACTTCGACCAAGTTTGATCAAATCCGACCGAATCCGATTGCATCGTGCAACGACATGGTCCAAACCACACAAACCAAACTCGACTTTTCTAAAACTGATGTCAATTACTAATCACACACACAGGGTCACCTCCACATGGTCCATCAAGGAGGAACTGGATCGGGTAGACAACCCTCATCTCCGTCCTCCTCATCATCCACAAAGATGGTCTCTGATAGCTCTAAAGAACCTGAGATATCGGGCCTAGTCCCCGGACTGACCTCGTCGAAGGTCACCTCAAGGTCTCTACCAACTTACTAGACTCGCAGTTCCAAACCTTATATGCCCGCGAAGAAGTCGAGTAACCTAGAAAGATACCATCACACGAACATGACTCGAACTTGTCTAGGTTCCCGGACTTCAAAATAAAACACTTGCAACCAAACACGCGAAAATGAGAGACACTAGGCTTTCGCACGTATCTCAACTCATTGGAAGTGCGATGCAAGTGTGCCCGACGAAAAACTCTGTTCGAAACATGGCACGCGGTCGCAATAGCCTCAGCCCAAAACTTCCTAGGTGTAGAGTACTCATCAAACATCGTCCTAGCCATCTCGACCAAGGTACGGTTCTTCCTCTCCACAACGCCATTTTGCTGAGGGACGTATGGACAAGAGAACTGGTGCTCTACACCTATCTCACCGCAAAACCTCTCAAAGTAGGAATTCTTGAACTACGTGTCATTGTCACCGCGGATCGCTCGTAAGGCACCCGGGAGCTCAACAGAAAGCCTACTAAACAAACCTAAAAAATGGGTAAATGTCTCATCCTTCGTGGTTAAGAAAAACACCCAAGAGTACCTCGAGAAGTCATCGACCACAACAAGACCACGAATGAGATCGTGGCCGCTAACTCGTGTCAAATGGTCAAATCCAATATGACCAAGTCTCCTATGCCAGAAAGTAAGGTCACGGGACTCAGAAGCAACTAAGCACCTGAGAGGATCACCAGAAGACTCAACAAAATCAGCACGAAAGATCCTCCCATATCTAGAAATCCCGCAAACCAGACTCCCCGAAGAATCAAGAATTTTAGAAGCATTTTTCTTAAAGCTCACCTCGAAACCGTCATCGGTAAGCTAGGAAACAGAAAGCATATTGTACTGCAACTTACTCACTAAGGCAACATCTTTTAAAATAAATGAATCATTAACACGCACAGTACATTTGGCGAAGACGCGCCCAGACGAAGCGTCCCCAAAGGTGATAGTCTCATCACCTGGAGCTCGGGCTAGGGAAGAGAACCAACGGGAGTCTCCGGTTATGTGTCGAGAACAGCCGGAGTCAACAAGCCAAACCTCTCCCTTCCCTGCCCAGCGAACATGAGTCAACAAGAGAGTAAAGGCTCAGTACTGAGATAAATCAAAAGAGATTTTAAAACCCAATACTGAGTCACACGTCGAGCAGAAGAAATAGTCACACATGACTAACCTCTAACTACCCTACGCTCTCCGTCGCTCAAAGATCCAAAAGGTCTACGAGCAGACCTGAAGCTGTTGTTGGGTTCGACTGCTATGGGAGAGCGAGTCGGAGTACCAACAACATGCTGGTCTCGCCGCGGGTAGCTATCTTGATGGGGGAAACAAGATCTACCCTCAGGACGGCGGAAGTCACGACCAGAGGCATATCAGGATGAAAATCAGAAAAACTAGAAAAGCCAAGTCCTCGATGCTGCCCAAACCCATCAACTGAAGCAACTCTAGACCTCGTGTTGGTCTTAGGTGCACTCAAGGTCTGGGACTGACCCTGAATATGCCTAAGAGCCTCAACACGGTCTCTCCGCGTGATCTTGGCGCGCCTGAAACATCTCTCGATCAAATGTTCATTCTTCTGACAGAAGGTGCAATGATACTTCACCTTCTGAGAGGTAGAAGTAGCATGATGGGGCTTCGCCTTCTGAGAGGTCGAAGCAACAGGTGGAACCACCTTACTGTCAGAAATCCTTTAGACAAAACCCGCTGACTTGAATTGAACTTTCTTAGTTCTGGGCTCAATCTCGATCACACCTGCTACTATGGGTCTAAGAACAGCAGGTGGATGCTTCCTAATATTCTCAGAAAAATTGTATCCTAGACCTTGATTGAATTTGCAAATCTTGGATTGGTCTAGAATAAGATTTAGCTTCTTCTTGACTCCTACAAACCTCTCAAGAGTGTTCATAAGATACTAACACTCCTGAAAGAGAGAGGTGCAAGAAGAGCAGGGGGAAGAAGAGACAGCAGAAGGTAAGGGAGTAGAAGAAGAACCAACAGCAGAAGAACGAATGGCATGTGCACACACAGCCGCCTCAGAAGGGACAGTCCTACTGCTAGTCATTTGGTTCTTGTCGCTAAGCGTCTCAACCATACCCTCAAGCTTCTTCCCCACAACAGCACACACATTACAAGCAGATGGTGACTTCTCTAGAAGGTCCTTACTTAGCTTCACATATTTGTCATCCAATGCAATCAAGTCAGATTTTAGTTTTGCACAGTTATTGCATGGTGAGCTAATAGGGTCCTTAAAAGCATAATGAGCCAATTTGTTACTGTGAACAATCATTTCTTGAAACTATTTTGAAACAGATTCAAGCTCTGCAGTTAACTTGGGACAGTTCATACATGAAGCAATGAGCTCTAGAAGAAAAGCTTGTAATTCAGCAATTTTATGATCTACCCTTTTTAGATTCATTTTCAAATTATTACAACTTTCACAAGTCTCAATGCAGATCGAGAAGCATGGTATAAAGACCTCTAAATGCATTGTCCTTATCCTCACATGAGGTGTAAGAAGTAGTCTCAACAATAGTAGATGAAATAGCAGCTACCCTACTCATCTCTAGTTCAGCAAGAAGACTAATATTCTCCACCTTAATCATGTTAAGCTCAGAGGTCACACTATCATGTAAGGTCCTTAGCTTCTCCATGTCAGCAACAAAGAAGAGCATACATCACAGTCGTCACGGGAGGGAGCAGATATAAGTGAAGTAAACTCACGTGACAATCTCTCTACTTCCTTCTCCAACTCGCTACACCTAGCTCTAGATCTAGCATGAAATTTACCTAGCTTAAGAAAAGCATCATTGAGTTGGTCGTAGGAGAGATATACCTCATTAGAGTCGGAGTAGAGCTCGCTGTCGCTGATGTCGCCCTCAAGGGCCATGAAGCACATGCCGCTGAAGTCATCGCCATCCTTGGGATCTTAATCGTCCTTCCCATCGTCATCACTCCACCCCTTCACCTCGCTGAGGTTGAGGTCGTCGAAGGCGATGAGGACGCAGTGGAAGAGCTTCTTGGCTTTGCCAAGGTTGCGGAACTTCTTCTCTTTGCTTGGAAGCTTCTTGTTGCGGTTCTTGTCGGTGTAGACATTCTTGCTTGAACCGCCATAGTCGTTCTTGCCCTCCAGCTTGGGGCAGTTTGCTCGCATGTGGTTGGGGCCACTACACTCAAAGCAAATCACACGTCCTCCTCCTCTCTTTCTCTCCCTAACCCTCTTGTATGCATGGGAGAATTTTCTGACTAAGAGGGCAAGTTGGATTTCAGGAAGCTG
The DNA here is from genome assembly GCA_017311315.1 of Dendrocalamus latiflorus. Classification (NCBI taxonomy): domain Eukaryota; kingdom Viridiplantae; phylum Streptophyta; class Magnoliopsida; order Poales; family Poaceae; genus Dendrocalamus; species Dendrocalamus latiflorus. The sequence goes on along the minus strand of CM029644.1, from coordinate 12,620,254 downwards.
CTCTAGATGATAATCATCAACTTCACACAGAGCAGCAAGAGAGAAACCCGAAGCAAAGTCAATAGAAGATCCAGAGGCAGGACTGGGATCAGTGACCAAAGCTATCGACTGTGACTTTGACTTGCGAGAGACAATTTCAATCTCGTGAGTCTTGAGGCGTGAGTACAACGCATCAAGAGTCAAAGTCGAAAGATCTGTCGTATCCTTGATGGTGGTCAGCTTCATCTCCCAAACACGCAAATCCAAGGTCGAAAGCATTTGACGAGCGTTATCCGAGTCAGGGTATGTGAGATCGACCGCTCGGAGGTTGCTCAAAATCTTTTGGAATCTCGCAAAGCACTCATCAAGGAACTCTCCAGCGAGCATTTCAAATTTGTTGTAATCTCGCTTGAACTAGTCCTGTCGAACCGTCTTAATTTGGGTGGTGCCCTCATGGTAAGCATCGAGGGTCACCCAAATATCGAAGGCCGACGTAAGATGAGAGATGCGATCAAACTCGTTTCGGCTCAAACCTTGGATGATGGTGTTCCTTGCCTTAGCATTCGCCTTAACATCGGGCATGTTTGCCACATTGATGTTCTCATCGGCAGGAACAACAAAACGCGTTTTAACCTTGCGCCAGATCGCATAGCCCTGAGCCCGAATATAGGTCTCCATCCGACTCTTCCAGAAGGGATAGTCGACAGACCGGTTAAAGATCTATCAAGAAGAGCTAACTGGCTCTGATACCAATTGTAGGATCGGAAATGGCAATAGATGGGGGGGGGGTGAATGGTGCCTTTTAAAATTTGCCCCCAAAGTATCCACTAAAATCTCTTCTCCCACGGCTACAGGAGCTATGAAGAAAGAGAATAGAAGCTCTCTGGCAACTAAAGCGAAAACGACAAATAAATCAACACATTGAAGCTGGCTGCAGAAAATGGATCAGAGGAGACAAGACTAGCCGGTCAGACCGTATGAGCTCGGTCGTTCAGACCGCCGGTCCAAGACCGGTTTGACCACTGGCTATATGCCGGTCTGACCGCTTGAGACATGGCTGGTCGAACCGCCATTGAGACTTTGGTCAGACCGCCTGCCTACCTCCGGTCTGACCGCCATCACCAGAGCGGTCTGACCGCCATGTACTGAGCGGTCTAACCGCCATGTACTGAGCGGTCTAACCGCTAGGGTTAGCGGTCTGATCGGTGGCCGCGAAAACAGAGCTGCAAACTGCAAACTATTGCACATATTTTACTGAAAATGCAGTTCTCAGAGAAATTGGGGGAAATTTACTGCTCTTCTGAATTCAAAGGAACTGAACTACGAACTAAATAGCCAAACAAACTTGCTAGAAAGAGAATGCAACCAGAAAGCAAAGATTGCAGAAAAATTCCAAAACAAGATTGCAGGAAGACACAAAATTCAGATTACTCTAGTTTGTCAGGTTCTTTGCTCATGAAACTTTGCATTCAGTTAAGCAATGGCATGAGGACATGAGAACTTACATCTGGGCACATCCTTTGAAGGGAAATCAAAAGTTATCACAGTGCCCTGACATCAAACCCTAGCTACAGTGAAAAACAAAGGAAATGAAGCCCATGAAGTAAAAATGAAATAAGCACTGATTCTGAGGCTTGCTCTCTCAGATGAACTGGCAAAAGGGTCATGAGTATTTTCCCATCACTGAGCAACTAGGACACAGCTACTCAACCAAGATTCATCTCAAGAAACAAATGAGACAGAGAAGAATAACCAGATGCCAGAACACAGAGATAGCAAGGAAACTCAAGATACTTCAACAAAGAACATCTTAGATTGATACACAGAGAGGAATGATTACAAGAGTTCATGCCATCACACACTACTGCCCCATACGTAGTTGGAAATGAGGAAACACACACTACGTGCTTCTCAGTATGAACTCACGCACACACACACTGAGTTCACTCCCTTCTCCTACTGCTCAAGCATAAATACTACTCCTTTGATCTCTCCTTTTAACAACAAGGCTCACACACGAAAGGAGAAAATCAAGAAGTGTCATACTCCTTCCACTCCCAACCTCACACACCATATGAGGCAAGAGTCAAAGTCAACATAAGAAATGGAGGGAACCAGCCATTTCTCCCAAATTTGAGTCAATTCTCCAAATTGCCCTCAAGCACTTTCCCGGAAGCTTCCCGCAACTGGCACCTTGACCGTCTGGACCTCGACTCCTCCCTGAGTCTAGTCCCGGTCCACTCCGCTCCACACGATCGCACCCGGCATCCTGACCGTGTGGACCTTAGCTCCTCCCTGAGCCTAGTCCCGATCCACCTCGCCGCTGCCCGTCATGTCCACCTGACTCCGACCGAGACCTCCGACTCCACCTGAGTCTAGTCCTGGTCTGTTTCGTCGCACACGACCGCAACCGACATCCAACCGTCTGGACCTCCGACTCCTCCCGGAGCCTAGTCCCGGTTCGCTCGTCATTGCCCGTCGTGTCCACCACCGGTAGCTCCAGCTCCGGTTCCTCGTCTCCCGGCTCGCAACCACCTCAGCAGCCTCGATCATCTTTGGCATCACCAACCGTCTGGACCTCAACACCTCCTGTGCCTAGTCCCAGTCCTCCTCGCCTCACCATGACCTAGCTCTGAAGTCCTACAGCCACACAGACAAGCAAACCATCACATAGCACCGCACGAAATAGCATAATCAATAATATCAATAACAAAAGGTACTCAACCCTAGAATACCCAAAACAAACTCAAACTCTCTAAAACAACCGTCAATTACTCATCACAAACATGGGGATACCTCCACATGGTCTCTCAAATAGAAGCCAAACTAGCAAATTAGATTTACCATGAGATACACGGAGGAGCAATTCCTCCATGACTCGGGTTACTTTGTCATGACCTTTGAAGAGTTATTCGCACTATTCAACCTCAACGAACTGGACGCCTCACTTCTACGATGCTGGACACTATAAGTATACTATACAATCAAGTTTTACATTCACATAATATAAATAAATATCATAACTCATTGCTTATATATAGATCCATGATCCAACAAGTCCGGCGACGACGAGAACTGGTGGGTTTCATCGACGCACACTTGGTCTCTGAGTAATCCATCAAGCAAAATGCATCCTTTGTCGAAGATTACATAACGACGAGATTGTTTTCTTAGAGTGATAAGGGCTATATCCTAGTACCTTTCAACTAGGGGTAAGTATTTCACTAGTTTCCATACAAGTTTCATTTGTATTTTATACACAACATAAAATTAGGATTAATCACTATAGCGACATACATAGCTAGATCTCACTGGATTCTGATTGTGATTGTACAAAAGTAGAGCAAGGTAATATACCTTGATTCGCTATGTAGGAACAACCATGACTTCACCTGTGTGCAACAAGCAATTGACAAATAAACTCATTTCCTCCATACATAACTCTATTGTAGTCTTTTCTTCGTTTGCAATGGTCGAGGCAAACTTTTTGAAATCATGTAGGTCGTTCAGCGCTTACGTTGCCCAGAGAGGGAGACACAAGGAATCCAGCACCACACTGTGACATAGGACATAATTTCTAGTACCCACTATGACACAACAATAGTATGTCACACTTCATAATAATGAATCTAGAACTGAAAATATCTATGTATGTGATTCTATTTTTGCAGTGCCGTCAGTACCTACAGGGCAACGTATGTGGATTCTATGTTTGCAGACATATGCATGAAATCATGGGCGCTAAGACGAAAGATCCATATGTTTGTTAATCGACCAATATTTATTTTGTGATTATCAATTCATGTATATGTATATATGCTAATGACTTTAACACTCCTAGCGACAAGGCATGGAATTCGACTCAAGTGCATCCGATCTTGACAAACTCGTCGAAGTTCGAGAAAAGCTCTCTGAATTCTTGATGGCGGAGGTCATGCACCCGAATGGAGAGTTCAACCCCGACACTAATGATTAGATGTTCAAATATTTTATTCAATTGTAATTCACTCAGTTGTGCTTAATCAAACAATTGATTCAATTGTATTTAACTTAGTTGTTTAATTAATTCATTTATGAGATCTGTGTAATAACTGTCGTGCACTATATATGTGATCTACATGCAAGTTTGAGAGCTGTCTATGTGTAATACCCCAAATTCTGCTTAAAGGGAAACATTAGAGATAAAGAGCGAAGTTTGCCGTCAGACCCATCGACCTTTTAGAGTGTCGATTTAGTATCGCGCGCAGAGGTTCCAGACCATCCCAGGACGGTCGGCACTGTCTAGAGAGCCGTATAAATTAGCGCTCTCAGAGGTTCCCGGACCGCCTAGGGACAGTCGGCACCATCTCGCGTCTCGGGTGTTCATCATCCGGCAAATTGTAGGACCGAAATGGCGACAGAGGGGGGTGAATGTCGACTCTTTTAAAACATACCTCCAAATATTCTCACCGACTCCTCCTCCGATAGCTAAGGAGCTATGAAGAAGGAATTAAATTCGCTAATGAAAAACAGACTGGAAAGATTGTCACGGCAAGAAATATTGGATCAAGGGCTGCCACGGTGAAGAAGACAACTCAAAATATTTCCACGGCAGACACGACAAGAAACAGCAGAAAAATCGCTGCCACGACAATGACATTAGCTGCCACGGCTGCCACGACAAAGAAAAATACACAGATTGCTGCCAGCCAAAAAAGACTCAAAAGAACAATAACTAAACAGCAAGAGCGGACTGCGCACAAAAGAAATCTGAAATGTTTGTCTACTTCATGCCAAGAACTTGAACTTGCTGCCAAACAACCAAAGCCAAAGCAAAAAGAGAGAGAAGAAAAGCAATCAAAAGAGAAAGCTAGAAAAGCCAAACTGCAGCTGCAAAGAAAAGGTGGTCACTTTGATTTTTACTACTAGCCGAACTGCATGAAACCAATGAATAGTGCACTACCAAGAGGACCATTTCAGCAAACAAATACCAAGAGATCTTCATGCTGTTCGGCAATGGCAAGGAACTGCAGAGCAGCCGAAAGCATGCAAAAGAAATAGTCCTCCTCTGGTCGAAACAAGAGATCTATCCTGCTGGCTGAAACAACAAGAAAAGCAAGACACTAGAACAGAGAAATGAGCTGCAGCCAAAAAGCATAGATTGCCAAACGAGAGTTCTTGCTGCTAGCTAATGATGGACTGCATGTCTAAATAGATCATGGACTGCATGCAAGCCAACTAGCATCCAAAAAGGAGTTTGCAAAACTGCTACCAAACAACTAGAGGCAAGGATCATTGCTAGAACTACTTGGCTGCAAGAAATAAGTACCAACGGAAAGCTCTCAAAAGACAAACAAGGCATAAACAAATGAGAGTAAACAAGAAATTAAGCCATCTCAACAAAGAAGTTTCTTAACAACGATACGGAGACATACATGCTTGATATAAGAGTTTTACATCTCAGCTTACTTCTCTCTTCACTTCTCACAATCTACCTCCCCATACATGCTTAGGAGATCAAGAACACAACCCTATCTCATACAACCATGGAGAGACACAAATAAAACCCTAACTTTTACACCCCTTTTCTCCAATTTCAGCACACCATCTCCCTCTCTATTTATAGCCTCCACTAATGGGTTCACCAAGTGCTTTACCCATTTAGCTTTTGCGCTTTACCCACAATCCACTTCCTTTAGTGCAACTTTGCGTTTTTACCGAAACGCCCCTCGCGCACCTTCCAGGAAGCTTCCTCATTTCTTGTCTTGCAAGCCTCGCAGCCACCTCGAGCCTTCGCCGTCTTCGACACCTCCCGACCGTTCTGACCTCAGCGCCACCTGCGCCTAGTCCGGTCACCCGTGCCTCGCCACGACTCCATCTTGATGTCCTGCAGCCAACACAGACAAGAAACACATCAAATAGCACCGTTCGATACATGAAAGCATTAATGAAACCACATTAAGCCCAAACCTGTCAACTCAACAGAATATGCATCCTAATCACGTTGACCGGTTTGACCAAGTCCGACCGAGCCCGTTGCACCACACAACGACATGGTCCGAACCACTCAAACCAAACTCACTCAAGCCAAACCACGAGTCAATTACTCATCACCAACATGGGATTAAGACCACATGGTCTCTCACAAATTCTACCTTACCTTTTTACCGACTTACCGCTGCAGTAGAAACCAACTTAGCCTTGGACCATAATGCCCTTGCGCAGCCAATTGTGTGAGAGGGGCAAGAGCTTTAAGCGAGGGCGTTACGGTAAATTCACAAATGCAAGGCAAACCCACCTATGCTTTTTATATGCTAACACCATGCGACCAAGCCTCATTTTCTCACCTCATACTCTCGGCCAAGGTAAGAGCATAGCAAGAGGAGCACCACTCCCCATTCCTTCTCACTGCCAAACCAAGAAGCCAACTCAAGCCATCCTCCAAGCTCACCACAAGGAGTAGGAGCAGAAGATGAAGCCGAAGAGGAGGAGGAGCTCGGGGGGGCTAGAGCGTGAGGACAGCACCAACGACCACGGAGGACGTCGACGATCGCCGGTCATGCGCCAAGCTGCCACTGAGTTTGTCCTCCATCCCTCAACCCCATGACACCACACATGCACATAGAGAAAGTGAGGGTTGGGGAGGTGGCCGGGGGTAGAGGACGCTTTGGGTTGTCGGTCGACCGTGAGTCGAGGACGACGAGCCCAAATGGGGGGCCCCTCAGGGAGGCCGGGTATTGGGCTCCCGGCCGGCTGCAAGCTGGGGCCGGGAGCTGAGGGAGGCGAGGTGGCTGTCGGGCCCCCGGATTTCCAAACCCGGACCCTCTGTGTATTACAGCACTAGTCCCAGATCAAAGCTAGTGCACACAGTTAAACAGAATGGAAAAACATCACCATCAACGATTTATTACAATAATTAAGAGTACTGACCACAAGGTCTCATTATTACAATAGAGGTTTAAGACCTCGCACACAAGAAATAAAGCGGAAGCAAAGATAACTCAATGACGACCCATCAATACGCCACAGGCAATTGACTGGGGAAACGCGACCTAGTTCTCCAGGAAGAATCCATCACATCCACAAGCGAAGCAGTAGTCGTAGTCACCTTCTTGAGCTTCAACTTCCTCTGAGATTTATTTTTAAGTGTAGCATGTGAGTACATAAAGTACTCCGCAAGTCTTGGGAAAAATGCATAGATGCAAGGCTTGACAAAGGAAGGCTATATGGTTCTTTTGCACAAAGCAATATTTTAAATTCAATTACTACTAACTACTTTCAAAGGCAGCAATTTAACAAAGTATTTGTTTTAACAGAACTATCAATAATTCTCTAATGAAGGTTTCATCTGCCAACACTAGTTTAATCCAGTCTATCTGACCAAGTTTGAAATTGCGGGTTCCATCCACCCTCTCTGGCTCCATCCGCCAGGATACCCTTCCAAGAGTTCCCTCCACTCTCGGAATACAAAACTTTGATTTTAAAACAAAACCAGAAATCTACCATGTGCATGCATTCCTTGCCCGCCCTTGACCGTGGGCACGGCTATTCGAATAGTTCTACACTCTGCAGAGGTTGTACAACTTTACCCACAAGAGATAATTTATCCTTAAAAGTCAACACGCTTCCTTTGGCATGAGACCCAGATAAAATATCACAAAGCCTTTACCTTACTCTAATCTAGCTAGATACCACCCGCTGAGGTTTCACCGCAGGTAGGCTAACTGCCCGAACCGAAGCCCCCTCTTGCGCCATATGAGTACAGTAAATCCCTGTCTCTCACTGTGAATAACCAGTCCATCCCTGGCACCCACTTTCCACTGGTGGCACCTAAACTAGACTATCATAAGTTAGTCGGCTAGGTCGTACCCATATAGACTTGTGGTTGTACGGGTAATGCTCAGTCTGGACAAACACAAGCGTCGGTCCTTAGTTGACTAGGGTGGAACATACACTTTACAAGATCTCGTGCTTCCTGCACCAATCCAAACTAACCATCCACCCTAATCTAAACCAATTTTCACATTTTAGTTTATTTTAAAAGAACAGTGGCAACTCCAATTACCACTAATTTTCATAAACACAGGGGTCAACAATAAATCTTAATTTCCCATTTTCAAGAGTTTCTAAAGATATTGAGACAAAGGAAGTTCTAGGGTGACAAGGTACATGGCAATCAATGTCAAATGAGGGCATAACAAAGTTGGAATAACTAATTCCTAAAGATTTGAACTAGTGATTTTATGTAAATAGCAATGCACATAATTTAAAATATTTAAAACATTTCAAAAGCATAGGTTCAAGATGATCAAAGGAGACTTGCCTTCTTGCAGATTCTCTGGGTCTTCTTGCTGTTGGGTGGAGTGATCGTCGACAACGTTGGAATCTACGCGATAAAAGACGAAGCAACAAAGTAAATAAATACAAAAAAAATTCAAATAAAATCCAAAAATTCAAAGGAGGCCATATTTGGATAGATTATGATTTTAGATGAATTTAGAAATTTGGGTGGCTGCATTTGGAGTTAAAATGAGAAAGTTATGCTTGTTTGAAGTTTTCAGTTTGAAAAAATCCAGAAATTAAGAAATTTCTGACAGGTGGGGCCCACTGGAATATTTAAATTTTCAATCTTTATTTTTAATTCCGAGAGCCTGACAGGTGGGACCCACTGACAGTAAACCCTCTGATGGTCGCTGACATGTGGGACCCCTCTGACAGTGACCACATCTGCTTTGGTCACTGACAGGTGGGACCGACTGGGATCTGGACCCACTTGTCAGAGGCTGACACAGACAGATGGGACCCAGGCGGCAGTGGCCCGCACAGACGGCTGCCGCTGACGGGTGGGACCCACTTGTCAGCGCGAGAAATAAACGAAAAACTCAACCCAGCGCGCGGACCCGAGGGCTCGAACGCGCACCGGGGAGTTGAGGGAGTGCGCTGCTAACCAGATGGGCGGGGGAGGCTTTGCCTACCTATATAGGGCAGCAAATCCTTTTGAGGGGTACCTTCGGGAGGGGCCGGGCAGAGGCGGTCGGAGGCGACGGCGCCGACGGCGATGGGAAGCCGGACGTGTTCGGGTGATGCGTAGATTGTAATCCTGGAGTGAAGAGGGTTCTGTTGGAGGGGTCGGCGAAGCTCGGGGACGAACGGGGGTGGCCAGCGACGTGGAAGTGGCAGAAACGGCTCGAGAGCTCCGGTGCGACGGCGCTCCGGTGACGGGGAGAGGTGGCCGAGGTGCCCAGGAGGTTCGCACGGACGCGGAGATGCTCGGAGTGGCGACGGTGGGCTCTGGGGTTCACCGAGGCGGCGGCGATTGCTCGCTGGAGCTCTTACCTGGCGCGCACGGGGAAACTCGCGATGCGGCGCTCGGGCTCGGGAAAACGAGAGGGGAAGAGCGGAGGAGGTGGTGCGATGAGAGAGGAGGTCGATGGGGGTATTTATAGGGCTCGGGGAGGGATGAGGCCGGCGGGAATTCCTCGCCGAAGTCGCGGCCGGGGTTCGGTTTGAATTGGGGATAAGCCGACGGAGGCGACGCGGAGTCCGGATTCTCAGGGAATAAGGGGCTTATCTCCCCGGGAATTCAAATCCGCGTTCAATTCGAAGAAAGAGGCCGAGTGCAGGTAGGATTTGATCGCCGGTTTCTTCGGAAGAGAGAGAAAGGAGGGAGAGTCCGGCGTCCGCGCGGGGATGAAGGACCTGACGAGCGGGGCCCGCGGAGCAGCGAGGGAGAGGGGAGGTGCGGCCGGGATGGGCCGAGGCGGAGGAGAGTTGAATCCGGTCCGCACATGTGGCGCGCGGGGAGATGGCGAAGGCGGGATGGCGGGGCGACGTGGACGACATCCGTCCGTCCAAGTGTCAGCCGAAGGGAGGGGTTGGATTTTTATTTTGATTTTACAATTTCAGAAAAGGCTAGGAAATTATTTAGGCCTCAGAAAAATATGAAAATACCTCCAAAAATTCCAGAAAAATTCACAGAAGCTTCTGGACATATTTTGGACTAAGCAAAATTATTTCCAACTACTGTTGGTATTTTATTTTCATAGTTTGAATTACCTTTTAAATTTTAAAAATAGGTTTTAAATTCCAGAAAATCCAGAAAAGCAAATAAAAGCCAAGTAAAATCCAATTACCTTAAAATAATTAATTTGAATTTAAAGTTTTCTTAAAAAGCCAAATTTTGGGATGTGACAGCGGCGCAGGCGACCGAGGGCAGCGGGGGCGCCCGGCGGCCGTTGGCCGTGCCGGCCGGGCGGCGGCGCCCAGTGCCCCACCGCAACACACACGCGCGCGCAAGGGGAGGCGGGTCCGGCCCCGGCCGGCCGGATCCGAGTCGCGGCCGGATCCGAGTCGCAGCAGGGGGGCGGCTAGCGGTGGGCCTGAGGGCTGGCGAGCCGGGCTCGCCCGCGAGCCGTCCCGCCACCGGAGTAGCGCGTAAATGGGGGGTCCCGTGCGCAAGAGAGTTAGGGAAGAAGGGTGGTAGGCCGGCGGAGGGAGCTGCGGCCGGCAGGGGGAGCCGTGGTCGGGAGCAGCAGGGCCGGCAAGCCCCGCGCGGCTGTGCGCATCCGCGCCGCCAAGGAGAAGCCCGCGCGTGAGAGAGAAAGCGAGAGAGGAGAGGAAGGTAGAGGGGGCGGCGGGAGGGGTCGCCGGCGGTGAGGGGGTCGTCGGCCGGCCTTGCGCGCCGCCGCGCCGCCCTTAGGAAGGCCATTCGGCCGATTGGGAGTAGGGGAGAGAGAAGGAGCTAGGTGAGGTGGGGAGAAAAGAAAAGGAAGAGGGAAGAGAGAAGGAAAGGAAAAGAGAAAGAAAAGAAAGAAAGAGAAGAGAAAAAAGAAAAGAAAAGAGGAGAAAAGAAAAGAGGAGAAAAAAATGGGTTCGGCACCTGCGCGACAGGTCCCTCAAAACCCGTGTGATTACGCCCGAGATCGGGATACGAGCTTAGGGACGCTATTCTCCGTTTAAGCTCTGGATTTTTTGTTTTTGCAGTTGAGTCAGGTTGATGTGTGCGCAGGTGGAGGTCTTGGGTCAAAGCCGTCCACGCGTCATCCCCGAGGCTAACCAGGCAAGTGCATTGTAAAGCGGTGAATTCGGGTAGTGATTTCAGTTAAAAATTGAATAATGATGCACTGCTTACCGTGTTGAGGTAAGTTAAATATTTCCGGATGATGCCTTGCTTACCATGTTGGGGTAAGTTGTTTATACTTGGAATGCATACTGAGAAATGATGCACGGTAAATGTTGAGACATGTCATGTTGATATGCGTAGTCGGAGAACTTGCATTGCATGCATGTCATGAAAAGAGATAGCATTGGTCCACGTTGAGTGGACGCTCCACGGGAGTGGAGTTGAGGTCCCCGTATGATAGTTACGGGCTACTAAGGTCCCCGTATGAAACAGGACGGGCTTGAGGTCCCCGCATGAAACAGGGCGGGCTTGGGTGAGCATCAACGGGTGCACACTCTGCTATACCGGTATATGCTAAAGAGTTGAGAAAGAAGTGCATGAGCATGTGCATGGGTAGATGCATAATGATCGGTTGGTAAGAACCTAAAGAGACAAGTGAAAGATGTGTGTGAATGATGAACGGTTCATCGGAACTTGAAATGATTAAATGGAGAAGTGGTTAATGAAACTGGAATGAGTATGGTCTAATGAATGAACCTGTTATTTGCTGTTTTGCTTTGTACTTGCTGAGTCGGTGGACTTACCCTTGCTTTGTTGTTGTTTTTAGGTGCCTCCGAGGAGGACATGCGGGCGGGAGTAGCACATGAATAGCTAGCACAAACCAGCATCACTTTTGTACCACTTGTGTCAGTGTACTTTAACTTTTACTAGGCTAGAGTAATCACTAAGAATGCTATGATGTATCTGAACGCAGTAGTATGAATAAAATTAGTATTGGTTTAAATTCCTTAGTGTTGATGAAATGGTAAGAATATGCAGAGGAGGTGGCATCTTGGCCCAGAGAGTGGGCGGGGTGTTGCACTGTGATAGTTGTTCTAAACCGTTTGTGATGACATTTTCTGTGGTAGTGTCACTTTCCCTACTGTGCTCCTCGTCTTTCTAAAAATCAATTCTTTTAGTTACTACTATTTATTTTTAATAAAAAATTATTAGACATAGCTAAAAACCATTGGCCGCAGTCAATACGGACACACCCGAAATTTGTAACTAATTCCAGTAACTCTCGCTCTTGAAAACCGCGGTGCGGTTGGCAACCTTGCAGTCTAACTAATGGTGCGATTGCCGTCTTAACACCCATTTGATATTAACGAGAGTTATTCATTGTCTTCCTTAGTTGAGTATATCTGGCCAAAGATAAGAATACGCCAAAAAAAAAAATACATTCAATCAGCTTTTTTGTTTGTTTGTTTCTTAAGAAGTGTAGCGGGCCGTCTGTGCAGGCTCCAACAAGGTCAAGTGACATGCGTCACATGCGGCTTCTCTACGACCATGAGGAGAGGGACCGAACGTTGGGCTTTACTCTGTTCTTTTTGGCTGATCAATCCAATACTCCAATAAATTATGCCTATCTATAACAAAAAAGAAAAAAAAGAAAGAAATGTCCATTGTCCACCGATTTAAATGCCCTCTTCTTAAAAGGTAGAAGTACAAAAATTGAACCCCATATATTTGATGATTTGGATTTCAACGTACACTTGCTAGTTCCATAGAAATGACAGATCTGAATTTGAGGAAACCCCAGCTGCCTGTAAAACATATAAATTTTCATTTAAAGTTGCGAATTGGATTCTCTCCTTCCATGAGCTTTTGAAGGAATATATTTAATTTGCATTAAGGGTTGGTTCAAAGGATTAGTGGAAAAGGACAAATGCACCATTCAGCATCCTAATCTGCAGGTTCACTGTCCCAACTATTTTTCTTCTTCGATTGGAACAAAGGATTTGTTCCAAGTGTTAAACCACATTTGCAAATTGATCCTTTAAAGAGTATTCATTGAAAATACTAAACAATATTTTCACATAGTTTTTCTTAGTTCGTGCATATAACCTTTCAGTAGGTTTGAATTTGTATTGTACTTAGCATACATACCGCAAGAAAAAAATTTTACTGCACGTGTGTAAGCACAAACTTTGGCAAGGTGGTGCATGCAAAGTTTTTATCAGTTATCTGGCAGGTGTGCCTAAAATGTGACTACCATTAATGAGTATAGGTTGTCCATTGTTTGCTCTTATTTGTCACCACTGCCTATCCTCCATTCATGCATTGGGAGCCATTAAATTTGGACGATGCTGGTAAACATCCTAGTGTGAACCTCCACGCATTTACTTAGTTGATAAGCATAGCACACATGCCTTCTTCTTCTCCATCTACATCCTTTAATTCAAAACTAGCGACTCTTCTTCCCAATCTTCCTTGCCCACCTTCCATGGCCTCCGATCTGCTGAATGCTGCCAATACTTTCTATATGGTCCTGCGTGAATTGTTCTCCCGCTTGGTTTTTTCTCTTCAAATCGAGTCTTCCCTTTCCATGGAGATTATTGCTTTTTGGTTGTGGCTCCAAGGGAATGGCCATGCTGATTTGCTCGAGCGCATAGACTCGTTTGATGATAACCATGTTCGGGCAATTGCTTTTGCTGCAAAAAGTTTTGTTGAAGCTCTCCATCTCGAGCCCAGTGATTCAGATGATAGATCTATACCAAGAAGCCACTTTCAGAAACAAGCTATTGAAGGAATTGCTTTCTACCTCAACAATATATGTTACAAGGCCTTAGAAGATCTTCGAGAAAGAGCAGAGATGGAGGAATTTATCCGTGAGATGAATCAATCCTATGGAGAATACTTGAATGATCAAGTTTCTGTGAGTACGGTAAGAGTACGTTAAACCATAACTGTGAGAGATCTGTTAATCGTATGTGAAGTTTTTGTCGTGATTTTGCTAGTCACCTATGCAGAAGGATCTTCTAACCAAGATCAAGGCTTTGTATGCTAACAATCAAAAGCATCATGGAGAAGGCCCAAGTTCTAGAAGTATCCCGATTCCAACAAGTCATATCCTCCAAGATTTAAAGGAAGCAATAGATGAGTATCAATCAACCTGCCGTTTGGTGACATTGTTGGATACCATGAGCTTAAGAGAGAAGCATAATGATGCAGTAAGAATGTCATCAAGTTTAAATAATAGGATTATCAGATGTCACAAGTCAATTTAGCACATGATTTTATTCAATAATTTCCTGATGAGACCTCTTAGCTTTCATCCAAATATTTTTGTAAAATCTAGCCTGAATATAATTATATATTTCAGCTTTCATCCAAATATTTTTTTTGTAAAATCTAGCCTGAATATACTTACATATTTCCTTGCAGAGCACGCAACAACATTACGATGTTCCACAAGATGAGAGAACTCTGTTCGTGACTTTCTCTAATGGCTACCCATTTAGTAAAGATGAACTATATGACTTCTTTATGAGGTAATTTATATCATGTATGGTTTATATTAGGAATAAGTACATATAACATACCAAACTTTGCTTGAAAGTCCGTCTAACACTCTGAATTATAAAACTAAACATTTGATTCTCCGAACTTTACAATATGGTTTAAATAACACATTGATCCAGTTTCGCATGGTGGTGTTGCCCACGTAGCACGGTGTGGGTGGTTTTGCTATGTAGAATGATATGCTGGCAAACTTAGCCCAATAATATGCGAGTCCAGAAGGCTTTCTCTCCCACCGAGCTCTTAGCCATGCTTCTATGGCCACTGCCCCTATAGTTTTCTTCCTCTCTATTTTGATTTGGGAGAGAAGGCTTTGTGGGTCCTACTTGTCATTCATCTAAAATTGACCAGCGTATCATTCTACATGGTAAAATTGCCTACTCATCGTGCCACTCGAGCAATACCACTATTTGAAACTAGGTCAACGTGTTATTTGAACTGCATTGCAAAGTTTTTTTTGGGGGGGGCTCAAAAGTTCAAAGTGTTATAGTTGTTGAATATTATTGGATGGGTTAGTCAAATTTCTTAAGTACACATTCATTTAAAGCATCCTAAATATTTGATGGGATGCATAAGTATTGAGGGGTGATTAAATTACTCCCTCTATTTCAAATATTTGCTCAAGCCTACCACGCACAGACCAA
The DNA here is from genome assembly GCA_017311315.1 of Dendrocalamus latiflorus. Classification (NCBI taxonomy): domain Eukaryota; kingdom Viridiplantae; phylum Streptophyta; class Magnoliopsida; order Poales; family Poaceae; genus Dendrocalamus; species Dendrocalamus latiflorus. The sequence goes on along the minus strand of CM029644.1, from coordinate 12,605,188 downwards.
GGAAGCAACAAACCCCAACGAAATGATGTACTACGACCACTTTATCTCTCTCACAGCATTCAAGTAGGGGTAGAGAATAGAAATACTGCAATAACTATACTTTTGATTGCTTCAACTGATAAATATTATGAAACGCCGCTTCCAAAGACAATGGATAACATTGTTAAATGGATGGGGTATGTATTGAGAAAGAAATATGTACCTCTCCAAAAAAGCTCTGAGGAAGAATGTAGGATTGGACAGGCAACAGAGGGGGGTGAATGGTGCCTTCAAATTCTCTCCAAGTATCCACTTAACTCTTTTCTCCAATAGCTACTGAGCTGTGAAGGCTAGAGTTGAAGTCTCATAGAAAACACTGAGGAAGAATGTAGGACCGGACAGGCAACAGAGGGGGTGAATGGTGCCTTCAAATTCTCCCCAAGTATCCACTTAACTCTTTTCTCCAATAGCTACTGAGCTATGAAAGCTAGAGTTGAAGTCTCATAGAAAACAGAGAAGTAGAACAGCGAAAACTGAACTGGTCAGAATCTGACTGTGTGGTCGAGACTTACCATATGGTCGTAAGTCCCAACAGTGCAGTCAATAGTCGATGAAACCTTAGACCAGAGCAACAGAGAAAATGCATCAGAGAACAGACCATGGTTGGAGACCAGCACTGTGGTCGAAAGGTGCCTGGTCATAAACATGACACCGTGGTTGAAAACTACTCAACGTTGCCGAAGCTTACAACGTGGTCGTACTTCTTCGGCTACGTGGTCAAACTCTGGAAACAAAGTTGAGAGCAGATAGTGGTCGTAACCTGACTATGTGGTCGACAACCGACTACGTGGTCGGAAATCGATCTAGTCGATAACCCCCAAGACCAGAACGAAGTCATAAGCCAACTAGTGGTCAAATGATCAATGTGGTCGAAAAAGAGAACGTAGTCATAAATGAAATAGAGGAAGACAGTAAGGCGCACGACCACAAGATCCGATTTCCGAATAACTTTTGATTCAAGGATCAATTGGTCATGAACCTTTGAACATAGCAAGAATAAAATCTCACGAGGCTCCTCTGAACTTGAATTCAAAACTTAACATGAGAATAGAGATCTTCACCAGATTTCATCAAATGCACTCAAAACTGAGACTGAGAAGAAGAGAGGATAATCCGACCATGCAAGTGGGAATAGGAGGGCCACGAAGGCTTCGAGTATGATTTCCCAACACCAGGCAAGTCAGATTATCAACAGAACAATCGAAAACAAAGTCTCAGATAAAGACAGGGAAAGAACAGACCAGAGACCAGAAGGCAAAAATACAAATGAACAACACCAACTCAACTCCATACAAATGAGCAAACACAGATAGATCAACATGATGATATATAGCTTCTGGAGAAGAGTTTACAGCCACTCCATCAAGAGGACTAGGAGCACACGCATTCCAACACCGAATACACGAACTCACACAAGAACAGAAACACTAGAGACTCACCTCAGACCAATGCTCTCCATCCCTATTTATAGCCTCTAGATACCGGGGGAAAACCTGTTAACCCCATCTAACACCAGGTTTTCACGCACACCTCTCTCGACAACCCATTAACATAGACAGGATACATATGCTTTAATATATCAGCTTTAATAGAAAGCCTTCTTTTGCAAGTCTTGAACATTTCTCCAAAATGCCCCTCTGCACCTTCCTGGAAGCTTCCCGTTTCCTTGCCATCCAATCCTTACGCATGATGGCACCCGGCATCCTTGACGTCTGGACCTTGACTCCTCCCTGAGCCTAGTCCCAGTCCGCCTCGCCGTTGCCCATCATGTCAATCTCCGGTAGCTCCCGCTCCAGTTCCATGTCATCCCGGCTTGCAACCACCTCACCAGCCTCAACCATTTTCGGCGTCTCCCTAACCGTTCTGGACCTCAACACCTCCCTGTGCCTAGTCCCAGTCCTCCTACGTCTCACCATGACCTAGCTCTGAAGTATTGTAACCAACACAAATAAGCAAACCATCACATAGCACCACACTATAAACAAGATTAATCAATCTGCATATATTAGAAAGTATTTCAGTGAGCAAACACAGCAAAACAACCGGTTGTAAACCACCTACGACCACTCGTATGCACTGATCATGAGGTGGTCGTAGCCCTAGAAGACTTCCCAGCTTCCTACGACAACACCACAAGTCGTTACGACCACCACACAAGTGGCTACAACCATGAAAATAGATGCTACGACTTTAACGCACATGGTCACTATGACTTACGACTACACCAACCGAGTGCTACAACCATCGCTCAAGCCAGATATAGCGCTACGACCATGACAGACCTGGTCGCTACGACTTACGACCACTCAAGCAAATCACTATGACCATGTAGCAATCGCTATGATTATCGCACACAGCTAGTAGAATTTACGACCATCGACCACAGCCAGTCAGATCTACAACTTTCGAACACGGCCAGTTAGATCTACGACTATCGACCACGGCCAGTTGAATATACAAATATCGACCATGACCAGTTGAAGCTACGACTATTGACCACGACCAGTTGAAGCTACGACTATCGACCATGACCAGTCGAAGCTACGAATATCAACCGCATAGTCCTAAAACTAGCTGCCGACTGCAAAAACACACACCGTGGTCGTACAGAGCAAGTCGTAAAGACATTTACAACCAAAAAGTTGTAAACTCGACTACCGACCACAGAGGCACACAATGTGGTCGTAAAGAACAAACCGTAAAAGCACTTACGACCACCAAGTTGTAAACTCAACTGCCGACCACAGAGGCATACATTGTGGTCGTAAAATTGACTATAACAACGTGGTCAAAAAATTGACTGCGATAACGTGGTCGTAAAATCGACTGCGATAACGTGGTCGTAAAATCGACTGCGACAACACGGTCGTAAAACCGACTGTGACCAACGTGGTCGTAAAACCGACTGCGACCAACGTGGTCATAAAACCGACTGCGACCAATGTGGTCGTAAATGCCACTACCGACCACGACGCTGCCGACAACATAGTCGTAAAAGCTACTGCCGACCACGTGGTCGTAAGAGCTGCTGCTGAACAAGTCGTAAAGGCTTAAAACCTTCCAGAAAGAGCACAAGCCTCAAAAACCAAACTCAATCTCTCTAAACCAAGTGTGAATTACTCATCACAAACATGGGGTCATTTCCACATGGTCTCTCAAAGAAATGTATTAGAGTTTCAAACGAGTTTTGTCCTATATATAGGTTGGCTCTTTGTTTTTGCATGATTCACTGGCATTTCGATGTTGAATATGCTCTGATGCGAGTACATCAAATATTTGCTTCTCAAAATTATTTGAAAGTTTAATCAGAACATGTGGTTTTGATGCAATTTGGGCTTCCATCTACTTCACTTGTGTTAAATACATCTTGATATCGTTGTGCAAAGTACAAATTTGTAATATTGAACTAGATATAGATTACTCTAAAAAGAGAACTAGATATAGATCTTTCTGGAAACTTAGACATTTTCTTTGTAACTTACCCATATTTTTTTTAGCTTTTACACAGAAAAACATTCCAAGTACCTGAATGGCTACAAGTTCTTCGAAGTAGCTGACATGCAGAGACAAAATGACTGAACTCATTGCAGTATTTTAACTTATGTTGTTGTTAATTTACTCAAATTTTTATTGTAAATTCCATATCACAGGCACTATGGGGATATTGAAGAAATACGCATAGAGGAGCCAGATGAACCTAGGCCACCACTCTACGCCCATGTCACATTTTTCTCACAAGTGACACTCCTCCGCGTCCTTGATGGGAACAAGAGAGTCAAATTCATGACAAGGGGGAAACATCTATGGGCTCGACAATTTGTGCCAAAGAAGAAAAAGAAGCATGATGAGCGAAACCCAATTGCCTGAATATCTGAAGACTTATATCCTAAGCATGTTGGAAGCATTGGAACAAACTCTCCACTTCTAAAATTTCTTATTGTGCCTTTTGCACCTAGATTTTATGGGCATGGTTCTAAACTTCTGATGTATTTCATCGTGACAACTTAAATTTATATGTGTTAAGGCTTATAAATTTCAATTGAGGGCATTTACATTTAGAGTGGTTCATGGAAACCTTTCTTAGCTTATGGTTTCTATTTGTGTGATGCAAGCTAACTGTTTAGCTGAAAGAGGAAACACAGTACCTGGAGGAATTTTTCTTCAGAAAATTTCTGAAAAATTTCCAAGTTTCTTTGAAAGTTAGAGGATTATATAAGGTGTATCCACTTGTGAGATTTGCATTCTCGATCCCTTTTTTCTACTTCTGCCTAATCACTGGTTTAGCTGTTTGTGCTCTACTGTTGGTGTCATTCTCGTGACCTTCAGTTGTGAGCTTATGGTGCAGCGGTAGTAGCAAGTGACTTGGTTGTAGATTCTGGAGGCAATTTGGCATTCTTAGTTTTTAGCAGTGTTTACTACACTGCTCGTCACACCAGTACATTTTAACTTCGTTTTAGAGAGTCGGTACATTTTAACTGCTCCGTAGCTTTTTGTTTTGTGAATTGATCTTTATTTGTTCTTTTAAAGTGGCACCTGGTTACTACTCTAGCTGAACTCTGAAACCAGTTATTAGTAGCTGGCAGCTAGACTAGTGCAGAGCATGTGTTCTCTGTCTCGGCCATGTAGAATTAGTCACTGTAATTTGCTGGTTTGCACTCAGCAGCTTTTCGCAGTAGTATCTGTGTGATAAACTACTTGCTTATAGTTAAATATCTGCTGTTATTTTATACAAAGTAATTTAGATATTTTGCGATGTTTGTTTCTAGTAAGTGGTTTCTGTAGGTCTTGAGTACTGCTTTGTACATTATTTATGATCAGTTGTGACTATCTCAAGTTAAACACACTTCTAGATTAGCTTTGGATGGGGATCCTAGATTGTGCGAGGCACTCGCCCAAATGTCCACATTGCAAGCGCTTTGAACGTCATCCCAGAGGTGAGGACTCGACGTCGTCAATCTAATAATCATGAGGTGAGAATTCTTTTTTGAGACGAATAGGCCGGAGGGCTGCCAATTTAATTTTTGTTTGAGACAGAATGGATTTCATTAGACCGGAGACAAAGCAGAATCGCCTGTCACCGAACTCATAACAAAGGGCCAGTTCTTTTTACCTTCTAAAAACTGTTTTTCGGCTTTTCTACTGTAACTACCTTTTAAGCGAGGTATCTTTTTAAGATAGAGTCTAGTAGTTAATTGTAGTACATACTGTACTGACTTCATTTATATCAGCAAAAACCGCACGTGAGTTTTTGTTACTCTGTAATCTCTCATACGAACAACCTAAAAATCACAAACCACAATAAAAAAACTATAAGCTTCAATCAAAAAGAACAAACGCTTTCCAGGGCCTGGTCGACACCCCTGCCATGCCACGCGGAGTCGCGGGGCAATGAGCCACCTTATTACCTTCTCTCGGACAAGGCGAGAGTGGAAACTCGAATGCTTGCAATCCCAGAACTGTCTTAGCGCATTGATCAGTATGCTTGCATCCATCTCCAACACCACTCGGCCGATACTAAGAGCGGAGATCGCCTGAACAGCCTTGAGCAACGCTTCAGCTTCAGCATGCAAAGCGTGCTGGACACGTCCAAGTTCACCCCACTGCCGGTTTGTGGATCAAAGCCGCATCAGTGTTCATCTTCAGGCCTATTTAATTGATGGAGGAGTCCACAAGAACAGCCAAAAAGGAAAAAGGATGAATACAACAGGCCTAGCCTCCCGGGATTAGTTGCGCGAGATGTGCTGCAACTGCAACGTACCAGAAGCCTCATCTTTATTTTTTTTTCTTCTTTTGGTTGAGAGTTTTAGCTGCAGTTGATAACTTTTTTATATTTTTTGAGGCGACAATAAATGGTTGAGATACCGACGTAGACGACGTATATGGTTTTAAGCTCGAAAAGCTGTTTAGAGAAACGGTTTTAAAAAAAATATTTGAAGAACTCATCTCATTTATTTTGATTTTCTGAGAATTCAAAACTAAAATCCAAAAAATAAAGCTAAAAAGGAGGCCTGGAGTTGTGGAACATTCTGGTATTGCGCTCCTACCAAATTTCCGAGGACATTAGAAAGACTACGGACGCGATGGCTTCTCGGGTGTCCTCGCGCGTTGACGGCGCATGTCCACCAGTCGCTGACCGATTGCGGAGCTGCAAGCCATTGGGGCCGGTCGCCGGTCGGTTGCAAGGAGGTCACTCCTACCCAATTTGCCGCCGTGCTCCAAATTTGCCCAGTGAATCTGCGGCCAGTGAAGAGGGTTTCTGTCTCACTGCGAAAAGGACGTAGGCCGTTGTTCGGCCAGCCCCTACGCTCCAGTCCGTCGGACGTCCATAGCCTATTTTGTACCGCAAGCCATCCGAACTTTGCACTTCTGTGGAGCCCAAGTTTTCCAGACGGTTGCCTGAATATTCGTGCTAGTTGAGCCCAAGAACTGCGCATTGCATGCACAGGCTGCCGAATAAACTCCATCAGCTGTGAACTTCCATGTTATTTGATACTCCCATCTCAGGGTGCAGGGTTACGGCATTGATCTTTCCCCACGGTGCTACGAACTCTTGAATGTGTTGCACTGATATTTTAGAACGGGTGTTGATGTTTTCCTTCTGTCGGAATCCGAATATACAAATCTAGACCTTTTATGTATATTGTATTAGTCTAGGATCACGCTAGTGTACACAGTAAAAACATAGATAAAATATCATTATATACCGTAGAACCGAAAAGGCAACAGAATGGATGAATAGTGCCGATTAAAAATTTTCCCCAAATATTCTGGATTCTCTTCTCAAATAACTATCGAGTTACTGAGAATCAAATCCAAATCCAAAATTCCAAGGCTAATCACTCAAGAACACGACATTTAGAAGAATTAGGCTCCTAGAGGTCAGACCTACAGCCAGAGGGCAGTCTGACATCTCCCTAGCTGTCTAATAGCCAACCACGGGGTGGTCTGATTTCCAGCGCAATGGCGGTCAGACCGCTATGAACAGTAAAATTAGCACGGGTGCGAGATTTCAAATCCACATAACTTTTGATTAGATAACTCAAAAGCTGTAAAACTTTGTGCACATCTTGCTTAAGATCTCAGGAACCTGTTTTATCTATGGATCACAAAATATTAAAACTCTAATTTAACAAAAATTGCACAAAAACTCCAACTCAAGCTCTAGATATGCATTTTTATCAATATTTCTGTCCCTTTAACAATACAGTCATCTAGATGCAAGGAACAAGATAGGGCATGAATGAAATAAAGTGACTGTATTTTATTTATTTATAGTATTAGGAGTCATGAAAATTATCCAAAGTGACTACAAGTATTATACCAAGATATATTATGTGAAATAGCTATCTAGATCATGGCAAACCATATATAGCAAAGCTAAAGCCAAATGAGCAATAATATGAAATTAAATGGATTTTTAACATGTCAAGTCACTTGAGAACATAGTTTAGCTAAATGTATCAAAAAAATGAGCCAAGTCATGTCAATGTACTAAATGATACTAAGAAACTACAATTGAGTCAATTTAGAGTGCTACAAGTTCAAGGTTCAAATATTTTTGTTCAAGCACTTGATACCACTTGTAATTAAATAAATTTAGCATATTTGGCATTTTATAAAATTCATTTGTGATTTTATCTTAGCAAAGCAAGTCCTGAATTAGAAGTCATTCATGACTGCCTCCTAAGTTTCAACTATTTTTCACAATTTTTATTTTCTTAGCCATATGCTAGATCTCAAGCCTTATGCGATCTCACCCTAAGCAAGAAACTTAAAAAATGGTCTTGGTCATCCAAAACTCCACTTTAGTTCATGCTTAGTGCAAAGGTAAGTCGTCTCATGAGAAAGAATTGGTGAAATCAGTTTTTTGCACAAAAAAGATCATTTTGCATTTTCTTGACTTAGTTCAAGAACAAAGAACTAATACTAACTCATGCTTTAATAAAGAATTAGCATAGCTCATCTGAAACTCAATTTAGATTTAAAACTCAACTTAGTTTATTTAACATGGCATTAATCATAATACTAGAGCAAAACTAGTCACAAGATCTGACACTACATGATTTAATTCATATTTATCACATCTAATAGAGCTAGCATGGCAAAAGCTAAGTTACACATAGAAGGATATGATAAATCTAGTAAGCTAGCACAAGACATAGCAAGATATCATATCACATAAGAATAATAATCAAAGCTCTATGGATTTATATTACAATGCACATTACTAAATTTAGAATGCAACATGATGCACTAAAGATCCCAGCTCTCCCTTAGCAAGTGAGGCAATTTCAGAAATATTTTGGTTAAAGTTGAGTTATATTAAATTAAGCTCAAAAAATCTAAAATAAATTCCCTGTGAACCAAAGCAATAAGCAGGAGAGAAGAAGCTTGAAAAAAAGGAAGAAATGACAGTCCTTAAAGCATAGACAAGATAGCAGGATCACTATGGCTCAAATTCACTCTTATATACTCCAAATGACTCTAGGACTATTAGTTGATCAACTAAACACAAGGGAGTAAACACGTTCCCTGCCTATCCAGGGGGTCCAACCCTACTAAACCTAAAAGAAGTGAGTGAACTCAACCTAGTGAGAAAGAAATAACTAATGAGCAACATCCTAAGACCACAAGATGAGAGGAAGAAATCTAAACAACATAGTATAAGGCCAACCCTGATCTATGCTAGGAAGACTAACAAAAAAAGCACTTAGAAACAAAGTACAGAAAGAAGCAAATGAACATATGATACAAAAAGAACATGATGCCCTCTCAGATTATGACATAAGAACAAACCACCCCAAGCTCTTCTCGCAATGCCATGAATCCAAGCTAACTAAAGGCTTGGTGAAGATATCAGTTAACTGGTGGTTACTCTCCACAAACTGAAGCAGTATGTTACCCTTCTCCACATGGTCTCTAAGGAAATGATATCGAATATCTATGTACTTGGTCCTAGAGTGTTGGACTAGGTTCTTAGCAATGTTAATGGCAAAAGTGTTATCACAGAAAGTGAAACACTATCTATGGCTAACAACTATCCAAAGTACCTAACTACAGCAACTATCGGCTGCAACACACTCAGCCTTTACGGTAGACTGTGCAACACTGGACTACTTCCTAGAAAATCATGAAACAAGAGAAGTGCAATGAATTGATATGTGCCAGAAATACTCTTTCTATCTATCCTACAACCAGCAATGTTTGAGACGGAGTAGGCTCTAAGGGAAAAACAGGAAGCAGAAAAGTACCAGATACCATAGTCTAGAGTAGCTCGAAGGTACGAAAAATGCGCTTCACCGCCTGATGGTGATAGTCATGAGGAGAAGCCTGAAATCGAGCGCACAGACATACGGCGAAATGTATGTCTGGTCTCAAAGCAGTGAGGTACAAGAGGGAGCCAATCATGTTGCGGTACTCCTTCTGATCTGTAGGTTCGCCATCCTCATCAGGATCAAGTGTGGTCAAGGTCGCCATTAGAGTCAACACTGGCTTGCCATTACTCATGTCAAAGTGTCTCAAGAGGTCTCGAGTGTACTTGCTCTAATGCAGGAAAGTATCCTCTTGAGTCTGTTTGATCTAGAAGTTGAGGAAGAAGCTTGACTCACCCATCATACTCATCTCAAACTTTCTGCTCATGACATCAAAAAACTAAAAAACAAGAGCATAAGAGGAGTCACTAAAGATAATGTCATCCACATAAATCTGGATGAGCAAAAAGTCATTGCCATGCTTATGAATGAACAAGGTCTTATCTACCTTACCCATCTCAAACCTATGACTCAAAAGATATGAATTAAGTCTCTCATACCAAACTCTAAGGGCTTGCTTAAGTCCATATAAGACTTTGGAAAGCTTGAAGATATGGTTTAGGTATTTGGGGTTCTCAAAACCTAGAGGTTGTCTAACATAAACCTCTTTTTCAATATATCCATTGAGGAATGCACTCTTGACATCTATATGGTACAGCTTAAAGCCCTTAGACATTGTGAATGCAAGTAAAATTCTAATGGCCTCTAGTGTAGCTACAAGGGTGAAGGTCTCCTCAAAATCTAAGCCCTCAACCTGAGAGAAACCATAAACTACCAGTCTAGCTTTGTTCCAAATGACTATTCCACCCTTACTCTGTTGTTCCTAAAAACCCACTTGGTTTCTATGACATTATGACCACTTAGGGGCTCAACAAACAACCAGACCTTGTTCCTCTCAAAATTCTTTAACTCCTTATGTATGGCATCGACCCAAAACTCATCAGACAATGCATGACAAACATCCTTGGGCTCGAATGTGTCAATATATGTATACTGTAGACAAAAATGAGACAAATTAGACTTCAAGTGCAAGACACACTCAAAGAGATCACCTATGATCTACTTAGAAGGATGACGACACTAAATGTATCAGGGAGGTCATGAATATGATGAAGAAGTGGCTTCTACCTTATGAGCTGTGGAGGTAGGAGCAGAGCCACAAGCCACAAAGTCTAGGATACGATTTTCCTGTGGATGTTAGGAAGCATCCACCTGCTGTTCTCAGACCCATAGCAGTAGGTGTGATCGAGGTCAAGCCCAAAAATAAAAAGGTTGAGTTCAAATCTGCGGGCTTTGTCCAAGGGATTTCTGACAGTAAGGTGGTAGCACCTGGTGCTCCAACCTACTAGAAGGCGAAGTTTCATTGTACCTTCCGTCAGAAGGATGAACACATGATCGAGAGATGCTTCAGACGCGCCAAGATTGCGCAGAGAGATCGTGTTCACAATCTTAGGCGTATTTAGGGTTAGCCCCAGACCTTGAGTGCATCTAAGACTGTTGGACCGAAATGGCGAAGAGGGGGGGGGGGGGGGTGAATGTCGATCTCTTAAAATTTGCCCCCAAAAAGTAAAACCAATCTTCTCTGATAACAACAATTGCTATGAAGAAGAGGAAGTAACCCCTCAAAGAACACAGGCAGAACTAGCAAGACAACTAGGCAAGAGGACAACAAAAAGAGAAGACAATCAAAGAACCTCAACAAAAACTCAATCGGCCAGGACCGGTCAAACCACCGTTCAATGGCCGGTTAGACCGCCTGAGGCCAGTCAGACCGCATGTGGAACGCCGGTCAGACCGCCCTGGGCCGGTCAGACCGCAATAGGAGGACCGGTCTGACCGGTCCCTGTCCAGGCACGAACAGAAGCTTCAGAACAGGAGGCTGAATTGGCTAAAAATTCAGATTTTGCCGAAATCAAGGTAATGAAGAAAAGGCTTATAATCTCTTCAGAGAAAAATACCAAGGAGCTATTCTAAACATCTCTGAGCCACCAAACAGCAAGGGAAAACAACTAAAACCCAAGAATTTCAGAGTTTGGCCAAGGATTTGAAAAATACAAAGAGCTGCCCAAAAATTCCAATTGCCACTCTGTCTCCAATCCTTTGGCCATGAGACTTTGCAGATAGGTTAGCAATAGGGATAGCACTTAAAGGACCAATTCTTGGGGCATCTCATAAAGAAGAACAAAATCCATCTCAAACCCTAGAACTGGAGTAGAGAATGCACAGGGCATCACCAAAGATCAAAATGCTCCCTAATCTCTGAACCACAGTCCATGAGACTTCACAGAAAGATTAGTAATAGCCTCAGGACTAGAGAGTTCAAAACTCAAGCTTTCTTTCAAAGAAAATCAAAGGGGGCCAAGAAACCCTAGAAAGCAAGATGAAGAACAGGGGAGACCAAAAGGCCAAACCTGTGATTAAATGAGATTTGCTCTGGGAAAAGTCGATCAAATGATCTTGAGGCAACATCCCAACATGGAGCAACCCATTTTGGCACTTCCCAACAAGAAACAACAAGAAAATGAAAATATCAAGAATCACTCACAAGAGACATCGAAGGCAAAAACCAACAGAGAGCCAAAGACTTGAGCAAATTCAGCCAAAACCATCTCATATTGATATTGAGGAAAGGAGATACATGATTGATACAAGAGGAATGATTACAAGCTTTTCAATCCATCCTCTCCCTCTCACAACCCAAGAACACACTCCCTACATGTTTCTTGGAGAGGAGACAAGCAACAGAGAAGCTACGATGGAGACAGAAGGTGCAGTGATACTTCACCTTCTGAGAGGTGGAAGTAGCACGGGGAGACTTCGCCTTCTAAGAGGCCGAAGCAGCAGGTGAGATCACCTTACTGTCAGAAATCCCCTGGACAAAGCCCGCCGACTTAAATTGGACTTTCTCAGTCCTGGGCTCAGTCTCGATCACACCTGGTGCTATGGGTCTGAGTACGGCAGGTGGATGCTTCCTCTTGTCCTCATAGAAATCATATCCTAGACCCTGATTAAATCTGCAAATCTTGGATTGGTCTAGAATAAGATTAAACTTCTTCTTGCCTCCTACAAATCTCTCGAGAGTGTTCATAAGGTATTGACACTCCCGAAAGAGAGAGGTGCAAGAAGAGCAGGGAGAAGAAGAGACAGCAGAAGGTAAGGGAGCAGAAGAAGAACCAACAGTAGAGGAAAGAATGGCTTGTGCACGCACAGCTGACTCTGATGGGATAGTCCTACTACTAGACAGTTTGTTCACGTCGCTAGGCGTCTCCACCTTACCCTTGGGCTTCTCCTCCACAACAGCAATCACATCACAATCAGTTGGTGGCTTTACTAGTTGATCCTTAGTTAGCTTCACATATTTTTCGTTCAAAGCAACGAGTTCAAGTTTTAGTTTATCACAGCTAATGCTTGGTGAGCTAACAGGGTCCTTAGTCGCAAATTGAGCCATTTTCTTATTAGTGTCAATCATTTCTTGAAACTGTTTTGAGACAGATTCAAGTTCAGCAATTAACTTAGGACAGTTCGAACAAGAAGCAATGGGCTCAAGTAAAGAAGCACTCAACTCAGCAATTTTGTGATATGCCCGTTTTAGGTTCATCTTCAGATTATTGCAATTTTCACAAGTCTCGGGCAGATCTAAAAGCATGGTATAGAGACCTCTAAAAACATTATCCTTATCCTCACATGAGGTGCAAGCAATAGTCTCAACAGTAGTAGATGAAATAGAAGCAACCCTACTCATCTCTAGTTCAGTTAAGAGACTAAGATTCTCCACCTTAACAATATCAAGCTTGGAGGACAGACTATCATGCGAGGTCCTTAATTTCTCCATGTCACCCAACAGAGCACAGCATGTATCACAATCATCACGGGAGGGAGCAGATGTAAGTGAAGTAAGCTCCCATGATAGTCTATCTACTTCCTTCTCCAACTCAGTACACCTAGCCCTAGGCTTAGCATGGAATCTACCTAGCTTAAGAAAAGCATCATTAAGCTAGTCGTAGGTAGGAAATACCTCGTCGGAGTCAGAGTACAGCTCGCTGTCGCTCAGTTCGCCCTCAAGGGCCATGAAGCACATGCCGGAGAAGTTGTCGCCGCCCTTGGGTTCTTGGTCACCCGTCCCGTCGTCGTCGCTCCATCCCTCCACCTCGCTGAGGTTGAGGTCGTCGAAGGCGGTGAGGACGCGGTGGAAGAGTTTCTTGGCCTTCCCAAAGTCGCAGAACTTCTTCTTGCCTTGAGGGTTGCTGGAGGCTTCTTGTTGCGGTTCTTGTCGGTGTAGTCGTTCTTGCCCGAACCGCCGTAGTCGTTCTTGCCCTTCTCCAGCTTAGGGCAGTTTGCCCAAATGTGGTTGGGGCCACCACACTCGAAGCAAATCGCGGGTCCTCCTCTCTTTCTGTCCCTCCTCCTCTTGTAAGCATGGGAAAACTTCCGAGCTAGGAGGGCCAGCTGCTCATCCTCAAGCTGCTCTAACTGGTCATCAGTTACGTCACAAAGAGCAGCGAGAGAGAAACCACAAAGCAAATCAGAAGAGGAAAGACCAGAAGCCGAGCTGGGATCAGTGACTAGGGCCATCGACTGTGACTTCGACTTGCGAGAGATAATGTCAATCTCGTGAGTCTTGAGTCGTGAGTACAGCGCATGTAACACCCCAGGACCCACATTACCCTGGGATGCTGCTAAAACTGCTCTACAACGTGCCAGTTTACAAGATAAAATAAACTGGCAACAATTACTAAACAAGATAGTATAAGCGGAAGCATAAACAACTAAGGAATAACAGGATAGTGATAGCAATTCACTATTTAAAACATCCTCCAACATTTTAATCTAAAACATAGTTCACAAATTTAACATTATTAAGATAATGTAAACAAAGCTATGCAAGGTCTAGAATCCTTTCAACTTTATTACAGCATAAAAATATGATTCACGTGCATCAGTGTGGTGCCGTTCTACCCTTCCCATGCATGCTCAAAGTCCACCTGTAGGGAGGGGGAAACAAGGGTGAGATAAAAATCTCAGCAAGCAAACTGTTTAACAGGCTATTCAAACTACAAACAATTATACATCATCATTTATAATTCCATACAACTATAACCACAATTCATGTCCACAATTATTAAACCACCACAAACTTCCATGAATCATACCTCTTCAATTTCAGATTTTATTGGCATATGAATGCAGTCATTTTATCTACAATTAAATGCAAATGAAACATTTAATCTTCCACAAACCACAATAGGTTAATCATCAACATTCTTCCACAATTACAATGTTATTATCCTCAACCTCAAATCACCATCAATGACGTTAAAGCATTAACAAATAAAATCTTGTTTGACTACTTTAAATTCTCAACCACTACAACTAGCAAAAGCAATAAAACATATGTATGTTTTACTTCAACACTTTATTATTTCTCACATCCACAATTGTTATCAACAATTAATACAAGAGAAAAGAATCTCATGCCACAATCACAAACCTTACCGTACACAAGGGATGAACCCCATTCCACGTCCACAACCATAATCCTCATACCACAAATAGCTCACATGAGCCAATTCCACATTACAACTATGAAGTTGTATAATCCACATTACAACTATGAGTTAAATATTCCACAAAATAACTTCACCACAACATATTGCATATGTATGCAAATGAATCTTTCCACAATGCAATGCATATGAATGCTATGCTCCACATCACTCTTTCCAGGGCAGGATTTGAGGTGCATCGTATTACGGCAATATACGATGCTTCCCATGGGATAGGAGGTGCATCGTATTACGGCAATATACGATGTTGTACCGGTACGGTCGCGGCTATGTGCGGCGACATCCACATATGCATATGACATGATATGATATGATAATCACAAATCACATTAATCCATCCTCAAAGGAGCATCAACATGCTCACGACATATCCACATCCACCACATGTTATTTTCATGTTCCACATTATAACATTAAGCAAGACTTCCACATGGCTACTAGCAGATTATCAACATATCAATGGATAAGTACTTGCTACCATCTCCACAATTAAATTATCATGCAATCATGGCATAATGTATCAAATTATGATAATAATGTAAACTGCAAGTAGAAGGAATAACAAGTTAAACGGTAGCAACCACCGCTACGTTTACTTGCCTCAAACCGACGAAGCGAAGTAAAATCAAGAGCGCTCAGGGACAAGACCACCTGTCCAAAAGGCAACTCTCAGCACACAGCTACAGCATACAAACATGACATTAATAATTAAAAACGTCGCTAGAACCCCGAACCCGCACAAACTCCTCTCCGCTCAACAATTCAGCAAATTACCCTCTGCAGCAGTGCTGCTTAACATTTTCGTAACTTTAAAAATATTGATCCATTTACAGCAAACGATATCTCTCTGGATTCATCGCTTAAAATCCTACATGTTTCATGTAGAACACCTATTTTTATTTTGAACACAGCTAGGTGTAATTTAATGCCCAAAACAGAGGAAGAACTTTGTTCTGTCAGATTGGACAGCAATAAACAAATGCGTCCCAACATCAGTAAAAGGGTCTAAAAATTCTGAATTTTATACAGAAGATATATCTCTAAATTATCTACAACTTTCTAAATTATGGACATGGTCATAAAAATCATTTACGACCTCTAATTCCCAGATTACCGTCGGTCTGTACCAATCTGCTTGCCTGACGAACAGCAGTATTCCCGACCCTGTAAATCCCAGATAACAAGGCATAAAATTCCGAAACAAATACAGGAGATGCGTCTGGAAGTCCTCTACAACTTTCCTTTTGGGAAGGTCCGCATGCAAATTCGTTTACTAGGTCAAAACTTTGCGAACAGACACGCTGCGCGAATCAATCTACAGGCAGACATCAGCTAATCTCTAATCGGGCAATTAATCTATTAACTACCTTCAAAATCCGTGCCAAGAACCCTAATTATTCCATAGAACAGAGGGTTTGGGATGAGGAAAAAATTACCTAGATGATGGATCACCCCTTTTTTTCCTCCTCCTCTTCTTCTTCTTCTTTCTCCTTCCTTCTTCTCCTTCTCCTTCCTCTCCTTGGCTCCAATGGCAGCAGCACTTGTGGGGGGTGGGGGCACCAACCAGGGAGGGGGGCTGCGCCCAAGAGGGTGGGAAAGGGGGGTGGCGGCTGTGGGGGGGAAAGGGGGAGAGTGGCTTAGGGTTTTAGGGGAGGGAGAGGGGGAGGTGCGGCCACCCCTTGGGCCTCCGGCCCAAGGTGGTCGGCCCACTCTCCCGATAGCCCATCCGAGTTTATTATTATAATTTTTAATTTATTTTATTCATTTTACACTGTTCTATAATTTTTATTTTTTCCTTCCCGCGATTTACCGAAAAACCGGTGACTCCGCGATTATTTTAAAACTTACGCCGAATCGACGATCAGGGTATTACAGCGCATCAAGAGTCAAAGTCGAGAGCTCCGTGATGTCCTTAATGGTAGTCACCTTCATCTCCCGAACCCGCAAGTCAAGTGTAGTGAGCATCTGTCGAGCGTTATCCGAGTCGGGGTATGTGAGACCGACTGCTCGAAGATTGCTCAAGATCTTGTGAAAACGCGTAAAACACTCATCAAGGGACTCGCCAGCGAGCATTTCAAACTTGTTGTAATCTCGCTTGAACTAGTCCTGTCGCACCATCTTTATTTGGGTGGTGCCCTCATGGTAAGCATCGAGGGTCTCCCAAATATCGAAGGCGGACGAAAGATGAGATATGAGGTCAAACTCGCTACGACTCAGGCCCTGGATAATGATGTTCCTTGCATTAGCGTTTGCCTCAACATCAGCCATATTCCCGGCGTTGATGTTCTCATCGGCAGGAACAACAAACCAGACCTTGACCTTTCGCCAGATGGCATACCCCTGAGCCTGGATGTATGCTTCCATTCGGCTCTTCCAGAAGGGGTAATCGATGCCATCGAAAACGGGCGGCTTGGTCGAGTACTTGTTCGTCGCCATGGCTCTAGAGACCGGTTAAGATCTATTGAAAAGAGCTAACTGGCTTTGATACCAATTGTTGGACCGAAATGGCGACAGGGGGGGGGGGTGAATTTCGATCTCTTAAAATTTACCCCCAAAAAGTAAAACCAATCTTCTCCGATAACAACAATTGCTATGAAGAAGAGGAAGTAACCCCTCAAAGAACACAGGCAGAACTAGCAAGACAACTAGGCAAGAGGACAACCAAAAGAGAAGACAATGAAAGAACCTCAACAAAAACTCAATCGGCCGGGACCGGTCAAACCGCCGTTCAATGGTCGGTTAGACCGCCTGGGGCCAGTCAGACCGCATGTGGAACACCGGTCAGACCGCCCTGGGCCGGTCAGACCGCAATAGGAGGACCGGTCTGACCGGTCCATGTCCAGGCACGAACAGAAGCTTCAGAACAGGAAACTGAACTGGCTGAAAATTCAGATTTTGCCGAAATTAAGGTAATGAAGAAAAGGCTTCTAATCTCTTCAGAGAAAAATACCAAGGAGCTATTCTAAACATCTCTGAGCCACCAAACAGCAAGGGAAAACAACTAAAACCCAAGAATTTCAGAGTTTGGCCAAGGATTTGAAAAATACAAAGAGCTGCCCAAAAATTCCAATTGCCACTCTGTCTCCAATCCTTTGGCCATGAGACTTTGCAGATAGGTTAGCAATAGGGATAGCACTTAAAGGACCAATTCTTGGGGCATCTCATAAAGAAGAACAAAAACCATCTCAAACCCTAGAACTGGAGCAGAGAATGCACAGGGCATCACCAAAGATCAAAATGCTCCCTAATCTCTGGACCATAGTCCACGAGACTTCACAGAAAGATTAGTAATAGCCTCAGGACTAGAGAGTTCAAAACTCAAGCCTTCTTTCAAAGAAAATCAAAGGGGGCCAAGAAACCCTAGAAAGCAAGATGAAGAACAGGTGAGACCAAAAGGCCAAACCTGTGATTAAATGAGATTTGCTCTGGGAAAAGTCGATCAAATGATCTTGAGGCAACATCCCAACATGGAGCAACCCATTTTGGCACTCCCCAACAAGAAACAACAAGAAAACGAAAATATCAAGAATCACTCACAAGAGACATCGAAGGCAAAAACCAACAGAGAGCCAAAGACTTGAGCAAATTCAGCCAAAACCATCTCATATTGATATTGAGGAAAGGAGATACATCTTTGATACAAGAGGAATGATTACAAGCTTTTCAATCCATGCTCTCCCTCTCACAACCTAAGAACACACTCCCTACATGTTTCTTGGAGAGGAGACAAGCAACAGAGAAGCTACGATGGAGACAGAACCTCTAAAGCTCATTTTGACTACCGAAGCCTCACCAACTAAAGCCTAAAGCCAAAACCAACTTCTAAAGCTCATTTTGACTAAAGCAAACCCTAGAAACCCTTGAAGTGCATAAGTGGGCATGCAGCCACCAACATCTATTTATAGCCCTTGGCTAATGGGTCTCCACCCCGTTATGCCCGCTAAACCCGAACGGAGCCCGCTCCCGCTTGTGCAGCCTCGCGAAATTCCCATTTCGCTCCTCCTGCACCTTCCAGGAAGCTTCCGCGCTCCTTGTCGTCCAAGCCTCGCAACCACCTCGAGTCTCCGCCGTCTTCGACACATCTCGACCGTTCTGACCTCGACATCGCCCGTGTCTAGTCTGGTCACCTCGTGTCTCGCCACGACTCCGCCTCGACGTCCTGCAGCCAACACAGACAAGAAACACATCAAATAACACCGCTCGATACATGTAAGCATAAATGCATTAATGAAATCACATTAAGCATGAAATAGCCCAAACCTGTCTAATCATCAGAATATGCATCCTAATCCGATATGACCAAGTTTGACCAAGTCCGACCGAGCCCGATTGCACCTCGCAACGTCACGGTCCGAACCTCCCAAATCAAACTCAACTTTCCTAAACCGATGTCAATTACTCATCACACACACGGGATGACCTCCACATGGTCTCTCAAAGACCAACACGAGGTTTAGGGTTGATCACTCTGAGGTGTTTAGGCAGCATCGAGGACTTGGTTTTTCTGGTGTTTCTGATTTTCATTCTCGGTTTGCCTCTACTCGAGATATCCGCCGTCCTAAGGGTAGATCTCGTTTTTCCCATCGAGACAGCTACCCGCGGCGAGATCAGCCTATTGCCGGTGCACCGACTTGCTCTTCCATAGCAGTCAAACCCGACAACAGCTTTAGGTATGCTCGTAGACCTTCTGGCTTTCTGAGCGACGGAGAGCGTAGGGTAGTTAGAGGTCAGTCGTGTGTGACTACTTCTTCTGCTCGGGTGACTCAGTATTGGGTTCTAAAATCTCTTTTGATTTATCCCAGTACTGAGTCATTTCTCTCTCGTTGACTCAGGTTCGCCGGGCAGGGAAGGGAGAGGTTTGGCTCGTAGACTCCGGGTGTTCATGACACATGACCGGAGATTCTCGTTGGTTCTCTTCCCTAGCCCGAGCTCCAGGTGATGAGACGATCACCTTCGGAGACGCCTCTTCTGGGCGTGTCATCGCCAAAGGTACAGTGCGCGTTAATGATTCTATCATTTTAAAAGATGTTGCCTTGGTTAGTAAGCTGCAGTATAATTTGTTTTCAGTTTCCCAACTTACCGATGACGGTTTCGAGGTGAGCTTTAAGAAAAATGCTTGTAAAATTCTTGACTCTTCGGGGAGTCTGGTTTGCGGGATTTCTAGATATGGGAGGATCTTTCGTACTGATTTTGTTGAGTCTTCTGGCGATCCTCTCACGTGTTTAGTTGCTTTTGAGTCCCGCGACCTCACTTTCTGGCATAGGAGACTAGGTCATATCGGATTTGACCATTTGACCCGAGTTTGTGGCCACGATCTCATTCGTGGTCTGCCTAAACTCAAGATGGTCAAAGATCTTGTTTGCGCTCCTTGCCGGCACGGCAAGATGGTTGCTGCTTCTCACCCTTCGGTCACAGTGACTATGATGGATGCACCGGGACAGCTGCTCGACATGGACACAGTTGGACCAGCTCGAGTGCAGTCAGCACGAGGGAAGTGGTATGTTCTTGTCGTGGTCGATGACTTCTCGAGATACTCTTGAGTGTTTTTCTTAGCCTCGAAGGATGAGACATTTACCCATTTTCAGAGTCTGTTTAGTAGGCTTTCTGTTGAGCTCCCGGGTGCCTTACGAGCGATCCGCAGTGACAATGGCACGGAGTTCAAGAATTCCTACTTTGAGAGGTTTTGCGATGAGACAGGTGTAGAGCACCAGTTCTCTTCTCCACACGTCCCACAGCAAAATGCGTCGTGGAGAGGAAGAACCGTACATTGGTCGAGATGGCCAGGACGATGCTTGATGAGTATTCTACACCTAGGAAGTTTTGGGCTGAGGCGATAGCCACCGCGTGCCATGTTTCGAACAGAGCTTTTCTAAGGGCACACTTGCATCACACTTCTTATGAGTTGAGATACGGGCGAAAGCTCAGTGTCTCGCATTTTCATGTATTTGGTTGCATGTGTTTCATTCTGAAGTCCGGGAACCCAGATAAGTTTGAGTCACGATCTTGTGATGGGGTCTTTTTGGGCTACTCGACTTCATCATGGGCGTATAGGGTCTGGAACTACGAGTCTAACAAAATGGTAGATACCTGTGAGGTGACCTTCGATGAGGCCAGTTCGGGGACGATGATGAGGACGATGGAGATGAAGGTGGCTTACCTGATCCAGTTCCTCCTCCCCTTGAGGTGCCTGCTTCTACCACCGTGTAACATCCCAAATTTTAGCTTTCTGGAAAAATTTAAATTTAAATTAATTATTTTAAAGTAATTAGTTTTTATTTGGCTTTTATTTGATTTTCTGGATTTCCTGGAGTTTAAAACCTATTTTTAAAAGTTAAAAGGTATTTTAAAATATGAAAATTAAATACCAACATTAGTTGGAAATAATTTTATTTAGTCCAAAATATGTCCAGAAGCTTCTGTGAATTTTTCTGGAATTTTTGGAGGTATTTTCATATTTTTCTGAGGCCTAAATAAATTCCTAGCCTTTTCTGAAATAAAAATCAAATTCTAAAATTTAAAAAAAAATCCCTCCCCTCTCCCTCGCTGTCTCGCGGGCCCAACCTGTCAGCCAGGAGCCCGCCTTCCCCTCCCCTCGGACCGACACCTGGCCGGCCCGATGCACGCCACGCCGCCCGCGCGATCCATCCGGCCGTCCCCTCCCACTTCGACCTCACCCGCCGCCCGATCCGCCTCCGGTCTGCGTGGCTGCAATCCACACCGCTATCACCCCGCTCCCCTCTCCTCTCTGACCCGCGGGCCCCGCCTGTCAACCGCTCGCGCTCCCGCTGCCGCCCTGCCTCGCCTGTCAGACCCTTCGTCCCCGCGGAGCGCCACCTTCCTTTCTTCCTCCCCTCTTTCCTTTCTTCGCCGGCCGACCGAATCCGAGCCAGATCCGGCCTTGCCTTCCCTGCCTCTCCCCAGTTTTGGAAACCCCGAGCCCGCCGGGAAGCAAATCCCCAAACGGCCGCGCCTTCTTTCCTTCTGCGCCCCTCAATTTCCTTTTCCCCTCTCCCCCTTCCTTTTCCCCTCTCCCCCTTCCTTTTCCGGCCGCCAGCACCGGCGAGAAATCCCCGCGCCCCTGTTCCCCCTCCGTCCCTATAAATAGCTCTCTCGGCCTCCCCTCTCACCGCACTACCTCTCACAGCCCTCCACCTCCCTTCCCGAGCCCCGTAGCGCCTCGCCACCATGCCACCTTTCCTCCCCGAGCTCCTCCGCACTCCGGCGAGCTCTTGCCGACGCCTCGGTCATCCCCGAAGCCCGCCACCGCCACCCCGAGCACCCCCGTGCCCGTGCGATCCTCCCCAACGCCTCGGCCGTCCCTTCCCGCCGCCGGAGCACCGTCACCCCGGAGGACCCGAGCTGCACCATCGTCTTCCCCGTCGCCGGCCGCCTCCGCACGTCCCCGAGCTTCGCTGACCCCTCCAACCGAACCCACTCCGCACCCGGATTGCATTTGTCGCATCGCCAGAACCGCTCCGGCCTCCCCTCGCCGCCAACGACCCCGCCTCCGACCACCTCTGCCCGGCCCTCCAACAGGTAACCCTCAAAGGGATTACCTACCCATATTGGGTAGGCAAAGCCTCCCCGCCCGACTGGTTACCAGCGCTACACTTCCCTTCCCTCGGCTCCCTCGGCGCGCGTTCGAGCCCCCGGCTCCGCACGCTGAGGTTGAGCCTTTCTTTCATTTTTCCGCGCTGACAAGTGGGTCCCACCCGTCAGCGGCCGCCGTCTGCGCTGGCCACTGTCGCCTGGGCCCCATCCCTCTGCGCTGGTCGCTGACTTGTGGACCCGGAGTCCAGTGGGTCCCACATGTCAGAGGCTAAGCCGGTGGGCTCACTGTCCAGTGGGTCCCACATGTCAGAGGCTAAGCCGGTGGGCTCACTGTACAGTGGGTCCCACATGTCAG
Source organism: Dendrocalamus latiflorus (assembly GCA_017311315.1). Taxonomy (NCBI): domain Eukaryota; kingdom Viridiplantae; phylum Streptophyta; class Magnoliopsida; order Poales; family Poaceae; genus Dendrocalamus; species Dendrocalamus latiflorus. The sequence goes on along the minus strand of CM029644.1, from coordinate 12,582,368 downwards.
AGGCTGAATTCCGTGGGTTCACTGCCAGTGGGCCCTATCTGTCAGAAATTTCCTAATTTCTGGATTTATTCAAGCTGAAAACTTCAAACAAGCATAACTTTCTCATTTTAACTCCAAATTGAGCCATTCAAATTTCTAAAATCATCTAAAATCATAATCTATCCAAATATGGCCTCTATTTGAGTTTTTGAGTTTATTTGAATTTTTGTTTGTATTTATTTGTTTTGTTGCTTCGTCTTTTCCCGCGTAGATTCCAACGTTGTCGACGATCTCTCCACCCAGCAGCAGGAAGACCCAGAGAACCTGCAAGAAGGCAAGTCTCCTTTGATCATCTTGAACCTATGATTTTGAAATGTTTTACTTATTTTAAATTATGTGCATTGCTATTTACATAAAACATTAGTTCAAATCTTAAGGTAATAGTTAATCCAACCTTGTTATGCCCTCACTTGAAGTTGATTGCCATGTACCTTTGCAACCCTAGAAATTCCTTTGACTCATTAATGAGAGTAATATATTAAATTATTGGTATTAGAATGGTAGAACAATGCTTAGCCATGCTATTGAATACCTCATAAATCTTGCAAATGGGAAATTATGGATTACTGTAATACCCTTGTTTCTAAAGTCTAGTGGTGATTGGAGTTGCCACTAATCCTTTAAAATAAAATAAAATTTGGAAATTGGTTTAGATTAGGGTGGACGGTTGGTTTGGATTGGTGCAGGAAGCACGAGATCTTGTAAAGTGTATGTTCCACCCTAGTCAACTAAGGACCGACGCTTGTGTTTGTCCAGACTGAGCATTAACAGTACAACCACAAGTCTATATGGGTACGACCTAGCTGACTAACTTATGATAGTCTAGTTTAGGTGCCACCAGTGGAAAGTGGGTGCCAGGGATGGACTGGTTATTCACAGTGAGGGACAGGGATTTACTGTACTCATGTGGCGCAAGAGGGGGCTTCGGTTCGGGCAGTTAGCCTACCTGCGGTGAAACCTCAGCGGGTGGTATCTAGCTAGATTAGAGTAAGGTAAAGGCTTTGTGATATTTTATCTGAGTCTCATGCCAAAGGAAGCGTGTTGACTTTTAGGATAATTTATCTCTTGTGGGTAAAGTTGTACAACCTCTGCAGAGTGTAAAACTATTCGAATAGCCGTGCACACGGTCAAGGGCGGGCAAGGAATGCATTCACATTGTAGATTTCTGGTTTTGATTTTCAAATCAAAGTTTTGTATTCCGAGAGTGGAGGGAACTCTTGGAAGGGTATCCTGGCAGTTGGAGCCAGAGAGGGTGGATGGAACCCGCAGTTTAAAACTTGACCAATTGTAATTGGTTAGCTAGTGTTGGTAGTTGGAACCTTCACTAGAAAGTTAATGATAGTTTCTGCTAAAACATTTACTTTATTAAATTGATCCCTTCGAAAATAATTAGAAGTAATTGAATGAAAATGTTGCTTTGTGCAAAAGAACCATATAGCCTTCCTTTGTCAAGCCTTGCATATATTGCATTTTTCCCAAGACTTGCGGAGTACTTTATGTACTCACATGCTACACTCAAAAATAATAACCAGAGGAGTACGAAGCTCAAGAAGGCGACTACGACTTCTTCACGGGTGGATTCGACGAAGGATTCCAGGAGTTCTAGGTCGCGCTTCCCCAGTCAATTGCCTGTGGCGTATTGATGGGTCTTCACCGAGTTTATCTTTTGCTTCCGCTGTGTTTCGTGTGTGCGAGGTCTTGAAACCTCAATTGTAATAATGAGACCTTTCGGTCTGTACTCTTTAATATTGTAATAAATGCGTGGTTGGTCATGAACCATTTCTGTTTGACTGTGTGCACTAGCTTTGATCTGGGACTAGTGCAGTAATACACAAAGGGTCCGGGTTTGGAAATCCGGGGTCCCAACACACCGCACCTCGAGGAGATCAGCACATTCCTTTCACATCTTCAGGAGCTAATGGCTCTGCTCCTACCTCGTCAGCTCATGAGGTAGAGGCCACTTCCTCCTCTCATCCAAGACCTCCCCGTCATATCCAACAAGACCATCCTTCAGAGCAGATGATCGGAGATCTTTTCGAGCATGTCACCTGCTCAAAATCTGGCTTGTCTCACTTCTGTCTCCACTCTACCATCGTTGCCTCATTCGAGCCCAAGGATGTTAGTCATGCACTTTCTAATGAGTCTTGGGTCAATGCCATGCATAAGGAATTAGAGAACTTTGAGAGAAACAAGGTCTGGTCGCTTGGTGAGCCCCCTAGAGGTCATAATGTCATAGGTACTAAGTGGGTGTTCAAAAACAAGCAGAGTGAGGATGGGGAAGTTATTTGAAACAAGGCTAGATTGGTAGCTCAGGGTTTCTCCCAAGTTGAGGGTCTAGATTTTGAGGAGACCTTTGCCCCTGTAGCTAGGCTAGAGGCCATTAGGATCTTGCTTGCATTCGCAGCGTCTAATGGCTTCAAGCTTTACCAGATGGATGTCAAGAGTCCCTTCCTCAATGGGTATATTGAGAAGAAGTCTATGTTAGGCAGCCTCCAGATTTCGAGAACCCCAAATACCCAAACCATGTATATAAGCTTTCCAAATCCTTGTATGGACTTAAGCAAGCCCCTAGAGCTTGGTATGAGAGGCTTAAATCCTATCTGTTGAGTCATAGGTTTGAGATGGCAAACCTATGTTCATTCGCATGCATGGCAATGACCTTCTACTTGTCCAGATTTATGTGGATGATATCATCTTTGGCGGTTCATCTCATGCTCTTGTCTCTAAGTTTTCCGATGTCATGAGCTCAGAGGCAATATGGAGGTGTTATATATATCACATACTATGTTTATGATGCATTAGTTTGTTCCTTGAAATAGACATTATCATTATTGATCAATGAGTATGTCACTTATTCATGAGACTCTTAATGCTAAAATGTTGCTATTTCTAAATGATCCCTGATCATATATCATATGAGGAACAAATATGATTCAAAGATCAGCATATGTATTGATTGATGATCATGTCCCATGGATCATGGTATGGTGATACCAAATCAATAATATGGACATGTGTTAGTGAACATATGTTGGATAGACCCGCCATGAGACACTGCAGAGATTCCATGTGTCATCAGTTAGTCTCAAGTAGTGTTTATGTAGAATCCTTAGACTTGAGATCATCATGGTTCCCAACATGCGTAGTAGCCTATTTTGGGACTACTAACCACTACTCCGTAATTGGGTAGTCATAAAAGTAGTCTTCGGGTTTCCTATGAAACATGTAGTGGGATGTGAATGATCAAGATAGAATTTGCTCCTCCTTATGGGAGAGATATCTCTGGGCCCCTCGATGTAATGGATTATGAAAGTGCATGGCCATGCCAAGGTGATTGAGGAGTCAATCACGAGTTTATAATCCATCACGGAATCGAGAGAGTGATTGAGCTATTAAGAGGATGACACAGGTCTCGCCTTGAGCTCAATCTATATCGTGAGGCAAAGGGATTCGTACATGAGAACATTACAGGTTCAGCCGATATGATCTTTACGTATACTTTGGGGTTAATATGTCTTACTAGAGGCCGCTATTAACAGGGTGACCGGAAAGGCGTTTCCGGGTCGCGACCAAGTATACGTGAACCTACAGGGTCGCACACTTAAAGGGTTGGAACACTAATTCGAATGTGATTCGGATGTGGGCTCAATTCGGATAGAGATCCGGATAGACTCCTATTGGGCCTCGGTCCACGAGGCCCAAGTGAGGAGGTCTATATATACGGAGGCGAGGGGCTGAGGGGTGCATGCTTCTGTTAATCCCGAGCCAAACCCTAGCCGCCACCTCCCGAGCCAAACCCTAGCCGCTCGCGAGTGCTGGTACACTCGCGATCGGCATTCCAGCCCCGGACGTGTGGATACCGGTGGAGGCGCTGCTCGTTGCGGCGTTGATCGGCATCAACAACCTACAGATTGGATTTGCTCGTGGTGTGGTTGATCGCGTGGAGGAGACGATCTGTTCAGGACGATCGGCTACTTCCACTACTACCTCGACGCGCGTGGTTGGATCGGCTTCTCCAACTCTTCTTCCGCTGCGCTGCGCGTCTAGTGGTAACGATCCATGATCCCTCCTTAGCATGATGTCCTGGTGTGCACGTTAGAAAAGTTTTGTTTTCTGCTATCGTAGCCTACGCGCATTCCTTCAGAGATGAGCATGATGGGCGAGTTGAGCTTCTTTCTTGGCTTTTAGATCAATCAGACTTGGGAGGGTACCTTCTTGCACCAGTGCAAGTACACTCGAGGCCTCCTGAGACGCTTTGATATGAGTGATGGTAAGCCGGTGTCCACTCCTATGGTTACATCAGTCTCACTCGACCCAGATGAGGATGGCGACCCAGCTGATCAGAAGGAGTATCGTAGCATGATTGGCTCCTTCTTGTACCTCACTGCCTCGAGACCGGACATACACTTCTCTGTGTGTTTATGTGCCCGATTTCAGGCTTCTCCTCGCGTATCTCACCACCAGGCGGTGAAGCGCATCCTTCGGTACCTTCGAGCTACCATAGACTATGATATCTGGTATTCTTCTTCTTCCTGTCTTTCTCTCAGAGCCTACTCGGACGCAGACTTTGCTAGCTGTAGGATAGATAGGAAGAGCACTTCTGGCACCTACCAATTCATTGGCACTTCTCTTGTTTCTTGGTCTTCTAGGAAGCAGTCCGGTGTTGCACAGTCCACCGCAAAGGCTGAGTACGTTGCAGCCGCCTGTTACTGCAGCCAGGTGCTTTGGATGGTTTCGACCCTGCGGGACTTTGGGTTGGCTATAGACAGTGTTCCACTCTTTTGTGATAACACTTCTGCTATTAACATTGCCAAGAACCCAGTGCAGCACTCTCGGACCAAACACATTGATATCAGATATCACTTTCTTTGAGACCATGTGGAGAAGGGTGACATAGTGCTCCAGTTTGTGGAGAGTGACCACTAGTTGGCTAATATCTTTAGCAAGCCTTTGGATAGCTCTAGGTTTTCAGCTTTGCGGGGAGAGCTTGGGGTGGTTTGTCCTTATGGACTGTTGTGATGGGAAACTTTGTGCTTTACTATTTTACTCTATTTATTATGCTCATGCTCCTTTCTGTTGCATTGCATGCGGGTGCATTGGGATAGTCCTTCTAGCATAGGTTATAGTGGTTCTCTTGCCGAGATGCTTAAAATTCTTTCTCTCATCTTGTGATTCTAGGATGCTGCTTATTAGCTATTTCTCTTCTCACTAGGTTGAGCTCACTCACTTCTTATAGGTTCTAGCAATGGTTGGGCCACCCTTGGGTAGACAGGGATCGTGTTTGCTCCTTAGTGTGTTAGATGACTAACTGATAGTCTTGGCATCATATGGGGTAGATGAGAGTCATTCTGAGCCATAGTATCCTCTATATCTTATCTATGCTTTAAGGACTGTCTTTTGTGATTTTCTTCCCAGCTTCTCGCTTTTATTACTTTGGTTCAGGCGGAGTTCATTTGGGTATGCTAGAATTTAATTTTGTCTTAACTCAACTTGAACTAAAAATGCATCTCATGTTGAGGGGGAGCTGGATTTTCTTGCATTTCATTTCAGCATTTTGCATTGTAATATAACTACATGGAGCCTTGATTATTATCCGTTTATGACATGTTTACAATGCATTACATCTTGCCATGATCTATGCTTACTTGCTAGATTTATCATGACTTAATATGTGTAGTCTAGTCTTTGCCATGATAAGTTGATTAAAATGCACAACTTGAATTAAATCATGTCATGGTAGCTCTTGAGACTAGTCTGTTTTTAGTTATCCTCTTATGATTCATGCCATGTCAAATAGGCTGAGTTGAGTCTTGAATCTTTATTGAGCTTTAGATTGAGTTATGCTAGTTCTTGATGACGCATGAGTTAGTACATATTTCTTGTTCTTGAAAAGGCAAAATGATCTCTTTTGTGCGAAAAAACACATCTCACCAATTCTTTTTCATGAGACTGCTTGCCATTGCACTAGGCATGAACTCAGGGGGAGTTTTGGATGACCTAGATCACCTTCTTAAGCTTATTGCTTGGAGTGGTCACATAAGGCTTCATGTCGGGACCCCAGATTTCCAAACCCGGACCCTCTGTGTATTACAGCACTAGTCCCAGATCAAAGCTAGTGCACACAGCTAAACAGAAATGATTCATAACCAACCACGATTTATTACAATAATAAAGAGTACTGACCATCAGGTCTCATGATTACATTGGAGGTTCCAAGACCTCACACAATCAAAATACAGCGGAAGCAAGGTAAATTCAATGGAGACCCATCAATATGCCACAGGCAGTTGACTGGGGAAGCGCGACCTAGAACTCCTAGAATCCTTCGTCAAAGCCACCGGCGAAGTAGTCGTAGTCTCCTTCTTGGGCTTCGTATTCCTCTGATTATTATTTTTGAGTGTAGCATGTGAGTACATAAAGTACTCCGCAAGTCTTCGGAAAAATGCAATAGATGCAAGGCTTGACAAAGGAAGGCTATATGGTTCTTTTGCACAAAGCAATGTTTTAATTTCAATTAGTATTAATTATTTTTGAAGACATCAAGTTAATAAAGTAAATGTTTTAACAGAACTAACATTAACTGTATAGTGAAGGTTCCACCTACCAACACTAGCTCACCAATTACGAATGATCAAGTTTAAAACTGCGGGCTCCATCCACCCTCTCTGGCTCCATCTGCCAGGATACCCTTCCGAGAGTTCCCTCCACTCTCGGAATACAAAACTTTGATTTTAAAACCAAAACCAAAAATCTATCATGTGAATGCATTCCTTGCCCGCCCTTGACCGTGGGCACGGCTATTCGAATAGTTTGACACTCTGCAGAGGTTATACAACTTTACCCCCAAGAGATAAATTATCTTAACAGTCACCACGATTCCTTTGGCATGAGACACAGATAAATTATCACAAAGCCTTTACCTCACTCTAGACTAGCTAGACACCACCCGCTGATGTTTCACCACACAAGGGTTAAATCTGCCCAATCCGAAGCCCCCTCTTGCGCCATATGAGTACAGTAAATCCCTGTCCCTCACTGTGAATAACCAGTAAATCCCTGGCACCCACTTTCCACTGGTGGCACCTAAACTAGACTATCATGAGTTAATCAGCTAGGTCGTACCCATATAGACTTAGGGTTGTACGGTAGTGCTCAGTCTGGACAAACACAAGCGTCGGTCCTTAATTGACTAGGGTGAAACATACACTTTACAAGATCTCGTGCTTCCTGCACCAACCCAAACCCGCCATCCACCCTAATCTAAACCAATTTCCACATTTTATTTTATTTTAAAGGATCAGGGGCAACTCCAATCACCACTAGACTTAAAAACACAAGTTATTACGACAATTCATAATTTCCCATTTTCAAGATTTCAAGAGTATTACATAGCATGACTAAGCATTATACTACCATTCTAATATCCACAAATAATTATGATACTCTCATTATTGAGACAAAGGAAATTCTAGGGTTACAAAGGTACATGGCATTCAATTCAATTGAGGGTATAACAAGGTTGAATATAACTAATGCCTTAAGATTTGAACTAATATTTTATGTAAATAGCAATGCACATAATTTAAAATAATTAAAATATTTCAAAGTCATAGGGTCAAGACGATCAAAGGAGACTTGCCTTCTTGCACCCTCTCGGGGTCTCCGGCTGAGGAGTGGAGAGGTCTTCGACAACGTTGGATTCTACGCGAGAAAAGACAGAGCAACAAAACAAATAAATACAAACAAAAATTCAAATAAACTCAAAACTTCAAATAGAGGCCATATTTGGATAGATTATGATTTTAGAAGAATTTAGAAATTTGAATGGCTCAATTTGGAGTTAAAATGAGAAAGTCATGCTCATTTGAAAATCTCAGATTGAATAAATCCAGAAATTCCCAAATTTCTTACAGGTGGGGCCCACTGGCAGGATTTAATTTTTAATCTTTTATTTTATTGCTTTTATTTGGAGTCTATGACAGGTGGGACCCACTGGACAGTGAGCCCTCTGGCCCTGCCTCTGACATGTGGGACAGATCTGGGCTCTGGGCCTAGATGTCAGTGAGGAGCGCAGACGGGTGGGGCCCAGACAGCAGTGGCCAGCGCGGACTGGCGGCCGCTGACGGGTGGGGCCTATCTGTCAGCGCGGAAAAATAAGAGAAAGGCTCAACCTCAGCGTGCGGAGCCGGGAACTCGAACGCGCGCCGAGGGAGCCGAGGGGAAAGAGATAGCGCTGGTAACCAGTCGGGCGGGGAGGCGTTGCCTACCCATAAAGGGTAGGTAACCCTCTTGAGGGGTACCTGCTGGAGGGGCCGGGCAGCAGTGGACGGCGGCGAGGGAAGGCCGGAGAGGGTCAGGTGATGCGCAAAATGCGATCCCGGTGCGGAGTGGGTTCGGTTGGAGGGGTCGGCGAGGCTCGGGGACGAGCGGAGGTGGCCAGCGACGAGGAAGGCAGTGGCGTAGCACAGGTCCTCCGGTGCGACGGTGCTCCGGTGGCGGGGAGGGACTGCCGAGGTGCCGGGGAGGTTCGCCGACACACGGGGAAGCTGTGGGTGGCGGCGACGGGCTCCGGGGAGAACCGGGGCGGCGGGAATTGCTCGTCCGAGTGCGGCGGGGCTCGGGGAGAGAGGTGGCACGGTGCTGGGGTGTTACGGAGCTCGGAAGAGAGAGCGGAGGGCGATGGGAGGTGGTGCGGTGAGAGGGGAGGCCGAGGGGGTTATTTATACGGGCGGAGAGGGGACATGGCAGCGGCAATCTCTCGCCGGTGCTGGCGGCCGGAAAAGGAAGGGGGCGGGGGAAAAAGGAAATTGGGGCCGTAGAAGGAAGGGGAGACGCGGGGAAGAGGGGATTTGGTCGCGGTGGGGCTTGGGGTTTCCAAAACCGGGGAGAGCCGGGTAAGGGAAGGCCGGGATCGGCTCGTATTGGTCGCCGGCGCAAGAAAGCAAAGAGGGGGAAGAAAGAAGGAAGGCGGGCGCTCCGCGGGGGAAGAAGGGCCTGACAGGCCGGGCCGGGCGGAGCGGGAGCGGGGGCGCGGCTTACAGGCGAGGCCCGCAGGGCAGAGAGAGAAGGGAGAGAGAGAGAGAGCGATTCATGGGCGACTAGGATGGAGACGCGTGGCAGAAGAACAAGATCGGGCGGTGGACGCGGTTAAGTGAAAGGGATGGTTAGATGGGCCGGGCGCGGGGACGCAGCTCATCCAGGCCGTCCACGCGTCGGGCGAGGAGGAGGGTAAGGCGAGGCTGGCTGGGCTGGGCCCGCTTGGCAGAGGAAGAGGGAGAGAGCGGCCGGATTGGGGCCGAGGGGCGACGTGGGCGGTCCTGGGCCGTCCACGCGTCGGATGGTGGGGAGGGGAGGAATTTTTAATTTTAGAATTTGATTTATATTTTCAGAAAAGGCTAGAAAATTATTTAGGCCTCAGAAAAATATGAAAATACCTCCCCAAATTCCAGAAACATTCACAGAAGCTCCTGGACATATTTTGGACTTCATAAAATTATTTCCAACTACTGTTGGTATTTAATTTTCATATTTTAAATTACTTTTTAACTTTTAAAAATAGGTTTTAAACTCCAGAAAATCCAGAAAATCAAATAAAAGCCAAATAAAATCCAATTACTTTAAAATAATTAATTTAAAATAAATTTTTCCAGAAAGCAGACTTTGGGATGTTACACTTCAGATCTAGCACATGACTAAAATTTTGGTTGAAAACGACCGTGAGTTTCAAAAGAAAAATCATGTCAAATGTGCTCAATTTGCTAAAATTACAAAACTTGTAAGTGCTTGCACGAATGTCTCATTCTTGAACTTGTAACACTCTAAATTGATTCAATACTAGCTTCTTAGTTCCACTTAGATTGTTGACATGGCCTGCATCATCTTTGGATACCTTTAGCGAGACTATAATCATGGTTGACTTGACATGTTAAGCAATTCGACTAATTTTCAGATTATGACTTATTTGGCTTAGCTTGTCTATACATGTATTGTCATGATCTTGATAGTTTTCTTATATGATATGGCTTAGTGTAATACTTCAAGGTCATTTTGGATAATCTTCATGGCTCATCATGCTTAAAATGAGTAATATTCAGCCGTTCCATCCATACTCGTGATTATTATCTTCCTTGCATCTTGATGATTTTATTGCCAAAAGGGGGAGAATAGCGAATAGTGGAGAAAAAGCCATTTTGGAACTTTCTGGAGCTTTGGAGATCAAATTGCTCTTTCTGTTGTTGCTCTAGTATTCCCTTTGTCAACATGGTCTTGGTTACTCTTTGCCTTTTTCTTAGGCCATGTTTGACTTTCTTAAAATTTCAAACTCAACTTTACGCTTTTAAAGGGTTTGTCAATATACTCATCAAGGGGGAGATTGAGAGACCATGTGGATGTAACCCCATGTGTATGATGAGTAATTGACACGTGTTCTTGAAAGCTTGAGTTTGGTTTGAGTGGTTTGAGCCAAGTCGTTGCATGGTGTAGTCGACTGAGGTCGGACCTGGTCGAATGCGGTCGGATGTGCTTAGGACGTCTATTCTTCTTTTCGACCGGTTTGGGCTTTGAGTATTTCTTCTGATGCTAATGTATGGTTACAGTATTTTGAGCGGTGCTATGTGATGTGTTTTCTTGTCTGTGATGGCTGCAGGACATCGTGGCAGAGTCGTGGCGAGGCACGGATGACTGGACTAGGCGCAGGTGGTGCTGAGGTCGGAACGATCGGGATGTGCCAAAGACGGCGAGGACTCGAGGTGGTTGCGAGGCTTGGATAGCAAGAAATGAGGAAACTTTCCGGAAGATGCAGGAGGGACGTTTTGGTAAAAACACAAAGCTGCATTAGGAAGTGGATTTGGTTTAGAATTAGCGGGTAAAGCATTGAGGGTTAATGGGCAAAGCATTATGAACCCTCTAACCAAAGGCTATAAATAGGAGGTGTGTCTCCTGGTTGTTGCATGGCTTGGGAGAGGAGTTAGAGGCTTTGGGAGTTTGTTTTGCTTTGTGCTTTAGTTGTTGGGGAGTTGGTGGGAGAGAGGGCAGAAGTCTGTTGCTTCTTGTCTCCCTTGCGTGTGTTTAGGAGATGGCATGAGTTCTTGATTCTTCTTGAGTTTGTTCTTGGAGTGTGAGCTGGTTGTAAGAAGACTCATGTAATCATTCCTCTGTATGCAATCGCCCATGGGGATGAATTTGTTTAACAGTATTTAGTTTTGCTCTCTCTCTCTCTCTCAGTGATGGTTTTTAGTCTGCGTACTCTCTGATTGCTCTGTTGATTTCTGGTGCTTTTGATTGGTTGGAGAAATGGTTTTTGGGATGGCTTTGTGATGAGGACTCACATCAAGGTCACTCGACCAGATCATTCCCTAGAGCTAAAAGCAGAATCTTTGCTTTTCCCTTCTTCCTGTCATGAGCCTCTTCCTCTGTTTCTATTTCTTCAGGGTTTGTTGTCAGGGGAGACTTAACTCTTTTGATTTCACTTCAAAGGTTGATCTCAGATTCATGTTTCCCATGTGTGAGATCATTTCATATTGAAATCCAGAGTTTCAGGTTCAAAGGATGAAGTATTCTCAAGTTATGTGGATCTCCCCCATTCTACTGGTTGTTTTCTGACAAAACTGATATTCACCTTTTAATTGATCTAAGTCTGCAATCTCTTGATCTTTGAGGCCAATTTGGTATTTAGATTAAAGACTTGATCAATTGACCCGAGAAGAGCAGAACATTTTAGTGCTTCCCTTGTTTCTCTGAAATCTGCAGTAATTCCTGTTTGGTTTTCAGTTTGCAACACCTTTTCTCTACTCTGTTTTCGAAGGCTAGGGTTTCCTCGGTTAAACCACTCAGCAGTAGGCGGTCGGACCTGATTTTGGGTGCCGGTCAGACCGGCGTTGTATGTGCGGTCAGACCGCTTAGATGATGGCGGTCAGACCGGAGATAGGTAGGCGGTCAGACCGGGTTTTGCACGGTGGTCAGACCGGTTACAAACTGGCGGTCTGACCGGCCCATGCATGGAGGTCTGACCGGCCTGGCCTGTTTCACTAAGGTGTTTTTTGCAGCTAGCTTCATTTTATCTTTTTGATTGCCATTCTTTCCTGTGTTGTCCAATAATTCTCTAGAGATCATGAATCTCTCTCTTCATAGTTTTTCGTAGCTATCGGAGAGGAGATTTTTTAGTGAATATTTGGGGGAATTTTTAAAGAGGCACCATTCACCCCCCCCCCTCTGTTGCCGGATGGAGACCTTCTGGAAGGGTCGGATGGAGGCCTACATCCAGGCTCAGGGCTATGCCATCTGGCGAAAGGTCAAGACCCAGTATGTTGTTCCTGCCGATGAGAACATCAATGTGGCAAACATACACGATGTTGAGGCGAATGCTAAGGTAAGGAACATCATAATTCAGGGTCTGAGTAGAAGTGAATTCAATCGCATCTCTCATCTGACATCAGCCTTCGACATCTGGGTGACCCTCGATGCATACCATGAGGGCACCACCCAGATCAAGATAGTACGACAGGTTCAGTTCAAGCGAGATTACAACAAGTTTGAAATGCTCGCTGGTGAGTCCTTGGATGAATGTTTTGCGAGGTTTGACAAGATTCTGAGCAATCTCCGAGCGGTCGGTCTCACATACCCCGACTCGGACAATGCTCGACAGATGCTATCTGCTCTTGATTTACGTGTTTGGGAGATAAAGGTGACCACCATCAAAGACATGACAAACCTCTCAACCTTGACTCTTGACACGCTGTACTCATGCCTCAAGACTCACAAGATTGACATAGTCTCTCGTAGGTTGAAGTCACAGTCGATGGCATTGGTCACCGATTCCAGTCCTGCTTCTGGTGTCTTCTCTGATAATGCTGCTGGTTTTTCCCTAGCTGCTCTCTGTGACGTAACTGATGATCAATTAGAGCAGCTACCAGAGGATCAGTTAGCTCTTCTAGCTAGAAAGTTCTCCCACGCATACAAGAGAGTGAGGGACAGAAAGAGGAGTGGGCCGATAATTTGCTTCGAGTGTGGTGGTTCCAACCACATTCGGGCGAATTGCCCCAAGCTGGAGAGGGGCAAGAATGACTACATCGACAAAAACCGCAACAATAAGCCCCCAGCTCATGCCCAAGGCAAGAAGAAGTTCTGCGACCTTGGCAAAACCAAGAAGCTGTTCCACCACGTCCTCACCGCCTTTGACGACACCGACTTCAGCGACATGGAAGGTTGGAGTGATGACGGCGGCAAGGATGATCAAGACCCCAAGGACTTTGCCCGCATCGCGCGCCTACACCTCCCGTCGCCATCGCACACCGCCAGTTCACCACAGCCACTCTCGAGCCGCATCGACCGACAAGGTAGACTCCCAAGCTCACCTAGATGCTTCCCTCTCGATTAATTGAACTTTGGTGCTGTGAGTCACCGTAGCCATTTGTCTTCTGTTCTGTCGCCTATCCGCCTCGCCGCCGCCCGCACGTGGTCGAAGCCACAGCTGTCGTGGTCAAAATAGCAACTATAGTAGAAGTCGTAAGGCTTAGTAGTGGTCGAAGAGTTACTATAGCAGCCATGGTCGAGAAATCCATGGTCGTAAAAGAGACATGGTCATGAAATAGTCATTCCCAACCACGCGGTCGAACTCACGACCACGTAGTCGTTTACGACCATGCGGTCGAACTCACGACCATGTAGTCATTTACAACCACAAGGTAGAACACTCAACCACGTAGTCACTCCCGACCACACAGTTGAACTTACGACCACGGGGTCGAACTCACGACCACACGGTCGAACTCGCGACCACGTAGTGGTATACGACCATGCGGTCAAACACTTGACCACGTAATCACTCCCGACCATGCGGTCGAACTCACGACCACATGGTCGCTCTCATGACCATGCGGTCAAACTCATGACCACACAGTCGAATTTACGACCACATAGTCGTTCACGACCACGCATCGTTTCCGACCATGTAGTCGTTACCGACCACATAGTCCTTTACGACAACACGGTCGAACTTACGACTATGAAGGCATTACGACCACTCGGAGCTACGACCACATTGTCATCAGCAGCCAACAATCTGCTGTGGGTTCCACCTGTCAGATTTTTAATTATTTCTCGAATTTATCTAAATAGATAACTTCAAAAGAGCATAACTTACCCATTTTAACTTCAAATTGAGTGAAACAAATTGCTAAATTCATCTAAATTCAAGACCTATCCAATGGGACCAAAACCATTATTTTTGAAGCTCATTTGAATTTTTGTGAGGGTTTGTTTGATTTGCTAATTTTTATTCGAATTGTCACGCAACGTAAAAATAGCGTACGAGACCCAGGAGAAAGAAGCTGAAGCTGAAGCAGCTCTCGACGATCAAGACCAAGTTCACTGTGACCAAGGTGAGTCAATACTTTGATCATGTTGAACCTATATTTTTGGCAAATTATTTTTATTTAAAATAACAAACTGCATGCTGATATTTCGTATGCAAATATATGTTGGTTTTAAGATTTTAGTTATATGCCCATTACTTGACTTGTTAAGTATTACACATCCTTTGGAACAATTAAACATTGAACCTTGTCACCTTAGGAAAAAAATGTAATGATAATCTTTCAAAAATAAGTCTACATTTGTTCGCCACACTTAGTACTGCTTAGATATTCAGGGCACCAAAATACCCTAAGCATCACTTCAATAATAAGAAACTGATTTGGGAAGTTATGGGTGAAAATGACTGGTACGTTGTAATATGGATATTTTATGCTTCCAAAAAAACCCCAAGTTGCTTAATTATCTGGGCGGATGGTTCGGGGTGTAGTGCCATGAAAGCACAACGGAGACAGTATGGGTTGTGCCAGTGTGAGCACGGGCGGGCAGAGGATGGCCACATCCTCCGACGAGACGGCGCAAGAGGGGACTCCTGGAAGGGTGGTCGTACCCTAAAGGGAGTGAAACCTTAGCGGACGTGACACCGCTGGGAAAATGCATTGTAACGACCTTGTGATGATCTACTCAACTGCATGGCTAAGGAATCATGTGGGGCAATTAGTAGATCATCTCTTGTGGGTAAAGTGTACAAACTCTGCAGAGTTAAAAACTATTCGAATAGCCGTGCCCACGGTTACGGGCGGACATGGGAACTTAACTAGATATAGTTCTATTTCTAACACTTTGTGGGTGGAATTGGAAAAGTGGAGGGCAGTGGAAAACCCTGATTTGTGTTGCCCTGGGTGTCACCCCAGTGATAATGTAAGTGGCTATAACGCTGAAGGTCTAGCATATGGTGCAGAGGCCATGTAATGGTGGATGGTATCTGGATCACAATTATTATTGCATTCTTTCAGACATTGATAAAATCTATTTTAGTTAAAATGGCTATGTCATAGGCAATTTTCTAAGTAGTATATTTAAAAGCAATTTCTGGCAAATAAAATAACCCGAGCCTTCCCTTGATAAGCCATGCATGTTATTTATTGCATCTTGTGTATTGGCTCATGGAGCACAGTGGAATTGTACTCACCCTCGCATTACTAAAACTCAGAAACCGGGACCCAAGACCATTATGCATATGAAGATACCCCTACCGCAGATGGAGGAATCAACGACAGGAATTCGGACGACTTCTGCGATTTTGGGTCCCAGGCAAGTAGACCCCCTGGAGCTGTGTGCACATATATTACCTAAGTCTAGGTAATATATATATATATATATATATATATATATATATATATATATATATATATATATATATATAGAAAGCCTCTTTTCTACTCCCGGGTGTAATTACACCCTATGTCGTATCTCACAACATAGGTAGTATCTCGCGTAACGGAGAGTATGTACATGTAGTATACAAGTATTTAAGACCATATAAGTGGTATGAACAATTTTCAGAGGTGGTATGCATATTTTTTTTGACATACTCCTTTTTATGTACGTATATAAAGGTATTTATAAAATACGCTAAAAATTATGGACTTCCTTGCAATTTTTTCGTGTGGTTCATATTGGAGTATCTTATAATTAGTATATGAGTATACCTAAAGTGATAAAGGAGTATTTCAAGTTTGTTTAGATGGTATATTAGATGTGGGTGTAATTACACCCGGGAGTAAAAGGTATTTTTCCTATATATATATATATATATATGTTGTGCACATATTTACCCCCAGTCACTTGCCTGTGGATTATGCTCTTACTTTGTTTATGCTTCCGCTACTGTCCTTTTTTATGAACATATTTGGCCTGGTCGGCCTTTGTGTTAAACTATCACCCGACATGGTGTATTTCAAACTTTGACATGTAGTAATATTACAATTCATTATGTTTCATGTGATGTATGAGATGATGCAGCAATGTACCTGTGAGCACTATCTACTGATCCAGGGAATAGTGAGAGTATTCACAGGGGATTTTGGACTGAAAAATCTAGGTCCCACAGAGTTGGTATCAGATCATACGACTGTAGGGTAAAAGCCTTAGAATAGGTATTAGGAAGGGCTTGGGATTGCAAATTTTAAAAATTTATAAAAAGGAGTTTCTAAAACTATAGCCTAATACTTCCTTTCTTATCCTTCCTAGATCTATTCTCGTCCATCTTCACTGGTATTTTTGAAAAGACACTAATATTAGTGATTTAATTTACAGATGGTAGGAGCAGCAGTAGAAGGACACTGGGACTATCTTGCTTATGGTCACCAGGAGGGAGAGTTCGCAAGCATTCTGCGCAAACTCCTGCACTACCTAGGCTACAAGGACCAGCCCATCTATTTGTGGGCGTAAGACCACGGAGGGAGCAATAGAGTCATGGACCATGGAAGTTTTCATCTACGTCATAGATGAAACAGATCCGCCCCTTGTCTTCAGAACCTTGCACCGGAGGAGTACCCTCACCACCGCTCTACAGGACGATGCTCGCGTAGCCGCAGCCCGGCTATGCGACATTCATGGACCCCCACTATGGCACTCACCGTTCTGCTATTACCCTACCCACCAGGAGGGAGCCAGATACAACCAGACTTTCATGCCGATGACGGAGGACGACCCGATGCTTACGCATCAGGTGCACCTCACCCGCGCCCTGGGACTGCTTACACTACCGCCCTCGAGGAGATTTCAGAGCTGCGACAGCACCTACTCACTCGCCACAGGGAGGTGGAGACCCTTCAGGAGAAGCTCACCAAGTGTGAGAAGGCACTGGCAGAGGTAGAGGAGGAGAAGGCCACCGCTCTCGCCCAGCTACAGCAGGCCACCACTGCTACCACGACTCCTACCCCACCACACCCGTGGACTAGCGGGCCCCACACGAGACTCACTATGCGTAAGAGCGTGCGACCCTCGGTTCCCCAGTTAGCCATCCATCTGGGGGACACTAGTCATGGCCGCAGCCGCTCTCGCTCTTACACCAACTCCTCAGAGTTCAATGGCAGTCGCTCCCGCTCGCAGTCGATGGATTACAGACCCTCATGCCTGGGAGCTAGTTTGATGGAGGAGTAGGTAGTTTAGCGTAGTGCTTGCTAGGTGATGCACGATGCTAGCCAACACTAACCCCTGTAGTAGTGGTAAGGTATGTCAGTTCCCTAGCATGGTAGATGCGTAGGATTGTGGACTTTAAGTATTGTGTTGTAACTGTAAGTTCAGCTTAGCCCGAGGACTATGTGAGCTGACTATGTGAACTTATTATTTGTGACTAAGGTATGGCCAAGATCAAGCCTTGTGTTGAAAAATTGTTTTGTCGTTTATCTTATTCGATTGGGTTTTTATATAACTGTTATGGGTTAATGCTTCCCCACTTGACTAGTACTAGCATCTAAGTTGTAAAGCTGTAATTGCAGATGTCTAGTCAGAGGGTTACACAAGCTCAGACTAGTGCTAACCCTGTCATTTAGGCTAAAGTATGCCAATCAAGAGACACAACCTGCCGGTCGGGGAAGAGGCCCGAATCAAGGAGTCAATCTTCCACCCCCGCCGGCCAACCCTACCATGGCACAAGTCATGGCGCAACACAACTTCTACAAGCCATATAAGCCGGGCAGCTGGTCAACACCAGCAGCCATAGTCCCGACCTGGCTGACTTCCTAAGGACTCGACCTCTTACCTTTGCCTCAGCAGACGAACCTCTAGAGGCGGAAGGCTGATTGAGAGATACAGAAAGAAAGCTCTGCCTAGCCAAGTCTGCAGAGGAAGACCAAGTGATCTTTGCTGCTCACCAGCTCCAGGGAGCCGCAGTAGATTGGTGGGAAAACTATCTATCCGCGAGGGGACACGAAGACGCCACCACTGGAAATAACTCTGAGACCATATCATGTATGGAATTCAAGACAGCTTTCAAAGCCAACTTCATCCCTAAAGGAGTAATGAGGATGAAGAAAAATGAATTCCACACTTTAAAACAAGGAAACATGTCAGTTAGCGAATATCTCACCAAATTCAACCAACTCGCCCGCTATGCCCCAAAGGATGTGGCGGACGAGGAAGAGAAGATTGACAGGTTCTTCGAAGGCATGAATGAGGACTTGCGAGTACAGCTGATTGTGCAGGATTACTCCAGTTTTCATCAACTAGTGATCAAAACATTGATCTTGGAGAATGAAAGGAAAAACTTGGAAGTTAGCCGCAAGCGCAAGCAAGTGGCCCAACGACCCCAGGGGAGGTTCATTCAGAAGTTCTTTAACAATCCCTCTTTCTCAAGACCAGACCGACCCAAGTTCTAACCCCAGCGCCCCGTCCAAGTGGTAGTTCCTTCCAAACACCACACCCCGGAGGCCAACCCACTGGGACAAATCCTACTGCCTCCCTCAACTGCTACAGCTGCGGGGGAAAGGGCATTTCACCTATCGCTGCCTGCAACGACAGACAACTCTAGTGATATTTAACCTAGGGACCACCTCTGCTCGAGGCCAAGCGTTAGCACCCAGCAAAGGGTATCAGACCCCTCAACCCAGCAAGACTACCTCGACTCCCATCTGTGTCTGGGTTAATCACATTACTGCTGAGGAGGCTCAGGAGGCTGCAGGAGTTCTGATGGGTGCGTTTTTTTGTCAAGTCCATACCCGCACATATTCTCTTTGATTCTGGGGCTTCACATTCATTTGTAGCCAAGAGATATGTGGATAAGTTTGGGCTACCCACCTACCCATTAAAGAAACCATTGGTACTTAGATCACCTGCTAGGATTATTAATGCTACTTTAGTATGCCCTAGGGTAGAGGTTACGATGGAAGAATTTGGGTTCCTAGCAGATTTAATAGTGTTGACCTCCCAGACGCTGGATATTATACTAGGGATGGACTGGCTAGCAAGATACCAA
This sequence comes from Dendrocalamus latiflorus, assembly GCA_017311315.1. Taxonomy (NCBI): domain Eukaryota; kingdom Viridiplantae; phylum Streptophyta; class Magnoliopsida; order Poales; family Poaceae; genus Dendrocalamus; species Dendrocalamus latiflorus. The sequence continues at coordinate 12,563,038 of CM029644.1, read as the reverse complement.
GGAATAATAGACTGTGTTACTAGGAGAGTAAGGCTAACCAAGTGTCTTGGATTAACCATAGAAGTGAAGGTAGACCGACCTTATTGGTGGGGTCGTGCAGTTTACTATTCTGAGGACGTACCTCTGGAAGGAATGCTGGTAGTACAAGATTACCCTCAAGTGTTTCTCAAAGAACTACCAGGCATGCCGCCAGACAGGGACCTTGAGTTCGTCATCAACCTAAAGCCCGTTGCTGCCCTCATTTCTAAGAGACCTTATAGAATGACTGTTGATGAGTTAAAGGAGCTGAAGAAACAACTCCATGAGTTGCAAGACAAGGGTTTCATCAGACTGAGTTCCTCACCTTGGGGGTCCCTAGTACTCTTTGTGAAGAAAAAGGATGGCACTGCCTGGATGTGTGTGGATTACCGGTCTTTGAATGAAGTGACCATCAAAAATAAGTATCCCCTACCTAGGATTGATGACATGTTTGATTAACTTGGGGGAGCTACCATATTTTCCAAAATCGACTTAAGGTCGGGCTATCATCAACTAAAAATTAGGCCTAAAGACATTCCAAAAACAGCTTTTGCCACTAGATATGGATTGTACAAGTTTACGGTCATGTTTTTTGGTTTAACTAATGCCCCAGCCTATTTCATGAATCTCATGAACAAGGTCTTCATAGAGTACTTAGACAAGTTTGTGGTAGTATTCATCGATGATATTCTCATCTACTCTAAGAATGCAGAAGAGCATGCGAAACACCTACGCTTAGTATTGGAGAAGCTAAAAAAAGCATTAGCTATATGCCAAATATAGCAAGTGCAAATTTTGGCTAAAGGATATCAGCTTCCTAGGCCATATAGTGTCCACTGGAGGGGTATCTGTAGACCCATCCAAGATAGCAGCAGTAATGGAATGGAAGCAGCCCACTACTGTTACAGAAGTGTGAAGCTTTCTTGGATTGGCAGTATACTACAGGAGGTTCACAAAAGGATTTTCCCAGATTGCCAGGCCATTAACACAACTACTTAAGGAGCAGAAATTTGAATGGATAAGGGCCTGTGAAGAAAGTTTTCAGGAACTGAAGAAGAGGCTAACCACCACCCCCGTGCTAGTCTTACCAGACGTGCGCAAAGACTTTGAGGTGTACTGCGATGCTTCACATCAAGGATTGGATGCGTACTAATGCAAGGAGGCAGGATTGTGGCATATGCATCCAGACAGCTCTGCCCTCATGAAGCAAATTATCCGACCCATGATTTGGAGTTAGCTTCAGTGGTGCATGCCCTAAAGATTTGGAGGCATTACCTGATCGGTAACCATTGTGACATATATACGGATCACAAGAGCCTCAAATATTTCTTTACACAGTCACACCTCAACCTGAGGCAGAGGAGATGGTTGGAGTTGATCAAGGATTATGACTTACGTGTTCACTATCACCCAGGCAAGGCTAATGTGGTAGTTAATGCCTTGAGTCGTAAGGCCTACTGCAATAACCTCATGGTTTTAGAGCAACAGCCCGAGTTATATAAGGAGTTAATGGCGCTAAATCTAGAAATAGTAGAACAAGGCACCTTAGCGGCCATGGAGATACAACCAAGTATAGAAGAGTGGATCATAGCCGCACAGAAGGAAGACTCAACCGCTCTGAGGCTAAAAAGATTAATGGAAGAAGGGAAGGCTCCTAAAATAGCTGTGGATCACCAAGGTGTTCAAAGATACAGGACACGTATCTTTGTACCTCACCAAAAGGACCTTAAAGACCTGATACTTAGGGAAGCCCACAGCTTAGCGTATTCCCTTCACCCTGGAAGTACCAAGATGTACCAAGACATGAAGTAGGGGTACTAGTGGATCACCAAAATGTAATGATAATCTTTCAAAAATAAGTCTACATTTGTTCACCACACTTAGCACTACTTAGTTATTCAGGGACCAAAATACCCTAAGCATCACTTCAATCATAAGAAACTGATTTGGGAAGTTATGGGTGAAAATGACTGGTATGTGGTAATATGGATATTTCATGCTTTCAAAAAAAAACCCCAATTGCTTAATTATCTGGGCGGATGATTCGGAGGTGTGGTGCCATGAAAGCACAACGGGGACAGTATGGGTTGTGCCAGTGTGACCACGGGCGGGCAGAGGATGGCCACATCCTCCGACGAGATGGCGCAAGAGGGGACTCCTGGAAGGGTGGTCGTACCCTAAAGGGAGTGAAACCTTAGCGGACGTGACACCGCTGGGAAAAATGCATTGTAACGGCCTTGTGATGATCTACTCAACTTTATGGCTAAGGAATCATGTGGGGCAATGAGTAGATCATCTCTTGTGGGTAAAGTGTACAAACTCTGCAGAGTTAAAAACTATTCGAATAGTCGTGCCCACGGTCACGGGCAGACATGAGAACTTAACTAGATATAGTTCTATTTCTAAAACTTTGTGGGTGGAATTGGAAAGTTCTATTTCTAAAACTTTGTGGGTGGAATTGGAAAAGTGGAGGGCAGTGGACTAGGACCAAAGACCATTATGCATATGAAGATACCCCTACCGTAGATAGAGGAATCAACGACAGGAACTAGGATGACTTCTACGATTTTGGGTCCCAGGCAAGTAGACCCCCTGGTGCTGTGTGCACATATATTACCTAAGTCTAGGTAATATATATATATATATATATATATATATATATATATATATATATATATATATATATATATTGCACACATTTACCCCTAGTCACTTGCCTGTGGATTATGGTCTTACTTTGTTTATGCTTCCGCTACTGTCCGTTTTTATGAACATATTTGGCCTAGTCGGCCTTTGTGTTAAACTAGCACCCGACATGGTGTATTGGAAACTTTGACATGTAGTAATATTACAATTTATTATGTTTCATGTGATGTATGAGATGATGTAGCAATGTACCTGTGAGCACTATCTACTGATCCAGGAAATAGTGAGAGGATTCATAGGGGATTCTGGACTGAAAAATCTGGGTCCCACAGAGTTGGTATCAGATCATACGACTGTAGGGTAAAAGCCTTAGAATAGTTATTAGGAAGGGCTTGGGATTGCAAATTTTAAAAATTTATAAAAAGGCGTTTCTAAAACTATAGCCTAATACTTCCTTTCTTATCCTTCCTAGATCTATTCTCGTTCATCTTCGTTGGTATTTTTGAAAAGACACTAATATTAGTGATTTAATTTACAGCTGGTAGGAGCTGCAGCAGAAGGACACTGGGACTATCTTGCTTATGGTCGCCAGGAGGGAGAGTTCGCAAGCATTCTGCGCAAACTCCTGCACTACCTAGGCTACAAGGACCAGCCCATCTATTGTGGGCATAAGACCACGGAGGGAGCAATAGAGTCATGGACCATGGAAATTTTCATCTACGTCATAGATGAAACAAATCCGCCCCTTGTCTTCAGGACCTTGCACCGGAGGAGTACCCTCACTTGCCTGTGGATTATGGTCTTACTTTGTTTATGCTTCCGCTACTGTCCTTTTTTTTGTACATATTTGGCCTGGTCGGCCTTTGTGTTAAACTATCACCCGATATGGTGTATTGGAAACTTTGCCATGTAGTAGTATTACAATTTATTATGTTTCGTGTGATGTATGAGATGATGCAGCAATGTACCTGTGAGCACTATCTACTGATCCAGGGAATAGTGAGAGGATTCACAGGGGATTCTGGACTGAAAAATCTGGGTCCCATAGCCCAAAACTTCCTAGATGTACCATACTCATCTAGCATCATCTTGGACATTGCTGAACATGTTGCCTGTTGTGACGTATGCCAAAGAGTGAAGGCTGAGCATCAGAGGCCAACAAGGTTATTGCAGCCATTGCAAGTACCTCAGTGGAAGTGGGAAGAAGTTGGAATGGACTTTATCACTGGCCTACCACGAACCAAATTGGGGTATGACTCCATATGGGTTATCATAGATAGACTGACCAAGGTCGCCCACTTCATCCCTGTCAAGACCACCTACAAAGGAGACAAGCTGGCATAATTGTACATGTCCCGCATCGTGTGTTTGCACGATGTGCCGAAAAGGATAGTTTCAGACCGAGGTTCTCAGTTTACCTTGCACTTTTGGGCTAGTCTTCATGAAGCTCTCAACACCCATCTGGATTTCAGCACCACCTATCACCCCCAGACAGATGGTCAAATAGAGAGGGTAAATCAAATATTGGAGGACATGCTTCGAGCCTGTGCTCTGGATTTCTTTTAGGATTGGGATAGACGTCTGCCATATGCTGAATTTGCTTACAACAATAGTTACCAAGCCAGCCTATAGATGTCCCTGTTTGAAGCTTTATGTGGAAGAAAATTCCGAACCCCTCTTACACTGGTCAGAAGTAAGAGAAGGCTATATCTTCAGACCAGACACTCTGAAATAGGCTGAAGAAAAAGTCCGCCTAATTAGAGATCGATTGCTAGCAGCTCAGTCAAGACAAAAGAGTTATGCAGACAAGAGGCGAAAGCCATTAAGTTTTGAGATTGGAGACTGTCTACTTGAAGGTATCGCCCTTGCGAGGAGTTAGAAGATTCAAGGTCAAAGGCAAGCTCGCTCCACGTTATGTTGGACCATTCCCAATTGTAGCCAAGAAAGGGGAAGTTGCTTACCAGTTAGAGCTGCCCGCGAGCCTCGCCGATGTCCATAATGTTTTCCACGTGTCTCAACTTAAGACGTGCCTCCAGATACCTGAAGATCAGACCCCGTTGGAGGCAATCGAGCTTGAGAGTGACTTAACCTGCAAGGAGCACCCCATCAAGATTCTAGATACTTTAGAGAAGAGGAAAAGGAACCAGACTATCCATCTATGTAGAGTACAGTGGAGTTATCATACCAAGAAGGAAGCCACCTGGGAACGTGAAGATCAACTGAGAAGGGATTATCACTACTTGTTCACCGATTAGGTTGAATCTCGGGGTCGAGATTCTTTTTAAGGGGGTAGGCTTGTAACATCCTAAAAATTTGAACATAGGAAATGTGTATCCCTTGAATTGTTTTGAAGTATATTTTCTTGATATTTGGAAATTTTGTGCATTTTCTTTGGATTATGGTTGTGGATCCAACAATTAAAGATGAATTATGAAAAATAGAACTAATGGAAAATCATGAAAGAAATGGGAAAATAGTAAAAATATTCATGTGGCAATTTTTTCGCCAGGCCTAGCCGGCCCAGGCAGGCCCATCTCTTTCCCCTTCCTCCTAGCTTCAGTCAAGGCCGAAGCCATCCCCTGCCTCGCCACCAAAGCCCACCTCACCGCAGCAGCCCACCTTCACGCCCGCACCTCCTTCGGACCAACGGTTGACAGCATGCCCTGCGCTTGCGTCACCGGGACCATCTCTCCTGAGACCACAGTCGCGCGTGTCACTGCCAACCGCCCGGTAGCTTCACCCCATCGCGTCGCTCTGCTGCTTGACCCGTCATCACCCCGTTGCATCGCTGCTCGAACTTTTGTGCCCCGCTGCTCCGGTCAGCGCAACTCTACCGCTGTGACCGACCCTCTGACTGAGCCGTCACGTCGCTTTCCGTCACCATGGGCGCCACTTCCACCCGCCACCAGCTTGCCCAGCCGCCTCCATCAGCCGCCGTGCAAACCTACTTCTGTCGCCTCCGCCTCGGCTCGCGCGCTCCTGACATCGTCACTGTGCCGACATCATCAAGCAATCCCGCCTACGCCCTGATCCGAAGTCGTGTCCCAAGTGTTGTAGCAGCTCCACCGCCACGCCATTGCATCGACCGCCCAACTGCCCTCCTGTCGCCGCTGCTTTCCCCCGGCTATAAAGCCCGCCGAAGCCTCCAGTCGCACTGTACCACTCCACTTAGCCTCTCACCTCAACGAATTGGTCTTTTGAGCACCATAGCCCACTGGCGACTCCGTCTTGTCCATCACCAGCCGGCGAGCAATTAGCTGGTCAGTGCCACCATAGCTCGATTCCTTCCCAACGAGGCACCCCCGGAGCATCACGACACCGTTCCCCTCCTTGGCCGGACCCCTCATCGCCTGTACTTCGCCAGCACCGTGCACCTACACTGCCCGTCACCGTCGCATGCCGCCAGTTCACCATAGCCACTACCGAGCCGTACTGACCGACGAGGTAGACTCCCAATCTCACCTAGATGCTTCCCTCTTGATTAATTGAACCTAGTGCCATGAGTCGCCGTAGCCATTTGTCCTCTGTTCCGCCGCTTGTCCACCTCGCCGCCGCCCACATGTGGTCGAAGCCATAGTTGCCATGGTCGAAATAGCAACTACAGTAGATGTTGTAAGACTTAGTAGTGGTCGAAGAGTTACCATAGCAGCCATGGTCGAAAAATCGGTGATCGTAAAAGAGACATGGTCGTGAAATAGTCATTCTCGACCACGCGGTCGAACTCACGACCATGTAGTTGTTTACGACCATGCGGTCGAACTCATGACCATGTAGTTGTTTATGACCATGCAGTCGAACACTCGACCACGTAGTCGCTCCCGACCACACGGTCGAACTCATGACCACGCGGTCGAACTCACGACCACACAATCGAATTTACGACCACATAGTCGTTCACGACCACGCAGTCGTTCACGACCACGCAGTCGTTTCCGACCACGCAGTCGTTACCGACCACGTAGTCCTTTACGACAACATGGTCGAACTTACAACTATGAAGGCGTTACGACCACTCGAAGCTACGACCACGTTGTCATCAGTAGCCAACAATCTACTGTGGGTCCCACCAGTTAGATTTTTAATTATTTCTCGAATTTATCAAAACAGAGAACTTCAAAAGAGCTTAACTTACCCATTTTAACTTCAAATTGAGTGAAACAAATTGCTAAATTTATCTAAATTCAAGATCTATCTAATGGGACTGAAACCATGATTTTTGAAGCTCATTTGAATTTTTGTGAGCGTTTGTTTGATTTGCTAATTGTTATTCGAATTGTAGCGCAACGTAAATATAGCGTACGAGGCCCAGGAGGAAGAAGCTGAAGTAGCTCTGGACAATCAAGACCAAGTTCACTGTGATCAAGGCGAGTCAATACTTTGATCATGATGAACCTACATTTTCGCAAATCATTTTCTGTTAAAATATCGAACTACATGATGATATTTCATATGCAAATATATGTTGGTTGTAAGATTCTAGTTATATGCCCCATTACTTGACTTGTTAAGTATTACACATCCTTTGGAACAATTTAACATTTGAACCTTGTCACCTTAGGAAAAAAATTATAATGATAATCTTTCGAAAATAAGTCTACATTTATTCGCCATGCCTAGTACTGCTTAGATATTCGGGGGCACCAAAATGCCTCAAGCATCACTTCAATCATGAGAAACTGATTTGGGAAGTTATGGGTGAAAATAACTGGTATGTTGTAATATGGATATTTTGTGCTTCCAAGAAACCCCAAGTTGCTTAATTATCTGGGCGGATGGATCGGGGGGGTGGTGCCATGAAAGCACAAGGGGGATAGTGGTAGAACCGTTCAGATAACACTAAGGGCCTAATCTTGTGATGACCTCGCAATGTACAACAGTACAACCATAAGCTGGCAAATTGTAGGCATGGCTAATTAATTTTCATCAACTCAGTATGGGTTGCACCGGTGTGACCACGGGCGGGTAGAGGATGGCCACATCCCCCGATGTGACGGCGCATGAGGGGACTCCTGGAAGGGTGGTCGTACCCTGAAGGGAGTGAAACCTTAGCGGACGTGACACCGCTGGGAAAATGCATTGTAACGGCCTTGTGATGATCTACTCAACTGCATGGCTAAGGAATCATGTGGGGCAACGAGCAGATCATCTCTTGTGGGTAAAGTGTACAAACTCTGCAGAGTCAAAAACTATTCAAATAGCCGTGCCCACGGTCACAGGCGGACATGGGAATTTAACTAGATATAGTTCTATTTCTAAAACTTTGTGGGTGGAATTGGAAAAGTGGAGGGCAGTGGAAAGCCCTGATTTATGTTGCCCTGGGTGCGCCCAGTGATAATGTAAGCGGCTATAACGCTGAAGGTTTAGCATATGGTGCAGAGGCCATGTAATTGTGGATGGTATCTGGATCACTATTAGTATTGCATTCTTTCAGACATTGATAAAATCTATTTTAGTTAAAATGGCTAGGACATAGGCAATTTTCTAAGTAGTATATTTAAAAGAAATTTCTGGCAAATAAAATAACCTGAGCCTTCCCTTATAAGCCATGCATGTTATTTATTGCATCTTGTGTATTGGCTCGCCAAGACCATTATGCATATGAAGATACCCCTACCGCAGATGGAGGAAATAACAGCGGGAACTAGGACAACTTTTGTGATTTTGGGTCCCAGGCAAGTAGACCCCCTGGAGCTGTGTGCGCATATATTACCTAAGTGTAGGTAATATATATATTGCACACATTTATCCCTAGTCGCTTGCCTGTGGATTATGGTCTTACTTTGTTTATGCTTTCGCTACTGTCCTTTTTTTAAGTACATATTTGTCCTGGTCGGCCTTTGTGTTAAACTATCGCCCGACATGGTGTATTTGAAACTTTGACATGTAATAATATTATAGTTTATTATGTTTCATGCGATGGATGAGATGATGCAGCAATGTACCTGTGAGCATTATCTACTTATCCAGGTAATAGTGCGAGGATTCACAGGGGATTCTGGGTTGAAAAATCCGGGTCCCACAGCTCAAAACTTCCTAGATGTACCATACTCATCTAGCATCGTCCTGGCCATCTCTCCACAATGCCATTTTGCTGAAAGACGTATAGAGAAGAGAACTGATGCTCTACACCTATCTCATCATAGAACCTCTCAAAGTAGGAGTTCTTAAACTACGTGCCATTATCACTGTGAATGGCTCTTGAAGCACCAGGGAGCTCAATAGACAACCTACTGAACAGACCCCGAAAATAACTGAAAGTCTCCTCCTTTGAGGCTAAGAAAAACACCCAAGAGAACCTCAAGAAGTCATTAACCACAACAAGAACATACTACTTTCCACCATCCAACTGCACTCTAGCTGGACCACAGTGTCCATATGAAGCTGTTCTGGTGTGTCGGTCATAGTCAAAGTGACTGGAGGATGAGAAGCAGCAACCATCTTGCCATGCCGGTAAGGAGCACAAACTAAGTTTTTAACCATCTTGAGCTTAGGCAGACCATGAATGAGGCCGTGGCCGCTAACTTGGGTCAGGTGATCAAAACTCCTATGCTAAAAAGCAAGATCACAGGACTTGGAAACAACTAAGCACCAAAGAGAATCAACAGAAGACTCGATAAAATCAGCACGAAAGATCCTCCCAAACCTAGAAATCTCACAAACTAGACTTCCCGAATAATCAAGAGTCTTGCAAGTATTTTTCTTAAAGCTTACCTCGAAATAGTCATTGGTAAGCTGGGAAATAGATAGCAAATTATATCGCAGCTTACTCATTAAGACAATATTCTTACGAATGAAAGAATCATTAATGGACACAATACCTTTAGGGGTGACTTAACTTGATGAAGCATCTCCAAAGATGATAGTCTCATCACCTAAAACTCAGACTATGGAAGAGAACCAACATGAATATCTGGTCATGTTACAAGAACACCCGGAGTCAACAAGCCAAACATCTCCCTTCCGAGCCCAACGAACTTGAATCAGTGAGAAGTAAACATAGGTTACTCAACACTAGAGTAAATAAGAGTAGATCTAGGAACCCAATACTGAGTTGCACAATGAGCAGAAGATCCAGTCACAGAAATAGAAGACTGACCTCTAGCGACACTATGCAACTCAACTCTCACATAATCAAAAGGTCTAAAAACAAAACCCATGTAATACCCTGATCGTCGATACGGCGTAAGATTTTAAAACAATCGCGGAGTCGTCGGTTTTTCGGCAAAACGCGGGAAGGGAAAAGTAAAAATTGTAGAACAGTATAAAATAAATAAAATAAATTAAAAATTAAATAAAAACCTCTAAGTGGGCTGCCTGGTGAGTGGGCCGACCACCTTGGGGCCGGAGGCCCAAGGGGTGGCCGCACCCCCTCCCACTTAACCCTAGGGCTTCCCCCTCCTCCCCCTTTTCCCCACACCCAGCCTCCACCCCCCTTTCCCACCCTCTTGGGCGCAGCCCCCCTCCCTGGTTGGTGCCCCCACCCCCTCACAAGTGCTGCTGCCATTGGAGCCAAGAAGGAAGGAGAAGAAGGAGAGGAGAAGGAAGAAGAAGAGAAGAAGAGAAGAAGAGGAGGGAAGAAGAGGGGTGATTCCTCATCTAGGTAATTTTTCCCCATCCCAAACCCTCTGATTTTCAAAATAATTAGGGTTCTTGGCACGGATTTTGAAGGTAGTTAATAGATTAATTGCCCGATTAGAGATTAGTTGCTGTCTGCCTGTAGATTGATTCGCGCAGTGCGTCTGTTCGCGAGGTTTTGACCTAGTAAACGAATTTTCATGCGGACTCTCCCAAAAGGGAAGTTGTAGAGGACTTCCAGACGCATCTCCTATATTTGTTTCGGAATTTTCTGCCATGGGATCTGGGAGTTACAGGGTCGGTAATACTGCTGTTCGTCAGGCGAGCAGATTGATACAGACCGACGGTAATCTGTGAATTTGAGGTAGTAAAAGATTTTTATGGTCATGGCTGTAATTGAGAAAGTTGTAGATAATTTAGATATCTAGCTGCTGTATAAAATTCAGAATTCTTAGACCCCTGTACTGTTTCTGGGACGCAATTGAATACCGCTGTCCAATCTGCCAGAACAGAGTTCTTCCTCTGTTTTGGGCATTAAATTACACCTAGCTGTGATCAAAATAAAATATGTGTTCTACATGAAAAATGTAGGTTTTTAAGTGATGAATCCAGAGAGGTATCGTTTTCTGTATTTGGATCAATATTTTTAAAGTTACGAAAATGTTAAGCAGCGCTGCTGCAGAGGGTAATTTGCTGAAGTGTTGAGCGGAGAGGAGTTAGTGCGGGTTCGGGGTTCTAGCGACGTCTTTAATTATTTATGTCGTGTTTGTATGCTGTGGATTTGTGCTGAAAGATGCCTTTTGGACAGGTGGTCTTGTCCCTGAGCGCTCTTGATTTTACTTCGCTTCGTCGGATTGAGGCAAGTAAACGTAGCGGTGGTTGCTACCGTTTAACTTGTTATTCCTTCTACTTTCAGTTTACATTATTATTATAATTTGATACATTATGCCATGATTTCATGAAATCTTAATTGTGGAGATGGTAGCAAGTATAATGATGGTTTAAATTTTGTAGCATGGATTGTTGATGTTTGTTGGTGTGTAGATGTTTGATCCATGTTATGAGAATTTGTGGTCTTGATGATGTTAATGATATGTTGATATTGTTTATGGTCGATTGCAAGTGAAAGAGTTCATGAAAATTTTTGATGCATAGATGTTGTGAATGCACGTTTTATTTGTTAAGACATTCACATTTGTGCATCATGCTGATTTATTGAAGTCTTGGTCACGAGATGACCAAGCGTCGAGGTCCCCGTCATGTTGATGACGTGACGGGCTAAAGGTCCCCATACTTGTGGAGTATGGGCAATTGGTCCCTGTACCAGATGGTACATGCATGGGTGTTCATCGACGGATGCACACTTTGCATTACCGATAAAATGCAGAAGAGAAAGAGATAAAGAGATTTTTGACCATCTTGCATAGCATGAAAGCATTCATATGCATTGCATTGTGAAAAGATTCATTTGCATGCATATGCAATATATGGTGGTGAAGTTATTTTGTGGAATATTCAACTTGATAGTTGCAATGTGGAATTGGCTCATGTGAGCTAATTGTGGTATGAGGATTGTGGTTGTGGTCGTGGAATGCGATTCCTTCCTTATGTATGGTAAGGGTTGTGATGGTGGCATGAGATTCTTTTCTCTTGTAGTAATTGATGATATCAATTGTGGATGTGGGAAATAATAAAGTATTGAAGTAAGACATACATATGTTTTATTGCTTTTGGTAGTGGTAGTGGTCGAGGATTTAAAGTGGTCAAACAAGATTTATTTGCTAAATGCTTTACCGTCATTGATGGTGATTTGAGATTGATGATTAATCTCTTGTGGATTGTAGAAGACTAAATGTTTTCTCTTGCATCTAATCGTGGATAGAATGATTGTATGCAATGCCAATTAAATCTGGAATTGAAGAGGTATGAATACGGAAGTTGTGGTGGTTTAATAATTGTAGACATGAATTGTGGTTGTAGTTGTATGGAATTATAAATGATGATGTATAATTGTTTGTAGTTTGAATAGCCTGTTAAACAGTTTGCTTGCTGAGATTTTATCTCACCCTTGTTTCCCCCTCTCTACAGGTGGACTTTGAGCATGCATGGGAAGGGTAGAGTGGCACCACACTAATGCACTTGGATCCTAGTTTAATGCTGTAATAAAGTTGAAAGGATTCTAGACCTTTGCATAGCTTTGTTTACATTATCTTAATAATGTTAAATTTTGTGAACTATGTTATAGATTGAAATGTTGGAGGATGTTCCAAATATTGAATTGTCATCACTATCATGTTATTCCTTAGTTGTTTATGCTTCCGCTCATACTATCTGGTTTAGTAATTGTTGCCAGTTTAATTTATCTTGTAAATTAGCTAGTTGTAGAGCAGATTTAGTAGCATCCCAGGGTAATGTGGATCTTGGGGGTGTTACAACCCAAACCTCTGCCTGGTGTATATTGATCACGCCATAGATGGCTACCTCAACAGGGAAAATGAGGTCTATCCTCAAGATAGTGGAAGCCCTAAGCAAACCTCTGCCTAGTGTATATTGATCACGCCACAGATGGCTACCTTGACAGAGAAAAATGAGGTCTATCCTCAAGACAATGGAAACCTTGACCAGAAGCAACTCGAGGACCAAAACCAGAAGAAGCCAAAAAACCAAGACCTCGACACTGCCTAAAACCAAGAAAGTCAGGAGAGCTACCTACAATTCTAGACCTTGTGTTAGTCTTAGGAGCACTCCGAGTCTAGGGCTAACCCAAAATACCCGTAAGAGCACGAACATGGTCATGACACGTGACCTTGGCACGCTTGAAGTAGAACTCAACTAAGTGTTCATCTTTCCGACAGAAGGTGCAATGATACTTTACCTTCTGAGAGGTCAAAGCAGTAGGAGGCACAACCTTACTATTAGAAATCTCCTAGACAAAGCCCACAGATTTGAACACTGTCTTCTTAGTCTCTGGCGCAACCTCGATCACACATCCTACTATAGCTCTAACAACTGCAAGTGCATGCTTCCTCACATTGTGACACCCCACCCATCCTCTGGGCCTAGAATGCTACCATCATTGCATAATAATACCATTTTTGAACAACTGTTAATCATTTTAGGCAGACTCTACTGTATTCATAAAGCAGCGACCACTCAGACCGTACCATTTTTAAGCAACCATTCTAGCATACTAGTGGGGTTAGACATACTAACGAAAGCTGATATGTGAAGTGCTGCAAGTACATAAAATTATTCATGTGCTACTCCCACCCGTGCATGAAGTCCTCGACGTTCACCTAAAAAACAAATGAAGAAAGAGTGAGTCTAGAGACTAAGCAAGTACATAATAGAATGATAAACACTACCAAAATATGTAAGCAATTTAACCAGCCATAACATTCTCCACATATATTATCCTGTTCATATTTTCATTTCATGTTCCTACATTGTCATACTATTAGTACGATGCAGCACTACTCTACATGCTCATTTGCTCATCTCATTGCATATACAAGTATTGCCAAGTGAACACCCATCGATGTTCACCTAAAATCTTGGGCCCGCCTTGATCAGCACGGGGCTCTGTCCACTCCCATGGAGACCAACCGAAGTAGGTCTTACTCCAGAGCACTCTGGATTAGTCAATTAGCCTTACTTGTAGCTAGATACCTTCTCACCGCCCTCACACTTGAGTGCACATGATGCAAATGCAGATGTCCATTGTCATTATCATTGTCATGCTCATCAGTAATACTATTGGTAGGGAGGCATCACTGCCCACCTTGCTCTATTACCATTGTCATCATCAATACATCATCATGTCATGTAAACATTTAAATTCTATATAAGTATCATCATATCATGAAAACATCGCATATTTCATAAACTATACGGCCTACCATTCTACCATGCACTTACCTGGTTAGCCTTGGGGACGATGCATGGACGGCTCTGACCTGGGACCTCCACCTGTACAAACGTAACCCGACTCAACACATCATATCGAAACTAGTGCTTAAGCGAGCAACGACGACTCTATGCGCATAACCTAACTCTAGCATAAAATGCTCGGGGTTAAGGACCTGTTGCGTAGGTACCAAACCCCCATTTTTCTTTTCTTTTTCTTCCTTTTCTTTTCTCTATTTTTCCTTCCTTTTCCTCCCTTTTCTTTTTCTCTCTGTTTCTCTTTTCTTTCCCCCAACCCGAGCCCTCTCTTTCCTTCATTTGGCTGAAAGGCCTGGCTTTTCCCAAATGATGTGGTGGCGCACGGCTGAGCTCGGGCAATGCCAGTCCGAAGCTCACCACCGACGGCTCGTCTGCCCCCATCCTTTCCCCTACTCCCCCTCACTCTCTATTACTCTTCCTCTCTCTCTCCATTTGATTTAGCCGAATGGCCTCAGCCTCCCTCAGGCGGCGCATGGATGAGCTCAAGCACACCAGCCCCAAGCTCACCGCTGCCCACTACCGTCGAATCGAAGCTCACCATTGGCTCCTCTTCTCCTTCCGGCTTTCTCTCCCCCTACCCTCTCTCCTCTCGGCCAATTGGATCTGGGGCGCGACCATCCCCCGGGCCGTCGGTCCCCTGCCGGATGCCCCTCGATCTTAGCCTCCTGGTTGCTATGCTAACTACTAGCCGCCCAGACTGACATCGCCACCTCCCTTGGGCCTCGGCCTCGCCGTCGGCCAGCCCCTTCAGTTGCCACCTCCAGCCACCAGCACCTAGCGCCGACCAATCGGATCCAAGCCCTCAAGCACTACTGCCCGACTCCAGCCCTCACCCCTCGGTGTCAACTCCCGTGCCTCTGGCTGCTCTCGGCATCGTTGGCTTCTTCAACATGCCGGTGATGGCATGCAGCTGGCCGACCATCTACTACCAGGATGGTTCTCCCCTCCATCCCCTTTTCTACTTGCAATTCTACTTTTGTGTGCCAATGTGCTGTGCCATGGGGTTGAGGGAAAGTAGGCATACTAAATGGTTGGCTTGGTATTGATTTGGTGGTCATTGATGTCCCCCATCGTCGTTGGTGAAGCCCTCACACCTTGGCCTTCTGAACTTTTTGGGGTCTCCTCTCCTCCTTGCTCCCTCTTCTTCCTCTCTTCCTCTTAGCTAAGGGAGGAAAAGTGCAATGGTGCTTGGCTTGGTTCTATGGTTGTGGCAGAAGTGAAGAAATGAGGGGTGGCTCTATTGCTTTGCTTTTGCCTTTGCTATGAGTGAAGGCAATGAGGGAACAAATGAGAAAATGTGGGCTTGCTGACTTGCATATGGGGGCATGGTCGTGAGACTCTCTCTTGGCTTTGTGAAATACCAAAATTGTCCTTGCTTATCCTTTCCCAGGTGGTTGTTAGCCTCAAGAGCATTCTAGTCCAAAGGTGGGCTCTGTACTGTTGGCTTTTCTACTGCAGGAGATAAGTCAGTAAAAGTGGGTGTTGGCTAAATTTTCTGCTGAATGATAAAGCCCACAATAGTGAGAGGCGCTAACCGGCCCCGGATGGTCTGGGAACCTTTGTGAACACTACTTTTATTCAGCATTCTAAACATAGTGGGTCTGACGGTAAAACTCTATTTTATTTCCTTTATACTCCCTTGGATTATTTCATTTCTCACTTTTCTTCCCTTTGCATTTTAGTGGTATTACACACATCCTCCAGAAGACCATATCCTAGATCTTAATTGAAGTTGCAAATCTTGGATTTGTCCAGAATAAGATTTAGCTTTTTCTTGCCTCTAACAAATTTTTCAAGAGTGTTCATGAGGTACTCACACTCCTGAAAAAGGGAAGCATGGGAAGAACGTGGGGAAGAAGATAAAGAACTAGAAGGAGAAGATCAAATAGCATATGCATATCTCTCCCTATGCATGGCCACCTTAAGCTTGAGGGTTTCGCAAGACACACACGGGGTAGTGATAACCCTAGCCATCTGGACCTCGTATCCCTTCCTAAAGGTTTCTTACATATCCTTCATTTTCTCCTCTACTTCAGCATAGAACAAGCAACCAGATTGTGACTTCTCTAGTTAGTTAACTTCACATATTTTTTATCCAAGTAATCGATTCAGATCTTAATTTTTCACAATTATTTTAAGTGAGCTAATAGGAGCTTTAGAAGCATATTAAGCCATTTTCTTATTATGATCACACATGTCCTGAAATTGCTTAGATATGGACTCAAGTTCAGTAATTAAATTAGGACACTTGGCACAAGAAGCAACAGGCCCAATCAAAGTAGCATGCATTTTAGTAATTTTATGATATGCATTCTTTAAATTATTATTTAAGTGGACACAGCTATAACAAGTTTTAGATAGATCAAGGAGAAAGGTATAGATATCTTTAAAAGCATTGTCCTTATCCTCACATGTGGTGCAGACTGTAATCTCAGCAGAATCAGACTAAAAAGGTGTAACTCTAGCCATCTGTAATTCAGCTAACAGTCTAACATTCTCCATCTTAAGTAAATCAAGCTGAAAGATCACACTATCATGCGAGGTCCTTAGTTTCTCCATATCTTCAAACAAGGAAGAACAAACATCATAATCGTTACGGGAGGAAATAGATATAAGTGAAGCAAACTCCCATGACAAGCTCTCTACCTCCTTCTCTAACTCACCACACCTACCTCTAGACTTAGCATAAAACTTTCTTAACTTCAAAAAAGCATCATTCAGCTAGTCGTAGGAGGGGCTACCTCATCAGAGTCACTGTAGAGATAATCATTGTTGATGCCATTCTCGTTAGTCATGAAGCAAATTCCAATGATGTTGTCGCCATCCTTGGTGTTCATTTATGGACCATCCTCACCATCATCGTTGCCCCATCCTTCTATGTCACTGAAGTCAAAGTTGTCGAATGTGGTGAGGACGCAGTGGAAGAGCTTCTTTGCCTTGCCAATATTGTGGAACTTCTTCTCCTTGCTTTGATCACGAGCTAGTGGCTTCTTGTTGGTTCCTTTCCGCGTAGTCGTTCTTGCCTGCACTGCTGTAGTCATTCTTGTCCTTCTCCAACTTGGGGCAGTTTGCTTGAATGTGGTTGGGTCACCATACTCGAAGCAGATCACTCGTCCTCCTCTCTTTCTCTCTCTAACCCTCTTGTATGCATGTGAGAATTTTCTAGCTAAGAGGTCTAACTCACTTTCTAGAAAATGCTCAAACTACTCACCACTCATCTCGCACAAAAGCAGCTAAAGAGAAACTAAAGACAGCATTAGAAGATGGTCAAGAAGTATATGTGGGATCAGTGACCGAGACCATCGACTGCGACTTTGTCTTGCGAGAGACGATGTCGATCTCATGAATCCTGAGGTGAGAGTACATTGTGTCAAGACTCAAGGTTGACAGATCAGTTGTGTCCTTGATGGTGGTTACTTTCATCTCCCAAACTCTTAGGTCCAGGATAGAAAGCATCTGGCAAGCGTTATCCGAGTCTGGGTATGTGAGACCAATAGCTTGAAGGTTGCTCAGTATCTTGTGAATCTACCAAAGCATTCATCTAAAGATTCGCCAGTAAGCATCTCGAATTTGTTGTAATCCCTCTTGTACTGGTCTTGTCGGACAGTCTTGATCTGGGTGGTGCACTCATGGTATGTATCGAGGCTCACCCAGATGTGGTATGCCGACGAAAGGTGAGAGATGTGTAACAGCCCAGCTATTTATTTCAAAATTTTTAGCAAAAAAAATTTTAAAATAAATTTAATTTAAAATAAAATCAAGTGTTCTTTTATTCCCTAAATTTTGGAGATTTTATTTGCCTCTTTTTAGCTTTTAAAAAGGCTTTTCTTAAAAATAAGTTAACTAAAAATATAAAAATATTATTAAGTAAAAGATACTTTGGATTTCTATAAAAATCATATTTAAAATTAATTATTTTAAAAAGCATTTGGCTTTTATCTGGATTTTATGTGCTTTTCTAGATTTTAAAAATCAATCTCAAAGCTAAAAAGTACTTTTTCAAAATTAAAAGACCAACTTTAAGTTGGAAATATTTTTCCTTTGTCTAAAACATCTCTAGGAATTTATGTGAATTTTTCTAGAATTTTTAGACCTTATTTCCTATTTTCTAAGTATTTTTTAAAACCTTCCTAAAGCTCCTGAAAATCTAAATCAAATTTTAAATCTCACTCTCTTTCAAGCTGACGTGTGTCACTCTTAGATTCAATCCATCCTCGCCCAGTTTAATCTCAGCCACCCGCCTTCACTTACCCCTTCGTTCCTTGGCCGACGGTCTAGATTTAATCTACCACCGCCCGATCCCATCTAGACCATCCGCCCTCACTTAACCCCTTCCCTCTTCGATCTTTAGCCGACGACCCCGATTTCTCCTTGCGCCGCGTGGAAACCATTTGTCCATCCGCCTTTCTCCCTCTCTTCTCTCTCGCCCACATGCGGGACCCACCCGTCAGTCGTCTCCCTCCTCCCTTTCTTCAACCTCGCGCTGTCACCAATGCTGCCCCACCCGAGCTCTTCAATGCCGCCCGTTACCTCTCTTTAGCCAGAGCAATTGGCACCATTAAAAGCCCCCATCACTCCTCACTCAATTCTGCTGCCTTTTCCCCTCTTTTACTCCTGTTAAACCCCTCTTTAAGCACCATTGCTCTGACATTAACTCTGGCGAGTAACCGACGACCGTTCGTCACCTCCACCCCTATATAAACCCCTCCCCGAGGATTCCCTAGCCACACCGACCCTTTCCCCTCCTCCAATTTTTCCCTCTCCGTGCCCGAGACACCCTAGTGCTGTCTCCCCTTTTCGTCGAGCACCGAAGGTCCTCCGGCGAGAAATCGCCGCCACCTTGGACTGCCCCTCACCTCGCTGACGCCATCAACGTCTTCCCCGTCCACCGGCGACCGTTCTCTGCCCCTCCGCCAAGCGAATCCGCCGCTGGAGACCCCGCCGTTGGAGCCGTGCGCCACCACCGCTTCTCTGTCGTTGCCGACCGCCCTCTGGTCATCGCTGAGAACCGCCGAAGGCACTGTTGGACTCTCCGATGTCCCCTCTCTCTTTTGTGCCATTCGCTGGTCGCCGCCGTGCCACCGCTCGCCGGTGACCCTCAGGTCCCCAGCGCTGCCCCGGCCAACCTTGCCAGGTGGCTAGTCACGTCGGCTCCATCCCGTCCCGTCAGCAATTGTCAGCTTTTTCAATACAAAAATAAATCAGCCGAAAAAGAAATTCCATTGTGACGTCACCCTAATGTCATAAATTCCATTTTCCATAGAAAAATAATTCTGCCAAAAATCATTTCCCCTACTGACGTCATAATCTTTTTTTTCAATACAAAATAATTCTAGAAAATCTGATTTATTCTTTTTCTCTCTTTTCAAACTTTTGGGAGCCCGTATTTCTTTATTTTAACTCTGATTGAACCTATTAAAATTTCTAAATTCATCAAAAATTATAATCTATCCACTTCTATTGTCTTTTCAAATTTGGAGTCTGTTTAACTTTATTTGGATTAAATTAAAGCTTAGAAAATAAATGGTTAAAATGGTTAAAATAAATTTGAATTAAATCTAAAATTAATTTATTTGATCTTTTCAAATTCCAAGGATTTTTGTGGAATTTTCTTGAATTTTTTGAATTTATTTTATTTTTGGAATTTTTCCTTCCCTTTCCTTTTCTGTCTCCTCTCTTCCTTCTCCGTCCGAGCGTTCCCTATCGCAAGTGTCTAGACGCCATTGCCGACTTTGAAGCTTTCAATCCGTATGAATTCCTTAATGATTCTTCGTGCAATCAAGTGCATTCAATCCCTCTCTTCAAGATTCCTTCATTCCCAGTCGTTCCCCTCCTTCATGAGCATTTATGCAAAAATGAACCGTTGCCCCGAATTGACGTTGTCGTTTGATCTCCCTCACCTGTCCACCTCCACCACTATAAAAGGGAGCACCAGGTGCCCCTTCTCATCCTCATCCATCATCAAAAATTTCACGTCGTCTCCCTTCCTCCTCGCCGCAATCAGCATTTTTCTCTCGCTAACCGAGCATCATTCATCAGTTCTTTGCACCATCTACAGTGGAGTTCCGCCACTATTGACCACACCACTGGCTTTTCCTTCGTGTGTTTTACACGGTGCTTCCCTCGCCTTCGCTGGAGCTTCGCCGGGGCATCGACGCCACTATGGGACAAACCGCGCCGCCGCTTCTCTCCTCGTTGCCGGCCAACCGTGCATGTTCCACCACAACCGAGGTGAGCATTGTGTTCCCTGTGTTCCCCTCTTTGTTTGCCGCAAACCCCACCAGCTATCTCCTTTTCGTTTGCCCGAAATGCCGACGTCAACCCACTGGTCGCCGAAGGTCTTCTCCACCATGTTTCGCCACCATCCGATGTCCTCTGGCTGAACCGTCTATACCATTGAGTTCGCCTCGATGCGTTCTACATCATACTTCTGTCACTATCACCTGAAGATTCCCGAGCCCTTGCCGACCTTGTCAAGCCACGACACTAAAATCGCTTCTTCGCGTACACAACTTTTTCGATGAGTTATTTGATTTTTTTTGTGTCATATTGTGCCCTAGCCTCCAAGAAATTTATCTACTATTTTTATTTAATTTTTCATGGAGCCAATCGACAAAAAATTGAGCTTTCCGTGAAAATGGTCATTTTCGACTTCCGCCGTCGATGGGGCCATCTCCAGTGGATTTCTGGCTTAGCCAATAATTTTCCTAGCTTCACCATACTGTGTGCTGCCCCCATGCTCTCCCTACATCTCCATGTTCCATACCCGGTACTATCTCTCTCCAATCTGTCGTTGTCGCTACCACGCCATCACTGTCGTTTTTCTCTCCTGTTGGTGATTGCCACAGTTCCTCGTAGCCGCACCCGTGTCACCACCTTTACCTCATCACCGGGGTTCCATTTTGCCTGTTCGCCGGCCACATCGCAGACAATCGACACTGTACTATTCAAAAAGTAATTCTCGGATTTTTATCATTTCATGTGATATCCAAAACTTCTAGATATTCATTCTCCCTCAAACGAACTTTGAATCCACTGATTCTTTCTCATAAATTAATCTAAAATCATATTCTATCCCTCAATATATATTTTATAATTTTTTGGATTTTATTTGAATTTATTTTCTTTGGTTCTTCACGTGTAGTCTACGACTATTCCGAAGAGTTCGATTTCGACGATTCACAACATCAAGACTTCGAGCAAGGCAAGTTACACCTTTGATCTTGTTGCTCCTAGTAATTTAAATTAATTATGCTATTTTTTCAAATTATTATTCATGCGTACTTTTATCCAAATCTAGTTTAAATCTGATTTAAATTCTAGTTATACCCAATTCCTTCGTTTGTGGACAAATTTGACATTAAACTTTCTATGCCTTGTCACCATAGATAAAAACCTAGTTGATACATTAGTATTAACTGGACATTTTATAGCAAAGCTCATGCTTAGAATAATCATAGGTTGGGAAACCTTTTCACATAAAATGATAAGCTTTTGAAATATATTCTTGACTTTGGTGAGTCAAGAATGATTATGAAATGTTTCCAAATAAAATATAAAAACTTATTTTAGACTTAGGCAAATGGTTAAAGTGGTGGGTGCTCGCTAGCATGCATTATTATTTGGTGACACAATGTTGATTGCTAAGCACAAAGGGTATGTGGTTAGTGACTAAGTCAAGGACCGGTCTTTGAGCTACTGCTACAAAGCCCTATTGTACTACCACAAGGCTAGTATGGGATAGTCCTGGCTGATTAATTTACAGGTCCCAACCTGAGTCTCGCTGTAGGTTGAAAGTGAGTGTGGCGTAAGCCATGAGAAGTCTCACTCAGCTCCAACTTGTGGATTCATGTTGTGGTGAAACCTCAATGTTGGTTTGGCCAAATTGAAGGCTGTGCATTGTAAAGGTCTTGTCATGATCTCCTCGTTGCACACCAAAGGAAGTGTGTTTATCTAGTGGCAATATGAGATGATCATGTTTTGTAGGTAAAGTTGTACAACCTCTGCAGAGTGTATAATCTATCCTAGATAGCCGTGCCCACGGTCACGAGCAAGCTGAGTAAAGTTTTTTATGGATTAGACTTTGTTTTTCAAAATGGTTTATGAAAACCCTATTGATGGATGGAATCCATATGAGATCTTTTTAAGGAAAGATGGTTCGGGTGGGATGCCCGTCGATAGGTTGGTGTTTGGTCGGAGCCTGCACTAACGATATTATTTTGTTAAAATCTTGTTTCTAATTACTGTATCAAATTCAGCTTTTGAATCTACTTACAATATTTACTTCAATTCTACTTTTTGCTCAATTAACCTTGTTATGCCTTCCTTTGTCAATTCTTATGCATGCATTACTTCTATTAAACCTCCTGGTGTGACTTGAGAGTAATTTATGTGCTCATGTTGCTCAATTCATCATTTTTCAGAGGATGTCTTCGACTTCGGTGAGGATCAGAATGTATAGGCTGTGTCTTACTGTCGTTTGCTTGTGGGTAGGCTTAGTGGGCTTCTTTCACTTTGGTTTTTCCATCCGTTGCTTATATTTAATTTTGGCTTATGTGCCGTGGATGTAAACTTTGGCCGTCAGGCCCATATTCAGTTAATAAAGTTTGTCATTATGCTTGATATGTATCCCTGTTATTACTGTGTGCACTAGCTGATCCTAGACTAGTGCAACTAAACAAAGGGTTTGGAGTTGTTGCTCCGGGATTCAACAAGATGTGATTAAACTTATTTCTACTAAGACCCTAAATGATGATGTTCCTTGCCTTAGCATTTGCCTCAACATCTCACGTATTCATAGCCGTGATGTTCTCATCGGCAAGAACAACAAACTGGGTCTTAATCTTTTTCCAAATTGCATAGCCTTAAGCCTGAATATAAGATTCCATCCTACTGTTCCAAAATGGATAGTTGACCCCATTGAAGATAGGAGGCTTGGTGGGATACTTGTCTGCTGCCATGGCTCTTAAGACAGTTAAGATCTATGAGAAGAGATAATTAGACTCTGATACCACTTGTAGGACCGGAAAGGCAACAGAGGGGGTGAATGGTGCCAATTGAAAATTTTCCCCCAGTATTCTGGATTCTCTTATCAAATAACTATAGACTTACTGAGAATCAAATCCAATCCAAAACTCCAAGGCTAAGCACTCTAAGAACATAGAATCTACAAGAACTGAGCTCCTTAGGGTGAGACCTCCAACCAAAGGGTGGTCTAACCTCTCGCTAGTAGTCTGACCGCCAACCATGGGAAGGTCTGACCTCTAGCTCAATGGCAGTCAGACTGCTATGAATAGTAAAATCAGGCATATTGACAATAAAATCTGCAGAGGTGTGAGATTTTAAATCCACGTAACTTTTGATTAGATGATCAAAAAGCTATAAAACTGTGTACACATCTTATTTAAGGTCTGAGGAACATATTCCATCTAGACCTATTTGAGATTTAAGCAAGGATACACCAAAAGTGACCTAAAACCAAAATCAATTATCAAGGCTTGCTCGTAGGTAGAGGATAGACAAGATGGCTTTGAATATATTCCCATATGTCATAGCAAGTAAGAGCACCAAAGAAATCTCTCCAAAAACCCTCAGATCAAGAAATCACTTGGAAAATTAAGAATGTGTAAAAACTGAGTTTCTTGATAAACTTGCTACCAAAGTGTCTAGATGAGTGGAGAATGATTCCCAAAGGATCTCTCCATCTCTTATACATCCTTGGCACAACAAAATCAAGAAGAGGGTGAGAGGAGAGGAAAACCAACAAAAACAAGAGCAAATCAATCAAATAGAAAGATAGCCAAGGAGAATACCAAAGATTGTTTCTATTATTGCTTGAGGAGAAAAGTTTTACAATCACTCTACCTCGGAGGATAGAGAGGACACCATGCACTCAAAACCCTAACCATAAAGCAAGAAAGAACAAGAGAAGCGGGTTGGATGGTTAACCCCATGTCTCTATCCCAACCACCTTTTATAGATGGGCTAGCCTACAACATCCACCTCTTAGTAGATACTATCTATTTAGCATAATGGGAAAACCCAGTAACCCCACACACATAGGTTTTACTCATACATATTCACTTATGCATGCTTTTCAAAGCGCATAAACCCGAATCCACTAAATTCTTAGCCTTGATCTATCTTGCTCAAACTAGCTCCACCTTGACCTAAACTACTCTTCCAAGTGCCACTCATGCGCCGTGGTTTTGATCCAAGGTTGTTTCTAGTATTTTGGCCAAACTACCAAAATACCCTTCGTTGACACGGTCATCATCATCCTTTGCAAGCAATCGCCATGCTTGCCACGTGTAGGTGCAACACTAGCTTGCCACGTGTCGTCAAGTCTCTCCTGTTTCAGCTCCATTGAACCACGGCTCACTTGGCCCGTCCAAACCACATGGTGCAATCCCACCGTTCAAACTCGCCTTCAACATTTCTCACCTTTCTCGTGTTATGCTTGAGCTCACCATCTCACCCCAGCATCCTTGATCGTTCTGGGTCTCAGCTCCTCGATGAGCTTAGCCCCAATCCTCGTCGTTGACCACAGTTGACTCCAAGTGACCTTGCATATCCAAAGACAAACAAATCATTTTTGGGCACAAGTTTTTTGCAACTTGACCCACGTTAGCCGAAGCATAGCTCATGTAATATATAACCACTGACCATACTCATCAACACCCATTCCTCAACTCATAATCCACAATTCCATAAACTACCCAAAGTAGACAATCCCGAGCTGGTCAAACTGCCAACCGCGGGGTGGTCAGACTGTTGAGATAAGCCGATCTGACCGCTCCACCTAGGTAGTCCAGTTGCTGACATCAACCGTTCAGACCGGTGGCACAATGCTGGTCTGGCCAGCCTTCTCCTTGACCGACCAGCAACACTGCCATTCAAATTTCCAAATCTCCTAAATTGCAATGGTTCATCACACCATAAGCTAGGACCTTTTCACATGGTCCTTCACATACACACGAATGACTAAGAAATAAAAAATAATTTTATTATTAGAGTAGTGACCTTAGGGTCAAAACCAGGCAGTCTATAGTGGAAAGAATAGAATAATCTCAAAATTTAGCCCATCCATATGCTCACAAACAATCAGCTTGGGTAGCACAAACTAATTCTTCATGATCCTTGACATAGTAGCCTTCCTTAAACTGGTGTTTTCAACAACTGGGCAGTATTTTGTATAGCAAGGGTGAGCACATAGAATACTCAGCAAGTTGTAAATGCAGAATGCAATATATAGATGCAAGGCTTACTACAAAAGAATTGGCTATCATGGCTTGTTTTGCATAAAGCTGATTGACATGTAAATACAACAAATAGGTTGAAAGCATAATTTGAGTAAATCAGGTAATAGATAGTAGGTAACAAGATCCCACATAGCTCATTCATCAATTTCACATAACTTGTCTCTTCCAGTTTTGGTTATGAAAATCTAACCTCGTGTGAAATCCTTGAGCAATGCCCATGATCGGGGGCATGACTATTTGAATAGCTTGATAACACTCTACAAAGGTTGTATAACTTTACTCACATGATATGATCAACTTATAATATCTATGCAACAACACGCTTTCTTAGGTGTGCCAATCAAGAAGATTACAACAAAGCCTTTATAATGCCTCACCCCAACACTAGCCCGACGATGGAACACAACCTTAAGCATGGCTCCTAATAATGGCCATCTAACCGAACTAAGCCCGACAATGGAATTAAACTTGCACCATGGTTAAATCTATTATGCGGCCGTCCATCCCCGAACTTAGCCCAGTCATGCTAGAGCAAGACCCAGTAAATTATTCAATTAGGTCTATCCCGTACCAAAATGTGGTTGTACGGTAAAACTCATTTAAATGGAGCACAAGATTCAATCCTTAATTGACCCAGGAAAGACTCCCATTAATTCAATGCTACAACACATCAATGTTTCATTCGCTCGAGTCTAAAACCAGTTTTGTTATCTAACAACTAATGACATCCACGTACCATAGCTTATCATATTCATCAATAGTGGCAAATACCTCCTGCTTATCAATAATAGTTCCATAATTCATTAATCAAGATTGGTAAGTTTTTCCATAATGTAATTCCATAATATACCTTAGCATGGTTAAGCAATATGCTACTCCAACCCATGTCAGATACTATAATGCTCCAACTGAACAATTTCTCAATCCTAGGTTGACAATGTATCATGGCATACAAGTAATCAAGGATCGGATTATTGAATACTTAGGTATTAATTACCAATAGTTAAGTAATTTGAATATAAAATGGCATGCAAGTTTAAGTAAACAAAATAGTTTTGGTAAAATTGGGTTTAACATGATCAAAGCTACATAACTCTAACGCTATTGTTCTTCACCTTGATAAAAGTCTTGATTTTGAGCTACTTCTTGCTTGGCAAAAAATTTTGATGTGTAGAAATCTACTTGTAAAAGAGAGAAAATTAAAATAAAAACCAAAATAGAGAGCAAACAAACTAAAAATTAAGTAGAATTCACCATAAGATAGGAATTGATTTTAGATAACTTTAGAGACTTAAACGGGCTCAATCAGAGATGGCATGAGATAGAACAGGCTCTTGGAAGATGGAACGGCTGGGTATTTTAAGAAAAAGGAAAAAGCTATTGTGTAACTAGGGTTTACTATGTTGTGGACTGGGTTTGGATCTATCGTGGACTCGGTTGATGAAATAGTGCTACAATGCAACTATTGGATACAGACTTGGCAGGTGACATGGCAATGGCAGCGATGGGGTGCAGTGGCAAACGGGTTGACATGGCACTTGCGTGGTTGACACATCGGACGACAGGGCTACTAGGATGGACACGTCGGTGGTGGTGCTCAAGACCCGATGGTCAACGGCCAATGATGGCGCATCTCCAGCGAGCGACAGTGTGGTGGATGATGAGGTTTCCGGTGGAGGGAAGTAACAGATCTGGTAGTGCACATGTAGAGGAACTCAACAGTGTGGACACTGGGGCAGAGGTGGCGCAATGTGACCAGTGACAAATTTTGAGCAGCGGACAGGTTAGTTGAACGATGATCTTGTGCTATAGGGACGCATTAGCTTCGATGAGATGCAGAAAAGTTAGGGCGGAGCACGGCAATGCTCGCAAGGTGGCTGGCGAAGGTGGAAACTCACCAGTGCTCATGCAATTGCTCGTCGGAGCAAAGCTGTGATGGTGACTTCAACTTCAAATCCCGGCGAGATGGTGCTACTTCGGGCAACGGCTAGGGTTTGTTGAGGTGTGGAGCAGCTCGAGGTGGATATTGCGACGCACAAGCTTGGCTTTTAAAGCATGGGGAAGAGGAGTCCAAGGTAGAGATGGCAGCACTATTGTAGAGTCCGACTCGACTACGCTAGGGAGATGAAGCTACCAAGCAGGCCCACACGTCAGCAACTACGACGAGTGAGGGACGCGATTTGGACATGTGGCGTACATGGCGCAGATAGTGGGCTACACGCGGTGCTAGGCCGGCCGGAGAGAGAAATACTAGGCAGGTGGCAAGGATTTGGCCCAAAGGCTTTTCCACATTTTTCTAATTGGTTTTCCTTTTAAGAAATTGCTACAAAGCAAATCAAAGAGAAATAAATAGCAAATAACACTAGAAAAATCCAAGAAAATTCAGACAAATACTTTGGAACCCCACGAACTTCAATAAAACTATTTTGGATTTAGTTAACATCTGGATTAATCACATTAAATCATTTGAATTTCTAAAAATTTAATTTAAGCTTTAATTTACTTCAAGAAAATCATGAAATTTTTATAAAACCTTATTTTAAATAGAATATTTTGAAAACCTCAAAAACATTAGATGTTATAGAAACCATGCTCCATTTTGTAAGCATTTTAGACTGTAGCATTCTTTAATTTGGAGATGGCATTGATCCCTAGGGTAATGTCCCCTAAACTATGATATTGTGTAGATTAGATCAGACTACGTAGAATCGGGTATGGCTAGTCAGAGGGGTGAATGACTTCTTAAAATCATTCCTCTGGTATTAGCAACATAATATAGCTAAAAACACAAACTCACTAGGTTCACCAAAAGCCAAGACAGTTTGATTGCCTACCAATGGGTGGTCGGACCGCTCGATCTATCTGACCACAGTGCCATCAATCTAACCAAGCTAAGTGGTCTGACCGCTCAGGTCACAGCAATCTGATTGCTCACCGAACGGAAGCAATAATCAGCATGGCTCATGACCAAGAAAATAGTCAACTCTTAAACCACTGATCCAACATGATGAAACTTGGTACAAATCCTACCTAGAATGTTAGGAACCTATTCCAATCATGCATCGTGAAGATTAATTCTAAAGTCCCGACCTTTATAAAAAAATAAGGAAGATAGCACCAAAATCGAGCAAAAGGGAGAAATTTTACTCTGCACTTGCTCGTGAGTTCTTAATAATCTAGATGGCTTTAGATTGATTCTCACATATCATAGTAAGCTAGATCACAGCACAGACTCAAGTCAAAATGCCCTCAAGATCTCAAATCTCCAAAATCACCCCTCTCTTGAGCAAAGCAGAGTAATCACAAGAACTTTCCATAAAAAGCATCTAAATAGATGTGATTTGATCTCTAAGAGATATCTTCACCTCTTACATGTCTTTGACACCATGAAATATCAACAGAAGATAAAATCTAAACAAGAAAACAAAGCAAATCAAAAGCACAAGGAGACATCCATGGCACAACTCAGTTGGACGAAATTTAGATATTCATTTTACATTGAGAGGAATGTTCCCTCATAGAGAACAAAGCTCTAAGCCTAGAGCATGCACCCAAAGCTCACAACATAAGGAAACCTTAACCCTAAAGTGCATCTCTAAGCACAAGAGATGTTTACTCTCAACACATATAAGGACTTATACAGTCGAGGCACCTCACCACCCACCTAACTCTAACAACCAGTACACCCTCAATGGATACAACCTCTTACAAATAGAGAAACTCGATAACCTACGCACAAATGGGTTTTACACACACACTTACACGTTTTTTAAAGTGTGACTTCCACATGGCTTCAATAGCCCGATAAGACGTTCCATTCTTTAAGACATGATCTAAGCCACTTAGCCAACTGTCACGATTTTGCAACCACCTTTCCACCTAGTATTAGATAGTTTCCTCAATTGCCACCCACCAGCCTTCATTGTTCTTCTCCTCGAAGCAACCGTTACAACAAAATCCGTGATGCCCAATGACTTGTCGCTAAGATTGTACGCTTGCTCCCGAGGATTATCACCACTTGAAATGCTCAAGTTTAATGGCACACCACATACATCCATTTGCCTCATGACAATCCATGTTTTTCTCCTGTGCTTCTCTTCTTGAGATAAAGCTCTACCGGACTTACGTGACCCTCCATAGATTGAGGGCATCTCCCTTAACCTCGGTCTTACCGTTAACCACAACAATCACCAAGTGCCCTACATATCAAAGAACAAGCAATCGTCCCGAGCACAAACAACATGCACTTGACTTTCATCAATAATATCGATGCAAATATGCACCACTCTATGCTTCCATTAAGATTTCCATAATGCATAGACCCACGTCATGACTAACACAATTGAAAACCAACTCAACTAACTCAATTTCTCAAAGGCCAGTCTGACCGTTAACCAACGGCTAGTCTAACTGCCACGAACTAGCTTAACTCCTCTTGATAACAAAGGACCGGCTTGATCGTCAGCCACATGCCAGTCAGACCGGTTAAGAGTACCAAAAAACACCTTCTTTGAAATTTCAGTTAATCTCTATCTAGTTTCAGCACAGAACTCCAATTTGAGTGAAATCTAGTGCAAAAACATCACCAAACATACCTACAAAATGTTTGGTGTCCAATCTCTTAAAGACCACATGGTCGCTCTGATCGCTCAGTAGCCGCCAAACAGACAGCCAACACTAGATTGATCAGACCGCTTAACTCTTGATAACAACTTTGAAAACTAAAAAACTTAAAACTAAACTAGGGTGTCACTCATTTTGGGCTGAAAAATAGTGACTTAGGGCTGAAATTGCACTACCTTGCTGAAATTACACTGTACCTGAAGATATCTTATTTGGCATAATTAAATTTAAAAAATTTAAAAATAGAAAAAAAATAGATTAGCATATCATAGACAATGTAAACGAATATGGAAAAAAACTAGCAAAAAGCTAAAAAGATGAAAAAACTAGAAAAGATGGAATTTATAAATAGTAAAAAATAAACCAAAAACTAGAAAGTTAAACCCGAATAAACAAGATCTAAAACTTGGATAAAACTTACACACCAAAATTAAATACCCATCGATGACGTGCACGTGGTCAAGCAGATTTCGACACCAGCAAACTGTGCGAGCCGCCAGAACTGTCGTACAAATTTGGCACGTTCTGGGACATTGAATCTATCATTTCCTTACCACTTCCTTCTACTCACAAAAAGTCATTTTCTAGAAGAACTACTGTGATTAGTCGTGATCTTTGGAAGATGTTTTAGAATTTTTGCCGTCCAGCCCTCTCATTTCGACCCAAAAAAAATATCTTATAACTAAAATTACACTATAATTAACTAAAACTATATTATATCTGATACTTGTTATTTAGTATAATTAAATTTAAAAATATTAAAAATAGAAAAAAAAAACAGGTTAACCAATCACAAACAATATAAATGAATACAGAAAAACCAACAAAATGGCTAAAAAAT
This sequence comes from Dendrocalamus latiflorus, assembly GCA_017311315.1. Lineage (NCBI taxonomy): Eukaryota > Viridiplantae > Streptophyta > Magnoliopsida > Poales > Poaceae > Dendrocalamus > Dendrocalamus latiflorus. The sequence continues at coordinate 12,532,129 of CM029644.1, read as the reverse complement.
ATCAAAAAATTAGAAAAACAAAATTTAGAATTATAAAAAATAAATTAGAAATTAGAAGTTTAAACGGAAATAAGCGGACGCGACGACCGTCCAGCTGGGCCAACAGAGCAACAGGGCAGCAGCCTGGCAGCTCCAATTTCGCGAGCTCCTCCGGTATTTATGAGTGAGCCGTCCACGCTCCTCACTCCCCCGCTGAGACGACGGCCGGAGTCCCGCGATGGCCCGCGCCCATTTCCTCCTCCCCGTCGTCCTCTTGGCGCTGCCCCTCTTGCTCGGCGCCGCCGCCCCCGTCCGCGGCGGCGACCTCCGGCGGGTGGTGGAGGTCCAGGGCGAGCCGATGTCGGTGGTGTGGGCGGTGCAGCTGTCCGACCTCCACCTCAGCGCCTTCCACCCGGACCGCGCGGCCGACTTCCGTCGCCACGTGGGCGACGCGCTCGCCATGGTGAACCCCGCGCTCGTCCTCATCACCGGCGATCTCACCGGTATGCTTGTTGATGCTTCCTCCGCGCCCCCTCATCTGTAGTCTTGGTGTGGACTAGGATAATTCGGTCCCAGCGGCATTTTGATGGAGGGGTTTTAGGTACATTTAGGCCAAGATTTGATGAGAAGATTAGCCTGATAGGCTCATTTTGTTTTTGTATGTTTTATTGGTTAGATTTATTTGTTCTTTCGGTAAGATACTGTCCAGATAGATTTACCATTTGCATTGCTGGTAAAATCTGACACATGGAGGCACACAAGAGCTTGATTTTGTGAAATGAATGCCAGCCCGAGGAAATCCTGCCGCATTTGTGCTGTATAGTGTTAGTACACTAGTGGATATTTTGCACTGCAAGTCCCACATCTTTATTCCAATTTTCATCAAATTCCACATATTTCAATTTCATCAATCAACATTTTTCAAAGTTACGTCTATCGGGTCCCTTTTGTTCCAAGAAAAAAAACCGTTATATATGCGATGCTAGTGCTAATTTAAACATACATGTAACTTGATACGACAACATGGGAAGCCACATGGCTTCCAGAATCCAGATAGATTTTCTAACAATCTTTTCAATAATTATGGTACTTATACAATTTTTTAACTTTTAGAAAGTTTGTTACGAAAAAATCCTTGTTATAGCTGTATGTCTATTCATGTCAGCATATATGCAACCTGGATGTTCTAATCAGCACTGACGTAACGTATACCCGATTTGATATGACTTTGATTCTTTGAAAGATGTAGGACCTAACTGACATGATTTTGAAAGATGTGGGTCTGAATCTGATCGATGATAATTTAAAGACATACGACTCAGATGAAAATCAGAGTAAATATGTGGGATTTACACAGGAATTTACTCTAGTATAGATTATGTAATATGTAGAGGTATCATATTTCCAGATGAAAAGCAAAATAACCATGGTTGCTACAGCGTCACCTAGTCGTCGCCAAGTTGACAACTTGGCGTCCAGTCGCCCGGAGCTCGACGCCAAGGTCTCCCGCAGGGGAGGGCACGGGCCGGCGGCGGCATGCCCAGATCCGGCGCGCGGGAGGGAGAAATAGGGCAGGGGAGGGCACGGGCCGACGGCGGCAGACCCTAGCCCTAACCCTAGCGTGGCTATACCATGTTGGAAGAAGCTCGTTTTTGTATTCCCACAGGACCAAAGTCCATATAACATATACATGTAAAAATGCAAAGAACACCCTAGGCTATTCATATATCGAATAATGTTATGGACCTTGTTATTTATATAATTTGTGCTATTATGTTACATGATTATTTAATTTTTGGTCATATAAGCTATTACTTCTATTTATTACTATCGTCTAACTACTATCATGTAACTGTCGCCATGGCAAGCGCCTAGTCGACTAGGCGTTTAGGCGCCCCGGTCTCGTCGCGACTCGTCGGATCGCCGTGAAAACCTTGAAAATAACACCAAAGGACACTCTAATTTACACAATGGAGCTTATCTAGCCCCTCTATGTTTAAATGTGTATTTGCTTACTATGAACTCCCCTACTATGGAGAACGTTGCAACCAAGCCCTTCTATCAAGGAAAAGATGACATGGCGCAATAAGTACTGACAACTGGGAATGCAAACATCAGATTAAAATGCATAGGAGGACTTTTGTGGAAGAAATGTAGTTTTCTTTCTATTTCAGGACATGGGGGTTGTAAATTCACAGAGTTTGGCAGCATTGAAGTGGTCGGAGCAGCAGAGGAGTTCTATAACTTATCAATCTTTTCGATGGAGTTGGTGTAGCATCACAAATTTGGAGTCCATCCATTGATGGCCTTGTAGATGTTGTAGTGCTAAATGGCCCAGCCAGCGGTGGCCTCGTGACCATGAGCCTTGTTTTTGAAGTTTCTGCTGAGGCTGATCTCAATTGCTCTTCCACCACACCTCAGCGGCTGCATGATGGCAAGTTTCCCAAACCAGGCGAAGGAGCAAGTGGAAGGTTCATTGGGTAGATGGAGAGAGAGTTGAGGGTGGTGGTGGAAGGGGTTTGCCAGCAGTGAAGCCATCAGTAGGCCAAAATGGAGTTCCCAAAGAAGAGGTGTGGCTTTTTACAGACGCCAAGGTAGGAGAGGGGACTCTTGAGTCACAGGAGCTTGGGAGGGGAGGCCAGGAATGGGTCAGTTGAGAGATATTTTGAGGTGAAGTGATAGGTTCGAGGGTAAATGAGAAGAAAATAATAGACAGGAAAAAAAAGATGATGGTTGGAGCACCATGTCGACCTTGCCATTGTGTGTCTTCTGTAATGCATACATGGAGGTTGCAATCTGATGTTTCATTCCCAGTTTGCAGTACTTTAAAGGCTACGCCATCTTTCCTCACGGTGGGCTCAATAACCACATTATATCTATTAGATGGTTGTTGTATGCAATTCCATGTAGAGAAGATATATTGCTCCGATGTGTGGAGCGCCCTCCAGTGCAATATCACCTTTCGAAAACAATGTAAACTAAGGTCTAAAGAGTTCTGAACAGCCCTCGACTGGCAATTTTGGTCAGAATGGGGTTCTAGTAAACCATTTTGTACAAATGTAAAAAAAAATTGTTTTTTCTTGAACTTGACCCACCATTTGATAACACTTTATGTTGTTTGAGAGAAAGTTAGCCAGACATAGGTACACTATTGTCCCTTTTATCTTTCTAAAACAACCATAAGAAAAAGGTCAATTTTTATAGGAATAAAGCCATCCGCTATTTCTAAGTCTGGTTAATTAAGAATTCTCAATGTTTATTTTACCTGATTAAAATATAATTTCTAACGCCATTCCTTTTTTCCCCTGATTGACGTTGTGCTTTCTAGCAAAATTTTCTATTCTTTTTCCTTTCAAGGTTGATGTGATAATTCAGTTAAGCCTGATTGCTGTATTTGTGAATTGGATAGATTAAATATACTACAGTCAATTTACTTACCCAGTTTGAAATGCTAGAATTCCCTAGGAAAGTAAACATCCACATTCACTAGATGTGGGGGTTTCCTACGAAATTCCTATGGGAATTTTGCATTACAAACGGTGCCTTAAAAGTTGTCTGGGAATGTAATGCTTACAGTTTTCCTTCATCAGCACATGATACAAAGACATAACATTTTTTATACTACTTGTTCTATCTCATGGGAATGATGCAGTTTGGATGCTCATTTGAAAAGGAAACTAAGAAGAATCATCTGTGTCATATTGGTTTACAAAACTGCAGAAGATAGATTTTGTTTCTGTTCGAGGCTTAATTATTGTTCCTTTATCTCGTATTCTTATGCTCAGATGCAAAAAGCAAAGATTTGTTGTCATCAAGACAAGAAAAGTCTGAATGGATGGAGTATGAGAAGGTGATTGATGATGTTGCTGACAGGAGCGGTCTGAACAAAGAAATCTTTTATGATTTACGAGGTAATCATGATTCATATGGTGTTCCTGAGGTTGGTGGCATGTTTGATTTCTACCAAAAGCACAGCATTAATGCAAGATTAGGTCGGGCTGGTAATGTGCAAAGCGTAACATTACAGGTTGGTTCCAGACTTCCAGTAAGACAGTAATCATGACATGCAGTTAATATTGCCAAAAAAAACATATATACCGCAAAACCAGTTGTTGTTTTGCATTAAGTTAAATATGGATTTGGTTAAAGTTTAGATAATCTTTTTTTGTAATTTAAACTGTGCAGAATAATGGCTGGAAGCATCTATTTGTTGGCTTCGACAGTGCAATGGGCATTGGTCTCAGAAGCCCAACAAATGCATTTGGGCAACCAATAGATCGGTTACTTGTTTATTTAGATGCAGCACTTTCACAGTGGGATGATCATTCTACAACTTCTCCTGTAACAAAGATCGCTTTTGGACATTTTCCTATATCCTTTTCTGCATTGACAACTTCAGGAGGAAGTCTTAGAGATGTTTTTCTTAAGCATTCATTGTCAGCTTACTTATGTGGGCATCTTCATACTAACTATGGAAGAAACTTGAAGCGTCATCATATATCCGACCAGCATCAACTTTCTTCAAGACAGTACTATCAATCTGATATCCATGAAGGCATATCAACAGCTCTCAGCAGTGACAATTGTTCCGCAAGGACAGAACCTGTTATGGAATTCTGGGAGTGGGAGATGGGTGATTGGAGAAGTGCCCGGAGCATGAGGATTCTAGCAATTGATTCTGGCCACGTCTCTTATACTGATATAGATTTCAGATTTGGCTCTAGGGATGTGATCATAGTACCCACCTTTCCATTGGATTCACGGTTTATGCAAAGATTTTCATCCCCTAATGATTTGAATTGCCAAGCAACGAGCACCAGACATTTAGGGACAGTGAGAACTCTAGTCTTCTCAAAATACATGATTGAATCTGTATCAGTAAAAGTATATGATTCACGTTCTGGAAGCCTCCATTTAGTACTAGAGCAAGAAATGGAAGGGACTAGTGACAAGGGAGCTAGAGGAGCTATGTTTACAGTCCCATGGAATTGGAAAGAATTCATGGACGAATCACCAGATCGATACTGGCTCCAGATAGAAGCAAAGGATATGACCGGGCAGACTTACTATAGCCAACTGAGGCCGTTTTCTGTAAATGGTCTAACAGCAAAAGTTAGCTGGACATGGAAAGAATTCTGTGTAATGGGTTGCCAATGGAATCAACTGTATTACCCAATTATGTGGTCTACCCTTGCATTTCTTTTTTCATTGATTCTTATTCCTCGCACTTCACTCACGTTTTATGAGAATCAGTTCATGTTAAAATGTCTTACTCGGAAGATAACTGCAGGCAATTCACTTGCCAGCTTTGAATTTTTTGCAGTTGAACTTTCGAAGATGTATTTAGTATGGTCTGGAATGTTGCTATATTTGCTATATTTGGTCTTCTTCCCATGGTTTGCTGGTTATGCTGTTACCGAGAATCGCAACAAGATGTATCTGTACTACAAAGGCTGGAGCACTAGTTATATTGCCAACACCAGTACAGTGCCATATATTGGTTTGCCTGATGTGATGGTTATTGTTCTTCCTCATCTTTTGTTTGTGGTTTTGCCAGCCTTTTTCATTATAGCAGCCATAGCAACAGAAAGAGCAGCATATCTAGGTCACAATCTCTCCCATACAGCAAAGAAAGATGATGATAACTACAAAGAGAGAAGAATGTACATGCTGAATGTTTGGATATTTCGTTTCTTCAGAAAGTCTCTCATACTTCTATGTCTGCCAATCGTTTGGAAACATTGGAAGGTATACCTTACTTTCAACTTGAACTCAACTCACTAGTACTTTCAAGTTCAGTAGTTCTGCTGAAATCCACAGAGAGAGTTCTCTTTCAACAATTTTTAAGCCCTTTGTTGCTATATTTAAAAACTCTTCTATTAAGATGATAAAACATTCAGGGCTTGCTTACTTGCTTTTCTCAAGTTATGAATTGTGTATGAAAGGGTAGTTTACATCAACTAGATAATTAATGTGAACTTGTGTATACATTTTGCACCTTGTGGATATATTGCCCTGTATGGGTTCTTGCATAAGACTTTTCAAGCTCTTTTATAGTTTGGTTTTATCTAAACCCAAAAATTGTTTCCTGATCCAAAGAAAGTTGTTCAAAAAGGCAAGGCCAAGGTCCAGTGTTAACATGACATTGAAACTCCCGGTTGGGTTTCCTTTTCTTAAGCAAATTTAAGTAGTTCAAATTAGGGTTTCTCAGTCCAAGTTACTCGAAGTTATATCTAGTGTATTGGAGAGGGGACTATATTCATGTGCCGCTATTTTGCTAATTCTTAGGCTGGCAGATTGAAGGACTTATTTTTTCAAAAGCCTCATTTTACATAATTGCTCTTCTGCACATGGAAGGATTTTCCATGCACTCCAAGACTGGTGGTTGTCTTTATGTTTTCTCCCGCTCTTTCAAGATAAGTACAGCATGGATTTTTCATGAACAGCTACTGTTCCATGCACTCCAAGAATGGTGGTTGTCTTTGTTAAGGAATACAAATCATATAAGGAAATAGGAAATAGATTAGGACTGTTATCTATTTCCTATTCTATCCTTAACAGTCTTTATGTTTTCTCCCGCTCTTTCAAGATAAGTACAGCATGGATTTTTCATGAACAGCTACTGTTGTTTCGTGAAATTTATCAAGTGTGCAACCTTGCGCAACTGCTTTCAAAATCTAAACATCTCCATTAAAAGAATTGCCAATCGAAGAAAATGCCTTCTCATTGCCTGATTGTGTTATATTACGAACAAGTGAATAATGCTTGAAAAATACAAGCACATTTGCGTGCTTTTTTCTAGACTCATTTGTGTGCTCTCTCACATACATGCACTTTTCTGCAGCATTGTAGAGCTGTCGTGAGGGCGTACGAGGTTGATCCATTCATGGATGCACCCATCTACTGCTTCGGTGTCCCAGTACTTCTATGCTTAGCCATATACAGGACTTCATCTGTTTAAACTTTTTTGGTAAGCACCAGTTTTCTTACCAAGTATGTGTAATTTGTACTGTGGAAGATTGAAACATCAGGTTGAGCGTTTGTAGTAATGATTACTCTCAAATATAGTGGAAGGTAACATTCTGAAGATGTAAATGAACATATCTGGAAATGTGGAACAGCTTATATTTCTGATACAGGAGATCATTTGATAGCATTGAGAATCTAAGTCCTGACCTATCTCAGCATAGAATGCATAAGTTATGGATGTAATAGGATCAGACTTCTTAGGTGTAGAAGATGTAGTAGATTTTACTTTAGCATTGAGATCATCTAGAGTTCTATTTAAGGTATTAATTTCAGCGGTTAGCTTAGGATAATTTGAGCAAGTGAGAGTCCTAGAGTAAAGCATTTTATCATTCATTTTAGCAATTTTTTCTATGGTACTTTTAAGCTTCTAATCTAACAAGGCATACTTAGATCATGATAAAGCAATAGCAGATATATCCCCAGCTTGTAAGTATGCAGAAGAGTTGCTAGACTTGAGTTGAGAAATTTTATCATTTGCATATTTTACTTGCTTGGCATGAGAAGCATATACTAGGAACCAGCAAGTAACATAGCTTTTATTTTGGCTAGATTGCCCTTAGTAACAAGAAACTCATCAATAACATATGCATGAATGGTAGTGCCAAGAGCAAAGTAATAATTCATCCCCTCAATCTTTTCATTTGCTACTCTAAGCTGACCAAGAATAGATAAATGAATAGTTCTTAGCTTGTCTAACACAGAGTGCAAAACTAAGCAAGCATCAGAATTATCATCATCAAGTATGAGTGATCTAAGACTAGCAAGTTCATTGTTCAAGCTCTCAATCATAAAGTCCTGACTAGTCAATTTCTTCTTGACTTTTCTAATATCATGATCTAGTCAAAGGACAGCATGAGACATCTCATTATACGAGGAATTTACCTCATCAGGGTCACTATAGAGTTCATCCTTACTGGAGACATCATTGTCTCTCACCATGAAGCACATGTCAGTGAATTCTACGGCCTTCTTCTTCCGTTGTGGCTCGTCCTTGTCATCCTCGATCTCCAAGTCCACATCGCTCAAGTCAAGCTGCTCGAGAGAGAAAAGGATCTGGTGGACTACCTTGTGGTATTTGCACTTCTTGGTCTTTGCATCTTGAGGTAGTGGACGTCAGCGATACTCCTTCTTGATCTCCTTGCCCTTCAGCTTGGGGCAGTTGGCTCGAATGTGGTTCAGCTCACCACACTCATAACACTAGAACTAACTTCCTCCTTTTTCATCCTTACCATGTTGAGAGCTCTTGTAACCTTTGTGGTTACTAGGGCTAGGTCATCTTCAAGAAATTGCACAAGCTGATCATCATTCAAAGAATACAAGGCAGACAATGAAAATCTAATTAAAGTAGACTCAGCTGAGCCAAAAGAAATGCCTTGAATAGGATCAGTCACATTTGCTCACTCGATTACCCCGGGGTCTCGACCTGTGCTGTGGGAAGACACATGGAAGCCCTCCTTTTCCATACTATCTAGTCTGTAACTACAATAGTTGGCGCTTTCCGTGGGGAGCGACAAGCAAGTCACACCAGCATGGCACCTAGCAAGAAGGCGGCAAAAGCACCCAAGATCTCGGCAGCCAAAGCGATACCACAATAGCTATATCGAAGGCACCACAAGCCAAGCGTAGCAAGGCATCTATAGCTGCAGGCACTGTCAAAGCCGCTGAGGAAGAAGCAGACAACTCTATGCGTAGCGAGCTTGTCTGGAACAACATGCGCCACATTAAGGCCTCATGGCTTGAAGGTTACCAAGAGGGACCCCTGTCGCCAACTAGCTTAGGCATGGCCAGGGAGGCATATGAGGCGATGCAGAGGGAACTAGCTGACCTCTACTAGGAACTGCAAAGCCTTCAACAGCACCACCCTGCACCTGCAGCCATGACCCTGGCTGCCGTGACCTCTGGGCCCAGTCCACCAGTCGGAGAGGTACCAGGTGAGACCTCATCATAGCTACTACTACACCTATTCTTGCGGCACCCCTCATGGTGGCACAACCAAAGCTTGTGCTCTAGGGGGACCTGAGCTCCCTGTTGAGCATTGGCCTCAAGGTGGCCTGGTAGCCTGAAGACTTCAAAATGTCGATCATCAAAATTTACAAAGGGGACATAGACCCTGCTAAATTCCTTCAAGTATATGACATGGATATCCAAGCCACCGAGGGAGACAATACCACCAAGGTAAAATGTACCACCCTCACCCTCATGGGCGTGGCACTGGCCTGGTTCTTCACCATACCTCCTCGATCGATATATGCGTGGGATCAGCTTTAGGATTAGATCCACAATAACTTCCAAGGAAACTATGCCAAGCCCAAAGACACGGGAAACCTGTTTGCGATGAAGCAAGCATCAAACAAGTCCCTAAGTAGCTTCTTCAAGAGGTTCATGGAGGTCAAGTGCCAAGTAAAAGGGGTCAACAATATCACCATCATTAACACTATAACCTGTAGTCTCTAGAAGGGCCCCCCTGTTGGAGAGGGTGGAGAGGCTCGCTCGGAAGCATGTTCATAGGATGATGAAGCAATTTGACAAGATGGAAGAGTACGCCCAAGCCAAAAAAGATAGTGCCCAAAGGGTAGCAATAGAAGCAGTCTAGTAGCACTGATAGCATGCAAAAGCACAGATCTTGCCAAGAAAATAACACTACTGAATGAGGTGGCGGAGGGCATGATTGCATCACGGGTGGAAGAACACCAAAATTGGTCAAGGCAGTGGGGCCACTGGATATATCATATGGAAGGTGGAGGTTAGACCTCCAAAGGACGAAGTGAGGTGGTCGTGGCGGTTGTGGTCACAGGCATAGCCTAGACATGTAGGGCAGCGCTGAGGTACCTGTGCTGGTGTGATATCCATGGCAAGGGATCACATTAACCAAGGTGTGCTGCACCATTGCAGCCATGAGGGATTAGATGAATCGAGAACCACCTCATGGCAAGCACAAGGGTAAATGGCAGCACAATAGTGAGCTCTCGACCGTGCCACAAAGACCCCTCATAGAAGTCGTGGGTGATAAAGACCCTCGAAAGATCACTAGTGACATCACTATGGGATCCTCATTAAACCTAGGGTGTAAGAGGCAGTGGCACACCTAGGCAAGACATATCCACCATGTGGCATCATACCTTGCCAACACACCCCTAAAGTATGTTGAAGTCCCTGTCACATTCGGCCCTGGGGACGCAAAAGGGCTATCCTTCCCACACCAGGACCTCGTCATCTTCGCAAATATCATAGACTTTGAAGTTAGGTGCATCCTTGTGGTTCTTGGTAGCTCCACTGACCTACTCTTCATGGAAGCCTTTGACAAAATGATGATTCCCTAGAACCATTTGTCCTCGTTTAGCATACAACTAATAGGTTTTGGGAGCAATCCCATAATAGCTCTGGGTCAAATTAACATACCTATCACCTTTGGCAATGGCCCTTCGTCCCTAACGGAGGTTATCACATTTGACATCATCGACATGCCTTACCAGTACAATGCTATCCTTAGCCGTGCTACCTTAAACAGCTTCAGCACTACTGCACATCACAATTACCTATGCATGAACATTCCCACACCAAGAGGAGTGACCACAATCCACAGAGACCAAGACCTTGCTAGGCAAACAGAGTTGGAAGCCATGACAAAAACTTGCCAAGTCCATGTGGTGGAGCAAGAAGCAAAAAAGCTTGAGGGGCCATCCACGAAAAAGTGGACACCCAAGACCAAGCCAAAAGGGCTACTCAATAGGGTCCCATTGGCAAAAGGATCTCCCGAGTAGACAGTGGCCCTAGGGGTAGACCTTGCACCCAAGGCATAGGCTGAGCTACTTAGGGTCCTCCATGAGAATGAAGACATCTTCAATTGGGGAAACAATTGAGCACCGCCTCACTGTCAAAAATGAGGTTAAGCCCAAAAGTAGAAGCTACACTGCATATCCACAGATAGGCAAGAAGCCACAAAGATCAAGGTGGCAAAGGTGCTCAAAGCTAGCATCATACGGGAAGTCAAGCACCCAGAGTGGCTAGACAACCCCATCTTAGTGCGAAAAGCCAATGGCAAATGGTGGATGTGTGTAGACTTCACTGACATGAACAAGGCATGTCCTAAAGATGACTTCCCTTTCTCTCACATAAACTAGCTCATAGGTGCAACTTCGGGCTGTGAACCGATGAGCTTTTTGGACACATACTCCTGCTACTACCAAATATTTATGGTGAAGGAAGATGAGGGAAAACAGCCTTCATTACATCGTTGGGCACCTACTGCTTCGTGCGGGTGCCCTTCGACCTTAAAAACACCTAAGCCACCTTCACCTGCCTCATAGCAAAATTTTTAGCCACATAGCTCAGCCACAATGTTGAGGCATACGTCGATGATATAGTTGTCAAAAGCCTCAAAGGGGGTTCCCAGCTGGTGAACCTATAGGAGACCTTCGCTAAACTGCTAGCGAAGGTGGTAAAGCTTAACCTAGAGATGTATGCCTTCTGTGTCAAGGTCAAAAAACTCTTAGGTTTCCTCATCTCCAAAAAGGGCATTGAGGCTAATCCGAAAAAATACAAGCAATACAAGAGATGAAGCCCCTAGCCCCCACCACCCCCGCAATGCACGCGAGGTGCAGAAGTGGACGTGATGCCTCCCCACCCTCAGCCGATTTCTATCCCATTCCTCAAAGTGGGTGTTACCATTCTTCAAAATGCAATGCTGAGTGGAGCCATTTCGCTAGACTGACAACTGCCAAAAAGTATTTGATGAGCTTAAGCAATACATGGCCCAGCTTCCAAGTTCCAAGCCTACTTAGCTTAAAGCAGGGCATGAAGCTATTGTTGTATCTCACAACCTCAGTAGCCACGGTAAGCGCAGTCCTGGTTCAAGAAGATAATGGAGTGCAGCGCCCCATATACTATGTATCAGAGGCTCTACAAGGGGCCAAGACTCGGTACATTGAATTGGAGAAATTGGTGTATGCACTGTTAGTGGCATTCTGCAAAGCTACAACACTACTTCACATCGCATGAGATAACCATACCATCATCCTACCCCCTCGGTGTGTTGCTGCACAACAAAGAAGCTACAGGCCAAATAGGCAAGTGGGCCATGGAGCTGGCCCCCTTTGATATGGTCTTCATTGCCCACATGACCATTAAATCTTAGACAATAGTGTTAGAGTACAATATATGGTAGGATAGAGTCCATTGGGTTTACAATCCCTTGTACGATCTTGCCCCCCAAGTCTTGTACCTCTATATATACCGCCCGAGAGGCTCAATGCAATACATCCAATTCCACCCAACTCTATCTTCCTTCATGGTATCAGACATCTAGGTTTAGATCCTAACCCTAGCCACCGCTCGCTTCCGCACCGCGCGCCCCCGGGGGAGATCTATCTCCGCCGGGGGCAGCGCCACCGTTTAGGCGGCGGATCCTATTGATCCGGCCGCCATCATCGTCGTCGTCGCAGCAGATCGGGTCGAGCAGCAGATCGGGCCATCGTCGTCGTCGTCGCAGCAGATCGGGTCGAGCAGCAGATCGGGGAAGAGCGCCTCCACGGCGGGGAGGAGATCCGCGAGCACACGCCGAGCGGGGAAGGCGTGGTTTGAAGCTGTCGGGAAGAAGGTCCCGCGCCGCCGTGGTGGTGGCCGGACCAGGCCGCGCCCCGTCCCTGAGCCGCCATGGTGGCGGCCGGGCCAGGACGCGCGGCGGCCACCATCTTCCCGGACCTCTGCACCAACAGATCCGCCGCCTGTAGCTCCTCTACTTGGCGTGCCTCCAGTGCCGCTCCTCCGCCGGGTCCCTGCTCGCCGACCGCCGCCTGCAGCTCCTCCGCTTGGACGCCGCTGCCTCTGCACCGACATCGCACCGGCCTCCCCGCGCCAGATCGGGCTTCCCCGCTACCGGATCCGTCCAGATCCGGCCGGCCGCCGCCGCCCCCCCCCCCCCCCATCCTCGCGCGACCGGACCCCTCCGCACGCGCCCCTCTGCCGCCTCGGCCTCAGCCCCACCGGACCGCGCCGCCGTTATCGCCGCCGGGGGTGGTGCCGGGCCGCGCCGGACTGCACCGCCGCCGGCCGGGGGCCGCCTGCCCCGTCGCTGCTCGGGGCCGAGCCGTGCCCGCCAGGGGTGGTGCCCGGCCGGGCCATGCCTTGCGTCGATCGGCGCCTGAGGCCCTTTTTCTGCGGGAGCTTGGACCTGCGCCGCCTGGAGTTTTCCGCCCAACCGGATCCTTTGTGTCAGTCGGTGCCACCGAACCCCTTTTGTGTCGGTTGGGGTGCCCGGATCCAACTGCTGTTGTATGTTTTTCTTTTTTTCTTCTCCCGATCACTGATCGGGCTTGAGTCGCCCACCGCCCGTCGACCTCGCACGTATCTACTCCGATATCGGCGTCGACTACACCGGCCTCTACTTCTTCGACTGTGCGGCCAGGTCGGGCACGTGATGCCGAGGGGACGCCTTCCCGCATCGCGTCTCGGTCATCCCATCCGCACGTCTTCATCGCCGGTTCGTCATCGCCACCACAGATCGGGACGCCTCCACCGACTTCTTCCATCGTCGTCCCGCCTCGCGCGTACTCGGTCTGATCAGCTGACTGTGCGCGATCCACCCGGCTCCTGTGACGTCCGTCGTCGAGTACTACGCGCATCTTCTCCGAGCAACAGGGCTGCTGCTGTGTCGTCTCCTCGGGCCGCAGCACCGCCGCGCGTGTGTCCCCTCGCCGTTGCATCTACATCGCCGTCCCCTGTGCATCGACGACTGTGCTGCGCAACCTCTTGTGCGCCATCTGTCTGCACATGGTCTTCGTCATACTGATCGGGCCTTCATCGCCGACATCGAGCGCTACCGCCGCCGCTGTACCTTGCGTCAGGACTGCTCGCCTTCGCGACAGAGCGTCTGCCCGGACTGCTCGCCTTCAGGTAGTAGCGTCCACTCCCGCACTGCTTCTTCTTCTTCTTCCAGCACAACCACGCCTGGTTGGGGCCCTCTCCCTTGTATGTCCGGTACTGGCAACACCGGTGCGTGCTTTCGTCCCCGACGCGTTGCCGGGTCCGTCAAACCTGGCACACGCCTCGGCTCTAGCGGCTTGACTGCATCGACTTCGGCATCGACCCTCCCATTCCCGTCTCGTCTGCCTCGATTGCATCGCCGTTTTTCGCCTACATCCTCGATGGCCCTGACTGCGTCGACCTCGGCATCGCCCCCCTTCCACGACGACTGCCTCGACGCGTCTCCGTCATCACCATGGCGCCTCTTTTGCGCCTGCGGCTTCATGCGCGACCGTCTCGACATCGGTAACCCGACCACGACTACGTCGACCACGGTCATCTCCAGCACGGCATCCTCGACCACGACTACTCCGCCCTCGCGCTCGGCTACCTCGACATCGGCACAAAGGGCTACCGCCTTGCTTGAGCTACTCGTCGGTTCCTGCTCCAGTCACAGCATACGCACCGCTTCGACGGTTATGACTGCGGGGGGATGTTAGCTCTTCGGCTTCTTCTCCAGTCTCACCGTGTGCGACGCTCCCGTTGTGACTGCGGGGGGATGTTAGAGTACAATATATGGTAGGATAGAGTCCATTGGGTTTACAATCCCTTGTACCATCTTGTCCCCCCAAGTCTTGTACCTCTATATATACCGCCCGAGAGGCTCAATGCAATACATCCAATTCCACCCAACTCTATCTTCCTTCAAATAGTCAACTTTATTGCAAAATGGATCCTACAACTAGAGGACCTCGACTTCATCGCAAAATGGATCCTACAACTAGTGGAGGTCCTCGATCCCTAGACCGAAGCAACCTGGACCATCTAAACCAATGGGTCATGGTGTGCCATAGGGACATGCACCACGACAATTCTAGTATCACTGGAGTGACAGCCAATATTGCATACGACCCACCTAGAGTTCCCTATGACAAATAATGCAGCAGAATACAAGGTCCTTTTGCTCGGCCTCCGCAAGGCCAAAGCACTAGGGGCTCAGAGAATCATCGTCAAGAGTGACTCCTGGCTGATGGTGAGCCACATCGACAAGCTGTACCTAGCGTGTGACCCCAAAATGGCCAGATACTCGCTGTAGTATGAGCCATAGCAAGGCAGTTCGTGGGCATCGTAGTTCAAGTTATACTGTGTGGCAAGAACGAGGTAGCTGAGGAGCTCATCAAAATTTCCAGGTCAGCGTATCAACCTCTAGTAAACATCTTCTATGAAGTACTCAAAACACCCTCCACACCTACTTCAGGACAAGCAGCTGTGCTTGAAGTCCTCGCGATTAGAGATGCCATTTGGTGCAAGCTCATCTTCAACTTGTTATGAATAGCGCTTGTATTCATATGAGGCCAATGGGCCGGTATATATACACAAAGTACAGGTGGTAAATATGCAAAGAACCCCTCATAACAATGGGGAATAACAAACTATACATATATCTCTAACACCCCCCTCAAACTCATGGTGGATCAACAACACTGAGTTTGGAGAGGAAGAAGCTGTGCTGTGCTCGAGTCTGGGCCTTCGTGAAGAAATCCGCTATCTGAAGCTCTGAAGGCACATACTGAAGAGCAATCACCTGATCATGCACACAAGTCCTCATGAAAGAAGCATCAACTCCAATGTGCTTGGTGAGCTCATGCTTCACAGGATCACGAGCAATACTGATAGCACCTGTACTGTCTGACAAGAGAGGGGTCGGTGTAGTGACAGAAACACCAAAATCCTCAAGTAACCACCGTAGCCAAGTAATCTCTGCTGTCAAGAGAGCCATAGCTCGCAACTCAGCCTCTGCACTCGAACGGGACACTGCAGTCTGTTTCTTCGTCTTCCAGGCAATGAGAGACCCACCAAGAAAAACACAGTAAACAGAGATAGACCGGCGATCAGAGGGATCGCTGGCCCAAGTAGCATCCGAATAGGCCTGAAGCTGTAACGAGCTGGAACGTGGAAAGAAGAGACGGCGAGAGATAGTCCCACGAAGGTATCGCAGAACTCGAAGAAGGTGGCTGTAGTGAACCTGAATGGGAGCTGAAACAAACTGACTCAGAATATGAACTGGATAAGTGATATCTGGACGAGTAACAGCAAGGTAGACAAGACTCCCAACAAGATGACGATAGCGAGTCGGATCAGAAAGAGGCTCGCCATCAGAGAGTCGGAGGTGAACATTGAGCTCCATGGGAGTCTCAACAGTACGCTGATCAGTGAGAGAGGCGCGATCAAGAAGATCCTGAATATATTTCTCTTGGGACATAAAGAAACCATCTGGAGTGGAAGTAACCTCAATCCCAAGGAAATAACGAAGAGGACCAAGATCCGACATAAGGAACTGCTCACTAAGACGAGCCTTAACAAAGGCAATGTACTCAGAATCATCTCCTGTAATGATCATATCATCAACATACAGGAGAAGAAGAGTCCGACCACAAGACGAAGTGTGGACAAAGAGCGCAGGATCATGATCACTAGCTGAAAATCCAGCACCAGTAACCACAGAGGAGAAGCGCTCAAACCAAGCACGGGGGGCTTGCTTAAGGCCATAGAGAGAGCGACGAAAGCGACAGACCATGCCCTCAAGAACAGAATACCCAGGTGGCGGATGCATGTAGACCTCCTCACGCAACTCGCCATTAAGAAAGGCATTCTTGACATCAAGCTGAGAAACAGACCAGTGGCGAACAGACGCCACCGAAAGAAGAGTGCGAACAGTGGTCATGTGGGCCACAGGAGCAAAAGTCTCGTCGTAGTCAACACCATGCTGCTGCTGAAAATCACGAGCAACAAGACGCGCCTTATAGCGCTCAAGAGAGCCATCAGAGCGAGTCTTAATCTTATAGACCCACTTACATGTGATGGGATGAGAATGGGATGGAAAAAGAACAAGATCCCAAGTACCAGTACGCTCGAGGGCAGCAATCTCCTCGGCCATGGCAAGCTGCCACTCAGGGTGAGTAACAGCATCCCGGTAGGAGACAGGCTCACGAGTAGCTGCGCCAGCAAAGGCAAAACGGGCAGGAGGCCGAATCGACTGGCGATCGCGGAGAGTGTAACGAGGAGAAGATGACCCATCAGGGGAAGATGGAGCATCAGAAGAAGATGGAACATCAGAAGAAGATGACTCATCTGGAAGATCCTCAATACGAGGTCGACGAGTGTAGACGATAGTGGGAGGAGCCTGAGGAGTCGTAGGAGACGACACAGGCGGCGACAACGGCGGAGAGGCCATAGGGGGAATATGTGGAGACTCAGTAGGACAGGTGGACGAGGGCAAAACAGATATAGGAGTATCTGGAAAGGTCAAGAAAGATAGAGACTCCACAGAGGAAGCCGAAGGAGAGGCAGGACGTGGGTAGAATGGACGAGACTCGTCGAAAGTCACATCCCGAGAAACCCGTATCCGACGACCAACAGGATCCCAGCACCGATAGCCCTTGTGCTCGGCACTGTACCCCAGAAAGACACACTCAACAGACTGAGCGGTCAGTTTGGTACGTTCTCGAGGGGCGAGGAGAACATAGCAAACACAGCCAAACAGATGAAGGGCAGAGTAGTCAGGAAGAAGACCACAGAGACGCTCAACAGGGATCGCACCCTTAAGAGCAGAAGAGGGCTGAATATTGACGAGATAGGTGGCAGTGGAAACAGCCTCGGCCCAAAAGTGAGGTGGAATAGAGTCGGCGATCATCAGAGCACGAGCCGTCTCAAGGAGGTGACGATGCTTGCGCTCAGCGACACCATTCTGAGCATGAGCACCAGGACAAGAAAACTGAGCGAGAGTGCCCTGCTCAGCAAGGAAGCTGCGCAGGTGACGAGAGAGGTACTCGCCAGCAGAATCAGCACGAAAGACACGAATAGGAGTGGAGAACTGTGTGTGTATCATAGTGGCAAATTGTTTATAGATAGGCAAGGCCTCACTACGAGAAGACATGAAATATATCCAAGTGTGGCGAGAGAAATCATCTATAAAAATAATATAATAACGATGACCCCCTTTCGAAACGAAGGGAGCCGGACCCCAAACATCTGAATGAACAAGATCAAAAGGACGCTGAGACACAGTCTCACTATGAGGATAAGGAAGCTGAATCTGTTTACCTAACTTACAGCCCTGACAATCTAAAGACACGTCTCCTGAGACAGACCCCAGAAGACCACGATGAACTAAGGACGACAGGCGAGATCCACACAGATGGCCAAGACGGTGATGCCACTGCTGGAAAGAGCCGGTAGACGAAGTGGCAGAAGCGGAGAGACTGGCGGCGGTGGTGGCAGCGGAAGGAAGATGAAGCCAGTCAAGCTCCCAGAGACGCTATGAGTCACGGCGCCGAGGGCCAGAACCAACCAGAGCTCTCGTGTGGCAGTCCTAAACACAACAAGAGTCAGAGTCGAGAATAACTCGATAACCAAGGTCAGTAATTTGCCCAGCAGAAAGAAGCTGCAAGGTAAGGCGAGGAACATGAGCAACAGAAGGAACATGAAAAGATGAGTTGCTAAGAGATCCTCGACCAGAGACAGAAAGAGATGTACCATCAGCAGTAAGAACACTGACAGGAGAATCAAGAGGTGTAATAGAAGACAGAGTGGAAGAATCAGGAGTCATGTGAAAAGATGCTCCAGAATCAAGAATCCACGGGGAGATACCTGACTGTGTAGGAGGTGGTCTCTCAGTGCCTGAAGAGTCAGTAGCAGAACCTGCAGAACCTGTCGAGGGAGAACCTAAAGCGGCAAGTAGGCGTCGAAGTCTGGCTATCTCCTGCTCGGTGAGAGAAGCTGCTGAAGAAGTCGAGGCAGACGTCGTCGTAGAAGAACTAGTGCCAGTAGAAGAACGGCGTGAAAGATGTCGCTTCTTCTTGTAGCACTGGGACTCAGTGTGGCCATCCTTGTCGCAGTAGGAACAGTGAGGACGGCCACCTCCAGACTGAGGACGGCCACCACCACCTGTGGTAGCCGCTGGAGGAGGCAGTGTAGCAGGCGGACGAGCGGCGAGCACAGAGGGGAGTGGCATCAGACCAGCACCACTCAAACGAGTCTCCTCTGCGCGTATCTCGGTAAGAGCCTCCAGGAGAGTGACACGAGGGTGGCGTGCAAGGAGCTGGGCACGCCTTTGCTCGAACTCAGGACGAAGGCGAGTAAGGAACTTGTAAACCCGCTGAAACTGCAGGTCAGCATGTACATCCAGGCAGCACGGACAGGTACGACAGCCAGCAGTGCGAAGTGAGTCCAACTGACGCCAGACAGCAGAACTCTGAGCGTAAAAAGCGTCAACAGTAGCATCACCCTGCTGAAGAGAGTGCTCCTGGCGGACCACGGACAGGTAAAAGGCATCACCAGAGGGCTCGTAGCGCTGACGAAGATGAGTCCACATCTGGAAAGCCGAAGAGAGTCCCACAACCTCAGAAGAAAACTGAGGCTGGACACTGGCGATGAGGACAGCAGCAGCCCGAGCGTCGTCATCGTACCACTGAGTGTAGACGGTCAGACGATCCTTGTAGGAATCCAGAGCCTCCTGATAGGCAGAGGCAGCTTCATCATCAGCTTCATCATCAGCAGCAGCCTTATCGGCTGTCGGAGGCAATGCAACAGACGTAGGCTCCGTCGGAGGAATAGGGCAAGGCGGACAGATGACATCGCCAGAGAGGACGCCCCAGAGACGAAGACCACGCATGTGAATGCGCATGTGAGACACGAAGTCGGTGTAATTAACACCATCAAAAATCACCGGGCAGCGAGGGAGGGAAACGGTGCCCATTGGTAGGCGGCGCTGGACGGCGCGGCGACCAAGGCAACGAAGTCTAACAGGCGGCGCTGGACGGCGCGGCGGTTAGAACGACGTTTTTTTTGCTCTTTTTTTTTGCTTTTTTTTGCTTTTTTTTTTGATTAGCTTCTCACAGAAGCTACTATTTCAGAAAACAATCCAATCGGCACAAGCACAGCAGGGGCGCGAGCCTTCGGGCGGTGGTGGCCGAGATTGGCAGCGGGAGGCGGACGGTGGTGGGCGACCGGACGGCGGCGGGCTCGGGTGGCCGGGCGGCGGCGCTCCTGGCGGCGGCGCTCCTGGAGCGGTGGCCAAGCGACCGGATCGGGGTGGCGGCCGGGAGACGACGCAGCCGGCGGCGGAGGCCGGCGGCCGGGCGGCGGAGGGCGACGCGTCTGGAGCGGCGGTGCGCGACCGAGAGCGGGCTCGGGGCAGCGCAGGCGGCGCAGCGAAGTCGGCCGATGGCAACGGAGGGGGAGCCGGCGACGGCGACGGAGGGGGAGCCGGTGACGGCGACGGAGGGGGAGCCGGCGGCGGCGCGAGGAGGCGCGGGGAGGCCGCGGCGCGTGGAGGCGCGGGGAGACCGGGCGACGGCGCGGGGAGGCGCAGGGAGACCGGCGGAGGCGCGGGAGGCCGGCGGCGGCGCGGGGAGGCCGACGACGGCGCGCAGAACCCTAGGTAAGCCAAAACCCTAGTTTTGGCTCTGATACCATGTTATGAATAGCGCTTGTATTCATATGAGGCCAATGGGCCGGTATATATACACAAAGTACAGGTGGTAAATATGCAAAGAACCCCTCATAACAATGGGGAATAACAAACTATACATATATCTCTAACACAACTATCTTCCCAGCAGTGAAGAGCCTGAAGATCTAGTCGAAGCAAAATGCCTCAAACAGCATGTAAGAAACTATGTTATTGTCGACGATCTCCTTTGCAAAGAAGTGGTGTGCACCCCTCTCCTCTGATGCATATCAAGGCAAGAAGTCCAAGACCTCATTTGTGAGATCCACCAAGGAATCTAAGGAGCCCATCAAGCACCAAGAGGCCTTGATGTAAAAGCCATTCAGTAAGGCCCCACTGGCCCACAGCCCTTCGTGACGCCTAAGACCTTGTGCAAAAATGCCAACGATGCTAGTGGATGGGACGCAACATTAAAGTCCTACCAATGCCACTACAACAACTACCCTGATATGGTCCTTCGTGCGATGGGGAATCGACATCATCAGGCCATTCCCTCGAGCAAGAAGCGACCTTTGCTTTGCCATCGTCACCATCGAATATTTGGTAAGATGGGTTGAGGCAGGGCCCATCACAAAAATCACAGCAGCGGCAGCCCAGAAGTTCATCTGGAAGACAATCATATGCCACTATGGAGTGCCCCGAGAAATCATCACTGACAACAGGGCTCAATTCAACTCAGCCAAGTTTAGAAGCTTCTATGAGGGCATGGGAATCAAGATATGCTTCACATCAGTAGGCCACCTTGAGTCGAATGGGGCCATCAAAAGGGCAAACAAAAACTTTCTGTTAGAGCTCATGAAGTTCTTGGTAGGGGTGCGAAAAGGCCTTTGTCCTGAAGAACTCATCAAGACACTTTGGGCCAGTAGGACTTCACCGACAAGACTGATGGGGTTCTCACCCTTTAGACTCCTCTTCGGTGATGAAGACATGAGCCTAGGAGAGCTCGCCTCATGATCATTGCATGTCCAACCAAATAAGTGTTGGGAGACTGTGAGGTATCCTTAGATCTCCTCGAGGAAGATAGGCTACAAGCCGTGGCAACAATGGCATGGTACACAAAGGAAGTCACCGCCTCATATAACACAAGGTCAAGCTGCGCCCATTGGCCATCGGCGACATGGTGTTCAAACACACAGCCAACACCATGTTGGTTAGCAAATTGGAGTCCATGTGGGAGGGTGCATACATAATAACTTGAATGACAAGGGCGGGAGCATACTACATCATGATAGTACACAAAGACCCGATACCACACACATGGAACGCCAAAAGGCTCCACAAGTTCTGCCCATGAAAGCACAAGGGGCTCCGCCACATGACAAACTTTTGCATAATATATTTGGGACGAGCATAGCCCCCCATGTAAAGACCAGTTGCATCCGGTAAAAGGCCTCAGGAATATGCTAGGCAGGTAAAACACCCCATGTAAACATTTTGGCCTACGGCCGGCATTAATGAAAAGAGCACAATGGGGGGCCAAAACTAAAGTGAAAGACAATGCACAGGGCCTTGCACCCTGATCCAGACCTTGAAGACCCACATAAGGTGCTCAGTGTATAAACAAAAACCACTACACATGGCCTCTCACCCCGGTACACACCTCAACGTCCCATGCGAGAGCTCGGTGTATAAACGAAAGCCACCGCACATGGCCTCACGCACCGGTCCACACCTCGATGCCTCACATGAGAGCTCAGTGTATAAAAGAAAGCCACCGTGCAGAGCCGCACGCCCTGGTGCACACCTTGATGCCCCACGCGAGAGCTTGGTGTATAAATGAAAGTCATCGTGCCTGTCCTCGTGCCCTAGTGCACACTATAATGCCCTAATTTTAATAGTGATGTGGCACCAAGTAGCACTACAACTTTGGTTAGTGCTTGCAGTTCTGTGCACAATGTTCAAGAAGCTTTGAATACCAATTCTGAGGTTTCTAACGTGCACAAAAGACATATTTGGAAAGCTAATGAAGTCTATTTTCCAACGAATCAAACGGCACTTGATTTGGAGCTTCCTACACAAAGTTATGGCAATTTCATTGGATGCTGCACGAGCTGTCCGGAGAGACGCGCGAGACTTGCAAAACATAAAGAGTTCGAGTATTGCAATGCAAGTAAGGGTAAAATCCGACCACACCATGACTTTCTAAAGGTTGAGAAGGATTCCTTTTCAGGTTCCAAACGGATTTGGAAGCCCCTTGAACCAGAAAACAAAACATATAAAGATTTGAAACCGATTCGAACTCGGATTGGGACAGCTGGTAAGACCGATACTAAAACGTCCATAACTTTCACAAACGGAGTCCGATTTGGGCGTTCTTGGACTCGTTGGAAAGCTATTTTGAAGCCCCACATAATGGACAAGGTGCCAGCCACGAAATCCTCATAGTCAGATCGCAAATTAAGAGAGAATCCAGAGGTAGCAGTTTAGGTATTTCCTTTTTAGTTCGTATTGGAGTTTGTTTCGGCCTTAGTCCAAGTAGTGCGTGAGTTGTAATCAAGGCCGTGTATTGTGCACCAATATAAGGCCAGGGCCTTAGCCCCATTGTAACTTAGACTTTGATTTGAGAAATAGAAACCAGAAAATCACCATGGTTTGGTGGCCATTGTTGGCGTGTTCTTGAGATTTCCATCGAGGAATTGCTCTTGGTGTGTTGAATCCAATTGTGGTGTTGGATTCTACTCGCTGAAACTTCGGTTTCTCTACCCTTTGTTCACGTGCTGCGGTGTGCGTGGGAGAAGGCTTATCTTGGAGAGGGCATCCAACAAGGCGTATCGTGAAAGATCAGGGCCAAAGCAACGGGGTTCAGCTAGCTTGCTAGTGGATCCGCATCATCTGGTATCAGAGCGTGGTTGATCACGGTACGAGGTTGCTGAATTTTTTTTCTTGATGGCGGGTTCTATGAAGATTGAAGATGGCAAGGCGCGACATAATCATGCCGAGCCAATCGGGGAGGTGCCCCAATATGCGGCGTCTTTGCCGCCCGAGGTACGAATTGGATTTGAAGTGACACGTGACTACTTCTTAAGTTGTCACCAGAAGCTTGAAGGCAAGGTTGATGATTTGGGGGCGCGAATTGATGCTTTGACGGAGGAGATACGCAACCAGCCACCACAATTTCAGCATGCTAAACGGGAACCTCAATATCCCGAACGGCATGCACCATATGAAGACGACGAACACGAGGAGATCTTTGATGGTGCAGCGAGTTTTGCTCCACAACCGCGCCATGCTCGGGACTACCGTGGTGCTGACCGTGGTAGGGACATGCGTGGCAGAGGTGGTGTCGGGTTTGCTCAGCGTGTTGCCGTGGATGATGGAATTGGGCGGATAAAAATTTCTATCCCATCATTTAATGGTAAAGCTGAACCGGAGGAGTACTTGGATTGGGAGATGCGTGTCGAACAAATTTTTGACAGCCATCACTATACTGAGGATAAGAAGATTCGGTTGGCGACAATTGAGTTCACTGGATATGCTCTTGTTTGGTGGAACCAATTGTGTCGCGTAGGAGCTCGTCCAGATACTTGGGCACAACTGAAGAATATTTTGAGGCGACGTTTTGTCCCAGCACACTACACGAGGACCTTGTACAACCGGCTACAACAACTACGTCAAGGTAATTCTAGTGTTGATGAATATTATAAAGAGATGGAGATGTTGATGATCCGTACAGGGACAGAGGAGCATGATGAGGCTACTATGGCACGTTTCTTTAATGGGTTGAATGAGGATGTGCAAGATAGGGTGGAGATGGTCCATTACTACAACATTCAAGACTTGGTGCATCAAGCTGAACGTGCTGAACAACAATTGAAGCGCAAACAAGCCAAGGGTGGACATGCTAACACTCAAACAAAGTCACGGAGGTGTTCATTACAGCAAGGCGATGATGTGGGTTCACACTCCAAAGTGGCGGCATCAAGCCGTTCAAATGGTGCTCTTTCAAGGGAGGCAAGCAATACAGGTAAAGAAGCAACTAAAACTGATTCTAGTTTGCCTTCTAATGCTCGTGCTAGAGAAATTGAGTGTTTCAAGTGCAAGGGAAGAGGTCATATGATGCGTGATTGTCCAAATCAACGAAGAGTGCTTCTCAATAAAGATGGCTATGCTTCAACAAGTTCTAGTAGTGATTCTGAAAGTGAAAAATCCGATGATTCCAAGGAAGATGTTGTCTATTGTTATCCAGAGTTGAATGGTGTTAATCTTTTGGTCCGAAAGGTGCAAAGTAAAGAAACTGAAACAAAAGGACAGCGGTGGAGTGTTTTTCAAGCGGAGTGCAAAATCAAAAATAAAGCATGCAAGTTGATCATAGATGGTGGAAGTTATACCAATGTGATTAGCAAAGATTTGGTGTACGCTTTAGGGTTGTCCACGTGGAGGCATCCTCAACCACATCATGTGGAGTGGCTACACAACTCCGGAAGGCTAAAGATAACTCACAAGGTGCGTGTTCCGTTTGTTGTTGGTGACTATGTTGACAAGGTGGATTGCGACGTAGTTCCAATGGATGCATGTGGGTTATTGTTGGGAAGACCATGGCAATATGATCGCAATGCTACGCATGAGGGCCGATCCAACACATATACATTTGTACATGAGGGAAAGAAGCATGTGTTGAAACCAAAATTGGAGAGTGCTATTCATGTTGATGAAGAAATTATAGCCAAGAAGAAGCAAGCTCCCAAGATTACCCCAAAGCCGAGGACGGCTTTGCTTCAAGGAGGGGAGGATGATGTGGCACCAAGTAGCACTACAACTTTGGTTAATGCTTGCAGTTCTGTGCACAATGTTCAAGAAGCTTTGAATACCAATTCTGAGGTTTCTAACGTACACAAAAGACATATTTGGAAAGCTAATGAAGTCTATTTTCCAACTAATCAAACGGCACTTGATTTGGAGCTTCCTACACAAAGTTATGGCAATTTCATTGGATGCTGCACGAGCTGTCCGGAGAGACGCGCGAGACTTGCAAAACATAAAGAGTTCGAGTATTGCAATGCAAGTAAGGGTAAAATCCGACCACACCATGACTTTCTAAAGGTTGAGAAAGATTCCTTTTCAGGTTCCAAACGGATTTGGAAGCCCCTTGAACCAGAAAACAAAACATATAAAGATTTGAAACCGATTCGGACTCGGATTGGGACAGCTGGCAAGACCGATACTAAAACGTCCATAACTTTCACAAACGGAGTCCGATTTGGGTGTTCTTGGACTCGTTGGAAAGCTATTTTGAAGCCCCACATAATGGATAAGGTGCCAGCCACGAAATCCTCATAGTCAGATCGCAAATTAAGAGAGAATCCAGAGGTAGCAGTTTAGGTATTTCCTTTTTAGTTCGTATTGGAGTTTGTTTCGGCCTTAGGGCAAGTAGTGCGTGAGTTGTAATCAAGGCCGTGCATTGTGCACCAATATAAGGCCAGAGCCTTAGCCCCATTGTAACTTAGACTTTGATTTGAGAAATAGAAACCAGAAAATCACCATGGTTTGGTGGCCATTGTTGGCGTGTTCTTGAGATTTCCATCGAGGAATTGCTCTTGGTGTGTTGAATCCAATTGTGGTGTTGGATTCTACTCGCTAAAACTTCGGTTTCTCTACCCTTTGTTCACGTGCTGCGGTGTGCGTGGGAGAAGGCTTATCTTGGAGAGGGCATCCAACAAGGCGTATCGTGAAAGATCAGGGCCAAAGCAACGGTGTTCAGCTAGCTTGCTAGTGGATCCGCATCAAATAGCCTTTTTGAAGCTTTTAAAAATAAAAATAACCATTTTGATTTTCTTGGAATTAATACAAGCTTAATTACAATTTTTACAAATTTAAAATATTTAATATGACTAAAATAAACACCAATTAAAAGAAAATCCATTTTATTTGGGTTCCTTGTGCCTCAAGGAATTTTCTGAGATTTGTCTGGATTTATTTGCTATTTGCTAGAGCTTAATTGATTTTGTTTGAATTTCTGAAATTGAAAAATCACTAAAAATCCTAAAAGGCCAAATGGGAGAAAGCCCATTCTCCTCTCCGGCCTAGCCCAGCCCACCTTTCCCTTCGCTCAGCCCACTAGCCGATCGGCCCGCCCCTTGACGCGTGTCACCATCCGAGCCAGTTGAGCCAACCGATCTGATGGCCTTCATCCATCCCATTCTTGTCCACTCACTGTGCCATGTATCACGCATCTAGTGGTTTGTACACTGTGCATCTTCCCCGTTCACCACCACCGTGCGCAAGGTGAACTTGTCTTGGCGTCCGCATTCGCCTGTGGGCATGTCAAGTGGCTACTATGCTTATTTCTATTTTTTCGCTGTAAGTTTTTTAAGCCATTCAGGCTATTATCTATAAGCTTGACCATAAGGTTGCAACTTTGATAATTAATAATATTTAAGTCTTTTCTTAGTAAGTCGTGATATGGTTGATATTTCATTTATGTTTACACTATGTGCACTAGTATGATTCTGGACTAGTGCAGAATAAATAGAAGAGTCTAGATTTATGTATTCGGGTCTCGACACACAGCTAGACACCCCAAGCGAGAGTTCAGTGTATAAACAAAAGCCATCGCACCTGGCCTCATGCCTTGGTACACACCTCAATGCCCCACGAGCGCCCCGACTTTGGGTCATGCTAAGGAGCTTGCACCTTCATCTCGTGTCATGAGGTTGAAACCCCCCGATTGCTGACACTTGTACCTGTGATGGCTACCCTAATAAATGAGAACCAACATAGGATAGAAATAAGAGGCAATGACAAATGTGGCAACTAGTATGACTTCGTTCCATTTCAAAAAAAAGGATGTCTTTACAAAGATGACAGGTATAGAGACCCTCCCTCCAGAGCCTAACGCCGCAGCCCAAAAAGAAAACCAGGCGATGAACAAAGCTCTGGAGGGGACCCTAACCTATGAACCAAAACAAATGAACCAGTCGATGTGCAGTCATTATGCTAGTCGTTGGCATGCTGTCGCTGGGAGTGAGTTGGGTGCCAGGCGAAAGCCTTTGCCTTGCTGTTGGGCTGACGATGACGATACCTTTGGGAGCCGTATTACTCCTTGGAGGCGTCTGTCTGTCGATGCACCCCTCCTCTCTCGATGTGGATCTTGCGGGAGAAATCCCTGTCCATGTTGGACGGGCAGCGGCGGCGTGGCTACGTCGTGTTCCTTCTTGAAGGCGTTGTCTTTACAGTTCCACATGTGGTTCCCACTTTGGTGGCTTCATTTTGACATCAAAGTTTCTAAGTAAACGAGGATGTGAAGGATTGCTACTGTACAAGATCAAATTTTGAGGCCTGACATCAAAGAGTTTCTAAGTAAACTAGGATGCGAAGGATTGCCAGTGCACAAGGTCAAAGCAAGTTTGAAGCAAGGACATAGAAGTTAGAAGTTTAGTCTTTCTAGCTTTCTTAGTCTTTTTGCTCTTTGTTTTTTGCGTACCTCAGTTTTGAGGCTTTGAGTAATTGAGTCTAAAAGCTCCTGTAACTTTTGGCTGTGTATATCCACGTGTGGAAATAGAGGCCGGATTTCTATCCATTATCTAAAAAAACCAAAACAAATGAAAGGAGGCATAAGGGAGCGGCCACCAGGAGTGATCCAAGGCTCACACCTTGTCGCTGGCGGGTGTCCCCTGCCTAGCGGTAGCCTTGCTCCCCTCCGCCTGCTCAAAGCGACTCCAGCATAGCATCCAGGCACACGCATGGCCCAGAAGCTCACCTGATGCATGTGCCAAAGCGACCCCTGCACCTCTTCCACAGTCGCGACAATTGTCTAGTGGTTGGCGATGGTTTCGTGGTGCTCATAGCCCACCATGTGCATGGTGGAGAAGGCCGCCTGCCAGGCGGCCCTTGTGCAATGATTCAGTGGCGGATCCAGGAAAATTTTTTGGAGGGGCTGAAGTACTTTCAGCTCGACCTCAGCCCCTTCTACATTATACATCCATGGCTAAAAATTTAGGGGGGGCTCCAAGGGTCCGGTAGTGGTAGGGGGGCTCGAGCCCCCCCCCCCCCCCGCCCCACCGCTGGATCCGCCCCTGCAATGATTCCTTTATGCTTGAGTGGCTTGCAACATAACTAGGTCGGCATAGCGTAGCCACTGTAGAGTCACGTCGACGTCCACGGCCTCGTGATGATGCATGATAGGGTGTTCTTCATGGTGTCCTCTAAGAAAGAGCATGGTCACCCAGGCAGCCAAGGCCCACGCTCAGCTCGGACCTCCTCGGCCAGCTGGGACTCGGAGGCCTCAAGCTCTTGGACCCTCGCTTGTAGGACGGAGTGCTCCTCCTAGAACACCTTCACCTTTGCCTCGAGGGCCGACCACCCCTTGGTAAGCGCACCCACCTCTGCTTGCTTGGCATTGACCTGCCCCTGTACCTCAACATAACTGCACTAGAAGTCATCCTCGAGCACCCAAGACAGCATAAGGCCCTGCCAAGAGACACTTAGAAAACAACTAAGTGGAGAAGAAACAACAATAGCAGCAGACACTGTACCATTGCACAGTTGGCCTTGAAGGAATGGAACATCAATGCAAGTGACATGTTTTCAAAGAGGCATCCTACCACAGGTGGAGCACCAAACCATGCCACCTCTTCGAAACCTGCATTGGCCTCCAGCCGAACTTTGAAGTCGGTTGGGCAGAGCGAACCGACATCCACTGAGGCCAACAACGGTGAAGCAGCGGTGTCTAGTGCAGCACCCTTGGAGTTTTGAGAAGGCGAGCTGCTGTCGCTCACCTCCACATCATCCCCCTTGGACATTGCACAAGGCAGCTGGTTAGGCATAAAAAAGCAAAACAAAACAGCATAAGACAAAGAAAACTCACTGAGAGCATCATGCCTAGCAGTCAGAGGTGTAGCCCTCGCACAAGTGGCCTCCAGGGCATACACATGTGAGGGGGTACTCCCCACAGATGATTCCTCAGGGTTGAGCCCAACAATCCCAAAGGCATATAACCCTATCTTGTCCCTTGTCACTTGGGCATCCATCCCGCATTGTGACATCGGCCAGTTAAGATGGGGGAGACAACTATGCAGTGCATTTCACCGGTGGCCTCCCAACATCTGAGCAATCAATCGGCCCCAGCTCACCAACCGTAGTTTGCCCTGAAGCAACACTAGGGACCATAGCTTGCAGGGGCACCACCACAATGGGATCCAAGGCTTCACCCTCGTCGATCACACAAGGGCACTTCTTTTTCTTCCCCTTGACGTAGCAGGGTGTGTATAGGCATCATCCGGATGTTTTCTTCTTAACTATCATCTAGTTTTGAGACCGTTGAATTAGAGATCCAACGACCCTTTTTTTTTGGAGGGGGGAGATTTTTTTTGAGAAGGGGGAGATTTTTTTGGAGGGGGTGGGGAAGAATTTATGGCCGTTGGATCTCTAATCCAATGGTCATAAATCTGGATGATAGTTAGGAAGAAAACATCCGGATAATGTTTATCAACACCCGACGTAGCATGCCTGGTTTAGCCAAGGCACACGCAACGAGCGAGTGTGAGGAGTGCTCGTCTCTAGTATATGGGCCAACAAGCACCTCTGTCGCTCGCACCACCTTGTCAATTGGCACCACTACATCATCACTAGAGTCGTGCATCCAAAACAACCTTGACAAACCCCCCTCTATCTAATCCCTTGTGTGAGTTGAGGGAATGAAGAAATTATAGGGTTTGTGAGAGAGATTAGGGTTTCCTTGTGTGTGTGCTCTAGGGTTAGAGCTCTGTCCTCTAAGAAAGAGTGGCTATAAAACTTTTCTCTACAAGTGAAATGAACATTCAAACTTTATCCAAGTGAGTTGTGCCATGGATCCCTCTTTGTGTTTTTGATTTACTTGGTTTTCTTTATTGGATCCCATCTCCTTCTTATCTCTCTTGATGTTAACAACGTGTAAGAGGTGGAGATATTTCTTAGAGATCGGATCATATATATCTAGGAATGTGTAGAGAGAGTTGTTGTGTTTACTCAGTTTTCTTCAAAAGAGAGATCATATGGGGGTTTTGATCTTAAGGGCGATTTGGCTTGAGTTTGTACTATGATCTAGCTTGCTATGATGTATGAGGATACATCTAATGTCATCTAGATCATCTAGAATTTATGAGCAAAAGTATATCAAAGTTTCCTCTTTTGCCTAATTATTGGTGCAACCTTCCTTATTTTGGACAAAGGTCAGAACTTAGGCATTGTCTTCTTCATCCATGATGGGAATAGATTCGTGATAATCTAGGAAGGACTTGTATAAAGCTTCACTGTGTTTGGATCAGTGGTTTAGTAGTTAGCATTTTTCTTGGATTGTGTGCAGTGCAGTTCTATCCTCCTGCACTCGATGAGAGGTCAGAACGCCAGACTAGTTGATCTCGGTCAGACCGGCTGGCGCCCGATCAGACTAGTGCCATAGTGGTCAAACCAGCCGAAGCGATGCAACTGCCTATTGGCCGACAATCTGACCGGGGTAGACTATTGTCTCGGGTGCTTTGTGATTTTTGGATCTAGGTTTTGGTAGCTTGTGAATTTGTGTTTCCACTGCATTAAGTTGATAATACCATGGGGAAGATTTTGAAGAACTCATTCACCCTGACTCTCCATATCAATCCTACAAACGTTTTAAATTTTCTTGTTGAAAGTTTAATGTTCTAATTTGACATTTCAAAATTCCTCATTGGAAGCCCAAGTTTCTTCTCTTTGTAATCCTGCCATTACAAGAAGCTGTCGATGAGGTGTTGACACCGGCAAAGGAGCTGGAGGATGGCTGGCGGGCGGTGGGTTTACTAGGTTCTACATATATTATAATGGAAATTAGTGGTTAAAGTTCTGTTTTAAGGCACAATAAGTGCCCAAAACATCAATTTTTTTCACTAGATTGTAACTAACTCAGGATTGTAGGACCGATGGCGGAGATAGGAGGGGGTGAATGATCTTTGCCCCCTTTTCAACTTTAACAAAAATCAACCCCTTTTACTTGTACACTCGATTAGCTATGAGAAGCTGATAAGTTCAGATGCATAGAAGAAACAAGCACAAAACAAAAAATAAACAAGCAAAGAGAACAAAAGAAGTAACAAGCGGGCCAAAGAATCAAATGGCCAGTCTGACCGAAGGCATCACACCAATCAAACCGAGCCTGGGCGGTCTAACCATAGGCTACACACCGATTGGACTGGGCCTGAGTGGTCTAACTGAGGGCAACACCTATCTGACCAGGACTGGGTAGTATAACCGCTCAGATCACGGTGATCTGGCCGCTCACCATTTCAAAATAGAAAACAAACAACCGCCATGAACTCAAATGGCCTAACTTCTAATCTACTCAACCAAATGACTTAAAACTAGAAATGTAGCTTTCTCAGGGTCCTATAAAACCTATTCCAGTAATGGATCAACATGGTACTTAACAAAGTTTTGACCTTTTCCCAAAACAAGGCAAATTGCATCAAAACTAGGAAACCAAGGCAAACACCAAGAATTTACTATAGGGATACCTAGATGGATGAAATCTAGCCTCTAGGAGGTTCTACCATCATCAACATATACTTGGGAACCAACAATATCAAGGGGAGAGCAAATCCAAACCAAAAAACCAGGCAAGTCCAAAGCACAAGGAGAAATCCTTGGAAAAGCTCACTTGGACGAAATTTGGATCTTTATTTCACTTATAGATGGATGTTTAAAGCCACTCCACTCTTAGAGGACAGAGCTCCCTCTCTATGGAGCACACACACAAAGTTTCCTTCTTGAAAACCCAAACCCTAACTCTCAAAAACTTAGCTAAGACTCCTAAAGCTTAGCCCTTAAGCAAACACTTCTCCATCCTTATATATGGAGACTTACAAGAAACCTTAAGAAGTGCCTCTAGTTGAGTTTTATCCACTTACATAAACTAACTCGTTAACTCAACTCCATACCGGGTTTTACACGTATGCACACTTTTCAAAGAAGCTCTACCCAAAGGGCTCCGATAGCCTGAAACACCAATCCAATCTATCAAAGCATCTTCATATATTTTGACATGTGTTTGTAGTGTCCAATGACTAGCCGTCACATTTTCACGCATTCAGACTCCCCAAACTGTCTCTACATGCCTCAACCTAGTCACTTGGCACATCATAAGCACCAAGTCAACTCATCGCGATTCTTATCTCTTCTGTGCTTCCTGCTTAAGCCACGTAGTCTCACCTAGACTTATCCAATAGCACTGATCTCAACTCCCCACCTAGTGTCAGTCCATTGCCATTTGACTGCTGCCGTTTTTCAAGCCATTTGCACATCCAAAGATAAAACAATCCGATTTTGTGCGCAAGTTTCATGCACTTGATTTATGCTAACCAAATCATACATCATACAACATAAGACAACTATTCAACGACTCCCATACCGTGCACACATTCACACCAACCAAATCGCATCTCACTGTTCTCTTGCCGCAACCACCAGTTTGACCACTCTCTCCATGATGGTTAGACCGACCGGTCAGACTAACCCACTGGTGTGACTACATATTCAATGTCGGTCACACCGCCCAACTCAATTTCGGTCTAACTGCCAAAAACGGTCAGTCAGACCGCGTGTGCCCAACTTCAAAATACGCTCTCTGGAAAACGCAGCCATCAACTAGAATCCAGTCATACCACACTAGCGGTCCGGCCGCTAACTAGAGTCCGGTTACACTAGATCGGCGGTCAGACCACCCTTGACAGACAGCAACTCTGAAAATTTCAACTCTCAAAACCAATCTCAAACTTTGACAATATTTACATAACCAAGTTAAATACTCATCACACAACATGATGTGACATTCACATGGTCTCACAAGGACAATCTTATCTATCTTTTGTAAACATAAAAATAAAAAGATGGGAGGTACTTCTATGCTTTCCTCAATAGTAATATGCATAATTTTTAAATTTGGGTGTGTATAGATATCATCTGGATATTTTCTTCCC
Source organism: Dendrocalamus latiflorus (assembly GCA_017311315.1). Classification (NCBI taxonomy): domain Eukaryota; kingdom Viridiplantae; phylum Streptophyta; class Magnoliopsida; order Poales; family Poaceae; genus Dendrocalamus; species Dendrocalamus latiflorus. The sequence continues at coordinate 12,498,733 of CM029644.1, read as the reverse complement.
AACAATCATCCAAATTTCGGACCGTTGGATTAGAGATCCAACGGTCTCTTTTTTGGAGGGGGGAGAATTTTTTTTGGAGGGGGGGTGAATTTTTTTTGGAGGGGGTGGAGAGAATTTGTGGCCCTTGGATCTCTAATCCAACGGTCACAAATCTGGATGATAGTTAGAAAGGAAACATCCAGATGATGTTTATCAATACCCAATTTTTAAAGTATGATGAATAGTTGATTATGTTACTATCTGCTTTGAGATTAGTGCTACTCTTATTACAGAGGAAAGTATTGAAACACTGCTCTAGAAAGATTCATCAGAACTCCTAAAAATCTTCAGCTGCTGCCACGAACTTCCCAATTACATTCGCAAAAGTCGACAGTAATGTCATCTTCACTTGCAGCTTGCCTTGCATCCATACATGCTACCGACCTTCGAGGTTCGTGATGGTCAGCTCGCCGCTGCCACTGGTGAACTCCTGCACGCCGAAAACGGCCTCTGGAAGGGTCGTCGGCGTGCACACCACCGGCCGCTGCGGACGTGACGGCGCCTTCTGGTGGGACAGCATGAGGATCACGTCGGCCATCGGCGACCGTTCGCTCGAGCTTTCCTGAACGCACAGTAGCCCGACCTGGATGCACGTCGCGGCATGCTCGAGTTCGGCGACGGTGCAGTCGCCGCGCACAGTTGGGTCAAGGAGCTCGAGGCTCCTGCCTTCTTCCCATAGCTTCCATGCCTGCAAAAAATTCGTCAGTTTGACGTCAGGTCCATGGTGGAATTTAATGTGATACCATTGAAGCTGTTTCCTAACAACTGAATCATGTTTGGGACGTGATATAACAGTTTAGTACTAAGTCCTCACGTTCAGATGTGTTGATTTTTCTAGGCAAGTACGGTAAGAAAGAATCCTATTTTATATTCAGATGTGTTGATGAAACATCTTCATAGAAATTCAATTTGATTATTTTTTATAATGCTTGCTCAGATGCGGTAGGTTTATTGCTTACCTGTGCTATGAGGTTGGAACCTCTTCGGTTCCTCTTGCCACTGACGATCTCCAGTAACAGCACACCGAAGCTGTACACATCCTGCATGAACGATAGCTCACCTTCCATTGCGTATTCTGGTGCCATGTAACCACTATCATCATATCATAAAAACGGTCAGTAAAAACGTCGGGAGCTGTAGCTATAAAAAATGAAAAATTGAAGTACTAATTGACCAATGTTGCAATGTGCTTAGTTGCATTGCTTACTATGTCCCAACAATCCTTTCAGTAATCGTCGAGTCATGGTGGTCGCGACTGCTGCTGAAAAGCCTTGCAATGCCAAAATCTGATATCTTGGCCACCATCTCCCTGTCGAGAAGAACGTTCGCCGCCTTAAGATCTCGGTGGATCATGGTGTCCCTCGAATCCTGATGAAGGTAGATAAGCCCTCTAGCTACACCGAGGATGATATCCATCCTCGTTTTCCAGCTTAACATCGCGCGCCTCCTCTCATCTGTTTGCAAATTTATTGAACTAATCAGACAATTTCTTGAGCTGCAACCAAGGTTATGAAAATCAGCCGAAAATCGGTTCTACCAGGCAAGCACAAACCGGTCTCAAATATTACGTTTTACTCTGAGTTACTCTAAGTTCATCCGATTTACTCCAATGTTTCTCTAATTTCCACCAATTTCAGCCAATTTGTATTTAAAATTTGAATTTCATTTGAAATTTTTGGCTCGAAAACTACCGATTTTTTTTTTCGAAAATTGGTGCTACCGGTCTTACCGGACCCCTAGTAAAAATTCAAAACCGATTTTGATAACCCTGGCTGCAACTGCAGAAACTGTGCAGGTTTTGCAGTAACATACCAAAAATGAAGCCATCCAAGCTCTTGTTGCTCATATACTCGTAAACAAGTATCCTCTCGGTACAGTGAATGCCGAAGCCAAGTAGGCGGACGAGGTTGCGGTGCTGCAGCTTAGCAATTGTGTTGACCTCGTTCATGAACTCTTTCAGGCCTTGCACTGTGTTCTCGGCTAAGAGCTTCTTGACAGCAACTTCCTGGCCATCTGGCAGTTGGCCCTGACAAATCCAATTAGACGTTTGTCACACAAGTATGTCGTGAAGACATTTTTTTTTGAAACAAGGGCAGGAGGTCTGCCTCGTTCCATTAATAGAGAGAAAAGAATACAAACATCAGCCCCAAAACTGGGAGACCCTTCAAAAACACCGAGACAATCGAAAAGACAACGCACCAACACCTACAATCACCATATTTGCTAAACTTTAAGCTGGTTGTTCTTCCCTTTAGTTTTAAGGAAAATATGGTTATGAATTTGTGTTTATACGACCTAATACTTTGGTGCATATGAGACTAGTACTTTTGAACTGTTGTTTATACGAGAATAATAAATTTCTTTTCTGATTTACATGGATTGGATTGCAACATGTAAACCATTATCACCTTGTAAACAATGCCGAATCCACCTCGCCCAATTACGTTCTCAGAAGAGAATCCGTTCGTGGCTGCTCTAAGAATCTCCGGAGGGTACGTCTGACAGTTGCTGCTCATGAGGTCAACCGTGTCATCAAATATGGTGACTGCTAATGGAGAAGGAAGTCACATGAGCAACAGAGCAAGGAGTAGTTTCAGATTATCCTCCTAAAATACACATGCTTTGTTTTTGGTCAGAAGCTTAGAAATGGCAAGGATTGACCTTTCTTACTGCGCCGTGCCTTTCTCCAAATCAGAAAGCCAAGCAATAGCAGAAGCAATGCAAACCCTGTAATCACCAGAGTGATGACTGCTACGAACTTCTTGGTGCTCTTGGTTGTGTCTGAAGATGCAGGCGCAGTATCAGTGGTGAGTTAAATTGAGCAAAATTTTGGAGTTCACAATCACAAAAAAAAAGGAGTTGACGAAGTAGCTACCTAAGCACTCTATTTGTAAGAGGCGTCACATTTTGGCTAGTTTACTATGATACTGATATAGGACTATTAAGAGAACGACAGAAAGATACACTAAACATGAGCTTGACTTGTTTGTCCTGGTAGGCGATTGAAAACATCATGCATGCATGGAAAAAGTCTGTCTTCAGACTTAAACTGAAAGTTCCAACAGGATTTTTTTTCTTCTGAAGATAATGTTCTAACAGGAACTTGAATAAATGTATGTCTTGCTTACCACTATTTGACCTTCAGAAAAACTGAAATTCTCCCAAACATATTTCTTTCCTCCGTTCGTTTTTACTTGACTTTTTAAAAACCGTACTATCAAACCTTCTAAAGTTTGACTATCTATAGATTTAAAATTATTTAGATTAGATATACGAAAATTATATCATTAGATTTATCATTAAAAATACTTTCACAATATTACAATTTTATTAGTATATCTTAATATAAAATTATATAAAAAATAGCTATCAAAGCCACATCTCGAATACCGTAAAAACTAAAAAAGTTAAGTAAAAACAGAGAGTACAAACTTGAACAGTATGAATCGGTAGTTGACGTCATGCTAAGGGGGTATAAAATAATCTTCTTTTGAAGCCTTGGGATCGTAGACCCAGCTAATTTATGATTTGTTTATTATTAAGTGAAAAGATCAAGAACCAACTGCCAATTTCCAAGTAGTAGTGTACTAGCAGGGAGAAGGAGAATCCAAATCAAACAAGATCAAACAAGAAGCCCCAAGCTCCATTTTATAACATATAATTTTTCTTTACCATGGATAAGTTTGACACTACTTGCAGTTTTCAGATAACATCATTTTCAGCTATAATTTTGAAACATTCTTGGACAATAACACAAGTTATGTACGGCTAGACCAAGAGCCAACCATGGAAACTGTGGCACCATTGATTTCACTCTAATTTACTTCCTATAGATGATTTTGCTCTACTTCGTCAGAAAATTTAATCCCTATCAGACAAGCAAGCATTGATCCAAGATATCGAAAAGAAGCAGATGCAAACTACTGTTGCTACAAATTCCCAAGAACAGAAGTAACATTGCAATGCCTCAGTTCTGAGGAACCAAATTAACACACTTGAATCGAGAAGCAGAGGGAGTCTTGCATATATACCTATACCTAGGTCAGTCTTTGCAAGCCTGACGTATAGATCCTGCCCGCCATCCACGAACCGTGTGTCCATCAGCTCACCGAACCACTGTATGCACCCGCTCCCGCCTCCCCGGATGTCCGCCGCGGCATACGCCGTGCAGGAGCAGTTGGACAGGCACCTCCGGCCACACTCCTCGAGCGTGGCGCCGGCGTCCACTGTGCAGCTGTGAGTTTCCGGCAGCTTCACGCCGCGAAGGACGTAGAACCCGTCCCCGTTGCCGCACTGGAGCCGCGTCCTCCGGGCGCACCCGCCGGACGTGTTCCGCATGTACCACTCCGCTGCCGACCTCGGCGTGAACCCCTTGATGCAGCCGCAGACTACGGCGTCGACCACGTTGCAGACGCCGAACGCGCCGCACTTACCGTAGTTGTCGCACCGATCCCTTGGCGCCAAACAGAAGTTGCTCCACGCTAGCGCGGAGCGGTCCCAGACCATGAGCTGTACCACGCCGGACTCGTTCAGGAGCACCCGCGACATCGGCGAGCCGTCGCGGTTGCGGAACATGTAGGAGATCTCGTCGGCGGTGGCCGTGAAATGGAACTCGAACATGTCCTGCATGATTGTCATCTCCGGGATGCCGCTGAACCGCACGCCGTTCCATGGACCCGTCCGGTACGTCTTGCGGCCCTGGCTCCAGACGTGTAGCTCCGGCGAGCCCCGCGTGTCCATGACATAGCGGAAGTCGCCGGCCAACGGGTCGTCGGCGCTGCGCCACGACGAGAGGGACCACTCGGCGCCGGTCCTGAGGTCCTTCCCTAGCCGCAACTCGGGAAGGAACGTGTTCGTCGGGTGCTGAAAGCTTTGCCACAGCACGACGCCGGCCTTGTCCGCGAGCACCAGGTTGCCGGTGTCATAGAGCTGCGCGACCGCACCAGCCGCAGCAGAGGAGTTGGACCACCAGACGGTTTGGTTGCTCGTGCCGTCGAGGAGGACCAGAGCTCCTCGGCCGCTGACCGCGACCACTCCGGACGAGCTGTTGAGCGGGTGTTCGCGGTTGGCGACCCAGACGACGGTGTCCGGGGAGACGGTGAACCATATGCCAAGAAACCACTTGGAGTCGTTGCCGGCGGCGAAGAGGCCGAGCTGGAAGATGTCGCCGGGCGAGACCAGCCTCTGGTCGCCGGCGATGGTCCTCGACTGCGTCAGCGTGCTCTCAGCCGTGGCCGAGGCTGTCAGAATCAACGCAGAGAGAAGAGTGAGGAAAACTTGGTGCATCATGGTCTTGCTCGTGCGGCTGAACACGGAAGTACGGAAGGCTGCTGATACTGTAGGAGGGTATAACTGCTGCATCATGGCCCTTAAGGTTGTTTTTGTGATTTTTTTAATGATGATATATTAATTAATATTATTAAAACCATATTAATTTAAAAATCTGCACATAGACACGCCGAGTCCCTTGATAAGATTGCTCTTGTGGATGATCTTGGAAAAGTATACCTCGACTTCCCAGTGATAAGACTGCAGTTAAAAACTACACACAAATAGAAATGAGAAATCTAATGTAAGGTTATCTTCTTTCTTGGTTAATGATGTTTGACCATGACTGATGATTTTTGGTTGTAGTATAAATGTTTTATATGAATAAAGTGAATATCAAAAAATTACTTTGAAAAGACTGTTCCGATAAACACTTCGAAACGACGACGAAGAAGTTAATCTATTTATTTATTTGTAAAAATCTGTACGTCATGAACGGGGAAGAAATGGGTCTCAGTTGAAAACATCCATGCCAACAAACAGCCCGTCACGGCAGCTAAGATGCTGACTGCTGAATCGTCTGCTATCTACTGCTTCACTTCCTTGCCATTTGCCAAGTTGCTTCTTTGTCTATGGACGCAGCAATCAAGAATTCTTGGTCAGAATTCTTGCTGAACAATGAAGCATGTTTACAGGTGTCACGACCCGAATTTCACAATCCGAATTTCCTTTATATTCTGAGTTAGTCTCTGAATCAGTAGCTAGCTCATACAATACAACATCGGCAAATATCACCGATAGATGTGTAATAATAAAAGTACTTAATATTACATAAGCACTTATAAATAGATCTTATAATCGAGTTTTACATAACGGGTCGATAGGCCAAATGAGTTTGTTTATAACAAGCAGTAGAAAGTAAGTAAACCAAAAGAGCCACCATGATCTGCCACAGATAATTAACTAGAGCTAAATTTAATCATGGCCTTCATCTTCAATGTTATAGCCGGAAGCATGAACATATGCATACACTGGGTCATCAACTCGGTCATCTAAAACCACACACTAAGTGACAATTAATACAAAAGTACTCAATACATACATACATACATACATACATACATACATACATACATACATACATACATACATACATACATACATACATACATACATACATACACTACTACAGAAAGCCTAATAGTAGACGCCTCATCACAGACGGTTTTGTGAAACCGTCTCTAATGAGCACTATTACAGACGGTTGTAATTTGGAGGACGTCTGTGGTATTTGTGGCGGGAAAATGGATTATCACAGACGGTTATTAACTATGAACCGTCTGTGATACGTTTGTATCACAGACGGTCTGTATTAAAAACCGTCTGTGATAATCCCAGATTATCACAGACGGTTTTTAAATAAAAACCGTCTGTGATAACCTTGTTATCACAGACGGTTAATAATTAAAAACCGTCTGTGATAATTCACAGACGGTTTTTTATTAAAAACCATCTGTGATAATGTCAGTAGGCATTTATTGCGCTGCTCAGACCGCATCTGTCTTCATTTCGATCCAGATCTAGCCACTGCTGCGCACTTTTTCACTCGGGAGGAAGCTAGGCGATTTCAGGCCTTGTTAATTTGGTGGGAAGAGGCAGAGATTGAGCTTTGAAGATTCATACTTTGCTGGTTGTTCTAGATATGGTTAGTAATGCAATTTATTTTTTTCTTTAATTGCATTACAATTTAGTTCTAAGTAATCCATGAGTGGTTATTGAAGATGGTTAATTTGCAAAATTGTTGGTTATATAATAGCTGTTGTGTTTGTAATATGAATCTAGCAAATAAAGTCTCAATATAATAAATGTGGCCGGTATATATGTAGTTATAATTAGTTAATCTAGATTTTAATACTAAGTTGTTATATATGTACGTAACGTAGGACCGAAGCTGGATGTATGCCGCGAGCCGTGTGAGTGAAGAGTACATTAATGGCGTTTCTGCTTTTATAAGAGCTGCCGAGGAGGATATGTTGAATAAGGGGGTGATATATATGTGCTGTCCATGCACTGACTGCGAGAATGTGAAGATGTTTAAGAACCGAGGGCAAATTGAATCGCACTTGATTCAGAGGGGTTTCAAAAAGGATTATACGTGTTGGACCAGTCATGGCGAAGTGAATGATCATATGCCGCCGGATGACATCGCCGGTGAAGTGAATGATATGCCCCCGGATGACATCGCCTGTGAACTGAATGACATGCCGCCGGCTGATGTCGATTGTGGGTCGGATTCGGATAGGTTGCACGATGATAATCTGGATCAGATGCTTCGCGATGTTGAAGAGAACTATGATGAGAGAGAGTATGTTAAATTCCGTGGCTTGATGGAGGACTCAGAGAAACCTTTGTACACGGGATGCAAGTACACGAGGTTGTTGGCCGTGCTTGAACTGTTGAAATTGAAGGCAAGCAACGGTTGGTCGGACAAGAGTTTCACGGCGCTGCTAGGTCTTTTAGCGGACATGCTTCCGGATGGAAATGAGTTGCCTAAAACCACGTATAAAGCCAAGAAGGTTCTTTGTCCGTTGGGAATGGAAGTAGAAAGAATACATGCATGCCCGAACGATTGTATCCTCTACCGTAAAGAGTATGCAAACATGCATGTATGTCCGGTGTGCAACGCATCCCGATACAAACGTAACAATCAATCAGTTGATGGCGAGGGAACAGAGGCGAAGAAAGGACCTCCTGCTAAGGTGACATGGTATTTTCCTATAATTCCCCGTTTGAAAAGGTTTTTTGCAAATCCAAAGGAGGCAAAACTGCTGCGTTGGCACTCGGAGGAGCGCAAGAAGGATGGAATGATAAGACACCTTGCTGATTCCGCGCAGTGGAGAAACATCGATAGGAGTTTTGCAGAGTTCGGTGCAGAACCAAGGAATATAAGGTTTGGACTGAGTACAGATGGAATGAATCCTTTCAGTAGCATGAGCAGCCGACATAGCACATGGCCCGTGACTCTCTGCATCTATAACCTTCCTCCTTGGTTGTGTATGAAGCGAAAGTATATTTTGCTGTCGATACTTATCCAAGGGCCAAAACAACCTGGGAATGATATCGATGTGTTCCTAGCACCGTTGGTGGAAGATCTAAAAGTAATGTGGAACGAAGGGGTACAGGTATGGGATGCGTACAAACGAGAGAACTTCACTCTGCGCTCCTTATTGTTCTGCACCATAAATGATTATCCTGCCCTTGGTAACCTATCGGGCCATAGTACAAAAGGTGCCAAAGCTTGTACTCACTGTTTAGATGGTACCGAGAGTGTGTGGCTGAGACACTCACGCAAAACCGTCTACATGCGTCACCGCCGGTTCCTTCGGAGGGCTCACCCATACCGCAAGATGAAGAAACAATTTGACGGAGAGAAGGAAGATGGTTCAGCTCCAAGGCATTTAAGGGGACGCGAGGTTTATGATATGGTTAAGGATTTAGATGTTGTCCTCGGAAAGGGACGTAAATTGAGGGCTCATGAGAAGAACACCTGGAAGAAGAGATCAATATTTTGGGACTTACCTTATTGGGAGTACCTAGATGTTCGGCACTGCATCGACGTCATGCACGTAGAAAAGAATGTGTGCGACAGCTTGATTGGTCTCTTACTGAACATCCGTGATAAAACAAAGGACGGTGTCAACGCACGGCTTGACTTGGCTGACATGGACATCAGGCCTGACTTAGCACCGACAAGCACTGATAATGGACGAACGTACCTTCCCCCTGCGTGTTACACTCTGTCCAAGGCTGAGAAAACAGAACTGTGCCAGTGCTTGCATGGTGTGAAAGTTCCGTCTGGTTACTCCGGCAACGTGAAGAAACTTGTTTCGATGCAAGATTTGAAGTTAAATGGCATGAAGTCTCATGATTGTCATGTGCTGATGACACAGATGCTCCCTATTGCAATTAGAAATATTTTGCCGATCAAAGTCCGAGAGACAATCATGAGGCTATGTTATTTCTTTAACACAATTGCTCAGAAGGTCATCGATCCCGAAGGACTAGATGCTCTGCAGGACGAGGTGGTGATGACTCTATGTCACCTTGAAATGTATTTCCCTCCTTCGTTTTTCGATATCATGGTCCATCTCGTTGTTCACGTTGTGTGGGAGATAAAAATGTGCGGGCCCGTATTCCTACGCAGCATGTACCCATTTGAGAGGTTCATGGGAATTCTCAAGTCCTACGTACGGAATCGTTCTCGGCCGGAGGGCAGCATCGTCGAAGGTTATGCAAGCGAAGAGGTGATTGAGTTTTGTGTCGATTATATGGCTCAGATTCAACCGATAGGTGTCCCTCAATCTCGTCATGAAGGGAGGCTGAAGGGTCTCGGAACTATCGGAAGGAAAGCAATCACTCCAGATATGGACACGTATACTCAAGCCCATTTCACGGTGTTGCAACACATGACTGAAGTGGCGCCTTATGTGGACCAGCACAAGGATGTGCTTCGGCAACAGAATCCAGAGCGGCCGGATGTTTGGATCATGAGGCAACACAACCGTTGGTTCAACCAATGGTTGAAGGAGCAAATTGCTAGGAGCTCGCCGAGTGAGACGCTGAGATGGTTGGCAAAAGGGCCGACATTTACAGTTGTGACATGGCAAGGATATGACATAAATGGGTACACATTCTATACGCAGTCTCAGGATGTCAAGAGCACTAACCAGAACAGCGGAGTCCGCATAGATGCATTCAGTACCGATGGGTCGAGAAACTCGTACTATGGCTTAATAGAAGAGATTTGGGAGCTCGACTATGTGGTTTTCAAGATCCCCTTATTTCGCTGCCGTTGGGTGCATCTCCCACAGGTGAAGGTTGACAAGTACGGTGTCACGACCGTGGACCTCCAACGTGTCGGGTACAAAGACGAACCATTCGTACTTGCCAATCAAGTTGTTCAAGTTTTCTATGTAACCGACCCGGCAAATAAGAAACGCCATGTAGTTCTTCATGGAAAAAGGAGAATTGTCGGAGTGGAGAATGTAGTGGACGAGGAGGAATACAATCAATTTGACGAGTTACCTCCTTTTGGAAATGGCATAAGGGTCGACGATGAACAACGTGACGAAACTAGTTACGTACGCATTGATCATGATGAAGGGCTAATTTTTAAAGGAAATAAGCAAGTACAATAAGAATGTATATGTGAAAATGTGTGACAATTTTGAGATCTATATGTGAAAATGTGTGATGTAGTCAATTTTGAGATGTATATGTGAAAATGTGTGACAATTTTGAGATGTATATGTGAAAATGTATGATGTAGTCAATTTTGAGATGTATATGTGAAAATGTGTGATGTAGTCGATTTTGAGATGTATATGTGAAAATGTGTGACAAAATGTATATGAGTATTGGCATTTATGTATATGTGTGATGCACATGTGATGGTTGATATGAATGCAGCTGGTTGGTGTTGTATATGAATGCAGTTGTTTGGTGGTGGATATGAATGCAGCTGTGGTTATTGGTGTTGTCTTAATAACTACAGTCGCAAAGGCTTATCACAGACGGTTTTAAACTTAGAACCGTCTGTGATATCAATAAAACAGACGGTTCTAAGTTTAAAACCGTCTGTGATAATATGACTATCACAGACGGTTATACACTTAGAACCGTCTGTGATATTTATACTATCACAGGCGGTTTTAGACTTGGAACCGTCTGTGATATTAATATCACAGACGGTTTTTGAGTTAGAACCGTCTGTGATAACCTCCCTATATATACCCTCTGGCTAGGGTTTTCCCTGTGCGCTGCGCAGTTATTCGATCTAGATCCAAGTAAATCCCGAGCCCGTCGTCGCCTCCGCCTCCCCGAACCCTCGTCGGCCGCCTCCTCGAGCCCCTCGCCGGCCGCCTCCGTCGAGCCCCTCGTCGCCTCCGCCTCCTCGAGCCCCTCGTCGCCTCCGCCTCCCCGAACCCTCGTCGACCGCCTCCCCGAGCCCCTCGCCGGCCGCCTTCGTCGAGCCCCTCGTCGCCTCGGCCTCCCCGAGCCCCTCGCCGGCCGCCTTCGTCGAGCCCCTCGTCGCCTCGGCCTCCCCGAGCCCCTCGTCGACCGCCTCCGTCGACCCCCTCGTCGCCTCCGCCTCCCCGAACCCTCGTCGACCGCCTCCCCGAGCCCCTCGCCGGCCGCCTCCGTCGAGCCCCTCGCCGACCACCTCCCCTCGATTACCGACTGCATTGTGAGCACTTTCTGTGATGGACTAGGGTTTACTGCAGTAGCTTAATTAGTTTGCTATTTGGTACATTAATTGTTTACTACAGTTGCTCGATGATGATAAAATCATATACTGAGATTGGTTCATTCAGTGCTTGAGCTCTAATAGCTGTCGGTTCATGCAGTTTTCAGGTTATAGCATGTTATTAAATTGATCTGTTCGGATTTAATCTTGACAAGTTAAAAGACTGAATTATTGGGCAAAGTTAACTTGTGTGGTCTTGATCTGTATGAATACTGTTGTTTGAATATATGCATGCTAAATATATCTTGATCTTGAGATTTTAGAGTTTGTATCTAGAGCTCAAAATACTGAATTCATTATTTGGCATAACCAATCAAGGAAGAGTATATGATTTAGTAGCGGGACGGCCAAGATTAATCTTGTGCAACCCTACAATTTGAGAGCACATATTCATGTTGAGACTGTTATTGATTCTATTATTGATGCTTGTTGCTTGTTGCTTCATATTGCTACCATTATATATGTATATATGTAGGTATGTATATGTATATATGTAGGTATGTATATGTATATGTATGTATATACACATATAGTATGTAGTATATAGTATAGGCACATAACCCCTCTCTGTGTCCACATCACCCCCTCCCTTCTCCCCCTTCCCTCTACTCCTCTCCTCTCTTCCGAACATTGAGCATCATGTTTGACTTTTCGTGCTTCCTCACTTTGAACATTCTCATCTTATCTTAATAGACCCACAAAATGAGCAACATGTCACCCGCGCATTCTTCATCATCATCGCCGGAGGCGTCCGCTCCAACATCAAGACGCCAAGGAAGAGGGCTATCAAAGAAGCCTCAGAGCCGACAGACCATCACAGCGGTAAACGCAGCTGGGGTCCCTATCCTTCCTAAGCAAGCGGTAAACGCATTCCGAACCATGGTCGGAATAGTTGCACGACAACGAATTGAGATCACATACAATTCGTGGAAGAACGTGCCTGACACTCGGAAACGTGACCTGTGGACCGAAATCTTGGCATCGTTCGAGTTCCCAGAAGAACACTTACACGCTGTGGAACGACAAACCTACCAAGCGGCGTGCAAAGCATGGAAGAACTTCAAGAGCACGCTTGTCAGGAAATACGTGGAGACGGACGAAACGCCTTTTACTAAATACCCATTCCTGGAATCACAATGGGAAGAGTTCAAGGCGATGAAAACGACCGAAGAATTCAAAAGTACAAGTGTGGCGCACAAGGCCCTCCAGGCAAAAAACACGCACCCCCACAGACTTGGCACAGCTGGGTATGCGGGTAAAATCCCGCAGTGGAGGTTGGAGGATGAGCTGGCAGCTGCAGAGGACATCGCCCCGCCGTTTTCCAATATCCCGGATGACCGCGCTCGAAATTGGCTTAGAGCAAGGTCATCTACAACGACATCGGGGGACGTCTCCTTTCGAAACCCTGCAGACCAGCAAGTGTCCCAGCGCCTGGTAAGATATCGATCGAACTACGTAGCTTGTAATTACTCCACAACTTCGTACGAATTGAAATGACATGTCGTGCTCTTGCAGGAAGAGCTGAGTTTTGAATCTACCCTGGGATCATTCCAGGGAACAAGGGAGAATGATATGCTCTCCGTGGCCCTGGGAAACAAGGAGCACCCGGGTCGTACGAGAGGCCTTGGGCTTTACGTTCCTTGGAAACATGGTTTCCAAGATGACTCCGGAATGTATCGGCGTAGGAAGAGAAACAAAGCCGAGCGTGAGGAGCAGCTACGAGAAGAGATCAAGGAATCTCTTCGAGAGGAGCTATTTGCTCAGATGGGTGAAGTAATCAGAGAAGAGGTGCGGAAACAGACAGAAAGTCAGCAGGCCGCCACCGCCGCTGCTATGCTAGGTAGCCCGCACAACCGTCCGAGTAGCTGCGCGTCCAATCCGACACATACCCAGTCCAAATTTCCTGTGGACGACATCCTGGTAATAATTATTACCTCTCGAATGCTTGCTCCATTGGTAGGCCTATTCGAGTAGCTAATTTTGTATCGTTATGTAGGAGCCTACGAACTGCAAGCTCCAAGTGAGATATGGCGCCATTCCCTTGTACGCTGCTTGGGGCCAGGCATATTCGTCTGGTAACGGGGCCATGGTGCACGGCCAAGCTTTAGCGCCAGGCTTCGCAAAAGTTAATGTGGATGGTGTGTATGTCAATTTTGAGGTGGTCCCGCTACCGAAGCCCCCCAACGACGAGATCGTGACTCTAGGACAGGCCATTGGAACATTCATCCAGTGGCCCAAAAGCGACATCTTCCTGGAGGCTTCTTCACCGGTGGCAGGACCAGAGCAACATGCACTGGTGCCATCTCCAGTACAAGACCAGTCGGTTCCACCACCGGATACTACAATGGTGCTATCTCCACGGGCCCTATTCTCGCCAGAGCAACTTGCACCGCTGCTACCTTCAAAGTCGACTTCCGTGAAGTCGACCCATAGCCGAGGCAGCAAGGCCAGCAAGGGCAAAGCAAAGAAGACCAATGATGATCTTCCGTACCACCCTTTGGCCCGCAAATTCGTGCTTGGCGAGCCGTTGCTCGAGCAAAAAGCCCTCCAAAAGCTACCATATAGTTGCATGCAATTGCACACGTGGTATATGCAGCAGTCCAATAAGCCAGAGGGAGAACGGACTTCAAGTATCACTGTCAAATTCTCCGAGGAAGATTTACACCACAATCTTCAAGAGTGTACATTCGTGGTCGCCTTTGAGGATTTATTCGAGCTGTTCATGCTCAACGCTCTTGACGTCTCAATCGTTCGATGCTGGACGCTGTAAGTGTGTACAATCACAGTCTCCGTTAATGTCATACCGATAAATGCCATATCTAATTTTTTGCTTTCGTGTGTATATATATAGACACATGCTGATTAAAGCTAGAGTATCGAACTCATCAGCTGGTTTCTTGGACCCACAATTGGTCGCCAAGACTACCATCGACGTGGAGGCATCCCTCGTCGAGAGGTACATTGCATCAGGCCTGCTGAGTTGTCGCAATAAGGACTATGTACTTATGCCCTTCAATCAGAGCTTTCATTGGATTTTAATAGTAATTGTACCAAAATGGAACAAGGTATATTACCTTGATTCCCTAAGTAAGAATAAAATGGACTTCACAATTGTCGGCCAAGTAATCGATAGGTAAGCACATATTCCCCATACATATCTACATTGTACTCTTTCTTTCCTTCCGAATGATTAAGGTTAACCTTTTCGAATTACGTAGGGCGTTCGCGATGTACATTGAAAAGGGAGGTGACTCGAAGCGCGGGGCCAACGGCCTGCTGACACATGTTCGAGATTTTAAGGTATTCGCTATTTCACATTAATTAATCCTATGCAACAGATGGTACTAATGCCTTTTGAACTAACACATTCCATTTTTTGCAGTGCCACCAGCAGCAGCCGGGCAACACATGTGGATACTACGTTTGCCAACATATGGAACTACTCCTCGATTCCTCGAGGGTCACCAATCGCAAGGTTTGTCACTCTTCCCATAATTACTTCATACTTATCACGTTACATATATATGTACATTGATATTCCTATCGACAGGCTGTATCAATCCCGTCAACTGCATTGAAACAGTCTGAGCTTCGAGAGGTTCAATCAGAGTTAGCGTTCTTTTTGCTGACTCAAGTCATACAGCCAGAAGGACGGTTCCACTGCGCACACTGATTTCCTATTGGTCTTATCACTAAGTGTAAATGCAGTGTAGATCTTTTGTAACTGTGCATTTGTTAATGGATATTTCAGTTCAATTCAATTAATTGATTTGCGAAATGGATGCATGCTTTATGTCTGTGAGATGAAGTGCGATGTCAATTGGATGTTTTATGTCTGCGAAATGTACCTGAAAGCAAATGAGATGTGTGAATTGTATGTTTTTTGTCTGTGATTATCTGCTTGTTTCAGAGGGCATGGCTAGCATTTCCTGAGGCTAGCCAATAAACAGAAATAGATTTTGGTTTAGGAGGAAGGAATATCACAGACGGTTTTTAAGTAAAAACCGTCTGTGATATGTATCACAGACGGTTTTTCATTAAAAACGGTCTGTGATTATTAGATATCACAGACGGTTTTTAATTAAAAACCGTCTGTGATATCTGATAATCACAGACGGTTTTTAATTAAAAACCGTCTGTGATAACCTTCGATCATCACTGACCCATAAATTCAGACGGTTCAGAAAACCGTCTGTGATGACGTTTCTGAACCGTCTGTAATGTCGATTTCTGTAGTAGTGATACATACATACATACATACATACATACATACATACATACATACATACATACATACATACATACATACATACATACATACATACATACATACATACATACATACATACATACATACATACATACATACATACATACATACAAGGCTTAACTAAGAGAAGGTATTATGTCTCTTTTAGCATAAAGCCGATTTGCCAAAATTAATATCTTAACTAGATTCCAACCTATGACTAGCCATTTTTACTTTAAAACTAATATCCAGTTTTGAGTCAAGTTCAGCATAAGAGCAAAATCCATCCACTTTCAATTCCATTTCCATATTAAGTTATCGCAACCATTACAAGGTAATCATTAATTTATCAAAACTACATAATTGTGATGTTTTTACACTTTTGCCCATGTCTGGGGTACGACTATTCGTATAGATTTTTAACACTCTGTAGAGATTATATAGCTTTACCTACAAGATATGACTAACTCATAATGCTGGCCACTACACGCTTCCATAGAAGTGTGATTGAGAAAATCATAACAAGGCTTTTATAATGCTTAACTTCGAAGTTTACTCCCACTCCAGAGTGAATCCTCAACACTAGTGACAGTGATCATTCCCATCCCAAGTTATGCCTCACCCTTAGAATGTTTCCTTCTAGGGCTATGTTTTCAATTAGGGTCCCAATTGTTGGGGAGTATACGACCCTTCACATTTATACAATCCATAAGGGCAGTGACCGTTACGGGCCACTCCCATCAATCATAACACAAATTTAAAAATCTACCTACCAATCTACTACACATGATTCACACCGAAGCTAAGCAAATTAGTGGGCTAGGTCCATCTCATAACTAGATTTGTGGTTACACGATTTATATATAGAAAAGAGAAGCTCAAGAATTTGATCCTTAATCGACTCGGATGATACCAACCATAAATCTAGAGCTCGTGCAATCCCCGCACAACTATTCTAAAAGGACACGTGCAATCCTTACATGGCCCATCCAAAAATGACATATAAAATCTTTTCATGGCCAATAAAAATGACACGTGTAATCCTTGCATGGCCAACCAATAATACATGCAATCCTTATACCGGCCTCAAACCAACTACTCATCTGAGTCTCCACCATTTTTAGAAAATATTTTTCTTTTCCTGTGGTAACCCATGTTACCTTTCTATTATCATGTTTTCATGTATCAGTTGGTAATGTTTGTGCTGTATTTTATTTCACCACCAGGGCATTTCTAAGCGCAACCATATTCTAGTAAAGTTTAACTAATTATGGAGTTCTTATCATTGTAAATATCCTAGAGCCATATGACAAGGGATATCAACAAATCAAAGATGGGAAATATTAGATATCAAGTGCATAGTGTAACTAGCAATCAACCTTTAACATAGTATTTAAGTAAACTAGTCACCTGCTGCTACATTGCAACGAAATTCATTGGATGTATAGAGAATCATGCTATGAAAAGGGTACTCTGATCAGCTGGAAAGTGGAGAGTGATGAGAAGTTGAAGGAATGGGGCGGTTGGAGGAGAAGGGAGGTACGACCACCAACTCATTCTTTTATAATTGTAATGATAACCGTAATAAGTATGTATTTATATTTGAAAATAAAGTATTTGCATTTAAAGATTAGATTCAATATGATCAATTATAAAGACTTACATTGATCAAATATGGCTAGGGTGGGATCTTATTCGTCAGTGATGAGAGCGTTTGAAGCATCAACGTCTATACACACGAAATTATCCACATTCAAGTAAAATTAAAATAAACTCTAAATTTTATTATTTTGGTTCTATTGGAAAGGATTTGAATTTAGAAAAAATCACTAGATTTGGATTTAAAATAAAAAATTATGGCCTTTCAAAGTTTGAGTTGAGCTGAGATTCCAAAAATTCAAAATTTTCTGACAGGTGGGCTCAGCCAAGACTTTTTCTTTTTCAATTATTTTCTCAAGAAAACATCCAGTGACTAATAGGTGGGATCCATTAGGTTTTAATTTCTTTTCCAAATATTTTCATTCAGGAAATTCGGTAAGGCTGACAAGTGGGGTCACGGTTCATATGGACTCAGTCCACGTGGCTGTCTATAGAAAGCGAGACCCACAAGTCAAAGACAGTGGCCCATGGACTTAGTTTATGCGATGGTTTAAAGGATACGGGTTCACATGTACTAAATTACGGGCTTTAAACTGGAATTAATTATGATTCTTATCCTTGAGGGGCCCACATGTTATACAAATATTAGTCACTTGCTAAACAATTAACTTAATCCTTGAGTTAATTAATCATCTAACAGGTGGGGCCCACTAGTCAGTGAGACCGAACAGAGTCTTAGAGAGGCTCACAGCAAAGCTCCTTGGTGAGCCCGTCGGTGGCAAGAGAGAGGTCAGCATGCTCAGCTAAGGACCAAAATGAAATACACAAGCTAAGAGCTAGCTATTGGTAGCGATGGCATTCAACAAGGTGCACTACAGCGGTGGGTAACTAGTGGTGAGCGGCGGTGACACGATGGCGATGGCACAGAGCTATGCTCATGCCAAAGCCAAGTGCGGGAAAGGTTCAAGGGGCTGCCTAGAGAGTTTTGGGCATGGCTCAGGGACCTAGGGTTGGTGGCGACATGGCCGACAACGGCGAAGTTTGGATTTTCTACCTAGCTTCTTCAAATTAGAGATGGTTCCATAATCTACAAGCTAAGGCGAAGCTAACAGTACAATGGTCATGCCTTATCATGCGCGGATGCCATGTTGTCCACGGTGGTCAGCGGCGGTGAGGAAGGGTGAACATGGTCAGAGCATTGTGGCAGGTTCTAGGGTCTAATGGCTAGCCTATAAGTTAAGCTTTGAAGTGAATTGCACGAGGGTGAAAAGGCTTACCAAGATCTCAGACGAGGCGCGAGAACAGCGGTAGTGATGAGCTTCGTTGGCGTTGGGGAAGATGAAGCATCCTACTAGCTCTAGGGCATAGCAAAGCAATTAAAGAGTGTGTTAGCACAGGAAGTCAAGGTGAAAAAGAAGGGCATGATGGCCATGGCCAATGCTCACTCAAGCAAAGAGAATGGGCAACGAGGTCAGCAGTAGTGTTGCGCATGACGGTGAGGGCGTCGACTTCCTAAGGGCAAACAAGTAAGGGGAAGTGAGCATGGGGTAGATGGGGATGAGACAAACTCAGAGTGCATGATGGTATTATTGGGGACTCACCGGACAGCGAGAAATCGAGCAGCAGGACTTGCGAACGAACTTAGGGAAAAAGGGAAATTCTACATCTTCGAAGGCAATGGGGATGTGTGAGCTTGGGAGAAGCACTAAGTGAGTGGGCACGAGGCTTTTGACGCACAAGGTTGGGCTTAAATAGGGGCAAGTTGAAAGCTAGGGCTCGAATGCCATGGCTTTGCTTCAGGAGTGTGGGAGTGAGCATGCGAGAGAGTGAGATAGGGCTAGCTGGCAACATTGACAAGGTCGCAGTGATGGGATGAGGTCGCGGTGCTCAAGGCTCAAGGCGCAGTGTGCTCCAATGCGCTACTGCAGTTGAATACATGTGAAGGGATGAGAGGGAGCTTGGTGCGTGCGAGTGAGAAGGATAGGAGGATGATGCACAGTGGTCGGCTGATGAGTCCAGGGCCCACAAGTTAGTGGCAACGAGAGAGAGAGTGAGCGTTGGGCTGAGGCGAGCGAGCATGCGCACGAATGGGCTGGCTCAGCTAGGCCGCAGCGTGGAAGAGAAAGAGAGGAATGGGCTACATGTCACGCGGGCCGGTGGGAAAGAAAAAGGGAAGACGGGCCAGGTCGGCTGATGGGTTTTGGGCCAAAGGGAAGGAGGGACATATTTGAAGATTTAAAGTTTAATTCTGGTTTTTGAATTAAGTTTGAATTTGTAATTTGAATTTCAAGGGTATTTGCACACTAAATTTTTAGAAAAAATTTCTGAGCATCCAATTGACTTTTAGAAATCTTGAAACACATTTTTGGGCCAAGAAAATTATTTTAAAAATCTTAAACTCCAACAAGGCTTTAGAAATTTTTTAAAAATGTACCAATTTTTTGAAACAAATCCATGAAAATCATGCATGATTTAAAGTGAAGCCAAAATCAGGCTGTTACAACAGGTGACTTGACCATATTCTATAGTGACTACTTAATCGTGGATAAACAATGCTTGAGTCCTTGGAGTATATATATATGTATGAGTGTATAACAGTCATATGGACTCATGATATAGGATATGTGCATCCATTCTTTAGTTAATGATACTGTTGTTGCTCTGCAATCCAATATTCTAGCTATGTTTCGGTGGTGTTATACTCGGACTCTTGTTTTCTAGCGATAGTGCAATGCTACTAGACCAAACATGTCGAACGATAGTATAAACAGTTAAACACCCCTCCAGGCTCAGAAGAGCCGAGCAGATGTTGGAATCTATCTCCATACTCTATGAAAATTGGAAATTACTAGTTGCATCCCAAATGGATTCATATCATATGCCATTTCAAATGTTACGGTGGCGTGCCATTCTCTTAATGGCATCGGATCGAAAATGGACATGTTGATCCGATGAGCACTGTAGCAGGCACTGTGGCTAATTGTTGTAGCATTTTCTTCGTAGGAATCAATATACACCAATTGAATGGCCAAAAGAATTTTTTTTTGCAGGAAGAAATTTATTTTTATATTAAGCTTAAGTGTCAATATGTTTGAGGACCTATCTCTTTGTTGATGACGTTGGTGTCTTGTTCGGTAAGAAAGTGGACGTGTAGTCATATAGAATGGTGATAACTTGATATATAATCAGATGGTTGCTGGTTATACATGAAGGCCTGGCCTTTTTGGGCTACTGGCTCAGGGTAAAGCTGGGGCTTTATTTTTTTTTTGCCTGGCGGCCAATTTGGGCTTACCTTGCGGGTTGGGCTTAGCTAAAGGAATCAAATAGCCATCTATCACTTCAGGGCTTCATTCTTTTGTACTTTTAGATTTTCCGAAAATCAAAATAAATAGAATAGTTTCTTAAATCAAAAATTTTTTGAACGGCATCGTGAACCCAAAACCGTATGCGTCTTCTACGTCGGCATCTTCATTGTCCACTATCGTCTTGAAAAACACAGATAAAACCATCAACCGTAGCTAAAAAAACAGGGTGAATACTTATCCAAAGTTTGAAAACAATTAGGATGAGGTGGCTGCACTAGGAAAGAGAGTATTAGCAATAACAATAGTTAGTGGGGACCAATTGTTTAGTATTATAGGATGTTATGGCTATGGGAGAGTGGAATTCTCGCCCATAGTGTAACCATGCTGTTTGGTTAACATTTGATTATTTGAAAAATTAGGTCAACAGATGTTGTGCACTAAATATAGTTTTTTTCAACTACGATATGGTTTCTGTTGTTGTTACAGACCAAACAGAGAGAGAGGTATGGTAGTGAAGAGTTAGGTGAGCAATGCTTAGGGTTTCCCCTATGGCCTGGACTGTATATATATATAGCTACACGGGGAATGTTTTACAACTTTACCCTTACACTCAAGCATCCCCTTAGGGGCATTTATGTCATTACACATGTCCCATTTTGGGACTTACAACCTTCTAACAGGCCTGCTGAGCTTAGGTGGGGCCACCCCTACAACAGGAGCCTCTCATGGTGACGGGCTTCATAGGCCGAAGCCATGTTGCCGAGCCATTTGGCCCCCTCCATCCCCACGGCCTATGAACTTTCGTATCGTTGGATGGAGCTCCATTGCCTGGTGTAGTCTCCGCCTCATACCGAGGATATGGAGCCGGGCTGGCTGCCGAAGCCATCTTCGACCTCGGGGTCCTTTGGAGACGGGCTCGTGTTGCAGACGTGCTGAGGCGCGATGCAGGTCCAGCTGCCATTCATAATGTCGTAGCCTAGTGCGGGGTCTTTGCGCGGAGGCGGGTCCGAAGCAGGCGCGTCGCGGAGGTACCTTCCGGGGTCGCACTATAGACGTGGAGTCAACCAGTGGCCCAACAGCTTCGCGGTCTGGGGTGGACATCTTAATGGCGGCGAGAATCGCGCTGACCTGTCAGGGGCAGGTAGACGCTACCGCATGCGCTGTCTTTGATGGAAAGGCACACGCGGCGGGACGCGAGTGGCGTGTCATGGGCTATCAGTGGTCGCACGACCACGGTCGCGTGTCCCTTCCTGAGAGAGGCGGCCTACAACTGTGCGCCCCGGCTGCCAGCGGTTGCGCTTCCCAATCGTGCGGAACCGAACCGTTGGGCTCCCGATGGTTGTGTTTCCGATCGTGGGGAAGGTGGTAGGGCTTTATAAAGGTTTGCCACTGGCATGCGAGCGTTCTCCTCAGTTGAGTCCCTGCCTTGCTTTCTTACTTCTCTTTCTGCTAGCGCGATCCGCCCTTGCTCCTGCTCTTTGGCGTTCCACTTCGGAAAGGAATGGCTTGCTAGGAAGATCCCGCTCTCCGGCTCAGTGGTAGCGCCTCATCTAGCCAGCGCGGCTTGTCACCCCCACCGGTGGAATACCCTCTGGTGGTCCGCGATCCACCGCAAGTCGACAAGCAGTGGGATGCCATGAGGAAGTCGGGAGGCCGTTGCTCCCGTATGCTAGGCCGAAGCCTCGCTACGAAGGAGATGATCAAGACTCTCCTCCGGGAGAGGAAGTTGACGGACCGTACTGGGGTTCGGCTACCCAATCGCGACGAGACGGAGCCGCACCCAGAGGAATCGGAGGCGATTGTCTTCGTCGCGTTTTTTGAAGCCGGTCTTTGGACGCCTGCAACGCTCTTTATTGGTGATGTCCTGCGGGCTTACGGGTTGGAGCTAGTGCAGCTGACCTCGAACGCGATAGTTCGCTTGGCTGTCTATGTTTGGGCGGCACGAACAGAAGGTGTCCGGCCCAGCGCAAACTTGTTCGCCCTTCTTCATGACGCGCGCTGCCAGCCGAAGAAGGTAAAAGGGGGGCGCTATCGAACTTTGGCAGTGTCAACTTCGTGCTGCGGTCGCAATGCACGGGGCTTTTTCGCCTCACTGGCGACGCGAGGGAAGTGGGAGTTCGGCTGGATGCGACGGTGGTTCTATCACTACGTGACGAGCACCAGTGGCCTTCGGTGCCAAGGGCGGCTGATATCCTTCAACAGCTCGCCAGGGGTGAGTCCGAAGGGTAGCGATGAGCAGAGGGCGCGGAGGCTTGTCGGTGTTGCCCTTCAGTTCAACATGCGCGACCTCGTCGAAGAGTTTACTATGTACGGGGTGTCACTACTTTTCGGCCTGTGGAAGTACGAGTGAGGCCACACCCGTCGAGATGGCGTTCACCCGAAGTATCTTCCCTTCCGAAGCCCTCTGCTCCTTGTAAGTACTTCGGCCATAGGCTGCCTATATATATGTAACTTTTTGTGAATGAAGTACCGCTTTGCGTGTAGTGCTCTCATTGGAGGATGTGGAGCGCTCCGTTCCCTACCCTTCGAAGTGGTGGTAGCGGAGCTGGCGCCTAGTCGAAGTAGATGCGCGGGGGCGAGCCTCTGCTTCGTCCCATTTACACTCCGTAAAGTGTGCTGCGGAGGCAAGCCTCTACTGCGTCTTATTTATACTCCGTAGAGTGTGTGGGAACGTCAACCATATCTTATTTATAATCCGGAGAGTACGCGTAGGGGAAACGCCCACACGTGTGCGGGGATATCCGCGTCTTGTTTATACTCAGTAGAGTGCGCAGGGACAACATCCGCATCTTGTTTATACTCCGTAGAGTGCGTGGGAACATCAACCACGTCTTATTTATACTCCGGAGAGTACACGTAGGGACAACGCCCACACGTGCGCGAGGACATCCGCATCTTGTTTATACTCAGTAGAGTCCGCGTCTTATTTCTACTCCATAGAGTATGCACGGAGGCGAACCTCGAGGCTACGTCTTATTTATACTCCGTAGAGTGCGCGCAGAGGTGGACCTCAATGCTGTGTCTTATTTATACTCCGTAGAGTGTGCGCAGAGGCGTCCCCCCGCTGCGTCTTATTTATACTCCGTAGAGTGCGTGCGGAGGCGAGTCTCGACGCTACGTCTTATTTATACTCTGTAGAGTGCGTACGGAGGCAGACCTCGACGCTACGTCTTATTTATACTCCGTAGAGTGCGTGCGGAGGCGGGACCTCGACGCTACATCTTATTTATACTCCGTAGAGTGCGCGCGGAGGCGGATGTCCGCGCGTCTATGCGCAGGATGAGAGCTTGGCAAACGATCGGCTTTACTAAACTCCCTTTTGCGCGGGCGAGCATCTTACAATGAACGGGGTGCTGAGCTTGCTATAGGCTTCCCTTATGCCCTAAACATAGTACCGCCGCAACCTGTCTGCATTCCATGTGTGGCGGAGCGTCTGCCCTTCTAGTGTTGCGAGGGGATAGGCTCCCCGCTACAGAGCTTCCGCGACGATGTACGAGCCTTCCCACTTGGATTCCAGCTTGCCGACCGTCTCCACGTGGAGTGCCATTTTGAGGATAAGGTCTCCAGGTTGGAATTCTCGTGAGTACACGGTGCGATCGCGCGTGCGCACCATTTGACTCGCGTACTTTGCGACGTGCTGGGTTGCGCTTACTCGCTCTCCATCGAGGAGGTCCAGGGACAATTGACACTCTTCTTCTGGCGCCTGGACGAGGACCCTTCTCAAGCCGGCCTTGATTTCTTAGGGCGTCACTGCCTCATCGCCGAAGAAGAGTTTGAACGGTGTGAAGCCCGTCAGGCGTGTCACCGTTGTGTGGAGGGACCAGAGGACGCTTTGGAGCTCCTCCAGCCATTTGCCTTTTGGTAGCCCGACAAGGCGCTTCTTGACTCCGGCGGAGATGGTGCCATTCGCCCACTCAACTGCTCTATTAGACTGTGGGTGCCCGACTGAAGCGAATCGGAGTGTGATGCCCATGCTGTCGCAGAACTCCTTGAATGGGGCAGAGTCGAATTGCAGGCCATTGTCGACGGTGAGCTCTCTAGGTACTCCAAAGCGGCATATGATATTCTGCCAAAGAAAGCATTGCATGACCGCGGAGGTTATCTTGGCTAGAGTGACAGCCTCCGGCCACCTGCAAAATACTCCAAGGTGACTACCGTGAACTGAAGGTCTTCTGGGCCCGAGGAAGTGGCCCAACGACGTCGATGCCCCACCGTGCCAGCGGCCACACTGGAGGGATAGGTTGCAAGCTCGTTGGGGGCTTGCGGATGACCCGCCCCATCCATTGGCAACCTTGGCACCGGCGCACAAGGTCTTGCGTGTCAGTACTGGCGGTTGGCCAGTAAAAACCATGCCTGAACACCTTGCCGACTAGCGACCTCGGTGCGATGTGCGAGCCGTAGAGCCCCGCGTGGATCTCCGCGAGCATTTTATTTCCTTCTTCGTGTGAAAGGCACCGCAGAAGTGGTGCGCAGACTCCTTTCTTGTAGAGTACCCTATCGAGCACCTGGAAGGACCTGGCATGATACTGCAGGTGCCGGAGCTCGACGGGGTCGTTCGGCTCCGCGATGCCCTGCAGGAAACCGTAGATGGGTTCTCGCTAGTCACCCTGCTGGGTAATCTAGTGGACGAGGGCCGCATCACGGTTGTCAGGAGCGATGGCCGCCGTGGGCAGGACCTCATAGAATGCTCCCTCCGAAGTGGGGAGCTGTTAGCTGGCGGCCTTTGCGAGGGCGTCAGCCTGTTCGTTATCCGCCCGAGGAATGGCTTTGACCGTGACACCCAGGAAGTGTCGCTCCTTCGCTCTTACGGCTGCCAGGTACTTGGCCAATTCGGGGTACTTGGCCTGATATGACTTGTCCATGTGGCCTGCCACCAAATGTGAGGCAGTGCGGACGAGAACTCGTCTCGCGCCAAGAGCCTTAAGCTTCGCGAGGCCAAAGAGGAGTGCCTCGTACTCGGTCGTGTTGTTGGTGGCGGGAAATCCAAGACGCGCCAAGTATAGAAGGCGGTGGCCCTCTGGCGTAGTAACCACTGCGCCGACGCCCGCGCCGGAAACGCCGTAGGCTCCGTCAGTGTTGAGCATCCACACCGGGTCCTCTGGCTGCTGGACGCGTTGGGCTGGCGGGGTCCACTCCGTGAGGAAGTCTGCGAGGACTTGGGACTTGATCGCTGTTCGCGAAGTATACGTTAAGGAGAACGGCGCGAGCTCGGCCGCCCACTTGCCAATGCGCCCTATGGACTCCTTATTATGCAACATCTCTGCCAGGGGGAATGAGGATAGCACCGTGATTGGATGGGCTAGGAAATAGTGTCAAAGCTTTCTCGAGGCCATGACCAGCGCGTATGCCAATTTTTCGAGCTCCGTATACCGCGTCTTGGCGCCCTGAAGGGCCTCGGAGATGAAGTATACGAGGCACTGAAGAGCGCCCTCTTCAAGGACAAGGACGGCGCTAACCGCTGTCGTGGAAGCGGCGAGGTAGAGCAGGAGGGGAGCCTCTGGCGCCAGAGCGACCGAAGTGGGGAGGCTTGCGAGATGCCTCTTGAGGTCGTCAAAGGCCTTCGCGCAGTCGCCATCCCAATGAAACCCATCGCAGCCGCAGAGGGTCCTAAAAAATGGTAGGCCCCGCTCCGCTGCCTAGACAGGAAGCGGCTCAATGCCGCCATGCGGCCAGCAAGCCTCTGGACCTCCCTTGTCGTCTTGGGTGGCTGCATAGCGAGGATCGTGTCGACTTTGTCAAGGTTCGCCTGGATGCCGCGCCCAGACACAAGGAAGCCCAAGAGCTTGCCTGCTTGCACACCGAAGACACACTTGTCCGGGTTGAGCTTGATGCCCGCCTTCCTGAGGTTGTCAAAGGTCTCTTGGAGATCCTGACCGTGCGAGGCGAGTTGTCTGGTTTTGACAACTACGTCATCAACGTAAGCCTCCACGTTCCTCCCAAGTTGAGCAGCCAACGCTAGCGCGATGAGGCGGGTGAAGGTTCCGCCTGCGTTCTTCAAACCGAAGGGCATCCTGATGAAGCATTATGTCCCAATCGGCGCCAGTTGTTGTGGTTACAGACCAAACAGAGAGAGGTATGATAGTGGAGAGTAAGGTGAGCAATGCTTAGGGTTTCCCCTATGGCCTGGACTGTATATATATAGCTACACAGGGAATATTTTACAACTTTACCCTTACACTCAAGCATCCCGCTTAGTGGCATTTATGTCATTACACATGTCCCATTTTGGGCCTTACAACCTTCTAACAGGCCTGCTGGGCTTAGGTGGGGGCCACCCCTACAACAGTTTCCATAACTATTGTATTCTGGATCTCAACCCACTCCAAACACCATGAGGATATATAGAAACATGTTAGTATAAATTCAGATGTTATGGTCAAGACATTTGATTTTAAGACCGGGTTGGCATTCTGCAGTACTAAGTATTTTTGTTCTACTGCAACATTTTTCTATAACCACTGCATTGCATTCCAATTGAGCTATTGAAATATTCCACACGAAGATAAACAAAATGTTGACATTTCTTGTACAAAATGTGTGAATTTATATTGCAACATTTTTACACGACTGCCGCAACGTACCACTAAATTTCTGAAACGAAGTGACTTTATTTAACGAAATATTGGTCATAAATTCTGACTTAGTCATCACAGTAAAAATTACTTCAGATTTTGCCACTATTTAGAAGTGTCGACTTATGATTTTCAAGAAAATAATTAAAGATCTGGGACACCATCAAAGCTCTTGTGGCCTTGTGGTCTAGCGCTGGAGTCTGACCGAGAACTGAAGACTAAATGCTTGAATGTTTGACCGCAAGGGATTCCGAAAAATGGAATCAAATAGTTGAATTGCATGAAAGGAACCTAGATAAAAGAATGGTAATGATACGTGTCGTGTGTCCAGAGAGACCACTCTGCATCGGACGCTTGGCTTGAACCTGGATGCTTGTTCACTTCGCACAGTCGCACACGAGTTGCCCCCCAGGCTCTCATTCTCTACGCCCCCAGTTTCTTTATCCCTATTTGAACCTTCTCAGCGTTGAAAATATAGGCAATATTTTAATTCCAAGTTTTATTTGGAGACAGAAATAATAAACTAATGATGCAAAACTCACGACTAACAGCAAGCTACTCATCATACTTCAGAAATTATACAAGAAAACAATAGAGAAACAAAGTCGAACGTGCGCACGAACGACTTACTTGTTAGCCTGGTGAAAAACAGGAAGCCGCGCAGGCTTGACGAAGTGCAGAACGAAGGTGTTGCAGTGCAGTGAGCGGTCGCGCAGATGCGCTACCCAGAAACCTTATTGCCGCCCCCGTGCAGGTCTTCACGGCAGCAACGGTCCGGAGATACCGCTCCTCTTCTTCGCGGTGCACGCCGGGAAGAAGAGTCGACGAAGTTCAGACGGCGCAGCACAACAGCACACAAAATTTTGGAGGAAGAGAATGAAGGCAGTCAGGTTCTCACCCTTGCTCTGGACGTCTCCAGGCATACAAATAGACAGACTAGTAACTGACAAGATTAAAACAGCCAATTACCCACTGGTAACTGACACATTCAACCAGTCATTTACACTAGTAACTGTCTATCATCAAAACCCCAGTAAAGCCTCTAATTCAAACGTTTGAATCTCATTCAAACACAGAGAGAGAGAGAGTGGTGTAGATTTTGGCAAAAATAAAGATGGACTTGGTCTGCCACGCGGCGTGCCACGTCACGACACGGTCGCGCGTCGCAAGTCACAAGTCACGCGATTTTCACGCGAAAATACGCGAGTACGCGCGCGCGCGTGCGTGCGCGCGTGTGTGACTAGACAGAGCCATCCTCATACCATCTCTTTCCATATTCAAGGAGTGGGGAGGACTCCACCTTATAAATCGGTCTTCCTCACCCTGCCTTAGCAATATGGTACTAATCATGCATGCTTTGGGATTCGCGAAATGGGCCTTGCTCATTGGGCCAATTTCTAACAATCCCCCACCAATTCCAAAGCAAAAAATTAACAAGATGTCAAAGATATTGTGCTGAAGTACTGTTAATATACCAGTCTTTTAGTGTAAGTCCCATACGGGTTGAACTTGCACCTAGAATGACAAGATTCACCTTCTCACAGCTGATGAATGGACTATGCCTTGAATTCACAGCTTTTTGTGATCAGATTTCACTTGAAATCTCAACTAGTACTAGGCTGCCAATGAACCTCGCCTAAACGGAGCGTTATATGGTCATGCTCCCTTATCTGCTCATGAGCTTTCTAGAGAATGCCCCGTTCTCGTGAACTGCGACCACACAGTTAAGCTCAAGTAGGTGTATTCTTTCTAGGTATCCTGCAGGCTAATACCTTTTCCTTATTTGGACAACAGCATACATTAAGGCTTTATGCCAACCTTCCATACAGTCGAAAGTACATTGTTTATTATGACATGGATACAATAAATATGTACTCTCTTGTTACAACATCAATTTGTTTTTCCCATTGCCTAAGTCACGGGATCTCCGATTAAGAAGGTATGGGTTACCATTGTGATGTAACTTAAATGGGCCTCATTCCCATGTCCATAGATGCAACGGAAATCGCTTTCCGTGCTAACCCCTTTGTAAAAGGGTCTGCCAGATTTTTCTCAGTGTGAATATAGTTCACAGCAATCACTCCGGAGTTTCTTAGTTTTCTGACAGATTTAAGCCTACGCTTGACATGTCTAGAGGACTTCATATTATCCTTTGTACTTGTGACTTTGGCCAACACTGTTTGATTATCACAGTACATCAGGATTGCAGGTATTGGTTTCTCAACCAATGGCAAGTCCAATAGAAGTTCTCTCAGCCATTCAGCCTCAACTGTGGCTGTATCAAGTGCTACAAGTTCTGCTTCCATGGTTGACCTCGTCAATATGGTCTGTTTACAAGACCTCCATGAAACTGCAGCACCAGCTAAAGTGAATACATAACCACTTGTAGCTTTGATCTCATCCGCATCAGAGATCCAATTAGAGTCACTGTATCCTTCTAAAGCAGAAGGATGTCCAGTATAATGTATTCCAAAAGATGTTGTGCCTCTCAAGTAGCGCAACACTCTTTCAAGTGCCTGCCAGTGATCATCTCCTGGGTTAGAAGTAAACCGACTTAATTTGCTCACAGCAAATGAAATGTCAGGTCTTGTGGCACCAGCTAAATACATTAGTGACCCAATGATTTGTGAATACCTTAATTGATCTTTTCCTAACCCATGGTTCTTTCGAAGTTTAATGCTCGCATCATAGGGTGTTGGTGAAACTTTACAGTTTTCGAAACCAAACCGGTTTAATATTTTCTCAGCATAATGGGATTGATTCAAAGTAATCCCATCCTTACTTTTGATCAATTTAATATTCAGAATGACATCTGCCTCTCCCAAGTCTTTCATATCAAAACACCGAGATAAGAAAGATTTGACCTCGTCAATTACGGCAGTGTTTGTTCCAAATATAAGTATGTCATCTACATACAGACATAAGATCACTCCTTGACCCCCACCATAACGATAATACACACATTTGTCGGCTTCATTCACAATAAAGCCAGCAGATGTTAAAGTTTTGTCAAATTTCTCGTGCCATTGTTTTGGTGCTTGTTTTAGGCCATACAAAGATTTCAATAATCTGCATACTTTATTTTCCTGTCCAGAAATCACAAAACCATCCGGTTGATCCATATAGATTTCTTCCTCTAACTCTCCATTAAGGAAAGCTGTCTTCACGTCCATTTGATGAACATGTAGACCATAGGAAGATGCTAACGCAAGGAGCACTCTGATGGTAGTTAGTCTGGCGACAGGAGAATAGGTATCAAAGAAATCTTCTCCCTCTCTCTGGGTGAAACCCTTGGCCACAAGCCTTGCCTTGTACTTCTCAATAGTTCCATCAGGTCTTAGTTTCTTTTTAAAAATCCACTTACATCCTACAGGTTTACACCCTATAGGACGATCTGTGATCTCCCAAGTCCCATTAGACATAATAGAGTCCATCTCGCTGTGGACTGCCTCTTTCCAATACTCAGCATCAGGAGATGCATAAGCCTCCGAAAGAGTCTTTGGCACATCATCCACGAGGTATACAATAAAGTCGTCACCAAAGGTTTTCTCAACCCTTTGTCTCTTGCTCCTGCGAGGAGCTTCTGCGACTAGATTGTTATCCTCCTCAGGGATATCACATATTGGTTCAGAAATAGTGGGAAGTTCAGAAGTTTGATTATTCTCACTTTCAATATTATCAGTTTGAACATTCTCTGTTTGTGAAGTACTGCCTGCTGTTCTCATAGGAAAGATATTCTCAAAGAATGAAGCATCTCTAGACTCCATTATTGTATTAGCAATAATCTCAGGAGTTTCTGATTTAACTACTAAAAATCTATAGGCCGTGCTATTTTGAGCATATCCTAGAAAAATACAATCAACTGTTTTTGGTCCAAGTTTTCTCTTTTTTTGCAATGGTATATTGACTTTTGCCAAACACCCCCAAGTTCGCAGAAAATTAACATTAGGTTTTCTCCCCTTCCATCCCTCATACGGAGTAATCTCACTTTTTTTAGTGATTACTCTGTTTAGGACAAAAGTTGCTGTTAGAATAGCTTCCCCCCACCATGCCTTAGGCATACCGGCACTCTCTAACATGGCATTAACCAAGTCTGTTAGTGTCCGGTTTTTCCTCTCAGCTACCCCGTTTGATTGGGGTGAATATGGTGGAGTAAATTCATGGACTATTCCATGCTCAGAACAGAATTGAGAGAATTCATGAGAGACATACTCTCCTCCACGATCAGACCTCAATCTTTTTATTTTCTTTTCTAGTTGGTTCTCAACCTCGGCCTTATAAGTTTTAAAGTAGTTTAAAGCTTCATCCTTAGTTTTCAGCAAATACACATAGCAGTAGCGTGTTGCATCATCAATAAAAGTTAGAAAGTATCTTTTGCCTCCTTTTGTCAATAATCCATTCATTTCACACAAATCTGAATGAATAAGATCTAAAGGTGCCAAGTTCTTTTCATCCTCTAATCCCTTAAAGGGTTTTCGAGGTTGCTTTGCTTGCACACATGACTGACACTTTGATCTTTTGACAATTTCACATCTTGGAATTAAATCTAATCTGGACATTCTAGCAATACTATCAAAACCAATATGACAGAAACGAGAATGCCAAATATTTGCCTCACATTTATTTGAACCAGTTGCAATATTCAAATTATAACAAGACTCTAAGATACTTAGGCGGAACAAGCCTCCGCTCTCATAGCCTTTACCAACAAATTTTCCGAACTTAGACATTACAATTTTATTTGACTCAAAAACTAGCTTATAACCATCCCTGCATAGGAGAGAACCACTAGCGAGGTTCTTCTTTATTGTAGGCGCATGCTGTACGTTCTTCAAGTGGACAATCTTCCCTGAAGTAAGCTTCAGATCCACCGTGCCAACACCAAGAACAGAAGCATGCGACCCGTTTCCCATCAGGACGGAGGAAGCCCCTGCTGCCTGATAAGAGGAAAACAAGGAAATATCAGAACATACGTGAACATTAGCTCCAGTATCAACCCACCAATCAGTGGATTGACAAGCTGAAAAGACAACAGGTGAATTACCATACCCTCCTGAAGTCGAGGCCTCGCCTATGGTCACGTTAACAGCCTTCTTCTTAGGCTGTTCACCATCTCTGATTTTGCGGAAACGACAGTCCTTCGCCATATGATCGTCTTTACCGCACACAAAGCAGGTGATGTCCTTCAAATCCTTTTTCTCTGTTTTCTTCTTAAAACTAGTTGTCTTGTTCGGTTTGTTGGATTTGTACTTCTTAGCAACAGTCTTTCTCTGTATGACATTTGCATTGTTCTGGCTAGATGTGCTAGGTGCATCTTTTGCTCTTGCTTTTTCTTCCACATCGAGGGCTGCAATGAGATCCTCAACAGAAATCTCTTCCCTCTTATGTTTCAAGCTAGTAGCAAAATCCCGCCAAGAGGCAGGGAGTTTAGCAACAATGCCCGCAGCCACAAACTTTGGAGGCAACACACAGCCCAAGTGCGCAATTTCACCAACTAGTAGCTGGAGGTCATGAGCTTGTCCGACTATGGACTTAGCCTCATCCATGCTAAAGTCGAAAAACTGCTCACATATGTAGAGCCAGCGACCTGCCTCTGCCTCTGCATATTTGAGCTCTAGTGCATCCCACAACTCTGTGGCGGACTTGAAGTCCATGTACACATCATATAGTTGATCTGCCAGAACAGTCAGAATGCAGCCAAGGGCAGTATTGTTCGCAGTCTCGAACTGCATGTACTGCTCAATCGTAAATGGATACTGCGGGTGGATAACCCACCACAGTCCCAAAGACATGAGCCAAAACTTGACTCTAGTCTGCCATCTACGAAAGTTCTGACCAGAAAACCTCTCAGGTTTCATCGCATCAGAAGCATTAGCCATTTCTGTATTGCAACAAAATTCACAATAAGGTTTCTGGATGTTGAAAATATAGGCAATATTTTAATTCCAAGTTTTATTTGGAGACAGAAATAATAAACTAATGATGCAAAACTCACGACTAACAGCAAGCTACTCATCATACTTCAGAAATTATACAAGAAAACAATAGAGAAACAAAGTCGAACGTGCGCACGAACGACTTACTTGTTAGCCTGGTGAAGAACAGGAAGCCGCGCAGGCTTGACGAAGTGCAGAACGAAGGTGTTGCAGTGCAGTGAGCGGTCGCGCAGATGCGCTGCCCAGAAACCTTATTGCCGCCCCCGTGCAGGTCTTCACGGCAGCAACGGTCCGGAGATACCGCTCCTCTTCTTCGCGGTGCACGCCGGGAAGAAGAGTCGACGAAGTTCAGACGGCGCAGCACAACAGCACACAAAATTTTGGAGGAAGAGAATGAAGGCAGTCAGGTTCTCACCCTTGCTCTGGACGTCTCCAGGCATACAAATAGACAGACTAGTAACTGACAAGATTAAAACAGCCAATTACCCACTGGTAACTGACACATTCAACCAGTCATTTACACTAGTAACTGTCTATCATCAAAACCCCAGTAAAGCCTCTAATTCAAACGTTTGAATCTCATTCAAACACACAGAGAGAGAGAGTGGTGTAGATTTTGGCAAAAATAAAGATGGACTTGGTCTGCCACGCGGCGTGCCACGTCACGACACGGTCGCGCGTCGCAAGTCACAAGTCACGCGATTTTCACGCGAAAATACGCGAGTACGCGCGCGCGTGTGTGACTAGACAGAGCCATCCTCATACCATCTCTTTCCATATTCAAGGAGTGGGGAGGACTCCACCTTATAAATCGGTCTTCCTCACCCTGCCTTAGCAATATGGTACTAATCATGCATGCTTTGGGATTCGCGAAATGGGCCTTGCTCATTGGGCCAATTTCTAACACTCAGCACCTTCTCCTCCCCCTCTAGTGGCTCACCAGCGCCTAGAGCCAGCCGCCATCAAAGCTAGGCCCCGCTCCTCTGCATCCACTCTGCTCACTCCCCTAGATCCGCCCCATTCCTACTTCGAATCTACCAAACTCCCCTCACTCATATGCCAGATATGAGGCGTTTTGTTGTTCACCATGAGGTCTAACTCCTACTCAGTCATTGCTCTCAAGTCTCAACAACCTCACGCAGGAGGCAATGCGCCACAATGAAGGAGACCAGGGGGGCGGAGATCCCAAGCCATCAGTGTCGAGGCACTAGGCTAGCTGCCTCCTCACCAGAGCTTGCTTGCTCATCTGCATAGCCGGCCCTTCTCTCTCGGTTGGTTGTTGCAGGTATTTTCTAACTTTGTTGCAACACCATTAGTCAATTATTGCACGATTGCACGAAATGTTTCACTTTGTTTGCAATGCATCCTCTAAAGAAAGTTGTATTAAGTTGTTTTTGTTGTAGTAAGTTGTGTTTTTGTTGCGCATGGTCAGTTTTTTATTGCACTAGAGGATATGGTTCCCAATTTGTTGAAAAACATTTGTTCAAGTTATTGCACGAGCAATTTTAAAATCTTGCCACTATTATTTTTAAACGTTGCCACTATTATTTTTAAATATTGCAATGTCACAAGGTCATAAATTTGTTGTTTGGAATTTCTGGTCTTGTTTAGCACTTAGTTAAGTTCTACAATCATGGTTCATTCAATTCTTTTTACTGAGAAGGTAATTGCTAGTCTAAAAATACTTTATATCCCTAAGGATCTAATTTGTGGTGCAACTTTCCACAAAGACAAAGTTCATGCCCCCTCCATTGATCGTACTTCAACAATTCTATAAGTAGGAGATAAATAATTTTGCATTAATTAAAAGCATTGCAAACACATAAATGCAGGTATAAAACATGCACACAAAATTGAAAACACTTTTATTCATCTCATGAACTAAATATTATAATGAGTAATTTTAATTCCTAATAGTAATATTGCTGATTAATTCAAGATCGACAAAATTTGGTTTTTTATATAGCAACTCCCTCCTAAATACACCATGCTTGACTCCTAATTTATAGGGATAATGGAGATTAATTCTTAGGACTCTCCTAATCCTCCTTTGGATGGATATCCAGTAACTGATCATCATGTAGTAGTAGAGTGTAATCATCATCGTATAGGGCATCACAATCCCCTCATCCTCCTCTATCAGATGAGTGTCTTCCTCCAACTACTCCTCTTCCTCTAGTGCTTCTAGAAAGTGAGATTTTGGTTTAGTACTCTAGCTCTTCTTCTTTTGTGACTCCTGCTAGAGTTCCATCAGATACTTAGGCGTCTTACAACCCTTTGCTTAGTGACCCCGAATCCCACACTTGAAGCAAGGTATGTTGCCACTGGGTGCCTTTATTGAAGATTTCCCCTTTCCTCCTACCTTATCTTTTACTTTAAAGGTAAATGATTTGTTCTTCTTTCCTTCAGGTCCCTTTCCTTTTCCATGTTGTTAGTTCTCTTTTGAATGATATGTGCCTCTAAGGCACTTTGTGTTCCTGTAGGATGCGTATTATGATTGTTCATAACAAGTTCATTATGCTTTGCGCTACACCATGTACTGTTATCAGTTCAGGGTGGGTTTCATATCCCCTTTCTCTATAGTACTATGCAAGCATCATATTTGTAGCAAGGAAAGTGGAAAGGGTTTTCTCGATCGTTCGTGCATCTGTGGTCCCCTACCATAGAGCATGAAGTGAGAAATTACCTATGGAGAGCTAAGTTGTAAGCAACCACAGATTTGAAATCCTAAAACCGTATAATCATCCAGTCATGTTTCGCCTGTGGAAGCGTCATCAACCTTTGTTGATTGTATCTGTTTTGAAGAGAATTCCATAGGACTAAAGGATCGCTTTCTATTAAATACTCATTCTTGATATCCTTGTTCAGATGGTGATATAAGAAGAATATGGCTTAGCCTTATCTTCATCTGGAGGACCACTTGTTTTGCCAAGTGGGATGATTGTTGTACTTTAACCCTTTGGAGGCTAAGACAGACTCAATGTCAAAGGCACAGGCTAGGTAGTTGGTATCATCAACTGCCAGTTCATGAAATTCTCACTTTGTGACATCACGTTGCCTACATGTTGTGTAGCAACATACAAACAACTACCATAAGGCAATTGTACAATATGTACCACATGAGTCAAAATATGTGTTATAACAATAAATCAATTTACTAAAGCAGTAAATAACAATCCTAAATTTCCATACTTTTCTATAAATTTTTAGGCATAGATCAAATTTCAATACACTAAAACAGTAGAAAAATATTTTTTGGTAATTAAATAAAGCCTAAAGGACTCAATCTTGAGAACAAAAAACTTCTAAGGTCTATTTCATACTTTTCACCAAGTGGAAGCCCTAGAATCTTATTCCCAAAAATCCAAGGTTAAAATCATAAGAATTCCGTCCGAAAAGACCTATTTTTTTATAAAGCAAGGCCTTGCATGTAATTACACAAAACCCTAAGGATTTTATGAAAAAGATCCCATCCTAATCAAGCATTTTGGGATAAATATTCATGGTCTATCTATCCAACCTAGTAGGGTTTCACCTTAACCCTAGCGCGGTACGGCCCGAGCCACATGCGCGAGCACGTGGAGGCGGCAATGGCATGGTCACTGCCTAGGGTGATGGCGACACGAGAAGCGGCAGTGTTGGCAATGGGCAGTGTGGTGGCAGCGTCGCAGCTCAGCGATGACGTCAACGTGTATCATGGTTGTAGGACCGGACAGGCAACAGAGGGGGTGAATGGTGCCTAGAGATTTTCCTCCAAATATTCACATATTTCTTTTCTCCTATAGCTATAAAGCTGTGAAGATTAGGGTATGAGGTCTACTTGAAAACAGAGGAACACAGAGCTCAGTACAACTAGAGCAAACTATTACATGGTCGGGAAACCCCAGTCAGCCAAATTGAACACCACTGCCACTGTGGTCGTAACCAACATGGTTATAACCGACATGTTCAAAACCAATGTGATCAAACCCAATGTGGTCGAAACCAACGTGGTCAAAACCAGTATGGTCGAAACTAACGTGGTCGAAACCAACATGGTCCAAACCACTGTGGTCGTAACCAACGTGGTCGAAACCATCGTGGTCATAACCAGCGTGGTCAAAACCAATATGGTCGTAATCAACGTGGTCGAACGCCAACGTTGTCGAAGACTGATGTGATCGATACCAACATTATCGATGTCCAATGTGCGGTCGAAAGGCCATCATAGTTCAGGACCAATGACCCAAAGCTAGTGACCAAAGCTAGTGCACACAGTTAAACAGAAATGATTCATAACCAACAACGCATTATTACAATTATAAAGAGTACTGACCAACAGGTCTCATTATTACATTTGAGGTTTCAAGACCTCGCACAATCATAAAACACAGCGGAAGCAAAATAAAACCATCGGAGACCCATCAATACACCACAGGCAATTGACTGCGGAAGCGTGACCTAGAACTCCTGGAATCCTTCGTCGAATCCCCCCGCGCAGTAGTCGTAGTCTCCCTCTTGAGCTTCGTATTCCTCTGATTATTATTTTTGAGTGCAGCATGTGAGTACATAAAGTACTCCGCAAGTCTTGGGAAAAATGCAATAGATGCAAGGCTTGACAAAGGAAGGCTATATGGTTCTTTTTGCACAAAGCCATATTTTAATTTCAATTACTACTAATTATTTTCGAAGGCATCAATTTAATAACGTAAATGTTTTAACATAATTATCATTAACTTTATAGTGAAGGTTCCGTCTACCAACACTAGCTAACCAATTACAATTGATCAAGTTTTAAATTGCGGGTTCCATCCACCCTCTCTGGCTCCAACTGCGAGGATACCCTTCCGAGAGTTCCCTCCACTCTCGGAATACAAAAACTTTGATTTTAAAACCAAAACCAAAAATCTACCATGTGAATGCATTCCTTGCCCGCCCTTGACCGTGGGCACGGCTATTCAAATAGTTTGACACTCTGCAGAGGTTGTACAACTTTACCCCCAAGAGATAAATTATCTTAACAGTCACCACGCTTCCTTTGGCATGAGACACAGATAAATTATCACAAAGCCTTTACCTCACTCTAGACTAGCTAGACACCACCCGCTGAGGTTTCACCGCAGAAGGGTTAAATCTGCCCAATCCGAAGCCCCCTCTTGCGCCATATGAGTACAGTAAAACCCTGTCCCTCACTGTGAATAACCAGTAACTCCCTGGCACCCACTTTCCACTGGTGGTACCTAAACTAGACTATCATGAGTTAATCAGCTAGGTCGTACCCATATAGACTTAGGGTTGTACGGTAGTGCTCAGTTTGGACAACCACAAGCGTCGATCCTTAGTTGACTAGGGTGGAACATACACTTTACAAGATCTCGTGCTTGCCGCACCAACCCAAACCAACCATCCACCCTAATCTAAACCAATTTCCACATGTTATTTTATTTTAAAAGATCAGTGGCAACTCCAATCACCACTAGACTTATAAACACAAGGTTATTACAACAAATCATAATTTACCATTCTCAAGATTTCAAAATTTAAATAGCATGACTAAGCATTATACTACCATTCTATTATGCACAAACAATTATAATACTCTCATTATGGAGACAAAGGAAATTCTAGGGTTACAAAGACACATGGCATTCAACTTCAATTGAGGGCATAACAAAGTTGGATTAACTAATACCTTAAGATTTGAACTAAAGTTTTATGCAAATAGCAATGCACATAATTTAAAATAATTAAAAAAATTTCAAAATCATAGGTTCAAGATGATCAAAGGAGACTTGCCTTCTTGCACGCTCTCGGGGTCGTCCTGCTGCGGAGTGGAGAGGTCATTGACAACGTTGGACTCTACGCGCGAAAAGACAGAGCAACAAAACAAATAAAATCAAAAATTCACATAGAGGCCATATTTGGATATATTATGATTTTAGACAAATTTAGAAATTTGAATGGCTGAATTTGGAGTTAAAATGAGAAAGTTATGCTCATTTGAAATTCTCAGTTTGAATAAATCCAGCAATTATGAAATTTCTGACAGGTGGGGCCCACTGGCAGGATTTACTTTTTAATCTTTTATTTTGATGCTTTATTCTGAGTCTATGACAGGTGGGACCCACTTGACAGTGAGCCCACTGGCCGTAACTCTGACATGTGGGACCCCTCTGGGCTCTGGGCCCAGATGTCAGTGGGGAGCGCAGACGGGTGGGGCCCAGACGCCAGTGGCAAGCGCAGACGGGCGGCCACTGACGGGTGGGACCCGGCTGTCAGAGCGGAATTAAAAGAAATGGCTCAACCTTAGCGTGCGGAGCCGGGGGCTCGAACGCGCGCCGAGGGAGCCAAGGGGGGAGAAGAGAGCGCTGCTAGCCAGTCGGTCGGGGAGGCGTTGCCTACCCATAAAGGGTAGGTAAACCCTTTGAGGGGTACCTGCTGGCGGGGCCGGGCAGAGGTGGCCGGAGGCGACGGTGCCGGCGGCGAGGGAAGGCCGGAGAGGTTCGGGTGAGGTCCAAAATGCGATCCTGGCGCGGAGGCGGATCTGACGGCGGGGTCGGCGAGGTCCGGTGACGAGCGGAGACGGCCGGCGACGAGGAGGAGCGGTGTCGCAGCACGGGTCCTCTGATGCGGTGGTGCTCCGGCGGCGAGGAGGGGTGACCGAGGTGTCGGGGAGGTTCGCACGGCCACGGGGATGCTCGGAGTGGCGGTGGCGGGCTCTGGGGAGGATCGAGGCGGCGGCGATTGCTCGCCGGAGAGCGGCGGAGCTCGGAGAGAGAGGTGGCACGGTGCTAGGGTTCTACAGAGCTCGGGAGAGAGGCGCGGGGAGGCTGACGGGCCGGGCCCGCTTGGCGGAGGGAGGGGGAGTGCGGCCTGGATGGGCCAGGCGGCGACGTGGGCGGATCTGGGCTGTCCACGCGTCGGCTGGTGGGGGAGGGGAGATATTTTATTTTTAGAATTTGATTTTTATTTTCAGAAAAGGCTAGGAAATTATTTAGGCCTCAGAAAAATATGAAAATACCTCCACAAATTCCAGAAAAATTCACAGAAGCTCCTGGAGATATTTTGGACTTAATAAAATTATTTCCAACTAATGTTGGTATTTAATTTTCATACTTTAAAATACTTTTTAAATTTTAAAAAAAGGTTTTAAACTCCAGAAAATCAAATAAAAGCCAAATAAAATCCAATTACTTTAAAATAATTAATTTGAATTTAAATTTTTCCAGAAAGCAAATTTTGGGATGTTACAAACCTACCCCCCTTAGAGAGAATCTCGACCCCGAGATTCGGACGGACTGGGAAAAAGATTAGGGAACTCTGCTCTTAGATCCTCTTCACGCTCCCAAGTCGCTTCTGACTCAGAATGGTTGCTCCACTACACTTTACAGAACTTGATGACCTTGTTTCGCGTACGACGCTCTGCTTCATCCAATATCTTGACTGGATACTCTGGATAGGTTAAGTCCTCCTTCAAGTTCACTTCATCTAGGGGCATCTGTTCCTCTGGTACTCTGAGACACTTCCTTAACTGGGACACATGGAAGACGTCGTGCACCTTTGACAACTGAGGTGGAAGCTTCAACTGGTAAGCAACTTCTCCCCATTTTGCTGTAACAGGGAATGGTCCAATGAATCTAGGGGCAAGCTTCCCACTAACTCCAAAACGTCGCATTCCCTTGAGAGGTGAAACTTTCAGATAAACATGGTCTCCAGGTACAAACTCTAATGTTCTTCGACGATTGTTTGCATAGCTTTTCTGTCTGGTTTGAGCTATTTTTAATTTGTCCTGGATCAGGCGAACTTGTTCCTCCGCCTGTTTCAACACATCTGGTCCAAACACTTGTCCTTCTCCTGTTTCTTTCCAATACAACGGTGTCCTGCATTTTCTGCCATACAAAGCTTCAAACGGAGACATTTGTAAGCTGGATTGATAACTGTTGTTATAGGAAAACTCTGCATTGGGCAAACTTCGATCCCAGTTAGTCTTGTTCGCTAGGACACAAGCTCTCAACATGTCTTCCAAAATTTGATTTACTCTTTCTGTTTGACTATCTGTCTGCGGATGATATGCTGTGCTGAAATTTAGATTTGTTCCCAAAAGTCCATGCAGCTTCTGCCAAAATTGAAGTGAATTGAGATCCTCGATCTGACACAATCTTCTTTGGAACTCCATGCAAACACACGATTCTGGACAAATACAACTATGCAAGTCTATCCCCAGAGTATGTGGTGTTTACCGGAATGAAATGGGCGACTTTTGTCAGACGATCCACAATAACCCAAATTGAGTCGTGTCCTGATTTTGTTCTCGGTAATCCGGTTATGAAGTCCATTCCAATTTCTTCCCATTTCCACTCGGGTATCTGCAAAGGTTGCAAAAGTCCAGCCGGTCTCTGATGTTCAGCTTTAATCCGCTGGCACACATCACACAAAGCTACATACTCTGCAATCTCCCTTTTCATACTTGACCACCAATACATTTCTTTGAGATCTTGGTACATCTTTGTACTTCCAGGGTGAATTGAGTATCCAGATTCATGGGCTTCCTTCAGAATTAACTCATTTATCTCTTTCTTTTCAGGTACAATAATTCTTTTCCCAAACCATATGATACCTTCTTCATCTTCTGAAAATCCTGGTGCTTTTCCTTTCTTCAGGTTTTCCTTAATTTCCTTGACATACTTATCCTCTTTTTGAGCTATCTTGATATGGTCCTCTAGAGTTGGTTGAACCTCCAAAGTAGCTAGAAATCCTTCCTCTACTACTTCTAAATTGAGCCGCTGAAATTCTGCTTGAAGTGCAAGCATACTGTCTTTAATCAAAAGCTGATTGCAATAACTCTTTCTGCTCAAGGCATCAGCTATTACATTGGCCTTTCCTGGATGATAATGTATTCCAACATCATAATCCTTTATTAACTCAAGCCATCTCCCATGCTTCCTATGTGTGCCTTGGGTCCCTAGCAACCCATTTTGCTAGTTATATTCACCTCCCATGCCTCCTCTCGCCGACGCTAGCCTTCTCTCCAAAAGTACTGCTCTCGGGTGAACAGTAACTTTTGCTATTTTCCAGCATTTTCTCGCCCGGCTGGTGTTGCCACTGTTTTTTAAAATAAATAAAATGTAAACGTTGGTTTAGACTGGGGCGGATGGTTGGTTTGGATTGATGTGGCAAGCACGAGATCTTGTAAAGTGTATGTTCCGCCCTAGTCGATTAAGGATCGACGCTTGTGATGTCCAGACTGAGCACTACCGTACAACCCCGAGTCTATATGGGTATGACCTAGCTGATTAAATCATGATAGTTTAGTTTAGGTGCC
This sequence comes from Dendrocalamus latiflorus, assembly GCA_017311315.1. Classification (NCBI taxonomy): domain Eukaryota; kingdom Viridiplantae; phylum Streptophyta; class Magnoliopsida; order Poales; family Poaceae; genus Dendrocalamus; species Dendrocalamus latiflorus. The sequence continues at coordinate 12,456,157 of CM029644.1, read as the reverse complement.
ACCAGTGGAAAGTGGGTGCCAGGGATTTACTGGTTATTCACAGTGAGGGACAGGGTTTTACTGTACTCATATGGCGCAAGAGGGGGCTTCGAACTGGGTGGATTTAACCCTTCTGCGGTGAAACCTTAGCGGGTGGTGTCTAGCTAGACTAGAGTGATGTAAAGGCTTTGTGATATTTTATCTGTGTCTCATGTCAAAGGAAGCGTGGTGACTATTAAGATAATTTATCTCATGGGGGTAAAGTTGTACAACCTCTGCAGAGTGTTAAACTATTCGAATAGCTGTGCCCACGGTCAAGGGCGGGTAAGGAATGCATTCACATGGTAGATCTTTGGTTTTCGTTTTAAAAGCAAAACTTCGGTATTCCGAGAGTGGAGGGAACTCTTGGAAGGATATCCTGGCGGTTGGAGCCAGTGCGGGTGGATGGAACCCGATGTTTTGAAACTTAACGGTTAGAGTTAGTTAATTAGTGTTGGTGGATATAACCTTCACTATAATATGCTTATTAGTTTCAGTTTAAAATAATTACTTTACAAAGTTAATGCCTTCGAAAATATTTACTATTATTTAAAACAAAATATTGCTTTGTGCAAAAGAACCCTATAGCCTTCCTTTGTTAAGCCTTGCATCTATTGCATTTTTCCCAAGACTTACGGAGTACTTTATGTACTCACATGTTGCACTAAAAATTATCTCAGAAGAATATGAAGCTCAAGAAGGAGACTACGACTACTTCGCGTGTGGATTTGATGACGGATTCCCGGAGTACTAGGTCGCGCTTCCCCAGTCAATTGCCTGTGGCGTATTGATGGGTCTTCGCCGGATTTATCTTTTGCTTCCGCTGTGTTTTGTGTGTGTGAGGCCTTGAAACCTCATTTGTAATAATGAGACCTTTCGGTCAGTACTCTCTATTATTGTAATAAAGCATTGTTGGTTGTGTAATCATTTCTGTTTGACTGTGTGCACTAGTTTTGATCTGGGACTAGTGTTGTAATACACAGAGGGTCCGGGTTCGGAAATCCGGGGTCCCGACACAAGATCCAACAAGACATGATTTACTTCAAATTGATCACATAATAAAGCTAGCATGGAAAAAGCTAAGCTACACATAGAATGACATGATAAATCTAGCAAGCTAGCACAAGACATGGTAAGATGTAAAGCAATATATCATGTCACATAAGGATAATAATCAAGGCTCCATGATTTGTACCAGCATTCATGTATATATAATGCAATATGACACAAATGAATGCACAAGAAGTAAGCTCCCCCTAAAAAGTAGCCCAAAAAGAAAGAGACTCCAACTCCCCCCTAAAAAAGGGCAAATTGAGAAGAACCAAGAAATTAGGCAAAAAAATCCAGAAAATGAGGGATTAAACTCAATGAGATGATTCCCAAACACACCCTTCCCTCATGGTCTCTAGCCTATAACCTCATACCACGGAGCAAAAAGGGAACACTAGCTATCATAACACAAGACACTAGTAACCAAGAAGAAAGTTCAAACTAGGCAGTAGATAAACCTGGAGAACCATTTGGAAGCTCAAACTACCTAGTAAATAATTCTAGAGAACCATTTAGATGAGGGATGTGACACTGAAATAACGTCATCTAGAGTTGGCTCCTATCTATGCAATCAGACTCTTCCTACCACTAGAATAAAAATACTATGCAAAGCCAAGTGATGGAAAGCAAGAAACTGAAGATCACAAGGTAGCAAACCTCTGTCACATCGCTCAGTAGTGTGGCGTAGTAGATGTGGTGGAGGCTGACTGAAGTTGTATTGTGAGATCAATAGTACTCTCCACCAAAATCTCAAAGGAGATGAGAGACCCAAAATATCAACATAAGCCACATGGTCTCCCCCTCACATCCACAACCTGTAACTCAAACACAGGAACAACTGTTGTCCGAGTACTGGGGTAAATGATATACAAATATGGATCCAGTACCGAGACACATAACAAAAAAAGTAGCATCACAAGTACTGATGACAAAGAACATATGAGAACACACCCCCACACAAGCTCAAACTAGCCATCATCAAAGCATCTAGAACAACAAGCCTAGTACAAACCAAATCTAGAAGAAGCTTGTGAACTAACCGAAGTTCTCATGATTTCTAAGTATAAGCACAATCTAAAGCTACCAAGATGTCATACAGACTATTTCATGCCAGAATAGAAAAAAATAAGTTCAAGATATATATGCATCTCAATGAATCACAACCATACACACATAGCAGGTGACAAGGAAGAGTCACAGAAGCATATGCTAGCATGGATACAAGTATAAGCATGCACAGATGAACCAAAAGGATAAGAAGGCATGAATAAACATAGCATCATAGCATAAAAACTATCCAAGACATAATCAAGCTCAAAATGTCCATAAACATACATCATGTAGGCATACATCATGACAAACCAAAATCATGGAAAAGTATGCTAACATGTATAAATAATGGTGAATAAACATAAGGAGCAAGATGTAAGCAATAAACCATGATAGACACAATAAGGCACAAAGTCATGATGATACTTGACTTCTAATACATACATTCTACATGTCACTTATGCTCATGAAGTCAAGTCAAACCTTAAGCATCTAATAAACTAAAGTATATAACATGATACATGGATACCTAAGCAAAATACACATAAAGGCATGACAAGAAGGTAACAAGAGTGAAACATACCAATATGGTACAAGTAAGCACATGGACAAATACAACATGCCAATTATAATCAAACATGAATATAAGAGCATGAAAATATAGAATAGCTCATAAAGTAGGTGGAAAAGCCAAATGTGAAAGCATATGCCTCTTGGAGGCCATCAAAAGAAGTGGAGAACCAACAAGTGTTCTAATCATGTCATGACGCAAAAGACTATAGTCCAATCAAATACATATTCTCCATCCTGCATCCCAGCACCTATGAGAAGAACAAAGTGCACAAGTCTTGGATCCTGAAGGGTTAGTAAACAGGTACTTAGGAACCCAAGACTTTGACACACTTACAATAGAAGTATGCGAGTTAGCATGATGCAATGGATGATTCATGCAAGGAAATCCAATCCTGGAGGCACATCGCAAGTGGACAACTCAACAAGTAAAACGAGTGTCATCTCTGAAAAAGCGGCGAATGCCTTATTGAAAGCACCAAGATGAGAACCAACAGAAACACTAAAAGAACTCACAACTCCTCCTTGTCGTAGGTGCGCACCTCGATGGGGAGAACGAGGTCCACTACTTGAGAAAACGGTGGAAATCCTTCCTCGGAACAGCACATGGACAAAAACCAAAATCATAAGAATCCAGTCCATGACACCGTAAAGCACCAAGAGAAAAGGTGTCAAGGAAGCTACCATCAAAGAGAGTCTTCATGCTAGATTCACGAGTATCCATGCCATGAGAAAGGCTATGCACACTTAGAGACTTAGAAGCATGAACTCATTGCATGTGTTTGGCACGCCAAAAGGAAGAGTCAATATGATGTCCATCCTTCTCACAAAATGAACAATGGTGCAAATGTCTACTAAGAGACAGGGTCCGAAAGAACAAAGCACCATCCTTGCTCAAAAGTGAAGTCTCTTGGAATAAGCATGAAGGCCTCATGTCGGCACTGGGTCCACAAATGCTATGAGATGGGCGATGTGTGTTCCAAAAAGCTCGACGCTCGTGCTTGACATGGTGGAGTCAAAAACTGAATAATGTGTCCATCCTTCTTACAAAAGTGTAATGATACTTCTCTTTGAAAGATGCATTATCATGTGAAAAAGAAGCACCCTTATTTTTAGAAATCCCTTGGAAAACACTAGAGAGCCAACAAGAATTGCACTAGCCAAAATAGGAGCATCTAAAGATATGGCACAAGAGTCAACAACGATAGAACTATGCTCACTACACAAAAAAATCCAACTCCAAATGAAAGAAGGTGACTAAGTCACAAGATTCAGCGCTCATATCATTGCGCTCTCTCCTCAAAGCATTTACACCATCTCTCAAAGAATGACAATATATGCAAAGAGATGAAAAATGCAAATAACCAATGAATTGGACCAACATGAGGAATATAGCTAGTACAATCATAAAACAAGAGAAGCTAGGCTATCAATAAGAGAATCATGAACAGAAACACTTGGCTTACTAATCCCAGGCCTAGCTAACTCAAGCTACTCTACCACATGTGAGGTGAGCCAATTTTAATTTCTCATTTTCAGATTTTAAGCATGCAAAAAGAGAAATAAAATTTTCAACATCCACAAGTAAAGACTCACAACCTACACATGGTAAGTGAGATTCCGACCTAGCATAACCAAAATCAAACAATCTAGCAATTTTATCATCGAGCCATCTCACATTATCTCTAAGAGCAAGTATATTCATCTTGGACAAAGCCAATGTCACATTGAGGCTTTACCTTGCTCATGATGAGTTGAAGTTTGTCCTCCTTGTCAATATTATCATCATTTGTGGACTCCAAAAGCTTCTTCTTCCTAGTACTTGAAGAACCAAAGGTAAAGAATGTACTACAAAGCTCACACTTGTGGTTTCTTGCAAATAAAATCACTCTCTAGTTGATTTCAAGCCTCTTGTCACAAAGGACATCATTGGCAAAAACGCCCCGAAAAGATACAAAGAAGAGCTCACAAGATTCCCTACTAGTTGCCATGTTCAAGATCAATTAAGATCAAACAAAGAGCCAACATGGCTCTGATACCACTTGTAGGACCAAACAGACAACAGAGGGGGGGTGAATGGTGCCTAGATATTTTTCCTCCAAATATTCACATATTTCTTTTCTCCAATAGCTACAAAACTATGAATATTAGGATATGAGGTCAACATGAAAACAGAGGAACAAAGAGCTCAGTAAGATCAGATCAGACTATTACGTTGTCAGGAAACCCCGGTCAACCAAACTGAACACCACCGGTCAGCAAAGAAAACAACATGGTCGAAACCACTGTGGTCGTAACTGACGTGGTCGAAACTCAACCAACATTGTCGAAACCAACGTGGTCAAAACCACTATGGTCGTAACCAACATGGTCGAAACCATCGTGGTCGTAACCAGTCTTGTCAAAACCAACGTGGTCGTAACCAACATGGTTGAACACCAATGTTTTCGAAGACCGATGTGATCGATACCATCGTTGCCGATGTCCAATGTTCAGTCAAAAGGCCAGCATAGTTTAGGACTAATGAGTGGTCAGAAACCAGCGCAGTCAAAGACCGACGCGATCGTAAACTACGTGGTCGAAGGCCAATGAATGGTCGACACCACCGTAGTTGATGACCAAAGTGTGGATAGAAAACATGTGCAGTCGAAAACCAGTGAGTGGTTGTAATAGTTCAGAATGTGACCGAGGGATTAAAACCAGAGAGGTCGAACCAAGCCGAACTTCGACCAGTGAGGTCGTCGACCAATGAATGGTCAAAATCAAATTGGTCAGAGAACAGGAACTATGGTACTACCGCTATGAGACTTGCGGTACCACCATTTCCAAAGAAAGAACAGGGGAACAGGTTTCTTAGCTTGACCGCCTGAACCAAAACTCACGTAACTTTTGATTGAAAGATCCAAAAGCCGTGAAACCAGTGTACGCATATTTCTTAATGTCTTAGGAAGCTATTCCATTCTTGGATTGAAAAATCCATGACAAATTTGAAACAATTTTGCAAATTAAAGCAATGCACACTAACCGAGATCTAAAAACAAGATCGATGAGCAGATCTTTGCTTGTGGGAAGAGAGTAGCAAAAGTGGCTTTGAGCACAATCCCACATGTCACAGCAATCAACTACATTGAAGAAATCAGATAAAAACATTTGGATCAAGACAAGATTGAGAGCGAGAAGAACGAACTCAAAAACAGAGCAATCATATGACATGGTTGAAGACTATCGAGTACTCGTAACCGACTGCGGTCATAAACAACACGAAAAGTAGTGGAGGTGCACGACCACACGATCTACGACCATCGAGTAATCAAAAACAGGTGCAGTCGTAAATGACTAGAAGAAGCAGAGGACTCTGTCGGACCCTGGAGAAATAACTCCTGAATCCTCTGTGTAAATCGCACTAGTCCAGAATCAGCTTGTGCACACAGTGGACAACAAAGATAAATATCAACCATAATGATATTTATTAACTAAATATGGGCATGATTACCAAAGTTTACATCAATGGCTCATAGGCCAAATTTAAACATAAGCAGCGGAAGAAAAACACCAAAGCGGAAGAAGCCCAACAAGCCTGCCCACAGTAATTGTAGATGAAATTAATACCGTTAGTGTAGGTTCATCTCCCACACTAACCTAACCACAGGCATCCCACCTTAACCATCTTTTCCAAAAGATCTCATATAGATTCCATCCATCCATACGCTTTCAATTTCTCATGGATTCCATCCATCCAGAAGCTTTTCATAAACCATTTTGAAAAACAAAGTCTAATCCGTGAAAAACTTTACTCAGCTTGCCCATGACCGTACACTCTGCTGAGATTGTACAGCTTTACCCACAATACATGATCAACTCATATTGCCACAGATTAACACACTTCCTTAGGTGTGCGGCGGAGAGATCATGATAAGACCTTTATAATGGAAAGCCTTCAACCTGGCCAAGTCAACACTAAGGTTTCACCCTTGTAAGGAATCCACCACACCGCGACCCCCTCTAGAGCCGAGAGATACTTCTCATGGCCCACACCACGCTCACTTTCAACCTATGATGAGACTCAGGTTGGGACTCTCAAATTAATCAACCAGGACTAACCCATACCAACCTTGTGGTTGTATGATAGGGCTTTGCAACAATAGCTCATAGACCGGTCCTTATCTTGACTTAGGCTCAACCACATACCCCTTGTGCCCGACAGTCAATATTGTGTCACTAAACAACAGCACATGCCTGCACCCACCACCTAACCATTAGCCTAAATCTAAACCAGGTTTTATATTTTATTTCCAAATATTTCATAAACCTTCTTGAATCACCGAAGTCAAGAATACATTTGAAAAGCTTATCATTTTATGTGGAAAGGTTATCCCAACTTAAGGTTATATATATGCAGATCTAAGCATTTGCTACAAAAATTCTCAAGTCATACTAGTGTACTAACTAGAGTTTTTATTCGAGAGTTACAAAGTATCGAGGAATTCAATGTCAATGGAGGAATTAACAAGTAGGCAATAACTAAATTTAAAACTGGAATTAAAATACATTGAATATAATTAAGCATGCAATATAATTTAAAACAACATAATTTTATTTCACAAACTAGGATCAACATGATCAAGATATGTGACTTCCCTTGCTCTGCAGTCTGGTGCGAGTCATCGTCGAAGAATTCTTCCGAATCGTTTCAGTCTACACGTGACAATACGCAAGTAAACTCAAATAAACTCTAACAATTTAAAAGGAGGATAGAAATGGATATATTAGAATTTTTGATGAATTTAGGAATTTGAACAGGCTCAATCGGAGTTAGGATGAAGGAGAACGGGCTCTCGGAAGCTTGAAATAAGAGAAAATGAATAAACTACAATTTTTGGAATTATTTTTCTAAAGGAAATTGGAATTATGATGTCAGCAAGGAATTTTCTTTTTTGGCTGAATTATTTTTATAAAGGAAAATCAGGTTTATGACGTCATGCTGATGTCAGTCCTAGGTGGATTGACTGACAGGTGGACCCTGGTCTACCATGGACTAGGTCCATGGACCAAGGGGAGGCTGTGGTGGCAGGGAGCTGAGGTGGTGCTGACATGGCTTGACACGTGGCTATTTTGGCTGACGTGGCAGCCATGTGCCTGTCATGTGGTTGCCACGTGTGTGCGCAGTCTGACGGGGCTCTCTGGGCTCGACGTGGCGCCTGCATGGCTGAGGTGGCGCGGGTGTGGCTCCAGGTGGCAGACACATCGGCGCTTGCACAAGATGTGGCATGGCGGCCGGCGGGGCGCATAGTGCCATGGCTTGCCGGGAGAGGAGGCCTTGAGGGTTTCGATTCACCTAGCTACGGTGCTTCAATGGGCGTGGAGGCGGCCAGCGGTGAGAAGGGTAACAGAGGTGGCTCAAATGGATGATTTGATTCAAAACTTGTTGATTCCAATTTCTCTCAGCCATTCCTTTTGCTCCTCAAGTCAAGTTGATCCTTGTTAATCCTTGTTATCTACCCTCAAATATTTCTTGACTCTATATGCCATTTTCTCTTAATTTGATTCTTTTTCATTAAAATGGCAATCTATCAAAGAATGGTAGACTTTTTGTCATATTAACCTCGGCATGAGTTTTATCCCTAGCTTTACAAGTGATATCATCCATTTTCTTCAATTGGTATCTCTTACATGTGGAAAATAAGTAGTATCCTTGTTTCTCCAAGAGATGTTTTTTTAGAATGACATCCTTTTTCTCTCTTTCCAAGCAAATCTTTTCTTAACCAAGCTCTTTCACCTATATGATATCAACTTTTTCGAAGTGGTATCCACTCTTTCAAGTGGTATCTCTCAAATGATATCATCCTTCTCCTCTCTTAAGTGGTAATTTAAGTGGTTTCTTCCCACAAATGGTATCTTCCCTCAAATAACATCATGTGAAAAATCATTGAAGATGAAGTACTAAATTTGACCTTGTGAGAAACAAGTTGATCATGCAGGTGACATCAAGTTTACAAATGGAATCAATCACTTGGTGTCATGTTTCTTTCAAGGTGGTATTAAGTCTTTACAAATGGATTTAATTATACTTGATATCAGTCAAACTCATGAGTGGTATTAAGTCTCTACAACTAGAATTAATTATACTTGATATCATTTATGATTACAAGTGGTATCCTATGTCATCATAAGTGGTATAAAAGTCAAAATGATATATGATTATCATGGAAAAGAGAAAACAACCACAAAAAGTTAAATAGCACATAGTATGGACAGAAGGCTTACAAGTGGTACCGATTATGGACAAGTGGTTTACAAACGATATCCGTGATTCTTGGTGCTAGATGACATAAGGAGAGAAAGGGTTAAACAAAAGGGAAGAGATAAGAAAAGGGAAGAAAAATAAGAAAAGGAGAATCCTTAGTGTGCCAAAGGAGAAGATAATTGCTAAGAGAGATCTTTGTGTAAGGGGGAGTTTTTCTTTATGAAAAACTTATATAGTACTTTGGGCTTACTAATGCAAAAAGGGGTAAAAATATTATTATTGGGAAAACTATTTTACCTATTTACCTAAAAATATTTTATGGATCTTGTGAATGAAAGTGTTTCATTCTCTTTTGGTTTTTAAGCTCCAGATGAAAAATCATTTCTTTTCTCTCTTTACTTAAATGCTGCAAATTCAAAGATTTTACAAGTAGTTTTGAGAATATTTGTGTTTTTCATGCCTCTTAATGTGCTCATAATCTGAGGTAGTTAGAATTATGACTTTTAATCCTCAGATATTATTCTATTCTGACAAATTATCTCAGTTGTATTGGATATTTGTAAGTCAGTTTTTTAGCCAGCCTTTGAAGACTAAATTGGAATGCAAAATTCTAGAAATGATTCAAATGCGACAAGTTGTATCAAATACCAAAAGGGGAAAACTTCAAAAGTATTCAAGGAGCTCTCATGAGTAAGATTATTTGAATGTGTTTCAAATAATTTTCTTTTAGTTCCCTCCAAATTCCCTCTTGGTCATATGCATTTGTCTTCCTTCTTATGACCTTTAAGATTAATTAATTGGTATCAAGCTCCATTTTGGCTTGATCCTATTCCCTACTTCTTGATGTTTTTTGGTGATCAATACCAAAAGGGGGAGAATTATGAATAATAGCATTGATAAAGAGCCAAAAAGGGGGAGAATTGATGAAGGAGAAAGGGGGAGAATTATGCTATATAGTGAATGCCCCAAAAAGGGAAAATTGTAAAATGCCAAAAGAGAGATAATGGGAGAATAACATTGTTAGACTTAAAGTTAAAATTGAACAATGCCAAAAAGGGAGATTAAAAATTAATACCAAAAAGGCAAGATATTTCACCAATAGTCTTTAATTTGCTATCATACGTTCATGTTCATCCAAATGCTATTATTGTTAATGGATTTATCATCAATCACCAAAAAGGAGGAGATTAAAATGTCAAGCTCCATTTAAATTGATTTTGGTGATAATGATAAATACTATTATGAGATTTTGGTGATAATGACAAATGCATTTGTGAGACTAATTAGTGTGGATTCACCAAGACTAGAACAATACATGACTGCCTTGCTTGGGCCTTTGAATACATTCACCAATGCAAATAAAGTAAAAATGAAATCTTGATTCTCAAATTGGACTTTGAAAAGGCCTTTGACACAATTGAACATGAAGCCATCATGGCGGTAATGACAGCAAAAGGTTTACCTAACAAATAGGTTTCCTGGATTGCAAATATCCTCTCATCTGGTCATTCTTCGGTTCCCATAAATGGGGTTCCTAGTTCTTCGGTTCTCATAAATGGGGTTCCTAGTAACTCATTTAAGTGCAAGAGGGGGGGTAAGACAAGGTGATTCGCTATTGCCACTCTTGTTCGTTCTTGGGGCAGATCTTCTTTAGTCCATCATCAATGAAGCAGCTCAAAGAAAACTTCTCAAGTATCCGATATCACCCCTTAGAAATGAAGACTTTCCAGTAGTGCAGTATGCAGATGATACTCTAATTATTATGCCAGCTTGCTCCAAGTAGCTTCTCTGCTTAAGAGGACTACTCCAAGCTTTCTTCGACTCCATCGGTCTCAAAATAAACCTCCATAAGTTAGTCTTGATCCCTATCAATGTCCCTCTTGACAAAGTGTCTAATCTAGTAGGAGTATTCGGTTGGAAAATTAGAACTATGCCTTTTACCTACCTAGGACTTGTAGTGGGAACAACAAGACCAAAGGTGAATGACTTTCTGCCTCCTATGGACAGGGTCAAAAAGCGACTTGCCAGCACGACGAGTCTATTGTCCTATGGCAAAAGGTTAACTATTGTCAATGCAGTTCTCTCCCTATAGTCTGTCTATCACATGTGCATGCTTCGTCTGCCCAAAAAATTGATAGATCACATAGATAAAGCACGGTGAAACTACCTTTGGAGAGGTTCCAGGGATCTGCAAGGTCATTGTAATTCTCTAGCAGCATGGGGTAAAGTTTGCAAGCCTAAAAGTAAAGGAGGACTAGGAATCCTCAATCTTCAAGTTCTTAATGAAGGACTCCTATTGAAACATCTACATAAGTTCTATGGAAGATTTGATATCCTGTGGGTCAAGTTGGTCTAGCACAAATACTAGTCAAATTTAGTTCCTCACGTGGCCACTACCTGCGGCTCCTTTTGATGGAGAGACATTATGAAAATCATTAATCAGTTTAGAGGCATAGCATTCTTTTCTGGAAAGATTACTAGGATGGAAATCTCCTCTACATAAATTTCCCTAATCTGTATCCTTTTGCTTCTGACCAAGGCATTTCAATCAAAAGTTACATGCAACCAGAGGAGCCTCGCAGTATTTTTCAGCTACCCCTTTCAGAGGAAGCCTACCAAGAATATTTGCAGCTACTAAACCTCACAAATGAAATTGTGATCAACCAAACTCCTTCAACCAATGGACTTATATTTGGGGGAATTCCTTGAACTCCTTGAGGAAATAGTATGCTTATCAGTACAAACAACGAAACACCTCACTGGTCTTCCCACTCATTTGGAAGAACAGATACCTTATGAAGCACAAGGTCTTTGCTTGGCTCCTTCTATAAGAAAGACTGGATACTAAGGACATGCTAAGAAGGAAGAACTTCAATATTGACAGCAATAATTCATTGCATGCTTTGCGATGCTCAAACTACCGAGACCATTAGCCATCTCTTCTTCGAGTATTCCTTTTCTTTGCAATGTTGGAATGAGATTGGGGTTCAGTGGGACCTCGATCTAGGTATCCCAACGAGAGTTCTAAACACAAAATCAGTTTTCATGGGGCAGCTCTTCATGGAGAAATTCATCCTAGCGACTTGGAAAATCTGGAAAGTTAGAAATGAGTTCATTTTTCAACAGCAGCACCATAGTCTCTCATTTTGGAAATTTCAGCTCAGATTGGAAGCTTCCTTGTTGATACTTAGAGTCAAGCCGGCTTTCCATTCTCTGCTCTCCTCCTGGATTAGTTCTATTTAGTTCTTCTTGCCCTCTTTTCTTTCTCCTATTCTCTCTCCCTCCTCTTGCTCTCTTCCTTTTTGTACATTATTATTTGTCTAATATATCACGGTAGGAGCCTATCCTATTGTTTCCCGTGAAAAAGGGAGGCTTGAGCTTCTTTTATTTGCAGGAAGCCACAATTAAAATACAATAACTAGAAGGCCTAAGACTTAGCATTTTAACTAAACAATGTTTAAAGAATGTAATGCAATAATAATCTTAGCGAAGGTTCCATCCACTTTTTACAAAGAATGGTTCCATCCACCATATGCTATTTTTATTTCTTGGGTTCTATCCACCCTTTATATTCCTTGAGTTCTTTCCATCTAGGAAAAACCAAAGCCAAGGTTCTAACCACCCATCGTTTTTTTATTCATCCCACCTACAAAAGGTTTTCATAAAACAAAGACTAACTTGAGTAAGTTCCCATGCCCGCCCTTGAACATAGGTATGGCTGTTTGAACAATTTTCATTCTGCAGAGGCTGCACACTTTGTTCACAAGAGATGCAGAACTTATTCTAATGCCACGCTACCTTTGGTGTGATGCTCAGATGGTCACCACAAGGTCTTTACAATGCATCTTCCCAACGTGGCTACACCTGCTAAGGTTTTCACTGTCGTGGGATTCTATCCATCTGCTCTAGAGGCCCCCTCTTGCATTGCACGGTGGCTTCTATCTAGCACTCATCCCATGTTCCACCGGATGGAACATCTAGCATGGATTTATGCAAATTAATTGATCAGATCATACTCATTATAGACTTATGGTTGCATTATTTTACATTAGGGGTCATCACAAGATTTAGTCCTTAGAGTTTCCTGGTTGGTTCTGTCACAAACCACACCCTCGTGCTCCCACTGCACTAACCCCACTTACCATCCGCCTACATATGAAGCAAGTCTAGAGTTTTGCATTCTAAAATATTCTTTCTAGTTCAAATACTAGCCACTTCCCTCCAGTGGCTGCCTAAACCAAGTTTTCATGTTCGAAATGAGGTCAGAGCAATTTACTGCCCACATGTATCTATGCAAGACTAAGTATGACATTTAGATTCAGACTATCAACTAGTATGTATACTATTTATTCTAGGATAACAGAGTGTATGTCTAAAGTCAAGGAATGGAATTTAATAATGTGAGTACATTAAGGCATTAACTATAATCTAATGACAATATACTTTTAATCAAAGTAAGGCATGCAATTTGATAATTTTAAATAAAATAATTTACATTCAAAAGGTAGGTGCAATATAATAAAAGTGATAGCTTGCCTCGCTCAATTTACTATAGCCTTGATCTTGCTCAAAGTCTTCTCAGTCAATGGTCCTAAAACTCTTTGGTCATTATCTCGATCTTGATCTCGCTCAATCTATTGCTCCTTCAAGACTCCAAATTTTAGTTACACAATAAACAACCTAATCCAAATAAATCCAAAGGCAACTGAATGAATTCGAAAGAATTTGATTTGACGAAAATAAACATCAAAATTCAAATAAATCTGAATAAACTTAGTTAAGTTCTATCATGATTTATCAGTGATAAGGGACATAGTTCTAGTGAGTGCAGGTTGTAGACAGGGTTAAACGAAGTTTAGCAAAATGGAAATCTGCTAGGAAGAACATTAAGGAAGGATCAAGGAAAATGAATATATAATATTCCAAAATTATCCCTCCTGAGGACCTGTGCGTAAATAGAGAAGAGGATACGAGAAAAGGGGTGTGTGGTTTTTAGAGGAGGCTTTAGTTTCCTAGAATAAGTTATGTGGGGAGTTAGGAATCCAATAAGATCTAGTCAGTGGCGGATCCAGAATTTTTAAGATGGGTGTGTTGCTGGAGAAAGGATGATAATGATAAATTGGATGTGTTGCTCAATTCCCGATGTCGCACTCCCTCCTAGCTACCGCGCTAGTCCCTTCCTGCTACCCGCTCGCTACCTCCGAGTTCGCTGTGCTTTGCCCGTCCGCGCTGCCACATGCTCACCTTGCACCTTGTGCCGCCTCATGCATGATTGCCATCACGTCTTGGTGCCACGTCCACCGACCATCGCTCGCCTACACAGTCCGTGTTTGCCAGTCGTTACTCGCCTTCGCAACCTGCACCTTCACCCGCTCGCCACTCGAAGGTCAGAGCCGCCTCCCACACAAGCTGTTGTAGTCCTACAACCACTCCCAGGAATCGCACGACCACCTTATAGTTGCTAAGACCACGCACTGCAGCCATACGACCACATTCAAGAGGCTACGACCACCTCCTGAGTCGCTACGTTTGCTCTATTGATTCTTCGACCACCCTAGCGGTCGTTACGACCACGTTGTGACCTCTCTGATCACTCCTCACTGCTCTTACCACGTAGTCGTAACTTCAACTGAAGTTACGACCATGTTCACCATCGCTGCGCTGAACTTCCTTCGACACGTAGTAGGCTCTATTGACTGCTGTGGTCGTAACGCTTTACGACCACGCCTTCTGCTTTGTGATTGTGGTCGTAAGTTGTTTATGACCACGTCTACGAACACACGATGAACTCAATACTCGATAATTTTCCAGAGCCAAACCGCTCTTTCTTCTCTTCTTTATTTCTTTCTCTCGATCACACCGATCTCTATGATCACCCTATCGCTCTCTTTTTTTTCCTTACCTCTTGATCACACCGATCGTCTTGGCTTCAACTCTCACACTCTCTTGGTTACATAGCTCTACCTTTTATACCCTGCTCTACGGCTACGACTCGAGTTTGACTACGACTACGACTCAAACTCCGACTACGACTATGATAGACTCATACTCGTACATGACCACCAAGACTGACTCGACTACCAACTCATACACGACGTCGACCACCAACTCGTACACGACTACGATTTCCAAACTAAAACAAGATTACTAACTCTAACACAAACAACCACAAGATGAAAAAGAGAACAAATGTTAGGGTTTTGTTTGCATCTTTACCTCTTTGGGCCTGTATGAGGAGGGTTAAGGTGAGAAGAAAAATAGGCCTAATGTGTTACATGGATTGCGCATGAGATACAAGGAGTGCGGATTGAATTTATTTACGGGTATAAAAATATAATTTTCATCCAACTAACAACATATATATCTAATATATCTATTATATACTTGGTATTTTTTTTAGATTCAGGAATAAAACATTCCGGCCTCGCACATCCACGAATGAATGAGTACAGCCAATATACTTGGTATTTTAAAAACAATTTAGGTGTTCTGCACACTCATAACCTCTTGTGCGTCCGTCCATGGATCTGGTGCCAAGATATAAGGGATTGTCGAAGAGATAAAACCAAAAACTTTAACCCTAGCTGCCATATCCTCCTGTGCGCAACCGGCCGTGCGTGGAGTCAGCGCGTTTGGTTTGGGGCTGCCGCGCATGCGCAGTGTGATGTCGCATCATCCGGTCAAGTTCGCTACAGCTCCGCCACGCATGAACCCACTGCAATCGCTACGTTGGCCGCACGCATGAAGACCTACTCGATTGTGGCCACTGTTGGAATAATCAAGACTTTGTTGGATATTCAAAGTCTGCGCACAGGAAAACTGAAGACTGTTGGGTGATCGATTCCTGCGCAAAGTCTGAAGTTGCAGAGCCCTGCGTCAGTTACGCTCGGTCAAAATAAGACTGCTTCAAGATCTGCATTCCCGGGTCATTCGGATCAAGCCGTGGCGAGATATCAGGAATGTAGTTAGGAAGTAGTTAGCATTCCCGTAAGTCTTTAAATATCCATGTAATCCATCAGTTTGGAGAACGGAAAAACCAGTTCCTGAATAACATTGTATTTCCGGTTACTGGTCATCGTATTGATAATGGAGTTTCCCTGAAGCTTTGTTTCGTCATTCTTCCACCCGAGCAACACACATGACCGGAGAGATCGAGTGATTATTTGGGCGTATTCCATCATTTGGTATCAGAGCCGAGGTTGAGTTCTTGAGCGGTGTATGCCCAAGTACTTGCGGCTTGAGAAGATGTCGATCGTTGAGGTGGCGCCAGCAGCAAGCAAGGAGGGAGGGATGTCTCTCCAGTACCCGGTGCTGAACAAGACGAACTACACAGCTTGGGCAACGAGGATGAGATTCCTCATGAAGGCGCAAGGCGTGTGGAAAGCAATTGAGCCCACGGGGAATGCTGCTGTTGATGAGAAGAAAGAAGAAAAGGCCATGGCTATCATCTCCCAGGCATTGAGCGATGTGACGCTCATGCAGGTTGCAGCCAAGAACACTGCCTTGGAGGTGTGGACAGCTCTCCGCACCATGCACATGGGGGCTGATCGAGCCAAGGAAGCGAAGATCCAGACACTACGCTGGGAGTTTGAAAATCTTAGCATGGGCAATACGGAATCGGTGGACGATTTCGCAACGAAGGTAACATTGCTCGTTGGCCAGATGCAGGCACTTGGAGAGAAGATAGAAGAGAAGAACGTCGTCAAGCGGTTGCTGCGAGCCGTCTCTGACAATTTCATTGTCACATCCCAAAATTTGGCTTTTTGAAAAAATCTAAATTCAAATTAATTATTTCAAGGTAATTGGATTTTACTTGGCTTTTATTTTGCCTTTCTGGATTTTCTGGAATTTAAAAACTATTTTTAGAGCTTAAAAAGTAATTCAAAATATGAAAATTAAATATCAACAGTAGTTGGAAATAATTTTATTTAGTCCAAAATATGTCCAGGAGCTTCTGTGAATTTTTCTGGAATTTTTGGAGGTATTTTCATATTTTTCTGAGGCCTAAATAATTTTCTAGCCTTTTCTGAAATTAGAAATCAAATTCTGAAAAATAAAAATCTCCCCTCTCCCTCCAGCCGACGCGTGGACGGCCCAGAACCGCCCACGTCGCCGCTCGGCCTGATCCAGGCCGCACCTCCCTCTCCCTCGCTGCCAGCGGGCCCGGCCCAGCCAGCCCCGCCTTCCCCATCTCTTCGCCCGACGCGTGGCCGGCCCGGATGCGCGCCACGCCACCGCACTCGCCCATCCAGCCGCCCACTCCCACCTTTCTCTCGCCTCGCTGACCCGCGGACCCCGCCTGTCAGCCGCACGCGTCCCGCTCTCGCTGCCACCCCGGCCCCGCCTGTCGGATCCGTCTCCCCCGCGGAATCGCCCCCTTTCCTTTCTTCTCTCCCCGCTTTCCTTCTTTGCGCCGGCGACCACATCCGAGCCGGATCCGGCCCTTCCTTCCCTGCCTCTCCCCGGTTTTGGAATCCCCGAGCTCCCCGCACGACCGGATCCCTAACGCCCGCGCCTCCCTTCCCTTCCCGGTCCCCTATTTCCTTTTTCCCCCAAACTTTCCCCGTCGGCCACCAAGATCTCCGGCGAGCAATCCCGCGCCCGTGTCCCCTCCTCCGCCCTATAAAAACCCCCCTTCGGCTTCGCCTCCTCCAGCACCACCTCCCTCGGCCCTCCGCTCTCGCTTCCGAGCCCCGTAGCGCCCCAGCACCGTGCCACTCCTCCCCTCGAGCTCCGCCCAACTCCGGCGAGCTTTCCTCGCCGCCTCGGTCATCACCAGAGCCCGCCGCCGCCACCCCGAGCTTCCTCACGCCCAGGCGAACCTCCCCGTCACCTCGGCTGCCTCTCCCCGCCGCCGGAGCGCCGTCGCGCCGGAGGACCCGAGCCAGCTCCGCCACCTCCTCGTCGCCGGCCGTCTCCGTTCATCCCCGGACCTCACCAACTCCTCCAACCGAACCCCCTTCGCACGCCGACTACAATCTACGCACCGCCTGAACCTCTCCGGCCCATCCTCGCCGCCGGCGCCGTCGCCTCCGACCATCTTCCCCGACCTCCCTCCGGCAGGTAACTCAAAAGAGTTTATTGCCGTATATGGGTAGGCAAAGCCTCCCCCTCCCCTCTGGTTAGCAGCGCGCGATTTCAACTCCCCCGTGCGCGTTCGAGCCTTCGGCTCCGCGCGCTGGGTTGAGTTCTTCGTTTATTTTTCCGCGCTGACAAGTGGGTCCCACCGTCAGCGGCAGCCGTCTGTGCGGGCCACTGCCGCCTGGGTCCCATCTGTCTGCGCCAGCCTCTGACAATTGGGTCCAGATCCCAGTGGGTCCCACCTGTCAGTGACCGAGGCAGATGAGGTCACTGGCAGAGGGGTCCCACAGGTCAGTGACCGCAGAGGGTCTACTGGTCAGTGGGTCCCATCTGTCAGTTTCTCGGAATAAAATAAAAGATTAAAAATTAAATACCCCGGTGGGCCCCACCTGTCAGAAATTTTCGAATTTCTGGATTTATTCAAGCTGAGAATTTCAAATGATCATAACTTTCTCATTTTAACTCCAATTCCAGCCATTCAAATTTCTAAATTCATCTAAAATCATAATCTATCCAATTATGGCCTCTGTTGAATTTTTGGATTTTATTTGAATTTTCTTTTGTATTTATTTGTTTTGTTGCTTCGTCTTTCCTCGCGTAGATTCCAACGTTGTCGACGATCCCTCTTCACAGCAGCAAGAAGACCCAGAAACCCTGCAAGAAGGCAAGTCTCCTTTGATCATCTTGAACCTATGCTTTTGAAATGTTTTTAAAATATTTTAAATTATGTGCATTGCTATTTACCTAAAGTCACTAGTTCAAATCTTTAGGAACTAGTTATTCCAACTTGCTATGCCCTCCATTGAAATTGAATGCCATGTACTCTTGTCACCATAGAACTCCCTTTGTCTCATTAATGAGAGTATTTAATTACTTGTTGATGTTAGTATGGTAGTATAATGCTTAGTCATGCTATCTAATAACTTTGGAAACTCTTGAAAATGGGAATTTATGATTTATTGTAATAGCCTTGTGTTTACAAAGTTGTGGTGATTGGAGTTACCACTGTTTCCTTTAAAATAAAATAAAAATGTGAAAGATGGTTTAGATTAGGGTGGATGGTTGGTTTGGCTTGGTGCAGTTAGCACGAGATCTTGTTAAGCGTATGTTCCACCCTAGTCAATTAAGGACCGACGCTTGTGTTTGTCCAGACTGAGCATTAACCGTACAACCACAAGTCTATATGGGTACGACCTAGCTGACTAACTTATGATAGTCTAGTTTAGGTGCCACCAGTGGAAAGTGGATGCCAGGGATGGACTGGTTATTCACAGTGAGGGACAGGGATTTACTGTACTCATATGGCGCAAGAGGGGGCTTCAGATTGGGCGGATTTAACCCTTCTGCGGTGAAACCTCAGCGGGTGGTATCTAGCTAGATTAGAGTAAGGTAAAGGCTTTGTGGTATTTTATCTGGGTCTCATGCCAAGGAAGCGTGTTGACTTTTAGGATAATTTATCTCTTGTGGGTAAAGTTGTACAACCTCTGCAGAGTGTAAAACTATTCGAATAGCCGTGCCCACGGTCAAGGGCGGGCAAGGAATGCATTCACATGGTAGATTTCTGGCTTTGTTTTAAAATCAAAAGTTTTGTATTCCGAGGGTGGAGGGAACTCTCGGAAGGGAATCCTGGCGGATGGAGCCAGAGAGGGTGGATGGAACCCGCAGTTTAAAACTTGACCAATGGTAATTGGTTAGCTAGTGTTGGTAGTTGGAACCTTCACTAGAAAGTTAATTCTGTTAAAACATTTACTTCATTAATTGTTGCCTTCGAAAATAACTAGTAGTATTTGAGTTTTCAAATATTGCTTTGTGCAAAAGAACCATATGGCCCTCCTTTGTTAAGCCTTGCATCTATGCATTTTTCCCAAGACTTGCGGAGTACTTTATGTACTCACATGCTACACTTAAAAATAACATCTCAGAGGAAGTTGAAGCTCAAGAAGGTGACTACGACTACTGCTTCGCGTGTGGCTGTGATGGATTCTTCCCGGAGGACTAGGTCGCGCTTCCCCAGTCAATTGCCTGTGGCGAATTGATGGGTCGTCCTCGAGTTTTATTTGCTTCCGCTTTATTTCTTGTGTGCGAGGTCTTAAACCTCC
The DNA here is from genome assembly GCA_017311315.1 of Dendrocalamus latiflorus. Taxonomy (NCBI): domain Eukaryota; kingdom Viridiplantae; phylum Streptophyta; class Magnoliopsida; order Poales; family Poaceae; genus Dendrocalamus; species Dendrocalamus latiflorus. Next base: position 12,436,045 of record CM029644.1, on the reverse strand, counting down.
CTTGTAATAATGAGACCCGGTGGTCAGTACTCTTATTTATTGTAATAAATCGTTGATGGTGATGTTTTCCATTCTGTTTGACTGTGTGCACTAGCTTTGATCTGGGACTAGTGCTGTAATACACAGAGGGTCTGGGTTTGATAATCCGGAGGCCCGACATTCATCCATATTGCGACAACGATCGAGTATTTTGGCGATGTCAACAACATAGCTCTTGAGGAGGTCATTGGCTCCCTCAAGGCGTATGAGGAGCGCACCCAGCACCGTCATCGCAGCAACGGGGATGAAGAGCATCTCCTTCTCACGAAAGCTTAGTGGGAAGCTCAATCATCAAGACAAGGCGGTGGTCGCGATTCCAAGACGAAGCGCAACAAGAGCCACATCAAGTGTTTCAACTGCAGTGACTACGGGCACTATGCATCCGAGTGCCACAAGCCAAAGCATGACCATGGGGATCAGGTGAACCTCATGTGTGCACAGGAAGATGAACCAGCTTTACTTTAGTTGAGTCTAGAGTAGAAGGAATGTTAGCAAATAATCTAGACTTAGTTTTTTTGCTTTAGTATATTTGCATGTGTGTATGGTGCAACAGGTGGAGTGCCTGAGATTGTACCAAGTAGTATCGCACGGAGTTATTCTGGGTGCAGGAGAACCGGAGAGTCCGGAGTAGTGGGGAGCCACTTGAGCCTGCGGATTGATCCTAGATAATAGGTGCCGAAAATAATTACCGATGGCGAGTAGCTAGGATGGCCAGGTGGCCCAGGTCATCAGTTGTGAAGTCTTGATTAGGGGGAGTCTGTTGGAATAATCAAGACTTTGTTGGATATTCAAAGTCTGCGCACAGGAAAACTGAAGACTGTTGGGTGATCGATTCCTGCGCAAAGTCTGAAGTTGCAGAGCCCTGCGTCACGGTCAAAATAAGACTGCTTCAAGATCTGCATTCCCGGGTCATTCGGATCAAGCCGTTGCGAGATATCAGGAATGTAGTTAGGAAGTAGTTAGCATTCCCGTAAGTCTTTAAATATCCATGTAATCCATCAGTTTGGAGAACGGAAAAACCAGTTCCTGAATAACATTGTATTTCCGGTTACTGGTCATCGTATTGATAATGGAGTTTCCGTGAAGCTTTGTTTCCTCATTCTTCCACCCGAGCGACACACATGACCGGAGAGATCGAGTGATTATTTGGGCGTATTCCATCAGCCACCTGCCGTGCAAGTGTTGGCTGACTGCTCGCCTCGCCGCGTGTGGACACCGGTAGCCACAAGCCAGCCAGTCGACCGCTCCCTTCAGCAGTGCGTGGCCGTTTCCCGCCATCGCCGCAAGTCGCAGAGTGTGAGCCCCTGCCGGCCTGCTGCGTGATTGGATCTTCTGAGCCAAAGAGCGTGATCAGCAGCTCGCGTGGGTGTAGCTGGTGAGTGGCTCGCTAGCAAGGTAGGGTCAAAGGGATTAAGGAGATAAACGGTAGCGGGAAGGAACAAGGAAGGAGAAGGGAAGGAAAGTGAGAAGAGAATTGTAATTTGGGATTACGTCTCATAGGTAACGATCTAGTTATTTCTTTGTTTACTTATTTAATTTGAGATTAAAATCTAGATTAGAGAGCGAGATTGTATGTGCTCATTAGAAGGATCAGTTAGTAGATCAGTTTAGTCTGTTGCATTGTTATACTATAATTACAAGTAATGTGTGGGCATAATTTGGGAATAATATCTAGTAGAAAGTTGTAGATGATTTCAATATCTTTCTGTAGATTTTTATTCATGTCAATTGGATGAATAGATTTTGGGTTATGAATTTTCTAATCCTATTGTCTTGTAAATTTATCGTGTTTTGGCAGCACATATTGATTTGTAGATTAAAAATAGAAGAAGGATGATTTGGGAATTTGGTATACATGAAAATTGTAGGTACTTTCTTAAGGTTTTCATAAAATCAAAGAACATAATTCTTATATAAGTATAATAAAAGTTATGAATTTTGGGAGCATGTTGTCCAGTACCGGATTGCTGCTGGATGCAGTCATGGGAAATCATTAATTTAACTAATTTAGTGCCAGAATTAAATTTTAGGTATACCTAGAGAGTGGTAGATAATTTCCTATAGGTTCTGGAAATGTCATAGTTCAATAGGTTTGCATGTGTAGATTAAAAGATATTAAATTAATAAATCTGTTGTCTAGAAGATGATAGATCTGTTTTTTGGCTTAAATATAGGTGTTTAGATGATTTAATCTAGATGTATGATCAACTAGAAAGTTGCAGAAAATTTTGTATATATTTTAGAACTGGTATGGTTTGCCATATCTCGATATGAAAATTGAATTAAAGTTATGATAATTTTAGTAAATATGACAGATTTGTCTTCTGGGTTAAAATAGGGGCTAACTGTCCAGTGAAGGGGGAAATTTGTGGGTTGGAGAGTGCATAGGAGCGTTGTCATTTATTTGTTACCTTGTAATGTTATGGCTTATATTGAGAATGTGTAATTATTGTAGGAGTAGTAGCATCGGTTTTGTTGTTATCTTCTAATTAAACTGGTCATCGCGGCCAGAGAGGCAAGTGCATAGTAAAATGATAGTTGATAGTTAATAATTGTTATTTTGTTGATGATTTGCTTATGTAATGCAATATTTGATCATATTCTATTCAGTATGATATATTAATTTGATGATAATTATTATATGTGGTAAAATGATAGAAAATGGCATTCATGATATGACATATGCATTATAAGCCAGGATGGTGAGAAAGTCAATAGCTATGAATAAAGCTATTTTACTATTCCACGCATGCTCTTGAGTAAGCCCCACGGAGATAGGGACCTCCCTAGGATGGAGAAAATAGATTTACTTCAGTAGGCACCTCCATATGATAGAGGAAAATACCTACCTCGGTAGGCATCTCCACAGGATGGAGGTAGAGGGTGACATCAAGGGGTGTGCCCTCAGTTATACCGGTATGAGCTACAGAAAGAAAATGAGACTGATCATGAGCATTGCATTGCACTAATAGAAACTGAGATTAAAAAAGAGAATGGTGGAAAAATTGTGAAATGAATTGAATATGTTGTTGCTATTGTTTTATTCTGTACTTGCTGAGCCATGGACTCACTCTTACTTATTTGTTATTTTTTGATGATCGTTGAAGACAACATGTATGAGTAGAAGTAGAACATGGAAAATTGCACGTTGTAGCTCTTCACTCCACCTAACAATTTATCACTTATGATCATAAACAATTTAATAGTTACCATATCATTAATTATATATCTTATAGATCCCTTAGTCTTTATAGTTCATAATGTTGCTATTTGATGCTTTACTAAATTTGGACTTGTTTATGATTCATCATGGTTATTTTTGTTCATATTTAGTTCAATTTATGGTTTATAGTGTTGCTAAAATTTATGTTTACTACCATGTTGAATGTCTATTGTTGAAATCTAGTTATTAGTAATGCTTGCTTATTGATTAAAATTGGCAGCGATAGTAGTTGTGGGTGACATCGTAGACTTTTGTTAAGCTGAGGTGTTACAGAATAAATATTCACGGGAATATTCCACTCTAGATTCGAAGGTGGTTAGACATAGCTGACCAGAGGATACTATTGCTTAAACCTAACTTAATTACTTCTTTTATTATTTTCAATTTATTAAGGAAGTTTTATGAGTTAGCTAAGGCATACAGACAGAAACGAGGGTCTATACATGATACATATAATTTTAATTAACCATATTAATCTTTAGATTTCACATTGCTAGGAAGTTCAGAACATATTATTATTTGGGGTTTAATTGCTCATTAATCAAATGATTAATTAAATAATTAGATAAAATGTGGGATTAATTATTTAATTAAATTAAATAATTAACTAAAATGTGGGATTAGTTATTTAATTGATTTCTTTAATATTTTAACTGGAGACTAGGGCGTTAATGGATCGAATACAAATTGAATAGTCCAGATATGGATACTGAATAAAATAAATAATAAAGATATGATTGATACTCTTTGAGTCATATTTTATCAAATACAAATTGAGTCGTATGGATACAGATACTAAATAAAATGGATAATTCGAATCTAATTGACACCCCTGCTGGAGACTCACCTAAGTGGCTAAGGTTACACTACTGGTTGCTCATTAACAGGTAACTATAGTTAGGACACTAATTGACTTTGATTTATATTCTAATTATATGGACTAGCTATGATAACCCATTTTAATATATTGCTATGGGACTATTTATAGTCTAGGGTTCATTAACACCATCTTTAATTAAATTTGTTTTTTAAATTTTGGGATAATGACATGATAATTAATTTTATTATCATTTATACACACTACTATAAAAAGGTTAATACTGGATGCCTCATCATAGATGGTTGACCAAAACCGTTAGTATTAAATACAATCACAGACGATTTTGGTTTAGCGACTGTCTGTGTTGCTGGCTACGATAAAAACCATTTATGAAGAGATAATATCATAGACGATTCATGTTGAACACCGTTTGTGAAGTATCATAGACGGATATGAATAAGAAACATCTGTGATATTACTAAGTATCGTACACAATTTTTTTTTAAATTGTCTATGATACTCCTATGACTCATCACAAATGGTTTGCATTAAAAACCATCTGTGATAATTTTACTTATTGTACACTCGATCCTCACAAATCTATCTTAAATTCTAGATCTGTTCTCACAAGCTACTGCTTTGAGGAGGTAGGGCTTTGAAGCCATTTGGTTGAAGGAGACTGCAAATTTGGGAAGAGTGGTTGTAGATCTATTTGTTCTAGACTATCTATGGTTAGTAATTTGTTCCTAATTGCATAATATTCTAGATCTAGCTTGGTAAAGGGAGAATTGAAGATGATTTAGATCTAACTTGCTGTAGAGATAAGATTATTTACATCTAGTATGGTTTAGGGTTTAGCCAATTCATAGTCTATATGTACTAAATTTAATTTAATTAATTATTCTTGCTACATATAGCTACTTTAGACCATATATAGTATAATAATTAATTAATTCAATATTTAACACTAAATTGTTATATGCATTGCGTAGGAGAACCGTATGAGTGAAGAGCACATTAATAATATGTCTGCTTTTACAAGAGCTGCCAAGGAGGATATGTTGAATAAGGGGATGGAATATATATAATGTCCATGTATTGACTATGAGAATCTGAAGAGAGAAGAAGAGGTTTCAAAAAGGGTATACACGCTGGACTAGTCACGGTGAAGTGTAGATTACACAAGAAGGTAGTAATAACGACATCACTAACGAAGTCAACGATATGTCGCCAGGTGATGTCGATTGTGGTTCTAATTTGGATAGGCTGCACGATGACAATCTAGATCAGACGCTTCGTGATGCAGAAGGGGACTATGTTGAGACAGAGTATGTTAAATTCCGGGGCTTGATGGAAGACTCAGAGAAACCTCTCTTCATATGCTGCAAGTCGAAGTATACGAGGTTATTAGCCGTGCTTGAACTGTTGAACTTGAAGGCAAGTAACGGTTGGTCTGACAAGAGTTTCACAGCATTGTTAGGTCTCTTAGAGGAAATGCTTTCAAAGGGAAACGAGTTATCCAAAACCACTTACAAAGTCAAGAAAGTTCTTTATCCATTGGGAATGGAAGTAGAAAGAATACATGCATGTCCGAGCGATTATATCATCTACCGTAAAGAGTATGCAAACATGCAATTATGTCCAGTGTTCAACGCATCCCGATACAAGTATAAGAATCAACCAGATGATGGCGAGGGAATCAAGGTGAAGAAAGAACCTCCTGCTAAGGTGGCATGGTATCTTCCTGTAATTCCCCATGAAGCGGCTTGTTGTGAACCCAAAGGAGGAAAATCTGCTATGTTAGCACTCAGAGGAGCGTAAGAAGTATGGAAAATGAAGACACCTTACTGATTCTACCTAGTGGAGAAACATTGATAGGAGGTTTGTAGACTTCATTGTAGAGCCGAGAAATATAAGGTTTGGATTGAGTACATATGGAATGAATCCTTTCGGTAACTTGAGCAGTCCACATAGCACTTGGCCTATGACTCTATGTATATATAACCTTCCTCCTTGATTGTGTATGAAGCGGAAGTATATTTTGCTATTGATACTTATCCAAGGGCCGAAGCAACCTAAAAATAATATTGATGTGTACCTAGCACCGTTGATGGAATATCTAAAAATATTGTGGATCAAAGGTGTACAGGTATGGAACAAATGAGAGAACTTCACTTTGCACTTCTTGTTGTTCTGCACCATAAATGATTATCATGCTCATGCTAACCTATTGAGCCAGAGTACAAAAGGGGCCAAAACTTGTACCCACTACTTAGATGATACTGAGAGTGTGTGGCTGAAGCACTGTAAAAAACCATGTACATGCATCATTGTAAGTTCCTTCGGAAGGCTCACTCATACCACATGATGAAGAAACAATTCAATGGAGAGAATGAGGATAGTTCAGCTCCACTACAGCAAATATGAGGTTAAGTGATGAGCAAAAATCATCACAGATGGTTGTTTTTTTTTTGTCATAAACAATTTTTTGTGTCAAAAAGTTGGCGTCACAACCATTGTCACAGAAAGTGCGTCTTAGATTGTATCTAGTGATGTGGGAAACTTTTTTCGTCATAAACATAATGACGAAGCCGTAATTATCACGAAAACTTGACAATTAGTGACATTTATAATCATCATGTAAGATTTGATTAACGTCATGTAAATCTACCATTTCATCATAGATTAGCAAACCTGCTCAACCAGCTACCATGCGAGCACGTGTTTTGCATGATGTTTTTGTTTGTCACAAGTGGGCAAACATTTTTGTCATGCATTGTAGGACTGCCCGACCATCAGGCCTGGGTAGTGTGTGTTATGATTTCTTTGTTTCATCGTAGATGCCACACGATGTTCATCATGCATTGGAAAGGGCTGCCCGCTCGGGCAGGAAGTTGTTTTGTTACATGTGTTTTGTCATGGATGGTTCATAGTTTTTGGTCATGAAATGTAGGCTGCTCGTTGGGTAGCCCCAGGCATGCTGTCGGATGATGTTTATTTCATCATAGTTCTTTCGTTGTTCTTCATCAGAAACAGTTGCTCACTTTGTTAGGCCAATGGACGATCTTGTTTCATCATAATTAAATTTGTACAGTCGTCACAAAACAGTTGCATGACGTTGTTTTCATGACCAATGCTCTTCCTTTTTGCCACAAAACATGTAGTCCATGATAGAAATATAGTCACATATAAAACATATTATTTCATTACAAATTTATGCAACACGAACACTACAAAGAAATCCATACCAAAACCAAGCATCTAATATCATCGAAGATATACACAGATTTCATAAACAACGGCTTGTCATTGTACTCTTCAACCAAAAGTAGCATTACTTGAAGTGCACCTACAGTTATGTGATAGATGTATAACACTACAACAAGCTTCTCACATGGCAGATACCATCCAAACATGAAAGTTCACATCAAAATGCATATAGAAAATAGAAAGTTTAATAGTGAACATGTCTTAGAAGAACCTCTAAAATGCTTACCAGTTCGTTGAACCAAAATGACATTGAACTACTCATAATATGAACCTCTCTGACCATCAATTTAACGGTTGTACTAAACCTGTGTCATGGTCAATAGACGACGAAGAATCACTTTACTTTCTTGTTGCTTCTTTTTCAACTCTTCCATCTCTTCTAGTTGATTGTTCCTTATTGCCTCCCCCTCTTGTACATGCTGCTTCAGCATATGTAATTCTTGCTATTGAGATTCTATTGTTTATCAAAGTGTAGCTGCTCCCTCTTGCTCAAAGTGAAGTGTTTCTTTGAGCTGTTGTATACGTGCAGTGGCCGTAGTTGCGCAAGTTCCCTCCGAGCGTGACCGAATGCCCACATTGTGAAGGAACCTAATGGTTGCACTGAATTGAAAGAGAACATCTGGGACAACAGCTTCAAAAGATTTTGGATGTTCACCTTCTTGTACAGGTTGATTCATAATAGCTTCCATATTTGCCTAGAATAGGAAGGATTAAATTCATGTTAAAAATTTCTGTAATCAGGGATGAGAAATAGAAATAAAATTTAGATCAAAAGGAAAATGATATTAAGGATTGGCAAATCCTAGATATTCTAGTAGAATTGAACAGAAATCGCAAAGTTAAACTTTCAGTTTGTGTTTACCCAAGAGATGTAGTAATTGTCCATCACAAGTTTTGCCAGCAAGGTGGTGTAAGCAGCACTTAATAAAGTGATTCAAAATGGCACCTGAACACGAGTTTACACATCACATTTAGCTACTAGTCACAACAGTAACAAGGTACCAAAAGGTTCATGAAGAGAACAAGAGTAGAGCTAAAATAACGGCATTGTACAAAGGCACAGGTACAAGATCACTGTAGTCAAAACATAGGTGGAATCAAATGTACAATACAAAAATGGATTGCAAATGTGAACTTTAAGGAGGCAAAATAACAATGCTGATGAGGATATGACTAATCCTCAAATTATTATTTATCTATAAAAGATATTGTAAGGGAGAGATTTCACAAGGTAGTCGTAAGCTCTTCTATGACTAGCCCTTAATCGTAAGCTCTTTACGGCTACCCCTCAATCGTAAGCTCTTCTACGGCTACCCGCTCATCATAAGCTCTTCTACGGCTACCCACTAGTTGTAAGCTCTTCTACAGCTACTCACTAGTTGTAAGCTCTTCTACGACAAACTCGTAGTCGTAAGTTCTCCAATGACCTTGGCATAATCGTAAGTTATCCTACGACCACCTCGTGGTCGTAGATACCCCAATGAATAAGCCAAGTTCTAAGTGGCTTGTTTATGATAATCCATTGCTTCGTGAGCTTGTCTGGCAAGACTGTTAGTAAAAGTATTTATTCTCTAGAATAAGTGCACTTAACTTCACCTTGGCAAAAATCACCGCATGATGAGCGAGATATCAACTCTCTAGTAACTCCCATCGGGCAGTTATCACTCGAAACGTTAAGGCGTTTATTGATGAGAAGAAACTGTTGCCATTATGCAAGCTATATAAGGTGGATGTTAGGGAGAAGAGGAGAGGAGATCCAAGCCAGACCTGAGGGAGAGTAGCAGTAGAGCAGGTTTTTCGCATTACTTTCTCCATTGTAATTCCGCATTACTTTCCTCCATTGTACAACTTCTTTGGGCAATAGTCAATAGGAAGTAGGGTTGTTATTCTCGCTGTAGAAGGTCTGAACCTATATAAAATCCCTGTGTCTTGCCTCTACATGTGGATAGCCAGGTCCTCAAAAGTTTCCCTAAACCCAAACAAATCATTACGTAAGATCGATATTAAAATATCGACAGTTGACATCATCCGTGGGATACTTCTTCGCTAATTCTCCGGTAATTCCTTGTTGGTAGTTTTGTTCTTTTTTATGTCCTCATGGCGAGAGAATGGAATGAGGAGAACTAGTTTGACTTGGTGGGATATGCAGATCTCGACATGGATTCCTGCTACGATTTTGAGCAGACGATGCTATCATCCAATGGTGTGGTTTTCTCTAGAGATCCATCATGCGATCTCGGAGATCGCACTGCGGATAGGGCTGAGGACGAATCCTTATCCCCCACAGCATTATGCTCAAAGGAGGAACCAATTTCCCTAAATGGCAAGGGTCCGACCACAAATAGGACTACTACTCTGGCAAGGGACCACTTCTCATGATACAAGAACAGGACAAGTGAGTGGTCAGAAGCAATTAGACAATGATAAGGAGATATCGTTTCAGGATCCACGGCATACCATCAAACACATATATGAAGGATCTTTGGCATACGAGTCAAAACGACAGTATAAAGCTGTCGAACGTGAGGTAAACTCCAATGTGAGGTAAACTCCATTAACCCTCCTCTTGTCAATTATCTTTCAAAGTGGTCGAAAGTCACTATCTATTTTAAGAAGAGTGAGTGTCCAGTCCCTTCGACTGGACCAGGTTGGTTTTTTATCATGGTCGAGCCCATGATCAACAACTGTTGAGTAAATCGCGTGTTGATGGATGGTGGTAGTTCTTTAAATATCTTGTTTGCAGGTGCATTGGACGAGATGTGAGTTCCTTGTAACAGAATAAAACTTGTACGATACTCATTTCATGGGATCATATCAGGGTCTTCGACCAAGCCAATTGGCTAAGTTTCTCTGCCACATTTGGTTCTTCAAGCAATTTCAAGACGGAGAGTCTCCTTTGATGTGGTCAATTTCGACACGGCGTATAATGCCATACTCCGACAACCAACTCTAGCATGTTTTCTGATAGTTGCTCACTATGTATATCAATGTCTTAAGATGCTAGGTCCCAAGGGAGTGATGATAGTCCATTATGATAAAAAGATGGCACTTACATGCGACTGCAAATCCCTCAAGATAGTAAGCCAATTACCAACTTGAGAAACAAACAAGGTGCAGCCTTCGACCAAGCACTTAAAGCTTAAAGCTGTGTTGAAGCCAAATGAGCAAGTTAAGGAAGTTCTATTGGATCCAGCGGAGCCTTCGAAGACCGTTCGTATCGGGGTTTCTTCTGACCAAGCATAGAAAGACGCCCTTGTCACCTTCCTCCGAGCAAACGCAAATGTGTTCACGTGGCAATCATCCAACATGCCTGGGGTCCTAAGGGAGGTAATCGAGCACAAGCTAGCTCTATGGCCTAACAAAAAACCCATAAAACAAAAATTATAAAGGTTTTCACCTGATCAACGGGAAGCTATTAGATCTGAATTAGATAACCTAATAAAAGCAGGCTTTATAAGAAAGGTTAATCACTCAGTGTGGTTGGCTAACCCTGTAATGGTTAAGAAGTCTAACAGTAAGTGGCGTGTGTGTATAGACTATACTGATTTTAATAAAGCTTATCTAAAAGATGATTTTCTTTTTCCTTGTATCGATCAATTGATTGACTTCGCTACTGGTTGTAAAACATTAAGTTTTCTATATGCATACTCTGGTTATCACCATATTATTATGTCTCTAGAAGATGAATAGAAGACCACGTTTATTATGTCATTTGGGATATTTTGCTATGTCAAAATGCCATTTGGTTTAAAAATACTGGTCCAACTTTTTAGTGGTTGATGCAATTGGCTTTTTTCCTTCAACTAGGCTGAAATTTAGAAACCTATGTTGATAATCAAGTCGTAAAATGCATCAAATGACTTAATCACATTTTAAACTTGCAGGAAATATTTGACAACCTTAGAAAGCATGCTTGAAACTCAATCCTGAGAAGTGTGTGTTCGGAGTTTCTTCGGGAAAGTTGCTCGGATTTCTTATTTCAGCAAGAGGTATCGAAGCAAATCCTAAAAAGATAAAGGCCATTGAGCAAATGCACCCTCTGGCCACTAAGAAAGAAGTCCTGAAGCTCACAGGGTGCATAGTGGCTTATAGTTATTTCATCGCATGACTGGGAGAAAGAGGAATTTCTTTATTTAAGCTTCTAAGGAAACATGAGGGTTTTGAGTCGTCGAAAGAGGCTAACGATGCCTTCGAGGATGCTAAGAGATATCTTACGAGTGCACTTATTTTGGTTTCTCTAAAACCAGAAGAGACATTTTTAATATATCTTGCTGTCATGCCACAGGTAGTAAGTGCAGCACTGGTTACAGAACGCGAGAGCGTCCAACGACCAGTCTACTACATAAGCGAAGTTTTACATGGGCCTAAGGAGCGCTACCCTTAGGTTCAAAAACTTCTGTATGCCCTCCTCATATCTTAGAGGAAACTACGGCATTATTTTTAGGCACAGAAAATTGTTATGCCATCTAAGTTTCCCTCAGGAGAGGTCCTCTAGAATAGGGAAACAGTGGGACGCATGGTCAAATGGTCGGTAGAACTGGGAGAGTTCGACCTCCATTTCGTGTCTCGAACAGCCATTAAATCATAGATCTTGGTAGACTTTGTCGTCGAATGGATAAATCCTAAATCTATTTAGGATCCCCAGTACGCTTCCCACAACCAGTGGATGATGTACTTTGATAGGTCACTTACACTTAGTGACTCGGGGGTTGGGTAGGTCTTGAAATCTCTTGAGGGAGAGACCTTAAAGCGCTTAGGAATTATTGACTGCTCATGAGAGGATACTCTTGACTAATCATAAATCAGGTTGGAAAAGAGTACCAATGCTCTAATACGACCATGTCTTAGTACTTGTCGAAAGTCAGAAAGCTTGAGAGACATTTTTTCAGTTTTGAGATACATTATATCCCTCAAAAGGATAATTTTCTCGCAGACTAGTTGGCTCGAAATGCTTTTTCTCGATCTCAAGTACCAATGGGAGTATTCTTGGAGCAACTCCAGAAGCTGTCTTTGGTCGAAACACCGAAAACAACTCCTAATGAGACAGCTTCTCTTGAGTATGAGGATACTTGGATAAGACCCATCTACGAGTATCTTCAGAAATGTTCTATACCTGACGATGATCTTGAAGCAGATCATTTATCCTGCAAGGCCAAACGTATACTTTGGTTGATGTGGTACTCTATAAAAGGATTACTCAAGGAGTTTTCATGCCATGCACTCCGCAGAGAGAAGGATTAAAACTCCTTCAAGACATTCATGGGGGCATCTATGGAGCTCATGCTTCTCACATAACGCTGGTCAGAAAAGCCTTTTGACAAGGGTTTTACTGGCCAAAAGCCCTCAATGACGCCTAAGAGCTAGATATGAAATGTGTACAATGCTAGTTTCATAACAGGTAGATACACTAACCAGCTCAGGCTCTACAAACTATTCCTAGGGTTTAGACATCCTAAGGCCATTCCCAAAAGCACCAGGGGCTTCCAATTTCTTTTCAGGCCAATCCTGTGAATGAGATAACAATGGAATCCACAAAAAGGTTAATGATGAAGAGTGTGATTACTCGATTTGGGGTATCAAATCGAATAATTACAAGTAACGGTAAGCAATTCTCGAGTGCAAAATTCCAAGAATTTTGCGATGAATTGGGTATCAAGTTATGTTTTGCCTTATCGCCCATCCTCAAAGCAATGGGGTAGTCGAAAGAGCGAGTGGCCAAATAATACAGAGAATTAAGACTCAAGTCTTTGACCAGCTTGTAAAGTGCTCAGGGGCTTAGGTACAAGAATTACCCTCAGTATTGTGCGCAATTCATACGACTTCTAGTCAGGCGATAGGAGAAACTCTTTTCTTCCTAGTTTTTGGGGCTGAAGCCACTCTTCTTCTGGAACTAAAGATTAGGTCGACATGAGTTGAGAGCTTTGACAGTCTAGCAACTTTGAACGGGTGACATTAACCTGCTCAAAGAGAAGAGGAATCAAGCCTTAATCCGATCAGCAGTCTATCAACAAGCCATTCATCGATACTACGACCGTAAGGTCCAACCTCGCAGCCTTGCTGTAGGTGATTTGATATTGAAAGGAATTTAGTCCCAGTCTAATCGGAACAAGCTTTCCCCCGAGTGGGAAGGTCCTTACACTGTAGTCGAAGTTACATGACCAGGCTCAGTACGACTCACCATGGAAGATGGTCAGATCCTCTTAAACTCTTGGAACATTGACCAATTACGTAAGTTTTATGTATAATACTTCTACTCTTTTCAATAAGGTTTTCAGTCATTTCAATCTTTATTGTCGTTGTGGAGAAGAGTTTTTTCTTTTAAGTTTGTTCGCACACCTCTGGTACATTCAATATGTTTAAGCCTGATCGGAGGAAGAAAAAACACCTAGCCGAAATCTCTCCTCTCAGTACATGGTCCTGCCCACTAGAAGAAGCTTTCTAGCATCGCATCATTTCCAACTTTTGTTGTCAATAAACAACATTTGAGTTAACCACGTAAAGTCGAATGAACAAGATCCTTAAGCATTTGTCCTATTCGCATTTATGACTTTAATTTAATTAAATCTGATCAAAGAAAGGTAACATTACCTAGTCAAAGTCTCTCCTCTCTACACGTGGTCCTACCCACTAGAAGGAGCTTGCTAACATCGACTCGTTCTTGACTTTTGCTACCAGTACATGACAATTGAAGTCGATGACGGTAGTCGGATGAACCATTCTTATCTCCACATACCTTTTTTCTGAGTGTTTATTTTATTCTTGTTATGCATTCGATTTGATTAACCTAGTCGATGAAAGGCAACATCACTTTGTTGATGTCTCTCCTCTTTGCACGTGGTCCTACCCACTAGAAAGAGCTTCCTAGCATAGGCTCGTTCCTGACTTTTGCTATCAGAATATGACAATTGAAGTTGACAATGATAATCGGATAAACTGCTTTGATTTATACTTACCCTATTCTGTACTATTTGCCTAGTTTATTGGTATAAACTAAGTACATAGCCTGCCTAAATAGAGCAAATGAGGCGACGGCATTACCGTGCTCATCATTGGAAGGGCGAGCGACGATGAGCACCGGAGACACCTAAAATGGGTTGTCGGGACTCCGGTGAACCTACGCGTGGAGTTGGCACGGCCGGTGGTGAACTACCATGGTGGTGCAACAGCACATGGCAGTGACGGAGGTACTGCCACCATGGCAACAGAGTGTGCGGTGCTGCAGCAAGGAAACGAAAGGCTCGAGGAGCATCTATGGGCCATGAGATGTCATTGGAGAGGATGGCGAGGTCGACAGAAGCTTGAGGTGTGGTCTGGCGACGATGACCCACTACAACAAAACATCTGTGGGGAGACATCATATTTGTAGATTAGAGACGTTCTGTTTCGTCTCCCACAGACAACTGAGGCGTTTTTATAAAGCGTCGTAGAAACGTCTCCACATGAACCGTCTCAAAAATATAGAGACGCTCTCTAAGGTGTGCCTATATTATTTGAGACGTTCATTAGAGACATCTGCACTGTATCCCTATAAAGTTAGAGACGCTTTTATAAAAACGCTGCACCACGTCTCAATTAATATAGGCACGTGCGTTGAGACGTTATGTGCCGTCTCAAGATGTCCTATGTAGTATGTATTTTTATTTTGATTGGTATATATTTTCTTCTATACACACAAATACGTATCCGTATGAGAATATAGTATTCCATATATTTATTATATATACATGTATATATAATAATTTTATAGGCAGCACCATAATATTGAGTACATATTTTATAAAATATAAGGAATGGGCGTAGCACAACAGATATAGTACTGTTATAAGAAAAGCAAACCAACTACAACTGGAACCAAGCCACACCCTGGGCAAACCATTGGCAATTGACAAATTCATCATCATTGCACCCTCCAAACCCCAAAGGAGTTTACATAAGAGAGGTTTACAAATAATTATAGCATCCATTTAAATCAACAGAGTTCACAACTAAATAAAAATCTAACATGCGATAAACACATGTCGGTAAAACATCCTCCAATTTGACACATCTTTTTTTAAACTGCTATAATAAATCATCAGGTCTATTTCTTCAATCAGAAAATTGTGCATCAGGTCTTCCACTCTACATTTCTTTTCATAGTCCTCCATATCCTGCAAACATAGCAATATTAACAACAAAATATCAGATATGAGCAATCATGAAAAATATTACGGTACAAGTTCAGTTAATTAAACTAGAAGTGGCATACCTAGCGAGTAGAACGTTTAGGCTTTTTTTACCTGAAGCAATAGATATTATATGAGTAACAAGACACAAATATTTCTGGTAGGAAAATTATTCTTGTAGTTCAAAGAATTGATCTTACGTAGAACCGTGGCCAAGCAACAACACAACCAATTGCATCCTTTACCGTACAGCAAGGAGGGAAGACGGTCGACAGCTAACTAAACGACGATGGCAAGACAACACAAGCACATAAACTAATTCCCTCACAAGCACAGGACACTAACACTAAACACATACAATGACACTAACCCCTCACAGCACAATGATGCTAATCGAACTAACACATATACCCACAAAGCAAGGACTGGCAACAATAAGGCTAACACTATATTTAATGCCCACACAAATCACAGTGAACAATACTACCATTGCTAACCAACTTCCAACAGCATTAACAGATTACATAAACATCACAGAACATTGCACAGATCAAATATCACCATCACAGATCACAAGTTAACATCCACGGTGCACAATTAACAGAAATTAGTAGTCAACAATAAGCAATTACCGAGTAGTAACTAAGAGCAGCAAAGAGACTAAGAGAGAAGAGTTTGAGATAAACCGAAGAAGGAGAAGCTGTAGAGGGCGTAGAGGAGAAGAGGCAGAGCAGATGAGGCCGTCGGTGAAGTGGATGCAGGGGTTGATGCCGTCGGTTGCGGTGGAGACGCCGGCGCTGAGGAGGAAGTTGAGGGGGCCAGTCGGCGGCGCTGAAGATGACTGCCGTGGAGATGTCACCGCTGCAGACGAGATTGGTGCGGTCGATTGACGTAGCCGCTGAGGCGATGATGTCGATGGCGCGCCGGCGAGTCGAGACAGAAGAAGATCAGGCGGCGCTTGGTGGCGGAAGTAGACGAGGTGGAGAAGCGCAGAGGGGCTGCTGCTGTTGGCCGATGAAGCGGAGATGGGAGGCGCGCCGGAGGAGAGAAGGGAGGTGAATACAGGGGGCGGCGCAAGATCTGGAGCGGCGGCCAGAGAAGAGGGTGCGGCGGCCGGTTGTGGTGGTGAGCGGTGGCGAGAGGAGGCTGAAGTAGATGGGGGCGGCGGCGCCAATTTGGTGATTGGGGGAGGAGCAGAGGTGAGGGCAGCGTAGGGGCTAGAAGGAGGAGAAGCAAAGGGGGCAGGGCGGTGGTTTGGAGTTGTGGGGAGAAGGGAGGAGAGGTGGCGGCGCTGAGGTGTAGAAGGCGCGGTGGAAGAGCGGCGGGGGGTGCTGCGGTTGGCCGTGGCTCTGGAGGGGTCACCGGTGGAGAAGAGGAACGGCGGGTGGAGAAAGCGGCCAGTGGGGCTGCAAGGAGCGGCGGCACAGTAGAGGAAGGCGGCGCGGTGGAGGAGCGGCGGCGTAAGACGGTGGTCGGGATGGGGAGCTTTGGTTGGCCGCCGATGAGATGGCCGACCCTCGCCGGCGCCGGAGAAGAGGAAGGGGGGCGACGGGAGAAGCAATGGCCGGCTCAAGACCTTCCACAGGCGGCGGCCAAGGGTTTTCATGAATTGGGGATTTGGAATTTTTTTTGATTTAGCCCTCGAAAATTTCTAGGGTTTACAGTTAGGTCCATCTCTCATTTCATTTCTTCTATTCGGGCCCTTCGGAAGTCCAATTTCATCGCGGAAAGATCCTACGCATTCCAAATGATGATAAATGATGTCCAAATGATGTCGCGGAAAGATCCTACGGAAAGATCATACGGAGCAGTCCAAATTTGTTGCTTATGCGCCTAGATCACGCCGGCCTGCAGAAAAATATAAAAAAGTGTAAAATAGTCCAAATTGAGCAATTAATTTTAGAAAAGCGTGTAAATGATGATAAATGATCTCGAAATGTGAAGAATATGAGGGTAAAATGACAGATAATTATATATAAAAGCGAACCCTTAGGTTGAGAGTTCGAACCCTAGGATTGATATTTTTTTATGTTTTCAGCCACTGGACAAAAGCGAAAGAAAAGTCTCAGGTTGTGAGTTCGAACTTTGAGATTGATATTTTTTTATGTTTTATATATATACTGTTACTTACACCATTTTGTTTTTTTAATATTCTTATATGGAGATAATAGATAAGACGTCTCAAATGATAAATAAGACATCTAAAATTTCGTCTCTATACATGAGACGTACTCCAAAACATCTCAGCAGCCGTTTTAATAGAATTTAATAGCGTGCAACCCTTTAGAGCGTCTCAAACTGCGTCTCTATTTCAATTGTGGTTCTAAACAGAGAAACATGATTCAAAGCGTCTTAAACAAAACGTCTTAATATGTTCATTTTGTTACCTCAGGCGGCGTGGCAACCTTTAAAGACGATGTCAAACAAGGTGTGACGGCGACCTAAATTGAGGAAGGGGATTGCATGAGGGAGGCGTGGAGATGCTCCAAGTGGGAGGAATTGTAAGAAGCTCAATGGGTGGGGAATGGCATTGGCGGTGATGAATTCAGCCAGAATGGAGGAAGAAGATGGTGCGCTGTGCCCTTGAGAAGTCATACGATTAACTGAGTGGAAGTGCAATTGGAGGTGTGGAACATACTTTGACGTGGTCAGATTAGGGAGAGGTTCGCTAGGTTGGCTTGAACGGTGACGTGGACACAGCGGCTGGAATGGAGCACTGCTGGAGAAGATAGCTTTTTATGTAGGAATGTGTGAACTTGAAGCAAGGCACATCCATTAAACAGGAAGAAAATAAATGTCATTTATTAATAAGAATGATTAATTTTGATACTTTTTTATTACCTATAAGTCCCCCTATTGTATTCTGCAAAATATTTTGACTTTAGGGTTTACTCGTAAATTTTACATCGTAATTATTGAGGATCCAAACATATTGTTGTTTATACATACAGTAAACGATTATCTGGGATGAATAAACGAAGTTTTAGCACTTGGGTCATGAGAGCGCAATAGTGCTAAATAATTTTTTCGTATTTTCACAATGTCATAATTTTAATTGACTTACGCAATAATACAGCAAGAAATAGTGTGAATGTGTGTGTATATATATAGTATAAATAACAGGGGCACCATGGTGCCCAGGCTTCATGAGTGAGACTTTCCATCTATGAGTGAGATTTTCTATCCATGATTAAGACTTTTCATCCGTGTTAATGGCTTCCTTTCCATACTATTGTACTGGCACGCATCTAAAAGCAATTCAAAGGCAGAGAGGCTTGGTGCCTGGGTACCATGGTGCCCATTTCAGCGTCCTATATATATATGTATGTATGTGTGTGTGCGCGCGCACGCGCAACAAGCCAACAAGTACTCAAAACGAAGCTTCCAACAGCAGCAATTAACTTCTTTCCAATCAGCCGAACAGCAAACAAGATTTAATTAGATGTAAACCTCAGTTTCTCGGCTAGCAGGAACAGCTACTAATAGATCTATTTTCCTCTCTTCCAAAGCTGTAAAACAATAATTCTCAGATTGATCAAGTGAGACAAGAACAAACCGAGAACAGCAGCAGTAGATGGTAACTTGGTCTTGGATTGAATCAACGCAGCAAAACTCACCCTGATGATGCAATCCTATAACCTGGATGACCTCCAACTCGCACACCACGAAGAACATGAACCGGACGGTACGTGGAGAATCCTCAGATTCAGATGCGTAATCTCAAGTTTTACTTGGGCCACACAGCAGCAAAAGAATACCCTAATCGATCGGCTTCTCAATTGATAGAAAATAAGCACACAATCGCCATCATGGCTTGCGCTCGGTAACTCGAGGAATAATCACATAAATTCTGGTCTGCCTTGCACGGCTCTAAGGCCTGGCCTTTTATATGGCCTAACACGCACACACCAGACTAATTATACCCATACTAGCACTCAAAGTCAAACCTGGACATCAATCGGACTAACAAAATAAATTACTAACCCAACCATTGGCTAAGATACAAACCGATACAATTCACAATTCAGCCTTCAGGCTTGTTACACATGTTAGTTGAGTGCACCGATGGTTCCCTTTCCATTTATTGATGTGAGAATACCTCCAAACCAAATATGAACAACAGTTGTAGGACTCGACTCCATGCTATAGCTCGGCTCCTTCCTAGCAGCTTCCTCCTCACGGCTGGGGCTGTTTTCTCATGCGCCGTTAGGCACAGCATACAAGCTTTAGCAGCATCGTCACTTCCCATGCCGTCCTTCTTCACATCGCTCTCGGCACTAATAAGTATTTCTCTAACTAAAAAAATTTATCACTAGTAGAAGCTTTTAGGGTTTTTAGAACCACATCACTATCAGAATCTAATTGCAAGATCACAGAGCTGATATTTGGTGAAATAATCACAAAATTTAAGGAGATCATAAGTACCAAAGTGTCTAAACTTTTTTCTTAATATTGGAACGAAGATAATGTGAGTTGGCCAATAAAATCGATCTCACTGACAAGTGAGCCAAGACCTCACTTGTCAGCCACATGTTGGATGTTATTTTCCAATTCGTGCTCTTTGCACTTGCATTGTTATTAAGCTAATTTTATCTTAATATTTTGTTGTTGCAGTTGGATCAGAGGATATTCACTGATGTAACCCATATAGTAGGAATCAATAAATATAACGTGTAGGAGGGCTTGAACCCAAATTGACAGCTTATCACATCTTCAAACTCATTATTTCATTTTTGGCACTAACAAATACTAGATAGATACACAGTAGGCATCAATAAATAGAACATTAATACACTAAATAATGAGATAATGAAAAAATATGTGGTAAATATTAACGAGTGAAATACTTAACTCACTAAATAATGAAAAGATATGAACTTTTAATGGGCGACTCATTAATTTACTAAATAAAAACATGCATGAAATATTGGTTTTTAATAATTATTTTGGTGGAACTAAATATTTAATAAATACAAAAATAAATATTAACTAGTAAATAGTTAATTTGTGATAATAGAAACTTGGATAGATTAAAATTCAAGCCAAAATATTTGCTGCTGCAATAATTAGTACTGTTGGCACAAAACCAGAGAACAAAATCCAATATATCTTAATGAGTAGATAGATTGGTGAAATGAGTGAAGTTCATGGATGTACAGCTTGACTGCCAACGATTAGGTTATCCTAAAAGAGTTAATTGCAAATTTAGTCACTCTAATAGGAAGTCAGTCCTACCACTTATTTATTTGGTTAATTTGAAAGAAGCTTGGCTTGACAAGTGGCAATGGATATTGACAGATGGCTCATTTTGATATGAATATATATATACTTATTAATTTGGCACTCATATCAACTCTTATTTTCTTGTATGTCATAGCTAGATCACTCAAGTTTTAATGTGTGGATTTGTGGGTAAATTAATTTAAGAGAAATCTCAAATTGAAATTGTCTCACTTATTCAATTCATCTCCACTCACTCCCTTCGCTTGGGGATGTCATGAGCATATGAACTCCAAGCCTCCAATACTACCATTTCTTTTGAGAAGATCCATGGTTTCTTGCTTCACTGCTTTTCTTCATCGCCAAACCCATGACAATGTACTGTTTATTCATATCGTCAACCATCATCACTATGTTTTTCTTTTCTTAAGTCAAAATAGCAAAAGTTTCCCTTTCCGTGTCGAGAAATTATTGAGAAAAAGTCACCGATTTGGAATAAATTGAGATTGAAATCCTACAGTATATCACCAAATAAGATCATATGAAGCAAAACATCGAAGCTAATATATTCACAGGTCGCTTTCAAGATGTAATGTACTCTGATGAAAAACTGACGTTGAGATCATAGAAGGTTGCTGAGGTGATCTAATGGCAGAGAAGTGAATTTCCCCTAGCCGGCTTCTCTGATCATATTCATGGGGCAATACTATGAAGGATAGCGACTTAGAGGCGGTGAATCGGTCTTTTAAAAATGATTTGGCTACATATGTTTCATGCAATACATGAAGGAAAAGCGTTTTGCACAATAGACAAGGCATATCAAGTTTAACTGGCTCACTAAATGAAGTATCTCATCAGCTAGCGTGCCCACACGCAAGGGCAATAGTAAATCAACCTACCTAGTGAGTTTTAAAATCTTGGGTGTTTTAACATCCTGAAAATTTCAAATTTCATTAAATATTATTTGATGGATTTAAAAAAGTTTAAACTACACTAAAATTCGGTAAGTTCAAATACCAATTCAAATTTCTCATCCCTCACTCTCCTGTAGCCCGAAGCCCAGTTTTACAGTCTGCACATCAAGCACAAACAGCCCAGGTTTGTAGCTCGGCGGGCTTGCATGGGCATTCCTCATGTTGGGAAGGGGAAAACTAGCATTCTTGCGTGTGCGGCAATCGTGAGCTCTCGCCAGTCTCATGTCGATAAATGCGATAGCCTGCGCAACAGTGGAGGATTTGCCCAAATATTTCGGATCGATATGTAGCTCGGGAGTTAGCGCAGTCCGCCCTCATGTCTGAGTGCAGGGTCAGATCCTAAGGTGAAGCAATATATTCGATCTTCTCTTTTTTCCAGTGCCCTTTCAAATTTGATGGGTTCAAATTGTTTCCTATTTTTGCTTCCTATTCATGCTACATCGTTTTATTAGGAGTAGGGTAATTCAAACAACTTTTTGTACTGTGGCGGTCGAGTTTCGAACTTGTGGCGGGCCGCCGTTGGTGGCACAGTGGGCGGTTGTCTCTTATGTTTGCACCCGATGGCTAAAATCCTGACTCAACCACTGCAGGGCAACACCATGAGCTCGCAGCGACCAATGGCTTTGGTGACTTTCGACTCACAAAGCAGCGGGAACCTGATCAAATAATACGAAAGGTAATCCTTTTTGTTCTACTCAACACCTAGTCTTCTTTCCTTTCAATTCTTCTTAATTATTTCTCTTAAGTGACGAGACAACAAAGCTAATTAACTTAATATTTCTTGGTAACTAACTGAATGCCTGCGGTGCTATGGATTAAAAAGAAGAAGAATACTACCTCCGTCTCTAAATGTAGGTTATTTTTAACTTTTTATAGTCTTTAATAAAAATTTTTGACTATAATTTATTATCATGATATACTAGCAAAATAGTAAAATGTATATTATAAAAGTATGTTGCAAGACAAATCCAATAGTACTATTTTTATGTAGTCAATTTACATACTTTAACATATATTAATGGTTAAAGCTTAAAAAATTTTACCACGGAATCCACGGTGACCTATATTTTGAGATAGAAGAGTATAATTTATGAAAGCAAATGACAAATCTATGTGATAAAGACAAATTACTATGTTCCTGAAACACTCAAAATGCCCGCGGATTGTTTAAGTTCCACGAATTAAGAGCAAAAATATCTACACAACCGTCAATTTCATACAGTAGCTAGCTTCTACAGAATAAAAGCATCATTTGCAACAGGAACAGATGGTCCAGATCTGAGATTTCGTGTTGAGTGGTTCTGGAAAAAGTGTAACTCATCATCAGATAAAAGTATCTCATGAAATAAGCATCATGCTAATATCATCCAGCATATACATGGCACAAATCTTATCCCAGAAGGTTTATGAAATTTTTCTAAAACTAAAATTTGACGAAATAGAAGCATCATTTGCCAGGTTCTCTTACCTGTTACTACATATTATTGCTGCGCTCCTGCACTTTTTCAGATGGTACTCATCACTTATCAGAGTACGTACGTATACTGTGCGCGCACATATAAGTTCACACTTGCAAACCTATGTTTTGCTGTAGGATCATATGAGTAATCATAGGAAAATAAATAATTGTCTTTGCTTTTTGATACCTAAAAATAAATCTTAAATTAGAAGAAAAAGCAATCTAAATACTGAATGTAGATTTCGACCGCAAGTCGTTCGACCGCTTGCTCGACTGCTTGCTTAACCTCCTTTGCACGTAGTTGAAATCTTCCTCTACTCAAAAGCTTCGACCGCTTTGAACACTTGATTGCTTCGACCGTTTGAACGAGAACAAGTCGAGGACAGTGCCGCACTCGTAGATCACACGATCGTGATGTGATAGCACACCAACGAGAACACAGCAAAGCGATGCTCAGAAAAAACTCGCCGTACTTCGATTGAGACAACGTGAAACCGTCAGCGATGATTTCTTTCTTCGAGAACTGATCTGATATTGTTAGACCATGTGATGGTCATGCATTTTGTTGATGATGAATAATTAACATTTGGTTTTATTAAAATTTGCATTCATAAAAGTTCTGGTCGATGCGCTTCTGTGCTTAAGTTTTCAAGATGGCAAAACGACCACGTCTGGCTTCAACCACGGACGGTAGTCTGATCGGCCTTGTGATGGTTGGTCTAATCAACAAGTCCAAACGATAGATTTCGACCGCGGCATTTTGACCACGTCAAGCTTCGACCACGGTATTTCGACCACAGTATCTCGACCATGGTATTTCAACCACGGCAGAACGACCATGGCAGGTAATCATAGATTTCGACCTCGAATAGTGAACTGATCATAAGCAACATTTAATCGGTCTTAGCTAGAGTGAATTGATCGGAGGTCGTAAGGTCATCTGATAAAGTAACCGGTCGATGGTTGTAGCTACAATATTTTTCCAGATCATAGCTACAGTACCTGGTCGATACTCGATAATTGTAGACTTTACTGGTTGATACTCGATAGTCAAAGATTTTGTTATCGGTAGTCATAGACTTTACTGGTTAGTGGTCTTAGACTTTGTGATTTGTAGTCGTAGTCTTTGCGGTCAAAAGTTGAAGACTTTGTGATCGGTTACCGTAGGCTTCACAGTATATACTCGTAGACTTCTTGCAGTCGGAAGTCGAAGACTTGTGATTAGTTGCTATAGGCTTCATAGTCTATACTCATAGACTTCATGGTCGGTACGAGTGCTTTAATTCTTGCGTTCTTCGAGTACCTCGAGTACTCATGTTGGATCAGTGGTTGACTAATGTGTTCATGGCGATCGTGATCAGTGGTTATTGCTACAATACCAAGTAGGTACTAGGTGGTTAGCGGTTGTCAGTGGTACCGTACGTGGTTGGTTCTCGGTAGTCAATAGTGTGGTTACTGGTTAATGGTCGTAGTCGTAGCCTATGGCAACCGATCACAAAGTCTTTGACCTCCGATCATAAAGTCTACGACTAACATTCACAAAGTCTAAGACTACCAACCAGTAAAGTCTACGAGTACCGACCAGTAAAATCTAGAACTACCGATCACAAAGTCTGAGACTACCGACCAGTAAAGTCTATGACTACTGACCAGTAAATCTACGACTACCGATCACAAATTCTAAGACTAGCAACTAGAAAAGTCTAATACTACCTACCAATAAAATCTACAACTATTGAGTACCGACTAGTAAAGTCTATGACTATCGACCGGTTACTGTAGTTACGATCATAGATAAAGCACTGTAGCTATAACCATTGACAAAAGCACTGAAGTTATGACCATCAAAAGTACTGCAGCTACGACCATCGAAAAGTACTGTAGCTACGACCATCGAAAATTACTGTAGCTATGACCATCGAAAAGCACTGTAGCTATGACCGATTCACTTTAGCTTACAATTTTCAATCAGGTATGGTCATTCTACTGTAGTCGATGTTCTGTGGACAAAATGTTGTGATCGAAGAATGACGAGGTCAAAATACCTTGGTCGGATTGCCGTAGTCGAAGCCGAACATGGTCAAAGTCTACCATGATCGAAACCGGACATGGTCGAAGTCTAACATGGTTGAAGTCTATCATGATCAAAACCGGACGTGGTTGAAGTCGGATATGGTCAAAGTCTGATGTGGTCAAAGTTTACCGTGATCGAAACCGGATGTGGTCGAAGTCTAACGTGATCGAAGTTTACTATGATTGAAACTGGACCTGGTTGAAGTCGGACGTGGCTGAAGTCTGACATGGTCGAAAACTGCCCGTTCCTGTCTATAAAAGAGCACTGACCAAATCTTTCCCAGACGCAAACTTCAAGGCAACCCAAAAGTCAATTATTCATCATCAATAAATCCACGAGCACCACGTAGTCTAATAATCTCTGAGAGACCATGTGGAGGTCATCCCGTGTGTGTGATGAGTAATTGATATCGGTTTAGGAAAGTCGAGTTTGGTTTGTGTGGTCGGGCCATGTCGTTGCATGGTGCAATCGGGCTCGGTCAGACTTGGTCAAACTTGGTCGTATGGGATTAGGATGCCTATTCTTTGATTCGACAGGTTTGGACTTCGTCATGGGTAAGTATGATGCTTTTATGCTATTTATGCTTTCATGTGTCGAGCGGTGCTATTTGATGTGTTGCTTGTCTGTGATGGCTACAGGACGTCGAGGCGGAGTCGTGGTGAGACACGAGGTGACCGGACTAGACATAGGCGGTGTCGAGGTCAGAACGGTCGGATGTGTCGAAGACGGCGGAGATTCGATGTGGTTGCGAGATTCGTAAGGCTGCACAAGCGGGAGACGGTTCCGTTCGGGTTTAGCGGGCGTAACGGGTTAGAAACCCGTTAGCCAAGGGCTATAAATAAGTGTTGGTGGCTGCATGTATTCCCATGACTTTGGGAGAGAGTTAGGGTTTGCTAGAGTCAAAAGAAGCTTTGGGAGTTTGTTTTGGCTTTAGGCTTTAGTGGTTGATGAGTTGGTGAGGAGGGCAGAGTCTGTCCCCTCGTTCATCCCCTCTTTGTGTGTGTTCTCACGAGCTCCTCCCGAAGCATGTAGTGTCTCTGTGTTCTTGAGTCTTGGGGAGAGGGAGAGGATGGTTTGATGTCCACTCAAGCATGTATGGGGAAGTAGAGAGGATGTGAGTTGTTTCTCCTTTGTAATCATGTATCTCCTTTCCTCAATATCAATATGAGATGGTTTTGGCTAAATTGATCAAGTCTCTGGCTCTCTGTTGGTTTTTGCCTTCGATGCTTCCTATGTGTGATTTTTGAGTTTTTGCTTTTTGGCTTGATTCTTGCTGAGGAGTGGCAAAATGGGTTGCTGTGATCTAGGAGATGCTCAAAAGCCATTTGGCTAGTCAATCCTAAGAGTGAACCTCTTTTAATTTCAGTTCTTGCACTTTGGTCTTCTCTGTTCTTGTTTTGCCTTCTAGGGTTTTGGTGCTGTTCTTGATTCCCTTCATGAGATGGCATGAAACTTGATATCTAGAGTCCTGAGGCTATTTCTAATCTATCTGCAAAGTTTCATAGCCAAAGGATCAAAGATGAAATGAGAATTTGAGTTTTCGTTGCTGCTGCCTATAATTTTCAGATTTTGGCCAAAATATGAAATTTTAGGTTTTGAGTTGGTTTCCCTCGCTTCCCAATCCTCCCTTGCTATTTAGGATGTTGTTGTGTTTCTCTGGGCTAGAAAGATAGGAAGCAATCCTCCAATTTCTCAGTTTTTGAAGGTCTGAACTTTTTCCCCTCGATTTTCAGTTTTCAGACTGTTCTCAGGCTACCTGGGTCAGGGGAGCGGTCAGACCCCAGGTGACCTGCGGTCAGACCGGCCACAAGAGTGCTTGAGTTCCCTCCTTGTTTTTCCCTGAGCCATCTCTTGTTTAGTGTGTTGCTTGTTGCCTCTTTTCTTCCTTTGGTTGTTTGAGGTTCCAGAGAGGTTGTCTTCTGCTTCATAGTGTTTCATTTGCTATTGGAGATGAAGTTCTTTCGTAAGTACTTGTGAGGAACGAATTTTTAAAGTCGACATTCACCCCCCTCTATCGCCATTTCGGTCCAACAATCTCCCTTTTGATGAATACATTGACAACACCTCAAAAACTCTTAATGAGAAATTTGCAAAAGGAAAAATCCAATGCTGCAGACAACAATAGAAAGCTGAAAGCTCAGAAAACTCCCCCTTAGACCACACAGATAACTCAGAAGACTCTTGAAAACTCCCTCTCAACATAAGAGAGAAATTTTAACAAACTCCTTCATTTTTCTCCTCTTTCTCCCACTTTGGCAATGTAATAATCAAAAACTCTAGATAAAAGAAAATTTCTAGGAAGGAGAAATGAGAGTGAAATCAAGAAGTTTTGTAGATTATCCAAGTCACTTTTGCATTAATTTAAGAATGTACATAAGCCATTTTTTGAGTAGAGTTCCCTAGATCATATAAAATCATATACCATATAGCAAGCCAAAACTAATTTTTAACATGATTAAGCAAATTAAATCAATGACAGGCATCTCACGGTGACCAAACCAATCTTTAAGGAGCACAATGGGATATCGCAATGAAAAGTCAAAACTTAAAAGTGAAGCAACTTTTAAATCTAGATGAGCTTGCAGTCTCATGTGACAACATATTACTCCATGCTTAATTTTTAGGCATGAGACATGCTTGTAGCATACTTCTTTTATTAAATGGTGGCATGTGTGAAGTATACTTCTTTTCATTCGAGCATGTTTTATGCTTTTTTGTTTAACTATGGCATACTTGAAGCATACATCTTTTCCATTTTTTTTCTTTCTCAATTTTTTAATAACATGCTTGTTTGAGTGAATATAAAAATATTACAATATGAAACATGCAAACCTCATAACCAAGAGTTAAAAGAAGACTCACAATCAAGCTAATCATTTTAAATGAACATCACAAAATACTATTTATAACCAATCTAGTCAAAATGTTCTGCCATGTCATATTTTAATTTAAGTATAGCAAATTCATTACTATCAGTCATAATCAAAACTACATAACATATGAGTAAATATGATAAAGAAAATTCTTTTACTCATTTGATATCAAGGTTTGGATTTGATGAATTGTTTGACAAGTATAATAAACAAAACTCTTAAAATATTTAAACAACAAGTTCCCTCTCAGAATAATGCCATATGAGCTAGATTTTAAAAAACGTCAAGATGCGATATGTGCTATGGGTGAATTAAAATGTTCAATGATAACGCTTCTCCATGTGCTACAAACTTAAATGCTAGCCTCCGCTCCATTGGAAGATAAAATGAACTGAACTTTGACAGAAGCATAGATAATCATTTAAGGCGTACACGCAAATTCTAACCTCGAAAGGCAAATTCTGGATCATGAATGAAACTGTCTAAGTTGAACTGAAAGGTATACCGAAACGATGTTACAACTAAGTTTAGTTTAAGAAACTCGAATGGGGAATTCTACATGCAAACCTTCAGAAACTTTGTTTAAACCTTCGAGCCTAAATTCCCTCTTGCTAAACATGATTTTTAGCTTGATCTTCTTGCTTCCCCTGTGTT
Organism: Dendrocalamus latiflorus; assembly: GCA_017311315.1. NCBI lineage: Eukaryota > Viridiplantae > Streptophyta > Magnoliopsida > Poales > Poaceae > Dendrocalamus > Dendrocalamus latiflorus. The sequence continues at coordinate 12,407,274 of CM029644.1, read as the reverse complement.
ATCTTGATTCGCATTAGTGGGTTGATAAGGATCTACTGGGTTAGCCATCTGTTGTTCGGGATTCATGTTGAAATCATTTGGCAACAGTATGTCTGCAGTGTCCCAGTCCCAGACGTTGTCACCATCACCAAACTCCCCATTCCAACAGGAAGTTTCTGCGAAAGTTTCTGCACAAATAATTTCTGTGCTTGTTAGGTGAAATATACTTGCAAAAGGGAACATTTTGTTGATTTCATCAATAATATCACATACCTGTGTTCAATGCTGTTTCCATATTAATAGAGTTCATGTAGCTGCTGCCAACATCATTTTGTTGGCCATTGTGCATCACTGGATATACTCCTGCTGTTATTGGATTTCAACTTGATTACATAATCTAGTCATCTAGCATACATATTAGGACAATAGCGCCACCAATATCAACCATACCTGTGGTTTGTGGAATTGCATTCAGCTCCATTTCATTAGAACTCCAGTTGGATCTGATACCATCTTGTTCATGAGTACCGTACATGGCTGAATATACAGTTTTTGGAGCATTTTAGTGTTAATAGTTGATCTATCTTCACATGTTTAGACAGTTTTATCAATAACCACCAAATCTATATACCTGTGTTTTCTGGCACTGCAGTATATGGCGTGGCCATGTTGGTAGAACTCTTGTTGCTGCTGGTAGCACCGATTTTATTGTCTTTGCACATCTTTGAGTATCCAAATGCTGGAGCATTGGAGTGCTAATAAGGTGGTCATGCGTACATGTATTGAAAACTTTATCAATAATTTACCACCATACCTGTGTTAAGTGGATATGCATTTTGCTGCCTTGCAATATTGTCAGAGCTCAAATTGGAACTGATGCCACCTTCTTGACGATCATTGTGGGTTGATGAATATCCTGCTTTCAGAGCATTGCAATGTTAATTAGGTGATATTTTGCATACATATATTGACAATTTGCTCAATAGCAACCATACCTGTGTTATACGGCGTTGCATTCAACTGCGATGCAAAATTGGTAATGTTCCAATTGCCACTACTGCCAGCTTCATGGTCATTGCGCGCTATTGAATATCCGGCTTTTTTAGCATCGCGGAATTAATAATTGAGCTATACTTACACATCTAGAGAATTAGATAGATAACCACCATACCTGTACTATTATGAGGCATTGCAACCTGTTGCATTGCAAACAGGGCAGAGTTTGGGTTGCTACTGCTGCCACCTTCATGGTCATTGAGCGCTGCTGAATATCCGGTTGTTTGAGTATTACAGCTTTAACAGGATATCTATACTATACATCTAGAGAATCTTATAAATAATCACTAATTCACTATACCTGTATTATGAGGAATTGTAGTTTGTTGCTTTGTGAACGTGGTAGAGCTCCAGTTGTTGCCCCCAGCAGCAGCTTCAATGTCATTACAGGTTGACAAATAAGGTGTTAGAGCATTGTGGTATGGCATTGGTACTTTTTTCTTAAAAACAAAGACTGCATTTGCATGATTTCATCAACAATGTCGTACATGCACTATGTGGCATTGCACCGTGAAGGTTCCAGTTACTCGATTTACTAACAGCTATATTGTCATTCCGCGTTGCTGAATATCCAATGACCAGTGCATCACGGTGTTAGTCAGGCGAGATATACTTTAAAAATGCAAATAACATTCTACCAATGTTTGCAAGATTTCAAGAACAGCTTTCAATATACCTGTATTCATTTGCAGCACACCAGTGTAGCCTTCGTTCCTGCTACTACCACCAATTTCATAGTCGCTTCTAACTGTACCAGCAGCCGGGGCTGTGCTGCGTGGGGTGCTGTCGGGAATGTTCATACCAATAGCAGCAAAGAAGTTCTTAATGCCTCTGATACCTTTGCCGACTTTAGTTGGCCTCTTTGGCGCTCTGGTACCCTGAGCAGGAGCAATGGAGCAGCTTCCAGCACCCTGAATTCCTACATTGGAGATGGCATTGCTGCTGATGGGAGCAGATGCAACTGTAGGAAATCTCAAGTTGTGGTGACCCTCCAATGGCCTCTGAGTTGCAGAAAAGTTGGGAACTGGAGCCCTTGTGTGCGCATCGGAGAAGCCGGTAAGTGCATTGGTCTGGCTGTTTGTGACCATCGGATGTAGCGAGCTTCCAGCGCTGCCACTTGTTCCCTCATTGACAGCAATGTTACCAGCTGGATAAAACCCAAAGTTTCCATCTTGACCCCTGGGTTGCACGGAGGATGAGCCGTCAAATTGAGCAGTCAGGGAGCTTGTGACCATCGGATACGCTGAGGTCCCATCGTTGATTATTCCATGATTAAACCCAAAGTTTTCAACTTGACCCCCGGGTTGCATGGAGGAAGAGCCGTCAAATGGAGCAGTCAGGGTGTTTGTGACCATCGGATACGCTGAGGTTCCACTGCTGCTTGTTCCATGATTAAACCAAAACTTTCTAACTTGACCCCTGGGTTGCATGGAGGAAGAGCCATCAAATGGAGCAGTAAGGGTGTTTGTGACCATCGGATACGCTGAGGTTCCACTGCTGCTTGTTCCATGATTAAACCAAAACTTTCCAACTTGACCCCTGGGTTGCATGGAGAAAGAGCCATCAAATGGAGCAGTTAGGGTGTTTGTGACCATCGGATACGCTGAGGTTCCACCCCCGCTTGTTCCATGATTAAACCCAAAGTTTCCAACTTGACCAGTGGGTTGCATGGAGGAAGAGCCGTCAACTGGAGTAGTTAGGTTGTTTGTGACAATCGGATACACTGAGGTTCCACCCCCGCTTCTTCCATGATTAAAACTGAAGTTTCCAACTTGACCCCCAGGTTGCATGGAGGAAGAGCCGTCAAGTGGGGAAGTCAGGGTGTTTGCGAACATCGGTGAGTGTGACCCTCCCCAGCTGCTGGTTCTATCGTTACTGGTAAAGTTTCCAACAGGGCCAGTTTTGTTCTCCTTGCTGATAGGGTTGGAACACACTTTCCACTGAACGACAGGTTCTTTCCTTGATCCTGAATATTCAGGACTCAGTAAGGGCACAAGTTGAGTTGCCTCTTGGCCAGCCAGGTCCAACGTAGCCGAGGTCCGCGGCGGATTCACGACCATCCACAGCTCAGAGGCGAAAGGTGACAGGTCTTCTTGCGGCTGTTCTTGGCGACCATGACCACCACCATCCGGCATTTCATCTTGCTGATGCCATGGTTGTGAGTTGTGCATCGTGCTGCAAAGGAGAAAATATTTAATTGTTTTGTTTGATTGCATTATGATTGACATGAGATAGACGATTAGTACCTTCTGCGGTTTGGCCTTCGGAGATCACTGATGTCCACACCGGGAAGAGTTTTCTCAGAGCTAAGTGCGAAGGATATTAGCAATGAAATTTGAGACATTAAATGACTTGTCTAGTCATGACTAGGATCAGAACCTCCATGCCTGATTTGATAATTGGAAAGATATTGATGGTGTGTCTAAGTAATTAAAACAAAAGTTACTCTCCAATTTTGCATTCCTTCCCTACGAAACGAGAAAGGCATGATACACTTGCTAATTCGTATTTGAAAACAAGAAAGTACATAGCTAATCTAATCTTTCATTATTTCACCACGGGATGACAGTAAAACAATTCAATATTTTTATGGCATCCAGGACTTTCACAAGTTTACACTACATAACACATGTTTAGTCCCGAAACTACTGATCATAATGGTTTTCAGAAAGTTCAAATGTGAAGTATAGTAACAAATGGAGTTTCGATTTAGAAATATGAATAAGGACTTACAAAGTCAGTATTTTCTTTATTTTATTTTAATAGTATTACTTTTCTTAATACTTGTAGTTTCTTGCATTCATGTTTGCAAATTAACAGAAGACGATGTACTTTACACTAGGAGTTTATTTAGATCATTTTTGCTGACATGCCTAATATTAACAGCTAACCGATTTCCACATGGATAAGTTTTTCTCTTCAGTATAGTTTAATTTGTACCCTATGTGGGGGGTGTGGGGGGTCACCTTGTTTTCCAATACACAAAGATGACATTCTACTCAATATCCAATCATCAGGGCACTTTATATGGTTCTGTAAAATTGAACAAATGTGACATCGTCAGGTGATGATGACATCTCAAACAAGATGGGATACATGTGTAGACACAAGCGACATACTAAACTCAACATGGTAGATGAAATAAGAACAACAATCATTTATTGAAAAATTTTATGATAAAGTTTTCAAATACTTACATGTTGTTGGAATCCTGCCTAGCCAAGGTTAACTTCTTTCACAGGGAAACGCGGACCATACGAGAGGAATAGGAGAGATTCTGTGCAGAGAGGATAAAATTTTCTCCAGGTATACCTGAGCTTAAATAAGAGTTGACACAAAAATAAAAGGAAGAAAATAATGTAGTGCATTAAAATCTTTATTATTATCAATAAGCCCTTCATCTATATTATATTCTGCCAAATATCTTGACTCCGATGTTTACTATTCTGCAAATATCTCAACTTCAAGGTTTGCTTGTAAATTTTAGAGTTAATAATTCATTTGGTCCCTCAAATTTTCACCAAACGGTAATTTTCACCCACAATTTATAGAAGGATCAATCTAGTCCCTCAAGTTTGAATCTCGGGACAAAGGAAGACCTTTTCTTACATGTATTAGGGCATCTCCAATGGTTCTAGCTAGCAACTAACTATAAAACTTCCACATCATTTATATGGTACACACTAAATCTAGCATTCTAAAGAACTATCTATAAGGATAGCTATTTGATGCTTACATGCACACACAGATTTTATAAAGGCTGCATCGTTTGGCGTTATAGACTAGTGCTTTAGGAAGAGCTAGCTCGGTTTTTTTTGCATACTCTCTTTCCTCCACATAGGATATATGCTGATGTGTACATGCATATAGCTAGCTGACTCAGACTATTGGAGATGCCCTTAGGCCATTCTCAGTTGAGAGTTTCATGGCGTTGTTTCCAACACTGCCACATCATGTAAAATGAAATGAAACATGGACGAAACATCCATCCTCAATGCATAGTTTCATTCTATTGTTTCATAGACATTTAATTTCATGACTCATATAGAGTTGGTAATCGTGTCAAGAGAGTTTCATCTAGATGAAACTCACTTCTTCTCTCTCTTCTTAAAAATGTTGTCATATCATCAAAAATGCTTATGTGGCAGCCTATTAAATGCAGATGAAACTCCCACTGAGACTGGCCTTAGTACCACATGGCGTGCTATTAACTCATCACCGGCTCATGCTTTGCAGCAAATGTACTGCTCATTTATCCTATCGCATGCTCTAATTTAGCAATGAATCCGACGATGTGAGCCAATGATGAGTAGAGACCACATAGCATGACCAGAGAAAAAGATCCTCCTTTAGCTAAAAATTCAAACTTTAGGGACAAGATTAGACCTTTTTTTTAACTTGAGGGGCTCATGCATGTCCCTTTGGTGAAAGTTGAGGGACCAAAATGTTTGCAGTAATTAGCTCCTAAATGTCATAATTAGTTGTTGCTAAAGTAAGTCTCTTATTGAATGTAACGGAAAATGAATAAAACTTATTGTTGGCAACATTTGAATGCACAGCTGCTAAACATTATATTATTCCAAGAATGCATTCTTTTGGTGAAACCCCCTAGGAATGGATAGTTGAGCAACGTATCACACTCTTCGGTGATAGTTGAGGGAATAATGTGTCACCATTTGGTGATCGTTCAGGGACCAAAATGTATGTAGTAATTGGCTCATAAATGCTATAATTTGTTGTTGCTTAAGCTAAGTCATTTATTGAATGTAACAGAAAATAAATAAAACTAATAGCTGGAAATATTTGAATACATAACTTCTCAACATTCTATGAATTTGGTGAAGCTACCCAATGAATAGATGCACAATAAATATTAATGACTATGTCATTAATGCTTTTAAATTCATTACATGGAACTAAATAAGGAATAGATGCATGGCAAATCTTAAAGAAACACACAAACAATTCAATTGTCAAGCGGAGGTAATTAACTTCCTTTTCTTCTTTTTTTAGATGAACTTCATATTATACTTGAATGCATCAATTAGTTCAAATTTGCAAGATTTTATATCAGACTCTTAAAAATCAGTTAAAAATATTTATTTTGGCCATTCTTCAAGTTTTTTTTTGAAGCAAGTTATGATTTTTCCTGGATTTTAAATACCTTTTCTTAATAATTCCGAACTAAAAAACATTTCTGTAGAATTAATAAAATGTTTCCAAAGTTGATATATTATTTTTGTAACATCCCAAAATTCTAATTACTAATTCAATTATTTTTAAATTATTATTTCCTGCATTTTAGTGAATTTCTAAAATTAATTAAAACTTTTATCAGAGCCTAAAAATAATTTATTTGGTCTCTAAATATTCTAAAGTGCCTCTCCAAAAATTTTCATAAATTTTGGAGTTGGGTTGCTAATTTTAAACTTATAAATCAATTAGAAAAGGATTTCAAAATCTGACTCCATTAGTGGGCTAAATTCTTTCCTCTTGGCCCGGCCCATTCCTGTTCTAGCCTAGCTTTAGCCCACGTGCCATCCTCCCAGATCTGCCTCCCCCTTTTCCGTCTCTTATGCATGAAAACGTCTTCTCACTGTTACGTCTTTTCTCTCGATGCTCCTCTCTCTCAACTGACCGGTGGGCTCAAGACCAACTCATAGGTGTCGTCGTCCACCTCCGACTACTGCTATAGCACGTTGCCCAACCGTGCCATAGACTTCACAACAAGGGGCCCCGTTGACAAAGCCACAGCCTTTGCTTTACCTTGGCACACCTCGCAGCACCTTCGCCGACCTCACGCATGCCTGCCCGAGACATCAAATCCTCACCAGAGCCAACACGATGCCACGGCCACCATGACCCATGAAGATCTAGCAATCTCAATGGCCTCAGCTCGCTACTTAAGCCATGCTTGACCGCATCATCTCCCTCCACTCCTCTCACCATTTCTATTTCGCTACTTGCCCCTCATCTTCCTTCATTAGTGCCCAGAATGCCGCCATCATTTTCGGCTTTGGTGCGTGCCCTCTGCTAGGCTTCACCTTGGCTACCATCACTTTCGGCGAGCTCTGGTCTTGCCATCGACATTAAAGTGTGCCATTTGTTCTCCTCTTCAAAAAAGCCCCAACCAATTTCTTGGTTTTTGCAGTGAACCAAGACTGCATCGCCTTCTTCAACTGTGGTCGTCACCATCGTTGAAATTTTGCCTCTCTAGTGAGCTCCAACCCTTTCCATGGCCATTGATAGCTTTCCCTTGGCCCCTTGATTTCTTTCTATAACTCAATTTTAGTTAGACATTACTGTGAAGAGCTACCACCATGGGTACCATCGTTGTTGTTGTTAGAGATATATGTATAGTTTGTTATTCCCCATTGTTATGAGGGGTTCTTTGCATATTTACCACTTGTACTTTGTGTATATATACTGGCCCATTGGCCTCATATGAATACAAGCGCTATTCATAACATGGTATCAGAGCCAAAACTAGGGTTTTGGCCTACCTAGTTCCACGCGTCGTCGCCGTCTCTGCGCCGCCGCCGCCGTCGCCGACTCCCGCGTGCCGCCTTCGCCACCGTCGTCGACTCCCCTGTCGCCGACTCCCTCGCCGCTCGCGCCTCCAGCCTTCGCCCGACGCCGCCGGCTGCTCCCTCCGCGCCGGCCGACGCCGCCGCTTCGCTCCCTCGCGCGGGCGCTTCCTTCGTCCCCGCCGCCGGTCGCTCCTACGCCGCCGCTCCCTTGCGCGGCTGCCACCCCCGGTTCCTCCGCCGGCCTGCTGGACGCGCCTCTCCTGGCCGCCAGCCGCTGGACCGTCGCCGACCCGCCGCCGGCCCCACGCTTGCCGGCCGCCACCCGGCTCGCTCCGCCGACCGCCGTCGTCCGGCTCCTAAGTGGGGGCTGCTGCCGGCCCGCCGCCGACCGCCGCCCCGCCTCTCGGTCGGCCCGCCGCCGACCCGCCTCCTGGTCGCCCCTCTGGCTGCCGATCGGATCTCGGTCTCAGTAGCTTCCTTTAGAAGCTAAGGAAAGGTAGCTTCCGAAAGAAGCAAAAAAAAAGAGCAAAAAAAAAGCAAAAAAAAACGTCGATCTAACCGCCGCGCCGTCCAGCGCCGCCTGTTAGACTTCGTTACCTTGGTCGCCGCGCCGTCCAGCGCCGCCTACCAATGGGCACCGTTTCCCTCCCTCGCTGCCCGGTGATCTTTGATGGTGTTAATTACACCGACTTCGTGTCTCACATGCGCATTCACATGCGTGGTCTTCGTCTCTGGGGCGTCCTCTCTGGCGATGTCACCTGCCCGCCTTGCCCAATTCCTCCGACGGAGCCTACGCCTGTTGCATTGCCTTCGACAGCCGATAAGGCTGCTACTGAGGCCGCTCGCCTTGCTGATGATGACGCTGCCTCTACCTACCAGGAGGATCTGGATTCCTACAAGGATCGTCTGACCGTCTACACTCAGTGGTACGATGACGACGCTCGGGCTGCTGCTGTCTTCATCGCTAGTGTCCAGCCTCAGTTCTCTTCTGGGTGGTGGGACTCTCTTCGGCTTTCCAGATGTGGACTCATCTTTGTCAGCGCTACGAGCCTTCTGGTGATGCCCTGTACCTGTCCGTGGTCCGCCAGGAGCACTCTCTTCAGCAGGGTGATGCTACTGTTGACGCCTTTTACGCTCAGAGCTCTGCTGTTTGGCGTCAGTTGGACTCTCTCCGCACTGCTGGCTGTCGTACCTGTCCGTGCTGCCTGGATGTACGTGCTGACCTGGAGTTTCAGCGGGTTTACGAGTTCCTTACTCGCCTTTGTCCTGAGTTCGAGCAAAGGCGTGCCCAGCTTCTTGCACGCCACCCTCGTGTCACTCTCTTGGAGGCTCTTACCGAGATACGCGCAGAGGAGACTCGTTTGAGTGGTGCTGGTCTGATGCCACTCCCCTCTGTGCTTGCCGCTCGTCCGCCTGCTACACTGCCTCCTCCAGCGGCTACCACAGGTGGTGGTGGCCGTCCTCCGTCTGGAGGTGGCCGTCCTCACTGTTCCTACTGCGACAAGGATGGCCACACTGAGTCCCAGTGCTACAAGAAGAAGCGGCATCTTTCACGCCGTTCTTCTACTGGCACTAGTGCTTCTACGACGACGTCTGCCTCGACTTCTTCAGCGGCTTCTCTCACCGAGCAGGAGATAGCCAGACTTCGACGCCTACTTGCCGTTTCAGGTTCTCCCTCGACAGGTTCTGCAGGTTCTGCTACTGACTCTTCGGGCACTGAGAGACCACCTCCTACACAGTCAGGTACCTCCCCGTGGATTCTTGATTCTGGAGCATCTTTTCACATGACTCCTGATCCTTCCACCCTGTCTTCTATTACACCTCTTGATTCTCCTGTCAGTGTTCTTACTGCTGATGGTACATCTCTTTCTGTCTCTGGTCGAGGATCTCTTAGCAACTCATCTTTTCATGTTCCTTCTGTTGCTCATGTTCCTCGCCTTACCTTGCAGCTTCTTTCTGCTGGGCAGATTACTGACCTTGGTTATCGGGTTATTCTCGACTCTGACTCTTGTTGTGTTCAGGACTGCCACACGGGAGCTCTGGTTGGTTCTGGCCCTCGGCGCCGTGACTCACAGCGTCTCTGGGAGCTTGACTGGCTTCATCTTCCTTCCGCTGCCACCACCGCCGCCAGTCTCTCCGCTTCTGCCACTTCGTCTACCGGCTCTTTCCAGCAGTGGCATCACCGTCTTGGCCATCTGTGTGGATCTCGTCTGTCGTCCTTAGTTCGTCGTGGTCTTCTGGGGTCTGTCTCAGGAGACGTGTCTTTAGATTGTCAGGGCTGTAAGTTAGGTAAACAGATTCAGCTTCCTTATCCTCATAGTGAGACTGTGTCTCAGCGTCCTTTTGATCTTGTTCATTCAGATGTTTGGGGTCCGGCTCCCTTCGTTTCGAAAGGGGGTCATCGTTATTATATTATTTTTATAGATGATTTCTCTCGCCACACTTGGATATATTTCATGTCTTCTCGTAGTGAGGCCTTGCCTATCTATAAACAATTTGCCACTATGATACACACACAGTTCTCCACTCCTATTCATGTCTTTCGTGCTGATTCTGCTGGCGAGTACCTCTCTCGTCACCTGCGCAGCTTCCTTGCTGAGCAGGGCACTCTCGCTCAGTTTTCTTGTCCTGGTGCTCATGCTCAGAATGGTGTTAGAGATATATGTATAGTTTGTTATTCCCCATTGTTATGAGGGGTTCTTTGCATATTTACCATTTGTACTTTATGTATATATACTGGCCCATTGGCCTCATATGAATACAAGCGCTATTCATAACAGTTGTCATTGTCCTCCGTCATCCGGCCACATCAATACCTCCCAGCCATTGCAATCCTCACTATAATGACCGGGGTGAGCTCCTAGTGCTAATACGCTGCTCAATTAGACCCTACGTGGTAGTTGTCATCGTCGTCATCATAGCTCTGCTTAGCACCGCCGCAGTTGCTACCCGTTGGTTCAGCTTCAGTGACCATAGGGCCCATTCTAACCCTGATAGCATTGTGATGCTCCACTGTGGTCTTTCCCATGCTTGAATTCTCCTCTTTCTTGTTCCTACATCATGGGTGTGCACCGCCGTACCATCACCTCTAACCACCTTGCCTGACGCCACCACCACCAATAGGTTTGCCACAGCTTCCCCTTTTCGTTTATTAGCTCATTGAGGCCGCACCATCCTTCCCTCGCCACCAACAAGCTCAGAAGCGACCTCGACCATGGTGCCCAGCTCTCTGCTATGCTACCTTGTCTGACCAGTGGGCCCTGCTGAATGATTAGATTTGTGCTAATTAATCTCATTTAAATTCTTGAGTCTCCTACATATGGGCCCAGATAAGTTAAATGGGTGATTTATAATTCAAACTGGTCTTAAGTAATGAGTCATTGACAATGGCCCCTACATGTTAGTCATTTTGGAAAATAATAAAAACCTAATGAGTAGGCCCCACATGTCAGTCTAATATCACAATATATCTAGGGTTTCTATTAGAAAGAAAAATTAAAAAGATATCTTCAATTTTAAGAAAATACGCTTTCCCGAGGTGGTAGTGTATTCCTCCGATTACGGCTTCGATGTCATCCTCTCATGCACAGTGCTTTCTCCCTCTCTTTTTTTGGGGATTTTCTCTTCGTGTAAAACTTTAAAAGTCCACAATTTTTGCATCTGAACTCCAAATTAAGTCAGACTTTGTAACATCCTAATTTTTAGTACCATTTTTAAGTTTTAAAATAAAAATAACCATTTAGATTTTTCTTGAATTAAATAAAGCTTAATATAAATATCATAAATTATAAAGATTTTACTTGAATAAAATAAACTTTAAATAAGTCAAACCCAGTTTGATTTGGGTTCCTTGTGATGCAAGGAATTTTCTGTATTATCTTAGATTTTTCGTAGATTTATTTGCTATTTTTTAGAGGTCAATCTCCTTTTTATCATTTTCTGAAATTAGAAAATACTGAAAATCCTTATTTTCTTCTTGGGCCAAAACTCGATACCCGGCACAATTTCTTTTCCTGTGCGTCAGCCCAGCCTAGCCTATTCCGCACATTGGTCTGGCCTGGCCTGCTGTCCACAATCGCCATGGGATCCTTTGAGGGCGCTACTTTTATTCGGCTTTCTAAAAGTCGATGGGTCTGACGGCAAAACTCTTCTTTGTCTCTTTTATTCTCTCTTGGATTGTTTCATTATTCATATTACTTTTCTTTTGCAATTTAGTGGTATTTCATCCGCTCAATGCCAAGCATGAAGGTAATATTAGGGGCAATCCGGAGCAATCCAAAATGTAGCGTAGAACTGAAAAATGAGATCATCTCTCTAGCTGAACTCTCTGTCTAAGAAGCAGCCTATCAAACCCTAGTGTAGCTGCAAAAAGACGCTCCACATCTCTCCCGGCGGCTGCTTCTCGCATCGTGCCAACTATCAACAAAGTGATGTGTCCTCATGGCACGGCGAGTTTCATAAACTCTAGCAAGATCTCTTTGGCAGGGGCAAATCCAGTGGGGGCAGGGTTTAAATTATCGGAAGTAAAATTTCAACGTGGGACCAATAAGACCGAAAAACCAAGTATCGGAACATTTTGGGCCGAAATTTTCAAACAAAATTTGAAGTTCAAACTAGTTTTGGCCGAAAATTATCGATAATCGGTTGAAAAAGTTGGCCGAAAATTTTGAAACAAATTTTGGTAAAAAATTCTTCTAAATTTGACAAAATTAATGCAAAACAAATTTTTCGAAACCGATTGGTGAGGGGCTTCATCATGCTTCAGCTTACTCTCCTCACCCCCCTGCCGACTGACCGGCCCGCTGCCAGCCTCGTCCACCCCTCAAGACACAAGGAGTCCGTGCCACACCTGCCCCCTCTTTCATGTCGCCCCCACCCACCTGCTGTCGGAGCTGGCGGCACGGCTGCTGCGGTAGGCCGAGGAGCGGCTGCGCAAGGCCATCAAGGAGCTGCACCGGCACCATGGCAGCGGCGGGGGGGGGGGGGGGGGGGGGGGGGAGGAAGGTGGGGGATGTTGCACGGAGTCGATCATGGTGCGGAACCTGTGCTAAAGCCTCCGTCACGAGACGTTGCCCGACCGTCCCCATGACGCCTGCTTGATGACATTCCGTTCCTGCCGCCGCAGTCTGCTGGTAGGTTACTAGGTTCACGCCTTGGCTGTTCCTCGCTCCACATCCCTGTGGAAATTCCCTTTGTTTCAGTTAATATCTTTTATTTGGTTAGTTGGATTCAGCAAGATGCTCAGAAATTAAGATGGATACTGAATAGTGCCATGCCAGCGCTCATCGCTGACGTAATTTGCTTGATGCACCGACCCTGAGAATTTAATTTAAATTTCCTGAACATAAATGTTAGAATGTCCACTAACAGTTTCAGACCAACTTTAGAGTATCCATCCGCTTCAACTGCCAGCTTAATCTACCTGCCATTTTAAGTCATCTATGACTATCAGTATCTGCATGGAGTTTTTTAAGGTTTCTACATGGAGTTTTTTAAGGTTTAGTGTAGTTGTTTGTTTTGTCAATATTGCATGCACTCGATACTTTTTCAGGTGTAAGGGGTGAAGCATGAATCCAGTGTTTCTTTTGACATATGCAAGTCTGAAACAACTGCTTTTGTGAAGAGAAAAATGGTGAATCGGGTGCTTGAAGTAGTATATGGGGAACATCCTGGGGAGCAGGATGTATATTAGAAAAAGGAAGTTACATGCGTTTCTAGTTTTTCTTTCTGGATTTTTCGTGCCCATGGTTCAATTTTGTTGGTCCTTAAGAGCTTAATCATTCTCAGATGCAAATACAGTTTCTTCCCTTCGGCGGAATTTGTGCACTCGAGCTGTCACTTTAGTAGTTGCTCCTTTTTCTACTATTGGTTTGGTTCAATTCAGGTCCCCTCACGAAAATATTTTACACATACGCAGGTTGGTGTTGTTACTAACATTCAAGATTTTCGATACAACAAGATCAAAGCGTCAACATCGTCAAATGTGGTATCAGCATCTGAGTAAGAACAGTGCATCAGATAATTTACAAAGTTTTTTTTAAATGGTTAGATCTAAGATTGTACTGGTGCTATAGGTGCCTTCGGTAGCTAATGAGTAGCTTAATGATTTGATGGTGTGTTACACTGAGCGAAAGATATTTAGAAGTATTGATGATGGTAGAATTATAAGGCATGAAATCTCGCAGAATGTGTTTGCCTTATAGTTCATGCTAATGCCTTCATGGTATGTTACATTTATTTTAAATGTTCATCACTACTTTTGACATACGGATGACAAATGGCTACTCACTGGAAAGATGAAAGTATATTCATATGTTTTGGGATATGCTTTTCATTACCGGAGCACCTTTATTGTATTTCTCCCCTGTTTTGCTTTTTTTTATCAATTTGGATTTTAATTGTGAGGATAAGACTATGTTTATCAATTTATCTTAGTTCATTTATCTTACCCTCCATTTTATGCATGGCTTCACCACTAGGACTGTAAATGAGCCAAGCTCGAGCGAGCCTGGCCTTCTAAGCTCGAGCTCAGTAGAAACTTGAGCCGAAATCAAGTTGGGGTCCGAGCCTAAACTTAGACTCGAGCTTGGCTCGACCTAAGCTTGAGTAGGCTTAAGCTCGGCTCGTTGAAATTGATAACAATTAAAATAATTTATTATACACTAGTTTTTAACAATAAGAAAAGTTCGAGTTCGAGCTCAACTCGAGTAAACTTGATAACAGTTGAAATAATTCAAACGTACATTAATTTTCAACAATAAGAAAAGCTCGAGCTCAAGTTCGGCTCAAGCAAGCTCGGTAAGAGTTAATATGTATTACTATTTAAGCTAGAATCAAGGCTCACAAACTATTCGAGCTCGGCTCAATGAAGCTCGCAAACTTGAGATCAAGCTCGAGTTCGGCTCATTTAAAGTTCAAGTCGAGCTCGAATCGGGCCTAAACGAGCCGAGCTCGAGTAGCTCGCGACCCTCGAGCTTTTTTTACAACCCTATTCACCGCTGCTCTTTGGACCACTGTCAAATGCCTAGTAGTGCCGATATTATCAAGCTAAGGTGGAAACCATCTCTCAAGCATGGTTATTTTTCAACCGAAAACCAGTCAGTAACCGGTATTACCGGGTTTACCGGCGACCCCCGGTAGAAATCCAAACCGGCATGAATTTTGTCAAATTTAGAAGGAATTTTTGCCAAAATGTGTTTAAAAATTTTTGGCTGATATTTTCAACCGATTTTTCGGCCAGTTATGAATTTAAATTTTAAAATTTGTTTGAATTTTTCATACCGAATTTCTTCAAAAAAAAACCAAAAACCGGCTAAATCGGACTTACCAGTCTCCTCGGGTTAAAAATAAAAACCAGTAAAAAAACCCTGCTCTCAAGTGGCACCTTCATTATCTTCTTCAAGTCTTTGCCCTTGTAGTACTTATAGTCCACGGGCTTTGCTGGCTCCTCAACTGGTGCTGGAGAAGGAGAAGCACGAGCACCAGACCAACCTCCAGAACAACCTCGACGAGGTGTGCCACCTTGAAGTGGTAAGTGACTAGAGGTGGAAATGGATCGGATATGATCGAATAGTCCCAAATACGAATACGAATCAATATTTTTAAAACAAATACAAATACGAATTTGAATATTCTCAAATACGGATATGAATATTCTCGAATACGAATACGGATTTTCTCGAATACGAATATCAGATAAAACAGATTCCTAGCGATTTTACCGATTTTTCACCGGTTTTAAACTGCCTAAATTCAAATTTTGAATCATAAAATTCATACAGATTTTTCATGGGTTCTAGAAATGGATCGAATACGAATCGAATAATCTCGAATACGAATACGGATAAGAATATTCTCTAATACGAATATTCTCAAATACGAATACGAATATTCTTGAATACGAATACGGACATTTTCGAATATGGATTTTGCTTACCACATTCGCGTTTTCTCGGATATGAATATCGGATAAAACGAATTATCAGTTACCGTTTTCCACCTTATAAGTGACTAAGTGCCAAGCTCAGGAAGGAGTGGAACCACTGTCGTCTGCAACTCACTCAACAAACACGCTACTCAAGCAATGTATCTCTGATCGTGAACGTCCCTTATCGATGCCTAACACTCTAGGATAGAGGTGTTGGCTTGGTGTCCTTGCCTTTCCCTTCTCGGCTGCAGTTGCCTTTGTTAGCAATGATCATTTAATCCTACGCACGTTAGCTAGTATTTTAGTTTCTGGATGCATTTAGTTTTTTTTTGCATTGAGTCATTGAGTCATGCCGTCAGTTTTTGCATGCGCGTAGTGGACGTCGTGAGCTGATGCATTGAAGTGCATGGCTTCAGTTGTTTTCCATTTTGCATTGTCTTCATCATTGCATTGCTTTAAAAGGAGATGAAAACTAGAAAAGCTGCTGATTGAACGCAGCACCAAAATATCTGTGTTCCATCCTGTGTATGCATTCCATTTGACGCGAGAGCTAGAGCTTTGAGAGATTCGCAAAGGGTGGCTGACAATTGGTATCAGAGCAAAATGTCGGCCCCCGCCCTCGTTGTAGGCCACTCCCGTACACTGCAACGACACAGCCGTGGACGCTCGCCATCCCCACCGACGCGCCGCCCGCATCGACGTGATGGCGGCCAGTGTGAACTCGTTGTCCAGCGGGTCGTGAAGGAGAGTAGTGGCTCCATCTCCTACCCCATTTTCACATGCTCAAATTACTCCGATTGGGCGGTGTTGATGCGAGTCCACCTGCAGGCTCAAGGCCTGTGGGACGCTGTCGACACCAGTGATGTGCCATACCAGGAAGATCGCCAGGCCCTTTCGGTGATCCTGTGCGCGGTGCCACCGGAAATGCTCTGGCCGCTCGCCGAGAAGGAAAACACCAAAGAAGCCTGGGACACCCTGAAGGCGATCAGGTTTGGGGCGAATCGAGTGCGTGAATCCAAGGCGCGGAAGCTACACCAGACATTTCAGTCGATGCAATTCAAAAATGGCGAGCACATGGAGGACTTCAATCTCTGGCTCCAGGGTGTCGTCAGCGACCTTCGCCTCCTTGGAGAGGAGTTGTCGGAGGAGAAGGTGGTCCGCAAGCTACTGCGTGTTGTTCCCTGCAGGTATCGCCAAATTGCCTTGTCAATTGAAACCTTGGTTGACCTTAGCACTCTGTCCATCGAGGACCTCACCGGTCGGCTCCACGTTGTCGAGGATCGTGGACAGTCGGGCGATGAGGAAGGAGACCAGGTTCTACTTACGGAGAAGGAATGGTTGTCGTACAACACCAAGGAGACCGGCATGTCCGCCTCTCGCGCCACTACGAACAGCACGAACACGTCGCGCTCACTCCAGCGCTGCCGACGTAGCCGCGGGTGTGATAGGGGAGATGGGGAACAAAAGTCTGGGTCATCCTAGGCCGCGTGCCACGACATCTCCAAGGACAAATGTTGCTATTGCGGCAAACTGGGCCATTGGGCCAAGGAGTGCTGAAAGGCGAAGCGGGATCGTGAGAAGTTGGCTCAGGTGAATCTTCTCCAAGCCAAACCAGAGCAGGCTGAGGGCGAAGACGAGCCCACGTTGTTAATAGCTCAGGTCTGTGATCTCTCTCCCGCCATCAACATGGAACTAGCAGGCGCCGAACTCGTTATAAACGAGGAGCGCATCCTTGTCACTCTCCGCGACGAGGGAGAACCAGTCAATCCAGAATGGATCCTGGGCACCGGCTCATCGAATCATATGACGGGCGCACAGAACTCATTCTCCAAACTCGACACCAGCGTGCGCGGTTCCGTCAAATTCTGCGACGCCTCGTGAGTCCGCATCGAGGGGTGCGACACTATGCTCTTCGCCTGCAAGAACGGTGATCATTGTGCGCTCACCTGCGTCTACTACATCTTGCGCCTCCGCAGCAACATCGTCAACCTCGGCGAGCTGAACAAATCTCGCTGCAAGACGGAGATCGAGAATGGCGTCCTCACACCGCGCGACCCCCAACGCCGGCTACTGTGCTGGGTTCGGTGGACTGCCGGATGTCTTTATGTGCTCAACGTTGACATTGCACAGCCTGTTTGCCTCGCGGCAAGGGGTACGAAGGAGGCCTGGACATGGCATGCGCGTTTTGGCCACCTCAACTTCGACTCGCTTTGCATGCTCGCTCAACGCAGGATGGCGCAAGGCTTGCCGGAGCTTGAGCGCATAAATCAGGTTTGCGACATCTGCCTGATCGGCAAGCAGAAGTGAACACCGTTCCCCGCCGCGGCGGCGTACCGCGTGTCGGAGCACCTTGATCTCGTCCACGGTGATATATCCGGGCCCATCACGCCGGCAACCCATGGCGGCAAGAGGTACTTCCTGTTGTTCATCGATGATCTAACCCGCTACATGTGGCTCTTTTTGCTGGTGGTCAAGACCGGCCATCGTCGAGGTCGAGACCGACCGCAAGCTGTGTGTACTTCGCACGGACCGTGGAGGGGAATTCTCCTCCGTGGAGTTTGGTCTGTACTGTGCCAACGAGGGTGTCCAGCGGCACCTACAACACCGTACTCCCCTCAGCAGAACGGCGTGGTCGAATGCCGCAACCAGACGGTTGTGGCCATGGCGCGCTGCATGATGAAGGCGAAGAACATGCCGGGGGAGTTCTGGGGCGAGGCGGTGTCCACTGTCGTCTTCATCCTGAACCATTCGCCGACGAAGAGTGTTTGCAACAAGACCCCGTATGAGGCATGGCACGGTCGAATACCTACCGTGCATTACTTCAAGACGTTCGGGTTCATCATACGGGACGCCCGATCGTAAGCATGATATGCCTTGGCTCCCAGTTCATAGCCGAGGAACACCATGGCCTTGCTTCGGTCATCGAGTTTCTTCAAATGCGGTCTCACGTGTCACCCGCGACGCCGTGTTCGATGAAGCGGCAAAGTGGGATTGGGCGGCTTCAGGAGAGTCCGTTGTGGCCTCCTTGGGTGATTCGTTCACCGTCCACTACGAGGTGGTTTCCTCTGTGCCATCCAGCATGGTGCCGAGAGGCCAGGCAGCAACACCGAAACACTTGGAGACGGCGGCTCCCAACGACCCTGCTTCACCACGCACTCCGGATCCCGCCATCGAGTTCGTATCGCCCTAAATTGCTGAACCCGACATCGACGACGATCACGGGGCACCGCGGCGCTACAGAAGCATGGCTAACATCTTCGCCACTTCGAAGCCGGTGGAGCTCGACTCCGATGAGCTTCATTTAATCGCCACTCGGGCACATTAGGTTTCATGAACTTCGCAAGAAGGCGGGCATCGTCGAGGCCGTCACACGGCAGCAGGATTTGGGGGAGAATTGTTAGCAATGATCATTAATCCTGCGTATGTTAGCTAGTATTTTAGTTTCTGGATGCATTTAGTTTTTTGCATTGAGTCATTGAGTTATGCCGTCAGTTTCTGCATGCGCGTAGTAGACGTCGTGAGCTGATGCATTGAAGTGCATTGCTTCAGTTTTTTTCCGTTTTGCATTGTCTTCTTTATTGCATTGCTTTAAAAGGAGATGAAAACCAGAAAAGCTGCTGATTGAAGCAGCACCAAAACATCTGTGTTCCATCTTGTGTATGCATTCCATTTGACGCAAGAGCTAGAGCTTTGAGAGATTCGCAAAGGGCGGCTGACAGCCTTGCCCACACGCTGCTTCGCCACTGTCCTATAATCAAGAGCAAACACAAACCACAGGCCACATAAACAAACGAAGCAAGAACTACGGAGGATCAAAAACCTAGGGATAGGGTTTTAGAGTGGAGAATTTGGACAAAAAAGCAAACGAACTAGAACATATCCAACCCTAGCAGTGCAAAGGAGAGTTCCGAGCCGGAGAAGACGGCCACGGAATGCGGCCTGCTCTAAGGGAGTCTAGGGATGCGAGTGCCGTCGATGGGAAGGCCTCATCGTCAGGAGTCCTTTTCGTGAGGTTGCTGGAGGCAACAAGCGCACGATGGTGAGGGCGAGTGGCGGCGCATGTGCTCGGTGGTACAGGAGCATGAACAAGATAGCGAGGAATTTTGACAGAGGTGAATCAATTTTGACTCTAGGTCAAGATGTCAAGAAAATAGGTGGAGATCCTACTCTAAACGGTTTCAATTTTTTATTTATATCTTTTTAATTTCATCTTTTTATGTTTTTTAGGGTTTTTTCTTTTTTCCTTTATTCCTTTGTATTGTTCGTGATGATATAATGTTTTACTTTTTAAAATTTAATTACTCAGAAAGGCTAACAGTGACTATAGTGTACTTTCAACCATTACGGTGCAAAAAAATAGGAGCCACATTGCACAGGCCGAAGGAAGTGAATGGTTGAGATCAAACGCATCTCAATCCAACTGATCTGATTGACCTTAATAGAATGAAGGGGTACAAGGGAATCTAAGCCGTCCAATATGACTTAACTGAAAACCAATGGCCCAGATTAGATCTAGAGATAACATATGACCTTTACTGTCCGCAATGCAGAGCGGATAATCTGACACGAAGTAGATCATCTAGGTGATTCAGATAATACAACCTGAAGCGAACAAGCCGTCCTCCACAGAAACTCAGAAAACTGCTCTAAAGACTAAGACTTTGCTATTCTGTGCTCCAAACCAAGAACAAACAAGGAAATCCAAGTTTGGTGGACATACTAGAATTGGTAAGAATCACAAAATATAATTTTCTAGGAGACATTGCTATTATGCATATAGACTATCGAAGCATTTTTTTTTGTTTTGAAAAGAGTGAAACAAATGAGTTAAGAGTTTGGGTTCTTTGGAAATGTATGAGCCTAATTTTGTGTCACCATGGACACAGATACTGAGGCATCTTATCCTAGTGACTTAGACCCATGTTATGTTAGAAAGCCCATAATTTAAGCACATATAGGTTTTTGGTTGTTTTACAATTCTCGTTATCTAACTTTTGTTCAAGACAAATATTTTGAGAGAAAAAAACTTGACCAACCATTATATTTCTAAAATAAATTTTAAAGCATATTTGTGAAGACTTTTAGAAATCACTTAGAAACCATATTATTTTATAGTACATTTGCACGAGAAAACATTTTCTAAAAGCATTTCGGCTAAGGATAGATCTTTTGAAAATGCAAACTAGCAAGCTATTGACATGTTCACATATAGGGATGCAAGGATACATGTGAGGTATTATCCTCCCTCCCTCAATGTGATATTCCCATTTGAGCTCACAAAAGCCAAAGCAAATAAGATATAAATCTACACGCATCTAATAAGCAAAGCATACGTACACATGGCAATATATTATAAAAAGTAAACATGATCATGCAACGTAGAGGCATCTACAATATTTAATTCACTCCTCAACTTGCAAAAGCATGCCTCATCTAGTGGTTAGTGAAAATATCTACAAGTTATTCCTCGGTTCATACATGGTTAAGCACAATGTTATCTTTTGCAATAGGATCTCTCAAGTAATGATAATGGGTATCAATGTGCTTTGTATATGGGTGTTAACCCAGATTGTTTGCAATTTCCATAGAACTCTCATTCTCACACAATAGAGGCACGTTTTTTAGGAGATCCCATGGTCTAGAAGGGTTTGCTTCATGATAGACCATGTGGAGGTGACCCCGTGTGTGTGATGAGTAATTGACATCTGTTTTAGAAAAGTCGAGTTTGGTTTATGTGGTTCGTGCCGGGTTGTCGCTTGGTGCATTTAGTTTCGGACGGACTTGGTCAAACTTGGACAAAGTGCTTAGGATGCTTGTACCTTTGATTCGACAGGTTTAGGCTTTTTCATGCTTAAGATTTCTCTTAATGCTATTGTTGATTATAGTATGTCGAGCGGTGCTATGTGATTTGTTTCTTGTCTGTGATGGCTGCAGGACTTTGAGGCGAGGTCGTGGCGAGGCACGAATGACCGGACTAGGCACAGGCGGTGCTGAGGTCGGAGCGGTCGGGATGTGCCGAAGATGGCAAGGATTCGAAGTGGTTGCGAGGCTTGGGCAGCAAGAAATGAGGAATCTTCCCGGAAGGTGCAGGAGTGGTGTTTTGGTGAATTCGCAGGGCTGCACAAAAGGAAGTGGATTTGGTTAGGGGATAATGGATAAAGTGCTATGAGTTGTTGAGAGCTAATGGGTAAAGTGTGTTGTAAACCCATTAGTGGAGGCTATAAATAGAGGATGCTCTCTAGTGGAGAAAAGGTGAGAGAGGTGTGTGAAAGTTAGGGTTTTTATTTGGTTCTCTCCATACATGAGTTGTAAAGGTTTTTAGGGCAGCACTTGTGTTCTTGGGTGTCTTTAGATTGTGAGAGATGAATTGAGTTGATGGTATCAAAACTATGTAATCATTCCTCTCTAATAGAATCATTCATGTCTCTTCATTCTTCTGTGTTTCCCTGTGTTTGGTTTCGTTCTTGCTGCTCTGGTCTCCATTTTTACATTTCCAGTTTGAAGATCATGTTCTGATTTCTAGTGGTTTGGCTTGCTTGTGCTGCTGCTTTGTAATGGGACTTGCTTCAAGGCCATTTGGTCGTTATACTCCCTAGCAGCAAACTAGATCAAGGATTTCTATCTTTTCTTTCTTGCGCCTCTGCACCTGTTCATTTCTTTGGTTCTTTTGGTATCTTCTCCTTTTCAGCAGGGTGCAGTCGGCTATCTTTAGAAGGTTTGTCTCCTTTTCATTCGGTTTTGTTTCCAGTTTGCTTTTTTAGTTTGTAGTTCCTGCTTGTCTCGTTTGAAGTCTGCAGTCTCATTGTTGAGTTGGTTCTCTTTGGTGGTCTGTGTCTTCGGTACTTCTTCTTTTGTCAGCAGAGAATACCTTTGCAATCAGTTCAGCAACTCTGCTATCAAACCGAGCAGATGAATGTGTGTTTGCTTCTTAATGTGTTAGATGATCAGCTGATAGTCCTAGAGTCATATGGGGTAGATGAGAGTTAGTCTGAGCCATAGTATCCTCTATATCTTGTCTATGCTTTAAGGACTGCCTTTTCTGTTTTTATTGTCAGCTTCTCGTATTTATTGCTTTGGTTCAGGGGGAGTTCATTTGGGAGCTTCTAGATCTTAATATTGCCATAACTCAACTTGAACTAAAGTTGCATCACATGTTGAGGGGGAGCTGGATTTTTTTGCATGTCATTCAGCATTGTAATATAACTACATGGAGCCTTGATTATTATCCATTTATGATATGTTTACAATGCATTACATCTTACCATGATCTGTGTCTACTTGCTAGATTGATCATGACTTTATATGTGTAGTCTAAACTTTGCCATGATAGGTTAATTAAAATGCTCAACTTGAATTAAATCATGTCAGGTTGGCTTTTGAGACTAGTCTGTCTTTAGTTATCCCTTTATGATTCATGCCATGTCAAATAGGCTGAGTTGAGTCTTGAATCTATATTGAGCTTTAGATTGAGCTATACTAGTTTCTTGATGAAGCATGAGTTAGTACACCCGTTTAAGAAAACAAAAAGATCTCTTTTGTGCGAAAAAAACTGATCTCACTAATTCTTTCTCATGAGACTACTTGCCATTGCACTAGGCATGAACTCAGGGGGAGTTTTGGATGACCAAGACTATCTTCTTAAGCTTCTAGCTTGGAGTAGTCGCATAAGGCTTGAGATCTAGCACATGACTAAAAATATTGGTTGGAAACAATCATGAGATTTATATAAAAAAACATGTCAAGTGTGCTCAATTTGCTAAAATTACAAGACTTACAAGTACTTAAACAAATGTCTCATTCTTGAACTTGTAGCACTCTAAAATGATTCAATACTAGCTTCTTGGTTCCACTTAGATTATTGACATGCCCTGCATCATCTTTGGATACCTTTAGCTAGACTATAATCATGGTTGACTTGACATGCTAAGCAATTTGACTAATTTTCTGATTATGACTTATTTGGCTTAACTTGATTATACATGTTTTGTCAAGATCTTGATAGCATACTTATGTGTTATGGCTTGGTGTAATACTCAAATGGTCACTTTGGATAATCCTCATGGCTCTACATGCTTAAAATAAACAAACTTCAGCCATTTTATCCAACATCATGCCTTATTCTCTCTTTTGCATCCTTGATGATTTTATTGCAAAAAGGGGGAGAATAGTGGAGAAAAAGCCATTTCAATGAAACTCGGAGCTTTTGAGGAAAACTTGCTCTTTCTGTTTTTGCTCCGGTTGTCGACATGGTCATAAGCTTTCTTGATCTCTTTTGGACCATGTTTGACCTTCTTTTTCAAACTCAACGTTACGCTTTTTCTGGGTTTGTCAATATACTCATCAAGGGGGAGATTGATAGACCATGTGGAGGTGACCTCGTGTGTGTGATGAGTAATTGACATCTGTTTTAGGAAAGTTGAGTTTGGTTTATGTGGTTCGTGCCGGGTTGTCACTTGGTGCATTTAGTTTAGGACGGACTTGGTCAAACTTGGTCAAAGTGCTTAGGATGCTTGTACTTTTGATTCGACAGGTTTGAGCTTTTTCATGCTTAAGATTTCTCTTAATGCTATTGTTGATTATAGTATGTCGAGCGGTACTATGTGATTTGTTTCTTGTCTGTGATGGCTGCAGGACTTTGAGGCGAGATCGTGGCGAGGCACGGATGACCGGACTAGGCACAGGCGGTGATGAGGTCGGAGCGGTCGGGATGTGCCGAAGACGGCGAGGATTCGAAGTGGTTGCGAGGCTTGGGCGGCAAGAAATGAGGAATCTTCCCGAAAGGTGCAGGAGTGGTGTTTTGGTGAATTCGCAGGGCTGCACAAAAGGAAGTGGATTTGGTTAGGGGATAATGGATAAAGTGCTATGAATTGTTGAGAGCTAATGGGTAAAGTGTGTTGTAAACCCATTAGTGGAGGCTATAAATAGAGGATGCTGTTTAGTGGAGAAAAGGTGAGAGAGGTGTGTGAAAGTTAGGGTTTTTATTTGGTTCTCTCCATACATGAGTTGTAAAGGTTTTTAGGGCAGCACTTATGTTCTTGGGTGTCTTTAGATTGTGAGAGATGGATTGAGTTGATGGTATCAAGACTATGTAATCATTCCTCTCTAATAGAATCATTCATGTCTCTTCATTCTTCTGTGTTTCCCTGTGTTTGGTTTCATTCTTGTTGCTCTGGTCTCCATTTTTACATTTCCAGTTTGAAGATCATGTTCTGATTTCTAGTGGTTTGGCTTGCTTGTGCTGCTGCTTTGTAATGGGACTTGCTTCAAGGCCATTTGGTCGTTATACTCCCTAGCAGCAAACTAGTTCAAGGATTTCTATCTTTTCTTTCTTGCGCCTCTGCACCTGTTCATTTCTTTGGTTGTTTCGGTATCTTCTCCTTTTCAGCAGGGTACAGTCGGCTATCTTTAGAAGGTTTGTCTCTTTTTCATTCGGTTTTGTTTTCAGTTTGCTTTTTTAGTTGTAGTTCCTGCGTGTCCCGTTTGAAGTCTGCAGCCTCATTGTTGAGTTGGTTCTCTTTGGTGGTCTGTTTCTTTGGTACTTCTTCTTTTGTCGGCAGAGAATGCCTTTGTAATCAGCTCGGCAACTCTGCTATCAAACCGAGCAGATGACTGCATTTAGATCACTGTGAACTGATCGGCTGTGTGTGTGTGCTCTTGGGTCTGCATTTTTGATTGTCAGTTCTCGGTCAGTTATGCTTTTGAGTATTTTTTTTCTAAATTCCAATGAAAGCACATATACTAGTTGTAATTATTTCAGCCGAATGACTCCTTGTCCCTTTTGGCTGTTTTCGGTAGTAGTTGTTCTTTTCAGCTTTTTGTTGGGTCCCTTTTTAGTTAGCTGTCTGCTGTCTTTATTTGGTAGAGTTCAGCCAATGCAGTGTTTCTAGGCTGCTCTTTCTTGTTAGTGTCCTGTTTTGCTTTTCTCTTGTTAGCAGAGTGCTCTTGGCTATTTTTTTGTATTGGCATGGGCAGTAACTGATACATCTTTACGGCCAACTTAGAAACTTGTGATCCTTTATAGTTCCTCGCCCATTTCATTCTTTTGGGCAGTTTGCGATGATCTGGGTCTTGCTTCTTCTGTGAGTTTCTTCAGGCTTTCATCAAAATTGTTCGCAATTTCCAGAGAGCTTAAATCACTTTCTTCGTAGCTTTTTATAGCTATCGGAGAGTTGAGTTTTTCATGAGTACTTTGGGGGAAAATTTTTAAAGGGCTCCATTCAGCCCCCGCTCTGTCGTCGTTTCCGATCCAACACTTCATGTACAAGATTGTGGATAACAATTCCTAGCAGCAATGTACTCCACCTCAGCGGTAAAAATTGCAATAGATATTTGTTTCTTAGAAGCTTGTGAGACTAGGGTTCTATCTAGAAAATGACAAACCCCAAAGTGCTTTTACGGTCAATTTTACACCCGACATAATCAGAATATGCATAGCCATGCAACTTGAATTTAGCACCATTAGCATACCAAAGTCCAATGCTAGGGGAGTGTTTTAAATATCTAACAGTCCTCTTAATGGCCACTAATGCAATTCTTTAGGGGAAGCTGGAAACTTAGTACATAAGAAAATATAGAGCATGATATCAAGTCCAGATGTTGTAAGATAAAGCAAGCTACCAATCATAGATCTATAAAGCTTTTGGTCGACTAGGTTACCTCCCACATCTATGTCATATGTGCATTAGATGCCATGGGTGTCCTTATTGGCTTGGCTTCTTCCATCCCAAAATGCTTGAGGAGGCCCTTGATGTACTTCTCTTGACATATGAATATACTCTCCTTCAATTGCTTGACTTGAAATCCGAGGAAGAAGCTCAACTCTCCAACCATGGACATGTCAAATTCCTTCAACATCATGTAACCAAATTCCTTGTAAAAAGCTTGATCAGTAGAACCAAAAATTATATCATCAACATATATTTGAAAAATGAAAAACTCTCCATCAATGAGCATAGTGAACAGAGTAGAGTCCACTCTCCCAATTTTGAAACCCTTAGTAAGTAGAAAGTCCCTAAGGCATTCATACCATACTATAGGAGCTTGTTTGAGCCTATATAACACCTTACATAACCTGCAGACATGGTTAAGGTATTTAGGGTCATCAAGCCTAGGAGGTTGTTCTACAAACACTAACTCGGAGATGACACCATTGAGAAATACATTTTCAATATTCATTTGATAAAGCTTGATGCAAATGTAAGAACTATATGGATGGCTTCAAGTCTTACAAGGAAAGCAAAGGTATGTCTAAAATTCAAGCATTCAATTTTAGAGAACCCTTGTGCCACAAGCCTCACCTTATTGTGAACCACCATTCCATGTTTATTTTGCTTATTCTAGAAGACCCACTTGGTTCCATGACACTGTGATCATGGGAACACTCCACCAAGGTCCATACTTCATTGCAAGTGAAGTTCTTGAGCTCTTCATGCATTGCGTTCACCAAATTTAGATCATCTAAAGCTTGATCTACATTGGAAGGCTTCAAGCAAGAGACGAACAAGTAATATTCACAAAAAGAAGCATAGCAAGATCAAATTTGAAATCTCTTACTAATATCCTCGAACATTTGATCAATGGTGTGATCTTTGGCAATAGTATGATGACTCTTGACTTGAGGTGGAATTAGATCATCATCCTTTGCTTCACTTGCATCAACTTGAGGAGTCATGGATGATGAGGGTTGATCCTGAGCATCAACTTGTTAGTGTCCTCCTTTGGCTTGATCAACCCAAGAGTCATGTTCTTTATTGCATTCCTCAAAGCTTGGTCACTTACAACATCAAGATTTGCATGCTCTCCTTGAGAGCCATTAGATTCATCAAACTAAGTATCATAAGTTTCTTTAACAAACCCAGTGGAATTATTAAAGACATGATAAGCCTTAGAGTTCGTGGAGTATCCCAAGAGAAAACCAATATCACAATGCCTTTGGAATTTGCCAAGGTGCGAATACTTCTTGAAGATAAAGTACTTGCATCCAAATACTCCAAAGTAGAAGATATTGGGTTTTCTCCCTACTAATAGCTCATAAGTCATCTTCTTCAAAAGTCAATGGAGATAGAGCTGGTTTGATGCATGGCAAGCAGTGTTGATGTCATGGGCCCAAAAGCTATCGGGAGTGGCATCCTCACCAAGCATGGTTCTTGCCATGTCAATCAATGTCCAATTATTTTGCTCAACAACTCTATTTTGTTGAGGTTTGTAGGTTATAGAGAGCTCATTCTTAATACCTATGTCATCACAATAGTCTTCAATGTTAGTATTTTTCAACTTGGTTTGATTCTCACTACGGGATTTCTTGATTGGGGTTTCAAATTCATTTTGGCCATTTTTGCATATGTTCTAAAAATATCGGAGGCTTTGGATCATCCTGTAGAAAAAAATCCAAGTGAACCTTGAGAGATCATCCACAATGACTAAACAATAAGAGTTATCCCCGATCTCTTGTAGGATGTTGGACCAAATAAGCCCATATGTAAAAGCTCTACTGGTCTAGATGTGGACATGAAACTTTTTGTGAGATGAGTTTACCACTTGCTTGCCAGCTTGGTAAGCACAACACAATTTAATCTATCCTTCTCAAGCCGCACATCCTTCAAGCATATAACCAAACCATTTTTCAAAATATTTTTGAAAGTAAATATCCCCATATGTCCAAGACAGTGATGCCAAAGTCAATCAAAAGAGACTTTGGCCAATAAGCACGACAAGATAAATGAAGCATTGGAGGAAAACTCCATAAGAAACAAATATCCAAAACAAAAGCCTTCAAAAACAAGTTTTCATCCTTTTTGTTTAAAACCAAAACTTCCTCTTCTGTAAAGAGATAATGGAACCATAAATCACATAATTGAACAATTGAAAGGAGATTAAAGCCAAGAGATTCAACTAATAGCATGCTGGAGATTGAATTTTCATTTGAGATGGCCACCTTGTCAAGATCCATTACCTTTTCTTTATTATTGTCACCAACTATAATCTTCTTGCTTGAATCTACTTCTTCTAAAGATGTGAACATCCGTGAGTTGACAGTCATGTGTTACATACATCCACTATCCAACACTTAATTCTAGCATTCGGTCTTGTAGTTTACCTATAAAATAAAGATTGCATCTTTGCTTTAGGTACCCAAACTTGTTTAGAATCTTGTGAGTTAATACATAGAAATTTAGGTACCCAAATGGCCTTCTTTTCATTGAGCAAGAGAACATCTATGAAATTAGCAACAACTCTCCCATCTTTGCCTTTCTCATGCAAGTAATAAGAATCATAGGTGCCATTCCTTGTGGCCCACATCATGGCACTAATAGCAAAAGATACCACCCTCCTTGACAAATGTAGTCTTCCAGCGTCCCAATAATCCTTGTGCCTTGGATCCAATCCCCGGCACATATCCAATGCTTTTCTTACCCAAGTGACACATTTGTTCCACAAGTATGTGATCGAGAGTAGCACTTCCTTTGAAGCACTTTGCAAGATCTTTGTTGAGCTTCTCACATGCTCCTTGAGCTCTAGGTTCTCATTTCGAAGAGTATGGCATATCAATTAAATCATTACAAGAAGTAGGGATATTGACCTTGATGAGAGTATTTCTTGATTGAGTAGCAATGGGTTGAGGATCAAGATCACAAGCAATACCCCCACCAAACTTGGTCACAGCAAATTGATTATTAAGGAGAGAATATGTTACTCATCATACTTAACATTGTTACTCAAACATGGTGCTAAGTTCAATGCGCATCTTTTTGAGCAACTTGAACTTTCTCTTCTCCTTTCCAAGTGCCGAATAGAGCTCCTCAATCATATCAACTAGATCATCATAGGAAGGAGTGAAGTATTTTACCTTCTCATCATGTTTTTCAATAAGACAAAAAGGTGAGGTAGCAAGTGGTGCTATAGACTCCGTGAGAGCAAATCTAGCTATATCTCTTAGTGGTGTAGGCGCATCAACTTCAGCATCACTTGAGTCCTCCTCAAGGTTGTCATCATCTATGGTCCACTCTCCAATGTAGGCTTCCTTCTTTCTATCTCTTGTGAGCTTCTTGAACTTAAGCTTCTCGCTATCAAACTTCCTTTTGCTCTTGTATGCTTCTTTGCCCTTCTTCTTGTTCTCACATCTTGAGGTGATGTGACCCTTCTCATTGCACCCATAGCATATGATGTTGGCAAAGGGGTTTGTAGGACCAGAAATGACAGTTCGAGTGGGAGGTGTGAATGACTCTGATCAATTTTCTCCCTAGATATTCAAGACTTATCACTTTAGTAGCTATGGAAAGCTAACAAGATCAAAATTTAACTTGTAACAATGAAAAATAAACTCACAATAGCAAAAATACCAAGAACATGAAAAGCCCCTAGGGCTGGTCTGATCGATCATGCTCCCGACAAGAAAGTTTAGCACGACTTCAATCCACAATTTGACCTAACTTTTGATCCAAAGCTCTAAATCACTTAAAATTTGAAACATGCCTTCTCTAGGATATCAACAACCTATTATAACCAATAATTCTAAGAATCATTGTCAATGTTTCAACTTTATCCATTTTAGAAAAGGTTGAACAAAAACTGGGCAAGAAAGTAAAATGATGATCTAGACAAACTTGTGGGTTCTAGATAGCCAAGATGATCTTGGATAAGTTATAAGATATCCTAGCAAGCCAAAACATGGTAAGAGTCGAGCTAAAAACGACTGGAACCAAGAAACATCAAAACCAACTCAAGAAGGCAAGAACACAAGAGAGACATGATGAGCAGGATTGAACTTCTATTATTACATTGAGATGAAGGATTACATCCACTCCAACTAGAGGACAAAGGCCCAAGGGCCAGTTCCAAGCACTCCTCTCATACCCTAGATTGTTTCTCAAGTTGGCATGAGTGCTATCTCCCCATCCTTACCACCCTCTCTTTCTCTCTCTTTCTACTCCTTATACAGTGGATGCTCACATCAAAACCCTAACCTTGGCTACAAAGTGAACTTTATCCACCACACACCCTTGGGAACCCATTAACCCATCATCCACATGGGTTTTTACTCCCGCACACCTTTCAAAACACCATCTTCTATCTTTGGCTCCAATAACCAAAATCCGCCATGCCTTGCTCGCTTTAGAGATACCTTGACCTAATCTGCCTAGGTCTTCATCGCGGTTTTGCAAACTGCCCACTTTTCTGGTTTTGGGCAAATGACCACAATGCCCATCAACCAACATGTCACCATTTCTTTGCCTTGAAACATCGCTCATGCTTCGCTGTCTTCCATGTGGCTCCAATGACTTGCCATCAAGTCTCATGCGTCTAGATGACACCGAATTGTTATCGATTGCAATCGAGCCCAAGTTACTTGACACGCCACATGTCTCGCTTGACGTTGACCTTGCGTCTTGGTTGAGTCCAACTATCTCACCTGAACTCCATGATCACTTTAGACCTTGGTTCTCCCAACCAAGTCTTGGTCCACCTCACCATTGACAACAATTAACTCTAGAACTACATGCACAATAATAGACCAAGCAAACCATTTCTGGGCACAAGTTCATTCTATCTTGACCCACATTAGTCTAAATGTATCATGCAGCACATATGACATGATTCCATAGCCCTAGAACAAGTTCAAACTTGATTCATCATTTTCAACTCAAAGCCATTTTCAACTTACCGTTCACTATTTGAGGTCAAAATCTACGATTACATGCTGTGGTCATTCTGCCGTGGTTCAACTTACCGTTCACTATTTGAGGTCAAAAGGGTGTGTTGTAGGGGTGGCCCCCACCTAAACCCAGCAGGCCTGGTAGGAGATTATAAGGCCCAGAATAGGCCATGTGTAAGGACATAACTGCCCCCAGAGGGGATAACCAGATGTAAGGGTATAGCTGTAAAAGCACTCCCCATGTGTATATATATATGAGTGAGCCTTGGGGAGGACCCAGGCCATTACACTTATCTTCATTACTCTCCACTACCATCTCTCTCTCTGTTTGGTCTGTAGCCACAACAGTTGGCGCCGTCCGTGGGGAGGACGAAGACAAGCCTGAAGACCGAAGAAAAAGATGGCACCGAAAAAAGCTTCCTCAGCCGCGGCGAGGGGGAAGAAGGCGGCCGGGCCGGAGCGCCGTATGAGTACCAGGGCTTCGCCATCGACAGCGGCGGACGCGGGTGGCGATGCAGTCGCGGTGGCCGAAGACGTCGACGTTCGCGTGGCGGCGACCAACCTCGTCACTGGCACCGCGACGACTAACCCCACCACTGGCGTTACGAGGACGGGCCCCGCGGTTCAAGACGTCGACACGGGTGCGGCGACAGCCGGCCCCGCCGCCGCCACCGCACCGGGGATGGAAAGCGCCCTGCTGGCGGCCCTCAACGCGTTCCAGCGGGAGCTGGGGGACCTTCGCTGAGCCGTCAGAGATATACAAGAGGCTCGGAGTCAGCCGGCTGCGCCAACAACCGCGTCCGAGCCCGCGCCGGAAAGGGCGGACAGTCGCGAAGCCCCCGCGTCCAGCTGCGTGCCGCTGCGACGCGTGGATCCGGAGTCCCCGCTCTCGGCGGGGCTGCAGCAGGCGGCATGGCCCGAAGACTTCAAGTTCCCTAGCGCCATCGACTCGTATAAAGGCGACACGGATCCTCGCGAGTTCGTGCGCGTATACGAAACTGCGATCGAGGCCGCGGGCGGAGATGACACCACGAAGGCGAAGGGACTCCCCCTCGCACTACACGGAGCGGCGCTCTCTTGGTTTTTTACCATACAGCCGGGCTCCGTCTATGCGTGGGAGCAGCTTCGCGACCGGCTTCGTTCCAACTTTCAAGGGTATCATCTCGAGCGAATCGATGCGGACCAACTCTTCGCTGTGAAGCAAGGACCCTCGGAGACGCTCCGGGACTACTTCAAGCGCTTCGCCAAAATTCGAAGCCAGGTACATGATGTTAATGAAATCACAGTCGTTAATGCAGCCATACAGGGCCTTCGCCCGGGCCCGATGGCCGAATACAACGCGCGGCGGCCAATTACGACAGTGGCCAAGCTCTTCGACAAAATGGACGAGTACGCGCGGGCGGAGGAGGATGCGCGAAGACGCAGCATCACCGCTCTCGACCTCGCCCGTGAGGAGCGGCCCCCGCGCGAGGTCGGGGCGGGTGGCCTCTCCTCGAAGCCGGGCCGTAGCCGAAAGCCCCGAGGCAGCCCTCCCCGAAGCGGTGAGGACGGAGTACAGGAAGGCTCGTCACGATGTAGGCCCAAACCTCGGCGCCGCCAGCGCCGGTCGCAGACGGCCCATCACGTCCTCGCCACCGAGAGCACCCGCCAAGGACCCGACCCCGCCTCGCGAAGGGGAGTCCGGGGATCGGAGGGTGGATTTGACTACACCAGCCAACCCCGCGCAGAGCAAGAGCTTCTGCGCTATGGTAAGTGGTGCGAGGTACACGGCTACGGCGATCATTACACAAGGGCATGCATCGCGGTGATGGAGCTGCGGAGGGTGACGGCCGGATCTCGGTCTCCGCCTTCTCGGCCCCCCGCCGAAGCCCATGTGGGGCACCCAAGGGATAGCCCCACGCGGGCCACTGCAGCGGAGGGCGCACAGCATCACACCGTCAACGTCATCACCGGAGGCTCTTCCTCAAAAACCCCTAGGGAGTAGCCGCAGATGTGGATGCCGCCCCGCAACATCACCTTCGACTTGAACGACGCTAGGGGCGTGGAGTACCCTCACCAAGACCCTCTAGTCATCCAGGCCCACGTAGCAGGCTGCGAAGTCAAGCGTGTCCTTGTCGACGGGGGAAGCTCCGCGAACATCTTATTCGCAGACGCCCTCGACCGCATGGCAATCCCCCGAAGCCAGCTGGAGCAGCCGGGAGCTCCACTTCGAGGCTTCGGGGGTCAACCGCTGCAGGCCCTGGGGCACGTTTCCCTTCCTGTCACCTTCCGTCAGGAGGGCAACAAAGGTAACATCCGGACCGAGCATGTCACCTTTGATGTCGTAGATATCCAGCACCCCTACAACGCCATACTGGGGCGACCCGCCATCAACTCTTTCGAGGCAATCCCGCACCACGCCTTCTTGTGTGTCAAGCTCCCGGGCCCGGAGGGCGTCATCACCATCTTCGGCGACCAGGACCTGGCAAGACGTGCCGAAGGCGGCAACCGCGTCTCGCATCGCCCGGTGCATGCCCTCTCCGGCGCGCCCGGTGCTGGGCCCTCCGCCCCTGGGTGGACGCCCAAGCCTCGGCCCGAAGGCGGCGTCAAGAAGGTGCCGCTCCAGGCGGAGGGGCAGTTTGTCTCCATTGGCGAGGGGCTCCCACCGGGGGTCGAACGGGAGCTGCTCCGGGTGCTTCAGAACAACGTGGACGTCTTCGCATGGTCCCCGGAGGACATCAAGGGCGTGGATCGCGCGGTAATTCAGCATCGTTTGGCGGTCCGCCCCGACGCCAAGTCGGTCAAGCAAAGGCTCCGGCGTATGTCGATGGATCGGCAGCAGGCGGCCAAAGCGGAGGTGGCGAAGCTACTTCGCGCCGGGGTCATCCGCGAGGTCCACCATCCAGAATGGCTCGCTAACCCGGTGCTAGTCAAAAAGGCCAGCGGGGCCTGGCGCATGTGCATCGACTTCACGGCACTCAACAAGGCGTGCCCGAAGGACAACTACCCCTTGCCGCGCATCGATCAACTGGTTGACGCCACGGCTGGGTGCGAACTCATGAGTTTCCTGGACGCCTATTCTGGCTACCACCAGGTATACATGGCCGAAGACGACGAGGAGAAGACCAGTTTCATCACACCACTTGGGACGTTCTGCTTTGTCAGAATGCCCTTTGGCTTGAAGAACGCAGGCGCTACCTTCACCCGCCTCGTCGCCATTGCCCTGGCCGCCCAGCTCGGGAGGAACGTCGAAGCATATGTCGATGACGTGGTGGTCAAAACTCGGCAACTTGCTCTACACGGTCGGGACCTCCAGGAGACCTTCGACAACCTCCGGAAGGCGGGCATCAAGCTCAACCCCGACAAATGTGTCCTCGTGTTCCTCGGTTTCCTCGTGTCCGGGCGGGGCATCCAGGCGAACCCCGACAAAGTAGACGCTATTCTGGGTATGGAGCCGCCCAAGACAACGAGGGAGGTCCAGAGGCTGGCGGGCCGCATGGCAGCGTTAAGCCGCTTCCTATCCAGGGCGGCGGAGCGGGGCCTGCCGTTTTTCAAGACACTCCGCGGGTGCGATGGGTTTCGTTGGGACGGAGACTGCGCGAAGGCCTTCAACGAGCTCAAGCAGCACCTGGCAAGCCTCCCCACTCTGGTCGCCCCAGCACCAGAGGCTCCCCTCCTGCTCTATCTGGCTGCGTCAGCCACCGCGGTGATCAGTGCCGTCCTCGTCTTAGAGGAAGGCGCCATGCAGCGGCCTGTCTACTTTGTCTCCGAGGCCCTTCAAGGCGCCAAGACAAGATACACGGAGCTGGAGAAGCTCGCCTACGCGCTGGTCATGGCCTCCCGGAAGCTTCGGCATTATTTTCTGGCTCACCCGATCACAGTGCCTTCCTCATTCCCCCTGG
The DNA here is from genome assembly GCA_017311315.1 of Dendrocalamus latiflorus. Classification (NCBI taxonomy): domain Eukaryota; kingdom Viridiplantae; phylum Streptophyta; class Magnoliopsida; order Poales; family Poaceae; genus Dendrocalamus; species Dendrocalamus latiflorus. The sequence continues at coordinate 12,372,249 of CM029644.1, read as the reverse complement.
CCGAGATGCTACACAACAAGGAGTCCACAGGGCGTATCGGTAAATGGGCCGCCGAGCTCGCTCCCTTCTCCTTGACGTATGCTTCGCGAACGGCAATTAAATCCCAAGTCCTGGCGGATTTCCTCGCTGAATGGACCCCGCCGGCCCAACCCGGTCGGGCGCACGATGACCCCGTCTGGACGCTTACAATCGACGGGGCTTACAGCGTCGCCGGTGCGGGCGTAGGGGCGGTGATCGTCACGCCTGAGGGACAGCGTTTGCTGTACTCGGCGCGCCTTGCCTTCCCCGCCACCAACAACACGGCCGAATACGAGGCGCTGCTCTTTGGCCTGGCGAAGCTCAAGGCAGCCGGCGCGAGACGGGTGTTGGTCCGCACCGACTCGCGCTTGGTGGCCGGCCATGTGGACAAGTCATATCAAGCCAAGGACCCTGAGTTGGCCAAGTACCTCGCGGCGGTACGGGCGAGGGAAAGGCACTTTTTGGGTGTCACCGTCAAGGCCATCCCTCGGGCGGAGAATGAGCAAGCAGATGCCCTCGCCAAGGCGGCCAGCCAGCAACTGCCCCCCCCCCCCCCGGAGGGGGCATTCTACGAGGTGTTAGCAAAGGCGGCCATCGCGCAGGACAACCGGGACGCAGCACTTGTCCACCGCATTGATCGGCCAGGAGATTGGCGGGAGCCCATTTTCAAATTCTTACAAGGCCTCGCCGAGCCGGAGGACCCTGCCGAGCTGCGACGATTGCAGCACCGCGCACGGTCCTTCCAGGTGTTTGAAGGGACGCTTTACAAGAATGGGGTTTGCGCGCCGCTCCTGCGCTGCCTCTCGACTGAGGAAGGAAAGGAACTCTTGGCGGAAATCCACGCGGGCGTATGCGGATCCCACCTGGCGCCGAGGTCGTTAGTCGGCAAGGCCTTCAGACAAGGCTTCTACTGGCCGACTGCCATTGCCGACGCCCAGGACCTCGTCCGTCGGTGCCAAGGGTGCCAATGGATGGCGCGCATCATCCGCAGGCCCCCGACAAGCCTCAACCCAATCCCGCCGGTGTGGCCACTGGCGCGCTGGGGTCTCGACATAGTAGGACCACTTGCCCGAGCTCCAGGGGACCTCCGGTTCGTGGTGGTCGCGCTGGAGTATTTCTCCAGGTGGCCGGAAGCGATCGCTCTGGCCAAAGTAACTTCTGCGGCCATACAGCGCTTCCTATGGCAAAACATCATATGTCGCTTTGGGGTACCTCGGGAGCTCACGGTCGACAATGGCCTGCAGTTCGACGCCGCCCTCTTCAAAGATTATTGTGACAGCATGGGCATCACTCTCCGATTCGCCTCGGTAGGGCATCCCCAGTCCAACGGGGCGGTCGAACGGGCGAATGGCGCCATCTCTGCCGCCATCAAAAAGCGCCTGGTTGGGTTGCCGAAGGGCAAATGGCCAGACGAGCTTCACAGCGTTCTATGGTCGCTCCGCACAACGGTTACGCGCCCAACGGGATTCACGCCGTTCAAGCTCCTCTTCGGCGACGAAGCAGTGACGCCCGAAGAAATTAAGGCCGGCTCGCGAAGGGTCCTCGTCCAAACACCCGAAGAGGAGCGCCGTGTGTCCCTGGACCTCCTCGACGGGATACGGGCAGACGCAGCCCACCACGTCGAGAAGTACGCGCGACAGACAATGCGTACTCAGAACCGTTCCATATGCCCGCGGGGGTTCAAGCCTGGGGATCTCGTCCTCAGAGTGGCGCTTCAGGCGGAAACCGTTGGCAAGCTGGAATCCAAGTGGGAAGGCCCGTACATTGTAACGGAGGCATTGCCAAAGGGGGCGTACCGCCTCGCCACGCTTGAAGGACAAGCCTTCCGGCACACATGGAACGCGGATAGGTTGTGGCGGTACTACGCCTAGAAGCGGCACGGTAGGCGTAGAGCCACCGGCCCGTTGTTAGGCGATGCTCGCCCGCGCAAACGAGAGTTCAATAAAGGTTGCTGTTTCAAGAGCATCCCCTGACCGCGCTAAGCAAAACATAGTCCACGGACTCTAAATAAGACGTAGCGTCGAGCCTAGCTCCGCACGCGCGAGTCTCCGGACTATAAAGAAGACGTAGCGTCGAGCCTAGCTCCGCACGCAATAGTCCACGGACTCTAAATAAGACGTAGCGTCGAGCCTAGCTCCGCACGCGCGAGTCTCCGGACTATAAAGAAGACGTAGCGTCGAGCCTAGCTCCGCACGCAATAGTCCACGGACTCTAAATAAGACGTAGCGTCGAGCCTAGCTCCGCACGCGCGAGTCTCCGGACTATAAAGAAGACGTAGCGTCGAGCCTAGCTCCGCACGCAATAGTCCACGGACTCTAAATAAGACGTAGCGTCGAGCCTAGCTCCGCACGCGCGAGTCTCCGGACTATAAAGAAGACGTAGCGTCGAGCCTAGCTCCGCACGCAATAGTCCACGGACTCTAAATAAGACGTAGCGTCGAGCCTAGCTCCGCACGCAATAGTCCACGGACTCTAAATAAGACGTAGCGTCGAGCCTAGCTCCGCACGCACTCTACGGAGTATAAATAAGACGCAGCGGGGGGACGCCTTCGCGCGCACTCTACGGAGTATAAAGAAGACGTAGCGTCGAGCCTAGCTCCGCACGCAATAGTCCACGGACTCTAAATAAGACGTAGCGTCGAGCCTAGCTCCGCACGCGCGAGTCTCCGGACTATAAAGAAGACGTAGCGTCGAGCCTAGCTCCGCACGCAATAGTCCACGGACTCTAAATAAGACGTAGCGTCGAGCCTAGCTCCGCACGCGCGAGTCTCCGGACTATAAAGAAGACGTAGCGTCGAGCCTAGCTCCGCACGCAATAGTCCACGGACTCTAAATAAGACGTAGCGTCGAGCCTAGCTCCGCACGCGCGAGTCCACGGACTATAAAGAAGACGTAGCGTCGAGCCTAGCTCCGCACGCGCGAGTCTCCGGACTATAAAGAAGACGTAGCGTCGAGCCTAGCTCCGCACGCAGTAGTCCACGGACTCTAAACAAGACGTAGCGTCGAGCCTAGCTCCGCACGCGCGAGTCTCCGGACTATAAAGGAAAGCGTAGCGTCGAGATTGGCATCCGCACGCGCCGCTCCACGGAGCACACACCAGATGCATACACCTGTCCCCCGCGTCCGGCGGCAGGTAACACCAGGCATAAAGTACTACTTGGTTCCATTGCAAAAGCAGAGGGGTTACATGAGTAGGAACCAGTACATCATCCCCTGCACCACCCGACCAACCGCTCAGCTTTGGCGCGGTGTAGACGAGCCTGCGCCATCGTCGCCGCGGCGATCAAGGACCCCTTCAAGCCACTGGAGGAGGTCCCCCTCCCCATGCAACGTCTGCTGCACGGCGACTCTCGCTGCACCTTCCCCGAAGCGGCCCCAGATCCGTTGGTGGAAGTTCTGCAGGCTAGCCCCAATGGAGCGGATGGCGTCCGACATAACCTCTGGTCGGTCGGGAAGATCCAGTTGAGGATTCGCTAGCTCATGGGTATGCCTACACCCACGAGTATGAAGCAGGGCGAGGGCGAAGCACGCACCAACATAGCTGCAGTGCTCGCCAAAGGTCCTGGCGCCACGAAGAGCAACGCCGGCCCCCTCCTCGATCAGCCCGAGCGTCTCCGACAGGGCCTCCGGCCTGTGCGTAGTATCCGGCACTCAGACGCACAGATCCCGAAGGGCCTAGTTCAGAGACTCCATGGCCCCCCACGCCGACACAGACGCATTTTCCAAGGCAAGGCGGTTCTCGGCAGCAGCCTCCGCCAGCTGGGCGTTCTCCCCTCCTAGGACGGAGATCCGCTGCACGAAGGCGGCGCGTTCCCCAGCCGCGGTGTCCCGCGCTTCAGTGGCTGCAACTTGCGCGGCCACCAGGGCGTCCTCCAGCGCGCGAAGTTCTTCATCCTTCGCGGCGATAGCAGTGTTTGCTTCGCGGAGGTTGGCTTCCAGAGCCCTCTGCTCCCGAACGCGGGCCTCGTCAAAAGACCGGCTGAGGGCAAGCGTCTGACAGGAACAACAAATCAGCAGCCGTCTAACAGTACCGTACAAGCTGACGCGCATATACTTACCCTCATCTCGGAGGCCTGCAACGCGAGCGCCAGGAGATCCCCCGCGCATGACGACAGCACCTCTCGATTGAGGCCATTGTCGGCACGCTCGGCGGCGGCGGTGAGGTCGCAAAATATCTCCGGGCGAGGGAGTAAGTCCGAGCGAGCAAGCCCCGGCCCCGACACGTCAGGATTCATCGCGGCCACGGACACGTCAGCGGCAGTGCACACCTGCGGAGCATCCTGCACGAGGCTCCCGACCTCGCGCGCACCTCTGCTGCTCGATCCTTCGCCACGTACGGGAGACGTCGTCTCGCCTGATGTCGGCAGAATGAGCGAGCAGATCGGAGAGAGTCTCGCGAAGTCAAGAGAAGAGAGGGACTCACACCTACCTCCTGCGCCCCTGTTCACGGTAGGAGGTGGCGCCGGGTCAGCCGCCCAGGGGCAGGCAGCCGCTTCGGCGGTCGAGGAGAGGGTCTTCTCGGCCGCGCCAGTCGCCGTAATCCCGCGGCAAGACCCCGCAACAGCGTATCGACCCCTCGTTGGCGGCGGGGACTGCGTCCGAGGGCGTTTCGCCTGCGGTGGCACAGGTGATTCTCCCGCGGCAGAACCAGCTCCGGCCACCGTCGCCCCCACGGTTTCCTCGGTAGGGGGCACGCCCTCATCGGCCGCGGCGGTCGACAACGCACCATCCCCAGCGGTCTGCTCGCCAGGAACGACGCCACCCCCCGGGTGGACGGGTTCCAGCTCAACGATGGCCACGGGTCCGAGCACGGGCTCGTGAGCGTCGGCAGAAGGCGCCGGGGGATCCGCGGTGGTGCACCCCCCCGAAGCAGCATGACCAGGCCCACCGCCGGTCACACGCCCCGTCTCAGCTGGGCTAGCCGCCGGGGGGGCTCCCGGGTTGCAGACGGCAGCCGGGGAACGCGCCCGGCGTCGCGAAGACAGCCCCCCCGTAGGGCTATCGCCGTCCTGAGCGCCTGGAATCTCGACGGGAAGCTCTTCCGGCACCACGCGCTCGGGCACGGCAATTCCTACAGCCTCGCAGGTGCGGTTTATCCGCCCCTGTTTGGCCGCCTGGACCGCGGCCTTGCGAGCCCGGTGCTCCTCAAGCGTGTACGGGCCAAGGAGCGCCGCAGCTGCGCGCTCCGCATCTTCTAGCCGAGCCACTGCACAGGAAATCACGTCAGATAGGCGGAACCCAAGCAGATGCAATGGCGCGCTGGGCGATTTACAAGGTGCGGAGGGCGGAAGCAGCCGAGACACAGGTGGATCGAACCCGTCCCCGCGAGGGCCATTTGGCACAACATATTTCCCCCGGGAGGACAGGGGCGCCGCCCCATGCATCGTGAACTCCTCGACCAGGTCGCGCACGCTCATTCGACGGGCGACACCGACGAGGCTCTGTAGCTTTCGCGTGTCGTCAATCTCCGCCTTCAGACTCGGCGTGCTGTTGAACGAGATTGGCCCACCTCGGCACTGCAGCCTGCTCTTGTCGGTCACGGTGTAGTAGAACCACCACCGTGTCCAGCCGGACGCCCACTGCCCTGACGAGGCTAGCACAGGGAACAACATCGCGCAGGACGCCCGGAGCATGAAGTCCACACCGCCAAAGTTGGACGCCGCCTCGCCAACCTTCCTGGGTCGACAGTGTGCATCGTGCAGGGTGGCGAATAGGCTCGCACTAGGGCGCCACCCCTCGGTCCGCATCGCCCACGTGAAGACAGCTAGGCGGAGTATCGCGTGGGGCGTCAGCTGGGCTAGCTCCAACTGGTAGGCCCGCAGGACTTCGCCCACAAACAACGTACAGGGCATCCGAAGGCCGGCATCGAAGAACGCGACAAAAATAATTGCCTCTAGGGGCCCGGGCTTCGGCTCTGTCTCGTCCCGGCGGGGTAAGCGAGCCCCGTCGCGATGCACGATCTTCCCCTCGTCCACGAGCCGTTGCAGCGTCCCCTCCGTCATGCGGCTCTTCCCCAGCACACGGGAGCAGGAGCCTCCCGAATGCTCCATCGCTTTCCACAATTTATTGGCGCGCGAGCTCCCCCGCGGTACCAGTTTGTACCCTGAGGAAGGATGGGTCCCCTCGCCCTGGCTAGGCGAGGAACCGCTGCGGGGGTGGTAGCTGCCATCATCGTGGCTAGCCATTGCTCTTCACGACAAGGGAAGGAGAAGAAGCAGGTAGGGGAGCAACTGGCGTGACAATTAGCACGGGCGCAAGCGAAGCGGCAGATCAAAAAGCAACACGAGAAAGGGCGCCTCCACCTCAACACTAGCACCTTATAAAGGCCGCTCGCCTGCCCCGGGGCTCAACGCACAGACGGATCAAATTGCCAGCGGTTCGGCTGTCCAGGATCTGGAAAGAAGAACCGCCCGGACCTAGAAGGCCGCGCCTGGTAGGTAGCCAGGCAGCGCACAACGCCCCTACCTCTTCAACACGCGTCCAACTTCTCGAGGGACGAGGCGAACGGCCGCGGTCACGCAACCGCTCACATCCCACGACGCACCAGTCGTGAGTCGCCACGTGCCCCACCCGCAGCATGGCAGACTGCACGACGCGACAGCCTGACTTCTGCCAGGCCAGGCGTCGGCGTAATTCCAGCCATCATTAAAAGCGCACTACAAGGCTACGAGGTCACAATAGCTCCGGAGCGCGCGTCTCTACTTCGACGTGGGCGCCAGCTTCGCTGCCACCCGTTCGAAGGGTAGGGGACGGAGCGCGCGCCTCTACTTCGGCCCGGGCGCCAGCTTCGCTGCCACTCGTTCGAAGGGTAGGGGACGGAGCACGCGTCTCTACTTCGACGTGGGCGCCAGCTTCGCTGCCACCCGTTCGAAGGGTAGGGGACGGAGCGCGCGCGTCTACTTCGACCCGGGCGCCAGCTTCGCTGCCACTCGTTCGAAGGGTAGGGGACGGAGCGCGCGCCTCTACTTCGGCCCGGGCGCCAGCTTCGCTGCCACTCGTTCGAAGGGTAGGGGACGGAGCGCGCGTCTCTACTTCGATGTGGGCACCAGCTTCGCTGCCACCCGTTCGAAGGGTAGGGGACGGAGCGCGCGCGTCTACTTTGACCCGGGCGCCAGCTTCGCTGCCACCCGTTCGAAGGGTAGGGGACGGCGCGCGCGTCTCTACTTCGACGTGGGCGCCAGCTTCGCTGCCACCCGTTCGAAGGGTAGGGGACGGAGCGCGCGTCTCTACTTCGACGTGGGCGCCAGCTTCGCTGCCACCCGTTCGAAGGGTAGGGGACGGAGCTCGCGCGTCTACTTCGACCCGGGCACCAGCTTCGCTGCCACCCGTTCGAAGGGTAGGGGACGGAGCGCGCGTCTCTACTTCGACGTGGGCGCCAGCTTCGCTGCCACCCGTTCGAAGGGTAGGGGACGGAGCGCGCGCGTCTACTTCGACGTGGGCGCCAGCTTCGCTGCCACCCGTTCGAAGGGTAGGGGACGGAGCGCGCGCGTCTACTTCCACGTGGGCGCCAGCTTCGCTGCCACCCGTTCGAAGGGTAGGGGACGGAGCGTGCGCGTCTACTTCGACGTGGGCGCCAGCTTCGCTGCCACCCGTTCGAGGGGTAGGGGACGGAGCGCGCGCGTCTACTTCGACCCGGGCGCCAGCTTCGCTGCCACTCGTTCGAAGGGTAGGGGACGGAGCGCGCGTCTCTACTTCGACGTGGGCGCCAGCTTCGCTGCCACCCGTTCGAAGGGTAGGGGACGGAGCGCGCGTCTACTTCGACCCGGGCGCCAGCTTCGCTGCCACTCGTTCGAAGGGTAGGGGACGGAGCGCGCGTCTCTACTTCGACGTGGGCGCCAGCTTCGCTGCCACCCGTTCGAAGGGTAGGGGACGGAGCGCGCGTCTCTACTTCGACGTGGGCGCCAGCTTCGCTGCCACCCGTTCGAAGGGTAGGGGACGGAGCGCGCGCGTCTACTTCGACGTGGGCGCCAGCTTCGCTGCCAGTCGTTCGAAGGGTGGGGGACGGAGCGCGCGTCTCTACTTCGACGTGGGCGCCAGCTTCGCTGCCACCCGTTCGAGGGGTAGGGGACGGAGCGCGCGTCTCTACTTCGACGTGGGCGCCAGCTTCACTGCCACCCGTTCGAAGGGTAGGGGACGGAGCGCGCGTCTCTACTTCAATGTGGGCGCCAGCTTCGCTGCCACTCGTTCGAAGGGTAGGGGACGGAGCGCGCGTCTCTACTTCGACATGGGCGCCAGCTTCGCTGCCACCCATTCGAAGGGTAGGGGACGGAGCGCGCGCGTCTACTTCGCCTTGGCGCCACCCTCCGCTACCACCATCCCAGATTCCAGTCCCCCCAACCACAAGCTTGGAGGAATTCACAGGCCGCAGGGGACGGAGGGGGCCAAAGGACTCGACGACATGGCTTCGGCCCTGTGAAGCCCTTCACCATGAGAGGCTCCTGTTGTAGGGGTGGCCCCCACCTAAACCCAGCAGGCCTGGTAGGAGATTATAAGGCCCAGAATAGGCCATGTGTAAGGACATAACTGCCCCCAGAGGGGATAACCAGATGTAAGGGTATAGCTGTAAAAGCACTCCCCATGTGTATATATATATGAGTGAGCCTTGGGGAGGACCCAGGCCATTACACTTATCTTCATTACTCTCCACTACCATCTCTCTCTCTGTTTGGTCTGTAGCCACAACAGGGTGAATTAAGAATCTTTTTTGAACATGTCTAAACTAAAGCAAATTAAAATCCAATCTCTTATCCCAACCAATGTGTCTAAGTCTTGCTATTGTATCCACACAACTCCTACTCAAGTCTAGTAAAGTTTTGCAACCTAAGTTCTAGTCATATACAAATCTAGTGATCTAGGAATTGAAGGAATAAGAATTAAAATGTGGAAACATAAAAGGGACAAGAGACAACCAATTTTTTTACTAAGGTCATGGAGATTAGGCAATCTCCCCTACTCCTCATTGGAGCACTCTCATAAGAGTCTTGCTCATACTTGAATCTACACAAGGATCCAAGTAATCAACTCTAGATAGGTGGACTCCAAGCATTCACAACCCTCCTAGTTTCTTTCACAACTCCTCCTAGATGGTCACCAAGAGCACGCCTCTAAGCCATTAGAAATCACCACATTATAACAAGAATGAGCCTAAAGAGGACACTTGAACCCAGCAAGGTCAAGCGACTAGGAGTGATGCACTCAACTAGGCATAATCTACTATCTAGCACTCTCAAAATCTCAACTTGATACTCATGAGTGCCCTTGGGCTCCCCAATATGCAACACATTGTTTTGGAGTCTCAAGAGTGCTAAGTTGAATGCCCTAGGTCCACTTATATAGCCTCCCAATTCAAAAATTAGCAGGACGGCACAGTTTATGAAAAGTCCCTACAGACCTGGATGATCTGCCTAAATCCGAATCATCCACCTTGATTCAATTTTTCTTAGCTCCAACAGTCGAAAAATTAGCCGTTACAAGGACCTGGACCAAACACCTTAGGCCAGATCATCCGCTTGACCTAGATCATTCTACTAGGTCGTATCATTCACCTATGTATATCCAACCTTGGAATCCCTCTTGATCAATGTTACGGCCAACCAGATAATCCGCCTCAGCAATTCACACTTGTTGATCCAATGGTACGCCTCACCCGTATCATCCACCTTAAATCTTCATCAAAGTTGAAGCCTTCTAGGCCAATGATACATCTTGATGATATACCTCGAGTCGTATCACCCGCTTGTCTACTTGTCTAAATTCAACCCTCTCTGTTAAGATTATATGCCTCCACCCACACAATACACCTCTGTATATAATCCCATGGGCACCAAAAACAACCTCTTTGGACTGATGGTACGCCCCAATGGTCTGGGTTAACCTGGATTATCCACCTCTGTGTAAATTCCCAAATGCATAGTAAACACCCTCTCTAGATAGATGGTATGCCTCAATGGTAAGCTTGACCCAGATAATATGCGTTTATTGATTTTGCTAACTTAGTTGAAATTTGATCCAATCTTTAAGATTGACACAACCAAACCTTGGCACTCTCTAACAAGAACTGAGCTAGAAAGACCTAATGTGCACCCCAACTAGTTACTCAACCTAACCAAGTTCAAGCTACTAGCCTTGAACCCTCCTTAATAGTACGGCCAAATCAAAAACAAAAACCTATCAACTACAATAATACATACTCAACTCCTTGGATCGTTTTTGGAAACAAGATCCTTAATCTTCATTAAAAACATGCTTTGTAATCAATTACACATTTGGAGATTCACACATCCTCAAGAATCACATATTGTCATCATCTAGACCTAGATTTCTTAACAACAGTTGAAACACAAATTTGTCTCAATGATTAGATGGTGTTGATCACCAAAAAATTTTTTTGTCAAAATAGGGACCTAGATGCTTACAAAAACAATAGTAAAATATCTCATAAACCGTACGTATCAATAAATAGTATTTTCCTTCTTCTTTCTCTCTATTTTCCCTTCCAGCAAAACTCCTGACCGCATGCTATCCCTCGTACGAACTCCGATTGACCTCATTTTTGTCTCTATCTTTCTAAAATAAAAGATCTATATTTTTTCTCTATTTGAATTTATTTTGGATTTATTTGTATTATTTAGCTTTCTTTCATATAGAAACTAATGCACCGATATGTGCGGCATTGATCCAGAGCAAGACAAAATATTCACCGAGTAAGCAAGCACCCCATTAACCATGTAGACCCCATATTTCATTGTTATTTATTTTTCATTGAAAATATTATGCATGCTTAATCTGAATTTTTAGCTCTGTTTGAATTTATTCAGGATTTACTTGTGTTATTTGGCTTTCTCTCATATAGAAACCAATGAACCGGGTATGTTTGACATAATCCAAATAAAACCAAGTGTTCACTGAGCAAGGCATGCACCCGCTTGACCATGTTGATCCCATATTTAAATGCTATGTATTTTGTTTGCATTTACACTATTATGCATGCTTAATTTGAATAAAGTTTCTATATTTGCGTATAGGATTTAGTTAATTCCTATTATTGTGATGAAAATTCCTTGACATTGGTCATCTTGTCACACTAGGGATATTTACCCACAATTTATAATAAAGTTAGTGGGATTTACCCTAGTTTAGGTAGAAAATGCTTGGCCATGGTTAGTACAAAAATTATGGAAATACTAGAATGGGAATGGGACATTTTGGGGGAAAACAAGAGACATTTTTGACCAAAATATACTTTTGGAAATTAGTTTATGAAAATAAAAATAAAATGATTTTGACTTGGATGAGTAATAAGTTGATGTGGATTGGATTTATATGTAATCTCACCCGAGTCGAGTAAGGACCAAACTCAAGTGTCATTAATCCGAGCACATCTCGTACAACCACACGTCCTTATGAGAAGGACATGGCTGAATAATTTATGGAGTTCTAGCACTGTACCCATAGGTTGTAGTCATAGGTTTATTTTCTTTTTGGGTGTACGAACTATGGTAAAAGACATCCATGTCCAAGGGCTTTTGCAACCTACATGCAAGGCTTGCCCAACACTTCGGTGAGATGCTCATGGACAATGGTAGGATATCTGATACGGGTAGCCCTGATCTTCTCGACGTAGGATCGAAGATAAGTAGTGCCTCTCAACTAGTCTCACTAGTTGTACACCCGTGCTAATGCAAGGACTTGTAGCTCTATGAAAATTCGCCAAGATACACCAAGATGATCTCCACCAAACCACAAAGTGGAGCAATGTCGTGCCCTTAATTCCCCATAGAAAAGCAAACATGACCTTGATTCGAGAATAATCCTTCAATCCCTCTAAAGTAACCTCGCATGGATACATATGTGAAAAGAAACAAACAATATGTTGTTCTAATTTCAATCTATCAAAAGTGGTCTTGGCCCTAAAGGTTGTGAATACAAGGATTATATAGCCTCTCGGGACATCCACAAGGTCCTCAAACTAAGTACAACTCAACCCTACGATATATTAGACTAGAACTCACACAAACAGGAAACTATAATTTATAGCTGTCATATTTTTTTGGTCATAGCAGTCTTATCCATGATGTTTCCAAAGATGACATCTTATCCATTGTGTATGTCTTGAAATAAGCTTTCAACAAGTACAAGAACACCTGAATCGGACTCTGTTTGTAAAAGTTATGGCCTTTTTATTACAGGCATGTTGGACTATCCCGAACCGAATTCGAATTGAGTTCTGAGTTGATTCTGAGTTTGAATTCGATTGGACTTATGGGAGGTACAATTGGGCTTGGAAACCTTATCCAAAACTTGGGCTTTAAGTCCTTGAGCTTCTCTCCTTTTTCTCTCCCACTGCATGCGCTTATTTCCTCCTTGATTAGCCGCATGGGCTACTTGGCTTTCTCCTTTACAACCGCGTGGGCTTTGAACTTCTTGTTCTTTATGGGCTTGGCAGCAAATATGGCTACCCTCTTCCCTGTGCTTCTCCATTGTTTTGGCTTTGGCCTCCCTCTCTTGCCTCGCGATTCCAAAGTCTTCATACTTGTCAACTTGAGAATGCATAATGTAATAATATGGGGTAATATCCAATTCTCGTGAATAACAACATTAAGCTTAGTTTGGAATGAGTTCATCTTAATGTTATTTTCCAAAGCAGCTCATGTTGTTCTGAAATACTTATTGAATTACATTGAACAACATAGGCAAGGATGTCCTCATCATCCTCCCTTTCTTCACAAAAAGCTATCCTTGGCTTTTTGATAACCTGAGAGTGTACTAATCAAAGAGAATAACATATATGCATAGTGTACATATCTATCATTCACACTTCTCCTATTTAGCATATCATGTACATTTGAAAGCATAGTAAATAAAAAGAACAATACGTATGCATGGTATATGTATGAATCAATTATTATGTCATTCTCGTTGTTTTGCATAAACTATTTAGTATAACAGCAGCTATAAGATATATACATTACAATATTGTCATTCAAATCATTCACCCTCCCATGAGAAAAAGTCTTCCTCGACTTTTGTAAGGACATAGACAAGTCATTAATGGGCAAAACCATATCAAATTGTTCAAATATAGGGAAAAAAATTTAGTGTCTTCCATGCTTCAACTACGCTATTCTGATTACTTGTACATGATTGTTCAACAAAGGGTAAATAAGTAGGCTTAAGAAATCTTTTTAAACAGCAAGCACTATTGTTGAAACTCATTTCATTATGATCATGACATAGCATAAAAGATTGTTTATCCAAAATAAGCAATTTTAATTCAGTAAGCTTATTACATGTAAGGCATATTCGATGTAGGTGCTAGAGGTATCGATTCATCATGATTTGAACATGGGGCAGTAAGTACTTCATCACCAACCATGGTGATCTCATCTTTTTCTTCCAATGGTGTTGTTTGTTCAATGGTCATCTCCTTTTCTTCAACGTTGATCTGCACAATGTGAGAAACAGCAATAGAAGTATATGTTAATATGTTAGTTTTAGAAAACCTCACTTTGCCTATGATCTACCTCTTTCTTTTCTTTTGGTGTATCCCTCGCACTCTCAATTTGAATGCTCTCAACCTCACATATGGTGGAATCACACAACTCTCTTTTATCACTCTCACTCAATTTGGCTAGGTGGCTCTTATCATCACATGGGTTTTGAAGCATCTTAGGTGATGTATGTAGCTTTGGAGTATCACTACATGTCTTCTTGACCGAAGGTAAAGACCCATGCTCGATCATCTTCTCATATGTCACACTAGTAGAGGCATAAAAACGGAAGTATTTATTCAAATTGAATCATGATGCATGATTATCCTTAATTCTCTTTTCCTCTACTCTGGCATAATTCACAAGATCCTACATACTACCATCATGTTTCAAACGAACAGCAGTAGCGATCTCGGAATTCAATCCTCCTTTGAAAAGCCTCTTAGCTATTACCCCTTCATCCATAATGACATTGGCCCTAAGTAGAGCATGCTTTAGCTCTAACCAATAATCTTGGACAGATCTTGATCCATGCTTAATATTCTTCAATTGCTAAAATATCTCCATGTCATAATATGATGGCACAAATTCTTTTCTCATGATTAGCTCCAAATCATACCAGGATTTCACAAATTGCCTTTCAGGGTGATATCTCCACCATCATAAGCATATTCTTCGAACTCCATGGTGGCACGTTTCACTTCATTAGTCTTGGAAAGCTTTCGGAATAAAAGATCCACATCCATGCATTCTAACCATTTAAGGTACTCCTTTGGATCGACACTCCCATAAAAAGGAAAATACAAATATTCTGGTCCTATCATAGTTAGTTCATGAACAACAAGTATGTGTATATATGTGTATGAAATCACTCAACTCATTATCTCGAACAATTAAGATTTTGCCATTCCAAAAGGAATTGAAAATAGCAAACTCTTACCTCGTGGCCGCAGAAATTAGCAAGAAGATATACCTAGCAAATTTCAAGAGTGAAAGCAATGCACAACATAAGGTGCTTAAGTGGAGCTTGGAAGATTTAGTGTATAACCTATGCAATCTGAAACTCATGTTGTTGTAAAGCTAAGTAATTACTCCAAGCTAGAATAATTTGCCTATGTGCTGATCCAATAGGTTTAAGTGAAATGTATGAACGCACACGTAAAGATAAATATGACTCAATGCAAACAAAGAAATAAGCTAGAAGGATGCAATATGAAAAAAAAATCAAGGTAAAACTAGCTCGCTTTTCACTAAGTACTAGAAGAGACACTAATCAATTGCAATTAATATGAATGTAGGGGTACAAGATTACTCAAAGTAACTAAAAACACAATCTGAAATTAGTGACTTTGAGATGATTCACCAAACCCCTATTCTGCCAATCTTTCTCCTTTCTTTTCTCTCTAACCGCATGAACTAAAAGAAATCTTCCCTTCATTTCTAGGGCAGCCAAAAGGAGAACAATTGGTAAAACTATTATGCGGTTCACCTTTTTCTCTTTTTTTAACTTTTCTTTTTCATTCCTTGGGCCAAGACTAGGGTTTAGTTTAAGCCAAAAAGTTCAGCGATGTGTAATTCAATTCTAAGAGTAGCCCTAATGCAATTATCAAAAGCTAGTCTCAATTAATGAAAGGATATAAGTGAAGCTCAAATTATTTCAACTTCCAAAGAACATGACAAGGCAAGTGCTACTGTACCTCACATGGCATCGGGGTACTATAGCATGTGATCACTATTTGCTCATGCGATACTGTAGCACACGATAGCAAATTGCTCTTTAAGCTCTATTTTTTTGTGTTGGTTTTGAGTTCAAAACCAATGAATTTTAGGGTTTAGATGAAACACAATGATTAAGCTATGCAAAAGGAACACTAACATAGCACTAAACAAAATTTCTAATGAATTAAAACCTAACTAAACTCACATAAAATAACAGATTAAGAACTAGGGTTTTGGCTATTTTTGTGTTTTTCGGTTTATGGACTATAGGAAAATAAAAAAAATAGCAAGGAAATTAAACTAAAAGGCTAGGGTAAAGATCATGCCAAGTCAACCATGCTGTGATACCAAGATGATACGAGTAGCCCTGATCTTCTAGATGTAGGATCAAAGATAAGTAGTGCCTCTCAACTAGTCTCACCAGCTGTACACCCATGCTAATGCAAGGACTTGCAACTCTATGGATATTCACCAAGATACACCAAGATGATATCCACCAGACCACAAAGTGGAGCAATGCAGTGCCATCAATTCCCAATGGAAAAGCAAACACGACCTTGATTCGAGAACAATCGCTCAATCCCTCTCAAGTAACCTCGCATGGATACTTATGTGAAAAGAAACAAGCAATATATTGTTCTAATTTCAATCTATCAAAAGTGGTATTGGCCCTAAAGGCTGCGAATACAAGGCTTATATAGCCACTTGGGACATCAACAGGGTGCCCAAACCGAGTACAACCCAACCCTACATTGTATTAGACTTAAACTCACACAAAAAGGAAACTAAAATTTACAACTATCATATTGTTTCAGTCATAGAGGATAATCCATGATGTTTTTAAAGATGAGGCCTTATCCCTTATGTAGGCCTTGAAATAGGCTTCCAACAAGTACAAGAACACCCAAATCAAACTACGTTTGTGAAAGTTATGGCCTTTCATTACAAACCTATTGGGTTGTTCGACTCCTAGCCACATGGCATAGATCGAATTCGACTCAAGTGCATATGATCATGACAACCTCGTTGAAGTTCAAGGAAAACTCTCAGAATTCTTGATAGCGGAGGTCATTCAACATAATAGAGAGTTCAACCCCAATGAAGATAATTAGATGTTCAAACATTTGATTAAATTGTAATTCACTCAGTTGTGTTTAATCAAACAATAAATTCAATTGTACTCATTCATTTGTTTAATTCATTTGTGAGGTCTGTGTAATAATTGTCGTGTGCTATATATGTGATCTGCTTGTGTTGTTTAATTCATTTGTGATATTTGTGTAATGATTGTCATGTGCTATATATGTGATTTGCTTGCTTGTTTTCAGAGGGCATAGCTAGCATTTTCCAAGGCTAGTCGAAAAACAGAAAAAAATAGTTATTCAAATTGCTATCACGGACGGTTTCTAAGACTAAACCATCTGTGATATGACATATCACAGATGGTTTTGGGTGTTAGCCGTCTGTGATATGTAAGATATCACAGACGGCTATGTTTAAGAACCGGCTGTGATACATGACATATCACAAATGGTTTTAGTATTAGCCGTCTGTGATATGTCAGGTATCACAGACGGCTATGTTTAAGAACCGTATGTGATATTTGACATATCACAGACGGTTTTGGATATTAGTCGTCTGTGATATGTCAGATATCACAGACGGCTATATTTAAGAACCGTGTGTGATATTTGATATATCGCAGATGATTTTTTTTTAAAAAAAAACCGTCTGTGTTGTAACTTATCGTATACGGTTTGAGAGTCATCTGTGATAACCGCCTATTATCATAGACACATAAATTCAGACGGTTCAGAAATCGTCTGTGATGATACTTTCTGTTGTAGTGGGTTTTCACTGAAAGCTAGCTAGCACTGTGTGTTTTTTTTTAATTTTCAAATTTTTCATTTTTTATATATTTGAATTTTGCGATAGAAATTGGGAATAAATCACAATTTGGGCATAGTTTCCCATTTTGGAAAACATACTTTTCTGCATGATAAAAAGACTAAAAGATAAGTAAGCAAACTTATAGCCCTATATCCATTTTGAATTCCTAGTGAACTTTCATAATCATTTACATTTCGTGGCTTATTAAGTACTCTGTATTTATTCTTGTTTTAATTATTCAGAGAAGGTATTTGAAAGGGACGACGTTTCCTTTAAGGTGGAATTTTTTTAATTCCTTCTAGGTCGAGACCACACCTTTTTGGTCTTTAATTTCCGCGCTCGGGCTCTTCATGTGGAATTAAGTTTTTTCCTTAATGTAAATTAATCGGCCAGAGGTCCGTGTACGTACAACTCGGTCAATATACCCATTTTGGTATTGTAAGAACTTTTATAATTGCAGTTAAAATCCGTATGCTTGTGCAATGTGCTATTTTGTGTGCAATTGAAATCATGGTCAGTTTTGGAAATTTCAGAGACACCAGAAACAAGCTAGGTTCCCCCACAGGATAAAGATTTATTTACCTCGGGAAAATAGGAGAGCTTCCGTACGGAGAAGATGAAATTTTCTCCAAGTACCTGAGCTTAAATTAGAGTTGACACCAAAGTAAAAAAGGAAGAAAATAATATAGTGCATTCATCCAATTACAGTTAAAATTTTTATTGTTGCCTTTCATTCTGTATTATATTCTGCGAAATATGTTGACTGAGGTTTACTATTGTGCAAAATATCTCGACTTTGAGGTTTACTTGTAAATTTTACAATTAGTGATTCCTTTGGCCCCTCAACTTTCACCAGATGGTAATTTTCGGCCACAATTTATAGAAGGTTCAACCTAGCCCCTCAAGTTTGAATCTTGAGACGAAGGAAGACCTTTGCCTACATGTATTCATGTCACGTGGTGTGCCAACTCATGACTAGCTAATGCTTTACAGCGAATGTACTCATTTATCCTTTTCCATGCGCTAACTTAGCACACAATCCGAGGATGTGAGGCAATGACGAGTACACCACGTGGCAGAACAAGCAATAAAAAGGTCATCCTTTAGCCTAAAATTCAAACTTTATGGATAATATTATTATACCCTTTTTTAACTTGAGGAACCAATGTGTCACCCTGTGGTGAAAGTTGAGGTACCAAAATGTATGCAGTAATTAGCTCCTAAATATTATAATTTATTGTTGCTTAAATTAAGTCATTCATTGAATATAACGGAAAAATAATAAAACTAATAGCCGGAAATATTTGAATACATAACTACTCGACATTCTATGAATTCATGAATACAATCTTTTGGTGAAACCACCTAATGAATGGATACACTATAAATATTAATGAATATGTCATTAATGCTTTAAAATTCGTTTGGTGGAGGTAAATAAGAAATTGATACATGCAAAATTTTAAAGAAACTAAAAATTCAATTGTCAAGCTGCGCTGCTGCGGTAATTAACTTCCGTTGCTCCTTGAGTGCAGCAATTCTTTCAGATTTGATCAGATTTCCTGCGTATCTATTCACTAATTAGTGGCACCTAATGAATTTAAAAGAATTAATGACATGTTCATTAATATTTACTGTGTATCCATTCATTGGGTAGTGTCAATAAAGGAATGTATTTATGATTTCATAGAATGTTTTATATGGATTCAAATATCTACTACGGCATTACTATTTAGTTTTCAGATATCTTTTCTAAAACAAGAACCGGTCCCAAATCTAGATGTGGGCCAGTTCTGGCTTCCCACTGAAAACTAGCCGGTTCGATGTTCTTTTCAAATTTTCAAAATTTTCGTTTTTTAGATTTGAAATTTGGGGTAAAACTAGGAATAAATCACAATTTGGACAACAAATCACTTACTTTTCCATTTTGAAAAACATTTCTACACAATAAATAACTAAATGATAATTAAGCAAATTTAGAGCCCCAAATCCATTTGGAGTTCCCTGTGTACTATCATAATCATTTTAAATGCATGGCTTGTTGAGTATTTTAAATAATCATTTTTAATCATCCAGATATAGGATTTAAACAAGACGACGCTTCCTTGGAGGAACTAGCTGCATGAGCGCGGCGCACGCCGCGCTAGCTACCGTGTGGACCAAAGTGAAAGAGACGACAATTCGTAGGGAGTTTTGTAAAAAAAATCGAGGACGTGTGCGTAATTTCGGAAAAATCAAAGGACTTTTTTGTAAAAAGTTGCGGACTTGTAAGGACCTGTACGTGAGTAAATAAGGACCTATACATAATTTCGGAAACCCGCGGGGCGCCATCCAAAATTTTTTTAAAAAAAAACTGGGCGCAGGGACCTCTTCGCGAGGAAAAAGGACCTTTACGTAATTTCCGGAAAATAGAAGGGAAATGGGTCTCCCGACCGTACGCAAAAGGACGACGGCACGCGTCGGGCGGACGGAGCGATGGGGCGACGTGGAGGGGCTGCGCGGGCCGGAACTCTTCCGGCTTTAATACGGTGACGATTTCATAGTTCCTTCTGGAGAGAGACTAATGCACCTTTTTTTTTTGTCTTTTCCACGGTTTCCTTTGAATATTGGCCAACGGTCCTCGTACAAGTCCTCGATCAATAGCCCCTTTTTGTATTGCAAAGAACTTTTATAATTTCCGTGGAAGTCCATGTCCTTATACAATTTGTTATTTTGTGTGCAACTAAAATCATAGACGATTACGAAAAATTCAGAGATTGCAGAAATAAGGTGAGCCCCACAAAAGTGACAGATTTTTTTTTAGGGACAACAAAGGTTTATTTACCTCGGTAATCTAGGAGATCGTCACTTCATTAGAAACAAATTGTTGGAACTATGGTAATCTGACTACTAAGGTAATCATAGATTACCGATTGTTTTGGAAACAACTTAAACCATCAAAATTGGTAGGATTCTTGGTAATCCTCAGCAAATACCGCAAACGAAACGAACCCTAAGTCTGCATTGAACAGAGGGGGCGATTTTTATGTGCATTAACAACATAAAACATATAAAAGGCAGTCTCAGTTCAACACATTCATCCTAGCTGCTTCTAAGTACTTTTTGTAAAGGAAAATGTTTTTTTATATTTTAGTCTTTTTTTATTGTGGGTCGCTGCAAAAACAATCGAAACCAGTATAGCACTCCATGTAAACGCAGACCCTTACAGTGCCTGGAAGTAGACCATCTAACGTCACAGCAACGACCACCCAAGGAGGGCATCACCCACAGGCCACAGCATACACTACGGCAATAAACATCTGGAAATAATTTCTTCTTTTCGTTGTTTTCTGGTTTTCGTTTTTGAAAAGATGCCCCTCTACATGACAGATCATGGGAGTTCGATCTAACTGTACCCCGAGAACACAGAAACTATATATTTACAAGAACGAGGCATGCAGGTTCAAGATACAAACTACCAGGCCATTCGAGCCACTTTGCCGAGGTTTCAGATCTTCACCTCCCGCACGTCATTTTGCCCAAATGGAGTGCCACAACCCGGGCATTTCCGATGGCGGATCTCAAGGTTCCTCTGGATACATGGCGAGCAGAATAGGTGGAAGCATTTGGTAATCACAACCTGCCAACAACCAAGAAGAGAAACAGAAAGCTCATCAGCAGTAGGTAACGAAACTGGTACAACATTTAAGAGTTTAACAAAGAAATAGGAACTTTCAGATGGGAGTAAGAATAAATATAAACCTCAGCTTGTACCATCTTGGTTCAGACACAAATCTACGTAATCCAAAAAATAAGCTACGATTCAATGGTTCATTACCTCTTTCGGTCGGTCGAAGCACACCCCACACTTGAGAATAGCCTTGCATTCTTTTATTTCATCCTGGAGCTTCTGAATAGTAGTCTCTTCATTCTCAGAGGTCAGCTCGATGACTTCATTTTTCACCTCTTCATATTCTTCCTCAAGCTTTCTCCTCTCGTTTCTGAAATTAAAAAAATGTAATGAACATCTGGCAACAGCATAGCAAGACCAACTTGGAACGAAAAGGTAATATTGCAGCCTAACCTCTCACGCTCTAGCTCCACTCTTAGCTCAGCTATCCTTTTCTGATTTTGCTCATATTCTTTCTCAGATGACGCAACAGCGGACCGAAGCCACTTGAGCTCCTTCTCTGCATACGATACCTCCAGCGTAGTCCTTTCAAGGTTAATTGCAAGATGCCTGTTCTCTGAAGAACTTTTTACAGCTTGTGCTACATAGGTCTTCATCTGTAACATTATTCCAGTACAAGACACTTCAAAACTCTCTCCTAAGTGGTAAACACAAAGCTACAATAGTTTTTCAATTTATTTCATTTGAATCAATATTTGCTTTAATAATATTTTCAAGGACTGTGCCGGCAAAGTAAATTTCAGTGTGTGCAAATTATTAAAAAATTATGCCATAAATAAGACTTACGACATAAGTAAAAGACTACCTGCTCTTCACCATGGGCAATTTTTTGTTTAGATGACTCCAGTGAACTGTTAACTTGCTGGAGTTGCTTCTGTAACAAATGCTTTTCAGAGAGAAGGGAACCAACGGCTTGCTTCATCTTCACACTATCTGATACTAGCTGTTAGATTAGAATCAAGTTACTGATAGAACTAACATGAAAAAGCAAAGCAGATTAACTTTTGGCGATGCAACAGTCTAAACAGCGAGGTTAAAGTGGTACAAGTATTATAAATTTCTGCACCAACCGGCAGCCCCTCCAGTACCATAGGAGTTTGGAGTCTTGTGGTAAATGAGATGAAAAGGAAAATTAATAAATACCTTTATGTTAAAATCATCTCTATCAGCAACCTGTTGAAGAAGATGCTGGTTTTGTGTTTGCATGTCTTCATATGCTTGACCAATTGTCTGCAGTGACAATATCATATGCTTTCACACACATACACACAACAAAAACTGCTGATAAGAAGGGAAAAAAAAGAGCTAACCTCAATATCAGAAATATAAGCATTTCCTTCAGCTTCTTTAATTCTTATTGCCTCCTTGAGTTCCAGAACATCCCTGGCAAAACAGACCATACAGGTGATGAAAATTGCAGCTTGGATACAGAAAATCAAATACTCATTGAACAATCTTATATTCACTGGTTCACAAACATAACATGTACCACTGGTTGTCATCAAAAGCGCACCCGGAAAACACAACAGCTCATATA
Organism: Dendrocalamus latiflorus; assembly: GCA_017311315.1. Classification (NCBI taxonomy): domain Eukaryota; kingdom Viridiplantae; phylum Streptophyta; class Magnoliopsida; order Poales; family Poaceae; genus Dendrocalamus; species Dendrocalamus latiflorus. Next base: position 12,349,926 of record CM029644.1, on the reverse strand, counting down.
AACTCTAAATCACAAGAACTAGATGTTGCATATGTCATGAACCGGGGTAAACACCACCAAGAAGATGGCCGGATGGCGTCGGCGTAGAACGAGAGGGAGAGAGACTAGAGATTTAGACGAAGAAGACTTTGATATTTCTCTGATTCCTTTCAATAGCATGCGGTAGCCCCCCTTATATAGATGGCTCCCCTAACAGATAGAATCTAATCCCAATTATAACTCTAACAGATATAGTAACTAATATCATATCTCTAACTATATCTCTAATACAAGGAAACCAATCTCTAACTCAAATAGAAACCAATCTCTAATTCCTAATAATAACCCGACTGGGCCTTGGGCCCAAGGCCCGCACCCCTGACAGCATACAACTTGAAAACAAGATGAAGATTATTGATATTTGAGATGTATCGATACACTCCCTCTGTTTCAGAATAGTTGCCAAACCCTACACATAGTCCAATTAGGCACAAAATCGAAGCATTAGTAGCAGTGTTTAGGAAGCCATTCGGGTGGTTAAAACTGGAACCTGGACAATTCCCACCCACAAACCAATCTGGTTCTTATGTGTATTTTGAACCTGAATTTTTTTTTTCAAAATCTGGTGAATGAAAGTTGGGAATAAAGTGCTAATATACATGTCATAGAGGTGGGCCTTGGGCCTAGTCAGGTTATTATTAGAATTAGAGATTAGATTCTATTTGAATTAGAGATTAGATTCTATTTGAGTTAAAGATTAGTTTCCCTTGTTAGAGATATAATTAGAGATATGATATGAGTTTCCATATTATTAGAGATAGGATTGGAAATTAGATTTGATCTGTTAGGGGGGAGCTCATCTATATAAAGAGGGCTACCGTGTGCTATTGAATCAATCAGAGAATTATCATAGTCTTCACCGTCTAAATCTCTAGTCTCTCTCCCTCTCGTTCTACGCCGACGCCATCCGACCATCTATTGGTGCTGTTTATCCCGCATGAATCCCGGTTCATGACAACTTGGTATCAGAGCAGTCGATCCCTTCCCACGACTTCTGCTACCATGGTTTCTGCGATTCGCCCTACTGCCGAGTCGTTAGCCATGATAAAAGCTAGCGCCAACGAGATGGCCCGCATCAACAAGAAGATGGCGGACATCTTTCTCAACATGCATGCCATCCTTGAGAGGATGGAGAATCGGAAGAAGATGCAACAAGTGACAAAGAGCCAGATTCATCATCCAACACCAGATCCCCATCAACAACCAGAACCAACACCACAGCCAACACCAACTCGTCCTCACAATCTGCATCATGCGTCCATCAACAGGCGAGCACCGTGCGTTACTGCCGCAGCATCTCCTCCCTCGTCGAAGCCAGATCCGGCGTCTCTGCCCGCGCCAGCACGAGCTCGGCGCCAACGTCGCTGCGCCATCCCCGTCCTCGGTCGTCGGTCGCCATCCCCCGCCTGGATCCGCGGTCATCGCCGTCGCCGTAGCCATCCTCGGTCGTCGGTCGCCACCCTCCGCCCGGATCCATGCAGGTCGCAGTCGCCGTCGTCGTTTCCGGAGCTGGTCGCCGGAGATGGTCGCCGCTCGAAGACCGACCGAAGCGTCCGCCGCCTGCGCTTGAAGTTGCCGGCAGTCGCTCGGCCTCTCCGTCGGCCGCTTTCGGTTCGAAGCCGCCAACGCCCGAAGCCGCGCCGCTGTCTCTGCGTTCGCCGCCGGCCGCCGATGCCGACGGGGAACCTCCGCCACCGGATCCGGTGTTCCACGCCGTCCTCGAGCTGCCGCCAGACCCAACCGCCCCACCGACCGCCACTCCGCTGGCCACCGCTCCGGTCGCCGCTACACCGGCCGCCTGTTCCGCCGGCCGCCCGCTCCGCCGGTCGCCGGTTCCGTGCTCGGAGACGCCCGATCGCCGCCGCTCCAGATCCGCCTCCGGCCGGGCCATCTCCGCCATCGGGGGCCGCGTACGCCGCGAGGCCTCCCCCTGCTGCTCCGCCCGAAACCGCGCCGCTGTCTCTTCTGCTCCGCCGGCCGCAGTTTTTCGTCGTCGCCAGGCCGCTGCTCCGCCCGGAGCCGCCGTCACCGCCGGGTCCGCCTCCACCCGAGCCGCCGCCGCCGGGTCCACCTCCGCCCGATCCGCCGCCGCAGCCGCTCATCCGGCTGGCCGCTCCGTCGGCCGCCCCGCACCGGCCGCCGTTCTTTGCCGCCGCCGCCCGCCCTGGGTCGCCCAGGAATCCCCGCCTCTGTTTTCAGTGTGGGACCGAGCCGGCTGCACCAGGTCTTTAAGAAGACAAGGAATCGGTGAAGGAAAGCAAAAAAATAAAAAAAAACATTTTTTTGAAAAAAAGTCAAAAAAAAAACTTATTTTTGCAGGCATTATATACCGAAGGCGCTACACTTCGACTAGCCTCGTTCCGCTTGGATCTGGCCGGTTGTCTCCATCCGTTACAGGACCCCGCCACCGTTCGTCTTATACACCGGCGTCAGAGGTCTTCCATTGACGCCATGACCGCCGCCTAGCAGCTCGAGGACGAGCTGCATGTCCGGGAGGTGTGTAATGTCATAGAGGTGGGCCTTGGGCCTAGTCAGGTTATTATTAGAATTAGAGATTAGATTCTATTTGAATTAGAGATTAGATTCTATTTGAGTTAGAGATTAGTTTCCCTTGTTAAAGATATAATTAGAGATATGATATGAGTTTCCATATTATTAGAGATAGGATTGGAAATTAGATTCGATCTGTTAGGGGGAGCCCACTATATAAAGAGGGCTACCGCGTGCTATTGAATCAATCAGAGAATTATTATAGTCTTCCCCGTCTAAATCTCTAGTCTCTCTCCCCCTCGTTCTACGCCGACGCCATCCGGCCATCTATTGGTGGTGTTTATCCCGCATGAATCCCGGTTCATGACAATACATGTTTCTATGGAGGTTGTGACCAAAAGGAGGTTTAGGCGGGTGAACTGCCCATTGAGCTTAACTGGCGGTTCCCAGCGAAAACCACCATTACAGGAACCCTGGTTAATAGAGTTGAACTATGTTTACCCTTATTAAATGACGTATTTCAACAACTCTTCTTTCACATCACCAATAGCAGGGGTAGAGAATGGACAAAGTACAGTACCTACACTCTTGATTACTTCAATGGACAACCATTTTGAAATGACAAATCACAATAAATCATGCAACTATTTTGAAATAGCAGGAGAGAGACGGAACAGTTACCAATTGCTTCCAGCCTGATACATATATCAAATTGTCCCCAAAAGCAGATAGCTAACCTTTCAGATGCATCCACTTTGGTCCTTAACTCTTCTAGTTCTGCTTCAGCAACTGAAAGCCTTTGCTGGCATGCAGTTTCAGCTTCATTTGCTGCTTTTACTCGAAGCTCGAGGCTATGCTCCTCTAGACTAATTCTCAAATATTCAGCCTGCTTGCGAGCTCGGTTTTCTGATTCCTTGATCTCTGCAATTGTCCTAGACGCACAATAGTGTAAGAGAGGATCTAACAAATGAAATAAAAATATACATGTATGTCAAATAGACAAAAGCTGCAAATTGCCTAACATGCTATACAACGTTTTAAAAGGGGAAATCAATGAATATTTGATAATAGAGGAAGCCGCAGAGATAACCAACCAACATTTTAGGAACTTTTAAATTCTATGATCTAAGCATTGTTAACCAACCAACATTTTAGGAACTTTTAAATTCTATGATCTAAGCATTGTTTCCTATGTTTAGTTTTTTTAATGTTCTGAACTATGTTTTCCTTCTACATTTACGAGTGTCATGTAGAGGTCTATGCCAGTTAGTGTTAGCACATAACAGGCCAAATTAACGCTGTCATCAAATGTTTTAATAACTTGATAGATGTGACCCAATCACAAATGTTCATAGATAACTTGATAGATGCAAGTATTGCAAATATGTTGGCACTAGTAATTACTCTAGAGTCAAAGCACACTTGCTGAAAATTACTAATGGTGGATGCAAGATATGTCCTAAGGTGACAGTACCAATTCTTGCTCAGCTTAAAAATGAAGTTGCAAAGGCTGAGGATGAACAAGCAAAAACAAAGCCAAGAAATGTGCCCTTGCCACCATCAACTATTGGTTGTGTTGCTAGTGCTAGTGTTTCTTCCTCAAGCATGGACTCGGCTATGTTAGGGAATAAGAAGCGGAGGGGACCTCCTTCAGCATTAAAGAAAACTTGGACTCAGGATTTGCGCAATCAATTGGATGCACAAATTGCAAGGATGTTTTATTCTGGAGGTATGCAATCAACTTTCAATCATTGTTTCAATTTTATCCAACTTGCAATTTGCATTCAACTAATTTTGGTTATGTGAATTATCCAACTTACAATTTGCATTCAACTAATTTTGGTTATGTGAAATTGACAAGATTGTCTTTCAATCTAGCAAGAAATCCACATTTTCAACTTTCTTATAGCTTTGCTGCAAACAATAACCTTTCTGGTTATGTCCCACCTAGGTACAAGTTGAGGACTACACTTCTTCAACAAGAAAGGACTCACATTGAGACCTTATTGGAGCATACGCGGAGCACATGGCCTGAAAAGGGTGTCACCATTTGTTCAGATGGATGGTCAGATGCACAGAGAAGACCACTCATTAACTTTCTTGCTATTTCTGAGGGTGCACCGATGTTCTTGCGAGCTATCAATGCAGAAGGTGAGGTCAAGACAAAGGAGTACATTTTTAAGAAGTTGATTGCTGTTATTGAAGAAGTGGGTGCAAGAAGTGTTGTCCAAGTCATCACTGACAATGCTACAAATTGCAAAGGTGCGGGTTTGATTGTTGAACAGAAGTACACTCATAATTTTTGGACTCCTTGTGTTGTTCATACGCTCAATCTTACTCAAGAGTATTTGTGCTGCTAAAATGCCAAGAAATGATGAGGAAGAAGTAATCTTTGATGCATGCCATTGGACAACTGAGATTGCTGCAGATGCTAATATGATCAAGAATTTTATAATGAACCATGGCATGAGGCTATCAATGTTCAATGAGTTTAGCAAACTAAAGTTACTTGTTATTGCTGAAACGAGATTTGCCTCAGTTGTAATTATGTTGAAGCAGTTTTGCATGATCAAGAGGGTACTCCAAAACATGGTGATTAGTGACAAATGGGAGACATATAGAGATGACAATAGAGGAATGGCACAAACAATTAGAGACCTAGTTCTCAATGAAGTGTGGTGGGACAAGGTGAACTACATAGTTGAATTCACTGAGCCAATCTATAAAATGATACGTGTGGCGGACACCGACACACCATGACTTCATCTAATTTATGAGATGTGGGATACAATGATTGAGACTGTGAAGAAAGTGATATATAGGCATGAAGGCAAGGAAGAAAATGAGGAGTCCACCTTTTACTCAGTTGTCCAAAGTATATTGGTTGATCGTTGGGCAAAAGGCAACACTCAACTCCATTGTTTGGCACATTCACTTAATCCAAGGTAAATTATAAATCTTTGGTCTTCCTTTGCTTTTACTTGTAGATATTATAATCCATTTTTGTTTGTAGATATTATAGTGACAAATGGATCAACCAAGAAGGTGTTGTTGGCCGTGTACCCCCACACAAGGATCTTGAGATTTCACAAATGAGAATAAAGTGCTTCAAAAAGTTCTTCCCTCTCCTTGAAGATCTCAAGAAAGTGAAAGAAGAATATGCAAGATTTTCCACTTGTTCTGGAGAATTCAATGATTTCGATTCTATTTATGATAGATGGATCCTTGATCCAATGAATTGGTGGGCAAATCATGGACAATCTGTTCCTGTGCTACAAAATTTGACTCTCAAATTGGTTAACCAACCGGTCTCATCTTGTTGTGAAAGAAACTGGAGCACATATAGCTTCATCAACAGCATGAAAATAAACAAATTGACTCCTGAGCGTGCTGAAGATTTGGTATTTGTGCATAACAATTTAAGACCTCTCAAGAAGAACATAATCATATAAAACAGGGGCAACTAGAATGTGGGATGTGGGAGGAGATAGCTTTGAATCTCTAACTGATGTTGGAATTCTAGAGGTTGCTCAGCTCTCTCTTGAAGAACCAGAGTTGCAGGGTGAGGAGCTAGGCGGCCACCTCCAGGCCGAATCCGGCCCCCTCTAGCCCTTCTCGCGTAGATATGGCCGTCGCCGGCTCAGATCTTGAGCCGGCCGCCTCTTCCCGTGCTGTCGCTGCCTCATCCGGCGCTCTTCCCGAGCCGCATCACGCCGACCCCCGTGCTGGGCCCCATCTCCGCCGTCCTCGAGCCTTGCCGTCGCCGGATCTGGACTACACCGCCCGGATCCGACAGAGGAGGCAGACGGCGTTGGCGGGGAGGAAGAAGCGGTAGGTAGGAGGCAGCAGCGGCGGAGAGGAGGGAGGCGGCGGAGAGGAGGCGGCGGCGAGAGGAGGCCGGAGGCTAGGTGGCGGGAGGGGAGGTAGAGAGGAGGCGAGGCGGTGGGAGGGGAGGAGGCAGCCATGGAGAGGAGGCGAGGCAGCGGGAGGGGAGGAGGCGACGGCGGAGATGAGGGCGGAGGCGAGGCGGCGGAGAGGAGGCGGCGCGTGTGGGTTTGGGGGAAATGGGTCAGATGCCAGGCTCGGGCCGGTGTTAGGTTATAGGATTTTTTTGGTCTTTTGTGATTTAGTCCTTACAGTTCCTAAAAATTACGAATAGACCCCTAAAAATTACAAATAGACCCCTCTTTCAATAGATTTTTTCTGATTTAGACCTTCTAAGACATAGTTATTTTGATAATTTATGCTATTATATCGTCTAACTACTACCGTCTAACTGTCGCCATGGCGGGCGCCTAGTCGACTAGGCGTCCAGGCGCCTCGGCCTCGCCTCGACTTGCCGGAGCGCCGTGACAACCTTGGCAGGGTGTGTTGTTTGAAGATGAGCGTACTGCGATGATCCAAGAAGAAAATGAGGACGAAGTTGAAGTCCCATGCTGTCTTTAAACTAGCCTTGCTACTAGAATTTGAGTTTGTGATGTACCTTAAGTTGAACCACTCCTATCTTATGTTGGCTAGTGGATATTTGCTTTTGGTTAAACTCTACATTTACGTTTCTATGTTCAAACTTGGCTATTTCTTAATATTTATCGCTTATCCTTATCAATTATCAATTGTTGTTGGCTTGTTCTATTAGTCCATTGCTTTAATTGTTTATTTAAGAATCAAATATACATGTTAATATGTTATCTTTGTAGTCTTGTCGATCTGATCATGTTACTTTTTCTCAGGTTAATGGTATTCTTATTTCTGAAAATAGTATTCACATCAACAGTTGTCGTCAGGATTAACAAAACAATCATGAGGTACATATTCCGAGTATACACTTTACAAATTATAAGTTTACAATTTACATTATTTCAGTTTAATAAACATGTGGAAACATAGAAAATAATACATATATATTTTTTATTTATTATTTAAATATATATAGCCGTGTCGCCATATCAGTATTTTTGGGAAAATGGCGAATTCCCGTGTCGGTGTCGTGTCGACGTATCCGTGTCCGTGCATCATAGCTCTCCTCAATGATTTGTTTTCTTCTTCCTCTACCTCGTTTCTTTGTTCATCATCTTTCTCTGCATCGTTTGCACCAGTCGAGGACCCGAGGTTGCATTGTTGTTCTCCCTGTGCTTCGACTCCGAGATGACCTCTTGGCTGGTTATTGAGGTGGCAAATCTGCTTTGCGCAATGCTCAACTCCTCATGCTCTCATTCTCGTGGTCTCCCTCGGTCTATCCTCCCATGGTGGTCAGTGGTGAACGCCTGATGGAAGCAATCAGGAGTTCAGGACTGCAACTCTACAAGGTATGCAGTAGCCATCCCCTAATACTTTTGCTATGTTGCGTCTGTTGCCTTCACTGAGAAAGCTTATGACAAAGTGTCAAGAAATTTCATGTGGTGGGCGCCAAGGTTCCAAAAACCGGAACCGGAAGAAATCCCGGTCGGCGGCCGGTAACGGTAACCGGCCGGTTACCGGAAAAACCGGTAAAAAACCGGTCACAATTTGAAAATCAAAATTTGAATTTTGAGATATTTTGAAACCGGTAACCGGAAAAACCGGCCGGTAACCGGAAAAACCGACCGGTAACCGGAAAACCGGAAAAAAAACCGGCCAAAATTCGAAAAAATCAAAAATTCATACCGGCCGGTTTTTTGTTTACCGGTCTCTCTACCGGTAAAACCGGTAACTGGCGGATCCCGGCCGGTAACCGCCGGGATTTTGAACCATGGTGGGCGCTTCAAAAGAAAAGAGTCCCAACAAAATATATTACCCTAATTAAGGACATGTACGAAAATGTTGTGACTAATGTTAGAACGTATGGTAATGTTACTAATGACTTTCCCATTAAGATAGGACTACACCAAGGATCAGCATTGAGTCCATACATTTTTACCCTAGTTATAGACGAGGTTACACGGGACATACAAGAAGATATCCCTAGGTGTATGCTTTTCGCTAATGATGTGGTGCTGGTTCATGAGAATAGGATAGGTGTTGATAGGAAGCTCGAGTTATGAAAGAAGACCTTAGAATTGAAGGACTTTAGACTTAGTATGACTAAAACTGAGTATATGAAGTATGATTTCAGTGGTGCTAGAGTAAATGATGTAGATGTTAGATTAGATGGACAAGTAGTGCCTAAGAAGGACACGTTTCGTTATTTGGGATCGATGCTACAGTGGGACGGTGAGATTGATGAAGACGTGAGCCACAGGATACAAGCGGGCTAGGTGAAATGGTGCCAAGCATCTAGTGTCCTGTGTGACAAAAAAGTTTCTCAAAAGTTAAAAGGTAAGTTCTATAGGATGGCGATCAAACCCACAATGCTATATGGAGCAAAATGTTGGGCGACTAAAAGACAACATATACAGAAAATGAGTGTAACGGAGATGAGGATGCTGCGGTGAATATGTGGTCATACAAGGTGGGATGGCATCCGCAATGATGATATACGTGATAGGATGGGGGTAGCACCAATTGGAGAGAAGCTTGTCCAACATCGCTTGAGATGGTTCGAACATATTCAACGACGGCCTCCTGAGGCACCGGTACGTAGTGGAATTTTAAGACATACTAAAAATGTAAGAAGAGGCAGAGGTCGACCAAAATTAGCGTGGGAGGAAGCAGTTAAAAGAGACTTGAGGGATTAGAATGTATCTAAACAATTAGCTTTGGATAAGAGTGCATGGAAGTTAGCGATCCACGTACCGGAACCATAAGAAAGTTAGAGACTGTTTTAGGCTCTTGGCTCAGATAACAGGTTGTACAGCTTAGGGTTTTAGCATTGTAGGTTTTATTTCAAGGCTCATATCTATTGTGATCTTGAGAAGGTTTCATTCCTAGCCTACCCCAACTTGTTTGGGACAAAAGACTTTGTTGTTGTTGTAGTTGCGTCTACTGCCTTCACTGCCTTTTGGTCGTTGTAGCATGCCTGGACGACGCCATGACACCTGCCTGGACACCATGGCATCTCGACACCTAGCAGTCACCTTGGTCGCCAAGTCCACCATGACAACCATGGCTAAAATCGATAGGTTCGTAACTGGAATTAAAACTGAGAATTGGAGTAAAGATGGACCTACAGTACAAATTATTTATTCAGAAAAATATTGCATTGGATAATTAACTCTAACTAGCATAAATTGATTATGCATGAACTTTGTTCTCTTGTTTCCTGAGGTGTGGTAGACCATAAATCCAAACTTAAAGCAGAAAAACATTCTATCTCTGATAATAGAATTTCCAAGAATCTGATGATGAGGACAATACAACAATGCAATTGCTAACCATTTTAGAGAATCACACAATTTGTAAGTTGTAACCATCAAAAATCAACATAAAAGATAACAATCAAGTTATACCTCGACTCAGAACATTCTTTCCCATACATATCCACAATAAATTGTAACTCCTGCTTTTCCTGGTCCAACGTCTCAATCTGTTAAAATTTCATTGGCAAAGCATGAATGACAAACCTCAATACTCTGTCAGTTGCTTGCATCTTCACCACCAGAGTTTGCTCAACTGGTGCTCAAATTTTGCATGCCCAGAATGCTAACTAAACTTCAAAACTTTTTCAAAGCAAAATAATGTAAATCATGAATCAAGCTATCCAGCAGTGAATAGATGCTCCTGCCCATATTTCCTAAATCTAAATATCTTGATATGTTGGCAGTCCCTGTGATTGTTGCAACATACACAGTTCAGACCTGATTTTACCTTAGATATCTGACCAAATATGGCCAGGTGGGCCCTTAGGAAATAACAACAATTTCAGGTAGCTAGTTGAAAGCTGAATATATTTCAAATTTCAATGCTTGAAAGACTAAGCAGTAGCTGTTAATCCACAATATTTTCAGAAATTAGGAATCAAGACACTCACCAAACTACTAGGGCCCCATTCCAAACAGTGTTGGCTCCGTTTGTAACGCGGTGTTTTTCCTTTCTTTTTTTTCCTCGTTTTTCCATTTTTTTTCTTTTTCATTTCCATTATCCGTAGAGATATAATGGTGTTTTTCATTTTTTTTTCTATTTTTTCTTCATTTTTCTTTAATTGAATACCTCAGAAAAACTAACAGCCAAAAACTTGTTACAAACTCTTTAGAACAGAAGCAACATCACTTTAGAACAGGGCCTATAGCTACCCAATCAAACTCTTCACCCATATAATGCTATCGGATATCCACACTATGACAAATTAGATATAATTCTTGTGTCATATCTTGATACTTACTAGTTTCACACCAAGCTGAGAGTGCACTGCTAGAGGGAAAAAGAAAATAGAAAACACACACTTTCCCAGGGGAAGCAAAACATGTCTCAGGCTCTCAGACCTAAGCACCTTAGAAGAAAAGGATAGGTTCTCAGGATACCATACCAATGCTTTGAGGGACTTGATCTCAATGACTTGTGTGTTGTATCTATCAGATATCTCCTTTTGTTCATCATTCTGAAAATTCAAGATATTTTCATCAGATGTTTTGAGTAGAGGTTCCATTAGCTATTCACAATTTCTCCAGAAGAGGACCATAGCACAGACATGTCTAGTTCAAAAGATAAACTCTACTGAAATAATATGTTTGCAGATTTAAGCATAACAATGAACATATAAACATCTAATTGTGCAAGTATGCACAATGACATCAAAGTATACATATTTCTGCCCTACATATAATTATGTTTTGGCATGAATAGTAAAACAACCAGAATCCAGTGAAGTAAATGATATCAAGTGATCTTAAAATCCTAACCAATCATTTATACATGAGCATGCTCACAGTGCTCCATGATCAGAAGATGCCCTAATGTATTAAGTTCAACCTGCTTTTATGAAAATAATCAGTTAATCACCAAGCTTTAACAAAGCAGATACGATGCCAAAATACTGCTTTTGATGCAGCCTATTATGCAGAGATCCATCCATAATAATGAACGAATTAAGGTATTTGCTCCTTGAATTTAATCTCTGTCAGACAAAAGCAAGTGAGTACATGTGTACAGGAATCACAAGGAAGAAACATAAATAATTTTTTTCATTACAGTGTCTACATGAATCAGAGGCAAGTGAGTACATGTGGACATTCGTAGGCACAACTAAGAAAATTCCAAAACACTCAAACCGATGCAGATTGAGGACTATCGTAGAAAACACAAAGCAAGATGGATGGTTACCCAGACCAAGGGCAGACCTTCTTAGCTAACAAGGTTCTTAAAGTGTCAGCTTCCACATGTAATGCAAGTGCTTCAGAAGCTGCATCCTTTGATCTATTCAACTGATTCTCCATCATTTCCATCTCTTTGGAGAGTGCTGCAGCCATAACATGAATCTCATCCTTGAAATCTTTTTTACCTGTAAAAGGGAATTGAGAACGAAGTGTATTACACTCTGCAGGAAGAGACGAAACACAGATCCCTATTTAACAAGCTAACTGGTCAAGTCCCCTCTACCTGAATCTTGCAAGGTTTCCTCAACCTTGATCTCAAGATCATTCTTTTCAGCAATGAGTTTCAGAATCTGATGTTCCAATTCTTCAATTTTGGCCTCATAAGCAGCAATTGATTGTTTGATATTGTCAACTGATTCTTCTTTTGAAGACATTTCTTTCTCCCTTTGCATAAACTGGTTCTTGTCATTCTAAACTCAAACAAAGAATAAGCTGATCAAAAAACAATACCATTTCCCATAAAAAGAAACAATACCATTGCAAAACAGCACAACAGAGGAAAACCATGGTACCTGTAATACTTCAACTAACCCCCTGTAGCGTTCAATCTCAGCATTCAGATGATGTAACTGATCACTAAGAATGGTATATGGTTTTGACATGACAATGTAGTTATCATCTTTTAATTGATCCTGCACAGGTAGCAGGGAAATGCAAACTTAAAAAAAATAAGAAAACCAGGATCCAGCTTAAAATTGCAAAAAGGTATGTCAACCCTCCACTACAAAACAAGGTACCAACCTGAAGATCTTCCAACTGCTTGGATAGTATTAGATTATCCTCTTGAGTTTCATGAAGTTCAAATAGACGGTTTGCTGCTAGGGTCTGCCCTCCATTGGACAAATTAGCAGTACAAGATAAAAGAAAAGAAATATAAGATAAAAAAACTTGGCAAATAAGACATAAAGAGCATCAATGTCAACAAAATTGTAAATTGATCTGATTACAAGTACCTTAGCCTCCTCAACAGCATTTTTGAGGTCTTGCCAGCCCATACTTTTGTCTGAAGATTTATCATTCGAAACACCACCATTCACAGCATTAGGAGAAGATGTGTTCATTAACGAACCTCCATGCCTCTGCAACTGGAGAACAACCAACTTTCGTCGACTTTCCTCGAGCTCAGCCATGCTTTCCTCTAGCTCACCTGCAATACAACGTATGCACATGCATTATGGGTTGGTTTGGTTTGAAGTCAAGGATTGCCAAATTTTTATAGCGGTATAACCAAAACTTGGTTGCATTAACCAAGATTCGGTATGCATTAAAAACTTGGTTGGTAGCATTTATGTTGTTGCCAAAATATTTGGGAAGGATCTGTTTGCCGTTATCTTCCAAATTTATGGCAGCCAAATTTTAGCGCAAACATTAAACAACCCACATATAGTTTCTAAAATAAATATGCAATAGGCTGGTTTGGTCTAAAACCAAGGATTGCTAAGTTTTTATAGCCAAAACTTGGTTGCACTAACCAAGATTTGGTAGCATTTACGTTGTTGCCATAATATATGGGAAGGGTCTGATTGCTGTTTTCTTCCAAATTTTAGCACAAAAATTAAACAGCCTACCATATCTGGAATAAATATGCAAAGTATGAAAGGTCAATCTTGTCAAGATTGCAAAGCAAGGGTTTATTGACCAAAAATAAAAGGCAGCTCTTAATAATCCAGCTGACGAAAAGAAACGGCATGTTTAAATTTAGCCAAACGGATTCACATATAGTATGTGTACATGAGACAGAAAAGCTAAAAACGGTGAATGGATCATCATATATGCAGATACGGCAAATTTTAATCAAACAAAAGCCAAATGGGGGAAGGAGTGACATTTTGAAACACCTGAAAGACGCTTGATTTCATATAGTTCTCTTGAATGGTTGCTTTTGAAAGCCTCAATCTCATCCAGATACCTTTGGTGCTTTTCATTGATGATAGAAATAGCTTGACGGACATTGTCAACCACCTCTTTCAAGTGATCATGATGGTTTTGAAGGGCAACAATAACATCTGAATTAAATAAATACAGTTCAAGCAAATGGATAATTAGCATATAATAAAGGAGCAGTGTAAAGAAAAATGGATGAAAGGTGCAAGATTTCTTTAGTCTACCTTCAGTTGACTTTTGTCCATTTAAAGCTAACGATAAAGATTCACTTCTAGCTTGTTGTGCAGCAATAGCCACTTGCAAGGACTTCATCAGAGCAACAGTTGCCGACTGGCGCAAAGAAAGAGCTTCTTCAATGGTTTTCAACAGGTTACTGTCATCATTATTTCTAAAATTGCTGGACTTCAAGAGCCTGAAGAGAAATATCTCATCCGAAGGACACGACTCAACAGATTCTGAGGAACAAAGAACACACAATCAGCTAAGAGCAACATCACTAGCGAAATAAAAAACAAACCTTACAAAGCAATCTCAAACAAATATGCCAGCAACCTTCTGATAACTCTTCATGGTCAAGCACTTGCAAATTGTCCAAATCCCCACCAGCCCGAACCACAAGCAAGACTAAATCATCAATCAGCTATAATTTACATAAATGTAATGAGAAACATGTCGAACTGGAAAAGATCCATACAACAAAGTTTACATAAGACCCAGAGGAAAGAACCTGGTTCCACATTTTATTCAGAGAAATCAGAGTGTTGTCATAAGAACATTGCTCATCCCTCAGCTCCTTGAACTTGCCTTCCAATGTATGCATTTCACACTTCTGTGCCTCCAATTGTTGCACCAGCTTCTGGTTCTCATATTGAAGAGCTGCGGCATCCATCTGTAAAAACAAACCGAAGAAGAAAGAATTAAATAATGAAAATGCAGAAAGTCAGGTCCTACAACAGCAAGGATAAACTATAAGGGGGCATAAAAGGGAACAGATTTGCAAAAGGATTAATATCCACCAACGGAGCTTTCACAATTGTCAATTACTTAACCAGACAGATTCAGTCAGTCTGGTCAGGTTTACTAAATTTTCTAACTAAATTATAACTCAAATTCAACTTCTACATTAATGTAGTATTGTCACTTAAAACAGCAATTGAAAGTTTGAAACTCAACATGAAGCTTCCACCACAGATCTTTTCATGCCAGACACAAAATGTTCTACTAAGTACTGACTATAGGTAGTTCGACATCTACTAGAGAACTTTCAGAATCAAAATGCATCAAAATTACCATTTACTGGGTAAAAGTTCAGAATGACGTCATTATGCAGTCGAGGTACATCCCCTGATCACAATTTAATTTAGATTTTTGCTATGCATATTATGTTATTATCTTGAGTGACCTTTTTTTCACTTCCAGTTTCAGGAACTGTGGATACTATCACACAGACCATGATATAAGAGCCAGTTTTATGTGAGATGGCAATGCAAACCACCATTTTAACAGCATAATGAATAAAGCCATGATCCAAATGATCCATAAGTTCCGCCATTGAGGGCAAGTGCTCTGACGAATGGCATGATCAAAATAAACAGTTCCGGTTATTCTATTTGGATGTTATGATATGATGAGGAATGATGTTTTGTACATGGAGTAGAATTTTCCATGAAGTGCGCTTTTTCCATGGAACATATCAAATTTGCTACCGACCAGCTTCTTTTGCAGAAACTCCAGAACCAGGGGCGGACCTAACGTGGGACATGGGGGTTCAGCTGAACCCCCAAAAATATGGAAAAATAAACTGCTACTGATACTCCACAACGCAGCAAGCAAATCCACCACAAACTCCATGGACTGGACTATCCATCCCAGAAAGGAAGATTTGGATGAGATTGCTCACGGAAAAGAAACGATCCTCAGGACAAAGCTCACTCTGAGAACAACAATCCAAGCAAGCTAGGGTTTCCTTACCAGCGAAAGAAAGATCAATCCGGCAGAGCGGAGGACGACGACGACGCCTACGAGAGAAGAATTCCTTCGCTTCGAGGGTTAAATGACGTTGGCGTGAGAAGCAATATCCGCCGCCGCCGTCGCGACGAGATATGGAGAAGAGTTCAAGGAAGAGGATGGGCAGGAACAAGAGACGAGAGAGGTTTGGGATTGGGCTGTGAGGATTGCGGATTTGGGGAGGAGGAGGAGGGAAGGAGGAGGATAGAAATCTTGACTATGGTCCGCGCTTGTGCTGAACATTGGGGATCCGTTATAGGGTTCGTGTGGAAGAATGGCTCGGCTACCGGGTTTCCTAGTCTTGTCTTGGTGCCCGCACACATAGACCAGCTGCGGACTGTTGGTGCAAGAGAGTAGTGAACAGATTGAGAAAAATCAGTATCAATCTCTATCTCTACCACTAATAAACCACCAGTTATATCTTTCCTACAGCTACCCCAACAAATATCCCTCGCAGTCAAGACCTCTCCTAGATGCACCAAACCAACTGCACCCAGAACCAACAAACCTTTCAAACGAAGGGACGATATCCACTGTAGCCTCTCCTTTCTCTTACTCACTCAAATCCAACGGCCGAGGTTGTTTGGATCATACCTCATCACTCATCGGTCATCCCATCCCGCGCCCACCCCGCGCGCGACTCCCCTCTTTCTCGACGCCCCATCTCCACACGCGCCTCCTTTCCTCTTCTCTACCACTAATAAACCACCAGTTATATCTTTCCTACAGCTACCCCAACAAATGTCCCTCGCAGTCAAGACCTCTCCTAGATGCACCAAACCAACTGCACCCAGAACCAACAAACCTTTCAAACGAAGGGACGATATCCACTGTAGCCTCTCCTTTCTCTTACTCACTCAAATCCAACGGCCGAGGTTGTTTGGATCATACCTCATCACTCATCGGTCATCCCATCCCGCGCCCACCCCGCGCGCGACTCCCCTCTTTCTCGACGCCCCATCTCCACACGCGCCTCCTTTCCTCTCCCGCACGGCAGGGCAGGGCAGGGCAGGGCGGCGGCGGCGATCCTCCCCACCCCGCGCGCGACTCCTCCCAGGGCAGGGCGCGGCGATCCCCACCCCGCGCGCGACTCCAACTCCGACCGCCGCCTCAGTGTCTTCCTCTCCGACCTCCCCCGCGCGCCCAACTACGGCCTCCTCGACCTCTACTGGTCGCTCCCCACCGCCGACTCCCGCATCCCGGCCTCCTCCGACCCCGACCACCCGGCGCCGCGCACCCGCCCGCCCTACCCCAACAACCCCCTCATCAAGCAGTACAGCGCCGAGTACTGGCTCCTCGCCTCCCTCCGGCCGGATTCCGCATCCGCCAACTCTTCCGTCAGGGTCGTCGCGGACTGGAGGGAGGCCGATGTCGTGTTCGTGCCGTTCTTCGCCACGCTGTCTGCGGAGATGGAGCTCGGGTGGGGCGCCAAGGGCGCGTTCCGCAGGAAGGAGGGGAACGACGACTACCGCCGCCAACGGGAGGTCGTCGACTGCGCCACCGCGCACCCCGCGTAGCGGCGGTCTGGTGGCCGCGACCACGTCTTCGTCCTGACAGGTAATTCGTTTGGGGACTTGCAGATTTCCCGTGAGTGAGTTTTGGGTCGATTGAAGTGCCAGTAATGACAAGGGCCATTGTTTAGATTAGTCCTCCATTGTTGCCAATTCGTGTATATTTAACCAGTCTTGTTACTTAGGTTGTGCTGTTCTTGTCGTTGTTGTTTATTATACTCAACACCAATTCTCATCAAGATAGGTTGTCAGATAGTTTTTCGAATTTGATCTAAATGAAACAGAGCCCTTGAATAATCAGGTCAAGGTTCAACTTAGATTTGCACGATTGGCCCAGCTGATCGATAAGTGTTGAAGCAGATATTTCTGCAGCTGCACTTTCTGACAATGATATTTAGAAGGGTTAGCTAATCGACTGCAACTCTGACTGGATGAAGGCTCCTACTAAAAATTTTGGTTGCAGAATCAACTGATTGATCTGAAATCTTTGTTGCAGGAACTTCAGCTATAATAGATTCTCTAGAATAATCGGTGATGTTAAGCTTAATAGCAATGTAAGTTTCCCACATCTTGATTACTTAATAGCAATGTAAGTTTCCCACATTGCTAAGTTTTCATTTAGTACGATGCTGCCCGTGTATCTGAATTCCTAAACATGCCTGAATATAAACTCTCAAGCAGTTCAATCATCAAACCCCAACTCTAGCTAGCAGCCTACCCCATCTCCACCATAGGAAAAGTACCAACGCTAGGTTCTGGATCGCTACCATGATGTAAATACAATAATCTCTATGTATGTCTCTCTAGACCTTGGATATTTCTTGGAGGTTAGGATTTACACGAGTTCATGTAGTACTTATCAGATGCGTTGATAACATTGTTGGTGTCTGGCACTGTCACTCCATTGGGTATTGTTTCTTCTCAAATGTTACATCTCATTGTCATTATACAATTGTAGGTGCACCAGGGGATGGCCGATGGCATATCATTAATTAAAGGCCAAACAAAGCAAAGACATACCATTTTATATATATTCCGTCAAACTCTTTTACAAACCTCCTTTTGCTATCTTGGTGTCCTGCTTCTTACAACGACAAAGAAGGATCCTCATCCATCTTTGAGTGACCCCGTGTATAAACTGAAGAAAATTGCGCTGAATGGTGATAGGTAGAAGCTACTAGAGCAGAAGGGTATCAAAATGGTGCAGGATTTTGTATGGTTGTACAATAAGGATAAGAACAAACTGTGTGAAGTATGAGAATAAGTTCTATTATCTGCTAATTTGCTTATGTTCTCATCTAACATGTTCTGATATTAATAGGTATCTGACAAAACATGTATACTATCATCTTGTATAGGTTTGTGGAAGTATCCCAAATTGTGATTGCAACATCATTGTTGGACATTGCTCTGAGTTGTAATCCAGGACATGGATTTTATTCGTACTGCATTCCGGCGATGGATGCTACCATTTTCTTCAGCTCTCTTTATAACATTGTTGGTGCAGAATTTAATGGTATATAAATTTCTTACGAAGAACCTAACAATACTCAGAAGGTAATTATTATGCTTATTTTTACTACCTTTTATACTTAAATTATTTCACTTGAATGGATTTTCATTTATTCTGTCTTTCTTTTCTTGAGGTGAGCATAAATGCAATTCAAAATGTTATGTCCTGGCATATTGTGTATTAAATGGAGCTGCTATTTAGTGAAAAGCTCTCATCTATGTACTTCTCATGTTTATGGATAGCTAAGAATGTTTAAGGGAATATGGTTTCACACTTTTACTAAAATACAGAATTAAGTAGCTACCTCGTCAGTCTTTACAAGGCTTTGCTACTAACTATTGTTTGATATCCTGCTCTTCACCTTGTGTTTTAAACAAGAAAGCCATGAATTAATTGTAAATCTTACTTGCTATTTTTTTGGGCGAGGACTTACCTGTTGTTTCTCTGAATTAGCTATATCAGACCATGAGACCATGCACTTGCAAAGCTGTAATCCTTATATAGAAGTACTACAACTATGGGAGGTATCTGGTGCAAACCTTGACCAACTCATATCGACGTATGATATTGTAGGATATCAATCTACGTAATCTGATCGTTATATGAATCCATCTACCAAATACAAAATATCCAGGGGAAATTTTGGTGGACTCTAAATAATTTATGTGTATCATGTCTTGTTTCTCATGATTAAGATGAGTATATGGTAATTTCTAGACCCAACTTTTAGTACTTATGCACCTTTATATGCTACCTCAAGAAAAGAGAGCATGCACCTTATATAATTACATAAAATCCAAGCAATTTTTGTATAATCTCAGCTTTCACCTAATCAAAGTTGCTCTAAAAATCATACATGTTATTGTTTAAGATGACACAGAAGCACACCTATATAGCCATACAGGCATGATCCTTGCACATATATTTCTAATCTTAAAATATTTTAGCTTGTTGAGACATCAATATTTTTCTCTATATTTTGCACATATATTATATTGTTGTTTGGATTATTCAGGTATTGGAAGTTTTGGGTTCGCCGAAATTATTGGGGCTGATCTACGATGCCGATGCTGCATGTCATTCTAGATCGTTTGATTCCTCGTCATGTTATTTGGATCATGTGCTGAAGTATGTCCCATTAATCCGTGAGCAGCTACAGGTAGGAAGTGGAATACATGGAATCGTTAGTTGTTTCCTGTGAAATGAGAACACTTATTGCTCTGAACTTCTAATGCACTGCAGCATTGGAATTTCATAAAATGTCCTAAAGAAGTATAATGGTACTATAATGTGGGGGAGTATTTCAATCCCGAATTATTGAGTGCCATACGTTCGCTTGATGCGCCAATTTTGCGAATGAAATATTGCGTTGTACTCTGTTCACGATGAATGAGTTACTACTTTGCATTATACGTGTATTATGCATTATATACTTGTGCAAATAAAGCACCATATTAATGAATGATACAATATATGAGACATGAATATTAATGAATCTGATTGTTCGTTTTATTTTTTACAAATTTTATCTTGTTTTGTATTTTACCGTAGCGTTAGCACGGGCACATTACTAGTCAAGAAAAAAAGGAGAGTAGCAACGGGACAAGAGCTGGGAAAAATAAAAAGAGGAAAAGGGAGGAGTTCGTGGCTTTCTCGGTCCTCGCTTGAGTATTGGATAGGGAAAAAATTAGTAAATCGGCTAATCTACTATATTGTTCTCTTGTAATTATAGGTACTGTATGAGAGTAATTTAGGAATATCATCTACTAGATAATTATAGAGAAATTCGATAGCTTTCTACACAATATTTATTTGTGTTGATCGGATAAATAGATGTTAAGCTATGAATTTTGTAATCCAGCTGTCTGGTAAATGTATCATCTTCTAGTAGCATATATTAATCTATAGATTAAAATTACTAGATGAAATAATTTGGATGATTTATCTACATGAAAGATGTAGATAATTAAGGATTCTAAAGAGCCCATGAAAATGATTTTTCAATGAGTAGGACAAAAGTTATGAATATTGGAATACTACTGTTTAGGACCGGTTGCTGGTGGATTTGGTGGAAGGTGGATGTGAATCAGTATATATGGTCTGGATTTGCGATAAGGATCAAATGTTTTAAGATGTATCTCTCAAAATATACTCCCTTCAGTTGCAAATACGGTCTCCAAAATGTAACTTTGACCACTAATTTGTATTCTAATATGTTTGTAAACCCAATAAATTATAATATTATGAAAGTATATTTCAAGACAAATCTATAGATATGATTTTCTTGTATTAAATGTAAATTTATAAAAAAAATATCGTTAGTTAAAGTTTTGAAAGTTTGACTACAAATATCTCGAAACGACATGTATTTGTGACTGAAGGAAGTATTTATTTAGTTAATACTCAATTCAGAAAAAATATAATTATCAAAGTGTAATACTAGCTTACTTTATCAAGCACATGCACTCAACTACTTTATCATAAATGATAGAGTTATTTTTCCTCAAAAGTGTCCAATTAAAATAATTGAAAATCTTTCTTAAATCTAGATAGTTTCCTAGAAATATCTAGATATTTTAGATATTTTATTCGAATGAATTTGATGGTGCCAATTGTCATAAATCTAGTGGTCACAAGAATTTATATAAACCTTTCAATCCAAAATATACATCATTTGGTAGATTTGGTTTTGGTTTATAAATATTTATATTTTATGTTTCGGAAGCAATATGTCGTCAAAGTGCACACATTAATTGTTATTCTTAGAGAAAGGTAAATCATAAATAGAGGCAACATATGTCAAACACAAAAATATGTACTGCTTCTTTTTCTATGTGTGTGAAAAATATCATTTAATATGCTAACACAGAAAATAAGAAAAGAGATGTGGCTTAAAGTTAATATCTATTTAAAAACAGAGTGCGCACTTGTGTTATCAACTAAAGTTGTAATAGTTTTACTCTAAAAAGTTGTAATTGTGCTACCACCAAATAAAGTGTTAGTATTAGTTTATTATTTCAATTTTTTAGTGTTATTAACTTTCAATAGACTTAGAAATGTGACTTTTATCTTTAGTTTTTATAAACCGATATAAGTATATATTAAAAAAATATAACACAAAGTAATTTGTGAACACCCATTTATATAATCCTAAATCCGCCATTGTCCAGAACCATAATACATCAAAACCACCGATCTCCGGATTTAAAAAATATAAAAAGGACAGGTCAGAGCGCGACCGAGCTAACTTCCGAAGACTAATTTCTGTCTCCATAAGTTCACCAAACAATCCACTAGTCCAACCAACGAAACAGGCATGGCCGCGCAGCTGCAAGAGCGCCCGCCTCGAGGTTCAGTTCACATCATCAACGAAGCGGGGAGTCATGCACGCGCGGAGGTAGGAACGAACGAGCAAACGGAAGAGGCGGATGGAATGGGAGAGATTGGTGGAGGATTAGGGCAAAAGGGTTCCTGAAACCGAGGCTTACCGTGAGGTGAGCGCGGGAAATCCTCAGCAGGGAACGAGGCGAGCGGGTGCGGGGGGAGCTCCGTGGGGATCCCGGCCGCCTCAATCGGGGGAGCGCCCGGAGACGGGAGCGGCGGCAACCTCGGTGGAGGTGGATGAACGGCGAGAGCGAGGAAGCCTAAGTAGTAGGGCCGAAGGGCTCGGGCTGTCGGACGGATGCAGGCTGCGGGGTGTTTGGGCCTTGCGGGCTACGTGGGTGAGATGAACCCGTTCTAGCCCACAATTTCACGGGAAAGCAAAACTCCACCGAAACCTCTTGGAGTTTTCCCTAGGACTCATGTGCGTGCGTCCTTTGTTTTCTGTGGCTGATGTCATATTGCTGTAATGGATAATTTTTTATTTTAGTGTGAGCTTTTATACTAATGAATCAAGTGTTGATAAGTTATTTTAAGAAATTATTTCAATAAATTATTTCAAAATGACAATGAAAAACCCTTTGATTTCCGAGGAAAACCAATGGCCGTATGTAAGAATCACATTGCTTTTGTCTTTTAAAATTTGGGCAGGAGCTTTTTAACATCTCTTAATCGAAACCCGTAGAGTTGAGTGTATAAAAGTTCTTATGTTTATCACTAGTCATTGCCCATCATGCTTCTTCGGGGTAGAATGAGATTCCATTCATCCATTTAATTAAAGTTTTATTATGTGCCACATTTTGTCATCTTCTAGCTAGCATGCATCCATAACGGCACAGAGTCATGCCGTTGTTATACTTGCTAAGAACAAGGACGAAAGAAAGAAAGGGGAATAAAAAGAGAAGTGTAGATATAGAAGAACAAGTATACTGGCTAATCTTTTTTAGGCCCGCGTGATATTGTCAAGCAGCTAGAATATCATGCGCTTACCATTCCATGAACGTGTGCAATTGTTTGGCTACACCCTATTTCTCTATGTGACTTCCGATTACATGGACATCACTAGTACCCCAGGATCATCTGTTGTTGCATTGACCTTTCATTTACTTTCGGCGTCAGTTTTCTCCTCCCTTACATTATTTTCCAATGGCCGGAATAACACTATTTCACGTGCATTGTGTTTGGATCCTTACTTTGTAATACTAGATTTCATATTGCTATACCTCGATTTATCCCACCGAGATGAGATACTCATAGCCTCCGCAAATAAATTTTACGTGATGGGATATCTTTGCTAATGGTTGGTGAGGATCACCACGAGTGATGAGTGTAAAATCAAATACTGCAATCAGCGTGAGTCTGACCACCTCGTGATATCCTCGACCGCCTGAACATCAGATTTCCCCCTCCTAGTCCCGGTCCTTTTCGTAACTGACCATGATCGTCTCTACGTCTAACCTGTACATGCAAAGACTAAAGAACGTTTTCCCCGGCACAAGTTCTTCCCAACTCAACCGGCATTAGTGCACACACGCAAATCACACCCTTAACCATCAACAAACACAAACTAGATAATGCACGATCTCAATATCCAACCTTTCCAGAAATCAGTCTAAGACCGCTTAGAAAGACCAGTGTGACCGCCTTGCATAAGCCGGTCAGACCGCTGGCCCAACAAGTACTCGAAAACCACGAGTACTCGGAGTACTCGAAGATCACTAAAATTGAAGTACTCGAAGTCTACGAGTACGGACCGTGAAGTCTATAGAAATCAATCGTAAAAGCTTACGACTACTGACTAACAAAGTCTATAACTACTGATCACAAAGTCTTCAATTACCGAGTACCGACCAGGTACTGTAGCTTACGACTACCGATCGGTTACTGTAGCTTCCGAGTATCGATTGGTTGCTATTCTACGACCATGGCAAAACACTGTAGCTACGACCAGTTCATTGTTGCATACGATCGGTTCCTGTTGCTTACGACCAGTTCACTGATCGAGGTCAAAGCCTACCGACTACCGACCATGGTAAAAGATCAAGCTCCATTTAAGTTGATTTTGGTGATAATAACAAATGCTATTATGATGTTTTGGTGATAATAACAAATACTATTACAAAATTTTGGTGATAATGACAAATATTATTATGAGATTTTGGTGATAATAATGAATACATTTTTGAGACTAATCTTGTTTATTGATTTTAATTCTACTTAGTCTCATTTGGTTGAAAAGGTGAAATCATTGAGGCATGCATTTGAAATTATCATTCTCATATATCAGTGCATTCCTTGGATTCAAAATATAGATTAAACTCCACAAATAGTCCAAGATGAATATGTGCATATGCCTTCACTACACATACTTGTATGCGCACATTTAGGGAGAGTTTACTCTATGTTTTGAGATTTCATAAGTATTGATTCATGTTTTCTTTAATACACGTATTTATGATCTTTACTTTAAAACACATCCATTAAGTATATATAGCTTGTGTAGTTTATATATACTCATTTGTAATCGGGTTGTCATCTAACTTCTCCATTATGTATTAATGGTTGGATGATTATTGACAACTTGATAAGTAAGCTTTACTTAAAGTTTATCTTAGAGTATACAATTGTTGTGTACATATTGTATACTCAAAAATCAATCTTTATCTCATTATTTGCTAAGATTGTCATGAATTACTAAAAAGGGAAGATTGTAGAATCTAGCCCCTCTATCATGAGTTAATGGTAAAGTTTGATAATTGATGCAATTGTTTTGTGGACTAACATTTTTCATGAGTTGGATGAATATGTTAGGTTCCACAAATGAAGATGACTTCATGTGTTGAAGATCATCAAATCAAGATGTGAGAAGAAGATGGCTTTGTGTATTGAAGGTTATCAAAAAGAAGATGCATCATGAGTTGATGCATGTCCAAGGAGAGATGATCATATGTTGATCATCAAGTTAAGTGAAGATCATCATGTGTTGATAGAGTTGAAGAAAAGATGTCATCATAAGTTGATGCATATCAAGATAATAATCTAAGGCAAATGCATGACTAGCTAGGGCTAAGGATGTGTTTCTAGTCTTTTACCGGTCTTGGTGTTTGGTTGGAAGACTGGATTGCTAATATAGATTGTCGTACTATTAGGAGGGGTCATGTCTAGTAGTTTGAGTCTCATCATATGTTGATAGTTCAATCTCACTTACTCTACCTCTCTTAGCATGATACTTATATTTGTGAATGCGTTTTGCAAATAGTTAAAGTTCATGTGTTGAATCCTTGTTCATGGGACTATGCATTGCAAATGTGTTTTGCAAGTGTTTGAAGTCCATATTTCCATTCTTTGTGATATGAGGCTTATTTTTGCGAATGTGTTTTGCAAGTAGTTGAAGCTCATGTATTGAATCCTTCTAACATGGGACTATGCATTGCAAATGTGTTTTGCAAATAGTTGAAGCTCATATGTTAAATCCTTGTAACATAGGACTATACATAGCAAATGTGTTTTGCAATTGTTTGAAGTCTATGTTTCCTACTCTTTGATATGAGGCATATATTTGCAAATGGTTGAAGCTCATATTTAATCCTTATGTCATGATTTCAAAAGTGTGCAAATATGTTTTGCAACTTGCTGGGAATCATGTTTGATCCTTGTGTGCATGATACTATAGTTTACAAATGTGTTTTGCAAAATCTGTTGAAATATCTATACTTGTCAGGAAAATTGGAACTACCGTTGTGTGTGTAGTGGTACTATCGGAGACCGGAAGTACCGGCTCTGTGTGAGCGGTACTACCAGACATCGGAAGTACCGGCATGTGTTGCGCGGTACTACCGGATGTGAGTAGCCTGATCGGCTCTATGTGAGCAGCTCGCCCGGTCGTCGGAAGTACCGGCTCTGTGTGAGCGATATTACCATAAGGCAGAAGTACTGGCGTGTGTTGCGCGGTACTATCGGACTTTGGAAGCTCTGGATTTTCCTACGATATTTTTTTCCAGAGAAACATGTGGGGTGGTCTTCTCTTCCTTACAAAATCGGTAGTTCCGCATGTCTGGAGCGAAACTTTTGAACATCGGAACTACTGGGATTTCAACGACAGTAGTTCTGCGCCGACTTCCAACGGCTAGTTCAAAAGCTCTGATATAGCCGTTACTGTTGTGTCAGAACAGGCGTAGAAGTAACAGCCATTGCACTGCGGTGCTTCCATTCGCCTTGATTTTCAGGGATTTGGCTCTAACGGCTAGTTTTCTTATGTGGAGTATAAATACCCCCTTGTGGCCGGTTGAAGGGATGGTTGGTGGACCCATTTCAACTCTCTTGAGCTAGTGTGAGGCTCTCCACTCAATTATGCATATGTTGCACCTTGTGAGTAAGGAGAGAGGATCTAGATTGCATGTGTTGCATCTAGAGGTGGACTTAGTGTCCATTTGAGCTTGTGCATTCATTGCACGCGATGAGAGTCAAGCGAAGGGTTTGACTTGTTACTTTTGGAGTTTGCTGACTCCTAGGCGGCGTTGGAGGCATCGTGCGCGGTGATCTTCTCAAAGAAGATTGTGCGAAGACCCGGTAAAGTTGTGAAGGTTGGAGCTCACCTACCTAGGGGGAAAGAGCTACCACTAGTGGATTTGAGATGGAAGGATTAATTCGTGAAGCCGGTCCAATTAGTTTGGACTTATCTTAATGTAGATTAGGGGAGACCGACAAATCTCCGATTACCACGGTAAAAAGAGACCATATCAATTTTGGTTTGTTTCCTTGTGCTCAATTTATATTCAAACAATTTACATGCATAGAATTAAATCAATTGCTTGTCATCCTAGGATTGCAAACCTTGCCATAGCCTAAAATTATTTGTGCAATTAGGTGAACTTAATTGACATAGGCATTGTTTGTGCTAAACAAAATTGATTCAAACTTCCACATTGTTTCTTGGGTTAGACAAATAGAAAAAGTTTTGAATTGTTAATAATAATTAGTAGAGATTTTTAGACCGCCTATTCACCCTCCTCTAGTCGGCCTCCTCAATCTTACAAGTGGTCAACACCCCTAACTATTGATCATGGTTGTTGTGCTGTGCTCGACCTACCGTGATCGTTCTTCCATGGTCGACATGCCGTGATCGTTCTGCCGTGATCAACATACCGTGGTCGAAATATCGTGGTCAAAATATCATTGTCAACGCCTGCCATTCGACCTACTGATCGGACCATCCATCACAAGCCAATCAGACTACCGTCCGTAGTCGAAGCCTGCCGATCGCCAACCGTGGTCGACCGAAACTTTCACAAATGCAAATTTTAGTGCACCCAAAAGTCAATTATTCATCATCATTGTATTCACGACCTCCATATGGTCTAACAATCTCCCCCTTGATAAATACATTGACCACACTTCAAAATCTCTCGAATGAGTTGAGTTTTGAAAGAAAAGCAAAATTTGTAAAAGGAAAGTTTCAAAGTTGCAGAGAAAAGAAATTTGAGAAAACACAACAGCAAGCACTCGGCAAAAACTCATAAAACTCCTCATCAACACAAGAGAGGCAATTTTAAAAAAAATTCTTCAGATTTCTCCAATTTCTCTCCCCACTCTCTCTAATTTCTCCCCATTTGACAATGTAACCGTCTCAGCAAGGCTGGTCTGATTGCCAACCGGTCTAATCGCATGGAAAATGCTAGTCAAAAACAATCTGGCCGCTTCTATAAGGCTGGTCTGACCGCCGATAGGTCTAATCGAGTAGAAAACACTAGCCGAAACTCTGGTCCGACCATGCTGATGTAACCACGCCACCAACACATACGACCATAGCGGTCAATATCAAGATTGAACTAAAGGTGAATTCGTTTCTTCAACTTCAACACATTTTAAATGAGAATATGATGCTACCTAATGATGAAAATATATATATTTGTAGCACCACATCACTTTGGAACCAATTGAAGCAAGGGTTCAAGTTGGACAGGTTTTGGAATCCAATTCGGCCTCCAGATCAATTCGGATTCAGCCTGACAAGCCAATTTCAAACGGCCATAACTTTTGATCCAGAAGGCTTCTCAGGGCCCGTGAGTACTCGTTGGAAAGCTCTTGGAGTCTACTTTCAGATGGATCTGGTCTCACCTCCAAACTCCATCCGAGCAGATCAGAAACTGCAAAACAAGTCACGTCACTTTTCCAATCCGAGTCAAAATGGGCCGAGGGCCTTGTAACTTGGGCTATTTGGGCCGGTACTGTTCACGTGAACAGTAGCATGGGCGCGTGAACAGTAACCGTGAATAGTACCACATCCCTTGTCATTAGATAAGTGTGGCTTCCCCCTCCCCTATTTAAGGAGGCCGCACCCCTTTAGTTTTCCTTGGGTTTTGCTTAGATTAATCTGTCTTTGAACAGTTTCGCCGTTCATCGGTTTGTGAGACCCCAACTTGTGAACTTAATATTTATTCGCAATTTCAGATTGCATCTTGTACTCTCTTGCTTGTGTTCTCGATTCGCTTGCATGAGATAGCCTTCTTGGCGAGGTCAATCGTGTTCGGCACGGTTGATAACCAACGGAGCAGTGGTGTAGTGATTGCGAGGGGTTCGATCTGTTTTGGTCGGAGCCTTTGGATCATCAACGTCGAGATCTCCACAATCGACTTATCAGTACCTCTCGGAAGATCGGGCCATCGTCACATCAGTTGGTATCAGAGCAACGGTTGCCCGTGAGGTAATTCTTGTATCCCTAGTTAGTAGATTGGTTTTTATTTCCTATAGTCCAGAAAAAAATTGCCCTACAAAAAGAATTAATTCCGCTGTCCAAACCCCGTTGTGCCTTTCAATCTGTTAGTTTTGGTTTGCTAAATTGAATTTGTGTCCATATTAGCATTGTCTAGTTGCTGGTCATATCCTTGTTCCATTAAAAATCCAAACAAAAGAAAAATTCCCCACCCCAAACCCTAATTTCCAAATTCGACTGCTTCTTCCTTTCTCTGCAGCCGCCACCAAAAACGCCATATCTTTTGATTCCGAGATTATTTTTGAGTGGGACCACCGCCATTAGATTCAAAAATCTCTTATCCATCTATCTGTAAAATTTCACGTTATTCCAGCAAGTCAGTTAAGAGATATATGCGGTGAAAGTTGACTCAGTTATCTGTTTTGAATTTGCAACAGTCAGCAGTTGTGATTTTTGTGCGAATTTCTGCGTCGGGTTTTGGAAGTTGACCCCAAAAGAAAATATGTAGAAAAAGCCGTCATAAAACAGAGAAAAAAAGAATCAGTGAAAAAAAGGCATCTGACAAAAAGTTACGGCCAAAATACCGACGTACTGTCCAGTGGACAGAAATCTTCAGTTTTCAGTTTTGGGTCAATCCTTGTGTTCTTCAATTCCAGATTGCATTGGATTGAATTATCTTGTATTTACCACTCATACACATTGTCATACACTTGTTTTTAGCCTTCTTCCATTCTTGGTTGATCAGCAACATAGGCTAAGTGCTAGATACGGACTATAATTCAATTCTATGCAATTCTGAAATTAACTGATTGTTCTCCATTGCTACCATATTGTGCCTTCCAAGCTACACCTACTCTTGATCAAAACAGGTTCCCTCTTGCAATCGTACCCACGCTCGACACGGTATCACGAACCAGCCACCGGTTGTACCACCTGCTGCATCGGTAAGAACACTTGTAAGAGTGTAGTAAGACGCTTGAGAATATGTGATTCCACCTTCCACCACCTAGTAGTGCATAGGGATAATACCTTTGTGTTGTCTTTTGTTTTCTACTAACCATGACAGGTGGGTTGTCTGATGATAATGAGAGACAAAACCGCGACGCAAGTGCTTCATTTGTTGCCCAAGATGCACGCCCACGACACCGCCTACATCAAAACCGTCACGGTATGGGAGGTAATAATTTTCAGCACCATAATGATCGTTCTAATCATGACCCTTTTGCTAAAGTCAAATTTATCATTCCATCTTTTTATGGTCTTTATGATGCTGAAATATATCTTGATTGGGAGATGACGGTAGAGCAGAAGTTTAATTCTCACTTGGTTCCTGAGCAACATAGAGTTAGACAAGCTACTAGTGAGTTTAAGGACTTTGCTATTATCTGGTGGAATGATATGGGTACCATGCGCTTACAACCTGATACATGGAAGCGGTTAAAAGAAGCTATGCGTGCTAGATTTGTTCCTCCTGCTTTTAAACATGAAATGCATAAGAAATTGCAGTGCTTAGACCAAGGTAATAAATCTGTCGAGGAATATTATCAAGAACTACAAATAGGCATGTTGCGTTGTAATGTTGTTGAGGACACGGAGGATAAGATTTGTCGTTTCTATGGGGGGTTACGGCGTGAAATTCAGGACATTGTTTATTATAAAGATTTTACTACTGTCAACCAGTTGTTCCAGCTTGCTTGTTTGGCAGAAAAAGAATTGCAGGGTAGGCAACAAAGGACGAGGAACAACTTTGGAGGTACGTCTACATCGAGATCAACGCCTGGGCAAGCCAAGATAGCCTCACCTCCTATTTGTCGAGCTGCTGCCCCCTCTGTGAGTAGGGCGCATTCAGCAGCACCGTCGCCACCATCACGCGCACCCGAGACGAGCAAATCTACTAGTGTTAAAGCACCAGTACAGAGCTCTTCATCGGTTGCTTCCACGGGCCGTACGACGGGCATCGTGTGCCACCGTTGTAAAGGGATGGGCCACGTCATGAGAGATTGCACAAGTCAGCGGGCGTACATTACGACAGAAGATGGTGGTTATGTAAGTGCTAGTGATGTTGAGGATGAATATGCTCTTGCAGCTAACCTTGCAGGTAATGGTGATGATCATGAGAACAAACCTGTGTTTGTGCCATTTTCTGTGACTAACAACTTGCAGGTAGTTGAGAACCATGCCAAAGAGGAGCATGAGCTGATTGAATCACTGACCCCATTGGTTGAGAATGAAGATAAGGAGATGGATGCACTTACATCATCTGAGGAGAGCCAAAAAGGTAAAGAACATGGTGCTATCATCGCTCACGGTATTGATTTCGTACTACAACAAGACATAGCGCAACCTTGTGAGTATATACCTACTGTAGTACAATCTTTTGATATTCCTTGTGTTGACTTAAATGAACCATGTGCTAATCTAAATTCTCATAATTTTGCACATGTTGAATTAATAACACATAAAGAAGTTTTGACTAGAATTTATCCTGCTAATTCATTGTGTTACATCATGTTGGATCTACCTATGAAATTATCACATGCTATGGAGAAAGTTTCTGAACTTGCATGTTCGAAATTCTTATTTAGTACCTACACCCCTGGATATAAGTTTAATTTGATTGGAGATTATGATGTGGAAAATCAATTTCTTGTATATCGAATATGCATAACTTGCGATCACATGGATGAATTGAAACTTATTGTTTGGGACAACAATTCTTGTATGTTGAATCATGTTGAATGTGAGAGGGAAGTAAGATTTAGTACTCATTCAATGCCTATGTGTTCATCTCTTTTTGCACCATCTAGTATAGACAATCTGAATAAAGATGATGAATTATGGCAGAACATACAAAGCTCTTCACTCTTACTAGATGAATTTGCTATTGTTCGATTGAGATATGATTATATAGATGAACTTTGCTTGATTCCAAAAGTTGTAGTTTTGCCCATATGTGCCACCACTACAAGTTTACAAATTCAAAGATTTGAATTGCATAAATGCTTCACTTACATTTGCAAAACAAGTTGCAATAATTACTGTGTGAGAAATTTTGAATTGCTCATTAACATATATGATTACTCTTGGGTTACTAATACAACAAGTTTTTATGATCATTGCTGTTTTATAACATTAATTGTGCAACAACGAAGAACGGTTAAAACGGATGACATATACATATACCATGCATACACCTTGGCTTCTTTATTACCATTTTTTCAGCTTATCAAAAGCCGAGGACGACTTTGTTTGCAAGAAGGGGAGGATGATAAGAACATGAACCCTATGGATACAACCATATTTGCTTTACTTGTTGTTACAATTACAAGAGCTCCTACGCATCACTTAAATTATGAGGTGAGCTCGTTTCAAAGAGATTGTACTTTATTTGATAAAGAACTTATGATATTACATGAGAGTTTGTTGCGTTTGTTATCATGTACCAAGATTTATGATCAAGATCATGCAATACGTGATGCTACACCTATGTTAAAACCGAGGACGGTTTTCTGTCAAGAAGGGGAGGATGATGTAACCACGCCACCAACACATACGACCATAGCGGTCA
This sequence comes from Dendrocalamus latiflorus, assembly GCA_017311315.1. Lineage (NCBI taxonomy): Eukaryota > Viridiplantae > Streptophyta > Magnoliopsida > Poales > Poaceae > Dendrocalamus > Dendrocalamus latiflorus. Next base: position 12,317,594 of record CM029644.1, on the reverse strand, counting down.
ATATCAAGATTGAACTAAAGGTGAATTCGTTTCTTCAACTTCAACACATTTTAAATGAGAATATGATGCTACCTAATGATGAAAATATATATATTTGTAGCACCACATCACTTTGGAACCAATTGAAGCAAGGGTTCAAGTTGGACAGGTTTTGGAATCCAATTCGGCCTCCAGATCAATTCGGATTCAGCCTGACAAGCCAATTTCAAACGGCCATAACTTTTGATCCAGAAGGCTTCTCAGGGCCCGTGAGTACTCGTTGGAAAGCTCTTGGAGTCTACTTTCAGATGGATCTGGTCTCACCTCCAAACTCCATCCGAGCAGATCAGAAACTGCAAAACAAGTCACGTCACTTTTCCAATCCGAGTCAAAATGGGCCGAGGGCCTTGTAACTTGGGCTATTTGGGCCGGTACTGTTCACGTGAACAGTAGCACGGGCGCGTGAACAGTAACCGTGAATAGTACCACATCCCTTGTCATTAGATAAGTGTGGCTTCCCCCTCCCCTATTTAAGGAGGCCGCACCCCTTTAGTTTTCCTTGGGTTTTGCTTAGATTAATCTGTCTTTGAACAGTTTCGCCGTTCATCGGTTTGTGAGACCTCAACTTGTGAACTTAATATTTATTCGCAATTTCAGATTGCATCTTGTACTCTCTTGCTTGTGTTCTCGATTCGCTTGCATGAGATAGCCTTCTTGGCGAGGTCAATCGTGTTCGGCACGGTTGATAACCAACGGAGCAGTGGTGTAGTGATTGCGAGGGGTTCGATCTGTTTTGGTCGGAGCCTTTGGATCATCAACGTCGAGATCTCCACAATCGACTTATCAGTACCTCTCGGAAGATCGGGCCATCGTCACATCACATGCTGATATGACCACGAGAAAAACTGGTTTGATTGATCCTGTTGTAAAAACTCTCGACCCTGCAGAAGGTTGATTAAAGGGAGCAAAGAGGCAATAAGGAGCTTGCATAGACTGCACTTGAGAATGCTTCCTTAACCTGTCTTTCTTTTCTTTCTTTCTTTTTCGAAAATAGAACTGAACCAAATGACCATCTCTACCACAATGAGTGCATTGATACTTGACTTGATGAGTGATCATATCAATTGACTTCACAGCACCCAATTTGATAGAGAATTCTTTTGCAATACCAACAGATCCAAAGATAATTTGTTTTAGTTTAGATTTCACTTCAAATTTGTCTAGTTCGAGTAACTTGATAACTTTAGGAGGATTGTTCTTAGCATGTTCAATAAAATTAAATCCTAGACCATGATTTTCATACTTCCTTTTGACTTGTCTAAAATCATGTTCAAATTCTTCTTCCAAAAATAAAATCTCTTTAAAGTGTCCCTAAGGTACTCATTTTCTTTAGCCAATGAGACAAATGGCCGCTGCCACGATGGTCGACACCGCTCCGCGCGCGACGAGTGATCCCGTCGCGGGCGTGGCAGCCAACGTCGGCAGCGCCGACCTGGTGGTTGGAGCGGTAGCGCCGGTGCTCACGTTGGCACAGCCGCCGTCCTTACACCCGGTGCGGGCGTGACGAGCGGTTCTAGTGGCAACGCGGGCCTCGTCTTCGACTCTGGAGTCCACCACACCGGCGCAGCAGGCAACCCAGGAGCACAGGCCGTGGTCGCCGCTGTCCCGGCCATGCGACTAGGTGCGCCGATTGCCCCAGCTACGGCTACAGCGGAGAACGCTCTGTTGGCGGCCCTCAGCACGTTCTAGCGGGAGTTAGTGGATTTCCGCGGGGCTGTGCGGGATATGCAAGAGGCTCGGAGTTAGCAGACCCCGCTGGTGGTCGCACCGGAGCCCACGCCAGAGCGGGCGGATAGCCGCGACGCTCCAACGTCCAGCCACGTCCCGCTGCGACGCGTGGATCCGGAGTCCCCACTTTCTGCAGGCCTGCAGCAGTCGGCCTGGACAGAGGATTTAAAGTTCCCCAGTGCCATCGAGCCGTACAAGGGCGACACGGACCCCCGGGAATTCGTGCGCGTGTACGAGACCGCCATCGAAGCTGCCGGCGGAGACGACACCATGAAGGCGAAGGGACTCCCCCTCGCGCTACAGGGAGTGGCGTTCTCTTGGTTTTTCACCATCGAGCCAAACTCCATCTACGTATGGGAGCAGATCTGTGATCGACTCTACAACAACTTCCGGGGGAACTATGTCGAGCGCGTCGACATGGACCAGCTCTTCGCGGTCAAGCAGAAACCCTTGGAGAAGCTCCGGGAGTACTTCTAGCGCTTCGCGAAGGTCCGTTGCCAGGTCAAGGATGTCAACGAGACAACCATTATCAACGCAGCAGTACAGGGCCTCCGCCTGGGGCCGCTGGCCGAATACAATGCGCGAAAGCCAATCAAGACGGTGGCAAAGCTCTTTAATAAGATGGAAGAGTACGCCAGAGCGGAAGAAGATGCGCGGCGTCGTCAAGGTGACGACTCCGACACCAATCAAGTGCAGGGAGCGGCGAAAAACAGAGATTCGCTGAAGGAAGGCTCCTCTAAGGGCAAGCGCAAGCAGGAGCCATCGAAGGATGCCCCCAAGCGCAAGGACGCCCAGCACAAGGACCCGCCGGGCGAGAAGCCTAAGCGTGGCCAACAAAAGTCTCGAAGAGCCCGCTACGTCTTCGACATCGAAGGCGGCTCTGAAGACAATGCCCCCATCGGTCGCGGCGGTAAAGCTCGCCGAGGTTGGGGCTGGGGGCGCGGTTGGGGTCGCGACGACAGGACCCGAGCGGAATACGACGACCAGTAGCATGGCCTGTGGTGTGAGGTACATGGTCGGGGCAGCCACGACACGCGCGCATGCACCACCATCGCTGCACTTCGGTAGAGCGTCGCCAGGGACAGAAACCCCGAAGTGCGGCCACCCATCGTAGCCCACGTCCAGCATCCCTTGGAAGGCCCCATGCGAATCCAAGATTAGGGGTTGCAGCCCCAAAAGGGCTCCCTGCGGATCCAAGCCCACGTGCGGCAACACCAGGAGGCCCCCCTGCGGATCCAAGCCTCGGAGGGAGGCCAGCGCAGAGTCATAAATGTCATCTCCGGGGGCTCCTCACTGGAGTTTGCTTCGGTGCGGCAGCGAAAGGCCTACGCGCGAAGACTACACCATGTGGTGGCATACCCGGCACAGGCACCGCTGGACTGGGCGCAACACGAAATTACCTTCACGCCCGCCGACGCCGAAGGCGTGGAGTTCCCCCACCAAGATCTCCTGGTCATCCAGGTCGCCATCGCAGGATGCGACGTCAAGCGTGTCCTAGTCGATGGAGGAAGCTCCGCGAACATTTTGTTCGCAGCGGCCTTCGACTAGATGGGGATCCCCCGAAGTCGCCTGGCCCCTCGGGAATCCCGCTGCAGGGCTTCGGAGGCCAGCCCCTGAGGGCGCTGGGCCAGATATGCTTGCAGGTCTCCTTTGGCGAGGACGGCAACGTGAGGAGCGAAGACGTCACCTTCGACGTCGTCGATATCCCGTACCCTTACAATGCCATATTGGGGCAACCAACCCTCAATTCCTTCGGGGCAGTCCCACACCACGGTTTCCTATGCATGAAGCTCCGCAGCCCGTAGGGCATCATCACCGCCCACAGTGATCAGGATGTGGCCCAGCACATAGAGCTCGACACTAGAGGACCGCACCATGAGGCTCGACAGGACGCCTAGGCCGGTGTAGGATCGGATATGGCAACAGAGGGGGGTGAATGGTGCCTTTTTTAAAAACGACCCCTCAAAAGTATCCACATGCGAATCTCCTCTCCGATAGCTAAAAAGCTATGAAGGAGGAGCGTTCATACTTACTGACACCTTAAACAACAGAGGAGAAAGCATAAGCCTAAAAGGCAGAGAAAAAACTAAGTAGACAGCACAACAAATAAACATTGCAGCTACAACAGGGAGGGGTGGTCAGACCGCTTGACAGGGGCCGGTCAGATTGCTCCTTGAGGGCCGGTCTGACCGCCTCATATGGGCCGGTCTGATCGCCCGGGGTCCGGTCTGACCGCCCTCAAGACACCGGTCTAACCAGCGGCACTCACCCGGTCTGATCAGCGGTCTGGAACCGGTCAGACCGACCGTGGCTCAGACAGACCCCGAACAGCAGGCTGAAAACTTCAGAACTTGCCCATTTTAGTGAATTTTGATAAAATCTCCTGATCTTTTCAAACCAACAGAGCAAGAACTTGATTTAAATAGTAGCAGGGCCCCAAGAAACAAAAGAACTCATATAGAGAGCAAGTAATCAAGGATTGAGCAAAAATCTGAAAAGTGAATTAAGAATGAACTGATTTTCAGATTTCTCTCAAATCTTGAATCTTTTGGTCATGAGCTTTTGCATTCATCTTAGCAATGATATCAGGACTTGATTACCAAAATCTCATGCCATCTTATGAAGGGAAATCACAAGAGTTCATCTTCCCCTGACTCAAAACCCTAGATTCCAAGAAACAGAGGAAAAGCAGCTCATGAGTGAAAAATGAAGGATCCTTTGATTCTACCATTTTGCTCTTTGGGAGTTAACTGACCAAATGGTCTTGAGAATCAATCGCATCATAGAGCAAAGAATCAAGGCTACTCTTTCAAGTATTCATCTCAAAAGCTCAAAGAAACAGAGAACAGCAGGAAAAGCTCAAAGACATTCAAGAACTCGAATTATCTCAATCACTACATTTCTCATATTGATTAGGAGACATGAATGATTACAAGAGGTTTACAAACACTGCATCCCCATACGCAGTTGGATAATGGGGGAAACCCACTCTACATGCTCATACACAGTGGGAGCTCTCTCCAGAACTCACTCCCTCTCTTTGCCTACGCGTATGAGCACTTGCTAGAGCTCTTTCCTACCAGAATACCTGCTTTGCTACTGCCTCCTCCTCTCCATATGAAGGCCAAGGGCTCACCCCAAAGAAGCAAAACAAGAAATGGCATACAACCTCCACTCCTCCACCTCACACACCATATGAGGCAAGGGTCAAACCAGATTTTTGGAGGGAAATCTGCCTCCACCTCCATTGCTTGAGTCAATTACCAATTTGCCCCTCAAGCACCTTCCCGGAAGCTTCCCGCAACCGGCACCTTTGACCGACTAGACCTCGACTCCTCCCTGAGCTTAGTCCGGTCCGCTTCGCTGCACACGACCGCACCCCGCATCATGACCGTCTGGACCTCAACTCCTCCCTGAGCCTAGTCCCGATCCACTCGCCGCTGCCCGTCATGTCCACTCGACACCGACCTAGACCTCCGATTCCACTTGAGTCTAGTCCTGGTCTGTTCCGTCGCGCACGACCGCAACTGACCTCCAAACCGTCTAGACCTCCGACTCCTCCCTGAGCCTAGTCCTGGTTCTCTCGTCGTCGCTCGTCGTGTCTGTCACCGGTAGCTCCAGCTCCGGTTCCTCGTCTCCCGACTCGCAACCACCTCACCAGCCTCGATCATCTTCGGCATCACCGACCGTCTGGACCTCAACACCTCCTGTGCCTAGTCCCGGTCCTCCCGCCTCACCATGACCTAGCTTCGAAGTCCTACAGTCACACAGACAAGCAAACCGTCACATAGCACCGCACGAACCAACATAATCAATATAAGCACAAGTAAAGGTACTCAACCCTAGAATACCCGAAACAAACTAAAACTCACTAAACCAACCGTCAATTACTCATCACCAACATGGGGATTCCTCCACATGGTCTCTCAGCCGGGCATGCCAGCGCAAGGATCCTCAGCGGCTTCAGGAAACACCCCGCCAAGCTCTCACGTGGATCGCTCCAGAAGTAGAGGCTCCCACCGTGCCCCGCCTCGCCGCCACGGCAACGATAGTCGCCGCCATTCCCGGCCTTGAGTGATCAGTGGTTAGTACCTCACCTTTTGTAATCGCTCACCCGCGCAAACGGGAATTCAATAAAGTTCACGTTTGCAAAACTCGTCCGACCACTTGCAAAAACGTGCGGAGGCTTGCCTCCGCGCGCACTCTCCGTGAGTATAAGCAAAAACGTGCGGGGAGACGCCTCCGCACGCACTCTACGGAGTATAAATAAAACGCAGCGTTGAGGCATACCTCCATGCGCACTCTACGAAGTATAAATAAGACGCAGTGTCGAGGCATACCTCCGTGCGCACTCTATGGAGTATAAAGAAGACGTAGCGTCGAGGTCCGCCTCCGTACGCACTCTACGGAGTATAAATAAGACGCAGCGTCGAGGCATACCTCCGTGCGCACTCTACGGAGTATAAAGAAGACGTAGCGTCGAGGTCCGCCTCCGCACGCACTCTACGGAGTATAAATAAGACGCAGCATCGAGACATACCTCCGTGCGCACTCTACGGAGTATAAATAAGACGCAGCATCGAGGCATACCTCCGTGCGCACTCTACGGAGTATAAATAAGACGCAGCATCCAGGCATACCTCCGTGCGCACTCCACAGAGTATAAATAAGACGCGGATGTTGTCCCTATGCACTCTACTGAGTATAAACAAGACGCGGTTGTTCTCGCGCACGCACGAGCGTTATCCGTGTGTACTCTCCGGAGTATAAATGAGACGTGGTTGATGGTCCCACGCACTCCACGGAGTATAAACAAGACGCACAAGAGGCTTGCCCCCGCGCGCACCCCGCGGAGTGCGCATAAGACACACAAGAGGCTTGCCTCTGCGCGCACTCCACGGGGCACCGATAGGGCGCAGCAGAGGCTTGCCCCCACGCGCACCCCGTGGAACGCAATTGGACACGCGACCGTTGTCCCCGCACGTGCCCCCTGACAGTAAGTATGGGAGTCATCAGCGTCGGGAAGCAGCCCTACCCGCGGGTCAGCCTTCGTAGATGACGGAGCGCCCGCGCGTTTGCGCGTCTACCTTGACTAGGCGCTAGCGGCCAGCTACCGCTCTGAAGGGTAGGGGACGAAGCGCTCGCGCGTCTACCCCGACCAGGCGTCAGCTCTACTGCCACCACTTCGAAGGATAGAGAACGGAGCACGCGGCGGCCTGCCTAGCGTAAAAGCTTTGGCGAAACAGGGCTCTACAAGCCTACCGAAGATCAGCGTGGTCGCGTAAAACGACGGAGACACATACTTCAACCGAAGCCATTTGTGCATTAGTCAGCGGTTGCATACAAGAAGGTATAGCAAGAAACAAATGTACAAGCGTCCTCGGATGTTCAGCGCCGCTACTCGACCGGCTCATCCTTGGCGTGTGTCCGCGCTGAAGTCTCGCTCGAGAAGGCCCGGGCCGCCCAAAAATCCATCGATTCTTCGGCCCGCCACCAACGTCGAAGACGTCGCCGGGCCACAAGGTCAGAAACAAGCGGCCGGTCCCTATCAAGCAGCTGCTCAAGCATAGCGACACACGCGGTCAGAATACCGGGGCAATCTCTACTTTATTCACAAAAGCAAAGGGGGTACACACATGGCAACGCACGCCTACACACCGGAACCTTGGCATCACATCGTGGGTCCACGCCCTGCCCCACAAGGGCAGCACCACCTCCACCACATCGACGTACTTCATCAATCCATTAACCGAAGTCCTCCTCGCGGCCCATGGTCCGTCGCAGCTCTAGCTTCGCCGCGGCCTCCCCGATATACTCCCAGATTCGCTCATGGAAGGCCCGGGAAGCTCGACGAATGGAGCGTACGGCACCCGACTGTAACAGCCCAGCTGTTTATTTCAAAATTTTTAGTAAAAAAAAATTAAAAGTTATTTTAATTTAAAAATAAAAATAAGTGTTCTTCAGTTGCTTAAATTTTGAAGATTTTATTTCCCTGTTTTTAGCTTTTAAAAAGGCTTTTGTTAAAACTAATTTAACTAAAAAACATAACATTATGATTAAACAAAAATGTATTTGAAAACTTTTGTAAAAACACTTTTTCAAATTAAGTATTTAAAGCTTTTGGCTTTTATTTGGATTTTCTGTGTTTTTCTGAGGTTTATTTGTATTTATCTGAATTTTATTTCAAAATCTAAAGCAAGAAAATATATTTTAAATATTTTATTAAAGCCAAAAATATTTAAAATTATTTTTCCTAACCATCCCTAAATTTTAAAATAATTTTTGAGAATTTTCTGGAATTAAAAATCAATTTTAAAATTAAAAAATTTTATAAAATTATTAAATGCAAATATGAAATTTAAAATATTTTTCCTAAGTCTAAAATAGTTCTAGGAATGTTCTATGAATTTTCTGGAATTTTTAGACACTATTTACTATTTTCTAAGCAATTATAAGTTTTCTAATATTTTCTGAAAATTAATCTGAAAATAAAAGTCAAATTAATTTCAGGAGGCCACGTGTCGCTCTCAGATTGAATCCATCCCTTCGCTTGATTTAATCCAAGCTATACAAAGTCACTTACCCCTTCATTCAATCCAAAGTCCCTGATTCGTTCACTTGCCACGTGTCATCAATTCGACGGCACGTACCCCTTCACTTCCCTCTCTCTCACCGACGCATGAACCCCACATGTCATATGTTTCTTCTACCTCTCCTTCTTCCTCCTCTAGCTCTCTCTCTCCTCCACCATTAGAGCCGAAATAAAGCTCATGATTGCAACCGTTTCTTGCTCTTTTAAACCCCAAGCAAGTGCGCAATGAAAGCCCCTAAACACCCCTCTCTAATACCGGCCGTTTTCCGTCCTTTAAGCCTCTCTAAAACCGCCGGCCATTCCTCTCCTTTTTCCACCTATAAATCCTTCTCCCATGTGCGGTTTTCTTCCCTTCGGTCTCCCCTCTCCCCACCGCACCCCCTCCACCCTTCGGCCGCCACCCCGACCGTCCGAGCCGCTGCCACCACCAAACGTCGTCGCCGCCGAGCACACCCTCTCTCCTACGCGCGCGTCACCGGTTTTCCCGTCGCCGCCGCCTTCTCCGGCCATCTCCCGAGTCGCCGCCGGTAGGAGCCGAACCCCGGCCGCATCCTCTACCCGCGCCGCCCCTCTCTTCCCTCCCTAGCGCACTCCATTCTCCATGGCCGCAACTCTCTGTGCACTTCGGTTGTTTCCATCAAATATTAGCATCTTCCTTGTTCTTTTCTTTCCTTTGTGATGGTTCCTTGTCAGGAAAGAACAAGTGCTCCCTTGGTTAGTGGAGGTAAGCTAGTGCATGCATGAGAGAGGTGGTGGGTTCAAATCCTGGGCAAAGCATCTTCTCGGTTGGACTATTAAAATAAAAATCTGTACTCAATGACAGCCGGGCCCCACACGTCATACACTCAAATATATCCAAAAATCAGCCAAAAATAAGATTCCAGAGAATATTCCCTCGGTTTTGCATTTTCTGGAATTTCCAATCCATTCAATCTTCCAATCGCTCGTTCTCCGTCGTCCGAACTCCGAATCCAGTGATTCAAATATCTAAATTCGTGTAAAATCATAATTTATCTCCCAGTATATATTTTATAATTTTTTGATTTTATTTCAATTTTATTTGAATTTATTTGTTTGGTTCTTCGTGCGTAGATTTCGACGAATTCGGAGAGAACGACTTCGACGATTCACAGTATCAAGTCTTCGAGCAAGGCAAGTTACACCTTTGATCATGTTGAACCTAATATTTTAAATTAATTATATTGTTTTTAAATTATTATTGCATGCGTAATTTTATTCAAGTTAGTTTAAATTCAGTTTTGAACTCTAGTTACACCCAAATTCTTTGGACAGCCAAATTTGATATTGCTTACCATTATACCTTGTCAACCCTAGATAAAACCTAGTTAGTACATTAGCACTAACAAGGAATTTTGTAGAAATGCTTAGCCATGCTTATACTGATTATGGTTTGGGATGATCTTTCACATAAAATGATGAACTTTAAAACTGTATTCTCGACTTTGGTGAGTCAAGAATGTTTATAAAATTATTTCAAAATAAAATATAAAACTGGTTTGGACTTAGGCAATAGTATGGTGGTGGGTGCTTGCTGGCATGCATCGTAGTTTGTTAACTCGATGTTGATTGCCAGGCACAAGGGGTAAGTGGTTAGGCCTAAGTCAAGTTAAGGACCGGTCTGTGAGCTACTATTGCAAATCCCTATCGTACTACCATAAGTCTGGTATGGGACAGACCTGGCCGAATAATTTGTGAAGTTCCAACTTAATCTCGCTATAGGCTGAATGTGAGCGCGGCGTAGGCCGTGAGAAGTCTCACACGGCACAAGAGGGGGCTCCAACATGTGGATTCATGTTGTGGTGAAACCTTAGTGGCGGCGTGATTATGTTGACAACGGATCATTGTAAAGGCCTTGTCATGATCTCCCCGCCGCACACCTAAGGAAGTGTGTAACTGCGTGGCAAACCGGGATGATCATGTCTTGTGGGTAAAGTTGTACAACCTCTGCAGAGTGTATAATCTATCCTGGATAGCCGTGCCCACGGTCATGGGCATGCTGAGTGAAGTTTTTCACAGATTAGACTTTGGTTTTCAAAATGGTTTGCGAAAACCTTGTGGATGGATGGAATCCATGAGAGATTTTAAAAGTGTATGGATGGATGGAATCCATATGGTATCTTTTGGAAAGATGGTCTGGGTGGGATGCCCGTGGTTAGGTTAGTGTAGGGGATGGACCTGCACTAACGGTATCTATTTTGCTTACAACATTGTTTTACTTAATGTATCAAATTCAGCTTTTGCACTTATGATATTTACTCCAATGATCGCCTTTTATGCAAATCAACCATATTATGCCTTCCTTTGATATTCCATATGCATGCATCAATTATGTTAATCTCCTGGTGTAACTTGTGGAGTACTTTTTGTATACTCATGTTGCTCAATTTAACTCTTTCCAGAGGAAGCCTTCGATGACTTCAGTGAGGATTGCGACTAGGCCATGTCTTACAGTCATTCGCCTTGTGGGAAGGCTGGATGGGCTGCTGCTTTATGTATTTCTTCCGCTGTCTTCTTTTGCTATTATTGTAAACTTTGGCCATCAGGCTCATATTAGTTAAATAAAGTTTGTCATTACGCATGATATTTGTCTTTGTAATACTGTGTGCACTAGCTTTTCCTGGGATAGTGCGATTAGTACAGAGGGTTCTGGAGTTGCTGCTCCGAGATCCGACACCGACATCACCCCGGCTCCAACGGGCATCTCTAGCACGGGGTCAGTTAGCTCGTCGACATGCTGGTAGCCCCGATGGTGTAGCAGCGCAAAGGCCAGGCGCGATGTCACGAAGGAGCAGTGGTTGCCGAAGGATTTGGCGGCACTAAGCACAAGGTCGGACGGGTCCGCGATTCGACGGAGCGTCCAAGGCAGATCCTTGGAACCAAAGGAACCAGGTGGCACCTCGGCGACAAGGTCTTCGAGGGAGCCTTCAAGTGCCAGCATGGCGTCCCACGCCGCCATTGAGGCATCGCTTAGAGCGCGGTCCCGCTCTCCGAGAGACGTAGTGAGGTGGACTCTCTCCTCCTCCAGCATAGCGATCTACTGGAGTAGGCCGTCTCGCTCCTCCGCGGCCGCTCGCCACGCAGTTTCTGTCGCCTCCAACTGTGCCGCTGCCACGAGCGCCTCGGTGTGCGAAGTCACCTCCGCGCGCTCCGCCTCTAAGAGTTGGATGCGGTCGTCCTTAGCAGAATGTGCCCCCTCGGTTGCGCGAAGCGCCTCTTCGGCGGCGCGCAATTGGTCCTCTAGCGCCCCCCGCTCACGGGCGTTAGCCACCTGTAGCGCCCGGCCAAGGACAAGGGTCTGTACGACAAAACGATTAATAAACTTTTAAAGGACCACACATCGCTAAAAGGTCAGATACTCTCCCTCATTTCCGAGACCTCCAGTGCGCTTCTAAGGTGCTCCGACCCGTAGGCCAGCAACACCTGGTCATCTAGATTCGCGGCCGCATTATCCGCGACCCCTCGCCATGCTCCCAGCACCTTCGGTCGAGGGACGAAGTCCGCCAAGTTGGGGTGCGCGGTCTCCACGGTGACTATTCCGAGAGCGTTGGGCGTCCCTCCCGAAGGAATGTCCCCGTGCCTTGGAGAGTGCCCGCGCTCAAGGAAACAAGCTGCTACGAGAGGACGTGACGGTTATAGCCCCATGAACATACCACAAGAGTGTGACAAGCGAACTTACCTTCGGCATCAGGTGCCAGGTGTTGCTGACGTGTCTCCCCAGCTTTAGTGGGGATCGCAAGTATGGCAGCGCCCCCTGATGAAGCCGGCCCTTCGGGCCGGGGGACCTCCGCCCCGGAGTCTAATGCCGGTAAGCTCCGGGCCCCGGCCATCGCAACCTTGGAGGAAGCCGTAGGGACGGTGGGCCAGGGTGCCTCGGTGTTGGAATCGGAGTCCAACAGGCTCCTGACCTTGGTCGCCACAGCAAACCTCCTCCTCGGACGAGGAGGCGATCGTAGGTGCGGCCGCTTCGCCTCAGGGGAGCAAGGCGAGGACCTCGCCTCTGTAATCACTGCAGGCTGGAGCTCCACTCTAGCCACCTCCGCCTAGAGACCCTTCGCCTTTGTCCTCCGCGCCCACCTCCAGGTCCGAGTCAGCATACTTCGCCGAATCGGAGTCGGCGTCCGCTGCGCTGACGGGAGCAACGACAGCCAGCGCAACGGGTGCAGCCGCAGAGGACCGAGCCCGCCGGCGAGACAGCGGTCCTTTCCCCTTGCCATCCTTGTCTCTACGGCGAGGCTGGCTCGGGCCGGAGGGGTGCGCTCTGGCATGCAAATGCCCAGGGCCTCGCTCACGCGGTTTATCCGCCCCAGCCCCGCCTCCGCAGTCGCAGCTGCGCGCAAATCGTGCTCCCTAGCTGTGTACGGTCCGAGGAACACGCCCACCGCGCGCTCCGCGTCCTCGGGCGAATCCCTCTACGCGGCGGGAGGCGAAGTTAAAAAGACAATCCAATAGGCAGAAGTACAAGATAAGACTCGGCCAGGACTTACCAAGGTCAGAGGGTCCCAGCAGCGAAGACACGGATGGTCGGACGTTGTCACGCCGAAGGCCCCCAGCCGTGATGCGCCATTCATAGGCGAGCAGCGCCACGCCATGCATGACAAACTCCTCGGTGAGGTCGCGCATGTTGAAGCGGGCGGTGATCCCCACGAGCCTCCGCGCTCTTTGTCTGTCCTCACTGTCGATTGATACACCGGGCGTGGTGTTGAACGCCATTGGCCGGCCCGAGCACTCGAGGCCGCTACCGCTCGCCACACGGTGGTAAAACCACCGTCTCATCCAGTTCGGCTCCCACTTCGCCCGAGTCGAGTTGGCAGGGAAGATCTTCCCGCATGACAATCGCAGGACGAAGTTGACGCTGCCGAAGTTGGAAAACGTCCCGTCTTTCCGCCCCTTCGGTTGGCACCGAGCGTCGTGGAGAAATGCGAACATCGAGGCACTGGGCCAGCATGCCTCCGTGCGCAAGGCCCAGCTGTACACAGCAAGGCGGGCCAGAGCGTTCGGAGTCAGCTGTGCCAGCTCAAGCCCGAAGGTCAGCAGGACGTCGCCGATAATCATGGCGGCCAGAATTCGAAGCCTGGCTTCAAAGTAAGCGATGAAGACGATCGCCTCCGACTTCTCCGGGTGTGGTTCTGTCTCGTCGCTAGCGGGCAATCGCACCTCCCGGCGGTCTGACAGCTTCCCCTCGCGCAGCAGCGTGTGGATCATCTCCTCCGTCGCAAGCGTGGGCCCAAGACGCGGGAGCACGGGCCCTCCATCTTCTCCGTCGCCACCCACCATTTGTCTACCAGCGTGGAATCACGCCTTTCAAGCGTGTACTCCACCTCGAGCGACGATGGCCGCCGGGAGATGGCGTTATCGCCAGCCTTCTGAGCGTGTCCTTCGCCGTGTGCCATCGCTCTCCGGGAACTAAACAATGACGGGCGCGGCGCGGCAGCAAGAAAGGCAAGAGAGCAAGGCGCAGGAAGAGGGGTCAGAAGGCGTGTGGAGGAGACGCAGACATGGTGCCACAGGAGGTATTTAAAGCCTCTTCATCTCCCGCACCGTCGGTAAGCGTAACCGATGGGAGACGAATCGCTCGCCTCTCCACGATCGAAGCCGAAGCACCGTAGCCGCCCACGCACGTCGTGCACGACAGCAGTCGTGCAAGGGCCTGACAATGCACGACGCGCCAATAGCATCCCGCCACGCGTCCGCTCCCTCAGAAATAAATGCAGGTCGCATGACGTGGCGCATGCTTCGGCGCATGTCGGCGCGACTCTTGGGGCCATCAATGCAGCAGCAGTAGGCCATGGGCCAGTCAACCTCAATGGCAACTTCGATGGGGTCTCCGCCTCAGCAGGGAGGCTCCAGCTCCGACTTCGACCCCGTCCTCTGTGTGGCAAGCCCGGAGACCACCTCGACTCTGATGGCTCGGGACGGCCCGGCGCCTACTTCGGCCTATATGTCCGGGGTCCAGCCGGGCCCCCGACTCGACCTCACGTGCCGGGGGGCAGCTTCGTTTGGCTTCCTCTTGACAGGACACCCCTATCGGAAATGGACGCATGGCCACGATCGTGCGCACGACGCACCAATCGTGTTCCGCCGCGCGTCCGCGCCCCTGCGAAGAGGCACCTCGCCGTGCCCTCACAAGTCCACGCGGCACGCTCACAGATCACCTCGACTCTGATTGCGCGGCTCGACCCCGGCGCCTACTTCGGCCGATATTTCTGGGGTCCAGCCGGGCCTTCAACTTGGCCCCACACACGGGGGGGGGGGGGACTTAGTGGCCCGACCCCAACATCCTAATTACCTTTACGCGATTGATGTTCTGCAAATAATATCCACGGACTTCGGTCGGATGCAGGTTTGGCTTCGCCTTCACAAGCCGCCCCTGATGGGCGAAGTCTGGAGATGCACAAGAGCCAGTCTAGCCCACAACGCCAGCACGGCACCGTCCCCGAGCCGCGGGATGCAATGAGGCCCTTCGGTCTCCAGCCCGCGCGAAGACTCCGGAGTCTGCTTCGACTGAACCCGCGGAGCGGCGCAGACGGTCACTCCGGCTTCGAAGTCCACACGGCAACCTCACAGCCCCAGCCAGCGGGGACCTGGCCGTTTGCGTTCCTCGTAATTGGGGAACGCGAAGGCCGACTTACAATAAGTTTTGACTTGTTTTCATAAACAGGCCATCTTCAGTCCATCAACATTCTCTGATAACAACGTCAATTGACGCGATCAGAGAACGCGGATGAGCTCAAGAAGCCTATCTGTGAGAACAGGTCAAACCTTGCCATTACAGGCGGGAACACAGCGCGTGAGCAGGAAGCGCGACCGGTTATCAACGATGAGCCTCAACGAAGTACCCAAAAAAGAGGCCTCCTTCAATGCATCAACATCCTCTGCATCGCGCGGTGGCCATCGCAGAATGTGGATGAACTGAAGGGGCCCATTTTTGGGGGAACAACACCTACTCGGCTACAATCGCAGGCAACGACACGCTGCGGCGCCAGCAGCGTATTTATACCCGTTCCCCTCAGCTGGGGAGCCCGACTGGCGGGAGCTCAACCGGCAGAAGGAGAAGCGTCGCAATGCCACGTGACCACGACGTCTCAAACCCTACGCCGCGCCAATCAATCTCGCCACGCGGGCCGATAGCCATTCACTCTGGTGGCGACCTGGGCGCCGACTTGGCCTCTACGGAACGTCTCCGAATTTCACCCACCATCGGAGGTGCGTGATGTCGGAGCCCACCGCCATTTCGCGCTGGCGCGACGAACCCGAAGCCCGCTTCGACCACACGACCCCGGTCGAAGGACTAGCTCCGTTTGGGGCATACACCTCGCTACTGGAGGACACTTTCGGCAGCAACTCCCGCCCTGTGTTCATACCATCTGGATACACTGCGCCAGTAAGGTCTAGTCTTGTCTAAACACCTTAGAAGGTCACAGGCCGCAGGGACGGAGGGAGGCCAAAGGACTCGGCAACATGGCTTCGGCCCGTGAAGCCCTTCACCATGAGAGGCTCCTGTTGTAGGGGTGGCCCCCACCTAAGCCTAGCCGGCCTGTTAGAAGGTCATAAAGCCCAAAATAGGACATGTATAATGGCATAAATGCCTTTGAGAGGGATGCTCAAATGTAAGGGTACTATTGTAAAAACACTCCTCATGTAAGTATATATATACCATCCAGGCCATGGGGGAAACCCTAAGTATTGCTCACCTAACTCTCCACTACCATACTCTCTCTCTGTTTAGTCTGTAACCACAACAAATACAATTGTATTTTAATTATAGATAGTAGAGTTGTATATCTAGCAGGGTAATTGCATGGAAAAATCCTCTAGTTTTAAGAACATTGTAGTTCAAAAGACCACCTTGACTCAAGCACATATTGGTTTTAGTTTCATAAGCACTGCTGTTTCCTCCTGTTTCTCTTCACGTAATCACGGTTTTGTTATTTCACAAGAAATAGCTTTAGAAGGATGCAACTTTTATTGCATCAAAGCTTGCAGTAGTTATCATTCTGACGAAAGAAATGCCGTGCACTGAACATTGTTAATGACCAAAGTTATGTTCTCTCGATCTACGACCAATCTGAAAAAACATCAAACAAGAAACATCGATATTGTAACATCATGAGCTCTTTAAGACAGGAACTAACCAACCTTACTCCTGAAAATAAAACACTAAAATATCTTCAATCCAAGGAAATGATTTCAAAGAAATCCTTCGGACGAACCTGTCCTTGATGCACTCCAGCACCTTGTCTCTTATCAGGCATGAATCAGTTTCTAAAAGAGAACAGGATACAGAATGATTCTCAAAAACAGAAACGAACAAGATACAGAACAAAGTGACACATTAGCTTAGCCTTGTAGCTAGCGTATTTTGCTAGTATCAGATACCACACTAATCTGCCCAAAAGACCAAACGATTTCACCGTGCAGAGCTCGCTATCTGACAATTCAACGAACACAAACAATACCTACTCGATCGCGGAGGTGCGAATCTGCGGGAGCTCCGATAATGCAAGCCAAGTAACCGCCGGGGAGCTCAGCAACGCCGCCATTGTATTCCTGGCGCCGAGTGCCTCCGCCGTCGCTCAACCTAGCTCTGCAAAAGTCCCTGCCGCCTCAAAAGAAAAAACAACAAAAAACATTAACTTGGTCCAAGAACAAGCAATTCCAACCAAAGAAGGTAAGAAAAATCTCCATTTGTCAAGAACTACCAGCTTCTGCTTCCTGTCCTTGTGCCCGCTGTTGAATAATCTTCTACGCTGTTTATTTATTTATTTTACAACGTTTCTTTTCAGTTTGTGTGCACGGCTGAGTGTTAGTAGTGCGCGTCGTTGTGTTTAGCTCGAGACGTGCTCAGTCCACGCCGAAGCGAGTCGTGTGCGTGCAGAGGCGGAGCCAGGAAAAAATCCTGCCGGGGCATTGGCGGAGGGAGCGAGGATTGGGGAAATCACATTTTGGCTTCTCTTCTTGCTTTGGTGTGCCGTGAACTGGGGTTCGCTGCGGCCCACGTCCGATGGTCGGCAGCCTCCCACACAGCCTCGCCCATGCCACCTCATCCGCTCCTGGCTGCACGTAGCACGCGCTTCCTCCTCTCGACCGCTGGACGACTGGACCTCTGTCACCTTGCCCTCGCCCGCTCGCCGTCGGAGGCGAGCAGGGACCTCAGCTCGACTAGGGTCGCTGGCCGCCGCCTCGCGCCCTTGCTGGACTACTCACCACCGCCTCCACCCGGAGGGAGATTGGGAGAGCAAGGAGGGGGCTGAGAAATCGGGAGCATACAGAAGTACAGAACCGAACAGGGACCTCGGCTCGGCTGGGGTCGCCGGCCGCCGCCTCGCCCCCTTGCCGGTCTGCTCGAAGGAAAGCGAAGAGGGGAGTTAGAGCAACTAGGAAAGCAGGGACCTCGGCTCGGGCGATCGGGCCACCGGGAGGTTAACCGGTTAGGATACTTAGGCCTAGTGCAAAATGGGCTTCAGGAGCTTCCGAACCAGGCCCACAAAACCTCTGAATGCGCGGCCAAGCTGTGTGAGAAGTTGTCGTCAACCACCAGCCGGCCGAGCTGCCAGTCCACTAGTCCAGCCACCAGAGCAAACCATGCATGGCGGCCCCCAATCCTTCCTGCCGTTCCCGGAGATTTAATGGGGTCTAATGGCTCGCTGGATTGAAGCTCCGGCAAGTGCCCATCCTGCCCAGATGGTTGGCCCTGCCCCTGTGTGCGTGGACGCTGCTTTACCGCGCATCATGGGATGGCACGGCTAGTTTGGATCATGGTGCATGAAGCGCTCCATTTTCTGTTGCTCTTTACTCGTTAAATAAACAAAGAAGAAAGCCTGAAAAGCTGCGAGAGGTTGAGCAGCAAAATAATTGTCTTGTGTGTTCATCTTTTTCCTCTTTCTATGTTCTGATGTGTTCACGTATGTGTATACTCGTGATTGCGTGAGTTGCAGCGGTAGCTTGTAACATTTGGTATTAAAGCCTCGTTGCTCTCGTGTCTGTGAAGATGTCGTGCGATGGCTTGAGATCGCCCCAAAATTCCAAGTCTCCACCGCGTCCTAGGATTCACGCTTACAACAGTGGCGGTAGAGGTGGAAATGGCCACGACCTGGTGGTACAGTGGGTAGTGAAGGAGTTGGGGGCCTCAACTGTGTACCCAATGCTGACACAAACCAACTACGAAAATTGAGCTTTCATGATGAGGGTCATGCTACAAGGACGAGGTCTGTGGGAAGTGGTCGACGTCGGTGATGCTGATTTCTAGGAGGATCACATGGCGCTGGAGGCCATCCTCCATGCCATTCCATCGGAAATGCTCGCCATCCTCGCCGTCAAGAAAACTGCCAAGGAGGCTTGGGATGCCATCAAGACCATCCACATGGGCATCGAGCGCGTGCGCAAGGCTAAGGCGCAATCGCTTCGTAAGGAGTTTGAGGGCATCAAGTTCATGGATGGAGAGGCCATTGATGACTTCACCATGCGGCTCACTGGCATGGTCAATAGCCTCACGAACCTCGGCGACACCATTGACGAGGAGAAGGTATGTGCGTATTGTGGACTTGAACTAATATTGCAGGATGGAGGGGGTAATAATATTCCCTGCAATGTGTATGCACATCCAGTTTCTCGAGGATTGAAAGAGAAATCATTTCATAAGAAGGTTCTAGATTATGCCTATTGTATTGGTGGGCTTGGAGTTATACCTAAATACTTTAGATATTTTCTTTGATCAAATTAGGTTATGCCTATTGCCATGAATCTAATTGTTACTATCTTAATAACCGTCATTGCTACGGATAAAAAAATCATATGAACTAACGTGTCAAGCTGATGTCACTAGGCTTGGCCTATGCTACACTCTCTGCTCCGCACACCCAGCCAACATTGGCCCAAATTGGATCATGTTGGGGCTGATAGAGGTGGCCTCACTCGACGTTGCTGAACAGAATGACCTTGCGACTAGAATGTCTATCGCAGGTTTGCAACCTTATTTGTTGTTGGCTATTGGAAAGTTGAGAGATGAGGAGGGATATTGGGATAAGTATTTGAAATTTTTTAGTAGTTAATTTATTTGTTATGGGACGTTTTTTGTTAGAGAATTTTTTGGGGGTGAAAGAGGGATGTGAGAGGGGAGGATAGGAGGGAGTGGAGAACACATCACTCAACATTCACCAAGTTGTTCTTTTATGTAGTAGAAATAATAGTCTATGTATACAAGCAAAGTACCTTATTTCTCGCATGCCGATATGCTAAAATAGAGCATAAAAAAAGAAAAGAGTGTGAGAGCTAGATATCTGTTTTAAAAAAATAGTGAGTTGTAATAGAGTTGTGCTCAAATAAAGTGTATTGTTTCTGAACCATAGGTATGTTAGTTGGACAGTCTAAATAGAATTTTAAATGACACAATAGACTTTTCATGGTAAGATATTATAACTCTATATTAGTATAAATAAAAATTAACAATTTTATGAAAAATACTTTTAATGAAAATGACAATCTACATCATTGTAAATATACTAATTGTCAAATTTTATAAAAATTTGATTGCACAGATTCTAAAATGTCACTTGAAAAGAACAAAAAAGTATTAATCTATATTTAAAAGATATTATAATGTTTTATTTTGAATCTCCATCAGTAAAGTTTTGTGTTCACCTCTGATTGCAATAAACCAAACCTTACTCCAACATCGTCCTAGGTGCGGTAATTTCAAAGACCGCAGCACGACGATTCAAAGAACCTTAGATAAAGAAATTCCTTTGATATGGCAAGTATGGGCACATAAAGTACTTCAATTGCGACAAGTACGAACACTACATTTTGGATTGCCGAAGCAATAAGAAGAACGATAAGGTAAACCTCATCGAACTAGTGAGGATGATGAGCCAACACTACTTCTCTCCTTATGTGTCGAAAAGGCACCAGTCATGGTGATGCTAAATGAGGAGAACACAGTTCCCAAACTACGCATGAAGGGAGACAGCCACAATCCCACTTTTTGTGGTACTTGGATAATAGAGCAAGCAATCATATGACGGGAGATCGCTCCATATTCCATGAGCTTGATAAGAAGATTTTGGAAAATGTCAAATTTGACGATGGCTCCACGGTGCAGATAAGAGGCAAAGAAATGATGCTGCTGCAATGCTAGGATGGCGATCAGAAGTTGCTGTCTAAAATTTATTTTATACTGAGTCTATGTAACAACATACTTAGTCTCGAGCAACTGACAGAGAAGGGTCCAGGGTGGAGCTGCAAGATGAGTTCTTGCATGTCTATGATAAGAACGATGATCTGATGAAGGTGAAAAGATCCCTGAATTGATTGTACAATTTTCTTTGAAAACTTGTAAACCAGTTTGTCTGAAGAGCAACTTGAAGAAGCCAGACTGGTTATGGCATGCAAGACTTGGGCATATGAAATTTTAGTCCCTAAAGAGGATGGCTGATAAAGAGATGGTGATCGAGCTACCTAAGATCAACCACCCCTCACAACTCTGTGAATGGTGCCCGGTGGCAAAGTAAGCAAGGAGCCCATTTCCGATGTAGGTGAATGATAAGGTGTCATGCCCGCTGGAGCTAATTCACATGGACTTATGTGACTCGATCACACCCACACTGACGTTGGTAATCAATATTTTTTCCTTTTGGTGGATGATTGTTCAGGACGATGTGGGTGTACATGCTAAAAAACAAAGGAGATGCTAGAAGTGCATTCTAGAAATTTGTGGTGCAGGTTGAGAACGAATCTGATCACCATGTGAAGGCCATCAGATCAGACCGTGGAGGGGATTTCGTGTCACAACCCATGCTTTTATTTTTTTAAAATAATAATAAATTAATTTGGTTTAAAATAAAAAATCGATATTATTTGGTTGCTTGAATTTTAAATTTTAGCTAACCTGATTTTCTATTTTTATAAAAAAAATTACTTTATAAAAAGTCTAAATTTTAGTTGGAAATATTTTTCCTAAGTGCAAAATGGCTTTAGAGACCTCTGTGATTTTTTATTTGCAATTTATTGGATTAATTTAAAGCTTAAAAAAATAAAAAACATTTTAAATGATTAAAATAAACTTTAATTAAATCCAAAAATATTTTATTTATTTTTTCAGATTCCAATGAATTTTTTTGAATTTTTCATAAATTTTTTTGAATTTGTTTTTTGGGTTTTCTTTTCTTTTTCCCTTTTCTCTCTCCTCTCTTTCTTCTTCCTACCGTGCGTGCTCTGTTCTGAAACTAGCAGGCCGCCATTAGCACTCCTTTGGAGCTTTTCAAAACCCATGATTTCCTCCATGATTGTAATATCTCGAAAATGATGCGAGAGATAATCGATTAATTGGAGGAAGAGACCTTATAGAAAAGAATTAAAAACAATGATTTTAGAGGGGGAATTCTGAAAATACTTGGCAACCTGAACCTGGGCCTTGGCCCAGGGGAGGCCGGCCAAAAAGGGGGGAGGCGCCCCTCCCCCCAAACCCTAGCCGCCACCCCCTTTGCCCCCTCCTCTCTCCCCCTGGCCGCACCCCTCCCTGCCCCTGCGCCTCCACCATGTCCAGCAACACCTCTCCCCCATTGTTGTCCCTTGGTGCTAGAAGAAAGCGAGAAGGAAGGAAGAAGAAGGGAGGGAAGGAGAAGAAAGGAAGGAGGAGGAAGAAGGGGAAGAAGACGGGTGATCCCAAGGGGATCTCCTAGGTAACTCTCCCTCATCTCAAATCCTTTTGTTTTTAGAGTAATTAGGGTTCTTGGCACATGATTAGAAGGAGATTAGCAGATTGATTATCCGATTAGAGATTTCCTGCTGTCTGCATCAACCCGCGCAGCGCGACTGTTTGCGCCGTTTAGACCTACGAAACGATTTTTCCTGCGGGTCTACCCAAAAGGAAAATTATAGAGAACGACGAGATATATTTTCTGTAAATTTTCCAGAATTTTAGGCCACGGGATTTGGGCGCAGCAGAGTCGGGAACATCGCTGTCTGTCAGGCGTGCAGATTGGGGCAGATTGCTGTTCAAGTGTGATTTAGGGGTAGTAGATGATTTTTATGTTTTTGGTCACAATTGAGAAAAATGTAGGGAATTCAGTAGTCTAACTACTGTATAAAAATCATAATTGTTAGAGCCTTACACTGTGGTTGGGACGCGTTAGAATCTGACTGCCCAGATTGCCAGAACAGAGAACGTCATCTGTTTTGCGCATTAAGTTACACCTTGCTAGGATCAAAATAAAAATATATGATCTACATGAAAAGTGAAGGTATTTAAGTGATGAATCCAGAAATATATCATTTGATGTGAATGGCTTAATATTGTTAAAGATACAAAAAAAGTAAGCAGCGCTGCTGCAGCGGACAGAGTGTAGAACCGTTAAGCGGAGAGGGAGTTGCGGCTTTTGGGCATAGAGGCGTTTACTTCTCGGTTGTGAATATTGTATTATGGTTTTGTGCTGAGTGGTGCCTTGTGAATAGGTGGCTTCTCTCCTGATCGTGCTTGATCCCTTCGCTCCTTCGGTAAAGGAAAGTATAATGATGGTTTAAATTGATATTGTGGAATGTCAATGTTTGATTTATATTGTGAGTATTTGTGTTCATGGTTGTGGTAAAGGTGTATTGGTGATGTTTATGGTTGATTGCAAATTATGTTGTTCATGAGTATTTCTGGTGCATAGATAATGTGGATACAATATTTATTTTATTGAGACATTCACACATATGCATCATGTTGATTTATTGAAGTCTTGGTCACGAGATGACCAAACGCCGAGGTCCCCGTCATGTTGATGACATGACGGGCTAAAGGTCCCCATACTTGTGGAGTATGGGCAATTGGTCCATGTACCAGATGGTACAGGCATGGGTGTGCATTGACGGATGCACACTTTGCATTACCTGTAAAATGCAAAAGAGAAAGAGATAAAGAGATTTTTGATCATCTTGCATAGCATGACTTATTTATATGGTTGATGGTTGAATTTGTGAAGTGATGTTCATGAATGTTCTTGTTACTATCTGTTATTTGCTGAGTCGTTGGACTCACTCTTGTTGTTGTTGTTTTTTTAGGTACCTTTATGAGATCGGCATGCATGGGAAAAGGAAAGATTAGCATTATTGCACTTTGCACGTTCTACTCACAATGGGTGAAAGAGAGGAAATTAAATACTAGTTGCATGAATTACTTAAGTAGAAGATGATTATCGAGTGTCGGATTTAAATTGTAATAAAGGATTAGAATTCTTTTATGATGCTTCCGTTCTTTATCTAAATTTTATAACTATGAACGTTCTAGTAAACTTAAGCCAATATTGCTTAGATTTGATTATGTTACTTGAGGTTATTCATTTCTTTTAAATATGCTTGTTAAAACTTCTGACTTAGACAGTAAACAAAGGAGGTTCTGCCAATATTTTGTGTAGCATATTTAGTTTGTCATTGTCTTACTACTAGTTTGGTAGCATTCCCGGTCATTGCTTGACTGGGGTGTTACAATGATGCTTTGCGCAGTCAAGAGCATTCAATCCCTCTTATCATGACTCCCCCATTTCCGGCCTTATCCTCCAATTTCGTGCGCCCATTTCGCCAGAACACGCCATGCCACCGAAGGACACGTCGCGTCGATCTCCTCATCCGGTCCATCTCCACCCCTATAAAAGGAGAGCTCTAGGAGCCCCTTTTCATCCTCAACCCATCCCTAGAGTTTCCTCTACTCCCTCCCTTCCTCCTCGCTGCAATCGGCATTTTTCTCTCGCTAGCCGAACGTCGTTCCTCAGCCATTTGCGTCGCTTACAGTGGAGTCCCGCCACCATTGACCACATCACTGGCTTGGCCTTCGTGCGTTTTACGCGGTGCTTTCCTCGCCTTCGTCAGAGCTTCGCCAGAGCATCAATGCCACCGTAGGCCAAATCCACCACCGCTTCTCTCCTCGCCGTCGGCCAATCATGCACGTTCCACCACCACCAAGGTGAGCATTGAGTTTCCCGCATTCCCCTCTTTGTTTCGCCACAAACCCCACTTGCAAACTCCTCTTCATTTGTCCGAAACGTTGACGTCAACCCGCCAGTTGCCGTATGTCTTCTCCACCATGTTCCGCCACCATCCGACATCCTTCGGCTGAGCCGTCTACACCATTGTGTTCGTCTTGATGCGTTCTACATCGTGCTTCCATCGCCATCACCTAGAGATCCCCGATACCTTGCCTACCCCTCCGTTGGTCCGAAATGCTGTCGGAGCTGTATCCCCGTCGGAGCACCGCACCGCCACCACCTCCCGTTTGTCGCTGACCATTCTTCGCCCTCCTCGGTAACTCCTATGTGCACCCGTGCATTCACCATGTACTCCTCTCCCAAATGCGCACCTCACCGCTCGGCGCCGGTCACCTGAGCACTAGCGACCGTCCCTCCTGAGCCACCGCCGACACAAGCAGGGCCACATCGGCATCGGCGCTGATGTGGGTGCAATGTGGCGCCACGTCTCGGGCCACCTCAGTGCTTATTGCCCTGTCGGCTCCCCTGCTACCTCAGCCCAAAAGCCCGACCATGGACCCTGTCTTTAGACCCAGCCCACGTGTCAACATCGGAGGCCACCATGACATCATAAATCCCTTTTTCTTTAGAAAAATAATTCATGAAATTTCAGCTTTTTCCTTTTCTTTAAATTTTAACCTTCCAAAAGTTCGTTCTCCTCCATCCTAGCTCCGATTGAGCCCGTTAAAATTTCTAAATTCATTAAAAATTCCAATCTATCCATTTCTATCCCCCTTTAAATATTTAGAGTTTATTTGAATTTATTTGGATTGTTTGTGTTTTGCTTGTATATTTTCACGTGTAGACTGCGACGATTCCGATGAATTCTTCGACGACGATTCTCACCAATTCGCGAAGCAAGACAAGTCACACACTTTGATCATGTTGATGCCAATTTGCAAATAAAATTATGTTATTCTAAATTATTCTACATGCATATTTCTATTCACCATATTTCAATTCATTTTTAAACTTAATTATTGCCTACTTGTTAATTCCTCCAATGGTATTGATTCCCAGATACATTATCATCCTAGAATAAAACTCTGGTTAGTACACTAGTATGGACTAGAGAACATTGTATCAAATACTTAGATCTGCTTAGACATAATTTTTGTTTTGGGATAACTTTTTCACATAAAATGATAATCTTTTCAAATGTATTCTTGATTTCGGTGAGTCAAGAAAGGCATTATTTTGAAATAAAATATAAAATTTGGTTTAGACTTAGGTAAATGGTTAGGTGGTGGGTGCTTGCTGGCATGCATTGTTGTTCGGTGACACAATATTGATTGCCAGGCACAAGGGGTATGTGGGAAGTGCCTAAGTTAATTAAGAACCAGTCTGTGAGATACTACTATAAAGCCCTAACGTACAACCACAAGGCTGGTATTGGACAGTCCTAGCTGACTAATTTATAGATCCCAACTTGAGTCTCGCTGTAGGTTGCAAGTGAGCGTGGCGGCGTAGGCTATGTGGAGTCTCACTTGGCTCAAGAGGGGATCCCAGTCTGGTGGATTCCTCACTGGGGTGAAACCTTAGGGTTGGCTTGGCCTGCTTGAAGGCTTTTCTTTGTAAAGGCCTTATTATGATTACTCAGTCGCACGCTTATGGAAGTGTGTAATGGCTGACATCATGAGTTAATCATATCTTGTGGGTAAAGTTATACAACCTCTGCAAAGTAAATAATCTATCCTGGATAGTCGTGCCCACGGTCATGGGCAAGCTGAGTAAAGGCTTTCACGGATTAGACTTGGTTTTTCAAAATGGTTTATGAAAAGCGTATGGATAGATGGAATCCATATGAGATCTTTTGGAAAAGATGGTCCGGATGAGATGCTCGTGGTTAGGTTGGTGTCAGATCGGTGTCTGCACTAACGATATTATTTTGCTTAAAGTACTGTCTTTACTTACTCTATTAAATTTAGCAATTTCTAATCTATTTATTGTATTTCTTTAAATGCTGCTTTACACTCAAACTAACCCTATATGCCCTTTTTAGTTGCCTTTATCATTATACTGCATTCTCCTGTGTAACTTACGGAGTACATTTTATGTGTTCACCCTTACTTACTCTATTGCTCAGAGGAGGACGACTTCAACTACGGTGAAGATCAGGACGAGTAGGCCGTGTCTTACTGTCATTTGCCTGTGGGTAGCCTTGTTGGGTTTCTTCCGCTTCGGTGTTTTTTTCCGATGCTATTGTTTAAATTTAGCCTATGGGCTGTGGATGTAAACATTGGCAATCATGCCCATAATTAGTTAATAAATAAATGTCATTATGGTTGATATTTATCTTTGTTATTCACTGTGTGCACTAGCTGATCCTGGACTAGTATGATTTACACAGAGGATCTTCGAGTTGTTGCTTCGGGGTCTGACAATTCATGTCTAAGAAATTTGAGGTGATATGTGAAGCGAAGGGAATCAAGTGCTCTCTCACAGAGTTGTCGAGCAGTAGAATCGCACAGAGATGACAATGGCGCATAGTCTTTTGAAGACCAAGTTCCTCCCAGGAAGGTTTTGGAGTGAAGCGGAATGACATAAAATCTATATCCTTAATAAAGCTACAATGAAGGTGCTAGATGATGTCACCCCATATGAAGCATGGTTAAGTAAGAAGCCCAATCTAGCGCACTATAAGAGTTTGGTTGTATTACACATGTAAAGATGAACACCTATATCAAAAAACTTGATGACAGAAGTAGGCGGGGCATTTATCTGGAAGTGGAACAGGGCAATAAGGCAGATGGTCTGTTTGACCTTGAAACACAAGAATTTTAAGTCAATAGAGATGTTGTCTTTGAAAAAGATGGGAAGTGGAACTGAAAAACGAGCCAGGTTTTTTACACTATAGTTGTTCATAGCTTTTCGGTGTAATTAACTTTAAAAAAATTAAAAATAGAAAAATAGGTTATCCTATAATGGATAATACAAAGAAACATGAAAAAAGAAAAACCTAAAAAATAAAAAGAAAAAAAGACAATTAAAAATAATTTACAAGTAAGAAGCTAGCTGAAACAAATGAACCTGCAAGTTATTGAACTGCATGCACCACCCTCCAACCGGTGCCTTCGTTACCGAACTTGGGCGTGACGTGTAAGAGGAGTTGGGATGAGACGCTTTACAGCCCGCTCATCTCAGCTGAAAAAATAACTTATAGCTAAAATTATACTGTAGTTCACTGAAATTATACTGTAGCTGATAATGACTTATTTAACATAATTAAATTTAAAAATAATTAAAAATAGAAAATATAGGTTAGCCAATCATGGACAATACAGACGAATACGAAAAAAAGAACTAGCAAAAAGCCAAAAAAATAGAAAAAGACGAAGTTTAGGAATAGTAAAAAAATAAGTCAGAAGTCAAAAACTTAAGCCGAAATGAGCGAGCCTAGATGGTTACTTTAAGGGTAAGGGTTGGATGTAGAATAAATTGTCATAATATTAAAACTGAAAAGGCAAATATATTTCCACTTACTTTTGTTTATGTATTTAGAACAAAGGTTCAACGCATAACTCATGGTTAAATATCCACAGTTAGCCAACAAAACTAAGAATGTTTTGAAAGAAGAATTAGAAGTATGTTTTGCAGCAACTCGGAGCAACAACTGATTCCCAGTGGTGGTGGTGGTGGTCACAGCAAGGGCAAAGGATTTAGAAAGCTGGCTAGATCTAGGACCACATTTGAGAACATCTATGCCATACTCGTGGTCGTAGGACAAGCAAAGGGATGGGAATCTAATCCTTTAGTCGTAGGACAAGCAAAGGGATGTGAATCTAATCCTTTCTCCTTTTGTTCGTAGGACAAGCAAAGGGATAGGAACCTAATCCATTCTCCTTTTGTGCGACATTAGCAAATATTTTTTTTGTCTACTCTCCATCGTGGGTGAAAATGGATTGGATAATTATTTGCATCCACGTTTTTAAGAAAGACATGAATATGAATTCTGATATACTTATATTCTAGTGTGGATTGGATGTTTTTGAAAAGAAAAAGGGCTTGGATGAACATTGGATACAAATTTGAATATTCTATTTACTATAATAAATCATAGAGGGTTATCCACATATACAGCAAGTATATGATAGTGAGGAGGTATCCAATTTGAGCCACTTCTTTAATTTGGGTGCCAAAATTTGAATTTTGTGTGAGCCATTTGAGAGGTTCGAATGGATCAGATTTAGGAGGTTTTGAATTGAGTTCAATAAATTCTGAATGAAACATCAGGTCGGTAAAACTACAAAATGTGTAAAATCAGAAAATAACATCAGATGTGAGGTTGGGAAGCCTAGGGCCGGCTAAACATTTGTGTCACATTGATGTTATTTTCCATCTCACTTGATCTTTGTGGCATTAATTTGCCCCAAATATGAAATGCTGATAAATTCAATGCAAGTTAATCGTATGTGCTGCGAATTTGAGTAGACATTTCATTGGAATTGCGGGTATACTCAAAACACATTTTAAAGACAGATTTGGATGGAATTAAATTATTATTTGGATACATAGATCGATCTTATCCATGGTTGTCCGTATCGTGATCCTAGGTAGGATCATTTTTCGTCTGA
Source organism: Dendrocalamus latiflorus (assembly GCA_017311315.1). NCBI lineage: Eukaryota > Viridiplantae > Streptophyta > Magnoliopsida > Poales > Poaceae > Dendrocalamus > Dendrocalamus latiflorus. Next base: position 12,288,642 of record CM029644.1, on the reverse strand, counting down.
CAGTATCGGATCATAGGATCAGATCGAAGAATCATGATTCTATCAACTTTTAAAAGCATATATATTTTATATAAAAATTGAATTATATTTTAAATATGCAAATCTATAGTAGATTTTTTGCATTTAAATTTGTTATTTGAGTACACTTATTCACATCACCAAAATCAAGATCCTCTCCTTCATCAAGAAATATGTTTTCGAACTCCCCCTGAACTTGTGTACCTAAAATGTCAGGTCTAGTACTATAACTAATCTCATCAAAAGTAACCTTGCTGGTCTCAATAATTTTGTTAGTCTCTAAGTGGAGTACACGATAACACAAGAGTGAGCAGGATAACCAAGAAAAATACCATATGAACATTTAGATTCAAATTCATCAAGATTACCATATTTAAGAATAAAGGATTTACACCCAAATACTCTGAAGTGAGAAAAAATAGGCCTACGATCAAATCTCAACTCATAAGAAGTCTTGTGCAATCAGACTCTCAAAAATACTCTATTAGAAACATAACATGCAGTAGAAATAGCCTCAACCCAATACTTCCTAGAAGTTGCATGTTCATCAAGTATAGTCGTAGCATCTCAACTAAGATTCTATTTTCCTCTTTACAACCTCATGTTACTGTGGGACATGAGGGGAAGAAAATTGATGTTTTAAACCCTTTTCAAAGTAAAAAGAAGCAAATGATGAATTGTTAAATTCAGTACCATTATCACTCTTTATAACTTTTAGAACACTGGTAATTCATTGTTAAGTCTTAGAAATAAATCTTTAAAATGACCAAAAACCTCATTCTTAGACACCATAAAATAAACCTAAGAATATCTAGGGTAATAATCAATAATTACAAGTATATACCATTTGGCTTCTACTGATTGAATCCTAGAAGAACCTATAGTGTGTTGGAAATATGCCCTAGAGGCAATCATAGAGATGATTATATTTCATTATGTGATATATGTTATCTTGTTTCTTAAATAATATCGTCAATATTTATTAGCAAGTATGTAACTTGATTATGAAACTCTATATTTTTACGATGATTATTCTCAAACGATCTCTAGTTGGAAATATATGAGGACACATATGAATAGACTAGCATATGTATTGGATGATGACCATGTTTCACAGGTTATATATATATCAAACCAATAATATGCACATATGTTAGTAAACATAGGGTTGGATTGACCCATCATGAGACATTGCGAGAACGTTGCATTCTTATATGTCATCAATGGTCTCATTTACAATGCGTATGCTATGTCCTTAGACTTGAGCTCATCGCACGTACTCGAGATGTGTAATGGCTCACTTAGGGGTTGCCAAATGCTATTTCGTAACTAAGTAGTTATAAAGGTAGCTTTCAGGTTTTGTCATGATACATGCATCGAGGTATGGTCGATCAAGATAGGATTTGCCTCTCTATGCAATGGGAGAGATATCTCTAGGCCTCTTGAGTGTTGGATTCCATAAATGTATGGCCATGCTACTCGCGGTTAAAGAGTTAACTGTAGTCGAGAAATTCAAGTCATGTGATCGAGAAAGAGTGGTCAAGCCACAAACAAGGATGGCACATACTCGCCTTGAGCTTGATCAATATCATGAGGCAAAGGAAAATGCATATAATTTTTTGTTGAGATTCGTCTGATATGATATTTTTGTATACTTGAGAGTCGGCAAGTCTTGCTAGGGGCCGCTACCGATTAGTGGACGAGTAAGAGTACTCGGGTTATGCCCAAGTGTATGTGAACCTATAGGGTCGCATGCTGAAAGGGCTAAGATATAATTCAGATGGTGATATGAATTCATATGAGCTACGAGTTTCTAATGGGCCTCAAGTTCGAGGCCCATCATGGATGCCTATATATGGAGTTGTTGGCATAGGGTTGTGAGATGAATTCGGAATTCTCAAAACCCTTGCTGCCACACCTTCCTCATTCAATACCATGCAGCCAATGTTAGCACTCTAGCGCGTGGTGTCCTTACCACGTACGTGTGGATACCTTAGAGGTGTTTATGTGAAGCTTCAGCACTAGGATAATCCACAACTTGTGGCGATAACAAGGAGCCAAATGAGGAGTCGTGCAGCTAGTATGACTACCACTACACCAACACGCTACATCAATTCTACTTCCACTATGAGTCTGTGCGTCTAGTGGTAATTCTGTGATTTATTATTAACGGAGGTTCCTTGTTTGCGTGGTAGATTTTTGAAATAGCCTACCCGTGGTGCTACATAGTGTCCATGTGCAACAATTGACCAGGACCATCTGTGATGATCATAGAAAAAGGTGGGTGTCGAGCAGCTACCATCTTACCATGTCCACAAAGGGAACAAACCAAAACTTTACCATCCTTAAGCTTAGGTAACCCATAAATGAGATCCATCCCACTAATCCGTGTAAGGTGATCAAAACCAATATGTCCCAACCTACAGTGCTAAAAGAATAATCTCTAGATTCAGAAGCTACCAAACATCTAACACCAGGTGAAAAAGAATGGTTAAAATCAGCTCTAAAGACATTCCCCAATCGAGATATATTAAAAATAAGATCCCCAAAAGCATCTAAAACTCTACAAGCATGCCTCTTAAAGCTTACCTCAAGGGTATCATTTATTAACTGTGAAACTAAAAGCAAATTGTACTTCAATTTACTTACCAAAGCAACATTCTTGAAAATGAATTTATCATTAACACGCATTGTACCTTTAGCCATCACAGTACCTATTGAGGCATTCCCAAAAGTGATGAACTCATCACTATATACCTTAGCGAGGGAGGAGAACCATCATGAATCACCGGCCATGTGCCTAAAACAACCTGAATATACTAGCCACACATTCCCCTTCTTCATTAGCTGTACCTATATCATAGGAAACATCGGTATCATAGTACTACAGTTAGTGAAATAAGATCTAAAAATCTAGTACTGAGAGACATGATGCGGAGGAACAGCGACAAAAGTAGAGTCAAGATCACGTGCACGTGGGTGATTAGAACGCAAAAGAGAATGTAAATTATTTGAATTATATCCCAAACCAGTACGTAAAGCAGATTTAAAATCATCATAAAAGTTCTTTAAAAACCTAGCTTTTACATTAGTTTTAAGAACAAAAGAGATTGTACATTTTTGTTTTAAAGCCAATCTTTCTTTTTTTTTCTCTTTCTTAGCATGTCTAAAGAAAAATTCATACAAGTGCCAATCTCTTCCATAATATGTGCAATAAAATTTAACATAATTAGAATTCTTTTGAGATGATGAGCTAGCACTAACAATATTTTTCAATAAATTTTGTACAAAACTAGCAGATTTAAATACAGTTTTATGATGCTCACATTTTGTTTCAATTAGCCCACTTCCAATGATCTTAACAATCTTAGGTGGATTATGATGCTCACATTTTGTTTCAATTAGCCCACTTCCAATGATCTTAAGAACCTTAGGTGAATTATTCTTAGCATAATTAGCAGCATTAAACCCTAATCCAGTGCCTTTGACACTTGTTTTTTTATTTTTCTAGGGTCATATTCAGATTTTTCTTGCCAAAAGAAAATCTCTCTAAAGTATCATTAAAGTACTCATTTCCTTTAGTTAAGGTGAGGCAAGTTATGCATTTAACAGGTTCATTCACAAGATTCTTAGAAGCACTAGATTGAGTCAATCTATCTTTTTCAGCAAAATCATTAAGTTGTCTAGTTAATGCTTTTATTGCTATGCTAAGTTCAGAACACTAAATGCAAGAAGATATTTCATTGTAAAGCATATGTTGAATTGTTTCTTGAGATGAATTAAGTCTAACTTCTAGCAATTCACAATTAAGGCAAACTTTAGATTGAGCATTTGAAATACTTAACTCAAAACATGTAGATGAACTAAACTAGAGCTTTTCAATTGCATCATTTGCAAGTTTTAACTTTTTATCACAAGAGTCATGTGTGAATCTTAATTCATCAAGTTTAGTAGTTACATGATTAAGTTAAACCAAGTATGATTTATTAATTGTTCTAGCAGACTCTAAATCAGAATGTAAAACTTGACAAGATTCATTATCATGAATAGAAGTTCTAGGTCTATTAATTTCAAAATTTAAATTCTCAATAACAAGATCATGATTTTTAATTTTATTTTTATACTTCTTGAGGTCCTCTGTCAATCTAAGCATATCACGAGATAAATCTATATAAGAAGACTTTACCTCATAGGGATCACTGTAATGATCATCATTGTTGAGCTCCTCACTGTTTGCCATAAAACATATCCCTATGAAGTCCACCTCCTTTGCCTTCTTGTCATTGTTCTCATTATCGCTTCTAGAAACAACATCACTCAAATCAATCTCATCAAGTGCTGAAAGTACCTTATTGACCGCCCTACGATAATTGCACTTCTTGCTTAGGTCAACCTTGAATTGAGAGCGACAAGTTATTGCTTGTCATCATCTTGATATGGTTTAGCTCACCCTATTCATAACATCTGATCGGACCTTCTCTTTGCCTTGATCTGATATTGTTAATTGCCTTGGTTACCTTGTTGGAGAAAGGATAAGCTACTATTTTGGAATCTCCTCTAATTGTTCATCGAAAATAGAACACAGTGGAGACAACGAAACAATAGAGGAACTAGAAGAACTGTTAACTTGGTTAGTCACTAAATCTAAGGAATTAAACTTGTTTATTCTGGCTAAAACATCAATCTCATATGTTTTCATCTTGGAATAAAGATCATTCATAGCGAGTGTCTCCATGTTAACAGAATGATTAATAGTAGTGACTAACACATTCCAAATAGGTATATCCAAACAATTTAAGATTTGATGAGCATTGTCAGAATAAAAATAAATGACATCAACAGATTGCAAATCACTAATAATTTTATTGATGCGATCAAAAAGTGCATCTACTGATTTTTAGGTTCCATCTTAAATTTAGACTACTCTTTTTTAAATTGGTTCTGAGGAATACCTTGAACAAACTTAAAGCCTTCATGATAATTAGCTAGAGTAGTTCAAATTTTATTAGCAGATTTAATATGTGTAATTCTGACAATCTTGTTACTACTTAGACCTTGCAACAAAATATTTCTAACCTTAGTATTAGCTTCAACATTAGCAATATTTCCAATAGTAACAATAGGAGGCACTTCATATGAATTTTCAACTTTTTATCAAATAGCATTGCCTTGTGCTTGTAGAAAAATCTTTATACGTGTTTTCCAATAGTTATAATCTGATTTATTGAAAAATGGTTGTTTACCTGAAAAACAATCTCGATCTGATGCTATTGCAATCCACTTTGATATCACTTATAGGATCATTGATAGCAATCAGAAGGGGTGAATGATTGTAATCCGCAGCGGAATCCTTTTGTTTAAATATACTATTTTCTGATTATTCAACCTACCAACAAATCAACAATACAAAACAAAAGGCAACACAAAAAATATTTTTCCTTAGGCTCTGTAGTAATACTGTATCTACAGTATTTTTTACTAAAGCAAATAAAAAAAGTGGAGATGTCCCTTTCAAAGTTGACACTGGCTTCACGCAGCCGGGGCAAAACCAAAAATTGCCTTCGTTTTTGCTGCTGCCGTGCGTTATTAGGTTCCGCTGGATTCAGTTTTAGCTTATTTTTTATTTTTATTTTTTAAAATTTAATTACGTCAAATAAATTACCATTAACTATAGTGAAAAATAAATCAGCTACAGTGAAAAAACATAAGCCATCACCAAACTAAGCACCACGTAACTCTTCACTTTTGTTGTTGCCTTCCGAACGCCGTGTGTGTGGCCAAGCGAATGCTGCTTCACACGAGAAGCGCCGTGGGGCACGCCAACCGAGGACAAGGATGGACACGCACTGCTACAAGCTCTCAATCTGCGCACAAGATGATGACAGGAGTCAACGTCGCACGCGCTGATAACGCCACCACAATTTTTCTCAAATAGATGTAATTTTTATTACTGGATCATCATATTTGTGGCTACAAAGTGTCCATCTGACACCTCTCAAATTCTAGTATCCAACTTACATCTGTTCAGCCTTAGGGTTAGCATTCAACCCATCTCTATCTATAGTTTAGGGTCCAAATTATGGCCTTATCCCTAGACCCATGAGTTCTTATCCAATTCTAATAAATAAGTGATCCGAAAGCTTTACGTAACATAGATTTTTTAACCTTTTCACACTAACCAATTTTGGACACTCCAAAATTATCATATGTCGTAGCCTCCGGTTCTTATCTTTGTAGCTCCAACACGCATCATCCATCTTTCATCTCCACGCGCCCCAACTTGAGCCCGATCATCTTCTCCAGCATCCTTGACCCTTTGGACCATGCCTTTGCACTAAGCCATGTCCCAGTCTTCGCCGTAGACCACGATCGCATTCAAGTTACCCTGTATATGCAAAGACCAAAGCAATATTTTTTGACACAAGTTCTTTCTAATTTAACAAACATAGTACACGCACATCACACGTCTCAAATAATATTATAGTCAATATTATTAATTATTTATCATTATAAATATTCTAAACTCAACTACACGATGCTAACACTAATGCAGCGTACATGCCCACAACTTGCTATCCATCCGAGCATGCATTTACTGGCACCAAGCCTTGGCATTTACTCCATCATTACAATCATATTTAAATATGGGTGCAGCAGGAAATTTTTGTATGGATAATCCATTTTTTATTCGAAATTACAGAAATATACCCGTGAAATTTTTTTTTATAAAAATAGGCTCTAGTTGCCTAATGGTTAGGCGACTGGAGCGTTTCGCCCAACTCAGCGGCGACAGCTCGAAAATCTGCCAACCGTTGGGCGATTAAATGTAGTTGCCCCACAGTTGGGCGATGAAATTCAGTCGCTCCACTGTTGGGCGACTGAAATCCAGTCGCCCAACCGTGTGGTGACTGGGGTTGGGATAAAAGCACGGCGCACTCGGCGACCGAGCGCGAGAGAGAGGAAGAGCACTGTATCCATTTCCCGGCCGAGTGCGAGAGAGGAAGGAGAGGAGAAGAAGAGAGGAAGAAGGGGAAGAAGAGGAGGGGGATAAAAGGAGAGGGAGAGGAGGAGGAGAGGAGAGGGAGAGGAGGAGAAGAGCAGAGGGATCCAGGTAATTTTGTTGGTATATTATTTTTGTTAGTGTTAGAAATTTAGTTTAGAAATTTTGTATCACATTTTTAATGCATTATTGTAGAAAATTTAGTTTAGAAATTTAGATGTAGAAAATTTAGTGTCGAAATTTTGAATAGTATTTTATATGTATTATTGTACAAAATTTAGTGTACAAATTTAGATGTAGAAAATTTAGTTTAGAACTTTTGTATAACATTTTTAATGCATTATTGTAGAAAATTTAGTTTAGAAATTTAGATGTAGAAAATTTAATGTCAAAATTTTGTACAGTATTTTTTTATGTATTATTGTAGAAACTTTAGGGTCGAAATTTTGTATAGTATTTTTGATGTATTATTGTAGAAAATTTAGTGTACAAATTTACATGTAGAAAATTTAGTGTAGAAATTTTGTTTAATATATTTGATGTATTATTGTAGAAAATGTACTATAGAAATTTAAATGTAGAATGTTTAGTGTAGAAATTTTGCATATTATTTTTCATGTATTATTGTAGAAAATTTAGTGTAGAAATTTAGATGTATAGATATAGAAAATTTAGTGTAGAAATTTAGTGTAGTATTTTTGATGTATAGAATTTAGTATATAAATTATGTAGAAAAACTATAGATGTAGAAAATTTAGTGTAGAAATTTAGTTGTAGAAATTTTAGTGTAGAAATTTTGTATAGTATTTTGATGTATTATTGTAGAAAATTTAGTGTAGAAATTTTGTAGAAAAACTATGATATAGAAAATTTGGTTCCTTATAAGTGCTAACTTGAACTCTTTTTGCAGGTATGACTCGTGATGGTCGTGACTCTGACTGGCGGTACCCGCTGTTGGACGAGCACGTGGACCGTGTGCACCGCGCTTCCCGTCATGTGCCGCCACCGGAGAGCACGAACGAGCCGGCTGAGCTGGGAGTGGTCCGGACACGCACACCTCGCGTGGCCTGGGGACTCGACCCCCGTTGGACTGCCAGGTTTGCACTACGCCAGCGTTTTAGTGCTGCCGTAAGAACATTCCATGCTGACCTTCACTTTGTTTGCAGGCTGCGGGATGCCGGGCTACTTCCTCTTGCTCGGATGGTGCAGGCCACGGAGGAGGATGGAGCCACCTTGGCCGCGGGCGGGGACGAGGCAGGCGTGGAGCGATCACGACGCTTCTTGTTCGACCGTTCCCTGCTGACGGCTTTGGTGAACCGTTGGCGGCCTGAGACGCACACACGTACATATCGTAGACCCGCCTGCCACACACGTCGCCGCTCCGACAGACACGTACCCCGCGCACCTCGCGCGCAACGCTCACATCGTGGTACATTACATGTAATTTCAAATATTTCCAAATGGCAATGTTGTTTCGATGATGAATCATTTTATGTCTTTTTGTCTAGGCTGACGTCGGTTCTGTCCTATGGACCGAGTTCGCTTCACTACTGGAGAGGGTCGCCACTGGTGCGAGTTGACCCACGAGGAGAACGTCAGCTTTCTGCGTCGGGTGGAGGCCGGGTGTAGACGTATCGTTAGCCTGCTGTCCTGCACGAGGCTACCGGCGGTCTCCACACCCACGCCCAGCGCACAGACGGGTCGTCCACCAGTGCCACCCCGACCAGCGTGGCACTACTCCAGAGGTAGTACGTGGACACGTCCTACGCCACCTCACCTGGAGCAGCCAGGGGGTTCTGCCTGGGGACGGCCTCCTACACCACCTCAGCAGCTCTTCACGCCTCCTCCGCACATCCCCGGCTTCCACACGCAGGGGGTGTACTCTGAGCTGTACACCCCTCCTCCTACCTCGATGGCACAACTACGAGTATGCATCGTCGGATCTCGTTTTTATCCCAAGGCGACATGCAACGAACTAACGATATTACTATTGCAGGTCTTTACCATCAGCACGCACATAGCGTCTCCCCGACCCAAGACGATGTAGACCAGTATTTTTCGGAGTGGCCCGAGCCGTCCTCCGACACAGCACCGGAGGTTCTCTCCGGCAGTGCCCTCCCCGGTGCACCGGAGTGCACACAGCCAGAGGTGCAGCTGACTCCACCAGCTCAGGGGCGGGTGCAACACGCTCCTGATCGTTTTACTTTCTCGGAGCGTCGTCACCCGTTGCACCGGAGGACAGCCAAGCGGGGCCATATGGGAGGACGCGAGCGCGGTGACGGGGCACGCCAGGGTGGCGAGTGAGGGGTGCTGCCGATGTTATATGTTATGCATGTAATGAAAAAACAGGCGGCATGTTACTCACAACTATATTATGAAGTTTATTTAAATTCAAACAGGTCTATTATCTCTTCTTTTCACATTCAATCATTCATATATCAAGTCATCTAACAAATATTAACATACCGATTCCCCGCATAGGAATTCTCAGCGTATGTCACTTAATAGTGTATGTACCGATCGTTCTACGGTCAATTTTTCGTAAAAAAAAGTTTCTAAAATTTTTTACGCACCTACAACATACAATGAACATAAACTTTTATTACAACTCTAGCACATTTTTTACCAGTTTAAAACTACAAAATTCACAAAGTTTAAAACAATCACAGGGGGTGAGTGCAGTCGCCTAAGGGGGGCGACTGCATGACAGTCGCCTAATGGGAGGGCGACTGCATGGTAATCGCCTAGTGGGAAAGCGACTACATGGCAGTCACCCAATGGGGAGGCCACAGGTATATTTCTGTAATTTCGAATAAAAAATAGATTATTCGTACAAAAAATTCGGTGCAGCAGGGCAAGATCACATATTCCTTGTGGTGTGGTTGTGTATCCACCTGATTGAAATGAGGCCACTGAGAAATGTTGTGTTGGCGGGGAAAATCTGACGAGAAAACAAAGGTAACTGATGCAACCTCTTCCTTTTATTTTGTTTACGAAAAATACCCTAGCTTATTGTAAAGTTGATGTGTGCATACATTCTGCTTATTGTAAATAAGATATATAACGCTATAGATTAACAAAACATATATTAGAACTGTTATAGTTGTATAATTAAGGAATACAGCTATAGATTCAATAATAGACATTAAAGTTATATACCAAATACTTCCAAGTTTTAAATGTATCACGGTATCTATCGCTGCGTAGAAAATTCGACTAGTCATAAATCTATTAAAGGTGGAGGAATCGAGCGCTCAGGCCATCCACATCTCCGTTTTACTTAGCCCTGTCCGATCGCGCGACCGCCTAGTCATCAGTAAAACAAAGCTGGGGAACTCCGGCCTCTAAGCTATGCCACGTCACCATTCTTACGAAAACATTCTTGTATTTTTGGAAATCACGTAAAGGTCCTTTGTTCTCGCAAAAAGATCCCTGCCAAATTATTTTCTGAAGAGCACCCTGCACTTCAAAGAATTGCGTATTCTTTGTTGGATAGCACCCCACAGTTTTCCAAAATTATGTATGGATCCTCATTTAGTTACGTACAAACCCTTATAGGTCCTCGGTTATTTTTTTGCAAAAAAGGCCTTCGGTTTTCTCAAAATTACGCATGTGTCCTCAATTTTTTAAAAAAACTTCACAATTTGTCGTCTCTTTTACTTCGGTCCATACGGTGGCTAACGCGCCGTGACGCCGCGCTTATGTTGTTAGTTGATATTATACTAAGGGGAAAGCTCTGCAGTCTGCAGGACGACCATCCTTGAATGGAATGTGATCTTATCTTTGTCTGCCTTCTGTTAATTTGGTGCTAAAGCTAGGTACTGAGCATGTAATATTTGCAGAGTCAGTGGCGATTAAATAAAATTAAATATTTTTGCTTTGGGCTGCTGCATGCGTACGTACGTGGTGAACTCAGCTTGGCGCCTGTCGAAGCGCTGTGGAACGAATGGGAGATCCACTGCCTGATACTTGTAAGCTTGGCCCTGCAAGCCTTCCTCTTCGTCACAGCAGACATGCGGAAGCGAAACACATCGCCCGTCCTCCGCACGGTCCGGTAGCTGGCCTACTTGTCGGCCGACTCTGTGGCCATTTTCATGCTCGGCCACCTCGCGGTACACGCAAGCGGCCCGCGCCACCAGCTCCTGCTCTTCTGGGCGCCGTTCGTGCTCGTCCACCTGGGCGGGCAGGACACCATCACCGCCCTCTCCGTGCAGGACAACGAGCTGTGGACGCGCCACCTGCTGCCTGCTGGGCTTGGTCTCCCAAGTAGCGGTGGCCGGCTACGTCGTCTCCAAGTCGTCTTGGCCGGATGGGCGTCTCCGGGCTGCCATGGTGCTCGTGTTCCTCTCTAGGAGCTTCAAGTACGCTGGGCGTACCTATTGCCTTTACTCAGCCAGGCCAGCGAACCTCACGGTTCGTTCCCTGCATATTTTAACAGTAAAGCTAACGAAGCTGCAGCAAGCCGCACGACGATCAGGTTCACGGGAACAGAGGTATTTTGCAACTACGAGAGATGAAGCCTGTAAACGATTGAGTAGAAGATTTCGTTTGATGTTTACTGGACGTAGGAGCCAGGAATTTTTACTGTACGACGAAGATGTCATTGAAAGGATGCTCCGCTCAATCGGGCGGAGAGCGTTGTAGGTTGGAATGATTTACCAAGCATGCTCTGTTCAATGAGGTGGTGTGCGTTTTAGGTAGGGATGATTTACCACGCATGCTCGAGGAGTTTCAGCGCAGTCCAGGCCGCTACAGGGCCTATGAGTATGTGGGCGGACAGCTGTTAAATTGCTACCAACGTCTCTACACCAAAGGACCACTTCTTTTGGCCTGCTATTATCCTCTTCGTCTTCATCTTAGATTTTGGGGAAAAGCCCGTTACCACCTCATCATGGTAGCCACCCTCTTCCAGTATCTTTCAACCCCGGTAGCCCTGGTGCTCTTCAGGGTCGCCGAAAAGGCGGGCCAATTCCATCGTAGAGCTGATGTTACCGTGTCCTACCTATTGCTCGTAGGAGCCATAATCCTGGATGTGTCCTCAGCCTTCATGTCCACTTTTTCCTTGGTGAAGTCCGACATTTTCTCTGACGGTAGGATATTAAAAGAGCAATCTTGCGTGTAGCCAACTACATTCAGGCTGCAGGGACCAGAAAACAGTGGTCCGAAAAGCTAGCGCAATACAGCATGATGAAGAGGTACGCCATCCAAGATACTGCAGGCATGCCATCCGTACAGCAATGGATTTGTAAGCGTTCGTATGCTTGTGGTGTCGAGTTATTAGATCCAAGTTTAACACACATACTCATCATTTGGCCTCGACAAATTGTTAGACTTCGGAACAGGGGAACAACAAGATTGGAACTTAATTGGGATGTCTCGGCCGGAGCTCGCTGGAACATCGTTCACCATCCATTCTCAGCCGCCAGCGCCTCCACAGCCACCATTGCCCCTCCGTCGCACTTCCCTCCGATTCCCCTCTTTGAGAGCTTCTCCTTGGTTCCCTGAATCTTCTCCAACCACCGGCTGAGCTTCTCGTTGTCCGAGCTCCTCCCTCCACGGTAGCCCCTCTGCGCCGCCGCCCACGCACAACGCCAGCACACCTCAGCATCCCTCCGGCCACGTCAACTGTCTAGGTAAGTTTCACCGGTCTCCCTTATGCTCATGCTCTCCTCCATTCTCCTCCCTGTCCTCTCTGGCACCGTCTCCACCGTCGGCCCATTTCTAGCCAACCGAAGCCGCTGCCGAGCCCTCTACACCTCACCTCAGCTCATGATGGCGTCTCATGTGGCTTGCTCGTCTCCCCTTAACCCATTTTGGTGGTTTCCATTGCCTCTCTGGCCATCAGTCACCGCCGGCGAGCTCACCCCACGACGCCGTCCGCTTTCCCCTGTTTCGGCCAGCTGCCTCCTCTGTTTTGGCCTAGCCACCCCCTCATCTCTTTGGTATTACTCTTTCTAGTATGTCACCAAAAGGGCAAATGCCCAGTTGATCAGCTGAGCCGATGGTTAACGCACAGGTCCCAGGTTCAAATCCCGTCCCCAACATCTTTTTCTTTTATTTTTCTTTAATCCATTTCAATTAAGCAAAACTAAGAAAAATTAGAAATTAATCCATGGAAGCTAATAAATTTGATTAGGATGTAAATAAGATTATTTAAGATTTAATATTGAATTAATTATCATATATGAGTAACTAATGTGGCTTAAATATTTATTTAAAGTCTAGTTATTAATAAAGGGGCATTAATAAAAGATGGCTTTGGTGAAATGTCCAAATTCAATAAAAATCCCAACCCGAAGACAACAAGGTGAATGACTAATCAAGCCACTTCATAAAATTAATTAAACGATATGCCGTAACCATTTAAAATGAAATGCACATTTAAATTAGAAAGTCACAATTTAAAATATAATCCCTGCCATTAGCATGTTGCTGATAAATAAATCTCAATGGTAGATTTAGTTAATAATGATAGTGAAATATAGTTATGTATATCAAGCTCGACCTTATGTAAGTAAAAAATTTAATTAAGATTAAATTATGCCAAATGCTAAGTAAAAGGATAAAATATCAATGTCAGTTGATTCTCAGAGTGCCTTCAATTAAAAGATCATAATTAGGTATTAAAATATAATAGCCTTGGATCATCGGATATTGGAATAATCTCGCCAATGAATAATCTAAAGAACAAATGTAATATTATGACCAATAGTCGCAGATGAGTAGCAAATAAGAATATAATAAAATTTACTATTAAACATCAATTAGATAGTTAAATACTCCCATGCTTCCATGAATTATTGAACTAATCATTCGGTGAATAATTTTGAATAATTGGTAAATAGAATCCCATAAAATACCACAGCTTAAGTTGTCAAGAATATAGACTCTAAAGACTAATTTAATAAACTAAACTCATACGTCTGTCCGTAGGTCTAACCTGACTCATGGAACTTCCTTAAATAATATAAAATTGATAAAAGAAGATATTAAATAAAATAGGTTAAGCCATGGTATTCAATAGCCAGCTAAACCTAGTCATCCTCAAATCTAAAGCAGAATATTCCCATGAATATTCCTTCACCATAAACGTTCCTTGGCATCCGTCTCGACGGATTTTGCTTAGCCATTTATCACTTCGCTCCAATCCTTTTGACTCCATCAATACTCCATGCCCAATCAACCCTACCTCAAATCACCTATTTAATCATAATAAAAATTAATCAAGTTCAATTGGATTTATTTCAACTTTTGAGTTATTTGCATTTATTTGGATTCAGTTGTTTACCATGTAATTAGAAATTGGAGTCTTGAAGAATCAATGGATAGAGTGAGACCATGATCTAGACAAAGATGAAGACTAGAAACTCAAGACCATCGAATGAGAAAACTTTGAGTGAGCTCAAGACCAGAGTAAACTGCGTAAGGCGAGTCAATACTTTGGTCATGTTGAGCCTACATTTTCTGCAAATTATTTCCATTTTGAATTATCAAATTGCATGCTGTTATTTCATGTGCAAATATATGTTTGCTTTAAGATTCTAGTTATATACCCATTATTTAACTTGTTAGTATTACACTCTTTCGGAACATTTAGGTATTTGTGCCTTGTCATCCTAGCAAAATTATAATGGTAACCTTTCAAAAATAATTTTATAATTATATGCCATGCTTAAAACTACTTAGATACTCGGGGGCACTAAAATGTCCCAAACATCACTTTTAATCATGAGAAACTGATTTGAGAAGTCATGGGTGGAAATGACTGGTATATTTAGACATGATTATGTTATGCTCCCAAAACCCCAACTTGCTTAAATATCTGGGCGGATGGTACGGGGGCTGGTGCAGTGTTGCATGAGAGTGTGGTTAGTGTTCAAACCGCCCAGATAACCCTAAGGACTGAATCTTGTCATGACCTCCTGTGTAAGACACGTACAACCACAAATCTGTAAATTACAACTTGGCTTAGTAGATTTACTGGACCCTGAAAGTCATCTCATCGATGGGGGAAAGGGGTAGTGCAAGTGGCTGTCTGTGTGACGGCTTGAATGGGACACTCATTGAGTGTGAAGTTTGCCACGGCGAGCTAGTCAGTATGGGTAGTCCAGCTGCTAGTCGCTAGGGGTAGAACATCCTGCACAACTTATAGGACCCGCCGCAAGTGGGAGAAGCCCATATGGGTGAGATGATGGAAGGGTGAGGTATTTTAAAAAGTTACTTTGATGGTCTACTCAACCGCATGACTAAGGAATTGCGTGGAGCAAAGAGCGGATCGTCTCTTGTGGGTAAAGTGTACAAACTCTGCAGATTAAAAACTATTTGAATAGCTATACCCACGGTCAAGGGCGGACATGGGAACTTAACCAGATATAGTTCTATTTCAAAAACTTTGTGGGTGGAATTGGAAAAATGGTGGGCAGTGAAAAGCCCTGATTTGTGTTGCCCTGGGTATCGCCCCAGTGATAAGCTAAGCGGTTATAACCCTGAAAAGTTAGCATATGGTGTAGAAACCATGTAACGGTGGATGGAATCTGGATCACTACTACTATTGCATTTTTCATACATTGATAAAATCTATTGTAGTTAAAACTGCTAGGTCTCAGGAAATTTCTATGTATTGTATTTAAAAAGCAATTTATGGCAAATAAAATAACTCGAGCCTTCCCTTGGTAAGCCATGCATATATCTATTTGCATCCTGTGTATTGGCTCACGGAGCACGGTGTATGTGCTCATCCTCGCTCACTCAATTAATCCATAATCAGGAGTCAGATCGCTACGCTTCAACAACACCTGGTCATGATGGTGAAGAAGATGAAGAGGTCAAGAACTAGGTCGCGAATCCCAGTTGGCTACTTGTGGGCACGTCCTGAGGGTCCCACTTATGTGTTCCATTTCCACTGCTGCATATTATTGATTTCGGCCCAATCGGCCCATGAGTAAGTCTACTATTATATTTACGCTTCTGTATGATATGTATTTTGATGTTCAGTACTGTATCTGTGAGCACTATCTACTGATCCAGCGAATAGTACGGTGGAATCACAGAGAATTCTAGATTGTAAAATATGGGTCTGACACCCGCCGGCCAACCGGTGGCGCGTCATTGAGCCGCGGCGGCTCTTCCAGCCGCCGGGGGTCGTCGACGACCAAGGTGGAGTATGAGTTGATTAGGTGCGAACTGTCGACGGCCACCAAATGATGGAATGCGGCGAAGAAGTTGAATGGCATGTGCACAAGTCTGTTGGGGCAGACCCTGGCAACCGAGGAGACAATCCAGTCGCTGGTCCACGAGGGGAAGATCTCAGACCGCGACGGGGTTTGGCTGCCCTCTACTAACAAGATGGAGCCCCACCCAACGGAGTCAAAGGCGGTGGTCTTCGTCGCCTATCTGGAAGCCAGGCTATGGTTCCCCTCAGTAATATTTGTTGGTGAGGTTATGAGGTTGTACAAGTTGGAGTTGCCACAGCTAACTCCGAATGCCATCGTCCGACTGGCTGTGTATTGCTGGGCTTTGCGGATAGAGATGGTCTAGCCTAGCGTATCTCTGTTCACGTTTCTTCAGACGCACAGTGCCAGTTGAAGAAGCTCGATGGGTAGGAATACTCCAACTTCGGGAGCATGCATTTTGTGCTTCGGTTCGCGTACACCAAGTTGTTTCCAACGAATGCGACCCGGACGAAGTGGGAATCCCACTAGATGTGGCGGTGGTTCTACCATCGCATGGAGAGTAGCAGTAGTTTGAGGTGGTCGGGGCACCTAATGGACTTGAACACATTCCCGTCGGTGACCCTCGACCATAACGATGAACATCGGGCGCGGAGGCTGGTGGGCATCACTATCCGGTTCAACATACAGGACCTCATGGAGGAATACTGCATTTATGACATGGCTCTGGTGGCGCGCCCATTGCACGTGCAGTCTGGTCCTACCCGCGACGATGGCATATGCCCCATGGTCGCGTCCTTAGCGAGGACCGCTAAGCTGAGTAAGTCTCCTACCGTAAGCACTACATCTAAACTGGCTCTGTTGCAAACCGTGAGCATGCCTTATTTTACTGACAGGGCTCACCCTCGAAGATGTGGAGCGTGCAGTGACCGTTTTCCTTAGGCTATATGTGGCCAAGGAGCACAGTTTCTGAGAAGCGGTCACGGTGAACATCGAATGAGTGAACCGTGTGTGCGAAGCTCTCAGCATTCCTGTACAGAAGCGCGTTGTGCCTAGCATTGGCCGACTTCACACCCACGAGGGCGACAGTAAGGGGGAGACCTCCCCTCCTCGGCAAAGGGGCCGTTCTCCCACAGCATGACCATCCCGCTCGGTGCCCCTTCCCCCCGAGGAATCCGCCGAGGTTGAGGAGGCCACTGTGGGCATTGACTCTGATCTAGCTGAGTATGCGAACTCAGACCTAGAGGCCGAGCTAGACCGCGGCATTAGTGGCAGGCAACATGTGGGCGATGTGGGGCTCGCAGGCGATGCAGGTGACAGGGCCGATGGCTATCGCTTGCTCGATGTGGACACGGGAGGTGAATGCAATGCCTCATTGGCTACACCTGCTGTGAGGCTTGATGAGGTGCATCCTAAGGCGCCCGGCACGAAGCGTGCCTATGTGTGTCTGCCAGCGGGGCAAGCAACTGTTTTCAAGTGGCGGTGGCCATGCTCTCGGAGGAATCGGACTCCGAGGAAAATTCCCTCAGTCCCGAAGTGGGTTCCATGGCCCGGGCTGCCGGTGATGCCCCCGCGGGCACCCATCCGACGACCAGAGGTGCCGCTACCTCCCGACCATCTTCTCTTATCCGTGATGCAGGTATAAATACTTTCTTCTCTCCTCACAACTTCGTGAGGCTTCCCCGATTTGCTCGCTGACACTGTCATCAATGTTAGTGGGCCCTTGGTATCCGTGGCGTGCATAGGGCTCCAATGATGGAACTGGTCATCAGGGGATTGGCGCTCCTGGTATGGATGTGACGTTGATGTCCGCCCCTATCGAACCTGTCGGCTCGGAGACCTGGTGTCTGATCATGGCGAACTTCATTCCTTGGCCAGAAGTGTTGCAAGCATTCCAAGGTGCCACGATTGTGTGGACACAGGTCTGGGTCATTGAACCCTATCGTCATGCAGACCAGAGCTACTGGAAAGAGCTCTCGAGGTAACGAAGATGAAGATACTTGTACCAACCTGTCGTGATCATGTTTGTAGGGACACTGCTAACTACGCTACACCATGTAGGCTCTTGCCCTCACTTGCACCTTGCAAGTGGCTAGGGCCCGCAAATTAAGTGGCCTGTAGGAGCAACTCAGTGCCACGGAGTCGGAGGCTACCGTTGTGTGGAAATCCACCGAGGATGCCATTGCGGCTTGCACGTCAAAGGATGAGTGCATTTGCTTTCACGAATCTAGGGGCGCAAAGGCTATTGCCAACATGCACGCCTTGGTGGAGTGGACTCAGTGTACTACCTCTGAAGAACACGAGGGGTTGCTGCAGCAGATTGCCGGGTTGGAAGAGGAGAAGGCTCGGCTAATGTCGGCGATCGGCGAGAAGGACCGCGCACTGGGCGACGCCTCATTGACAGCATGGAGCTCGATGGAGGCCCTGAAGAACACGCTCTCTGAGATCACCGTTGTGGTGCCTCCTCGGACCTTTGAGCCCAAGGATCTATCGAGCAGTCTTCGGAGGATTGGACAGGCTTTAGCACTCGCACTGAGCGCCGCACGATCATACGGAAATTACTACTCACCCATGACGACCCGGATGGTCCTCAGCCTTCTTCACCATCGAGGTTGCCTGCACGTCAGTGAACTAGCTAATATGTGCCTGGAGCTGCTTGTGGGGAGTGGTGCACACGATACGCCACTCCGCACGTGCATTCCATCAGCGAATATGAGACTATATTGGCAAGGCCGCAGTGAAGGTCGCTATGAGGCAAAGCTTGCAGGGCAGCGGAAACCTCAACACTTGGCTTGACGAAGTGCCCCGATGAGACGAAGGTGGTGCGGCTGGCTCCGAGCGCAGCGTTGATCCTCAGGTGTTATGCGGAGGCCCCATGCTCGCACACGTAGCATACTATGTATACCTCATCGGTCTTATGTAAAAAAACACTACATGGCTATGCCCTTTTGGCAATATATCTTGAATGAAAATGTACCACAAGTCGTGCCCTTATGTTTAATGTTTGTGACAAGCAGGTGCTTGACAAAGGCTGTTCGCTAGTTTCAGACCTTATGGTTCGGTGTTGCCTTTGACACTAGGGCTGGGCGAAAGATTCTCTGTGTTTCTGGGAGGAGTGGCATTTGACAGGAGAGGCCTTCGTGCGAGAGTTTATAAAAATAGAAGACCTAGCAAACATATAGCGTAGCTGATTAAGTCCGAATGATTGTACATTTAAAAGTTATCCCCTTGCAAATACTACTTGCGATGTTATCAAAGTACCACCTAAGGTGAGGTCTTCCTTTGCGCATCCGTTTCATAACTATAGCTACCTTCCAATAGCGCTTTGACACGGTGACGCATCATTCGGAACCTTGACGGTTGGTAGGGCTTGAGATGGGTGAGACGAGAACACCGTAGGCTCCATCCTCTACTGTTTGGATGTAATATCCATGAAGTAGGCTAGGAACGAAGGGTCGACGTGGCCCCCTCATCTCCTAGTGTTGGCGATGGATCCGTCCCCCACCCTTCAAACTGGCGTCAGCGAAGTTGGTGATGGGATGAAAAATGCGTGCGCTTTGTCCCCCACCATTCGAACTGGCATCAGCAAAGCTGGCGATGGGATGAAGCAAATGTGCATGCTTCATCCCCCACCCTTTGAACTGGCGTCAGCGAAGCTAGCCATAGGAGGAAGCAAACGCGCGCACTCCGTCCCCCACACTTCAAACTAGCGTCAGCAAAGCTGGCCATGGGAGGAAGCAAACGCGCGTGCTCTGTCCCCCACCCTTTGAACTGGTGTCAGCGAAGCTGGCGATGGGAGGAAGAAAGCGTGTACGTACCATCCCCCACTCTTCGAACTGGCGTCAACAAAGCTGGTGATGGGAGGAAGCAAACACGCAGTAGCAGCGGCTTAGATTTCGCAGGGTGTGCGCGCGCGGAGGGTGTCCTCCGTGCATCTTATTTATACTCCATAGAGTGCGCACGGATGATGTCCGCGTGCATCTTATTTATACTCCGTAGAGTGCGCGCAGAGAGTATCCCCTGTGCGTCTTATTTATAATCCATAGAGTGTGCGTGGAGGGTATCCATAGAGTATTTGTACTCCGTAGAGTTTGCACGGATGATGTAGCCTCTGCGCGGCGTACATGAGAGTGGGACATAAGTCCCTTCATGAACAGTGGGCTTTATTTATTTTTTCCATTTGCACGGGTGAGCTGTTACACATTGTATGGCACAAGTAGAAAGTTGGACGACCTTTTCCCCATATGCATAATTCGTCGTAGCGATCTACATTCCATGTGTGGCGGATACTTCTTCCCTCAAGGGTTACGAGATGATATGCCCCGTGTTGTAGAGCTACTGTGGCGATGTAGGGCCCTCCCACTTGGATTCTAACTTACCCACCGTCGCCACGTGCAATGCCATTTTGAGGACAAGGTCACCTGTCTGGAATTCCCGCGAGTAGACGGTGTGGTCATACGCACGTGCTATTCAATGTGCATATTTTATGACGTGCTCAGTGGCACTATTTTGCGCGCCATCGAGGAGGTCCAGGGACAGCGCTCGCTCTTTAGCCGGAGCCTAACTTAGGACTCTTCTTGATCTGGCCTTGATTTCTTTAGGCATGACTACCTCATCTCCAGAAAGAAGCTTGAATGGAGTAAATCCTATCAAACGTGTGACCGTTCTGCGGAGGGACCAAGTACGCTAGGAAGCTCTTCGGGCCATTTGCCTTTCGGAAGGCCTACAAAGCGCTTCTTGACCCCGACGGAGATTGCACCTGTTGTAGGGGTGGCCCCCACCTAAGCCCAGCCGGCCTATTAGAAGGTTGTAAGGCCCGAAATGGGACATGTAATGACATAAACGCCCTTGAGAGGGATTGAGTGTAAGGGCATAATTGTAAAACATTCTCCGTGTGGATATATATATATACCATCAAGCCATGGGGGAAACCCTAAGCATTGCTCACCTAACTCTCCACTACCATACCTCTCTCTGTTTGGTCTGTAACCACTACAGTTAGCACCGTCCGTGGGGACGCGACAAGAGCAAGCTTCAAGATCTAAAGAAGGATGGCACCAAAGAAAGCTTCATCATCGGCGGCGGGGAAGAAGAAAAAGGGTGCAACGGAGCCCCGCGTCAGCACTAGAGCTTCGACGTCCGCAATCTCGAGCGCGGGCGTCGGCGATCGCGAGCGCGGACGTCAGCGCGGGCGCGGCGGCTACGAACATCGACGCTCATGGCACGACGACTGACCCCACTCCGCGCGCGATGATCGATCCCACCGCTGGCGCGACGTTCGACACCGACAACGCCGACCAGGTTGTCGGGAGCGGTGATGCCCATGCCCATGCCGGCACGGCCACTGTCCCCACACCCGGTACGGGAGAAGTGAGCGGATCTGGCGGCAACGTCAGCCTCATCACCGACCCCAAAGTCCGCCACACCGGCGCATCGGGCAACCCAGGAGCGCAGGCCGTGGTCGCCGCGGCGCCGACGGTGCAACCGGGTGCGCCGATAGCTCCAGCCTCAGTAACGGTAGAGAGTGCTCTGCTGACGGCCATCGGCATGCTCCAGCGGGAGCTAGTGGACCTCCGTAGACCGTGCGGGACATACAAGAGACTCAGAGCTAGCAGACCCCGCCGGTGGTTGCGCCAGAGCCTACGCTGGAACGGGCGGACAACCGAAACAGCCCGGCCCAGCTCCACCTCCCCCTCTCGAAGAAGCCGAAGCCGAAGAAGCTGAAGCTGAAGCAAACCCTGAACTAGTCACAAGTCTGTAAAATACAACTTGGCAAAGTAAATTTATCGAAACCCCCGAACTCATCTCACCGGTAGTGGATAGGAGTGGATATGCAAGGGCAAGGGGAGGCCTAAAGGGACACCGAGTGAAGGGTGAAGTTTCCTAGTCGTACTAGCGTTGTGGGGAGTGGAGCCCGAATAGCGCTAGTAACCGTGGTGAACATCCCGTACAACCTATGGGACCCACCGCAAGTGGGAGCGACCCATAGGGTGAGATGACAAAAGGGGCTAGATACTCTGAAAAGTCATTGTGATGGTCTACTCAACCACGTGGCTAAGGAATCATGTGGGGGCAACGAGTGGATTGTCTCTTGTGGTGAAAGTGTACAAACTCTGCAGAGTGAAAACTATTCGAATAGCCGTGCCCACGGTCAAGGGCGGACATAGGAACTTAACTAGATATAGTTCTATTTCAAAATGCTTTATGGGTGGGATTGGAAAAGTGGAGGGCCGCGGAAAGCCCTAGATTGAATTGCCCTAGGTGTCGCTCCAGTGATAAGGTAAGTGGTTATAACGCTGAAAGGTTAGCATATGGTGCAGATACCATGTAACGGTGAATGGAATCTGGATTGCTATTATTAGTGCATTTCCTTACACATTATGTTTTTGTTCAAAACTGTAGGTCTCAGGAAATTTTTATGTATTATATTTTTAAGTAATGATAATATTTCTCTCAAAGTAAAATGTCAGGAAGAATAAATAGTCGTAAGAAAAGAAGATGGCTATTTGTGGTAAACGCATAAAGATGTTGGTGGATTCATGTCGATCATAAAAGGGAAAACGATAGTGTGGATTCTGGGAGAAATAAATTGGAGGAGCCTAAATGAATATATAGGCTAGATAGATGATTTAAATGATTTTTGGAGAATTAGGGAGTGCAAAGGTAATGGTTGGATTACAACACTGATAATTAATATAAATTCTTGGAAGATGTTGGCGATAATGGGATTAATAGGACTTGATCAAATACTAGGTGGATGAATTGAAATTCTGGTAATATTGGAGGAATGATAACAATTATAGGGATACAATCTTGATCAATGATATTCTTGGTGGATGTATACTAGTGAAACGTAGACTTGATCACTGATATTCTTGGTGGAGGTATACTAGTGAATTAGTTAGAGATAGATACTGGAAAATAAGATTGATTATTGGAGGAGCAAATTATGGTTTTGGATCAATAACCAAAAGGATTGAATTGTTAGAAAGTCCTGATACAAATGATATCGGTGGATTTGAAAGTAATTATGTTAGAGAATCATTAGAATTCAGAAGTGAGGAGTTGATGAATAGCAATTACAAGATTGGATTATTAGGAATTCAAAACACAAAAGATATTGGTGGATCTAAAGCAAACGAGACTAAGTATTCATTAGACTGAGGGACTGATCAAAGTAGTAAATAATGAACCTGAGATTGAATCTGTAAATTTGTGATGAGAACATGGAATCATAGGGGTATTGGTAACTCTGATTTGATTAGTGAAATTTCTAAACAATGCAAGGGGAATGGTATGATCGGTGGATTAAATAAATGATAACCCTCGCTGTTCAAAGTTTTAGGCAGCGATAATAACACCATGATTAAATAATAAAAATAATGCTAAAAGCAATTTCTGGCAAATAAAATAAACCCAAGCCTCTCCTTTGATAAGCCATGCATGCTATTTATTTGCATCCTGTGTATTGGCTCGCGGAGCATGGTGGTTTGTGCTCACACTCGCTCTCATAACAAATCCAGAATCAGGAATCAGATCACTACGCTTCAGCTATACTTTTGGTCATAATGGAGAAGAGGATGAAGACGTCAAGGGCTAGGTCGTGAACCTCCAGTTGGCTGCCTGTGGGCATGTCCTGAAGGTCCCACCTGTGTGCTTCGTTCTTCCGCTGCTGCAATTATGCGTCCATTGATATGTACTCTGATGTTCATTTCTAAATCTGTGAGCACTATTTACTGATCCAGGGAATAGTGCGGTGGAATCACAGATGATTCTGGATTGTAAAATCTGGGTCTGACACATCCGCACAACGGTGACACGTCCGACGGGATTCACGCCGCTCAAGCTCCTCTTCGACGATGAGGCAGTGACGCCTGAAGAAATTAAGGCTGGCTCGAGAAGGGTCCTCGTCCAGGCACCAGTGGAGGAGCGCCAATTGTCCCTAGACCTTCTCGATGGAGAGCGAGTAAGCGCGACCCAGCATGTCGCAAAATACGCGAGTCAAATGGCGCGCGTGTGCGACCGCACCATGTACTCATGAGAATTGTAGCCAGGAGACCTCGTCCTCAAAATGGCACTCCATGCAGAGACCGTCGGCAAGCTGGAATCCAAGTGGGAAGGCCCATACATCGTCGCCGCAGCTCTGCAACGGGGAGCTTATCACCTCGCAACGCTAGAAGGGCAACACTTCACCACACATGGAATGCAGACAGGCTGCGGCGGTACTATGTCTAGGGCAAAAGGGACGCCAGTAGCAAGCTCGGCACCCTGCCTATTGTAAGACGCTCACCCGCGCAAACGGGAGATTAATAAGCCAATCGTCTGTAAAGCTCTTTCATCCTGTGCACAGACACGCGGAGGCACGCCTCCGCGTGCACTCTACGGAGTATAAATAAGACGCAGTGTTGAGGTCCGCCTCCGCGCGCACTCTACGGAGTATAAATAAGACGCAGCATCGAGGTTCGCCTCCGCGCGCACTCTATAGAGTATAAATAAGACACGTGGGGGGACGCCCCTGCGCGCACTCTACAGAGTATAAATAAGACGTGGATGTTGTTCCCATGCACTCTACGGAGTATAAATAAGACGTGGATGTTGTCCATGCGCACTCTACGAAGTATAAATGAGACGCGGATGTCCCGTGCACGCGTGGATGTTGTCCCAACGCGTACTCTTTGGAGTATAAATAAGACATGGATGTTGTTCCCACACACTCTACGGAGTATAAATAAGATGCGGATGTTGTCGTTGCGCACTCTACGGAGTATAAACAAGACGCGGATGTTCCCGTGCACGCTTGGATGTTGTTCCTACGCGTACTCTCCGGAGTATAAATAAGACACGGATGATGTTCCTACGCACTCTATGGAGTATAAAAACCACACGCAAAAGCGCTCGAGCGTCTACTTCAACTAGGCGCCAGCTCCACTGCCACCACTTCGAAGGGTAGGGGACGAAGCGCTCGAGCGTCTATTATGACTAGGCGCCAACTCCACTGCCTCCACTTCGAAGGGTAGGGGATGGAGCGCTCGAGCGTCTACTGCGACTAGGCGCCAGCTCCACTGCCACCACTTCGAAGGGTAGGGGACGGAGCGCTCAAGCGTCTACTTCGACTAGACGCCAGCTCCACTGCCACCACTTCGAAGGGGAGGGGACGGAGCGCTCGAGCGTCTACTTCGACTAGGTGCTATCTTCGCTGCCACCACTTCGAAAGGTAGGGGACAGAGCGCTCGAGCGTCTGCTTCGACTAGGCGCCAGCTCCGCTGCCACCACTTCGAAGGGTAGGGGACGGAGCGCTCGAGCGTCTGCTTCGACTAGGCACCAGCTCCGTCGCCACCACTTCGAAGGGTAGGGGACGGAGTGCTCGAGCGTTTGCTTTGACTAGGCACCAGCTCCGTCGCCACCACTTCGAAGGGTAGAGGACAGAGCGCTCGAGCGTCTATCTCGGTAGAGGACAGAGCGCTCGAGCGTCTATCTCGACTAGGAGCTTCGCTGCCGTCGAGCTTACCTTCGGGTGCCTGAGGTCGCTACTGGTCCGGCTCCACCTTGACATACTCCTACATCGGAGTGTCACACGTTGAAGTCTGGGTCGCCCAGAAATCCCGGGCCTCACCCACCCATGCCCAGCGCCGAAGATGCCGTCGGATCGAGCGGTCCAAAAACACTACTCGGCCCCTATTGGCATCTGCCCGTAGCAGAAAAGGTACGCATCGTCAGAAGGCTCTGGACAATACTATTTCATTCATATAAAGGGACGGGGAGACACGGGGCGCCCGCTTACAAAAACGGATACATAACAACGCACGCCTACACACCGGGTCCCGACATCACGCTTGCGGGCCTGCACCGTGCTCAGGGGTGGCGGCGCCATCTTCGTCGCGCCGGGGAACCTCGTTGAGCCACCGACCGAGGTTCCCCTCCCCATGTAGCGTCCGACGTAGCGCCACCTTGGCCGCGGGCTCCCCGATGTACCCCTAGATCCGGTCGTAGAAGGCCCGGACGGCGGGGCGGACATCGCGAATGGCGCTCGACATCGCATTGGCTCTGGTGGGCAACTCAAGCTACAGATCGTCCAGTTCAGCAACGTGCAGGCACCCGTGGTTCTGAAGCATGGCCAAAGCAAGGCAAGCGCTGGCGAAGCCGGAGTGGTCGCTGAAGGCTCTGGTGCCGCGAAGGGCAAGGCTCGAGCCCTCTTTGATTCGCGCGAGCGTCTGCGCCACGTCCTTGGGACTGAACGTTAGGTCCGGCACATCGACGATGAGGTCCGTGAGGGCCCTCTCCAAGGACTCTATCGCACCCCACGACGCCACTAACGCGTCTCCTAGCGTCCGGTTCCTCTCGTCAAGGGACGCGGTGAGCTGGGCCTTCTCTTCCTCCAGCGCGGCAATCTGCTGGAGCAAGCTATCGCGCTCCACCACCGCCGCATGTTGGGCCTCCATCGCGGCACGTTGCGCCTCCGCTGTTGCCAACTGTGCCTCCACAACGAATATCTGTGCATCGAAAACGCCCTCGCCCTTTCCATTTCCACCAAGTGGATGTGCCCGTCCTTGGTGGTGTGGGCCTCCTCGGCAGCTCGGAGCTGACCTTCTAGTAACCTCCGGTCACGGATACGTGCTTCCTCCAGGGCTTGACTGAGTGCAAGGGTCTGCAAAATGTGCAGGTGTTAGTGAAGCCCTCGACTGCGGCGTGGGTCGTGGACCTAAGCACCTACCCTCATCTCCGAGGCCTCCAGCGCGCCCGCCAGGAGCTCGGCCCTGCAACTCGACAGCGCTCGCCGATCTAGATTGGAGTCAGCGCACTCTGCGACCTCGTGAAAGACCCGATGCATCTCTGGCCAGGGAACAAAGTCGGAGATGGCCGGCTGCCGAGCCTCCGCGCCGGCGACCTCAGCAGCACCTGGTGTGGACATCGCGTCCTGGGCAGGAAGCCCAGGGACTTCGCGGCCGTCTCCGCTGCTCGATCCTTCGCCGCGTCCGGGAGACCTAGTCTCGCCTGATGTCGACAACGGAATGAGAGAGCAAATCGGAGAGAGCTTCGCGAAGTCGCGGGGGGAGAAAGAATGGCGCCTACCTTCGATATCTTCAACCGACGCACGAGAAGGTGTCCCCCCGCCTCGGCTTGCTCCGCGGGGGGTTCATCCACGTGTGTTGGATCGAAAACGGCAACAGAGGGGGGTGAATGTTTCTTACAAAAATCGTCCCCGAGTACTCACTCAAAATTTGTTCTCCGATAGCTATGGAAGCTACGAAGAAAAATAAATGCTTTCTGTTAAGATCCGATTGATAAAAGTCCTAAAACAAGCCGAAGAGGGA
This sequence comes from Dendrocalamus latiflorus, assembly GCA_017311315.1. Lineage (NCBI taxonomy): Eukaryota > Viridiplantae > Streptophyta > Magnoliopsida > Poales > Poaceae > Dendrocalamus > Dendrocalamus latiflorus. The sequence continues at coordinate 12,261,142 of CM029644.1, read as the reverse complement.
CAAGTCCAACTGGGAGCATAAAAATAAAAATCGGCAAGGACTAGAACTTGAGAGCAGAAGGCTTAAGAAAAGCAGCCCACAAACTACTTGACGACTAATCTTCTCAACATAAATGGACAGCAAAATAGTTAAGCCAAAAAGAATACTAGACACGGAAGATCTTGCCGAAATCAAAAGGCTTTAACCAAACTGAAATTGCAGCCCACTATATGTAGTAAGTCATCCAATTTTTACTACTGTCCAGTAGTTGATTAAAGAGGAGAAAACACAATTGAAATCTTAAACCAAGAGCTATTGCTGGACTGAAAAAGAGACTTTGAGAACTGTCAAAGCAAAAATAAAACAGAAAGCAAGAGCTATCAAAGAGATATGAGGCAAAAACTGAAAAGAGAGCTGAACTAAAAGGAAGGATAGAAAGCAAAAAGAAGCAGGCAGATTGCATACCAAGCACAACCGTGAACTAATTGCTGAAAAAGGCAAAACCGAATGGAGTCCATTTGCTGGCCGAAAACATGATCTGAAGAGGCAGCCGAAAACAGTAAAAAGGAACTAAATACTTGCAGCATACTTGCTGTCCTCCACGCCAAAGAGACATAGAGAAGCTTTCTGAGAATTAATACTGCAGTAAAGACTCAAAAAGAAGGAGAGATTCAGGAGGACATTGAACCAAGACAATATGCCGAGAGAAGACTCTCTTGCCGACAGCATTCAGTAGCAAAAGAAGTAAAATGGAAGGCACCAAAACTGCAAAGAAAAGGAATAACTCTCAACACACAACTAACAAACAAGAGATTAAACTTGACAACGATGCAAAGAGATGAATACAAAGTGTTTTTCTCAGCTCATATCCCTCTCAATCTCACACTAACTAAGTCCCCATAAGCATGGAGAGCATAGAAAGAACCTCACACATTCTTTCTTTCTCTCTCTCAAGCAAAGACTAAAAACAAACCCTAATCCATCTCTCAAGCTACCTCTCTAAAATCACTCTCATTTTCCATATATTTCCATGAAGACTACTAGAGAACACCTTCTCTATTTATAGCCTCCACTAATGGGTTTGCAACACGCTTTATCCATTAGCTCCCAACAACTCATGGCGCTTTATCCACAATCCACTTCCTTTAGTGCAGCTTTGCGTATTCACCAAAACGCCCCTCGCACACCTTCCAGGAAGCTTCCTCATTTCTTGCCCTCCAAGCCATGCAGCCACCTCGAGTCCTCGCCGTCTTTGCACACCTCGACCGTTCTGACCTCGGCACCGCCCGCGCCTAGTCCGGTCATCCCGTGCCTCGCCACGACTCCACCTCGACGTCCTGCAGCCATCATAGACAAGAAATACATCACATAGCACCGCTCGAAATATTGTAACCATACAATAGCATCAGACGAAATACTCAAAGCCGAAACCGATCGAAACGAAAAATAAACTACTTAAGTACGTTCGACCTAGTTCGACCAAGTCCGACCGAAGCCGATTGCACCGCGCAACGACATGGCCTGAACCACACAAACCAAACTCGACTTTCCAGAACACGTGTCAATTACTCATCACAAACATGGGGTCACATCCACATGGTCTCTCAATCTCCCCCTTGATGAGTATATTGACAAATACAGAAAAAGCGTAAAGTTGAGTTTGTTTGAAAAAATCAAACATTGTCTAGAGAAGATCAAGAAACCTTAAGACCATGTCGACAAAAGGAACACTAGAGCAACAATAGAAAGAGAAAATTGTTCTCCAAAGATCTAAAAAAGTTCCCAAAAGGCGTTTTCTCCAATATTCTCCCCCTTTTGGCAATAAACACATCAAGGATGCAAAAGAGAGAATAGGTCATGACATTGGATGAAATGGCTGAAGTTTTGTTTATGTTAAGCATTTAGAGCCATGAAGATTATCCAAAATGACCATATGAGAATTACATCAAGCCATAACACATAATTATGCTATCAAGATCATGACATGACATGTATAATCAAGCTAAGCTAAATAAGTCACAATCTGAGTGGAACCAAGAAGCTATTTAGAGTGCTACATGTTCAAGAATGAGACATTTGTTCAAGCACTTTATCTTTTTGGTAATTAAGCAAATTTTGCACATTTGACATGATTTTTCTTTTAAAACTCATGGTCGTTTCCAACCAAAATTTTAGTCATGTGCTAGATCTCAAGCCTTATACGACTACTCCAAGCGAGAAGCTTAAGAAGATAGTCTTGGTCATCCAAAACTCCCCCTGAGTTCATGCCTAGTGCAATGGCAAGCCGTCTCATGAAAAAGAATTGGTGAGATCAGTTTTTTCGCACAAAAGAGATCTTTTTGCATTTACATGAACGTAAGACTTGTACTAACTCATGCGTCATCAAGAATTAACATAGCTCAATCTAAAGCTCAATATAGAATCAAGACTCAACTCAGCCTATTTGACATGGTATGAATCATAAAAGGATAACTAAAGGGAGACTAATCTCAAGAGCTAACATGACATGAATTAATTCAAGTTGTGCATTTTAATCAACCTCTCATGGCAAAGACTTGACTACACATATAAAGTCATGATAAATCTAGCAAGTAAGTACATATCATGGCAAGATGTAATGCATTGTAAACATGTCATAAACGGATAAAAATCAAGGCTCCATGTAGTTATATTACAATGCAAAATGCTGAAATGAAATGCAAGCAAATCCAGCTCCTCCTAAACATGTGATGCAACTTTTAGTTCAAGTTGAGTTATGACAATATTAAGATCTAGAAGCTCCCAAATGAACTCGCCCTGAACCAAAGTAAAAACAACGAGAAGCTGGCAACAAAAACAGAAAAGGTAGTCCTTAAAGCATAGACAAGATATAGAGGATACTATGGCTCAGACTGACTCTCATCTACCCCATATGACTCTAGGACTATCAACTGATCATCTAACACACTAAGGAGCAAACACGTACCCTGTCTACTCGAGGGTGGCCCAACCCTCGCTAGAACCTATAAGAAGTGAGTGAGCTCAACCTAGTGAGAAGAGAAACAACTAATAAGCAGCATCCTAGAATCACAAGATGAGAGAAAGAAGTCTAAACAACTAGACAAGAAAACCACTCTAACCTATGCTAGAAGGACTATCCCAAATGCACCCGTATGCAATGCAACAGAAAGGAGTAGGAGCATAATAAACAGGATATAGCATGAAGCACAGAGCTCCCCCTCACAACAGTCCATAAGGACAAACCACCCCAAGATCTCCCCACAGAGCTGAAAACCTAGAGCTATCCAAAGGCTTGGTAAAGATATCGGCTAACTGGTGGTCACTCTCCACAAACTGAAGCACTATGTCACCCTTCTCCACATGGTCTCGAAGGAAGTGATATCTGATATCAATGTGCTTGGTCCGAGAATGCTGCACTGGGTTCTTAGCAATGTTAATCGCAGAAGTGTTATCACAAAAGAGTGGAACACTGTCGATAACTAACCCAAAGTCCCGTAGAGTCGAGACCATCCAAAGCACCTGGTTGCAGCAACTCGCGGCAGCAACGTACTCGGCCTCTGCGGTGGACTGTGCAACACCGGACTGCTTCCTCGAAGACCAAAAAACAAGAGAAGTGCCAATGAATTGGCAGGTGCCAGAAGTGCTCTTCCTATCTATCCTACAGCCAGCAAAGTCTGCATCCGAGTAGGCTCTCAAGGAAAGACAGGACGAAGAAGAGTACCAGATACCATAGTCAATGGTAGCTCGAAGGTACCGAAGAATGCGCTTCACCGCCTGGCGGTGAGATACGCGAGGAGAAGCCTGAAACCGAGCACAAAGTCACACAGCGAAGTGTATGTCCGGTCTCGAGGCAGTGAGGTACAAGAGGGAGCCAATCATGCTACGATACTCCTTCTGATCAACTGGCTTGCGTCCTCATCTGGGTCAAGAGAGGCTGTGGACACCATGGGAGTTGACACGGGTTTATCATCACTCATGTCAAAGCGTCTCAGGAGGTCACGAGTGTACTTGCCCTGATACAAGAAAGTACCCTCCCGTGTCTGCTTGATCTGGAAGCCAAGGAAGAAGATCAACTCACCCATCATACTCATCTCAAACTCGGTGCCCATGACAACCGAAAACTGTGAAACAAGAGTATGAGAAGAGCCGCCAAAGATGATGTCATCCACACAAATCTGGACGAGCAGAAGGTCAGCGCCATGCTGGCGAGTGAACAAGGTCTTATCCACCTTACCCATCTCAAACCCATGACTCAATAGGTAGGACTTAACCTCTCATACCAAGCTCTAGGGGCCTGCTTAAGTCCATACAATGCTTTGGAAAGCTTGAAGACATGGTTTGGGTATTTGGGGTTCTTGAAACCTGGAGGTTGTCTCACATAGACTTCTTCCTCAATAAAACCATTGAGAAAGGCACTCTTGACATCCATCTGGTAAAGCTTGAAACCCTTAGAAGCTGCGAAAGCAAGCAGGATTCTAATGGCCTCAAGTCTAGCTACAGGGGCAAAGGTCTCCTCGAAATCTAGACCCTCAACCTGGGAGAAACCCTGAGCTACCAGTCTAGCCTTGTTCCGAATGACAACCCCATCCTTACTCTGCTTGTTTTTGAACACCCACTTAGTCCCAATGACATTGTGACCTCGAGGGGGCTCAACAAGCGACCAGACCTTGTTTCTCTCGAAATTTTCCAACTCCTCATGTATGGCATTGACCCAGGACTCATCAGATAGTGCATGACTAACATCCTTGGGCTCAAATGTGGCAACAAAGGTAGAATGGAGACAGAAATGTGACATGCCAGACTTTGAGCATGTGACTCGCTCAAAGAGGTCTCCAATCATCTGCTCGGAAGGATGGTCTTTCTGGATATGTTGAGGAGGACCTGGATGAAAAGAAGAAGTGGTCTCTACCTCATAAGCTGATGAGGTAGGAACAGAGCCACTAGCTCCAGAGGAAGCAGAAGGCATGGGCTGATCGCCTGGAGGTGCAGTGGAAGAAGGCACCTCAAGGGGTGGATAAAGGACTGGATCTGGTAGACAACCCTCATCTCCATCGTCCTCATCATCCACAAAGATGGGCTCGGACTGCTCTAAAGAACCTGAGATATCGGGCCTAGTCCTCGGACTGGCCACGTCGAAGGTCACCTCACAGGTCTCTACCAACTTACTAGACTCGCAGTTCCAAACCCTATACGTCTGCGAAGAAGTCGAGTAACCTAGAAAGATACCATCACAAGAATGTGACTCGAACTTGTCTAGGTTCCCGGACTTCAGAATGAAACACTTGCAACCAAACACACGAAAATGCGAGACACTGGGCTTTCACCCGTATCTCAACTCATAGGAAGTGCGATGCAAGTGTGCCCGAAGAAAAACTCTGTTTGAAACATGGCACACGGTCGCAATAGCCTCAGCCCAAAACTTCCTAGGTGTACAATACTCATCAAGCATCGTCCTGGCCATCTCGACCAAGGTACGGTTCTTCTTCTCCACGACGCCATTCTGCTGTGGGACGTGTGGAGGAGAGAACTGGTGCTCTACACCTATCTTATCACAGAACCTCTCAAAGTAGGAATTCTTGAACTCCGTGCCATTGTCACTACAGATTGCTCGTAAGGCACCCAGGAGCTCAACAGAAAGCCTACTGAAAAGACCTCGGAAATGTGTAAACGTCTCATCCTTCGAGGCTAAGAAAAACACCCAAGAGAACCTCGAGAAGTCATCGACCACGACAAGAACATAACACTTCCCTCCTGTTGACTGCACTCGAGTTGGTCCAACTGTGTCCATGTGGAGCAGCTATCCTGGTGCATTGGTCATAGTCACTGTGACCGGAGGGTGAGAAGTGGCAACCATCTTGCCGTGCCGACAAGGAGCACAAACAATATCTTTGACCATCTTGAGTTTCGGCAGACCACGAATGAGATCACGGCTGCTAACTCGGGTCAAGTGGTCAAATCCAATATGACCAAGTCTCCTATACCAGAAAGTAAGGTCATGGGACTCAGAAGCAACTAAACACCGGAGAGGATCACCAGAAGACTTAGAAAAATCAGCACGAAAGATCCTCTCATAACGAAAAATCCCGCAAACCAGACTACCCGAAGAATCAAGAATTTTGCAAGTGTTTTTCTTAAAGCTCACCTCAAAACCGTCATTGGTAAGCTGAGAAACAGAAAGTAAATTATACTGCAGCTTACTAACCAAGGCAACATCCTTCAAAATAAAAGACTCATTAACACGGACTGTACCTTTGGCGATGACGCGCCCAGACGAAGCATCTCCGAAGGTGATCGTCTCAACACCTGGACCGCGGGCTAGGGAAGAGAACCAATGTGAGTCTCCGGTCATATAACGAGAACAACCAGAGTCTATGAGCCAAACCTCTCCCTTCCCAGCCCGGCGAACCTGAGTCAAACAGAGAGTAAAGGCTCAGTACTGGGATAAATCAAGAGTGATTTTGGTACCCATACTGAGTAACACGTCGAGCAGTAGAAGTAGTCAAACACGACTGACCTCTAACTACCCTACGCTCTCTGTTGCTCAAAGAAGCAGAAGGTCTGTGAGCAGACCTGAAGCTGTTGCTGGGCCCGACTGCTACGGGAGAGCGAGTCGGAGCACCGGCAACACGCTGATCTCACCGCGGGTAGCCATCTCGACTGGGGAAATGAGATCTACCCTCAGAACGGCAAAAGTCATGACCAAAGGGAGCATGAGGACGAAAACCAGAAAACTCAGAAAAACCAAGTCCTCGATGCTACCCAAACCCATCAGCTGAAGCAAACCCAGACCTCGTGTTGGTCCTAGGTGCACTCAAGGTCTGGGGCTAACCCTGAATACGCCTAAGAGCTGCAACACGGTCTCTACGCGCGATCTTGGCGCGCCTGAAGCATTGCTCAATCAAGTGTCCATCCCTTCTGACAGAAGGTGCAATGATACTTCACCTTCTAAGAGGCCGAAGCAGCAGGTGGAATCACCTTGCTGTCAGAAATCCCTTGGACAAAGCCTGCTGACTTGAATTGAACTTTCTCAGTTCTGGGCTCGACCTCAATCACACCTGCGGCTATGGGTCTAAGCACGACAGGTGGATGCTTCCTCATGTCCTCATAGAAATCATATCCTAGACCTTGATTGAATTTGCAAATCTTGGACTGGTCTAGAATAAGATTCAGCTTCTTCTTGCCTCCTACAAACCTCTCGAGAGTGTTCATAAGGTACTGACACTCCCGAAAGAGAGAGGTGCAAGAAGAGCAAGGGGAAGAGACAGCAGAAGGTAAAGGAGCAGAAGGAGAACCAATAGCAGAAGAGCGAATGGCTTGTGCATGCACAGCCGACTCAGAAGGGACAGTCCTACTGCTAGCCAGTTGGTTCACGTCGCTAAGCGTCTCCACCTTACCCTTGGGCTTCGCCCCACACCAGCACACACATCACAACAAGATTGTGGCTTCTCTAGTAAGTCCTTAGTTAGCTTCACACACTTATCCTCCAAAGCAACGAGTTCAAGTTTTAGTTTTGCACAACTATTGCAAGGTGAGCTAACAGGGTCCTTAGTCGCATAATGAGCCAATCTATTGTTGTGGTTAATCATTTCTTAAAACTGTTTTGAGACAGATTCAAGTTCAACAGTTAATTTAGGACAATTTGTGCAAGAAACAACAGGCTCTAACAGGGAAGCATGCAATTCAGCAATTTTATGATCTGCCCGTTTTAGGTTCATCTTCAAATTATTACAACTTTCACAAGTCTCGGGCAGATCGAGCAACATGGTATAAAGACCTCTAAATGCATTATCCTTATCCTCACATGAGGTGCAAGATGTAGTCTCAACAGCAAATGAAAGGGGTGCAACCCTACTCATTTCTAGTTCAGCAAGAAGACTAATATTCTCCACCTTAATCATGTCTAGCTCAGAGGACACACTATCATGCAAGGTCCTTAGTTTCTCCATGTCATCAAGCAGAGCAGTACATACATCACAATCATCACGGGAGAAAGCAGATCTAAGTGAAGTAAGCTCCTGTGACAAGCTCTCTACTTCCTTCTCCAACTCGCTAACCCTAGCTCTAGATCTAGCATGGAATTTCCCTAGCTTAAGAAAAGCATCATTAAGCTGATCATAGGAAGGGTATACCTCATCGGAGTCGGAGTAGAGCTCGCTATTGCTGATCTCGCCCTCAAGGGCCATGAAGCACATGCCAGAGAAGTTGTCGCCATCCTTGGGTTCTTGGTCACCCGTCCCGTCGTCATCGCTCCATCCCTCCACCTCGCTGAGGTCGAGGTCATCGAAGGCGGTGAGGACGCGGTGGAAGAGTGCCAAGGTTGCGGAACTTCTTCTTGCCTTGTGCGTGAACTGGAGGCTTTTTGTTGCAGTTCTTGTCGATGTAGTCGTTCTTGTTCACGTCGCCACAGTCGCTCTTGCCCTTCTCCAGCTTGGGGCAATTTGCCCGAATGTGGTTGGGACCACCACACTCGAAGCAAATGATCGGGCCACTCCTCTTCCGATCTCTCACTCTCTTGTATGCATGGGAAAACTTTCTGGCTAAGAGAGCGAGTTGGTTTTCTGGAAGCTGCTCTAGTTGATCATCGGAAATTTCACACAAAGCAGCAAAAGAGAATCCAGGAGAAAAGTCGAAAGAACCAGAAGCAGAGTCGGGATCGGTGACTAAGGCCATCGACTGCGACTTCGACCTACGAGAGACTATGTCAATCTCGTGAGTATTGAGGCGTGAGTACAACGCGTCAAGAGTGAGGGTTGAGAGGTCGGTCGTGTCTTTAATCGTGGTCACCTTCATCTCCCAAATGTGCAAATCGAGAGCAGACAGCATCTGTCGAGCATTGTCCGAGTCGGTGTATGTGAGACCGACCGCTCGGAGGTTGCTCAGAATCTTGTTAAAACGCGCGAAGCACTCATCCAAGGACTCACCAGCGAGCATTTCAAACTTGTTGTAATCTCGCTTGAACTGGTCTTGTCGAACCGTCTTAATCTGGGTGGTGCCCTCATGGTATGCATCGAGGGTCTCCCAGATGTCGAAGGTCGACGACAGATGAGAGATGCGATCGAACTCGCTTCTGCTCAGACCCTGGATTATGATGTTCCTTACCTTTGCATTCGCCTCAACATCAAGCACGTTTCCAGCGTTGGTGTTCTCATCGACAGGAACAACATATCGTACCTTGACCTTATGCCAGATGACGTAGCCCTGAGCCTGGATGTAGGTCTCCATCTGACTCTTCCAGAAGGGATAGTCGATCCCATCGAAGATCGGGGGCTTGGTCGAGTACTTGTCTGTTTCCATGGCTCACAGACCGGTTAAGATCTATAGACGAGAGCTAACCGGCTCTGATACCAATTGTTGGATCGAAAACGGCAACATAGGGGGGGGGGGTGAATGTTGCTTACAAAAAATCGTCCCCGAGTACTCACACAAAATTTGTTCTCCGATAGCATGGACTAATTGCTAAAAAGACAAAACCGAATGGAGTCCATTTGCTGGCCGAAAACATGATCTGAAGAGGCAGCCGAAAACAGTAAAAAGGAACTAAATACTTGCTGCATACTTGCTGTCCTCCACGCCAAAGAGACATAGAGAAGCTTTCTGAGAATTAATACTACAATAAAGACTCAAAAAGAAGGAGAGATTCAGGAGGACATTGAACCAAGACAATATGCCAAGAGAAGACTCTCTTGCCGACAGCATGTAGTAGCAAAAGAAGTAAAATGGAAGGCACAAAAACTGCAGAGAAAAGGAATAACTCTCAACACACAACTAACAAACAAGAGATTAAACTTGACAACGATGCAAAGAGATGAATACAAAGTGTTTTTCTCAGCTCATATCCCTCTCAATCTCACACTATGTCCCCATACGCATGGAGAGCATAGAAAGAACCTCACACATTCTTTCTTTCTCTCTTTCTCAAGCAAAGGCTAAAAACAAACCCTAATCCATCTCTCAAGCTACCTCTCTAAAATCACTCTCATTTTCCATACATTTCCATGAAGACTACTAGAGAACACCCTCTCTATTTATAGCCTCCACTAATGGGTTTGCAACACGCTTTATCCATTAGCTCCCAACAACTCATGGCGCTTTATCCACAATCCACTTCCTTTAGTGCAGCTTTACGTATTCACCAAAACGCCCCTCGCGCAACTTCTAGGAAGCTTCCTCATTCCTTGCCCTCCATGCCACACAGCCACCTCGAGTCCTCGCCATCTTCGGCACACCTCGACCGTTCTGACCTCGGCACCGCCCGCGCCTAGTACGGTCATCTCGTGCCTCGCCACGACTCCACCTCGACGTCCTGCAGCCATCACAGACAAGAAATACATCACATAGCACCGCTCGAAATATTGTAACCATACAATAGCATCAGACGAAATACTCAAAGCCGAAACCGATCGAAATGAAAAATAAACTACTTAAGTACGTTCGACCTAGTTCGACCAAGTCCGACCGAAGCCGATTGCACCGCGCAACGACATGGCCCGAACCACACAAACCAAACTCGACTTTCCAGAACATGTGTCAATTACTCATCACAAACATGGGGTCACATCCACATGGTCTCTCAATCTCACCCTTGATGAATATATTGACAAATATAGAAAAAGCGTAAAGTTGAGTTTATTTGAAAAAATCAAATAGTGTGAACAGTAATTAAGAACTGAAGAAATAAAGGGGGAGGAAATTAGACAACCGAGGAGGGGTTGACGAAGACGATGCTGTCGGTGGAGTGGAGCCGAGGAGGGAGGAAGAAATCGGAGCTCGGTGAAGAGGAAGCAGGCGGCGGGCTCGGTGAAGGTGTTGGCCGTAGAGGAAGAACAGGGTTGTCGTGCCTTCGCTAACGGTGGTGAGGTGATGATGCAGCGGAAGGTGTAGCAGAGGCGATGTCGATCTGGAGGGGTCGGTGCTGTGGTGACAGTAGAGCGGCAGCGCACGGGAAGAGCAGCAGTCGGGGTTGGTGAAGAAGGCGGGGAGAGGTGGGGCTACGGTGGTGAAGAAGAAAAGGGAGGGGGAGAGGAGAAGCAAGTCGCCGATCTGGTGGAAGAAGTGGCACGCCGGAGGGAGAGCAAGGCGGCAGAGAAGAGGGCTAGTGGCGCAAGGGCAGAGGATGAAGGGGGAGACCAAGGGAGAAGAGGAGACGCTCGGCCTCGCCGGCGGCCAGAGGTGTGGAAGAAGGAGGAGATGCGGTTGAGGTCGGCGGCCGTGGTGGAGGAGCAGCGCGGTGATGTTGGCGCGCCGGCGAGTCGGCCCGGCCTCGCCGGCGGCCGGAGGCGGAGATGAATTAGGGAGGAGGGAAGCAGTAGGGGTAGGGGGAGATGAGGAAAGCCGGGCTCAGAGGATTGCAATGGCGGCGGCTCTGGTTATCATTGGGGATTTTTGGCAATTTGCAAATTGCCCTCAAAGAATCTAGGGTTTACAACTAGGTCCTTCTGCCATTTAATTTCTTCTATTCTGGCCCTCTGGAAGTCCGATTTCATCGCGGTTTGATCCTACGCATATGTGACGACACATACATCTGTACGGAGCAGTCCTGGAAGCCAGATTTGTCGTTTATGCGCCTCAATCGCGCCGGCCTAAAGAAAAATATAGAAAAATATAAAATAGGCCATTTCGAGCAATTAAATATAGAAAAGCGTGTAAATGATGATAAATGGTCTTAAAATGCGAAGAATATGAGGGTAAAATGACGGCTGAATATATGAAAAAATGACGCATGTCATACCCCCAAGCTTTAACCGTTTACTTGTCCTCAAGTAAATGGCATGTTATTATCGAACCCGGAGAATAAGTCATCATGACGTAAGACTAGTCAAATGCATGTAATAAGTCAAGTGGCACACAATAATGTAAAATGAGATTATCTGACTCGAGTTTTGAGGACCATCCAAGATGAGAATGAATCAAGCAAAGATCTCAAATCATAACTACAACATTTGACCAAATCAAGTTACACACAAGTGTCAAAATGCACTAAGTGATCACATGAATCCAACCAAAATTGTAAGGCATCGGAACTAGGTATAACATCAAGAATGAGCATAGCAAAGGGTCATGCTAAGGCATTTGCTATTTGAGACAAAGAGACTAATACTTGCATGATATTTATGAAAAAGCCCACACTTGAGCCATGATACCTAATTTTTGTTGATTTTTAGCAAATTTAAAACACAATGGGCACTTGTGCCACTTATTCAAACCCTTGGGCAAACTTTTCCACTTATTCACACTCACACTTCACTTGGGCAAAACATTGCCACTTATTCAACACATTTCCGAACCAATGTGACATAGTCACTTATTCCACACACTCACACATTGCATCACAAATTTTCTTTTTCTTTTCTTCTTCTTTTCTTTTTATTTTCAGTTTTGATTAAGCATCTATAACCGGTTTTCATTAATGCTAAGTAACACGTGTCCCGAGACATGGATACCTAGATAAATCAACCAAGTTATTGGCTCAAGATAGGACTACCTCTTTCACAAATTTTTCATTCAAGTAAAGTATCAATATCTAAAATAATATATGCAAAGCATGAATCTAATATATAATCATTCAAGAGGCGATGACTAGAACCAATTCAATCCACAAATGGTTAAAACACATGCGTAACTCGCAATGAATCAAATGCTATAGGATCACAAGGTTTCTAAGCACATCAAGGATAATAAACAAAACTAAAGCTCTACAATATGATGCCAAGTGACTTAAGACATACTAGGAATTAGTAACAATATAGCTCAATTAAGAAAATTTTGGCATGACCTTTCTTGATTAATCATAGCATGGGCCCACATGACCAAGACATACAATCAAGCATAACATGAGAGCGCATAAGAATGACCATATGTCATCAACTACACGACAATAAGCTCAAACGCTCACAAATATAATACAAACATGCTAGAACATCATCCATACACATACAAGTCCTCCCCCAAGCTTAAATTGTGCAATGAATCAAGAATGTACTTAAAGGGGTAAGAAACAGCTCATCGGGCATATATGATGCAATGGAAGTGAAAAATCATCCCATGGCTTCTCGCACATACGTGCATGAAGATCTAGCACGGGACCTGAAATAAAAAGAAAGAAAAGAGGAGAAACTAATAAACAAAACGGAAATAAAAGGAAAAAAGAGATGCTCATTTGGGTGTAGCGGGAGAAGGGCCAAGGACGGGACATGGAAAAGGCACATGTCCGCCCTCCTCATGAACAGCATGCCTCAAAATCCACCTGGATCCCAAGGAATATCGACTCGAACCATGTCCGCTCGTAGTCGATGGTACAAAAGTGTAAGCCTGCAAACAACCTCAAAGATATGGCAAGTATGTGTGATAGGGTCGACACCCTCTAAGTCATCAATAGAATATCCAATCACGTAAGCATATCGATAAAGTACATCATGAGGACTATAAGTGAGATGAGCACAATCAGTAATAGAGGATGTCTCGTCAGGGCCAAGGAAATCAAACCTGAGGTGGTCGGGGAAGAGTTTCCAAACTACCTAAAGTGTAGGTGAAGTAGAATATACGGTAGTAGAAACCTCCAGAGGGGCGATGTCGACAAAGGAAGTAGCCGGTGGTGGATCAATAGAAATGTGCTCCTCCTCGACATCGGAAGCAGCCCCCTCATCAAGATGTGGAACCTCATAACTCAAAAGCATATCCATAATGAACTCATCATCATCTGGCACAAAACTCTCATCATCTAAATCTAACTCATCACAACTCAAGAGTGGATCTACCGCAAACTCATCCTCATAGTCTGGAGTGAAACAATCATCATAGGGAGGTAGGTCCTCATCATCTAGCTCAATAATCTCTCTCTCATAGTCAATAGGCAAACGATCCGACTGAGGTGCCTCTAAGTGTATCTGTGGTGTCTCCAACAATAGGCCCTCAATAGCAAGATCAAGTGTAAGACTGAAAGGCTGACATTCACCACCAGGAGGCACAGTCATGAATTCCTTGCATAATACATCAAGTCTGGCAACAGGTAAACTGCTGGTAGGAGGTGTCAGATCCAATGCGAAGTCACTACTCATTCTACTCTCGAAATCTCCTATCATCCTAGAAATCCTCTCCTCAAATTTGGACAACTGATCGAGCTCAGAAGGAGTCTGATGCTGAGGTACAGTAATGTGACGATGGCCCGATCTTTCGAGAGGTACTGATAAGTCGATTGTGGAGAACTCGACGTTGATGATCCAAAGGTACTGATAAGTCGATTGTGGAGAACTCGACGTTGATGATCCAAAGGCTCCGACCAAAACAGATCAAACCCCTCGCAATCACTACACCACTGCTCCGTTGGTTATCAACCGTGCCGAACACGGTTGACCTCGCCAAGAAGGCTATCTCCTGCAAGCGAATCGAGAACACAAGCAAGAGAGTTCAAGATGCAATCCGAAATTGTATTGCAAATAAAGATTAAGTTCACAAGTTGGGGTTCCTCAACCGAATATGCGGCGAAACTGCTAAGCAGAATAACCTCTTAAGAAAACCCAAGGAAAACTAAAGGGGTGTGACCTCCTTAAATAGGGAAGGGGAGAGCCGCACTTATCTAATGAAAAGAGGTGTGATACTATTCATGGTTACTGTTCACGTGGCCATGGTACTGTTCACGTGAACAGTACCAGCCCAAATAGCCTAAATTACAAGGCCCTCGACCCACTTTGACTCGGACTGAAAAAGTGACATGTCTTCTTTCATATTTTCTGATCTTCTCGGATGGAGTTTGGAGGTGATACTAGATCCATCTGAAAGTAGACTCCAAGAGATTTCCAACGAGTACTCACGGGCCCCGAGAAGCCTTCTGTATCAAAAATTATGGCCGTTTGAAGTAGACGCTGTTACAAAGGTCGAATCTGAATCGAACTCGCGAACAGGACTTGGATTGCGCTTGACGGTTCCACTTCTACACTTGAGCTCGCGTGGTTCTTCACCATTGTTCCTAAGGACAATTAAATCATCACAATAATTAAGTAGTATGCCATTCTTTGAAATATTTGTATGTAAACTTAGGAACGCATTCACCTGATGGTTAAGTTGATGTGCTCGCGCTCGAGTCATTGGTCCTTGTATCATAGTTTTAGTTTGTTGAGTTTGTTGTGTAGTTGGCACAGTTGTATCTATGGAAAGGATGTCCTCATCATCCTCCCCTTCTTGAATTGGAGTCGTCGTCGACTCAAGCTCATCTTCTGCGCCCAAACAAGGTCACAAATCTGCAAAGTTAAAGGTGGGGCTAACCCCAAAATCTGCAGGCAAGTCTAACTTATATGCATTATCATTAATACGTTCAAGCACTCTAAAAGGACCATCTGCACGAGGCATGAGTTTAGACTTTCTCAATTCAGGAAATCGTTCTTTACGCAAGTGTAACCACACAAGATCACCAGGTTCGAAAGTAATATGCTCCTTGACTACCAGCAACTTTATATTTAGCATTCATAATCTCAATGTTCTCTTTAGTTGTCTCATGCATCTTACGTATCAAATCGATAGGTGCATGAGGTATGAAACCATAAACAATCTCAAAAGGGCATTTCTTTGTGGTAGAATGCAGCGAACGATTATAAGCAAATTCCACATGAGGCAAACATTCCTCCCACATTTTTAAGTTCTTTTTAAGCACAGCTCTAAGCATAGTAGACAATGTTCTATTGACTACCTCAGTTTGTCCATCGGTTTAGGGATGACAAGTAGTGGAAAATAACAGCTTAGTTCCCAACTTACCCCACAAGGTCCTCCAAAAATGACTAAGAAATTTAGCATCACGATCTGAAACTATCGTATTCGGAATACCATGCAAGCGAACAATTTCCTTAAAGAACAAATCAGCAACATTTGTAGCATCATCACTTTTATGACATGGTATAAAATGAGCCATCTTAGATAATCTATCCACAACAAAAATACTATCCCTCCCCTTCTTTGTTCTAGGAAGCCATAAAACAAAGTCCATAGAAATATCTTCCCAAGGTATGCTTGGAACAGGAAGAGGCATGTATAAACCATGAGGATTAAGTCGTGACTTAGCTTTTTGGCACGTGGTGCAGCGGGCAATGAAGCGTTCGACGTCACGCCTCATCTTTGGCCAATAAAAGTGGTGGAACAGAATGTCCTTGGTCTTCTTCACGCCGAAGTGGCCCATCAATCCTCCTCCATGCGCCTCCTGTAACAACAAAAGACGAACAGAACCAGCTGGAATGCATAGCTTGCTAGCATGGCATATGAACCCATCATGCACAACAAATTTATTCCAACCCTTTCCATCTTGACAATTTAGCAACACATCTTTAAAATCAGCATCATGCACATATTGCTCCTTTATTGTCTCTAACCCAAAGATTTTGAAGTCAAGTTGTGAAAGCATGGTATATCTCCTAAACAACGCATCAGCTATCACATTTTCTTTGTCCTTTTTATATTTATGTCACACATTTTCTTTGCCCTTTTTATATTTAATGATATAGGGAAAAGATTCAATAAACTCAATCCACTTAGCATGTCTACGGTTCAGGTTGGTTTGACTTCAAATATGTTTCAAGGATTCATGATCAGAATGTATTACAAACTCTTTTGGCCATAAATAATGCTGCCATGTTTCCAAAGTTCGAACTAGAGCATATAATTCTTTATCATAGGTAGAATAGTTCAAACTAGGACCACTTAACTTTTCACTAAAGTAAGCAATAGGTTTTTCCTTCTTGAATTAACACACCTCCAAAACCTATGCCACTAGCATCACATTCTAATTCAAAAGTCTTGCTGAAATCAGGAAGTTGAAGCAAAGGGGCATGTGTTAACTTATCTTTGAGAGTGTCGAAAGCTTGTTGATGTTTGGTGGCCCAAGTAAAAAGAACACCCTTCTTTGTAAGCTCATTCAGTGGTGCAGCGAGGGTGCTGAAATCCCGAACAAAACGCCGATAGAAACCAGCGAGCCTAAGAAAACTCTGCACTTGTGTGACCATTTTAGGAGACGGCCAACTCTGGATAGCGATGATCTTGGCTTGATCAACCTCAATGCCCTGTGGAGTAAAAACATAGCCAAGAAAAGAGACTCAATCCGTGCAAAAGGTGCACTTCTCAAGATTACCAATCAAACGTGCGTCTCTCAAAGCATTAAAAACAGCACGTAAATGATCCAGATGCTCTTCATATGACTTGTTATAGATTAGAATATCATCAAAATAAACCACCACAAATTTTCCAATGAAAGCACGCAAAACTTCGTTCATCAATCGCATGAAAGTGCTAGGTGCTTTAGTTAAACCAAAAGGCATCACTCACCACTCATATAGCCCGAACTTAGTTTTAAATGTTGTTTTCCAATCATCGCCCAATTTCATTCTAATCTGGTGGTACCCACTACGCAAGTCTATCTTTGTGAAAAGAATAGAACTACTCAACTCATCAAGCATGTCGTCTAACCTAGGAATAGGATGACGATACCGTATTGTGATATTATTAATGGCTCTACAATCAACACACATACGCCAACTACCATCTTTCTTAGAAACCAAAAGAACAGGAACAACATAAGGACTAAGGTTTTCTTGTACGTATCCTCGGTCCAAAAGATCTTGGACTTGTCGCTGAATTTCCTTAGTCTCCTCTGGATTGGTCCTATACGCCGCACGGTTTGGCAAAGTCGCTCCTGGAATTAAGTCAATTTGGTGTTCAATCCCTCTAATAGGCGGCAGCCCGGGGGGTATCTCAGCTGGAAACACGCCCTTATATTCCTGCAAAAGGTTAGTGACAGCAGACGGCAAAGAGCTAGATACATCATCAAGTGAAAATAAAGCATCTTTGCATATCAAAGCATAGCATGGCATATCGTCACGATAAATTTCAGCAAGATCATATTTGGTTGCAAGCATGACACAACCTTTTAATTTAATTCCCTCGGTCCTAGAACCAGGTGCCAACTTCTCTTTCTTAGGTGGGAAAACATTCTTCACTACTTGCTGATTTTCATATTCATGTTCAAGTTCTTTCTTCTTATTTTCAGCTAGCTCTTTATCACAATTAGCAATTTCAATAGGTGTCAAAGGTAGCAAAGTTATTTTCTTTCTTTTGTGCACAAGAGAGTACTTATTACTTCTACCATGATGAGCTGCATCGGTATCAAATTCCCATGGACGACCTAATAACAGTGAGCATGCTTGCATAGGTACTACGTCAAAATCAGCAACATCATGATAGGAACCAATGGAAAAATGCACTCTCGCAGATTGTGTTACCTTCACCTTACCGCTGTTGTTGAACCATTGAATGTGGTAAGGGTGAGGATGCGCCCGTTTGGTCAAGCCAAGCTTCTTGACCAATCCCGAATCCACCAAGTTATTGCAGCTCCCACCATCAATTATAACACGAACACGACAATCCTTGACGATGAGGAACATCTGAAACAGATTATGACGTTGTAGCTTCTCCTCTTGCTCTCTTTGAGTGCTCAATACTCGCTGCACAATTATGGTTCTATAATTTGCCGTAGCAGCAACACCTAAAATTTCCTCACCATCGCTAGCTGTCTCATGATCATCACCATTACCTGCAAGGTTAGCTGCAAGAGCATATTCATCCTCAACATCACTAGCACTTACATAACCACCATCTTCTGTCGCAATGTACGCCTGCTGACTTGGGCAATCTCTCATGACGTGGCCCATCCCTTTACAACGGTGGCACACAATGCCCGTCGTACGGCCTGTGGAAGCAACCGATGAAAAGCTCTTTTCTGGTGCTTGCACACTAGTAGATTTGCTCGTCTCGGGTGCGCGGAATGGTGGCGACGGTGCTGCTGAATGCGCCCTACTCACAGAGGGGGCAGTAGCTTGAAAAACTGGAGGTGGGGTTGTCTTGGATTGCCCCGGCGTCGATCTCGATGTAGACGTACTTCCAAAATTGCTCCTTGTCATTTGTTGCCTACCCTGCAATTCCTTTTCTGCCAAACAAGCAAGCTGGAACAATCTATTGATATCATTATACTCTTTGTAATCAATTATGACCTGAATGTCATGCCTTAATCCCCCATAAAAACGAGCCATCTTATCCTCCTCATCCTCTACAACATTACAACGCAACATGCCTATTTGTAGTTCTTGATAATATTCCTCAACAGATCTATTACCTTGGTCTAAGCGCTGCAATTTCTTACGCATCTCACATTTAAAAGCAGGAGGAACAAATCTAGCACGCATAGCTACCTTCAATCTATCCCATGTATCAGGTGTTAAGCCAGAATTAACTATTTGAGTCCACCAAATAATAGCAAAATCTTTAAATTCACTAGTGGCTTGTCTAACTCTATGCACTTCAGGAACTAGATGGGCATTAAATTTTTGTTCAACTGTCATCTCCCAATCTAGATAAGTTTCAGCATCATAATATCCGCAAACAATGGTATGGTAAATTTGACTTTAGCAAATGGGTCCATGAACACGAGCATTGTGGTGCTGAAAATTATTACCTCCCGTACCATGACGGTTCTGATGAGGGCGGTGTCGTGGGCGTGCATCTTGGGCAGCAAATGCAGCGCCAGCGTCACGGTTTTGTCTCTCATCATCATCTCCCTCCTCGAGACCATGGCCTGCATAGTGATCATACTCGTGTCTATTGTTTGGCGGCCGATTCACCATTCTTTCAAGGCGTGTAGTGAGTGCTGCAATACTCTCATTGATGGAACTGATGGAGCGCTGCAATGTATCCGTCGAATCTTGAAGCTTTCTATCGATGTCCTCATTAATGGTAATGCATTGTTCATCCAAGAGCGTCATGAGCTCTCCCTTTAAAACACACTCTTGCGCATCAGACGTCTCACCTGCCATGGTTAGTAGCAAACAAAAGACAACACAAAGGTATTATCTCTATCAACTACTAGGTGGTGGGAAGTGGAATCACACACTCTCAAGCGTCTTACCACACTCTTACAAGTGTTCTTACCAATGTAGCAGGTGGTACAACCGGTGGCTGGTTCGTGACACCATGTCGAGCGTGGGTACGATTGCAAGAGGGGACCTATTCTGATCAAGAGCAGGTGGAGCTTGGATGGCACAATATGGTAGCAAAAGGATCAGCAATAATTAGTTTAGTAAATGCAAGTTGAAAAATTGTTCAAAATACTCGTGAAAGGTTGCTGATCCTAGCCTAATCACAGCTAGCCAATCAAGCCCTATGCAAGGAAGTGTATGTACGCGCACGCAACGATCAATGTGACTTGATGTAAGCAAAAGAGAACCTCACCACAAGTACTAGGAGAGACGCTAGCCCACTACTCAAACTTCTTTCTAAGGGCACAAGAATTATTCGCGCATGTAGAGCACAAAACAGCGATATCGATAAAACGTGAACAACCCTCTGGATTGAACAGATACAACAGCTAGTCTCAAACGATGAAAAGGCAAAGTTTTTGTAGGTCGATATCGGCGACAGAGGGAGGTGAATGTCGTCTTTAAAAAAAATTCGTCCCCGAGTTTCCTCACCCACTTCTTCTCCAATAGCTATAGAAGCTACGAAAAAGAAAATAAATGCTCACAGGCAAAAGATGAACGAGCAAAAGATACCAACTCAGTGAGCATAGACAAAGACATAAAAACCCATTTCATTTTTAAAGCACAGATCAATGCAGGTGGTTACCCACAAGAGAAAGCATGAAGGCATCTACACTCTAAAAGAGATTGCTGATTTTTCGGAATGCAAACAGCAGACAGCGGATGAAAAGAAACTTGAAAAGAGCATATACTGCTGCCAACAACTAAAAGCAAAGGAGCTGCAGTTTAGATAGCTATTGCAGCTACCCGAGAGACAAAAACTGATTTGAGCACATGCTGAATTTAACAAAGCAAAAAGATTGAGCTGTAGAATTTTTGTCCGAATCAAATGAGATGGTTTGGCTGCAGTCAAAAGATGAAAATATGCTGTAGTGAGCAGACTGCTTTGCCGCACAAAAAACAAAGAAACAGCCGAACTGAAATCAGCTACCAAGAGTTCTTAAAGATAGCAAAAACCACACTGAAAACAAGAAAAAAAATATGCAATTGCCTTCCTGCCGACCAAAGACAGAGCTACTGCAGTGAATTGATCAAAATAAAAACGCAGTTTGCTGCACTTTGGCCGAAAGGAGCAGTGAGCTGATTTCTCACGAGAGAACAAGATTGAGCCAATGAAATCGATTTGCACCAACATTAATGCATTGCCGAGATAAAAGAAGCACTCAATCAAAACTGGAAACCGTCCAAGCAAGGAATCACAAGCTCGAGAGATCTTTTCTTGGTACAGCCAGACCCAAGCACTAGAGACACCAAAAGACAAAAAGGCATTAACAAAACATAATTAGCTGCAGACTGCTAAGCAAGAAATCAACTAGTACATATACGAGACAAAGAAGAACCGTGCAGAGGATAAAGAACAATAGCAAGAAGGAATAAAACTTGAAGCCAAAGCATCTTAAACAAGGATTTCACAACTTGATACCAAGGGATGAATGATTATAAAAGAGTAAGGTTTACAAGTACTTCATCCCCATACATGATTGGAAGATCAAGAACTCAAGCCATCCTCACTCACTAAAAATCTGCATTCCCTTTTTTATGCATGGAGAGAACAAAATAAAAACCCTAACTCTTACACACACTCTCTCAATTTCAGCACTAGAGAGCACCTCTCTATTTATAGTATCCATAATGGGTTCACACCATGGTTTACCTATTAAGCCTCCACCAACTCAATGCTTTATCCAAACCCGCTTCCTTTTGTGCAGCTTTGCGTATTCACCAAAACGCCCCTCGCCCACCTTCCAGGAAGCTTCCTCATTCCTTGCCCTCCAAGCCACGCAGCCACCTCGAGTCCTCGCCGTCTTCGGCACACCTCGGCCGTTCTGACCTCGGCAGCGCCTGCGCCTAGTTTGGTCATCCCGTGCCTCGCCACGACTCCACCTCGACGTCCTGCAGCCATCACAGACAAGAAATATATCACATAGCACCGCTCGACACATGTAATCATACATTACCAACAGAAGAACAAAACTCGACTTTCCTAAAAACAGATGTCAATTACTCATCACACAACCGGGGTCACCTCCACATGGTCTATCAATCTCTCCCTTGATGAGTATATTGACAAACACAGAAAAAGCATAAAGTTGAGTTTATTTGAAAATGAAAAGAGAGTCAAACATGGTCCAAAAGAGATCAAAGAAACTTATGACCACGTCGACAGAAGGAACAAACACTAGAGCAACAACAGAAAGAGCAAATTATTCTCCAAAGCTCTAGAAGGTCCCAAATGGCTTTTTCTCTGCTATTCTCCCCCTTTTGGTAATAAACACATCAAGATGCAAAAGAAAGAGAATAAGTCATGATGATGGACGAAATAGCTGAAGTTTGTTTATTTTAAGCATTAGAGCCATGAAGATTATCCAACATGACCATATGAGAATTACACCAAGCCATAACACATAAGTATGCTATCAAGATCATGACAATGCATGTATAGACAAGCTAAGCCAAATAAGCCGTAATCTGAGAATTAGTCGAATTTCTTGGCATGTCAAGTCAACCAAGATCATAGTCTAGCTAAAGGAATCCAAGGATGATGCATGCTATGTCAATATTCTAAGTGGAACCAAGAAGCTAGAATTGAGTCAATTTAGAGTGCTACAAGTTCAAGAATGAGACATTTGTTTAAGTACTTGATCTTTGTGTAGTTAAGCAAATTTAGCACAATTGTCATGTTTTTCCTTTTAGAAACTCATGGTTGCTTTCAACCAAAATTTTAGTCATGTGCTAGATCTCAAGCCTTATGCAACCACTCCAAGCAAGAAGTTTAAGAAGATAGTCTGGGTCATCCAAAACTCCCCCTGAGTTCATGCATAGTGCAATGGCAAGCCGTCTCATGAGAAAGAATTGGTGAGATCAGTTTTTTTGCACAAAAGAGATCTTTTTGCTTACTTAAAAAAATTGTACCAACTTATGCTTTATCAAGAAACTAATATAGCTCAATCTAAAGCTCAACAAAAATTCAAGACTCAACTTAGCCTATTTGACATGGCATGAATCATAAGAGGATAATTAAAGGCAGACTAATCGCAAAAGCTAACATGACATGATTTAATTTAAGTTGAGCATTTTAATTAACCTATCATTGCAAAGACTTGACTACACATATAAAGTCATGATCAATCTAGCAAGTAAGCACAAATCATGGCAAGATGTAATGCATTGTAAACATGTCATAATAGGATAATAATCACGGCTCCATGTAGTTATATTACAATGCAAAAAGACATGCAAGAAAATCCAGCTCCCCCTCAACATGTGATGCAACTTTTAGTTCAAGTTGAGTTATGTCAAAATTAAGCTCCAGAAGCTCCTAAATGAACTCCCCCTAAACCAAAGCAATAAATTGAGAAGCTGGCAAAGAAAAGCAGAAAACGCAGTCCTTAAAGCATAGACAAGATCTAGAGGACACTATGGCTCAGACTGACTCTCATCTACCCCATATGACTCTACGACTATCAACTAAACATCTAACCCACTAGGGAGCAAACATGTACCCTGTCTACCCGAGGGTGGCCCAACCCTCGCTAGAACCTATAAGCAGTGAGTGAGCTCAACCTAGTGAGAAGAGAACAGCTAATAAGCAGCATCCTAGAATCACAAGATGAGAGAAGGAGTCTAAACAACTAGACGAGAGAAACACTCTAACCTATGCTAGAAGGACTATCCCAAATGCACCCATATGTAATGCAGCAGAAAAGAGTAAGAGCATAATCAATAAGATAAAGCAGTAAAGCACAAAGCTCTCCCTCACAACAGTCCATAAGGACAAACCACCCCAAGCTCTTCCCGCAGAGCTGAAAACCTAGAGCTATCCAATGGCTTGGTAAAGATATCGGCTAACTGATGGTCACTCTCCACAAACTGGAGCACTATGTCACCCTTCTCCACATGGTCTCGGAGGAAGTGATATCTGATATCAATATGCTTGGTCCGAGAATGCTGCACTGGGTTCTTAGCAATGTTAATCGCAGAAGTGTTATCACAAAAGAGTGGAACACTGTCGATAACTAACCCAAAGTCCCGCAGGGTCGACACCATCCAAAGTACCTAGCTGCAGCAACTGGCGGCAACAACGTACTCGGCCTCTGCGGTGGACTGTGCAACACCGGACTGCTTCCTCGAAGACCAAGAAACGAGAGAAGTGCCAATGAATTGGCAGGTGCCAGAAGTGCTCTTCCTATCTATCCTACAGCCAGCAAAGTTTGCATCCGAGTAGGCTCTCAAGGAAAGACAGGACGAGGAAGAGCACCAGATACCATAGTCAATGGTAGCTCGAAGGTACCGAAGGATGCGCTTCACCGCCTGGCGGTGAGATACACGAGGAGAAGCCTGAAACCGAGCACAAAGACACACAGCAAAGTGTATGTCTGGTCTCGAGGCAGTGAGGTACAAGAGGGAGCCAATCATGCTGCGATACTCCTTCTGATCAACTGGCTCGCCGTCCTAATCTGGGTCAAGTGTGGTAGATGATGCCATGGGAGTTGACACGGGCTTACCATCACTCATGTCAAAGCGTCTCAGGAGGTCACGGGTGTACTGGTCCTTATGCAAGAAAGTACCCTCCCGAGTCTGCTTGATCTGGAAGCCAAGGAAGAAGGTCAACTCGCCCATCATACTCATCTCAAACTCGGTGCTCATGACATCTGAGAACTGTGAAACAAGAGTATGAGAAGAGCCGCCAAAGATAATGTCATCCACATAAATCTGGACGAGCAGAAGGTCTGTGCCATGCCTACGAATGAACAAGCTCTTATCCACCTTACCCATCTCAAAACCATGACTCAACAGGTAGGACTTAAGCCTCTCATACCAAGCTCTAGGGGCCTGCTTAAGTCCATACAAAGCTTTGGAAAGCTTGAAGATATGGTTTAGGTATTTGGGGTTCTCAAAACCTGGAGGCTGTCTGACATAGACCTTGTCGTAGGGGTGGCCCCCACCTAAGCCCAGTAGGCCTGTTAGGAGGTTATAAGAACCAGAGTAACATGTGTAATGACAGAAGTGCCCCTAATGGGGATGTATGGATGTAAGGGCATAACTGTAAAAGTATACCCCATGTGAATATATATATCAAGATGAGGGGGAGGGTGAGACAGAACACTCCCACCTCTCCACTATCATCTCTCTCTGTTTGGTCTGTAGCCACAACAGACCTCTTCTCAATAAAGCCATTGAGGAAGGCACTCTTGACATCCATCTGGTAAAGCTTGAAACCCTTAGAAGGTGCAAAGGCAAGCAGGATTCTAATGGCCTCAAGTCTAGCTACAGGGGCAAAGGTCTCCTCAAAATCTAGACCCTCAACCTGGGAGAAGCACTGAGCTACCAGTCTAGCCTTGTTCCAAATAACCACCCCATCCTCACTCTGCTTGTTCTTGAACACCCACTTGGTCCCAATGACATTTTGACCTCGAGGGGGCTCAACAAGCGACCAGACCTTGTTTCTCTCGAAATTCTCTAACTCTTCATGTATGGCATTGACCCAAGACTCATCAGAAAGTGCATGACACACATCCTTGGGCTCAAAGGTGGCAATAAAGGCAGAATGGAGACAGAAATATGACATGCCAGACTTTGAGCGAGTGACGCGCTCAAAGAGGTCTCCAATCATCTGCGCGGAAGGATGATCTCTTTGGATATGTCGAGGAGGTCCAGGATGAGATGAAGAAGTGGCATCTACCTCATGAGCTGACGAGGTAGGAACAGAGCCACTAGCTCCAGAGGAAGTAGAAGGCATGGGCTGATCGCCTGGAGGTGCAGTGGAAGAAGGCACCTCAAGGGGTGGATGACGAACTGGATTGGGTAGACAACCCTCATCTCCATCCTCCTCATCGTCCACAAAGATGAGCTCGGACTGCTCTAAGAAACCTGAGATATCGGGCCTAGTCCCCGGACTGGCCTCGTCGAAGGTCACCTTACAGGTCTCTACCATTTTACTAGACTCGCAGTTGCAGACCCTATACGCCCGCGATGAAGTCGAGTAACCTAGAAAGATACCATCACAAGATCGTGATTCAAACTTGTCGAGGTTCCCAGACTTCAGAATGAAACACTTGCAACCAAACACACGAAAATGCGAGACACTGGGCTTTCGCCCGTATCTCAACTCATAAGAAGTGCGATGCAAGTGTGCCCTCAGAAAGACTCTGTTCGAAACATGGCACGCGGTCGCTATAGCCTCAGCCCAAAACTTCCTAGGAGTAGAGTACTCATCGAGCATCGTCCTGGCCATCTCGACCAAGGTACGGTTCTTCTTCTCCACGACGCCATTCTGCTGTGAAACGTGCGGAGAAGAGAACTGGTGCTCTACACCTATCTCATCACAGAACCTCTTAAAGTAGGAATTATTGAACTCCGTGCCATTGTCACTGCGGATCGCTCGTAAGGCACCCGGGAGCTCAACAGAAAGCCTACTGAAAAGACCTCAGAAATGTGTAAACATCTCAACCTTCGAGGCTAAGAAAAACACCCAAGAAAACCTCGAGAAGTCATCGACCACGACAAGGACATACCACTTCCCTCCTGCTGACTGCACTCGAGCTGGTCCAACTGTGTCCATATGGAGCACCTGTCCCGGTGCATCAGTCATAGTCACTGTGACCGGAGGGTGAGAAGTGGCAACCATCTTGTCGTGCCAGCAAGGAGCGTAAACAAGATCTTTGACCATCTTGAGTTTCGGCAGACCACGAATGAGATCGTGGCCGCTAACTCGGGTCAAATGGTCAAATCCAATAAGACCAAGTCTCCTATACCAGGAGGTAAGGTCACGAGACTCAGAAGCAACCAAACACCTAAGAGGATCACCAGAAGACTCAGAAAAATCAGCACGAAAGATCCTCCCATAACGAGAAATCCCGCAAACCAGACTACCCGAAGAATCAAGAATTTTGCAATTGTTTTTCTTGAAGCTCACCTCATAACCGTCATCGGTAAGCTGAGAGACTAAAAGCAAATTATATCGCAGTTTACTAACCATGGCAACATCTTTTAAAATAAAACACTCATTAATGCGCACTGTACCTTTGGCGATGACGCGCCCAGACGAAGCGTCTCTGAAGGTGATCGTCTCATCACCTGGAGCACGAGCTAGGGAAGAGAACCAACGAGAGTCTCCGGTCATGTGTCGAGAACACCCGGAGTCAACGAGCCAAACCTCTCTCTTCCCTGCTCGGCGAACCTGAGTCAACGGGAGAGTAAAGTCTTAGTACTGGGGTAAATCAAGAGTGATTTTGGCACCCAATACTGAGTAACATGTCGAGTAGAAGAAGTAGCCACACACGACTGACCTCTAGCTACCCTACGCTCTCCGTCGCTCAACAAGTCCGAAGGTCCACGAACAGACCTGAAGCTGTTGTTGGGTCCGACTGCTATGGGAGAGCAAGTCGGAGTACCAACAACACGCTGATCACGCCGCGGGTAGCCATCTCGACGGGGAAAACGAGATCTACCCTCAGAACGGCGGAAGTCACGATCAGACGCATATCGAGGACGAAAACCAGAAAACTCAGAAAAACCAAGTCCTCGATGATGCCCAAACCCATCAATCTAAACAGTCCTAGACCTCGTGTTGGTCTTAGGTGCACTCAAGGTCTGGGGCTGACCCTGAATACGCCTAAGAGCTGCAACACGGTCTCTACGCGCGATCTTGGCGTGCCTGAAGCATCGCTCGACCAAGTGTCCATCCTTCTGACAGAAGGTGCAATGATACTTCACCTTCGAAGAGGTAGAAGTAACACGATGAGGCTTCGCCTTTTGAGAGGCCGAAGCAACAGGTGGAATCACCTTGCTGTCAGAAATCCCTAAGACAAAGCCCGCTGACTTGAATTGAACTTTCTCAGGTTGGGCTCAACCTCGATCACACCTGGTGCTATGGGTCTGAGCACGGCAGGTGGATGCTTCCTTATGTCCTCATAGAAATCGTATCCTAGATCTTGATTGAACTTGCAAATCTTGGACTGGTCTAGAATAAGATTCAACTTCTTCTTGCCTCCTACAAATCTCTCGAGAGTGTTCATAAGATACTTTATGTGACCACACCACCAACACAGACGACCATAGCGGTCAATATCAAGATTGAACTAAAGGTGAATTCGTTTCTTCAACTTCAACACATTTTAAATGAGAATATGATGCTACCTAATGATGAAAATATATATATTTGTAGAACCACATCACTTTGGAACCAATTGAAGCAAGGGTTCAAGTTGGACAGGTTTTGGAATCCAATTCGGCCTCCAGATCAATTCGGATTCAGCCTAACAGACCAATTTCAAACGGCCATAACTTTTGATCCAGAAGGCTTCTCAAGGCCCGTGAGTACTCGTTGGAAAGCTCTTAGAGTCTACTTTCAGATGGATCTAGTTTCACCTCCAAACTCCATCCGAGCAGATCATAAACTACGAAACAAGACACGTCACTTTTTCAGTCCGAGTCAAAGTGGGTCGAGGGCCTTGTAACTTGGGCTATTTTGGGCCGGTACTGTTCATGTGAACAGTACCACGGGTGCATGAACAGTAACCACGAATAGTACCATATCCCTTGTCATTAGATAAGTGCGGCTTTCCCCTCCCCTATTTATGGAGGCCGCACCCCTTTAGTTTTTTGGGGGGTTTTTCTTAAAAGATTATTCTGCTTAGCAGTTTCACCGTATGTTCGGTTGAGAAACCCCAACTTGTGAACTTAATATTTATTCGCAATACAGATTGCATCTTTTACTCTCTTGCTCGTGTTCTCGATTCGCTTGCAGGAGATAGCCTTCTTGGCGAGGTCAATCGTGTTCGGCACGGTTGATAACCAACGGAGCAGTGGTGTAGTGATTGCGAGGGGTTCGATCTGTTTTGGTCAGAGCCTTTGGATCATCAACGTCGAGATCTCCATAATCGACTTATCTGTACCTCTCGGAAGATCGGGCCATCGTCACATCAGTTGGTATCAGAGCAACGATTGACTATGAGGTAATTCTTGTATCCCTAGTTAGTAGATTGGTTTTTATTTCCTATAGTCCAGAAAAAAATTGCCTCACAAAAAGAATTAATTCCGCTGTCCAAACCTCGTTGTGCCTTTCAATCTGTTAGTTTTGGTTTGCTAAATTGAATTTGTGTCCATATTAGCATTGTCTAGTTGCTGGTCATATCTTTGTTCCATTAAAAATCCAAACAAAAGAAAAATTCCCCACCCCAAACCCTAATTTCTAAATTCGGCTGATTTTTCCTTTCTCTGCAGCCGCCACCAAAAACGCCATATCTTTTGATTCCGAGATTATTTTTGAGTGAGACCACCGCCATTAGATTATAAAATTCCTTATTCATCTATCTGTAAAATGTTACGTCATGACAGCAAGGCAGGTAAGAGATATATGCGGTGAAAGTTGACCCAATTATCTGTTTTGAATCTGCAACTGTCAGCAGTTGTGATTTTTGTGCGAATTTCTGTGTCGGGTTTCGGAAGTTGACCCCAAAAAAAATCTGTAGAAAAATCCGTCAGAAAACATAGAAAAAAATAATCAGTGAAAAAGTGGCATCTGATAAAAAGTTACGGCCAAAATACCGACGTGCTATCCAGTGGACAGAAATCTTCAGTTTTTAGTTTTGGGTCAATCCTTGTGTTCTTCAATTCCAAATTGCTTTGAATTGAATTATCTTGTATTTACCACTCATAAACATTGCCATACACTTGTTTTTAGCCTTCTTCCATTCTTGGTTGATCAGCAACATAGGCTAAGTGCTAGATACGGACTATAATTCAATTTTATGCAATTCTGAAATTAACTGATTGTTCTCCATTGCTACCATATTGTGCCTTCCAAGCTACACCTACTCTTGATCAGAACAGGTTCCCTCTTGCAATCGTACCCACGCTCGACACGGTGTCACGAACCAGCCACCGGTTGTACCACCTGCTGCATTGGTAAGAGTGTGGTAAGACGCTTGAGAATGTGTGATTCCACCTTCCACCACCTAGTAGTGGATAGGGATAATACCTTTGTGTTGTCTTTTGTTTTCTACAAACCATGACAGGTGGGTCGTGTGATGATCAAGTGTGTGTTTTAAAGGGAGAGCTCATGACACTCTTGGATGGACAACGCATCAATAGGAAGCTTCAAGCTTCGATGGACACATGGCAGTGCTCCATTAGTTCCATCAATGAGAGTATTACAACAATCACTGCACGCCTTGAAAGAATGGTGAATCGGCCACCAAACAATGGACGTGAGTATGATCATGATGCGGGCCAAAATCGTGAGGAGGGAGATGATAATGAGAGACAAAACCGCGACGCCAGTGCTTCATTTGCTGCCCAAGATGCACACCCACGACACCGCCTACATCAAAACTGTCACGGTATGGGAGGTAATAATTTTCAGCACCACAATGATCGTTGTAATCTTGACCCGTCTGCTAAAGTCAAATTTACCATTCCATCTTTTTCTGGTCTTTATGATGCTGAAATATATCTTGATTGGGAGATGACGGTAGAGCAGAAGTTTAATTCTCACTTGGTTCCTGAACAACATAGAGTTAGACAAGCTACTAGTGAGTTTAAGGACTTTGCTATTATCTGGTGGAATGAACTGGGTACCATGCGCTTACAACCTGATACATGGGAGCGGTTAAAAGGAGCTATGCGTGCGAGATTTGTTCCTCCTGCTTTTAAACATGAAATGCATAAGAAATTGCAGTGCTTAGACCAAGGTAATAAATATGTCGAGGAATATTATCAAGAACTACAAATAGGCATGTTGCGTTGTAATGTTGTAGAAGATGAGGAGGACAAGATGGATCGTTTTTATGGGGGCTTAAGGCGTGAAATTCAGGACATAATTGATTACAAAGAGTATAACGATATCAATAGATTGTTCCAGCTTGCTTGTTTGGCAGAAAAAGAATTGCAGGGTAGGCAACAAAGGACAAGGAGCAACCTTGGAGGTACGTCTACATCGAGATCAACGCCTGGGCAAGCCAAGATAGCCCCACCTCCTATTTGTCGAGCTGCTGCCCCCTCTGTGAGTAGGGCGCGTTCAGCAGCACCGCCGCCACCATCACGCGCACCCGAGACGAGCAAATCTACTAGTGTGCAAGCACCAGCACAGAGCTCTTCATCGGTTGCTTCCACGGGTCGTACGACGGGCATTGTGTGCCACCGTTGTAAAGGGATGGGCCACGTCATGAGAGATTGCACAAGTCAGCGGGCGTACATTGCGACAGAAGATGGTGGTTATGTAAGTGCTAGTGATGTTGAGGATGAATATGCTCTTGCAGCTAACCTTGCAGGTAATGGTGATGATCATGAGAACAAACCTGTGTTTGTGCCATTTTCTGTGACTAACAACTTGCAGGTAGTTGAGAACCATGCCAAAGAAGAGCATGAGCTGATTGAATCACTGACCCCATTGGTTGAGAATGAAGATAAGGAGATGGATGCACTTACATCATCTGAGGAGAGCCAAAAAGGTAAAGAACATGGTACTATCATCGCTCATGGTATTGATTTGGTGCTACAACAAGACATAGAGCAACCTTGTGAGTATATACCTGCTGTAGTGCAATCTTTTGATATTCCTTGTGTTGACTTAAATGAACCATGTGCTAATCTAAATTCTCATAATTTTGTACATGTTCAATTAATAACACATAAAGAAGTTTTGACTAGAATTTCTCCTACTAATTCATTGTGTTACATCATGTTGGATCTACCTATGAAATTGTCACATGCTATGGAGAAAGTTTCTGAACTTGCATGTTCGAAATTCTTATTTAGTACCTACACCCCTGGATATAAGTTTAATTTGATTGGAGATTATGGTGTGGAAAATCAATTTCTTGTATATCAAATATGCATAACTTGCGATCACATGGATGAATTGAAACTTGTTATTTGGGACAACAATTCTTGTATGCTGAATCATGTTGAATGTGAGAGGGAAGTAAAATTTAGTACTCATCCAATGCCTATGTGTTCATCTCTTTTTGCACCATCTAGTATAGACAATCTGAATAAAGATGATGAATTATGGCAGAACATACAAAGCTCTTCACTCTTACTAGATGAATTTGCTATTGTTCGATTGAGATATGATTATATAGATGAACTTTGCTTTATCCCAAAAGTTGTAGTTTTGCCCATATGTGCCACCACTACAAGTTTACAAATTCAAAGATTTGAATTACATAAATACTTCACTTACATTTGCAAAATAAGTTGCAATAATTACTGTGTGAGAAATTTTGAATTGCTCATTAACATATATGATTACTCTTGGGTTAATAATACAACGAGCTTTTATGATCATTGCTGTTTTATAACATTAATTGTGCAACAACGAAGAACGGTTAAAACGGATGACATATACATATACCATGCATACACCTTGGCTTCTTTGTTACCATTTTTTCAGCTTATCAAAAGCCGAGGACGGTTTTGTTTGCAAGAAGGGGAGGATGATAAGAACATGTACCCTATGGATACAACCATATTTGCTATACTTGTTGTTCCAATTACAAGAGCTCCTACACATTACTTAAATTATGAGGTGAGCTCGTTTCAAAGAGATTTTACTTTATTTGATAAAGAACTTATGATATTACATAATGAGAGTTTGTTGCGTTTGTTATCATGTATCAAGATTTATGATCAAGATCATGCAATACATGATGCTACACCTATGTTAAAACCGAGGACAGTTTTCTGTCAAGAAGGGGAGGATGATGTGACCACGCCACCAACACAGACGACCATAGTGGTCAATATCAAGATTGAACTAAAGGTGAATTCGTTTCTTCAACTTCAACACATTTTAAATGAGAATACGATGCTACCTAATGATGAAAATATATATATTTGTAGCACCACATCACTTTGGAACCAATTGAAGCAAGGATTCAAGTTGGACAGGTTTTGGAATCCAATTCGGCCTCCAGATCAATTCGGATTCAGCCTGACAGGCCAATTTCAAACGGCCATAACTTTTGATCCAGAAGGCTTCTCAAGGCCCGTGAGTACTCGTTGGAAAGCTCTTAGAGTCTACGTTCAGATGGATCTAGTTTCACCTCCAAACTTTATCCGAGCAGATCATAAACTGTGAAACAAGACACATCACTTTTCCAGTCCGAGTCAAAGTGGGCCGAGGGCCTTGTAACTTGGGCTATTTGGGTCGGTACTGTTCACATAAACAGTACCACGGGTGCATGAACAGTAACCACGAATAGTACCATATCCCTTGTCATTAGATAAGTGCGGCTTTCCCCTCCCCTATTTAAGGAGGCCGCACCCCTTTAGTTTTTCTGGGGGTTTTTCTTAAAGGATTATTCTGCTTAGCAGTTTCGCCGCATGTTCGGTTGAGGAACCCCAACTTATGAAATTAATATTTATTCACAATACAGATTGCATCTTTTACTCTCTTGCGCGTGTTCTCGATTCGCTTGCAGGAGATAGCCTTATTGGCGAGGTCAATCGTGTTCGGCACGGTTGATAACCAACGGAGCAGTGGTGTAGTGATTGCGAGGGGTTCGATCTGTTTTGGTCGGAGCCTTTGGATCATCAACGTCGAGATCTCCATAATCGACTTATCTGTACCTCTCGGAAGATCGGGCCATCGTCACATCAATACTGACACTCCCGAAAGAGAGAGGTGCAAGAAGAGCAGGGGGAAGAAGGAGTAGCAGAAGGTAAGGGAGTAGAAGAAGAAGAACCAACAGCAGAGGAAAGAATGGCTTGTGCACGCACAGCCGACTCAGAATGGATAGTCCTACTGCTAGCCAATTGGTTCACGTCACTAGGCGTCTCTACCTTACCCTTGGGCTTCTCCCCCTCAGCAGCACACACATTACAAGCAGAAGGTGGCTTCTCTAGAAGGTCCTTAGTTAGCTTCACACATTTTTCATCCAATGCAATCAAGTCAGATTTTAGTTTGTTACAATTAATGCATGGTGAGCTAACAGGGTCCTTAAAGGCAAATTTAGCCAATTTGTTATTGTTATCAACTAATTCTTGAAACTTCTTAGAAACAGATTCAAGCTCAGCAGTAAGCTTGGGACAATTCACACATGAAGCAATAGGCTCAAGTAGAAAAGCTTGTAATTCAGCAATTTTATGATCTGCCCGTTTTAGGTTCATCTTCAAATTATTACAACTTTCACAAGTCTCGGGCAGATCGAGCAACATGGTATAAAGACCTCTAAACGCATTGTCCTTATCCTCACGTGAGGTGCAAGATGTAGTCTCAACAACAGATGAAAGGGGTGCAACCCTACTCAATTCTAGTTCAGCAAGAAGACTAACATTCTCCACCTTAACCATGTCTAGCTCAGAGGACACACTATCATGCAAGGTCCTTAGTTTCTCCATGTCACCAAGCAGAGCAGTACATACATCACAATCGTCACGGGAGAAAGCAGATCTAAGTGAAGTAAGCTCCCGTGACAAGCTCTCTACTTCCTTCTCCAACTCGCTAACCCTAGCTCTAGATCTAGCATGAAATCCACCTAGCTTAAGAAAAGCATCATTAAGCTGGTCGTATGAAGGGTATACCTCGTCGGAGTCGGAGTACAGCTCGCTGTCGCTCAGTTCGCCCTCAAGGGCCATGAAGCACATGCCGGAGAAGTCATCACCATCCTTGGGTTCTTGATCACTCGTCCCGTCGTCGTCGCTCCATCCCTCCACCTCGCTGAGGTCGAGGTCGTTGAAAGCGGTGAGGACGCGGTGGAAGAGCTTCTTGGTTTTGCCAAGGTTGCGGAACTTCTTCTTGCCCTGGGCGTGAGCAAGAGGCTTCTTCTTGCGGTTCTTGTCGATGTAGTCATTCTTGTTCGCACCGCCGTAGTCGCCCTTGCCCTTCTCCAACTTGGGACAGTTTGCCCGAATGTGGTTGGGGCCACCACACTCGAAGCATATCACGGGTCCTCCTCTCTTTCTGTCCCTCCTCCTCTTGTAAGCATGAGAAAATTTTCTGGCTAGGAGGGCCAACTGCTCATCTCCAAGCTGCTCTAACTGATCATCAGTTACGTCACAGAGAGTAGCAAGAGAGAATCCACAAAGCGAATCAGAAGAAGAACCGGAAGCCAGACTGGGATCGGTGACTATGGCCATCGACTGTGACTTCGACTTGCGAGAGACAATGTCAATCTCGTGAGTCTTGAGGCGTGAGTACAACGCATCAAGTGTCAAAGTTGAGAGGTCCGTGGTGTCCTTGATGGTGGTCGCCTTCATCTCCCACACACGCAGGTCCAAAGCAGCGAGTATCTGCCGAGCGTTGTCCGAGTCGGGGTAAGTGAGACCGACCGCTCGGAGGTTGCTTAGAATCTTATGAAAACGCGCAAAGCACTTATCGAGGGACTCACCAGCGAGCATTTCAAACTTGTTGTAATCTCGCTTGAATTGGTCCTGTCGTACTGTCTTGATTTGGGTGGTACCCTCATGGTAAGCACTGAGGGTCTCCCAAATGTCGAAAGCCGACGTGAGATGCGAAATGCGGTCAAACTCGCTACGACTCAAACCTTAGATGATTATGTTCCTTGCCTTTGCATTCGCCTCAACATCGGGCATATTCGCCACATTGATGTTCTCCTCGGCAGGAACAACATATCGCACCTTGACCTTTCGCCAGATGGCGTACCCCTGAGCCTGGATATAAGTCTCCATCCGGCTCTTCCAGAAGGGATAATCAATCCCATCGAAAATCGGGGGCTTGATCGAGTACTTGTCTGTTGCCATGGATCTAGAGACCGGTTAAGATGTATCAAGAAGAGCTAACTGGCTCTGATACCAATTGTTGGATCGATATCGGCGACAGAGGGGGGTGAATGTCGTCTTTAAAAAACTTCGACCCCGGGTTTCCTCACCCAGTTCTTCTCCAATAGCTATAGAAGCTATGAAAAAGAAAATAAATGCTCACAGGCAAAAGATGAACGAGCAAAAGATACCAACTCAGTGAGCATAGCCAAAGACATAAAAAGCCATTTCATTTTTAAAGCACAGATCAATGCAGGTGGTTACCCACAAGAGAAAGCATGAAGGCATCTACACTCTAAAAGAGATTGCTGATTTTTCGGAATGCAAACAGCAGACAGTGGATGAAAAGAAACTTGAAAAAAGCATATACTGCTGCCAACAACTAAAAGCAAAGGAGCTGCAGTTTAGATAGCTATTGCAGCTACCTGAGAGACAAAAATTGATTTGAGCACATGCTGAATTTAACAAAGCAAAAAAGATTGAGCTGCAGAATTTTTGTCTGGATCAAATGAGATGGTTTGGCTGCAGTCAAAAGATGAATATATGCTGCAGTGAGCAGACTGCTTTGCCGCACAAAAAAGAAAGAAACAGTCGAACTGAAATCAGCTGCCAAGAGCTCTCAAAGACAGCAAAAACCACACCAAAAACAAGAAAAAAATATGCAATTGCCTTCCTGCCGACCAAAGACCGAGCTACTGTAGTGAATTGATCAAAATAAAAATGCAGTTTGCTGCACTTTGGCCGAAAGGAGCAGTGAGCTGATTTCTCACGAGAGAACAAGATTGAGCCAATGAAACCGATCTGCACCAAAATTAATGCATTGCCGAGAGAAAGGAAGCACTCAATCAAAACTGGAAACCGTCCAAGCAAGGAATCACAAGCTCGAGAGATCTTTTCTTGGTACAACCAGACCCAAGCACTAGAGACACCAAAAGACAAAAAGGCCTTAACAAAACATAATTAGCTGCAGACTGCTAAGCAAGAAATCAACTAGTAAATATACGAGACAAAGAAGAACCATGCAGAGGATAAAGAACAATAGCAAGAAGGAATAAAACTTGAAGCCAAAGCACCTCAAACAAGGATTTCACAACTTGATACCAAGGGATGAATGATTATAAAAGAGTAAGGTTTACAACTACTTCATCCCCATACATGATTGGAAGATCAAGAACTCAAGCCATCCTCACTCACTAAAAATCTGCACTTCCTTTTTTATGCATGGAGAGAACAAAATAAAAATCCTAACTCTTACACACACTCTCTCAATTTCAGCACTAGAGAGCACCTCTCTATTTATAGTCTCCATAATGGGTTCACACCATGCTTTACCCATTAAGCCTCCACCAACTCAATGCTTTATCCAAACCCGCTTCCTTTTGTGCAGCTTTGCGTATTCACCAAAACGCACCTCGCCCACCTTCCAGGAAGCCTCCTCATTCCTTGCCCTCCAAGCCACGCAGCCACCTCGAGTCCTCGCCGTCTTCGGCACACCTCGGCCGTTCTGACCTCGACAGCGCCCGCGCCTAGTCCGGTCATTCCGTGCCTCGCCACGACTCCACCTCGATGTCCTGCAGCCATCACAGACAAGAAATACATCACATAGCACCGCTCGACACATGTAATCATACATTACCAACAGAAGAAAAAAATCTCAAAGCCCAAACCGATCGAACCGAAAAATAAACAACTTAAGCACGTTCGACCTAGTTCGATAAGGTCTGACCGAAGCCGATTGCACCGTGCAATGACATGGTCCAAACCACACAAACCAAACTCGACTTTCCTAAAAACAGATGTCAATTACTCATCACACAACCGGGGTCACCTCCACATGGTCTATCAATTTTATATGGCTTATATATACTCGTTTGAAAGGTTTCAACGAGATCTACAACTTTCTCAACTGGGTAAAACCCAAATTCCGAAGGGAAGACCAAATAAATCACCAAAGACGAAAAACAAAAATCTTGCGACGTGATTTCAGGGCTATAGATGGCCAAATTTCGGGGTCTTCGAGGGTGACTAGTGCAAGCTGGTCATTTTGTGAATCGGGCTTGTTGTTAGCTTTTCAACGAGTACAAGAACGTCGAAAACGGACACTGTATGGAAACGTTATGCCCGTTTTACTGAAGGTGTGTCGAAAACGGACTCGAATTCGTTTTGGCCTCAATTGGAACTGCTATAACTTTTGATCTCGTGGCAAAACCTGCTCAAATTTTTTTTTCCTGGAGGCTTATGGATGTATCAAGAAGGATTCCACCAAAGTTCACTGGATTTGGAAAAGGTTTGATAACTTTTCAAATTTCGGACAGAGGGAACACTCTTTGGCTTTTTTTCTCCTTTTTTCTCTCTTTTTCCCCTCTTTTTTTTTGTTTTTTTAAACAACCAAAATCAACTCCTTTTTTTAGTCCAAAACCCTTTTTTTGTTGCACAAGGACGAGACCAGCGAGAGGCGCGGCAGGGGATGGCAACGCCTAGGGGGGCAGCGGATGGGATGGAAGGAACAAGAACACACAACGACGAAGCTACACAAAGGAACACGAGATACAACTAGGCAATGACGAACTGGACTCTGACTAAACTAGCAATCCGCAACTTGAACACGACAATGTAACCAAACTTTCAACGAGCAATGCTGAAAAGAAAAATTGCAATGGAACAAGGGGTGCTGGGACAGCAGAAGGACACTACGAACAATTTTTTTTTGCTAATTTTTTTGGAGTTTTTGGGACGATACGATGAAAATGAACTAATCTAAAAGGGACGAATTACCTCACAGGCAACCGTTGCTCTGATACCAACTAATGTGACGATGGCCCGATCTTCCGAGAGGTATTGATAAGTCGATT
This sequence comes from Dendrocalamus latiflorus, assembly GCA_017311315.1. Classification (NCBI taxonomy): domain Eukaryota; kingdom Viridiplantae; phylum Streptophyta; class Magnoliopsida; order Poales; family Poaceae; genus Dendrocalamus; species Dendrocalamus latiflorus. Next base: position 12,222,522 of record CM029644.1, on the reverse strand, counting down.
GTGGAGAACTCAATGTTGATGATCCAAAGGCTCTGACCAAAATAAATCGAACCCCTCGCAATCACTACACCACTACTCTGTTGGTTATCGACCGTGCCGAACACAGTTGACCTCGCCAAGAAGGCTATCTCCTGCAAGCGAATCGAGAACACAAGCAAGAGAGTTCAAGATGCAATCTGAAATTGTATTGCGAATAAAGATTAAGTTCACAAGTTGGGGTTCCTCAACTGAACATGTGGCGAAACTGCTAAGAAGAATAATATCTTAAGAAAAACCCAAGGAAAACTAAAGGGGTGCGACCTCCTTAAATAGGGAAGGGGAGAGCCGCACTTATCTAATGAAAAGATGTGTGGCACTATTTATGGTTACTGTTCACATGGGCATGGTACTGTTCATGCGACCAGTACCGGCCCAAATAGCCTAAATTACAAGGCCCTCGGCCCACTTTGACTCAGACTAAAAAACATGACGTGTCTTCTTTCGTATTTTCTGATCTGCTCGGATGGAGTTTGGAGGTGAGAGAAGATCCATCTGAAAGTAGACTCCAATAGCTTTCCAACGAGTACTCACAAGCCCCGAGAAGCCTTCTGAATCAAAAATTATGGCCGTTTGAAGTAGACGCTATTACAAAGGCCGAATCTGAATCGAACTCGCAAACAGGACTTGGATTGCGCTTGACGGTTCCACTTCTACATTTGAGCTCACGTGGTTCTTCACCATGGTTCCTAAGGACAATTAAATCATCACAATTAATGTGAAGGCTTCATCTAAAGTTTTGTTCATTATGCCTCCACCTGCTGCAGAATCTACAAAGGCTCTTGTGTGGTGAGTAAGGCCTTTGTAAAAAATCTGCAGCACCAGCCACCTTTCAAGACCATGGTGGGGGCACATCCTAAGCAAAGTTTGATACCTCTGCCAGGCATCATACAAACTCTCACCCTCAGACTGAGAAAACCTAGTGATCTGGTCACGCACTTCTGCTGCCTTGGAGGGAGGGAAATACCTCTCAAGAAAGGCCTGCAGTAGGTGTTCCCATGTGTCCTTAAGATGCAGGGGCAGAGAATGCAACCAAGTCTTAGCACCATCTCTAAGAGAGAAAGGGAACAATGAGAGCCTATTGGCATCAGTTGTAACTCCATTACACTTCAAAGTGTTGCAATATTCTAAGAAGGTGCGAATGTGTTCATTGGGATCCTCAGTGGGAGAACCTCCAAATCTGGTCTGCTGGACCATGGTGATAAGTGCAGGTTTGAGCAGGTTTGAGCTCAAAATGGTTTGCCTGAATGGCAGTTTGGACAATTCCAGGGGCTATACCTTGGTCTCTAGGAATCCAAAGGTCACGAAGAAGAGGCTGGGGGTGCTGATCACCCATTTTCTCTTGAGGGAAGAGCCGATTTTCTTTCAAAAGCCTATGAAATGTGCGCTCAATCTCAGGGTCAAAAGGAGTCAATGAATGATCTCCACCCCTGAGCATAAGCTGAGAAACCGAATCCTAAGGGAGGGAAGAAGGAAAACTAAAGAAATGACTTAGTCTATGGTTTAATGCTATCACCAATATCTAGTCCCCGGCAACGGCGCCAATTTCTTGATCGTGCAAACCTGCACACCCGCAAGTGCACGGGCTACCGCTAAGATAGCAGCGAGATGTCGTGTTCTCCACAGGGACTAGAGTACCGGTGACATGACACTAAACCAAATCTAAATCACAAGAACAGGGTAATAGACACTAACTGCAGAATCTAAACAACTAAAGGCCAGAAATTAGAACTGCAAAAGAGAGAAAGAGAGAGAAAGGAAGAGCTAAGGGGCTGAGAAATAAGACTATCTGGGAAGGAGAAACCAAAGAACTAATCCTATTAAGAGAGAGAGAGACTGAAGAAAGACTAATTAGAAATAAAACAGAAAGAGCCAAAGGAAAAGGGAGAGATACAGAGAGAGAGAGAGAGAGAGAAAAGGCTAGGAGTTGGCTAGGCTAGCAGATGAGGAGAAGAGAGAAGGCATAGAGAGTGCAGGAGACTAGAAGATTAGAGAAGAGATTGACTGCTAGAGAAAGAAGTGAGGTGAGAAAGAACTAGAGAAGAGAAGAGAATTAAGAAAGATCTAAAGAAGGTAAGCAGACTAAGAATTAGACAGGAAGAGAAGGAAAAGAAGAGAGGAGACTGCTACTAACTCTACAGAGAGAAAGACTGAGGGGCGCTACTAAGGATTTGCTAGCTAAACGCAGACATGAGCTAACGAGAAAGAGGAAGAGGAGCGGAGGAAGGAAAGAATGCGCAGGGAACTGTCGAGAGGACTATAAGCTAAAACTACCATCCCAACCCTTCTCATCCAGCAATCAAACGTTCAACTACCAGATAAAGATAAAGACAAGCAACCACCATGCAAGCTATGCTACTGTAGGAATAAGGAAGTAAACCTAACATAAGAATGACATTAAAAAGCATGAAATCTAATCCAACAGAAATTAACAGGACTGCATGCTCAATATGAAATCTAATTGAAAGATCTACTCTAGCATGAAAGATGATATCAATATCACAGTAATAAAGAACCCTACAAGCAGAGGCATCAACTTATGAATAACTAGTGACTATCAGCAAGAGATATAAAACCTAACATGAAGATATGCTCAACATAAACAGCTCACGTGAGCAAAAACAATGAATAGCACTTTATGTCCAGATCTGAAATATAGAGCACATGCACATATCCGATTCAACACATAAACATCTCAGGTGAGCAAGCACAAGACAAGCACATTAAAGTATCCAGATCCGCACAGAAACACATGAACATCACAGATCTGAAACAAGAGCATCCTCAAGAAGAGTATCGCAACATTAAATTGGGGATTTAAGATTGTTACAACCCTGAAGAGTGCAGCTCGGTTGTGGAAGAAGTCTGTAGAGGACGCAGGCAGATGAGGCAGAGCTGGTGAAGAAGCCGAAGGGGATGCAGGCAGTAGGAAGCAGATCTGTACGTGGATGAAGAGATCCGGCCGTGGGGAAGTAGATGAAGCAGATCCGGGCGAAGAGCAGCAGATCCGGCCTTGGAGAAGCAGATCCGGCCGTGGAGATCAGCAGTGAAGCTGGTGCCGTGTAGAGGTAGTAGATCGGCCGAAGAAGACGTAGAGGTCGCAGATCCATCGAAGACGTAGCAAATCCCGGCCAAGAGAGGAGTTTCGGGTGCAGATCTCAGCAGCAGCAAGGAGATTCAGTGGTGAGAGAGGGGCGGCTGGGTGTTGGAGATGGGAAGAAATCCCAGGCGGCTGGTTTGAGCGAAAGAATGGTTCGGCCCAGGGGAAAAGGAGATGGCTTAGAATGTGTAGTAGCAAGGAGAGTAGGGCTCGTCGCCGGCTATGGCCAGCCACCGACGACGGCAAGGGGGAGAAAACACATTTCGGGGTGTCTCCGGGAGGAAGGCGAGTGGATGGGTTCGGTCTCCCAGGGTATTGCGGCTAGGGTTTTCAAGTGGGGTTGTGACTGGCTCCCAGGTGAAGCGTCGCCAGCGGCTTATATAGGTGCGGCGCAGGCGCTAGGGTTTGCAGTGGAGGCGCGCGTGTTAGGGTTTGCTGGCGGCTGGGAGTTTTGCTGTGAGGTTTCTTTGCACTTTAGTCCTTCCCATTTTTATGTTTTGCAACCCTAGCTCCTTCCATTGCTGATCTTCTGTGTATTTTGCGCCTGGTTCGCGCCGACCTTCAAGAAAAATACACAACCATGTAAACAGTCCAAAAGGATGGCAAAATGTATTTAATTAATGAATTTATGGCCAGATTGAGCTATAATTAACAAGATAATGATATGTGAATGAACTACAAATATGATGCACATCATACCCCCAAGCTTAAACATTTGATTGTCCTCAAGCAAATAATATTATGATATCGAACCCAGGACACAAGAAAGGCTAAAAATGATCTAAGTGAATTGTTTGCAGCTAGTAAATTAGCACTCAATAATGCAAATGAAACTATCTGGCTTGATTTTTAATGGCTGTACAGATTTAGAACCAATATTCCAATAAGGAAATCAAAATGAAACTAGAGTTTTTTACCAGAGCAAGTTACTCAAAAAGTGACAATTCGCACTAATTGTTTGCATGGATCCCACCAGGATTGAAAAGCAATCAAGACTAGATATTACAGTCAAGAATAAGCATATCCTGGGGTCATACTTAGGCATTTACCATTCTAAATGAAGATACTAATACTTGCATGAAATCTATGAAAAAGCCCACACTTGAGCCATGATACTTATCTTTGCTGATTTTTTTTACAAGTTTCAAACACACCATGGGCACAGGTGCCACTTATTCCATTCATTGGGCAAGTTTGCCACTTATTCAACACCCCTTTTTTTTAAACCAATGTGACAAAGTCACTTATTCATCTCACACTTTGCATCCCAAAACAGAAATATAGATTTTCTCTTTCTTTCTTTTTTTAGATTTAGCATCATTAACCGGTTTTCATTAATTCTAAGTACCACGTGTTTAGACATGGATACCTAGTTAAATCATCCAGGTTATTGGCTCAAGATAGGACTACCTCTTTCATAACTTTTCATTCAAGCAAAAAAATATCAATATCTAAAATGAAGTATTATGCCCAAGCTTGAATTCTAGGATATAATCATTCTAGAAGTGATAACTAGAATCAATTCAGTCCGCAAATGGTAAAGATACATGTGTAACTCGCTATGCATCAAAAACTTCAGGATCACAAGATTTCTATGCACTCAAGGTCAATTAATACATTTCAGCTTATACAAGGTTAGACCAACTGGAGAAGAATGCAGAATTTATATAAATCCCAGAGTACTTAAGAAATTTTCAGTGATGATAACTCTGGATTACACAAAGATAGTCACATATTACTTGACAAGATATTCAAACAGCAGAATGTACAGCTCATATTACAGATCAGGGCAGGCACATAAATCATCAGACATTTAGTATGTGAAATGTACTGACCGAAAATCATCAACTCCCCAACCATCCACAATAGAGTTCATTAGTATGACAAGAAAAATATACTAAAGAATCCCTCATCAATAGACAGATCCCTCCCCCAAGCTTGAATTAAGCATACACTAAAAAAATATAGACATTTAGTGTTGGAAGCGGCTCACCAGGTGCAAAAGCTGAAATAGGCAGTCTCACATCAGTCCTTAAGCTTCCTGCCAGGCTTGATTGATGGTTCTGCAGGTGCCTGAAAGTGGAAGAAACAAAAAGGAAAAGATAAACCCACACAAAGGTAAAATAAAAGAGAAAAACTAAAGTAAAACAGAAACATGCTTAGGTTGCCTCCTGAGAAGCGCTTGTTTTAGGTCTTTAGCTTGACCAACAAATGATCATCAAGTAGGCTCAAAAGAAATTGGAGGATCAAGGTCAGGACTGACTTGATCTCCAGCACTATCCTCCTCATTAAGTTCAGGAAATGGTTCCCCAACAAAATAATGTTTCAATCTTTGCCCATTAACCTTGAAAATGCCCCCAGATTGACTCTCAACCTCAAAAGCTCCACTACCTAGCACTTTCTTGACTACACAAGGCCCAAACCATCTAGACTTGAACTTTCCAGGGAACAAATGGAACCTAGAGTCAAAAACCAAGACAAGCTGTCCAGGGTGGAAATCACGCCTCAAAATGTGACAGTCATGAGTTTTTTTAGCTCTCTCTTTGTAAATCCTTGAGCTTTCATAAGCATCAAGTCTCAATTCATCAAGTTCACATAGCTGCAGCTTCCTATGTTTTCCTGCTAGACCCATTTCCATGTTGAGCTTTCTAATAGCCCAATGTGCTCTATGCTCAAGCTCTACAGGGAGATGACAAGCTTTACCATAAACCAACCTAAAGGGGGACATTCCAATAGGTGTTTTGAATGTTGTCCTATAAGCCCACAATGCATCAGGAAGCTTTAGGGACCAATCTGTCCTGGATTTGGACACAACTTTCTCAAGAATTTGCTTTATCTCTCTATTGGAAACTTCAACTTGCCCATTAGCCTGAGGATGGTAAGGGGTGGTGACTCTATGATTATGGACTCCATATTTGGCTAAGAGGGCTACAAATTGGCTGTGATTAAAGTGAGACCCTCCATCACTAATCACAACTCTAGGAATCCCAAACCTAGGAAAGATGACTTGCCTAAACAACCGACACACAGATTTTGAATCAGCATGAACAGTGGGTATAGCCTCAACCCATTTGGACACATAATCCACCGCAACCAGAATGTGCTTGTACCCTTGAGAAGTGGGTAAAGGTCCTATGTAGTCTATTCCCCCAAACATCAAAAATTTCCACCTCAAGGATACCATGCTGAGGCATTTCATGTCGTCTTGACATGTTCCCTGCACGCTGACAGGGATCACAAGACTAAATGTATGCATGAATATCCTTGAACATGGTAGGCCAATAAAATCCAGCTTGGAGCACCTTAGCTTGGGTCTTAGCAATTCCTGCATGACCACCAAAAGGAGCAAAATGACAGTGAAAAATCACATTTTGAACCTCCTCATGAGGAAGGCAACGTCGAATAACCCCATCTGCACAATGTCTATACAGATATGGGTCATCCCAAAAGAATTTTTCTGCCTCATGAGTAAACTTCCTACGCTGCTGGTAGGAGAGTCCAGGGGGTAAAGCATTGCAGACCAAGTAGTTTACTATATCTGCATACCAAGGGGTTTGAGACTGAACAAGTGAAACTTCTAAAAGTTGGTCTCCAGGAAGAGAATCTTCAATAGGAAGAGTAGAAACTGAATCAGAGTGAGGCAATCTAGAAAGATGGTCAGCCACTAAATTCTCAGCCCCCTTTTTATCTCTAATTTCTACATCAAACTCTTGCAGCAAAAGAATCCAACGAATGAGGCGAGGTTTAGCATCCTTTTTGCTCAAAAGATACCTTATGGCTGCATGATCTGTATACACTATGCATTTTGAGCCAACAAGGTAAGATCTGAATTTGTCAAAGGCAAATACTACAGCTAGCAGTTCTTTTTTCAGTGGTTGTGTAATTAATTTGAGTATCATCTAGAGTCCTGCTAGCATAGTAAATGACATGCAAGGCCTTGTCATTCCGCTGCCCTAAAACAGCCTCCATAGCAAAGTCACTTGCATCACACATAAGCTCAAAGGGCAAATCCCAATCAGGAGGCTGCACAATGGGTGCAGAAATGAGAGCAGCCTTGAGCTTATAAAATGCATCCATGCAAGCCTCATCAAAAACAAAAGGGACATCGCAGCCCAAAAGATGAGTGAGAGGACGAGCAATTTTAGAAAAGTCCTTAATGAATCTGCGGTAAAAACCTGCATGCCCCAAAAAACTGCGAACACCCTTCACATTAACAGGAGGGGCAGGCGCTCAATTACCTCTACTTTAGCTCTATCCACCTCAATGCCTCTAGAAGACACTAAATGACCCAGGACTATCCCCTCTCTAACTAGAAAATGACATTTCTCCCAATTGAGGACCAAATTGGCCTCAAGACAGCGCTGTAAGACAGTTTCAAGGTTGGCCAAACAGCTCTCAAAGGTCTGTCCATAAACAGTGAAATCATCCATGAAAACCTCCATGATTTTCTCAATAAGATTAGTGAAAATGGACATGACGCAACGCTGGAATGTCCCTGGAGCATTGCAAAGCCCAAATGGTAGCCTACGGTAAGCAAAAGTCCCATAGGGGCAAGTGAAAGTGGTCTTTTCCTGATCTGATGGATGTATAGGAATCTGCAAGAAACCTAAATATCCATCAAGATAACAGAAATAAGAATGACGGGCCAGTCTCTCTAGCATTTGATCAATGAAAGGCAAAGGGAAATGGTCCTTGCGTGTGGCCTTGTTGAGCTTTCTATAGTCAGTACACATGCGCCAGCCCATGGTTGTTCTTGTGGGAATTAAATCACCTTTTTCATTGGCAACCACTGTCATGCCTCCTTTCTTAGGCACAACATGACTGGGGCTGACCCACTGACTATCTGAAATGGGGTAGATGATGTTAGCACCAAGAAGTTTAAGAATTTCTTTCTTGACAACCTCCTGCAGATGAGGATTAAGCCTACGCTGGTGCTCACGTGTTGGCTTAGCATCATCCTCAAGGTGAATAAGACGCATGCAGGTAGCTGGCTCAATGCCCTTCATATCATCTATCGAGTATCCAATGACAGCTCGATATTTACGAAGGATCTCAAGGAGTTGATCAGCCTCTTGAGGTGTCAAATGATCACTCACAATAACAGGAAAGGTCTGATCTGGTCCCAGAAATTCATATCTAAGATGTTTAGGAAGTGGTTTCAGCTCTACCTTTTGGGCTATGGGCTGTCTAAGGTCTGGGATTTGGGAAGACTCTACAGGAGCATCAATGAGTGCCACATGATGAGAATCTGCAGCAGCGCACTCATCCTCAATTGATGCCACCTCCTCAACCTTTTCATATGTCTCAACAATACATTTATCAACCAAATCAAGTGAGAAACACTGATCTGGACAGTGAGGAAGGTGAGTGGGGTGCCTCATATCGAATGCTAGCTTCTCTTGACCAAATTGGAGAGTAAGCTTGGCATCCTTCACATCTATAACAGCACCTGCAGTGGCTAAGAAAGGTCTCCCTAAAATGATAGGCTCACTTCTATCCTCCATCTCTAAGACAACAAAGTCTACAGGGAAGGCCAAGGTACCAATAACTACAGGAACATCCACTAAAATACCAGCTGGGTGACGATATGTGCGATTAGCCAACTGCAATGTCATGGCTGTTGGCTGCAGATCTCCCATAGGTAGCGCGTCACAGACTGAAAGAGGAAGGACACTAACACTAGAGCCTAAGTCACAAAGAGCTCTAAAGTTCTTGGAGCCTAAAATGCAAGGTATGTAGAAGCTACCAGGGTCATCTAACTTAGGAGGTGGCTTATTCTGAATGATTGCACTACACTCCTTAGTTAGAGTGACCACCTCAAGCTCATCCATACTCCGCTTCTTGGTAAGCAGCTCCTTGAACAATTTGGCATACATAGGCACATGTAGGACAGCATCTAGAATGGGAATGATGATCTGGACATCTTTCATCATCTCTAGAAACCTAGAAAACTGCTTGTCCTCATTTGTCTTCTCAAATCTCTTAGGGAATGGCATCTTAGGCTTTGTGGAGGGGACAACTGCTGAAATGGATGAAGAGGGAATATCAGGTGCTGGTTCTGGTGCAGTGGAGCTAGGTTGGTGCAAATTCTGCTGCTGTGAGTCAGGATTATCTTGCTGGACAGACCTAAAGACAGGGGGCACATATAGGGGTGGTGTTGGAAGAAGAGGTTCAGATGTGGTCTTGCCACTCCTGGTTGTGATAGTTCCACAATGGCCACGAGGATTTACCTCAGGCTGTGCAGGAAGCCTCCCAGGTGTGCTGGATGAAGCCTGTGATGCTTGCAAACTCTCTACACGACTAGTCAAATCAGTCAATTGAGTCTTTGCATCATTGTATTGAGCTTCCATCTTAGCTACATGTGATGCAAGGAGCTGTTCTATTCTGGTCAACTGATCTGAATTAGAAGTGGAAGGTGGAGGGTTTGGAACATGCATCATAGGTTGCTGATATGAAGCATGAGAAGGGGCTTGCTGTTGCCTAAAGCCTTGAGCTGAAGTACCCACAGGAAAGGATGGAACACTTGGGTTGGTGTTCTTGTAAGACATATTTGGATGACGCCACCCTGGGTTGTAGGTTTGAGAATATTGCCCATGTGATTGAGCATAATTCACTTCAGATGATTCAGCTATAGAAGTTAAAGGGCACTCAGCTGGAGTATGCCCCTGAGATCCACAAATCTGACATCCAGTAGATACATGGGCTGAAGAAGATGGCATAAGCTGAGCCATTTGACGAGTGAGAGCTTGGATTTGGGCTGATAATGCATCTTGAGAGCTAACCTCATAGATTCCAGGGCGTGGAGGAGCAGAAACTCGCTCACTGGACCACTGAAAATGGTGGGAGGCCATACTCTCAATTAATGTGAAGGCTTCATCTAAAGTTTTGTTCATTATTCCTCCACCTGCTGCAGAATCTACAAAGGCTCTTGTGTGGTGAGTAAGGCCTTTGTAAAAAATCTGCAGCACCAGCCACCTTTCAAGACCATGGTGGGGGCACATCCTAAGCAAAGTTTGATACCTCTGCCAGGCATCATACAAACTCTCACCCTCAGACTGAGAAAACCTAGTGATCTGGTCACGCACTTCTGCTGCCTTGGAGGGAGGGAAATACCTCTCAAGAAAGGCCTGCAGTAGGTGTTCCCATGTGTCCTTAAGATGCAGGGGCAGAGAATGCAACCAAGTCTTAGCACCATCTCTAAGAGAGAAAGGGAACAATGAGAGCCTATTGGCATCAGTTGTAACTCCATTACACTTCAAAGTGTTGCAATATTCTAAGAAGGTGCGAATGTGTTCATTGGGATCCTCTGTGGGAGAACCTCCAAATCTGGTCTGCTGGACCATGGTGATAAGTGCAGGTTTGAGCTCAAAATTGTTTGCCTGAATGGCAGGTTGGACAATTCCAGGGGCTATACCTTGGTCTCTAGGAATCCAAAGGTCACGAAGAAGAGGCTGGGGGTGCTGATCACCCATTTTCTCTTGAGGGAAGAGCCGATTTTCTTTCAAAAGCCTATGAAATGTGCGCTCAATCTCAGGGTCAAAAGGAGTCAATGAATGATCTCCACCCCTGAGCATAAGCTGAGAAACCGAATCCTAAGGGAGGGAAGAAGGAAAACTAAAGAAATGATTTAGTCTATGGTTTAATGCTATCACCAATATCTAGTCCCCGGCAACGGCGCCAATTTCTTGATCGTGCAAAACTGCACACCCGCAAGTGCACGGGCTACCGCTAAGATAGCAGCGAGATGTCGTGTTCTCCACAGGGACTAGAGTACCGGTGACATGACACTAAACCAAATCTAAATCACAAGAACAGGGTAATAGACACTAACTGCAGAATCTAAACAACTAAAGGCCAGAAATTAGAACTGCAAAAGAGAGAAAGAGAGAGAAAGGAAGAGCTAAGGGGCTGAGAAATAAGACTATCTAGGAAGGAGAAACCAAAGAACTAATCCTATTAAGAGAGAGAGAGACTGAAGAAAGACTAATTAGAAATAAAACAGAAAGAGCCAATGGAAAAGGGAGAGATACAGAGAGAGAGAGAGAGAAAAGGCTAGGAGTTGGCTAGGCTAGCAGATGAGGAGAAGAGAGAAGGCATAGATAAGAAGAGAGTGCAGGAGAATAGAAGATTAGAGAAGAGATTGACTGCTAGAGAAAGAAGTGAGGTGAGAAAGAACTAGAGAAGAGAAGAGAATTAAGAAAGATCTAAAGAAGGTAAGCAGACTAAGAATTAGACAGGAAGAGAAGGAAAAGAAGAGAGGAGACTGCTACTAACTCTACAGAGAGAAAGACTGAGGGGCGCTACTAAGGATTTGCTAGCTAAACGCAGACATGAGCTAACGAGAAAGAGGAAGAGGAGCGGAGGAAGGAAAGAATGCGCAGGGAACTGTCGAGAGGACTATAAGCTAAAACTACCATCCCAACCCTTCTCATCCAGCAATCAAACGTTCAACTACCAGATAAAGATAAAGACAAGCAACCACCATGCAAGCTATGCTACTGCAGGAATAAGGAAGTAAACCTAACATAAGAATGACATTAAAAAGCATGAAATCTAATCCGACAGAAATTAACAGGACTGCATGCTCAATATGAAATCTAATTGAAAGATCTACTCTAGCATGAAAGATGATATCAATATCACAGTAATAAAGAACCCTACAAGCAGAGGCATCAACTTATGAATAACTAGTGACTATCAGCAAGAGATATAAAACCTAGCATGAAGATATACTCAACATAAACAGCTCACGTGAGCAAAAACAATGAATATCACTTTATGTCCAGATCTAAAATATAGAGCACATGCACATATCCGATTCAACACATAAACATCTCAGGTGAGCAAGCACAAGACAAGCACATTAAAGTATCCAGATCCGCACAGAAACACATGAACATCACAGATCTGAAACAAGAGCATCCTCAAGAAGAGTATCGCAACATTAAATTGGGGATTTAAGATTGTTACAACCCTGAAGAGTGCAGCTCGGTTGTGGAAGAAGTCTGTAGAGGACGCAGGCAGATGAGGCAGAGCTGGTGAAGAAGCCGAAGGGGATGCAGGAAGTAGGAAGCAGATCTGTCCGTGGATGAAGAGATCCGGCCGTGGGGAAGTAGATGAAGCAGATCCGGGCGAAGAGCAGCAGATCCGGCCTTGGAGAAGCAGATCCGGCCGTGGAGATCAGCAGTGAAGCTGGTGCCGTGTAGAGGTAGTAGATCGGCCGAAGAAGATGTAGAGGTCGCAGATCCGTCGAAGACGAAGAAAATCCCGGCCAAGAGAGGAGTTTCGGGTGCAGATCTCAGCAGCAGCAAGGAGATTCAGTGGTGAGAGAGGGGCGGCTGGGTGTTGGAGATGGGAAGAAATCCCAGGCGGCTGGTTTGAGCGAAAGAATGGTTCGGCCCAGGGGAAAAGGAGATGGCTTAGAATGTGTAGTAGCAAGGAGAGTAGGGCTCGTCGCCGGCTATGGCCAGCCACCGACGATGGCAAGGGGGAGAAAACACATTTCGGGGTGTCTCCGGGAGGAAGGCGAGTGGATGGGTTCGGTCTCCCAGGGTATTGCGGCTAGGGTTTTCAAGTGGGGTTGTGACTGGCTCCCAGGTGAAGCGTCGCCAGCGGCTTATATAGGTGCGGCGTAGGCGCTAGGGTTTGCAGTGGAGGCGCGCGCGTTAGGGTTTGCTGGTGGCTGGGAGTTTTGCTGTGAGGTTTCTTTGCACTTTAGTCCTTCCCATTTTTATGTTTTGCAACCCTAGCTCGTTCCATTGCTGATCTTCTGTGTATTTTGCGCCTGGTTCGCGCCGACCTTCAAGAAAAATACACAACCATGTAAACAGTCCAAAAGGATGGCAAAATGTATTTAATTAATGAATTTATGGCCAGATTGAGCTATAATTAACAAGATAATGATATGTGAATGAACTACAAATATGATGCACATCAACAAGACATTAGATTTACCTGTTCTTGAAGAGTATCATAAGTAGGGGTGCTCATAAAACCATGAGAATCATAATAGTAAGCCATAGCCTCAATAAGTACCTATATCAATCAACCTGCGAGAATGGATACGAAAATCGCGAAAGAGAGAAGTAACTAAGGAAAGGGTTAGGGGTTAGCAATATATCACAAATACGAACAATGACGATAAGAAAGACAGGTCAGCACAAACACAAAACAAGCTAAAGAAAACAAACAACGGCCTAGTCTATAGCCTAACACTGTCGCTCTAAGCTAGTCCCCGGCAACGACGCCAAAATACTTGATCGTGCAAAAATAGCACACCCGCAAGTGCACGGGTTGCCACTGAAATAGCGGCGCATGTCGTGTTCTCCACAGGGACTAGACTGAGGCTACCGGTGCTCAGCTAAAGCTAGGTCAAACAAAACGGGGAAGAACTAAACCTAAAATGACTACCAAAACAGCTGAACGGCCGAACTACCGAACGAACTCTAACTCGTATGGACGAAATGATGAACAAACTAAACAATCAAAAAATGACGGAATGAACGACCGTACGAATGGAAGTCGTACGACCGGACGAAATACATGACGACGACTACACGTACGAGACGACTACCGATCGACGACCTAACTAACTACCGACTGCGAGACAGAAGAAGGAAGGGGGAATCCAGAAGCACGGAGGGAGTCGAGAGAGAAAGAGGGGGAAGACGGTCGACGGCTAACTAGACAATGTCGGCAAGACAACACAAAACACAAGACTACAAACGCACGCACGACTTAACTACCGACCGACCGCTAAATAGACGAAAAGAGGGAGGTCGAGAAGCAAGGAGAGGGTCGAGACAGCAAGGGGAAGGGAACAGTCGCTCGCTAGCTATTCCGCGCAACCCAAACAACACTACGGCACGAAACAATTTACCTAACAAGAACAACTGATAGGGTTACTAACAAGCTAACACAACTAACAACAGCAGAAATCACAATACTAGCCATACTCATTAACACAGATCACACACAACTTCAGATCACACACAAATTCTAGAATTAAACTACCGGCAACATGAACATATAGCAATTCTGAAACAAACTAACAGAGCATAATCACAACTCCACTGAACACATGCATACATCACAGATCTCAGATGATAATCCATAATTCATCAACACATTGCAAATGGTAATTGTCAATTAACAGTGTGAACTGTATTAAGAACTGAAGAAATAAAGGGGGAGGAAATTAGACAACCGAGGAGGGGTTGAAGAAGACGATGCTATCGGTGGAGTGGAGCCAAGGAGGGAGGAAGCAATCGGAGCTCGGTGAAGAGGAAGCAGGCAGTGGGCTCGGTGAAGGTGTTGGCCATAGAGGAAGAAGATGGTTGCCATGCCTTCACTGTCGGTGAAGAGGTGATGATGCAGCGGAAGGTGTAGCAGAGGCGATGTGGATCTGGAGGGGTCGGTGCAGTGGTGGCAGTAGAGCGGCGGCACACGGGAAGAGCAGCAGTCGGGGCTGGTGAAGAAGGCGGGAAGAGGTGGAGCTGCAGCAGTGAAGAAGAAAGGGAGGGGGAGAGGAGAAGCAAGTCGCCGATTTGGTGGAAGAAGTGGCGTGCTGGAGGGAGAGCAAGGCGGCGGAGAAGTGGGCTGGCGGCGTAAAGACAGAGGATGAAGGGGGAGACCAAGGGAGAAGAGGAGACGCTCGGCCTCACCGGCGGCCAGAGGTGTGGAAGAAGGAGGAGATGCGGTTGAGGTCGGCGGCCGTGGTGGAGGAGCGGCGGGGTGATGTTGGCGCACTGGAGATGAATTAGGGAGGAGGGAAGCAGTAGGGGTAGTGGGAGATGAGGAAGGCCGGGCTCAAAGGATTGCAATGGCGGCAACTCTGGTTATCATTGGGGATTTTTGGCAATTTGCAAATTAGCCCTCAAAGAATATAGGGTTTACAACCAGGTCCTTCCGCCATTTAATTTCTTCTGTTCTGGCCCTCTGGAAGTCCGATTTCATCGTGGTTTGATCCTACGCATCTGTGACGACGCGTACATCTGTATGGAGCAGTCCTGGAAGCCCAAATTTGTCATTTATGTGCCTCGACAGCGCCGGCCTGCAGAAAATATAGAAAAATGTAAAATAGGCCATTTCGAGCAATTAAATATAGAAAAGTGTGTAAATGATGATAAATGGTCTTAAAATGCGAAGAATATGAGGGTAAAATGATGGCTAAACATATGCAAAAATGACGCATGTCAGGACCCTACGCGCAAAAGTGAGGCATTGTTCACAAAAGGTCGCAAGCATACATGTATGCGTACATAGCATATAGCCGAAGAACTTACAAGGAGCGGAGGGCTTCCGAAGGGAAGATACCGTCAGGTGAACACCATCTCGCTGGGTGCGACCTCGCTCGTACTTCCACTGGCCGAAAAGCAGCGCCACCCCGTACATGTTAAACTCCTCGGCGTGGTCGCGCATGCTGAACCGGAGGGCGATACCGGCAAGCTTTCGCGCCTTCTGTTTGTCGTCGCCCTTTGGCCTCACCCCTGGCGAGCTGTTGAAAGATATTGGCTGTCCTCAGCACCGAAGACCGCTGGTGCTTGTCACGCAGTGGTAGAACCACCGTCGCATCCAGCCGAACTCCCACTTCCCTCGCGTCACCAGCGAGGGGAAGAGCTTCGTGCACTACGGCCTCAGCACGAAGTTGACACTGCCGAAGTTCGACAGCGCCCCCCCTTCGACCTTCTTCAGCTAGCAGCGCACGTCATGAAGAAGGGCGAATAGGTTCGCACTAGGACGAACACCTTCCGTTTGCGCCACCCAAACATAAACAGCAAGGCAAACTATCGTGTTTGGGGTCGGCTGCGCCAGCTCCAACCCATAAGCCTGGAGGACCTCGCTGATGGAGAGCGTTGCAGGCATCCGAAGCTCAGCCTCGAAAAATGTGATGAAGACAATCGCCTCCGACTCCTCCAGGTGCGGCTCGGTCTCGTCATGACTAGGCAGGCGAACCCCCGCACGATCTTCCAGTTTTTTCTCCCGAAGGAGAGTCTTAATCATCTCCTCTGTAGCGAGACTTCGCCCTAGCACACGGGAGCAGCGGCCTCCCGACTTCTCCAAGGCGTCCCACCGCTTGCCGACCTGTGGCAGCTCGCAAACCACCAGAGCGTATTATGCCGGTGGTGGCGACAAACCGCGCTGGCTAGACGAGGCGCTCCCACTGAGCCAGCGAGCGGGATAGTCGCGCAAGCCATTCTCCTCCAAAGTAGAAGGCTAAAGGAGCAGGAGCAGGGGCAGATTGCGCCAACAGGTGAGGAGGAAAGAGAGCAAAGCAACGGCAAACGAGCAACCGAGAAGAATGCTCGCATGCCGGTGGCAACGCTTTATAAAGCCTCCTCACCTCCTCACCGTGTGGATATATATACCGTCAAGCCATGGGGAAACCCTAAGCATTGCTCACCTAACTCTCCACGACCATACCTCTCTCTGTTTGGTCTGTAACCACGACAGCACCATTTGCCCACTTGAGTGCCCCATTGGACTACGGGTGTCCGACTAAGGCGTATCGGATCATGATGCCCATGCGCTTGCAAAACGCATTGAAAGGCATGGAGTCGAATTGCATGTTGTTGTCGATAGTGACCTCCTGGGCACTCCAAAGCGGCAAATGATGTTCTACTAGAGGAACCACTACACCACTACAGAGGTGACCTTGGCGAACATGACCGCCTCGGGCCATCTGGAAAATATTCAAGGGCAACCACGTCGAATCGTAGATCCCCTAGGGCACACGGGAGCAGTCCTATGACATCGATGCCCCATCGTGCTAGTGGCCATACCAGTGGGATCGGCTGCAGAGTAGTGGGAGGTCTGTGAATGACTCTTCCCATCCACTAGAATCCCTGGCACCAACACACCAGGTCGTGCGCGTCCACGATGGCCGTTGGCCAATAGAAGCCCTGCCTGAACGCCTTTCCGACGAGGGATCTTGGCGTGATGTATGACTCACAAAGCCATGCGTGTATTTCGACGAGGAGTTGCTGCCCCTCGCCACGTGAGAGGTAGCACAGTAGCGGGGCACAAACCCCACCCTTGTAGAGCACACCATCTAAGACTTTGAAAGACCTAACCCGATGCTATAGCTGCCACAGCTCGAGAGGATCATCTGATTTGGCTATGCCCTGCAGAAGGCCGTAGATGGGCTCTCGCAGATCACCTTGCTGGACGATTTGGTGGACAAGGGCAGTATCACCCTTGTCATGCTCGATAGCTGCAGTGGCTTGGACTTTGGTGAATGCCCCTACGAGCGTGATCTGTTGATTGGCGGCTTTGGCAAGTGCATCGGTGTGGTCGTTGTCCGCCCACAGAACACCTTTCACCGTGATGCCCAAGAAATGGCGCTCCTTTGCCCTCACAGTGGCTAGATATTTGGCTAGGTCGGGATCCTTAACCTGGTAAGATTTGTCCAGCTGGCTTGCAATTAAGCGTCGTTGGTATGCATGAGCACCCTCTGCGAGCCAAGGGCCTTCAGCTTGGCGAGACCGAAGAGTAGTGCCTCGTACTCAGCTGTATTATTTGTCACTGAGAACCCAAGACGTGCCAAGTACAGCAGGCGGTGGCCTTCTGACGTAGTGATTACTGCACCCACCCCAGACTTTATGGCCATGCGCGAAGCATATGTCAGGAAGAAAGGCACAAGCTGGGCCACCCACTTGCCAATGCAGCTCATCAACTCGTTGTTGTGCAGCATTTCTGCCAAAGGGAATGAAGAGGGCACGGTGATGTGATGAGCCAAGAAGTAATGGCGGAGCTTCCACGAGGCCATGACGAGGGCATAGGTCAATTTTTTTAGCTCAGTATACCATGTCTTGGCACCTTGAAGGGCTTCTGAGATGAAGTACACCGGTCACTGAAGGGACCCCTCCTCGAGGACAAGGACTGCGCTGACCGCTATTGCCGTAGCCACGCAGTACAGCAGCAACAGAGCCTCTGGTGCCGGGACCACGAGGGTGGGAAGACTTGCAAGATGCTTTTTGAGGTCATCGAAGGCCATCGCACACCCCTCGTCCCAATGAAACCCATTGCATCCGCAAAGGGTTCTGAAGAACAGAAGGCCTCTCCCAACAGCCCTAGAAAGGAAATGGCTCAATACGGGCATGCGCCCGATGAGCCTCTGGACCTCTCTTGTCATCTTAGGTAGCTCCATGGAGAGGATTGCATTGACCTTGTCAGGGTTCCTTTTTATCCCTCGTCCTCACACCAAGAAGTCAAGCAGCTTTCCTGCCTGCACGCTGAAGACACATTTGTCTGGATTCAGCTTGATGCCCACCCGCCAGAGGTTGTCAAAGGTTTCCTGGAGGTTTTGGCCATGGAAGGCGAATTGTCTGGTCTTGATGACCACATCGTCAACATAAGATTCGATGTTCCTTCTAAGCTAGGAGGTGAGGGCAAGGGCCACTAGACGTGTGAACTTAGCTCTCATGTTCTTGAGGCCGAAAGGAATTCTGATGAAGCAATATGTGCCTGCTGGGGTTATGAAGCTTGTCTTAACTTCGTCGTCTTTAGCCATATGGATCTGGTAATAGCCAGAGTATACGTCCAAGAAACTCACTAGCTCGCACCCTACCATGGCGTCCACCAGCTAGTCTATCCGAGGAAGTGGGTAGCTGTCTTTCCGACATACCTTGTTGAGTGCAATGAAATTGATGCACACACGCCATGCGCCACTGGCTTGTTTGACTAGCACCGGATTTGTGAGCCAATAGGTGATGCACCTCGTAGATGACTCTGAACTGGAGTAACTTTGTGACCTCCTACTTTGGCAGCCTGCTGGCGCTTGATGGACATGCGTCAAAGCCTTTGCCTGATTGGTTTAGTGTTAGGGCGAACCACGAGGCTATGTTCGATGATGGCGCGATCCACCCCCTTGATATCAGTTGGCGACCATGCAAAGAAGTCTGCATTGTCATGAAGAATGCAGAGTAGGGCCTGCTCGACCTCTAAATGGAGGCCCTCGCAGATGGAAACTTGTTGGTCCACGGTATGCAGGAAGATTCTCTTGATTTCACCATCAGGCCTGTGCTTGGGCATCCACCCTAGGGCATCGGGCGTGCCTACACCGAGAGTGTCCCTGACGGTGTGTACCTTTCGGAGAGGACCTCACACACCGAGTTCCATCCGACAAGCGAGGTCTTGGTCTCTGAACACAGTAACGATGCCCTGCGGACCCAAAAGTTTCATGCACAGGAAGTTGTGGTGTAGGACCGCCCCAAAAGCGTTGAGGGTCGGGCATCCTAGGATAGCGTTGTATGGGCAGGAAAGGTTGACGACATCGAAGGTGATGTCCTCACTTCTTGCCTGATCACCCTGCTCGAAGGACACCTGTAATTGTATTTAGCCTAGGGCTTTCTGTGGTTGACCGTCGAAGCCTTGGAGCAGGATCCCTGGAGGCCCGAGCCTACTATGGGGAATTCCCATCTGGTCGAAGGCCCCTGTGAATAAAGTGTCAGCAGAGCTACCCCCGTCGACTGAGCGTGCTTAACGTCGCATCCGGCGATGGTGGCCTGGATCACCAGGGGATCCTGGTGAGGAAAGTCGACTCCGTCCACATCAATGATTGTGAAGGTAATGTCATTTTGTCCCCAGGTCAGTGGCACCTGGGTAGGGTAATCCGCCACGTGATGCAATCGATGAGCGTAAGCTTTCTACTGCTATGTAGATGAGAATTCCGGCGACAAACCTCCGGAGATGACGTTTATGACACAGCACTGCCCTCCCTCGACGGACTGTATCTGTAGAAGGTCCTCTGAGGGTTGTTGTACGTGGGCCACCACTAGGGTCCTCACTTCCAGGGTCTGTCCCTGGCAACGCTTTGGCAGAGTGTTGTGATGGTGGGGCAGGCTCAAGTGAGGTGGTCGCTGCGCCGATGTACTTTGCACCAAAGCCCATGCTGTTGGTGCTCTCCATCGCCACACGCTCCATCCTCGTGGCCCTGACCTTGTCTGTGCCCCCGACCTCTGTGACCTCATCCCCAGCCAACGGGGGTGCTATCGTCGGACCCGCCTTCGATGTCGAAGACGTATCTGGCCCTTTGGGCTTTACGTTGCTTGCGACTGGATGTGTCCTTCGGCGGGTCCTGGGCTTGCTTAGTGTCGGATGTGTTGCCCCTACGCCGCAGCGCAGCGCATCTTCCTCTACTCTTGCATATTCCTCCATCTTATCGAAGAGTTTTACAACTATTTTTATGGGTTTGCGCGCATTGTATTCGGCCAGCGGCCCCAGGCGGAGGCCCCAAATCGCCGCGTTGATGATCGTGGTCTCGTTCACATCTTTAACCTGATAGTGAACCTTGGTGATGTGTTTGAAGTACTCTCGGAGCTTTTTTGAGGGCTTTTGCTTGATGTCGAAGAGTTGGTTCGCATCGACCCTTTCGATGTAGTTACCTTGAAAGTTGTTGTATAAGTGGTCGTGGACCTGCTCCCACGCATATATGGAGTTTAGCACTATAGTGAAGAGCCAGGAGAGCGCTACCCCCTATAGGGTGAGCGGTAGTCCCTTTGCTTTGGTGGAGTCATTCCTGTCGGCGGCCTTGATGGCCATCTCGCACACTTGAACAAACTCCCTAGGGTCCATATCGCCTTTGTATGGCTCGACGGTTCGGAACTTGAAGTCTTTCGGCCACGCCAACTGCTGCAGGCCAACGGAGAGTGGACACTCCAGATCTACGCATTGGAGCGTGTCGCGATCGGAGGCGGGGGCATCGCAGCTGTCCGCTCGGTTGGGTGCTACCTCCACCACCGTCGTCGGTGGTGTTTGCTAACTCTCAGCCTCTTGTATCTCCCGCATGGCCCCCTAGAAATCTGCTAGCTCGCCCTACAATGTCTCGAGGGCCACCATCAGTGTGCTCTCTATCGTTGGGGCAGCCGCGCCCGCCTGAGTGGAGGTGCGCACTGTGAGGTTGCTAGTGATAATGGCCTGCTCGCCAGAGCTATTCGGTGTGTCGGCACGATTGGCCTCATAGCAGTGCAGGATCAAGGATAACCGACTAGTGGGGGGTGAACAGGAGGTTTTTAAATTTTCTTTTCTTCTAAATTAATTCTCTACAATTTTAATTTAGCAAGAATGTGAAGCACTTAACCCTACACAATTCTAGCCAAGTAGAGTATCAACACTAGTTCTATATCAAGCAAATGATCACAATAATACTAAAAAATAAGAGCTAGAAGAAAATATGAGAGATGTACACAACCGATGTTTTACCGTGGTATTCGGAAACTTGTCGGTTTCCCCTAATACACGTTGAGGTTAGCCCAAACGAATTGGACCGGCTCCACGAATTAAGCCAAAGCACCTCGAATCAACTAGAGGTAGCTCTTCCCCGCTCTGGGTAGGTGAGCTCTAACTTTGACACGAACACCGAGTCTTCTCACAAACTCCTTTGACAAGATCACCGATCAACCTCCGCCCAATTGTCCAGGTGTCGGCAAGCACCAAGAGTAATAAACCAATGCTTCACTTGATTGTAAACAAGTGCCAAAGGACCAACTAATGAATGCTATGCACTTTTTGGCTCAACCACCTCAATTGAATGCACAAGAGAGAAAAGAGGTGTAGAGTGAATGCTCAAAGCTCAAAGATGTTCAATGGAGTCTCTAACTTCTATCCTTGAGCAGTGGTATGGGTATTTATAACCCTCACCAACCAAAACTAGCCGTTTGGAACAAATTCCAGAAAATTCAGGGCGAGCGGAACTACCACCGGCCAAAGGCCGGTAGTTCCGCTCCACCTCTGGCGTGGCAGAATGGCTATGTCAGAAGCTCTGCAGTAGCCGTTGGAAAGTTGGCGCAGTACTACCGCTGTTATAAAATGCGGTACTACCGCTCTACAGTAGTTCCGGGAAGTCGGCGCGGTACTACCGCAAGGGCCGGAGCCCAACTTGGCGCTTTCTGTAAAAAAGGCTCCGCTCAAGCCTCCGGAGCTTTCGGTCTCCAGAAGTCCCGCTCTATGCAGCGGAACTACCGCTTCCAACGGTAGTTCCGGCGTTAAAATCACCGGTACTTCCGATCCCACCAAACTCAAACCTCACTCGGAGGGTGCTCTCTGAAAAAAAGGCTCCGCTCGGAACTTGGAGCTTCCGGACGCCGGTAGTACCGATTTTGTCTGCAGAACTTCCGCTCTGCGGTAGTTCCGACGTTGAAAACTACAGTACTACTGCTCTTCCAGACAGAGCACAGATTGGCTTTTTAAAACAGATTTTTAATGAATGCATGATCCTAGTTTGATCCCAATGGCACATAAATTTTGCTATCAAGCTACTTGCCATGATCCCTCTTTATGGTACGATTATTTAGCCTATAATCCGGTCTTCCACCTTTTCTCCTAAAACCGATAAAAATAAAAAAAAAGGATCCTATTCTAAGTATACCTTTGTCTTGAGCCATTTTTGGTCTTCACATTGATCCTTAGCTTGCATCTTGTCAACCACTTAAGGACTTAACCTTTAAACACTCATTAAACACATTAGTCCCATATTCACATAAATACATTAATTACCAAAACCATTTTTAGGGCCTAGATGCTTTCAACCTCCCCCTTTTTGGTTATTGATAACAACACACGTTTTATGTGAGAAATGAATTTGTGTGCATACCACTTGTTTTTGACAACTAGTTGTATATTCTATTGTGACTTTAAATGAGAGTAATTCTTGCAATAAAATTTTATTTTAGCATTTGGTGAATCATCTCCTTTTAAAGTCAAGATGAGGGGAAACTCCCCCTAAACATGTGCATATGATTCAAGACAATAAAACATCACATAAGGATACAAGGTGCATGCGACATAAAAATATTATATCATAAGCATAAATGAGCATAAGTGTAAATGTCATTACATCCAATCATCCAAGCATCCAAAAGTAAGACATTGTTCATTACAACCAAATGACCCAAAAGAGATACATAAATAGATTTAAGTCCAAAAGCCCATCCTAGACCATCTTCTCCACTTCTCCCCCTTTGGCATCAAATACCGAAAAGGGCCACTCCTGAGGAACCGAAGGAGAGGGATCACGGCGGCGGCGACGAGTGTAGCGTAGAGGCGATGGAGACTGAGACAGGGACTGCTCGATGGCTACTACTCGCCCATCTAGTGAAGCTAACCTCCCATCTAAAGAATCCATCCTAGAGGTCAAGGAGGTGAAACCCTCAGCCTGGGAATCGCAAAGCTGAAGGATGGCCGAGTAGATATGGGAGAGCGAGGTCTGGCCTGCCTCCTTGGACTGTGCTACTACTGCTGCTGCTGAAGATTCTGCTGCTGCTGGATCTGGCTGCTGAGGACAAGCAGAAGAAGGAATAGGAGGTTCCGGTTTGGGCTTATAGGGTTTGTGCACTCCTCCCAATTCGCCTCTGAACTCAAACTTCCTTTTGATCAAGGCCATAATGTAAGGTGCATAGTTAATCTACTTGATCCTATCATTTTTTGGAGGAGGCAATCTACCTGATGATCACATCTACCACATCAAATTTGCGGCCCTCCATGATATAGTCAATGAGATTCCATGCATGGCCACGAATAGCATCAAAGTTTCCACTCTTGGGAAGGATAGTGTGGTTGATGATCCTGTTGACCAAGCTTGGGATAGGGAGGAGGCCTACCAGCTTTCCTGGGATGAACTTCTGGGAATGATCATAATATGCAGTGATAGCTGGAAGCTCAAGAGCAGGCTTGTCATACACTTTTTAAAATGCACTAGATTCGGCCCTCAGTGCTAGCTCAAAATCATGTTTATTGGCCTCAAGCTTCTGTCATACCGTCATCCAAGTCAGCTGCTAAAAATCAGGCGAAATGTACACAGTAGCATAAAACTGCATGATAATATCCTCATTGTAATCTGACTTGAGTGCTACCAACTGATGCAACCCAGCTCTCTGAAACAGCCTATATGTCTCGTCATATTTGTCGATTGAGTCCAAGTGATCCCAATCATCGTACTTATGATCAGCAAATAGATGTGGCTTCCCATACAGCTGCTCATAGATTTGCTCCTGGAATTTGGTGTGAAATTTTGGGTTGATGGAGTTGCAGGGGAGCTCAAACTGGTTTCTGTGTCTCAGCCTAGCATACTCGTAAGCTGAGATCTTCCTCGGGTCAATCTAAGGATCCTCCCTATCTACCAAGTCCTCCTCGGACTCCTCCATGGGTAAGCTGAGAGGCTGTTCAAACTCTGTCTCTGAGTCTAAGTCAAGAGCAGGACCCTTTCCCTTGTCCTGCTCTGCCTTATGAGCTGCCTCTGAGGTGGATGGTGCTGTAGATGGAAGAGCAGGAGCACCTGATGAATCCCCAGAGGTGGCAGAAGAAGAGTACAGTCTCCGGCCTGCATTGCTTGTCCTAGGCATCTAAGAGCAAGGAGGAATAGTGTTAGGGCCAAGGGAGAATAGGTCAATTAAGATTGAAAAAGAATGGAGTGAAGTTGCTATTCTATCAGGGGAATTGGAAGTACCGTCGTTCAGGGGCTGGTAGTACCGCGCCTGTCGAGCGGTAGTTCCGCTTCCCTGACCGATTCTAGGTGTTGTGGCTACAGACCAAACAGAGAGAGAGATGGTAGTGGAGAGTGATGAAGATAAGTGTAATGGCCTGGGTCCCTCCCCATGGCTTACTCATATATATATATACACATGAGGAGTGCTTTTACAGTTATACCCTTACATCTGGTTATCCCCTCTGGGGGCCGTTATGTCATTACACATGGCCTATTCTGGGCCTTATAATCTCCTATCAGGCCTGCTGGGTTTAGGTGGGGGCCACCCCTACGACAGGAGCCTCTCATGGTGAAGGGCTTCACAGGGCCGAAGCCATGTCGTCGGGTCCTTTGGCCCCCTCCGTCCCCTGTGGCCTGTGAATGGCTCCAAGCTTGTGGTTGGGGAGCCTGAAATCTGGGATGGTGGTAGCGGAGGGTGGCGCCAAGTCGAAGTAGACGCGCGCGCTCCGTCCCCTACCCTTCGAACGGGTGGCAGCAAAGCTGGAGCCCAAGTCGAAGTAGACGCGCGCGCTCCGTCCCCTACCCTTCGAACGGGTGGCAGCGAAGCTGACGCCTAGTCGAAGTAGACGCGCGCGCTCCGTCCCCTACCCTCCGAACGGGTGGCAGCGAAGCTGGCGCCCAAGTCGAAGTAGACGCGCGCGCTCCGTCCCCTACCCTTCGAACGGGTGGCAGCGAAGCTGGCGCCTAGTCGAAGTAGACGCGCGCGCTCCGTCCCCTACCCTCCGAACGGGTGGCAGCGAAGCTGGCGCCCAAGTCGAAGTAGACGCGCGCGCTCCGTCCCCTACCCTTCGAACGGGTGGCAGCGAAGCTGGCGCCTAGTCGAAGTAGATGCGCGCGCTCCGTCCCCTACCCTCCGAACGGGTGGCAGCGAAGCTGGCGCCCAAGTCGAAGTAGACGCGCGCGCTCCGTCCCCTACCCTTCGAACGGGTGGCAGCGAAGCTGGCGCCCAAGTCGAAGTAGACGCGCGCGCTCCGTCCCCTACCCTTCGAACGGGTGGCAGCGAAGCTGGAGCCCAAGTCGAAGTAGACGCGCGCGCTCCGTCCCCTACCCTTCGAACGGGTGGCAGCGAAGCTGGCGCCTAGTCGAAGTAGACGCGCGCGCTCCGTCCCCTACCCTCCGAACGGGTGGCAGCGAAGCTGGCGCCCAAGTCGAAGTAGACGCGCGCGCTCCGTCCCCTACCCTTCGAACGGGTGGCAGCGAAGCTGGCGCCTAGTCGAAGTAGACGCGCGCGCTCCGTCCCCTACCCTCCGAACGGGTGGCAGCGAAGCTGGCGCCCAAGTCGAAGTAGACGCGTGCGCTCCGTCCCCTACCCTTCGAACGGGTGGCAGCGAAGCTGGCGCCTAGTCGAAGTAGATGCGCGCGCTCCGTCCCCTACCCTCCGAACGGGTGGCAGCGAAGCTGGCGCCCAAGTCGAAGTAGACGCGCGCGCTCCGTCCCCTACCCTTCGAACGGGTGGCAGCGAAGCTGGCGCCCAAGTCGAAGTAGACGCGCGCGCTCCGTCCCCTACCCTTCGAACGGGTGGCAGCGAAGCTGGCGCCCAAGTCGAAGTAGACGCGCGCGCTCCGTCCCCTACCCTTCGAACGGGTGGCAGCGAAGCTGGCGCCCAAGTCGAAGTATACGCGCGCGCTCCGTCCCCTACCCTTCCAACGGGTGGCAGCGAAGCTGGCGCCCAAGTCGAAGTAGACGCACGCGCTGCGTCCCCTACCCTTCGAACGGGTGGCAGCGAAGCTGGCGCCCAAGTCGAAGTAGACGCGCGCGCTCCGTCCCCTACCCTTCGAACGGGTGGCAGCGAAGCTGGCGCCCAAGTCGAAGTAGACGCGCGCGCTCCGTCCCCTACCCTTCGAACAGGTGGCAGCGAAGCTGGCGCCCAAGTCGAAGTAGACGCGCGCGCTCCGTCCCCTACCCTTCGAACGGGTGGCAGTGAAGCTGGCACCCAAGTCGAAGTAGACGAGCGCGCTCCGTCCCCTACCCTTCGAACGGGTGGCAGCGGAGCTGGCGCCTAAGTCGAAGTAGACGCGCGCGCGCCGGGGCTGTTGCGACCTTGTAGTCTCGTAGTGCGCTTTTAATGGCGGCTGGAATTACGCCGACGCCTGGTCTGGAAGAAGTCAGGCTGTCGCGTCGTGTAGTCTGCCATGCTGGACGCGTCGTGGGATGTGAGCGGTTGCGTGACCGCGGCCGTTCGCCTCGTCCCCCGAGAAGTTGGACGCGTGTTGAAGAGGTAGGGGCGTTGTGCGCTGCTTGGCCACCTACCAGGCGCGGCCTTCTAGGTCCGGGCGGTTCTTCTTTCCAAATCTTGGACAGCCGAATCGCCGGGAATTTGATCCGCCTATGCGTTGAGCCCCAGGGCAGGCGAGCGGCCTTTATAAGGTGCTAGCGTTGAGGTGGAGGCACCCTTTCTCATTTTGCTTTTTGATCTGCCGCTTCGCTTGCGCCCGTGCTAATTGTCACGCCCGTTGCTCCCTTGCCTGCTTCCTCTCCTTCCCTTGTGGCGAAGAGCGATGGCCAGCCACGACGACGCCACCTACCACCCCCACAGCGGTTCCTTGCCTAGGCAGGGCGAGGTGAACCATCCTTCCCAAGAGTACAAACTGGTGCCGCGGGGGAGCTCGCGCGCCAACAAGCTGTGGAACGCGATGGAGCACTCGGGAGGCTCCTGCTCCCGTGTGCTGGGGAAGAGCCGCATGACGGAAGGGACGCTGCAACGGCTCGTGGATGAGGGGAAGATCGCGGATCGCAATGGGGCTCGCTTACCCCGCCGGGACGAGACGGAGCCGAAGCCCGGGGCCCTGGAGGCAATTGTTTTCGTCGCGTTCTTCGATGCCGGCCTTCGGATGCCCTGCACGTTGTTTGTGGGCGAAGTCCTGCGGGCCTACCAGTTGGAGCTAGCCCAGCTGACGCCCCACGCGATACTCCGCCTCGCTGTCTTCGCGTGGACGATGCGGACAGAGGGCTGGCGCCCCAGCGCCAGCTTATTCGCCACCCTGCACGATGCACACTATCGACCCAGAAAGGTTGGCGGGGCGGTGTCCAACTTTGGCGGTGTGGACTTCGTGCTCCGGGCGTCCTGCGCGACGTTGTTCCCTGTGTCCGCCTCGTCAGGGCAGTGGGCGTCCGGCTGGACACGGTGGTGGTTCTATTACACCGTGACCGACAAGAGCAGAATGCAGTGCCGAGGCGGGCCGATCTCGTTTAATAGCACGCCGAGTCTGAAGGCGGAGATTGACGATACGCGAAAGCTACAGAGCCTCGTCGGTGTCGCCCGTCGAATGAGCGTGCGCGACCTAGCCGAGGAGTTCACGATGCATGGGGCGGCGCCACTCTCCTCCCGGGGGAAGTAGGTTGTGCCGAATGGCCCCCGCGAGGACGGGTTCGAACCATGTGTGTCTCGGGTGCTTCCGCCCTCCGCCCCTTGTAAGTCGCCCATCGCGCTATTGTATCTGTTTGGCTTCCGCCTAACTGACGTGATCTCCTGCGCAGTGACTCGGCTAGAAGATGCGGAGCGCGCGGTTGCGGTGCTCCTCGGCCCGTACACGCTTAAGGAGCACCGGGCTCGCGAGGCCGCGGTGAAGGCGGCTAAGCAGGGGCGGATAAACCGCACCTGCGAGGCTGTAGGCATTGCCGTGCCCGAGCGCATGGTGCCGGAAGAGCTTCCTGCCGGGACTCCCGGCGCTCCGGACGGTGACAGCCCCACGGGGGGGCTGTCTTCGCGACGCCGGGCCCGTTCCCCGGCTGCCGTATGCGACCCGGCAGCCCCCCCGGCGGCTAGCTCAGCTGAGGCGGAAAGTGCGACCGGCGGTGGGCCTGGCCACACTGCTTCAGAAGGGCGCGCCTCCGCGGATCCCCCGACACTTTCTGCCGACGCCCATGAGCCCGTGCTCGGGCTCGCGGCCACCGCTGGGTTGGAACCCGTCAACCTGGGGGGTGGCGTCGTCCCCGGCGAGCAAACCACGGGGGACGGTGCGTTACCAACCGTAGCGGCCGACGAGGGCGTGGCCCCTGCAGAGGAAACCACGGGGGCGACAATGACCGGAGCTGGTTCTGCCGTGGAAGAATCGCCTGCGCCACCGCAGGCGAAACGCCCTCGGACGCAGTCCCCACCGCCAACGAGGGGTCGATACGCTGTTGCGGGGCCTTGCCGTGGGATTACGGTGGCTGGCGCGGTCGAGAAGACCTTCTCCCCGACCGTCGAGGCGCCCGCGTCCCCCTGGGTGGTCGACCCGGTGCCACTTCCTACCGTGACAAGGGGCGCAGGAGGTAGGTGTGAGTCCCTTTTTTCCCCTGACTTCGCGAGACTTTCTCCGATCTGCTCGCTCATTCTGCCGACATCAGGCGAGACGACGTCTCCCGTACGTGGCGAAGGATCGAGCAGCGGAGGTATGCGCGAAGTCGGGAGCCGCGTGCAGGATGCCCCGCCAGTGTCCATCGCTGCTGACGTGGCCGTGGCCACGATAAATCCTGGCGTGTTGGGGCCGGGACTCGCTCGCTCGGACTTCCTCCCTCGCCCGGAGATATTTTGCGACCTCACCGCCGCCGCCGAGCGTGCCGACAACGGCCTCAACCGAGAGGTGCTGTCGTCATGCGCGGGGGACCTCCTGGCGCTCGCATTGCAGGCCTCCGAGATGAGGGTAAGTACGTGCACTTCAGCTTGTACGGTACTGCTAGGCGCCTGCTGATTTGTTGTTCCTGTCAGACGCTTGCCCTCAGCCGTTCCTTTGACGAGGCCCGCGTTCGGGAGCGGAGGGCTCTGGAAGCCAGCCTCCGCGAAGCAAACACTGCTATCGCCGCGAAGGATGAAGAACTTCGCGCGCTGGAGGACGCCCTGGTGGCCGCACAAGTTGCGGCCACGGAAGCTCGGGACGCCGCGGCTGGGGAACGCGCCACCTTCGTGCAGCAGATCGCTGTCCTAGAAGGGGAGAACACCCAGCTGGCAGAGTCTGCTACCGCGAACCGCCTTGCCTTGGAAAATGCGTCCATGTCCGCATGGCGGGCCATGGAATCTCTGAACCAGGCCCTTCGAGATCTGTGCGTCCGAGTGCCGGATACTGCGCACAGGCCGGAGGCCCTGTCGGAGACGCTCGGGCTGATCGAGGAGGGGGCCGGCGTTGCTCTTCGTGGCGCCAGAACCTTTGGCGAGCACTGCAGCTATGTTGGTGCGTGCTTCGCCCTCTCCCTGCTTCATACTCGTGGGAGTAGGCATACCCATGAGCTAGCGTATCCTCAACTGGATCCTCCCGACCGGCCAGAGGTTATGTCGGACGCCATTCGGTCCATCGGGGCTAGCCTGCAGAACTTCCACCAACGGATCTGGGGCCGCTTCGGGGAAGGTGCAGCGAGAGTCGCCGTGCAGCAGACGTTGCATGGGGAGGGGGACCTCCTCCAGTGGCTTGAAGGGGTCCTTCAGCACCGCGGCGACGACGGCGCGGGCTCGTCCGCACCGCGCCAAGGCTGAGCGGTTGGTCGGGTGGTGCAGGGGGATGATGTACTGGTTCTTACGCTTGTGACCATGTAACCCCTTTGCTTTTGCAATGGAACCAAGTAGTACTTTTATGTTTGGTGTTACCTGCCGCCGGACGCGGAGGACAGGTCTACGCATCTCGTTTATACTCCGTGGAGTGGCGCGTGCGGAGGCGAATCTCGACGCTACGATTTCCTTTATAGTCCAGAGACTCGCGCGTGCGGAGGCGGACCTCGACGCTACGTCTTATTTAGAGTCCGTGGACTAGGGCGTGCGGAGCTAGGCTCGACGCAACGTCTTCTTTATAGTCCGGAGACTCGCGCGTGCGGAGCTAGGCTCGACGCTACGTCTTATTTAGAGTCCGTGGACTATTGCGCGCGGAGCTAGGCTCGACGCTACGTCTTCTTTATAGTCCGGAGACTCGCGCGTGCGGAGCTAAGCTCAACGCTACGTCTTATTTAGAGTCCGTGGACTATTGCGTGCGGAGCTAGGCTCGACGCTACGTCTTCTTTATAGTCCGGAGACTCGCGCGTGCGGAGCTAAGCTCAACGCTACGTCTTATTTAGAGTCCGTGGACTATTGCGTGCGGAGCTAGGCTCGACGCTACGTCTTCTTTATAGTCCGGAGACTCGCGCGTGCGGAGCTAGGCTCGACGCTACGTCTTATTTAGAGTCCGTGGACTATTGCGTGCGGAGCTAGGCTCGACGCTACGTCTTCTTTATAGTCCGGAGACTCGCGCGTGCGGAGCTAGGCTCAACGCTATGTCATATTTAGAGTCCGTGGACTATTGCGTGCGGAGCTAGGCTCGACGCTACGTCTTCTTTATACTCCATAGAGTGCGCGCGGAGGCGTCCCCCCGCTGCGTCTTATTTATACTCCGTAGAGTGCGTGCGGAGCTAGGCTCGACGCTACGTCTTATTTAGAGTCCGTGGACTATTGCGTGCGGAGCTAGGCTCGACGCTACGTCTTCTTTATAGTCCGGAGACTCGCGCGTGCGGAGCTAGGCTCGACGCTACGTCTTATTTAGAGTCCGTGGACTATTGCGTGCGGAGCTAGGCTCGACGCTACGTCTTCTTTATAGTCCGAAGACTTGCGCGTGCGGAGCTAGGCTCGACGCTACGTCTTATTTAGAGTCCGTGGACTATTGCGTGCGGAGCTAGGCTCGACGCTACGTCTTCTTTATAGTCCGGAGACTCGCGCGTGCGGAGCTAGGCTCGACGCTACGTCTTATTTAGAGTCCGTGGACTATGTTCTGCTTAGCGCGGACAGGGGATGCTCTTGGAACAGCAACCTTTATTGAACTCCCGTTTGCGCGGGCGAGCATCGCCTAACAACGGGCTGGTGGCTCTACGCCTACTGTGCTGCTTCTAGGCGTAGTACCACCGCAACCTGTCCGCGTTCCATGTGTGCCGGAAGGCTTGTCCTTCAAGCGTGGTGAGGCGGTACGCCCCCTTTGTCAATGCCTCCGTTACGATGTACGGGCCTTCCCACTTGGACTCCAGCTTGCCAACGGTTTCCGCCTGGAGCGCCACTCTGAGGACGAGATCCCCAGGCTTGAACCCCCGCGGGCATATAGAGCGGTCCCGAGTACGCGTTGTCTGCCGCGCGTACTTCTCGACATGGTGGGCTGCGTCTGCCCGTATCCCGTCGAGGAGTTCCAAGGACACACGGCGCTCCTCTTCGGGTGCTTGGACGAGGACCCTTCGCGAGCCGGCCTTAATTTCCTCGGGCGTCACCGCTTCGTCGCCGAAGAGGAGCTTAAACGGCGTGAATCCCGTTGGGCGCGTTACCGTTGTGCGAAGCGACCATAGAACGCTGTGAAGCTCGCCTGGCCACTTGCCCTTCGGCAATCCAACCAGGCGCTTTTTGATGGCGGCAGAAATGGCGCCATTCGCCCGTTCGACCGCCCCGTTGGACTGGGGATGCCCTACCGAGGCGAATCGGAGGGTGATGCCCATGCTGTCACAATAATCTTTGAAGAGGGCGGCGTCGAACTGCAGGACATTGTCGACCGTGAGCTCCCGAGGTACCCCGAAGCGACATATGATGTTTTGCCATAGGAAGCGTTGTATGGCCGCAGAAGTTACTTTGGCCAGAGCAATCGCTTCCGGCCACCTGGAGAAATACTCCAGCGCGACTACCACGAACCGGAGGTCCCCTGGAGCTCGGGCAAGCGGTCCTACTATGTCGAGACCCCAGCGCGCTAGTGGCCACACCGGGGGAATTGGGTTGAGGCTTGTTGGGGGCCTGCGGATGATGCGCGCCATCCATTGGCACCCTTGGCACCGACGGACGAGGTCCTGGGCGTCGGTGATGGCAGTCGGCCAGTAGAAGCCTTGTCTGAACGCCTTGCCGACTAATGACCTCGGCGCCAGGTGGGATCCGCATATGCCCGCGTGGATTTCCGCCAAGAGTTCCTTTCCTTCTTCAGTCGAGAGGCAGCGCAGGAGCGGCGCGCAAACCCCCTTCTTGTAGAGTGTCCCTTCAAACACCTGGAAGGACCGTGCGCGGTGCTGCAATCATCGCAGCTCGGCAGGATCCTCCGGCTCGGCGAGGCCTTGTAAGAATTTGAAAATGGGCTCCCGCCAATCTCCTGGCCGATCAATGCGGTGGACAAGTGCCACGTCCCGGTTGTCCTGCGCGATGGCCGCCTTTGCTAACACCTCGTAGAATGCCCCCTCAGGGGGGGCAGTTGCTGGCTGGCCGCCTTGGCGAGGGCGTCGGCTTGCTCATTCTCCGCCCGGGGGATGGCCTTGACGGTGACACCCAAAAAGTGCCTTTCCCTCGCCCGTACCGCCGCGAGGTACTTGGCCAACTCAGGGTCCTTGGCTTGATATGACTTGTCCACATGGCCGGCCACCAAGCGCGAGTCGGTGCGGACCAACACCCGTCTCGCGCCGACTGCCTTGAGCTTCGCCAGGCCAAAGAGCAGCGCCTCGTATTCGGCCGTGTTGTTGGTGGCGGGGAAGGCAAGGCGCGCCGAGTACAGCAAACGCTGTCCCTCGGGCGTGATGATCACCGCCCCTACGCCCGCGCCGGCGACGCTGTAAGCTCCGTCGATGGTAAGCGTCCAGACGGGATCATCGTGCGTCTGGCCGGGTTGGGCCGGCGGGGTCCATTCGGCGAGGAAATCCGCCAGGACTTGGGATTTAATTGCCGTCCGTGAAGCATACGTCAAGGAGAAGGGGGCGAGCTCGGCGGCCCATTTACCGATACGCCCTGTGGACTCCTTGTTGTGTAGCATCTCTGCCAGGGGGAATGAGGAAGGCACTGTGATCGGGTGAGCCAGAAAATAATGCCGAAGCTTCCTGGAGGCCATGACCAGCGCGTAGGCGAGCTTCTCAAGCTCCGTGTATCTTGTCTTGGCGCCTTGAAGGGCTTCGGAGACAAAGTAGACAGGCCGCTGCATGGCGCCTTCCTCTAAGACGAGGACGGCACTGACCGCAGTAGCTGACGCGGCCAGATAGAGTAGGAGGGGAGCCTCTGGTGCTGGGGCGACCAGAGTGGGGAGGCTTGCCAGGTGCTGCTTGAGCTCGTTGAAGGCCTTCGCGCAGTCTCCGTCCCAACGAAATCCATCGCACCCGCGGAGTGTCTTGAAAAACGGCAGACCCCGCTCCGCCGCCCTGGATAGGAAGCGGCTTAATGCTGCCATGCGGCCCGCCAGCCTCTGGACCTCCCTCGTTGTCTTGGGCGGCTCCATACCCAGGATGGCGTCTACTTTGTCGGGGTTCGCCTGGATGCCCCGCCCGGACACGAGGAAACCTAGGAGTTTGCCCGCCTGTACCCCGAAGACACACTTGTCGGGGTTGAGCTTGATGCCCGCCTTCCGGAGGTTGTCGAAGGTCTCCTGGAGGTCCCGGCCGTGTAGAGCCAGTTGCCGAGTTTTGACCACCACGTCATCGACATAGGCCTCGACGTTCCTCCCGAGCTGGGCGGCCAGGGCAATGGCGACGAGGCGGGTGAAGGTAGCGCCTGCGTTCTTCAAGCCAAAGGGCATTCTGACGAAGCAGAACGTCCCAAGTGGTGTGATGAAACTGGTCTTCTCCTCGTCGTCCTCGGCCATGTATACCTGGTGGTAGCCGGAATAGGCGTCCAGGAAACTCATGAGTTCGCACCCAGCAGTGGCGTCAACCAGCTGATCGATGCGCGGTAAGGGGTAGTTGTCCTTCGGGCACGCCTTGTTGAGTGCCGTGAAGTCGATGCACATGCGCCAGGCCCCGCTGGCCTTTTTGACTAGCACCGGGTTAGCAAGCCATTCTGGATGGTGGACCTCGCGGATGACCCTGGCGCGAAGAAGCTTCGCCACCTCCGCTTTGGCCGCCAGCTGCCGATCCATCGACATACGCCGGAGCCTTTGCTTGACCGGCTTGGCGTCGGGGCGGACCGCCAAACGATGCTGGATTACCACGCGATCCACGCCCTTAATGTCCTCCGGGGACCATGCGAAGATGTCCATGTTGTTCTGAAGCACTCGGAGCAGCTCCCGTTCGACCCCCGGTGGGAGCCCTTCGCCAATGGAGACAAACTGCCCCTCCGCTTGGAGCGGCACCTTCTTGACGCCGCCTTCGGGCCGAGGCTTGGGCGTCCACCCGGGGGCGGAGGGCCCAGCACCGGGCGCGCCGGAGAGGGCATGCACCGGGCGATGCGAGACGCGGCTGCCGCCTTCGGCACGTCTGGCCCGGTCCTGGTCGCCGAAGATGGTGATGACACCCTCCGGGCCCGGGAGCTTTACACACAAAAAGGCGTGGTGCGGGATTGCCTCGAAAGAGTTGATGGCGGGTCACCCCAGTATGGCGTTGTAGGGGTGCGGGATACCTACGACATCAAAGGTGACATGCTCGGTCCGGATGTTACCTTTGTTGCCCTCCTGGCGGAAGGTGACAGGAAGGGACACGTGCCCCAGGGCCTGCAGCGGTTGACCCCCGAAGCCTTGAAGTGGAGCTCCTGGCTGCTCCAGCCGGCTTCGGGGGATTGCCATGCGGTCGAGGGCGTCTGCGAATAAGATGTTCGCGGAGCTTCCCCCGTCGACAAGGACGCGCTTGACTTCGCAGCATGCTATGTGGGCCTGGATGACTAGAGGGTCTTGGTGAGGGTACTCCACGCCCCTGGCGTCGTTTAAGTCGAAGGTGATGTTGCGGGGCGGCATCCACAGCTGCGGCTGCTCCCCGAGGGCTTTTGAGGAGGAGCCTCCGGTGATGACGTTGACGGTGTGACGCTGCGCGGCCTCCGTCACCCTCCGCAGCTCCATCACCGCGATGCATGCCCTTGTGTAATGGTCGCCGTAGCCGTGTACCTCGCACCACTTGCCATAGCGCAGAAGCTCCTGCTCTGCGCGGGGTTGGCTGTCGTAGTCAAATCCACCCTCCGATCCCCGGACTCCCCTCCGTGAGGCGGGGTCGGGTCCTTGGCGGGTGCTCTCGGTGGTGAGGACGTGATGGGCCGCCTGCGACCGGCGCTGGCGGCGCCGAGGTTTGGGCCTACACCGTGACGAGCCTTCCGGTACTTCGTCCTCACTGCCTCGGGGAGGGCCTCCTCGGGGCTTTCGGCTACGGCCCGGCTTCGAGGAGGGGCCACCCGCTCCGACCTCGCGCGGGGGGCGCTCCTCATGGGCGAGACCGAGGGCGGTGATGCTGCGTCTTCGCGCATCCTCCTCCGCCCGCGCATACTCGTCCATTTTGTCGAAGAGCTTGCCAACTGTCGTGATTGGCCTCCGCGCGTTGTATTCGGCCATCGGGCCCGGGCGAAGGCCCTGTATGGCTGCATTAACGACTGTGGTTTCATTAACATCGTGTACCTGACCTCGAATCTTGGCGAAGCGCTTGAAGTAGTCCCGGAGCGTCTCCGAGGGTCCTTGCTTCACAGCGAAGAGTTGGTCCGCATCGATTCGCTCGACATGATGTCCTTGAAAGTTGCTACGAAGCCGGTCACGAAGCTGCTCCCACGCATAGATGGAGCCCGGCTCTATGGTAAAAAACCAAGAGAGCGCCACTCCGCGTAGTGCGAGGGGGAGTCCCTTCGCCTTCGCGGTGTCATCTCCGCCCGCGGTTTCGTATACGCGCACGAACTCACGGGGGTCCGTGTCGCCTTTATACGAGTCGATGGCGCTAGGAAACTTGAAGTCTTCGGGCCATGCCGCCTGCTGCAGCCCCGTCGAGAGCGGGGACTCCGGATCCACGCGCCGCAGCGGCACGCGGCTGGACGTGGGGGCTTCGCGACTGTCCGCCCTCTCCGGCGCGGGCTCGGACGCGATTGCTGGCGCGGCCGGCTGACTCCGAGCCTCTTGTATATCTCTGATGACTCCGCGAAGGTCCCCCAGCTCCCGCTGGAACGCGTTGAGAGCCGCCAGCAGGGCGCTTTCCATCACCGGTGCGGGCGGGGTCGCCGGTGCTTCCGACGGGCGGATCGGCGCGGGGACGACCGCGTCGCGGGGTCCCGAGCTGCCGGTCGCTCCGTCGTGGCTACCTCGGACCGCCCGGTCCGCACCGCCGGCGGGGGTTGCAGTGGGGGCGACGAGGTCGGCTGTCGTCGTGTCGGCGGGGTCGGTTGTCGCCGCACCCGTGTCGACATCTTCGACCGCCGGGTCCGTCCTCGCAACGCCGGTGGCGGGGTTGGCCGTCGCTGTGCCGGTGACGGGGTTGATCATCACCGCACGAACGTCGACGTCTTCGGCCACCGCGCCTGCATCGCCACCCGCGTCCGCCGCTGCCGATGCCGAAGCTCTGGTACTCATACGACGCTCCGGCCCGGCCGCCTTCTTTCCCTTCGCCGCCGCTGAGGAAGCATTTTTCGGTGCCATCTTTTTCTTCGGTCTTCAGGCTTGTCTTCGTCCTCCCCACGGACGGTGCCAACTGTTGTGGCTACAGACCAAACAGAGAGAGAGATGGTAGTGGAGAGTGATGAAGATAAGTGTAATGGCCTGGGTCCCTCCCCATGGCTTACTCATATATATATACACATGAGGAGTGCTTTTACAGTTATACCCTTACATCTGGTTATCCCCTCTGGGGGCC
The DNA here is from genome assembly GCA_017311315.1 of Dendrocalamus latiflorus. NCBI lineage: Eukaryota > Viridiplantae > Streptophyta > Magnoliopsida > Poales > Poaceae > Dendrocalamus > Dendrocalamus latiflorus. The sequence continues at coordinate 12,185,440 of CM029644.1, read as the reverse complement.
GTTATGTCATTACACATGGCCTATTCTGGGCCTTATAATCTCCTATCAGGTCTGCTGGGTTTAGGTGGGGGCCACCCCTACGACACTAGGGCTATGCAATGTGTAAAAGATTTTTGACGTTTTCTTGGATTGAATCCATGGAATGGGTGTGTAAACACCTCAAGACACCAAAACTACCTTTTTGCCCTAGATTAATCGCGCAAAACCATCTACGTTTTGTTCAAACTTGAAACTTGACCTAGGGTTCAAAAAGAGACCAAGAAAGGGATTTGATCCAGATTACCTTGAGGATCAGAGGAGTTGAACCCTTTGCAAATGAGGAACCTAAAAAATTTGAAGAAAAACTCACTAGATTTGCAGATCTAGGGAGTGGTTTTGGTGGAGGATTTGAGAGGGAGAGAGAGAGGAGAGATGAAGCGTGTACGGTCTCGGGTGGAGGAAGTGCGGAATAACCGGAGGAAGGAGGGGGTCCCGCATGTAAGCCCTTGGGCTTGGGCGGTTTCTCCCACCTCAAGTCAGATGCGGAAGTACCGCAGTGATGGCCGGTAGTTTCGCTCAGCGGAAGTACCGCAGACACTGTCGATAGTTTCGGCCGATGGAAGTACCGCAAAGACAACAGCGGTAGTTCCGGCTTTGATACCAATTGTTGGATCGAAATCGGCAACAGAAGGGGTGAATGGTGCCTCTTTAAAAATTCCCCCAAAGAGTACCCACTTAACACTTTCTCTGATAGCAATTTGACGCTATGAAGAAAGAAGCCTCAGACTCACTGGGAACTCCGACACATTGGAATGAAGTTAAATTGAATAACGAGAGCCAAAGGAGAAAAAGACGAAACAAATTGGAGCATAACACAGAATGGGCGGTCTGACCGCAGAAGACCGGGCGGTTTGAGCGAGGCAGGCCGGCCTAACCGATGGTTTAATGCCGGTCTGACCGCCGGCCCAATGCCGGTCTAACTGTCGGTTTAAACCCGGTCAAACTGCCACCATCAAACCGGTCTGATCGCCCGACGAAATTCAGTGCAGGCAGACAGCAGACAAAAATCACAAAACAGACTTGAGACTTCAGATTTGAGTGAATTTGTAAATAGAACTTGATCTCCTCAGACCATAAGCTCCAGAACTTGTTCCAAATAACATTAGGACCTTTTGGATTCAAGGATTTCACCAAAGGGGCTAGAAATCAAGAAATGAGGAAAAATCTGAAAATGAAGTGAAGGATAGCACTAATCTTTAGATTACTCATTACTCATCCATCCTTTGCTCAAGGCCTTTTGCAATTGGATTAGCAGTTATCTAAGCCCTTTAAAACCCGAAACTCAAGCCTCTCAAATAAGGGAATTAAAAGATCCAAGAGTGCTCTGAACCCAAACCCTAGAAAACGCAAGAACAGAGGGAGATTTGACGAAGCTCAGAGAGAAAAGGGAAATCAGTGATTCCTCCCATTGATCTTGAAAATGGGATGCCCAAGAGGTCTAGAATTACTTCCCATCTCAGAGCTACCAAGAAACAAACAAGCAAGCACAAGATTTACTCAAAATCATTCCAAAACTGAGAAGAACAGAGGAAGGGCAGAAATGAAGTTCATCACAGACAAAGCAAGAAAACGAAGATAGCCAATCACAATCCTTTTTCCATTGATATTGAGGAAGAGAGATGAATGATTGTACAGGTGTTGTAGGGGTGGCCCCCACCTAAGCCCAGTAGGCCTGTTAGAAGGCTATAAGGCCCAAAATGGGGCATGTATAATGACATAAGTGCCCCTGAGGGGGATACTCAAATGTAAGGGTACTATTGTAAAAGCACTCCCCAAGAGGGTATATGAATACAATACCAGCCATGGGGGAAACCCTAAGCCATTACTCACCTAACTCTCCACTACCATACTCTTTCTCTCTGTTTGGTCTGTAACCACAACAGTTGGTGCCGCTGTGGGGAGGACAAGAGTAAGCCTCCAGATCTAAAGGAGGATGGCACCAAAGAAAGCTTTATCATCGGCGGCGGAGAAGAAGAAGGCAGGGGCGATGGGATTTCGCGTCAATACCAGGGCAGCTACAGGTGCGGGTAGCGCTACGAACGTGGCGGCCACGAACACCGGTGTTCACGGCGCAACACCTGATCCCGCCATCACCACCGCGACACTCGACCCCGCCACCGTTGCCGCGACGCCCGACCCCCTCATCGACCTCCAAGTCCATCACGCCGCCACGGCAGGTAGCCCAGGAGCACAGGCCGCGGCTGCCGGCGTCCCGCCGAGATGCCCGGATGCGCCAGCGGCCTTGGTCACGCCCATGGGAGATAGCACCCTGCTGATGGCCCTTGGCACGCTCCGACGGGAGTTGGCGGATCTCCGCGGAGCTGTGCAAGGTATGCAAGAGGCTTGGGGCCAGCAGATCCCACCAGAGCCCACTCCAGAGAGGGCAGATGGTCGCGGCGCAGTCGTGCCCAGCCACATCCCGCTGCGACGTATAGACCCAAAGTCTCCGCTTCAAGTTCCCCAGCGCCATCGAGCCGTATAGAGGCGATACGGACCCTCGAGAGTTCGTGCGCGCATACGAGACTGCCATCGAAGCAGCCGGAGGAGACAACATTACGAAGGCGAAGGGGCTTCCCCTCGCGTTGCATGGTGTGGCGCTTTCTTGGTTTATTACCATCAAACCGAACTCCAAGTACGCCTGGGAGTAGATCCGCGACCACCTCTACAACAGCTTCCAAGGAAACTACGTCGAGCGTGTCGACGTGGATCAGCTCTTTGCCGTCAAGCAGAAGCCCTCGGAGAAGCTCCGCGAATACGGAAAACGCTTCACCAGGGTACGTTGCCAGGTCAAGGATGTTAACGAAGCAACTATCATTGATGCAGCGATACAGGGTCTTCGCCCGGGGCCGCTCGCCGAATATTGTCGGGACCCCGGATTTTCGAACCCGGACCCTCTGTGTAATACCGCACTAGTCCCAGATCAAAGCTAGTGCACACAGTTAAACAGAATGGATAAACATCACCAACAGCGATTTATTACAATAGTTGAGAACACCGACCGAAAGGTCTCATTATTACAATAGAGGTTTAAGACCTCGCACACCTAAAACACAGCGGAAGCAAAAGATAACTCGATGACGACCCATCAATACGCCACAGGCAATTGACTGGGGAAGCGCGACCTAGTTCTCCGGGAAGACCCCATCACATCCACAAGCGAAGCAGTAGTCGTAGTCACCTTCTTGAGCTTCAACTTCCTCTGAGATTTATTTTTGAGTGTAGCATGTGAGTACATAAAGTACTCCGCAAGTCTTGGGAAAAATGCATAGATGCAAGGCTTGACAAAGGAAGGCTATATGGCTCTTTTGCACAAAGCAATATTTTAAATTTCAATTACTACTAATTATTTTCGAAGGCATCAATTAAATAAGGTAAATGATTTTAACAGAACTAACAATTATACTCTAGTGAAGGTTCCATCCACCAACACTAGCTTAATCATTTCCAACTGAACCAGTTAATATTGCGGGTTACATCCACCCTCTCTGGCTCCAACCGCCAGGATTCCCTTCCGAGAGTTCCCTCCACTCTCGGAGTACAAATTTTTGATTTTAAAACCAAAACCAGAAATCTACCATGTGAATGCATTCCTTGCCCGCCCTTGACCGTGGGCACGGCTATTCGAATAGTTTTACACTCTGCAGAGGTTGTACAACTTTACCCACAAGAGATAAATTATCCTAAAAGTCAACACACTTCCTTTGGCATGAGACCCAGATAAAATATCACAAAGCCTTTACCTTACTCTAATCTAGCTAGATACCACCCGCTGAGGTTTCACCGCAGGTAGGCTAACTGCCCGAACCGAAGCCCCCTCTTGCGCCATATGAGTACAGTAAATCCCTGTCCCTCACTGTGAATAACCAGTCCATCCCTGGCACCCACTTTCCACTGGTGGCACCTAAACTAGACTATCATAAGTTAGTCAGCTAGTTCGTACCCATATAGACTTGTGGTTGTACGGTTAATGCTCAGTCTGGACAAACACAAGCGTCGGTCCTTAATTGACTAGGGTGGAACATACACTTTACAAGATCTCGTGCTTCCTGCACCACACCAAACCAACCATCCACCCTCATCTAAACCAACTTTCACATTTTATTTTATTTTAAAATCACAGTGACAACTCCAATTGCCACTTCATTTACAAACACAAGGGTTCACTAATAAATCATAATTTCCCATTTTCAAGATTTTCCAAAGTTATTAGATAGCATGACTAAGCATTATTCTACCATTCTAATATTCACAAAGATTAATAGTAATCTCATTATTGAGACAAAGGAAGTTCTAGGGTGACAAGGTACATGGCAATCAATGTCAAATGAGGGCATAACAAAGTTGGAATAACTAATTCCTAAAGATTTGAACTAGTGATTTTATGTAAATAGCAATGCACATAATTTAAAATATTTTAAAACATTTCAAAAGCATAGGTTCAAGATGATCAAAGGAGACTTGCCTTCTTGTAGGTTCTCTGAGTCTTCTTGTTGTTGAGTGGAGAGATCTTCGACAACGTTGGATTCTACGCGCGAAAAGACAGAACAGCAAAACAAATAAATACAAACAAAATGCAAATAAAATCCAAAAAAAATTAAAAAGGAGGCCATATTTGGATAGATCATGATTTTAGACGAATTTAGAAATTTGAATGGCTGAAATCGGAGTTAAAATGAGAAAGTTATGACCTTTGGAAGTTTTAAATCGGAGAAAAGAAGATTGTCTTCGGGAATCAACGTGGTTGGAGAGGGAGATACGACTACTACAATGCAGTTGGAAGAGATTACGACTACTCTGAAGACTTACAACTACAAAGGAGACTTAAGACTACAAAGAAGACTTACGACTACTCTGAAGACTTACGATGTTTACGACCACGTAGTCGTTCACGACCAAACAGTCGAGATTACGACCGCAAAGTCGTTTACGACCACGGAGAATGAGATACGAACACGTAGTCGAAATTACGACCATGAAGTCGCTTACGACCACACAGTCGACTTACGACCACGCAGAAGCTAACGACCACATTGCCGTTTACGACCACGGCAAACGCTAACAGAACGCGGGCGTAGAGATGCTCGATCACGTGGAAGGCCACGACTTCAGCGGCGATGGATGTAACGAGATGCGACCACGCTGAAAAGACCAGTACGTAATTATAAACGACTACGACCGTGGTGAAAGAAGTGGACATGATCGATAGGGGTTTCGACCACGGTGAATTGAGTGGCTGAAGCCGAGAGCTGCTACAAGTCTTACGACCATGACTCAACGTGATCGACAACGAGTTTAAGCGGTCGTATGGTATTGCAGACGGTCGAAAAGGACTCTAACATGGTCGTACCGGATTCTAAGGGTTTGGATTTGATCGTAAACAATCTAGGGCGGTCGTAAGACTCTACGACTACACAGATCTACGACCACACGGACCTACGACCACACGGAAGATTTACCTTCGGAAATTGGTCGGCAGCGGGGTGGTCGGAGGGGAATGGAGATGGTCGAAGACGCGATCCCGATGCAGAGTCGAATTCGAAAACGGGTCGGAGGGGTTCGGCGACGAGAAGAAGAGGCGGCGCGACTCGAGTCCAAGCGGTGACGGGGCTCCGGGGCACACGACCACGGCGAGGGCGGAGGCGCAACCGGTCAAAAGGTGGTCGAGGCACGCACGACAACCGTGGAGATGGAGCAGGAGGAGGAGGAGGCTGAGGGGGTATATTTATAGGACGCGGGGAAGGGGTGAGGCGGCGGGATTCCTCACCGAAGACCACGGCTTGAGATCCTATTAACACGGGAATAAGGCAACGGAGCGGCGCAGAGTTTGAAAATCAAAGAGATAAGGAGCTCATCTCTTCGGAATTCAAATTCCCGAACGAATCGAATGAAGAGATAGAATTCGGGTAGGAGTCGATTGCCGGGGTTCTCGGAAAGAAAAGAAAGGAGAGAGAAGCGGCCGGGATGGACCAGGCGGCGACGTGGACGACATCCGTCCGTCCAAGTGTCCGCTGAAGGGAGGGGTTGGATTTTTATTTTGATTTTACAATTTCAGAAAAGGCTAGGAAATTATTTAGGCCTCAGAAAAAAAAAATGAAAATACCTCCAAAAATTCCAGAAAAATTCACAGAAGCTTCTGGACATATTTTGGACTAAGCAAAATTATTTCCAACTGCTGTTGGTAAATTGTTTTCATAGTTTGAATTACCCTTTTAATTTTTTAAAATAGGTTTTAAATTCCAGAAAATTCAGGAAAACCAAATAAAATCCAATTACTTTAAAAATACTTTATTTGAATTTAGATTTTTCCAAAAAGCAAATTTTGGGATGTAACAAACCTACCCCCCTTAGGAAGAATCTCGACCCCGAGATTCGGATGGACTGGGAAAGAGGTCGGGGAACTCTTCTTTTAGATCGTCTTCACGTTCCCAAGTCGCTTCCGATTCCGAATGGTTGCTCCACTGCACTTTACAGAACTTGATGACCTTGTTTCGCGTACGACGTTCTGATTCCTCCAATATCTTGACCGGATATTCTGGATAGGTGAGGTCCTCCTTCACGTTTATTTCATCTAGAGGCATCTGCTCTTCTGGAACTCTGAGACACTTTCTTAGCTGAGACACATGGAAGACGTCATGCACCTTTGACAGTTGAGGTGGAAGCTCCAACTGGTAAGCAACTTCTCCCCTTTTCGCCACAACAGGGAAGGGTCCAATGAATCTGGGAGCTAGCTTTCCACTGACTCCAAAACGTCTCATTCCTTTGAGAGGTGACACCTTCAAATAAACATGATCCCCAGGTACAAATTCTAAGGTTCTGCGTCGATTGTCCGCGTAGCTCTTCTGTCTGGTTTGAGCTGTTTTTAATCTGTCCTGGATTAGACGAACTTGTTCTTCTGCCTGCTTCAACACATCAGGTCCAAACACTTGTCCTTCTCCTGTTTCCTTCCAGTACAACGGTGTCCTACACTTCCTGCCGTATAAGGCTTCGAACGGAGACATTTGCAAACTGGATTGATAACTATTATTGTAGGAGAACTCTGCATAGGGCAAACTCTGATCCCAATTAGTCTTGTTTGCCAGTACACAAGCTCTCAACATGTCTTCCAGAATTTGATTTACTCTTTCTGTTTGTCCATCTGTCTGTGGATGATAAGCTGTACTGAAGTTTAAGTTTGTGCCCAAAAGTTCATGTAGCTTTTGCCAAAATCTCGAAGTGAATTGAGTTCCTCGATCTGACACAATCTTCTTTGGAACCCCATGCAAACTCACAATTCTCGACATGTACAACTCTGCGAGTCTATCGCCAGAATAGGTGGTTTTTACGGGAATGAAATGGGCGACTTTCGTCAGGCGGTCCACAATAACCCAAATTGAATCATGCCCAGATTTGGTTCTCGGTAACCCAGTTATAAAATCCATACCAATTTCTTCCCATTTCCACTCAGGGATCTGCAATGGTTGCAAAAGTCCTGCAGGTCTCTGGTGTTCAGCCTTTATCCGTTGACACACATCACACAAAGCTACGTACTCTGCAATCTCTCTTTTCATACCTGCCCACCAATATCTTTCTTTGAGATCTTGGTACATCTTGGTACTCCCAGGGTGAATTGAGTATTTAGCTTCGTGAGCTTCTTTCATGATTAACTCTGAGTATTTAGCTTCGTGAGCTTCTTTCATGATTAACTCTTTTATCTCCCTCTTCTCAGGCACAAAAATCCTTTTTCCAAACCAGACGGTACCTTGTTCATGTTGGTGATATGCCCTAGAGGCAACATGGAGATGTTGAATATATCACATACTATGTTTATGATACATTGCTTTGTTCCTTGAAATAGACATTATCATTATTGATCAATGAGTATGTGACTTATTCATGAGACTCTTAATGCCAAAATGTTGCTATTTCTAAATGATCCCTGATCATATATCATATGAGGAACATATATGATTCAAAGATCAGCATATGTATTGATTGATGATCATGTCTCATGGATCATGGTATGGAGATACCAAATCAATAATATGGACATGTGTTAGTGAACATATGTTGGATAGACCCGCCATGAGACACTGCAGAGATTCCATGTGTCATTAGTTGGTCTCAAGTAGTGTTTATGTAGAATCGTTAGACTTGAGATCATCATGGTTCCCAACATGCGTAGTAGCCTATTTTGGGACTACTAACCACTACTCCGTAACTGGGTAGTCATAAAAGTAGTCTTCGGGTTTGCTATGAAACATGTAGTGGGATGTGAATGATCAAGATAGAATTTGCCCCTCCTTATGGGAGAGATATCTCTGGGCCCCTCGATGTAATGGATTATGAAAGTGCATGGCCATGCCAATGTGATTGAGGAGTCAATCACAAGTTTATAATCCATCACGGAATCGAGAGAGTGATTGAGCCATTAAGAGGATGACACAGGTCTCGCCTTGAGCTTAATCTATATCGTGAGGCAAAAGGATTCGTACATGAGAACATTACAGGTTCAGCCGATATGATCTTTACGTATACTTTGGGGTTAATATGTCTTGCTAGAGGCCGCTATTAACAGGGTGACCGGAAAGGTGTTTCCGGGTCGCGACCAAGTATACGTGAACCTACAGGGTCGCACACTTAACGGGTTGGAACACTAATTCGAATGTGATTCGGATGTGGGCTCAATTCGGATAGAGATCCGGATAGACTCCTATTGGGCCTCGGTCCACGAGGCCCAAGTGAGGAGGTCTATATATTTGGAGGCGGGGGGGCTGAGGGATGCACGCATATGTTCCTCCCGAACAAAACCCTAGCCGCCACCTCCCGAGCCAAACCCTAGCCGCTCGCGAGTGCTGGTACACTCGCGATCGGAGTTCCAGCCCCGGACGTGTGGATACCGGTGGAGGCGCTGCTCGTTGCGGCGTTGATCGGCATCAACAAACTACAGATTGGATCTGCTCGTGGTGTGGTTGATCGCGTGGAGGAGACGATCTGTTCGGGACGATCGGCTACTTCCACTACTACCTCGACGCGCGTGGTTGGATCGGCTTCTCCAACTCTTCTTCCGCTGCGCTGCGCGTCTAGTGGTAACGATCTATGATCCCTTCTTAGCATGGTGTCCTGGTGTGCGCGGTAGAAATTTTTATTTTCTGCTATCGTAGCCTACGCGCGTTCCTTCAGTGGTATCAGAGCCAGGTTGCTTAGTTTGCGATCTGGATCAGCGCATATGATGATATGCGGTTGTAGTAGATTGGATCTATTACAGTCTAGATCAGTCGGTTCATGTGATGAATCGATGGTAGCACGGGTTGATGAGATCAATCGGTGAATAGGGGTTGGATGAGGCGCAGATTCTATCACTACTAGTGCCCTAGAGATTGTCTCGGATCGGCATAAGGTGGTTATGTCGAATACTAGTAGGATACGAATCTGATAGCCTCGGGCCAGTGGGAATACTAGTGCCCTAGAGATTGTCTCGGATCGGCATAAGGTGGTTATGCCGAATACTAGTAGGTTACGGATCTGATGGCCTCGGCCCAGTGGAAAAACTAGCATCCTAGAGAATGTCTCGGATCGGCATAAGGTGGTTGTGCCGAATAGTTTTTCCATTGCGATTTCATAGATTGGATCTGTAAATTTCGTAGGGTGTTCAGGGCGCTGCCCTGAAACCCGCGGGGGGCGGCCCCCCCCTCGACCCCCCGCCCGCTGACCGGCCAGCGGGACCGCCGTGCGTACCCGCCTTGTATAGCGTCTTGGGTTCACATCGTTAGGTAGAATACGATTCTACGTCTAACTTGTTTTTGCAGAGAATGACGTGAATAGTATGGCCCTATATCTTATTGGAATGTATGAGATGTATGTGATGCATGTAACATTCGTTCATGGCCTGCGTGTCATGATTATTTCAGCTATTGTTAGCTGTCTATATTGTATTTAACGACCTGCGTGTCGACCTTAATGCTTGAATCTATCTTTGTAATCTTCAATTTCTAGCTATTATAGGTAGTAGCCTAGTTTTGAGGTTACAAGCTTTCAAGCATGGTGGCCTAAAGGAGTGATGTGGAGGATGGAGATCGTCTACACCTACATGGAGATGGAGATCACCATTTGTTTGGGCCATACTACTTCACAGTTAAATGTGTTTATCTGTGATATTATCTATCTTATTCTTATGCAATGTTTTTGTCATATGTTGCTTTGGTAGGATAGAATCCCTCATAAAATTAGGTGTTCATGCCCTTCCATATGTTGCACCAAAAGATAATGATCACCGCATGGTAGGTCTACCAAAGTAGAGTGCCGTCGGTTATCATCATTATTTGGGGTAGATGTCGGACATCTACATGCGGAAGCATTTGGTTTACTTAACAAGGTTATCAAAACAGTTTTGGACCTTGGGGCATAGATTGGGGCCGGGGCATGTTGATGTCACCCAACAAGCAAGAGTCACATAGGGATGTGATTAGCAAGGTGTTGCTTACCCATGTCACTAGTTTTCTAGCCGTGATGCCAAAGCTCACTAGGAATTAGTGAAATGAGGTTCTTGACCCACTATGTAACTTAGAGGGAGTTTTGTTGCAAAACACATAGTGGGAGTCTTTTGTTAAATTGTTTAATAAAAGATGAACATAAACATAGTGCTAAACTTTGCATATTCTTTGTTGTAGATCATGTCAACTAATGCCGCATCCAGTTCTTTTAATTTGCGATCTATTCTTGAGAAAGAAAAACTCAATGGAACGAACTTTATGGATTGGTATCGCAACTTGAGAATTGTTCTCAAGCAAGAGCGCAAGGAGTATGTCCTTGAGTCTCATTATCCTGATGACTTGCCTGATAATGCTACTGCGGCTGCACGGAGAGCTTATGAGAAGCAAACGAATGATTACCTTGATGTGAGCTGTCTCATGCTTGCCACAATGTCCTCTGAGCTTCAGAAGCAATATGAGAACACAGATGCCTACAATATCATTGTGGGGTTGCGTGGTATGTTTGAGAACCAAGCAAGGGCTGAGAGGTTCAACACTTCAAAGTCCTTGTTTGCGTGCAGGCTTGCAGAAGGGAATCCCGTCAGCCCTCATGTGATTAAGATGATTGGCTACATTGAGAGTCTGGAAAAGCTTGGTTTTCCCCTTAGCCAAGAGTTGGCTACTGATGTGATTCTCCAGTCGCTCCCCCCGAGCTTTGAGCCATTCATACTGAACTATCACATGAACAACATGGATAAGACCTTGGCAGAGTTGCATGGGATGCTAAAAGCTGCCGAGGAAAGCATTAAGAAAAGCAGCAATCATGTGATGATGATGCAGAAAGGCAAGGGCAAGCCCAATGTCAAGAAAGGCGCGGTCAAAAGAAAGTTAGCTCCCGATGAGATCGCGAGCAGTTCTAAGGCCAAGCAAGTCAAGAAGGGCGCTGCTCCTAATGCAGATTGTTACTACTGTAAGCAATCAGGTCATTGGAAAAGGAACTGCCCAAAGTACTTGGAGGATCTTGAGAAGAAGAAGGGAAGTACGACTTCCTCTCCAGGTATAAATGTTATAGAGATCAATCTTGCTACTTCATCCACTGATTCTTGGGTATTTGATACCGGATCGGTTGCTCACCTTTGCAAATCGTTGCAGGGGCTAAGAAGAAGTAGAAGTTTGAGGAGGAGCGAAGTGGATCTTCGCGTTGGCAATGGAGCAAGAGTTGCTGCGGTCGCTGTTGGCACCATGCCATTGTCTTTACCTTCAGGATTAGTTTTGGAATTGAATAATTGTTATTGTGTTCCATCTCTTTCCAAGAACATTATTTCTGCTTCATGTTTGCAAGCAGAAGGTTATGACTTTAGATCTGTGAACAATGGTTGTTCTCTTTATTTCAAAGATATGTTCTATTGTCATACTCCATTGGTGAATGGGTTATATGTTCTTACTCTTGAAGAGTCACCGGTCTATAACATTAATGCAAAGAGGCAACGTTCGAATGATTTGAATCCCACGTTTATTTGGCACTGTCGCTTAGGTCACATAAATGAGAAACGCATGGAGAAGCTCCATAGAGATGGTATTCTGCACTCATTTGATTTTGAATCATTTGAGACATGCGAATCTTGTTTACTTGGCAAGATGACAAAGGCACCTTTCACCGGTCAAGGTGAACGGGCAAGTGACTTATTGGCACTCGTACATTCTGATGTATGTGGACCAATGAGCTCAACAGCCAGAGGTGGTTTTCAGTACTTCATAACTTTTACTGATGATTTTAGTAGATATGGGTATATCTACCTGATGAAGCATAAGTCCGAATCCTTTGAAAAGTTCAAAGAATTCCAAAATGAAGTGCAAAATCATTTAGGCAAGACAATCAAGTTTCTACGATCTGATCGTGGAGGCGAGTATTTGAGCCATGAGTTTGGCAATCATCTGAAGGATTGTGGAATTGTTCCACAATTGACTCCGCCAGGAACACCTCAATGGAATGGGGTATCTGAACGGAGAAATCGCACCTTATTAGATATGGTGCGCTCCATGATGAGCCAAAGTGATCTTCCGTTGTCTTTTTGGGGGTACGCTCTTGAAACAGCCGCTTTCACACTAAACAGGGTTCCATCAAAATCAGTAGAAAAGACACCATATGAGATGTGGACAGGACAACGTCCTAGCTTGTCTTTTCTTAAGATTTGGGGATGTGAGGCTTATGTAAAACGTTTACAATCTGATAAGCTCAGTCCTAAATCTGATAAATGCTTCTTTATCGGGTATCCTAAGGAAACAAAAGGATATTACTTCTATAATCAAGGAGAAGGCAAAGTGTTTGTCGCCCGGCATGGTGTCTTCTTAGAGAAAGAGTTTCTCTCAAGAAGGGATAGTGGGAGCATGGTGCAACTTGAAGAAATTCGGGAAACACCTGAAAACGTTTCAGCTCCTACAGAACCACAACAGGATGAACAAACTGTTGAAGAACCTGTTGTGGACACACCGGCACCACGTAGGTCAGAGAGGTCACGTCGTGCACCTGAAAGGTACATGTTCTTGACTACTCAACAACGGGACATATTGTTGTTAGACAACGATGAGCCTAAGACCTATGAAGAAGCGATGGTGGGACCAGACTCTGAGAAATGGCTTGAAGCCATGAGATCCGAAATTGAATCCATGCACAGTAATCATGTTTGGAACTTGGTTGATCCACCTGATGGTGTTAAAACCATTGAGTGCAAATGGATTTTCAAGAAAAAGATAGACATAGATGGAAATGTTCACATCTATAAAGCGCGATTGGTGGCCAAAGGTTTCAAACAAATTCAAGGTGTTGATTATGATGAAACTTTTTCGCCCGTCGCAATGATAAAGTCTATTCGGATCATTCTAGCGATTGCTGCATATTTCGACTATGAAATATGGCAAATGGATGTCAAAACAGCTTTCCTTAATGGAAATCTGAGTGAGGATGTGTACATGACACAGCCCACGGGTTTTGTCGATCCGCAATCAGCTGGAAAGATATGCAAGCTGCAAAGATCCATTTATGGATTAAAGCAGGCATCTCGGAGTTGGAACATTCGTTTTGATGAAGTAATCAAAGGGTTTGGTTTCATCAAGAACGAAGAAGAGCCTTGTGTTTACAAAAAAGGCTAGTGGGAGCGCACTCGTGTTTCTGGTCTTATATGTGGATGACATATTACTGATCGGAAATGACATTCCTATGCTCGAATCTGTTAAGTCTTCATTGAAAAATAGTTTCTCTATGAAAGACTTAGGAGAGGCGGCATATATTCTGGGCATCAAGATCTATAGGGATAGATCAAGAAGGCTAATTGGATTAAGCCAAGATACGTACATTGATAAGGTGTTGAAAAGGTTCAACATGCAGGATTCCAAGAAAGGCTTCCTACCTATGTCACATGGTATACATCTTAGCAAGAGTCAGTGTCCTAGTACACCTGATGAGCGGGATAAAATGAATGCGATTCCATATGCTTCGGCTATGGGATCCATTATGTATGCCATGCTTTGTACACGTCCAGATGTCTCGTATGCTTTAAGTGCTACAAGTAGATACCAGTCAGATCCAGGTGAAAGTCACTGGATTGCCGTAAAGAACATCTTGAAGTACTTGAGAAGAACTAAAGATGTGTTCCTCGTCTATGGGGGTGAGGAAGAGCTCGTTGTAAATGGTTACACCGATGCTAGCTTCCAAACTGACAAAGATGATTTTAGATCGCAATCTGGATTTATGTTCTGCCTGAATGGCGGTGCGGTGAGCTGGAAGAGTTCCAAGCAGGAGACGGTTGCTGATTCTACAACAGAGGCCGAGTACATAGCAGCTTCTGAAGCTGCTAAAGAGGCTGTTTGGATCAAGAAATTTGTTTCTGAGCTTGGTGTGGTGGCTAGTGCCTCCAGCCCAATGGACCTCTACTGTGACAATAGTGGGGCCATTGCGCAAGCCAAGGAGCCTAGATCGCACCAGAAGTCCAAGCACATTCTACGGCGATTTCATCTCATCCGCGAGATTGTGGAGAGAGGCGATGTGAAGATATGCAAAGTACAAACGGATTTGAACATTGCAGATCCGTTGACAAAGCCGCTTCCCCAGCCAAAGCATGAGGCTCACACTAGGGCAATGGGTATTAGATACCTACATGGTTGACTCTAGTGCAAGTGGGAGACTGTTGGTGATATGCCCTAGAGGCAACATGGAGATGTTGAATATATCACATACTATGTTTATGATACATTGCTTTGTTCCTTGAAATAGACATTATCATTATTGATCAATGAGTATGTGACTTATTCATGAGACTCTTAATGCCAAAATGTTGCTATTTCTAAATGATCCCTGATCATATATCATATGAGGAACATATATGATTCAAAGATCAGCATATGTATTGATTGATGATCATGTCTCATGGATCATGGTATGGAGATACCAAATCAATAATATGGACATGTGTTAGTGAACATATGTTGGATAGACCCGCCATGAGACACTGCAGAGATTCCATGTGTCATTAGTTGGTCTCAAGTAGTGTTTATGTAGAATCGTTAGACTTGAGATCATCATGGTTCCCAACATGCGTAGTAGCCTATTTTGGGACTACTAACCACTACTCCGTAACTGGGTAGTCATAAAAGTAGTCTTCGGGTTTGCTATGAAACATGTAGTGGGATGTGAATGATCAAGATAGAATTTGCCCCTCCTTATGGGAGAGATATCTCTGGGCCCCTCGATGTAATGGATTATGAAAGTGCATGGCCATGCCAATGTGATTGAGGAGTCAATCACAAGTTTATAATCCATCACGGAATCGAGAGAGTGATTGAGCCATTAAGAGGATGACACAGGTCTCGCCTTGAGCTTAATCTATATCGTGAGGCAAAAGGATTCGTACATGAGAACATTACAGGTTCAGCCGATATGATCTTTACGTATACTTTGGGGTTAATATGTCTTGCTAGAGGCCGCTATTAACAGGGTGACCGGAAAGGTGTTTCCGGGTCGCGACCAAGTATACGTGAACCTACAGGGTCGCACACTTAACGGGTTGGAACACTAATTCGAATGTGATTCGGATGTGGGCTCAATTCGGATAGAGATCCGGATAGACTCCTATTGGGCCTCGGTCCACGAGGCCCAAGTGAGGAGGTCTATATATTTGGAGGCGGGGGGGCTGAGGGATGCACGCATATGTTCCTCCCGAACAAAACCCTAGCCGCCACCTCCCGAGCCAAACCCTAGCCGCTCGCGAGTGCTGGTACACTCGCGATCGGAGTTCCAGCCCCGGACGTGTGGATACCGGTGGAGGCGCTGCTCGTTGCGGCGTTGATCGGCATCAACAAACTACAGATTGGATCTGCTCGTGGTGTGGTTGATCGCGTGGAGGAGACGATCTGTTCGGGACGATCGGCTACTTCCACTACTACCTCGACGCGCGTGGTTGGATCGGCTTCTCCAACTCTTCTTCCGCTGCGCTGCGCGTCTAGTGGTAACGATCTATGATCCCTTCTTAGCATGGTGTCCTGGTGTGCGCGGTAGAAATTTTTATTTTCTGCTATCGTAGCCTACGCGCGTTCCTTCAGTTCATCCTCTGAAAATTTTGTTGCTTTCCCTTCCTTCATATTATCCTTGATCTCCTGGACATACTTGTCCTCCTTTTGAGCTGCTCTGATTTGATCCTCTAAGGTTGGTTGAACTTCCAAAGTGGCTAGGAAACCTTCTTCTACTACTTCTAAGTTGAGCTGCTGAAATTCTTCTTGAAGTGCTGGCATACTATCTTTAATCCACAGCTTGGTACAGTAACTCTTTCGACTCAAAGCATCAGCTACCACATTAGCCTTTCCTGGATGATAATGTATCCCAATATCATAATCCTTTATTAACTCAAGCCATCTCCTTTGCCTCATATTGAGATCAGGTTGAGTAAATATATACTTCAAACTTTTGTGGTCTGTATATATCTCGCAGCGATTACCGATCAAATAATGTCTCCATATCTTTAGAGCATGCACTACGGCAGCTAGCTCTAAATCATGGGTTGGGTAATTCTCCTCATGAGGCCGCAATTGCCTTGATGCATAGGCTACCACCTTTCTTTCTTGCATCAGTACGCAGCCTAATCCTTGTCTTGATGCATCACAGAAGACTTCAAAATCCTTTCTAATATCTGGAAGTGTTAACACTGGTGCAGAAGTTAACCTCTTCTTCAGTTCTTGGAAACTATCTTCACACGGTTTACTCCATTCAAACTTCTTTTCCTTCTTCAGCAACTGGGTGAGAGGTCTCGCGAGCTTGGAGAATCCTTCAATAAATCGACGATAGTAACCTGCCAATCCAAGAAAACTTCTGATCTCGGATACCGACTTTGGCTGCGTCCAATTAAGCACATCATTTACTTTCTCAGGGTCTACAGATACTCCTCCTGCGGAAATCACATGACCCAAGAAAGCTACTTTCTTCAACCAGAACTCACACTTACTAAACTTGGCATACAACTGATTTTCTCTGAGCTTTTCCAAAACTATCCTCAAATGTTCTGCGTGCTCTTCCTCATTCTTGGAGTATATCAGAATATCGTCGATAAACACAACCACAAACTTATCCAAATATTCCATGAACACCTTATTCATCAGATTCATGAAATATGCGGGGGCATTGGTTAGACCGAAAGACATCACCGTATACTCATACAATCCATATCGAGTAGCAAAGGCTGTCTTCGGTATATCCTCCGGTCTTATCTTTAATCGGTGATAACCCGACCGAAGATCAATCTTGGAGAAGACACATGAACCTTTCAACTGATCAAACAGATCATCTATCCGGGGCAAAGGATATTTGTTCTTGATCGTCACATCATTCAGAGATCGATAGTCTACGCACATGCGAAGACTGCCGTCTTTCTTCTTTACTAACAGTACTGGTGCTCCCCAGGGTGACGAACTTGGTCTCACGAAACCTTTATCTTGTAACTCTTCAATTTGCTTCTTAACTTCAGCCAAATCATTCGCAGACATTCGATAAGGTCTCTTTGATATCGGAGCTGTACCAGGTACCAAGTTGATGACAAATTCAATTTCTCTATCTGGCGGCATTCCCGGCAAATCTTCAGGGAATACATCCGGGTATTCACTTACAATAGGTACCTTTTCCAAGGCTACTCCCTTCACACTGTTCAATCCACACCTATTCTGGGAAGACAGGTTTGACCTATATCTCACTTGAACTCCATCCGAGTTAGTAACAGTGACGGCACGATCAGCACAATCTATCTGTCCTTTATACTTGGTTAACCAATCCATTCCAAGTATCACATCTAAACTCTTAGAGTCTATTATAATAAGGTTCGCGAGGAACTTGACTCCATGTATATCCACAGTTGCACTAGGGCACACTGTGTTAGTCCTCATTTCCTTTCCAGGGGATTGGACTAGCATAGGGGTCTTTAGTTTACGCACATCCCAATTATATTTTTCCACAACATCTTTGGACACAAAAGAATGCGAAGCTCCAGAATCAAATAATGCTGATGCAGGTACTGAGTTGACAAGGAACTTACCCAGAACTACGTCGGGTGCATCCTGAGCTGCTTCCGCGGTCACATGATTGAGATGTCCTCTGCTCACTGCTTGTGGAGCCCTTGGAGTCTGAGGTGTCCCACGGCCTTGTCCTGCATTCGGGGTTCGTACTGGTGTCGTTCCCAAATTGAAGCGAACTGGGGTCACAGCTGGGCGCTTCTGAGGACAGTTGCTAGCATAATGTCCCATGTTCTTGCAGTTGAAACACTGCACTCCTGCTGCGGAAGTCCGGTTTTGCTGGGGTTGAACGCCATTGCCTGTCCGGGAGACTTGTGGGTTTGGGCGAGGTCCAGTAAATGGAGTCCTTGGCACATTTGGTTCTGAAGTTCTATGGAACTGAGGTGGACTAGGGCGAAATCGAGAACTACTTGTGCCCTGCTGAGCTTGAAACTTTCTCTTCCTGCTTTCATACAGCTGACGTTGAGCATCTTCTTGTACAAAGGCCTTGTTCACCATGTGTTGGAAGGTTGGAAAATCATTCGACACTAGCTGCACTTTGAGGTTAGGGTCAAGTCCCTGCATGAATCTCCAGATCTTGGTTGCCTCCGATGTGATCTCTTCAGACGCATACCTGTACAGCTGGGTGAACTTATTCAGGTACTCCGAAACACTGAGGTTTCCTTGCTGCAGTTGGTAGAACTCTCTTTTCTTCATGTCCATTATTCCCGTAGGAATATGCGCAGTGCGGAAAGCCTCCACAAATTCATCCCATGTGATAGCTTGTGCAATCTGATGAGCGGCGCGGTAATTTTCCCACCAGTTAGCTGCAATTCCTTTGAGTTGGTGGGCAGCATACAACACCTTTTCATTGTCATTGCACTGGGCTAGGACCAACTTCCTTTCCACATCCTTAATCCAATCATCTGCCTCCATGGGATCTACGGATCCAGCAAAAGTAGGAGGCCTTGTCCTCATAAACTCTCCCATCTTAGACTGAGGAGTTTGGTTGGGTGCTTGCGGGGCTTGCTGCACTTGGTTCTGCGCCAAAGCTTGAAGAAGCTGCAGTTGCATGGCCATCATTTGCTCCAAGCTGGGGGCTTGAGGTGGGGGTGGCGGAATGTTGTTTTCTGGCTGATTGTTGGCATCACGGCTGCTGTCTGGGTTGCTCCTTGTGTTCACCATCTGAAGGGGGTTTTAGGTTAGCAGAAGGTAAGAGGGAACTAGCATAGGTAAGAGACTTAGGGGAGACTAAACCACATCCCAAACCAACACACAAGAGAGAAGCAAACAACGACTTGGAAGAAACTTAGCTTGAAATCAAAATAGTTTTTAAGGATGGCTGTACTACAAGTATACAAAGACTTGGTACAGTCCACCTAACACACAAGCAAGTAATATATATAGCGTTCTAAAATCGTAAGACTTTACTTGGGTACTACAACTAAAGAACTAGTCCTCGCTCCTTCATGATGACGCACTTCTCTAAGTGCTTCTTAGACGCAACCTTACTGAGCCGTCTATAGAAATTACAAAGGGAAGGGGTACAATTACCATTACAAAAAGAAAATAAGCAGATAGATAAGGGAAGAATACATGACGAAGGTAAGGATAGAAAGACAAGAAAAGATAAGGGCAGCACATTATTAAATTTTTATTTTATAAAATAAATTTTGAAGCTCTTCTACTAACGACCATTCTAACTAGGTCACGTCCTACAGTCAAATTGGCTCTGATACCATCTCTGTCGGGACCCCGGATTTCTGAACCCGGACCCTCTGTGTAATACCGCACTAGTCCCAGATCAAAGCTAGTGCACACAGTTAAACAGAATGGATAAACATCACCAACAGCGATTTATTACAATAGTTGAGAACACCGACCGAAAGGTCTCATTATTACAATAGAGGTTTAAGACCTCGCACACCTAAAACACAGCGGAAGCAAAAGATAACTCGATGACGACCCATCAATACGCCACAGGCAATTGACTGGGGAAGCGCGACCTAGTTCTCCGGGAAGACCCCATCACATCCACAAGCGAAGCAGTAGTCGTAGTCACCTTCTTGAGCTTCAACTTCCTCTGAGATTTATTTTTGAGTGTAGCATGTGAGTACATAAAGTACTCCGCAAGTCTTGGGAAAAATGCATAGATGCAAGGCTTGACAAAGGAAGGCTATATGGCTCTTTTGCACAAAGCAATATTTTAAATTTCAATTACTACTAATTATTTTCGAAGGCATCAATTAAATAAGGTAAATGATTTTAACAGAACTAACAATTATACTCTAGTGAAGGTTCCATCCACCAACACTAGCTTAATCATTTCCAACTGAACCAGTTAATATTGCGGGTTACATCCACCCTCTCTGGCTCCAACCGCCAGGATTCCCTTCCGAGAGTTCCCTCCACTCTCGGAGTACAAATTTTTGATTTTAAAACCAAAACCAGAAATCTACCATGTGAATGCATTCCTTACCCGCCCTTGACCGTGGGCACGGCTATTCGAATAGTTTTACACTCTGCAGAGGTTGTACAACTTTACCCACAAGAGATAAATTATCCTAAAAGTCAACACGCTTCCTTTGGCATGAGACCCAGATAAAATATCACAAAGCCTTTACCTTACTCTAATCTAGCTAGATACCACCCGCTGAGGTTTCACCGCAGGTAGGCTAACTGCCCGAACCGAAGCCCCCTCTTGCGCCATATGAGTACAGTAAATCCCTGTCCCTCACTGTGAATAACCAGTCCATCCCTGGCACCCACTTTCCACTGGTGGCACCTAAACTAGACTATCATAAGTTAGTCAGCTAGGTCGTACCCATATAGACTTGTGGTTGTACGGTTAATGCTCAGTCTGGACAAACACAAGCGTCGGTCCTTAATTGACTAGGGTGGAACATACACTTTACAAGATCTCGTGCTTCCTGCACCACACCAAACCAACCATCCACCCTCATCTAAACCAACTTTCACATTTTATTTTATTTTAAAATCACAGTGACAACTCCAATTGCCACTTCATTTACAAACACAAGGGTTCACTAATAAATCATAATTTCTCATTTTCAAGATTTTCCAAAGTTATTAGATAGCATGACTAAGCATTATTCTACCATTCTAATATTCACAAAGATTAATAGTAATCTCATTATTGAGACAAAGGAAGTTCTAGGGTGACAAGGTACATGGCAATCAATGTCAAATGAGGGCATAACAAAGTTGGAATAACTAATTCCTAAAGATTTGAACTAGTGATTTTATGTAAATAGCAATGCACATAATTTAAAATATTTTAAAACATTTCAAAAGCATAGGTTCAAGATGATCAAAGGAGACTTGCCTTCTTGCAGGTTCTCTGAGTCTTCTTGTTGTTGAGTGGAGAGATCTTCGACAACGTTGGATTCTACGCGCGAAAAGACAGAACAGCAAAACAAATAAATACAAACAAAATGCAAATAAAATCCAAAAAAAAATAAAAAGGAGGCCATATTTGGATAGATCATGATTTTAGACGAATTTAGAAATTTGAATGGCTGAAATCGGAGTAAAAATGAGAAAGTTATGACCTTTGGAAGTTTTAAATCGGAGAAAAGAAGATTGTCTTCGGGAATCAACGTGGTCGGAGAGGGAGATACGACTACTACAATGCAGTTGGAAGAGATTACGACTACTCTGAAGACTTACGACTACAAAGGAGACTTAAGACTACGAAGAAGACTTACGACTACTCTGAAGACTTACGATGTTTACGACCACGTAGTCGTTCACGACCAAACAGTCGAGATTACAACCGCAAAGTCGTTTACGACCACGAAGAATGAGATACGAACACGTAGTCGAAATTACGACCATGAAGTCGCTTACGACCACACAGTCGACTTACGACCACGCAGAAGCTAACGACCACGTTGCCGTTTACGACCATGGCAAACGCTAACAGAACGCGGGCGTAGAGATGCTCGATCACGTGGAAGGCCACGACTTCAGCGGCGATGGATGTAACGAGATGCGACCACGCTGAAAAGACCAGTACGTAATTATAAACGACTACGACCGTGGTGAAAGAAGTGGACATGATCGATAGGGGTTTCGACCACGGTGAATTGAGTGGCTGAAGCCGAGAGCTGCTACAAGTCTTACGACCATGACTCAACGTGATCGACAACGAGTTTAAGCGGTCGTATGGTATTGCAGACGGTCGAAAAGGACTCTAACATGGTCGTACCGGATTCTAAGGGTTTGGATTTGATCGTAAACAATCTAGGGCGGTCGTAAGACTCTACGACTACACAGATCTACGACCACACGGACCTACGACCACACGGAAGATTTACCTTCGGAAATTGGTCGGCAGCGGGGTGGTCGGAGGGGAATGGAGATGGTCGAAGACGCGATCCCGATGCAGAGTCGAATTCGAAAACGGGTCGGAGGGGTTCGGCGACGAGAAGAAGAGGCGGCGCGACTCGAGTCCAAGCGGTGACGGGGCTCCGGGGCACACGACCACGGCGAGGGCGGAGGCGCAACCGGTCAAAAGGTGGTCGAGGCACGCACGACAACCGTGGAGATGGAGCAGGAGGAGGAGGAGGCTGAGGGGGTATATTTATAGGACGCGGGGAAGGGGTGAGGCGGCGGGATTCCTCACCGAAGACCACGGCTTGAGATCCTATTAACACGGGAATAAGGCAACGGAGCGGCGCAGAGTTTGAAAATCAAAGAGATAAGGAGCTCATCTCTTCGGAATTCAAATTCCCGAACGAATCGAATGAAGAGATAGAATTCGGGTAGGAGTCGATTGCCGGGGTTCTCGGAAAGAAGAGAAAGGAGAGAGAGAAGCGGCCGGGATGGACCAGGCGGCGACGTGGACGACATCCGTCCGTCCAAGTGTCCGCTGAAGGGAGGGGTTGGATTTTTATTTTGATTTTACAATTTCAGAAAAGGCTAGGAAATTATTTAGGCCTCAGAAAAAAAATGAAAATACCTCCAAAAATTCCAGAAAAATTCACAGAAGCTTCTGGACATATTTTGGACTAAGCAAAATTATTTCCAACTGCTGTTGGTAAATTGTTTTCATAGTTTGAATTACCCTTTTAATTTTTTAAAATAGGTTTTAAATTCCAGAAAATTCAGGAAAACCAAATAAAATCCAATTACTTTAAAAATACTTTATTTGAATTTAGATTTTTCCAAAAAGCAAATTTTGGGATGTGACAAATATAATGCGCGGAAGCCACTCAAGTCGGTGGCAAAGCTCTTCGACAAAATGGAAGAATACGCCCGGGCCAAGGAAAATGCGCGGAGACGCAGCTGCGATGGCTCCGACGCCGATCAGGCGGAGGAGTTGTCGCAAAAAGGAAATGTACGGGACGACCCGAGTACAAAGCGCAAGCAAGCGTCCGCGGGCGACATTCCTGGACGCGTCGACGCCGGGGCGCACCAAAACTCGCCAAGCGACAGACGCAAGCCCCGGCGTAACCGGCGGAGGCCCCAAAAGGCTCGCCACACAAGGTGTCCCCCGGGAAGCCACCTTAACCCCGCGTGCTGGAGGGGGGCGCGAAGGAAGCCGTGATGAGAAACTGCATGCGGAGCAGGAAATCCTAGACTACGGCAGATGGTGCGAGGTGCATGGTTACGGTGACCATTTCACACGCACATGCACCGAACTCACAGCGTTGCGGCAAGCGATGGCCCAAGTACTGGCCCCGGAGGCGCCGACCCCCACAGCACCCCACGTACAGCGGCCGCAAGGAAGCCCCCTGCGCGCTGGGGCCCCCAGAGGGATCCAGCGCCGCGATGTTAGCGTTATCACTGGAGGCTCTTCGTCAAGCATTTCCCTGCCACAACTACCTCTAGGGACATCGCATCGCAGCATCACCTTCACGTCAGCCAATGCCCAGGGTGTGGAATTCCCCCCCCCCCCAACCAAGATCCCTTGGTCATTCAGGCCGACATTGCAGGCTGCGACGTCAGGCGCATCCTCATCGACGGAGGGAGCTCCGCAAACATCTTGTTCGTAAAGGCCCTCGATCGCATGGGGGTACCTCGGAGTCTATTAAAAGCATCGGAGACCCCTCTCCAAGGCCTCGGAGGCCAGCCACTGAAGGCCTTGGGTCAAGTACGCCTCCAAGTCTCCTTGTACCAGGCCGACAACGCCAGAACTGAAGATATCGTCTTTGACGTCGTGGACATCCCGCACTCATACAATGCCATACTAGGCCGGCCCGCTATCAACTCCTTCGAGGTGGTCCCACACTATGCCTTTTTGTGTATGAAGCTCCCAGGCCAGCGGGGTATCATCACCGTCTTCGGCGACCAAGACATGGCTAGGAGTGTTGAAACCAAAGCTGGGAGCCTGCACCGTGAGGTGCACATCCTCACCGACAAGTGCCAGGAGGACACGCCATCCGCTCCAGGATGGACACCTAAGCCCCACCCGGAGGGCAGAGTCAAAAGAGTGCCCCTCCAGGCAGAAGGACAGTTCGTGTCCATCGGCGAGGGCCTCCCACCGGAGGTAGAGCAAGACTTGCTCCAGGTTCTTCGCACCAACGCAGACGTCTTCGCATGGTCCCCGGAGGATATCAAAGGTGTGGACCGCGCCCTCATCGAACATAACCTAGCGATCCGCCCTGACGCCAAGCCGGTCAAGCAAAAACTTCGCTGAATGACCATGGACCGGCAGCAGGCGGCCAAGGTGGAGGTGGCGAAGCTCCTTCGGGTGGGGGTTATTCGTGAGGTCCAACATCCGGACTGGCTCGCCAATCCGGTGCTCGTCAAAAAGGCCAGCAGTGCCTGGCGTATGTGCATCGACTTTACCGCTCTCAACAAGGCATGCCCGAAGGACGATTACCCTTTGTCGTGCATAGACCAACTGGTCAACGCCACCGCGGGGTGTGAGCTCATGAGCTTCTTGGACGCCTACTTCGGCTACCATCAGATCTACATGGCCAAGGATGACGAGGATAAAACCAGCTTCATTACGCCGGTTGGGACCTTCTACTTTGTCAGGATGCCCTTCGGCTTGAAGAACGCGGGCGTAACCTTCACCCGCCTCGTCGCGCTGGCCCTAGCCGCCCAGCTCGGGAGGAACGTGGAGGCCTACGTGGATGACGTGGTAGTAAAAACCAAGCAGCTCGCTTTCCATGGTCGGGATCTTCAGGAGACCTTCGACAACCTCAGGAAGGAGGGCATCAAGCTCAATCCGGACAAGTGTGTTTTCGGCGTGCAGGCGGGCAAGCTCTTGGGCTTCCTCGTGTCCAGGCCATTCAAGCGAACCCCGACAAGGTCGACGCCATCCTGGGCATGGAACCGCCCAAGACGATGAGGGAGGTGTAGAGGCTGGCCGGCCGCATGGCGGCCCTGAGTCGCTTCCTGTCCAGGGCAGCGGAGCGGGGCTTGCCATTTTTCAAGACTCTCCGCGGTTGCGACGGGTTTCATTGGGACGACGACTGCGCAAAGGCCTTCGACGACCTCAAGAAACACCTCGCAACCCTTCCCACTCTGGTAGCCCCAGCACCAGAGGCTCCCCTCCTACTCTACCTCGCCGCCTCGGCAACGGCGGTCAGCGCCATCCATGTTCTCGAAGAGGGCGCTCTCCAGCGACCCGTGTACTTTGTCTCCGAAGCCCTTCAGGGTGCTAAGACGCGCTATACGGAGCTCGTGAAGCTTGCTTACGCGCTGGTCATGGCCTCGAGAAAGCTCCGGCATTACTTTCTAGCCCATCCGATAATGGTGCCATCCTCGTTCCCCCTGGCGGAAATGCTGCACAATAAGGAGTCCACGGGGCGAATCAGCAAATGGGCAGCCGAGCTCGCTCCATTCTCCTTAACATACGCCTCCCGAACGGCGATCAAGTCCCAAGTTCTGGCGGACTTCCTCGTGGAGTGGACCCCTCCAGCTCAGCCTGTCCTCCAGTCAGAAGACCCGGTGTGGATGCTCAACACCGACGGAGCTTATGGCGTCGTGGGTGCAGGAATCGGCGCAGTCATTACCACACCTGAAGGGCAGCGCCCGTTGTACTCAGCACGCCTGGCATTTCCTGCTACGAACAACACGGCCGAGTACGAGGCGTCACTCTTTGGCCTCGGGAAACTCAAAGCACTGGGTGCGAGGCACGTCCTCATTCGCACCGATTCACGGCTGGTGGCGGGCCATGTGGACAAGTCATATCAGGCCAAGGACCCGGAGCTAGCTAAGTACCTAGCAGCCGTACGAGCGAAGGAGCGGCACTTTTTGGGTGTCACGGTGAAGGCCATCCCTCGGGTGAACAACGAACAAGCCGATGTCCTTGCTAAGGCTGCCAGTCAGCAGCTCCCAACTCCCGGTGGGGCATTTTACGAGGTCCTGCCAGTGGCAGCCATTGCACAGGATAATCGTGATGCAGCCCTCGTCCACCAGATCACCCAGTAGGGTGACTAGCGGGAACCCCTTTTCGCTTTTCTACAGGGCATCGCGGAGCCGGATGACCCCATCGAGGTCCGACGTTTGCAGCACCGTGCTAGGTCCTTCCAGGTGCTTGACGGGGTGCTATACAAGAAGGGGGTCTGCGCACCGCTCCTGCGATGCCTCTCGCGCGAAAAAGGAAAGCAGCTCCTCGCAGAAATTCATGCGGGGCTCTGCGGTTCGCATCTTGCACCAAGATCACTAGTGGGCAAGGCATTCAGGCAGGGTTTTTATTGGCCAACAGCTGTCGCGGACGCCCAAGATCTCGTGCGCCGCTGTCAAGGTTGCCAATGGATGGGACGGGCCATCCGCAGACCCCCGACGAGCCTCAATCTCATACCCCCGGTATGGCCGCTGGCGCGATGGGGCATCGACGTCATGGGACCACTTCCCAGGGCCCCAGGTGACCTGCGGTTCGTAGCGGTCACTCTGGAATACTTCTCCAGGTGGCCGGAGGCGGTAGCCCTGGCCAAGATTACCTCGGCAGCTATGCAACGCTCCCTCTGGCAGAACATCATAGGCCGATTCGGCGTGCCCAGGGAGATTACCGTCGACAATGGTCTGCAATTCGACGCAGCCCCATTTAAAGAATTCTGCGACAACATGGGCATCACGCTCCGGTTCGCCTCGGTTGGGCACCCACAGTCCAACGGTGCGGTGGAGAGGGCGAACGGCGCTATCTCCGCTGCGATCAAGAAGTGCCTGGTCGGGCTACCAAAGGGGAAGTGGCCAGGCGAGCTCCACAGCGTCCTCTGGTCCCTCCGCACAACGGTCACACGCCCAACGGGGTTCATGCCATTCAAGCTCCTCTTCGGCGACGAGGCAGTAACACCTGAGGAAATAAAGGCCGGCTCGAGAAGGGTCCTCGTTCAAGCACCAGAAGAGGAGCCCCAACTGTCCATTTACCTCCTTGATGGAGACCGGGCAAGCGCAACACAACACGTCATAAAGTACGCACGACAGATGGTGCGCGCTCGAGATCGTTCGTTGTACCCACGTGAATTCCGACTAGGAGACCTCGTCCTCAAGATGGCGCTCCACGCGGAGACGGTAGGCAAGCTGGAATCCAGGTGGGAAGGCCCATACATCGTCGCGGAAGCCCTACAGAAGGGAGCATACCGCCTAGCCACGCAGACGGGCACACGTGGAATGCAGACAGGCTGCGGCGGTATTACGCCTGAGCCGGGTGTGCAAGCGCAAGGACCTTTGACGGCTTCGGGGAATGCCCCGCCATGCTCCTGCACGAACCGCCCGGGCACTAGAGGCTCGAAACGTGTGCAGCTCCACCACCGGGCAACAACGGATGTGGTCGTCCCCACCCTTAAGCGGCCAGCGGTTAGTGCCTCACTTCTTGTAACCGCTCACCCGCGCAAACGGGAATTTAATAAAGTTCACCGTTCACACAAATTTTCTCGTTTCCTACCAAAAGCGCGCAAAGGGTTACCTCCGTGCCCACTCTCCATGAGTATAAATAAAGACGCGTGGGGGACGCCTCCGCGCGCACTCTACGGAGTATAAATAAGACGTAGCATCGAGGTCCGCCTCCGCACGCATTTTCACCGCCCGCAACGCGCGGAGGCCCGCCTCCGCACGTAGTCTCCGGACTCTAAATAAGACGTAGCGAGGTCCGCCTCCGCACGCACTCTACGGAGTATAAATAAGACGCGGATGTGGTCCCTGCGCACTCTACTGAGTATAAACAAGATGCGGATATCCCCGCGCACGCGTAGGCGTAGTCCTGGCGCGTACTCCACGGAGTATAAACAAGACGTGGTTGAAGTTCCCACGCACCCAGGCTTTAATAAGCCTCTACTTCGGCTAGGCGCCAGCTCCGCTGCCACCCCTTCGAAAGGTAGGGGACGGAGCGCTCGCGCGTCTACTTCGGCTAGGCGCCAGCTCCGCTGCCACCGCTTCGAAAGGTAGTGGACGGAGCGCTCGCGCGTCTACTTCGGCTAGGCGCCAGCTCCGCTGCCACCCCTTCGAACGGTAGGGGACGGAGCGCTCGCGCGTCTACTTCGGCTAGGCGCCAGCTCCGCTGCCACCGCTTCGAAAGGTAGGGGACGGAGCGCTCGCACGTCTACTTTGACTAGGCGCCAGCTCCGCTGCCACCCCTTCGAAAGGTAGGAGACGGAGCGCTCGCGCATCTACTTCGGCTAGGCGCCAGCTCCGCTGCCACCCCTTCGAAAGGTAGGGGACGGAGCGCTCGCGCGTCTACTTCGGCTAGGCGCCAGCTCCGCTGCCACCCCTTCGAAAGGTAGGGGACAGAGCGCTCACGCGTCTACTTCAGCTAGGTGCCAGCTCCGTTGCCACCTCTTCGAAAGGTAGGGGACGGAGCGCTCGCGCGTCTACTTTGACTAGGCGCCAGCTCCGCTGCCACCTCTTCGAGAGGTAGGGGACGGAGCGCTCACGCGTCTACTTCGGCTAGGCGCCAGCTCCACTGCCACCCCTTCGAGAGGTAGGGGACAGAGCGCTCGCGTGACTACTTCGGCTAGGCGCCAGCTCCGCTGCCACCCCTTCGAAAGGTAGGGGCGGAGCGCTCGCACGTCTACTTCGATTAGGCGCCAGCTCCATTGCCACCCCTTCGGAGGTAGGAGACGGAACGCTCGCACGACTACTTCGACTACTTCCGAAGTTCGGGGTCCGCAGCGCGCAGCGTTCGCATGCCTGCTTACTACAATTGGCACGAGGGAAGGGGTCGAGCCTGAGGACCCGAACCTTACATGGCACCCCAGCTCACAGCATAGTACACAACAAAAGAGCACAGGACAACTGTCGCTCAGCTCATATAAAACAGGAGTTGCATTACAATAGCAGACAGATATACACGGTGCGTTACGCACCCAAAACCCGGCACCATTCCTACGAGTCCGCGCCATCTTCGCTGTGACGAGCGTCCGCACCGCCTTCGCCGCGCCGAGGAACTTCTTCGAGCCAGCGGAGCACATCACCCTCATTGTGCAGCGTCCGCCGCAATGCAACTGTGGCAGCATCCTCCCCGATGTAATTCCAAATCCGATGGTGAAAATTTTGGATGGCGGGCTGGGCGGCGCGAACCGCATGAGATATCATCCTGGGCTGGGCAGGCAGGTCAAGTTGGGGGTCCGCCAGCTCATTGACATGATCACACCCACCAGCGTGCAGCAGGGCGAGAGCAAGGCCAGCACTCATGTAGCCGCAGTGGGTGCCAAAGGCCTTGGCACCGCGAAGAGCGACGCTTGAGCCCTCTTCAATTCGCCCCAGCGTCTCCATCAGATCTTGACGGCTATGAGTGGCGTCCTCCACGTGCACGAAAAGCCCCCGAAGAGCCTGCTCCAAAGACTCCATTGCCCCCCATGCGGATGTAGACGCGTTGTCCAAGGACAGGGCCTTCTCTGCAAGGGAAGCAGTAAGTTGCTCCTTCTCTACCTCCAGCGTAGAGATTTGTTGTAGAAGGGCGGTCCGCTCCTCCGTCGCAACGCGTTGAGCCTCCTCTGCCGTGCGTTGTGCTGCTAGCACCGCACTATTCGCTTTCGCGCCTATCAACTACGCGTCGGAGATAGCCTCGTCACGCTCCGCCATCAGCACCCGGATGCGTTCGTCCTTGGCGACGTGCGCGTCGTCAGCGGCACGCAGCTGGCCCTCCAGCGCCCTCCGTTCGCACGTGCGGGCCTCCTCGAGGGCTTTGCTGATCGCAAGCGTCTACAAGGGCCCAAGAACAAGGGTTACCCATCAGCTAAGCACAAGACATGGAACGCGAGCAGGGATAGTTACCCTCATCTCCGAGGCACCCAGCGTGAGCGCCAAAAGGTCGCCCCCACAGGACCGCAGCGCCTATCGATCCAGGTGGCCGTTAGCGTACTCCGCCACCTCGCTCAAGGTGCGAAGCGTCTCCCACCGAGGAACGAAGTCGGAGACGCCAAGCCCTAGAGCCTCCGCGCCAGCGCCTTTGGCAACACTCGGAGCACACACAGTCCCCTGCTCAATTAGCCCAGAGACTTCGTGGGCACCCCTGTTGCTCGATTCTTGTCCTCGTCCGGGAGACCTAGTCTCGCCTGATGTCGATGACGGAATGAGCGAGCAAATCGGAGAGAGTTTCGCGAAGTCGCGGGAGGAAAAGGAACCACACCTACCTCCAGCACCCCCTGTCGCGGTACTCCGCCGGGCCTCCACCTGGGTCGTGACCACCTCGCTGGCCTGAGAAGCAACAAACCCCTCGACTTCAGCGACATCCCCGCTGGGTACCAGTACCCCGGTCACTGGGCCTACCACGCTGAATTGGCCTCTCGAAGACGGAGGTGACTGCACCCGAGGGCGTTTCACCCTCGGAGATGCAGGCGACGCTTCCGCGGGTGCCTTGGTAGCCACGGTAGCTGTCATGAGCGGCAAGGCCACGGTTGCTGCTAGAGGTGACGAGGCATCGTCTTCAAGAACAACGAGGCTCGGGCCCGTTGCCTTGCCACCGTGTAAGGTCTCGTCGGGAATAGTGTGCCTCTCCGAACCGGCCGGTTCGGGCTCAACGTCCGTCTTGCCCCTCGTTTCCATGGTCTCGACCGGAGGCACGGCCGGTGGGCCGCAGATAATGGTCTCCGGTCAGATCTCGCGCCACGGGGACGGCGCCCCCGCCTTTGCGTTGCTTGGCGTTTCCACAGGCACCGGGCGCTCCGGAACAGGAATCCCCAGGACCTCGCATACCCGGTTAATCCGCCCTTGCCTCGCCAAGGAAGTCGCAGACTCACGCGCCTTGTGCTCCTTCGCTGTGTACGGCCCGAGAATCGCAACCACCGCGCGCTCCGCATCTTCTAGCCGGCGCACTGCACGCGAAGGCGAAGTGTCATACATAAGGGTTTGCGAGCACCCACGCGGTGCGCGGCCCATGGCAGTGATACTTACACGGCGCGGAGGGCTTATGGAGCGAAGACACTCCCGGGTGGATGTCGTCCCTCCGGTTGGGCCCCCGCCGCTCGTACTTCCAGTTACAGGAAAGCGGAGCTATCCCGTACATGGTGAACTCCTCAGCGAGGTCGCGCATGTCGAACCGGAGGGCGATGCCAGCAAGTCTTCACGCCTGTTGTTCGTCACCGGACCTGGGCTTCACATCCAGAGAGCGGTTGAATGATATCGGCTCCCCCGGCATCGAAGACCGCTCGTGCTCGTCACAAGGTGATAGAACCACCGCTGTGTCCAGCCAGACTCCCACTTTCCTCGCGTAGCCAACGCGGGGAACAAATGCGCGCAGTCTGTCCTCAACATGAAGTTCACGCTACCGAAGTTCGAATACACCTCTCCTTCCATTTTCTTCGGTTGGCAGCGTGCGTCGTGCAGGATGGCGAACAAATCGGCGCTGGGACGGATACCTTCTGTCCGCATCGCCCAGGTGAAGATGGCTAGCCGGACGATCACATTCGGGGTCAGCTGCGCCAGCTCCAATGTAACATCCCAAATTTGCTTTCTGGAAAAATTTAATTTCAAATAAGTTATTTTAAAGTATTTGAATTTTTATTTGGCTTTTAATTGTTTTTCTGGATTTTCTGGAGTTTAAAATCTATTTTTTTTAAATGTAAGGAGAGTTTAAAGTATAAAAATTAAATACCAACTATAGTTGGAAATAATTTTATTAAGTCCAAAACATTTCCAGAAGCTTCTGTGAATTTTTCTGGAATTTTTGGAGGCATTTTCAGATTTTTCTGAGGCCTAAATAATTTTCTAGCTTTTTCTGAAGATTAAAAACCAAATTTCAAAATTAAAAATCAATTCTCTCCCTCCGGCCGACGCGTGGACGGCCCAGATCCGCCCACGTCGCCGCCTGGCCTATCCCAGCCGCTTCTCTCTCTCTCCCTCTGCCGAGCGGGCCCGGCCCGTCAGCCCCGCCTTCCCCTTCTCCTCGCCCGACACCTGGCCGGCCCGATGTACGCCACACCGCCCGCGCAGTCCATCCGGCCGTCCCCTCCCACTTAAGCGCGCACGCCGCCCGATCCGCCTTCGGACCACGTGGCTGCAATCCACGCCGCTCGCACCCCGCTCCTCTCCTCTCACTGACCGCGGGTCCCGCCTGTCAGGACCTTCGTCTCCGCGCGGACGCCGACCTCTCTCTCCTTCCCCTCACTCCCGAAGAACCCGGCGACCGAATCCTACCCGAACTCTATCTCTTTCCTCGATTCGTGCGGGGATTTGAACTCCCGGGGAGATAAGCTCCTTATCCCCTAAAAATTCGGACTCCGCGTCGCCTCCGTCGGCTTATCCCCGGTTTAAACGGATCGCCACCCGACGACATCGGCAAGGAATCCCCGCCGCCTCATCCCTCCCCGAGCTCTATAAATAGCCCCTCGGTCTCCGCCTCCTCCTGCACCACCTCCCAGCGCTCTCCGCCCATCTCTCTGAGCCCCGAGCGCCGCCGCGCCGCGAGCTCCCCGTGCGCACGGTAAGAACTCCGGCGCGCAATCGCCGCCGCCTCGGTCACCCCCGGAGCCCGCCGACGCCACCCCGAGCTTCCTCGCGTCCACGCGATCCTCCCCGACACCTCGGCCGTCCCTCACCGTTGCCGGAGCACCGTCGCACCGAAAGACCCGAACCGCACCGTCGCCCTTCCTCGTCGCCGGTCACCTCCGTTCGTCCCCGAGCCTCACCGACCCCTCCAACCGGATCCACTCCGCTTCAGGGTTGCATTTCACGCATCGCCCGAAGCCATCCGGCCTTCCCTCGCCGCCGGCGCCGTCGCCTCCGGTCATCTTTTCCGGTCTCCCTCTCCGGCAGGTACCTCAAAAGGATTTGCTGCCCTATATGGGTAGGCAAAGCCTCCCCCGCCCATCTGGTTAACAGCGCTCTCTCTTAACTCCCTCGGCGCGCGTTCGAGCCTTTGGCTCCGCACGCTGAGGTTGAGTTTTTCGTTATTTACCCGCGCTGACAAGTGGGTCCCACCCGTCAGCGGCCGCCGGTCTGCGCTGGCCACTGCCGCCTGGGTCCCACCCGTCTGCGTCAGCCTCTGACAGAGGGGTCCCACATGTCAGAGGCTAAGCCAGTGGGCTCACTGTCCAGTAGGTTCCACCTGTCATAGTCTCGGAATAAAAATAAAAGATTAAAATTTAAATAATTTCAGTGGGCCCCACCTGTCAGAAATTTCCTAATTTCTGGATTTATTTAAACTGAGATTTTCAAATGAGCTTAACTTTCTCATTTTAACTCCAAATTCAGCCATTCAAATTTCTAAATTCATCTAAAATCATAATCTATCCAAATATGGCCTCCTTTTGAATTTTTGGATTTTATTTGAATTTTATTTGTATTTATTTGTTTTGTTGTTCTGTCTTTTCGCGTGTAGAATCCAACGTTGTCGACGATCACTCCACTCAACAACAAGAAGACCCAGAGAACCTACAAGAAGGCAAGTCTCCTTTGATCATTTCGAACCCATGATTTGAAATGTTTTAATTATTTTAAATTACGTGCATTGCTATTTACCTAAAATATTAGTTCGAACTTTAAAGAATTAGTTATCCCAATTTTGTTATGCCCTCAATTGAAATTTGTTACCATGTACCTTTGTAACCCTAGAAATTCCCTTGGCTCATTAATGACTAATATATTTAAAATGTTGGTATTAGAGTGGTAGTACAATGCTTAGTCCTGCTATTCAATACTTTAGAAATTATTGAAAAGGGGAAATTATGATTTATGGTAATAATCTTGTGTTTGCAAACTTAGTGGTAATTGGAGTTGCCACTGTTCTTTTAAAAATAAAATAAAATGTGGAATTTGGTTTAGATTAGGGTGGATGGTTGGTTTGGTTTGGTTTGGTGCAGTTAGCACGAGATCTTGAAAAGTGAATGTTCCACCCTAATCAATTAAGGACCGACGCTTGTGTTTGTCCAGACTGAGCATTAACCGTGCAACCACAAGTCTATATGGGTACGACCTAGCTGACTAACTTATGATAGTCTAGTTTAGGTGCCACCAGTGGAAAGTGGGTGCCAGGGATGTACTGGTTATTCACAATGAGGGACAGGGATTTACTGTACTCATATGGCGCAAGAGGGGGCTTCGGTTCGGGCAGTTAGCCTACCAACGGTGAAACCTCAGCGGGTGGTATCTAGCTAGATTAGAGTAAGGTAAAGGCTTTGTGATATTTTATCTGGGTCTCATGCCAAAGGAAGCGTGTTGACTTTTAGGATAATCTATCTCTTGTGGGTAAAGTTGTACAACCTCTGCAGAGTGTCAAACTATTCGAATAGCCGTGCCTACGGTCAAGGGCGGGCAAGGAATGCATTCACATGGTAGATTTCTGGTTTTGGTTTTAAAATCAAAATTTTGTTTTCCGAGAGTGGAGGGAACTCTTGGAAGGGTATCCTGGCAGTTGGAGCCAGAGAGGGTGGATGGAACCCGCAGTTTTAAACTTGATCAGTTAGGATTAATTAAACTAGTGTTGGTAGATGGAACCTTCACTATGCAGTTAATGATAGTTTCTGTTAAAACATTTACTTTATTAAAATGATGCCTTCGAAAATAATTAGTAGTAATTGAGATTTAAAATATTGCTTTGTGCAAAAGAACCATATCGCCTTCCTTTGTCAAAGCCTTGCATCTATTGCATTTTTCCCAAGACTTGCGGAGTACTTTATGTACTCACATGCTGCACCCAAAAATAATAACCAGAGGAATACGAAGTTCAAGAAGGTGACTACGACTACTTCGCTTGCGGATTCGACGAAGGATTCCCGGAGTACTAGGTCGCGCTTCCCCAGTCAATTGCATGTGGCGTATTGATGGGTCTTCATCGAGTTATCTCTTGCTTCCGCTGTTTTTCGTGTGTGCGAGGCCTTGAAACCTCAATTGTAATAATGAGACCTTTCGGTCAGTACTCTCAATTATTGTAATAATACGATGCTGGTGATGTATTCATTTCTGTTTAATTGTCTGCACTAGCTTTGATCTGGGACTAGTGCAGTAATACACAGAGGGTCCGGGTTCGGAAATCCGGGGTCCCGACATCCAACCCATAGGCTCGCAGCACCTCGCGAACAAAGAGTGTCAACGGGATCCAGAGCCCAGCATCGAAGAACGCCACGAGGATGATTGCCTCCGATTCCCCCGGGTTCGGCTCCGTCTCATCAGGCCCAGGCAAACGGGCCCCGCACGATCCTCCAGTTTCTTCTCCCGAAGAAGGGTTTGGAGGGTCTCCTCCGTGACGCGACTCCGCCCCAGCACACGGGAGCAGCGGCCCTTTGACTTCTTCATGGCATCCCAACGATGGTTGGTTTGCCTTTTGTCGCGCAGGACCAGGCAATACTCCGCCGATGGCGGCGTCAGGCAGCGCTGGCTCGACGATGCGCTCCCGCTGAGACAGCACGCACGATCGTCGCGGGCGGTGCCACTGTTAGCCTGGCGGTCGTCGCACGTGGCCATTTCTCCCTCCCCACTACGACGACGAGCAGGAGCGGATGCGGAAGCAGTAGCGGGGTGCGCATGAAAATAGAGAGGAAAGCAAAGCACAAGCAAGCAGGCAGCCAAGAGGAACGTTTGCATGCCCGCGCTGACACCTTATAAAGTCCCCCCGTCTCCCCCGCAACCAGAAGACCAAGCGGCGGAATTACAGCGGTTCGGCTACCCACGATCGGGCAGTGCAACCGCTGACAGCCGCGGCAGGCGGCGGTAGGTGGGCAGGCAGCGCGTGATGCGCCGATGCGTTCCCACCGCGTGTCCACTCTCCCTGGGGAAGAGGCGAATGGCCGTGGTCGTGGTCCTGCCGCGTGCCCCCATCCAGCGCAAAGCAGACAGAACGGCCGCGACAGTCTGCCCCTGACAAGATAAGGGCCGGTGCTATTCCGGGCATCATTAAAGCACACTTACAAGCCACGCCAGCCCTACCTCGCATCCATAGGGATCTGGGACACGAGGTCTGTGCCCGACCTGACCTCGGCTCCGTCGAGGCCTTCAGCCTCCCTAGTATCTTCGACCTTGCGGCCACGCAGCTCCGGGAGCGGAAGACACTTCGACTCCCGTGCCATCGGCGCGAAGGCCGGTTCTAACGACAAGGAAGGTGTATTAGTCCGTCGAGGGTCACAGGCCGATGGGACGGAGGGGGCCAAAGGGCTCGGCAGCATGGCTTCGGCCCGTGAAGCCCTTCACCATGAGAGGCTCCTGTTGTAGGGATGGCCCCCACCTAAGCCCAGTAGGCCCATTAGAAGTGTGTAAGGCCCAAAATGGGGCATGTATAATGACATAAGTGCCCCTGAGGGGATACTCAAATGTAAGGGTACTATTGTAAAAGCACTCCCCAAGAGGGTATATGAATACAATACCAGCCATGGGGGGAACCCTAAGCCATTACTCACCTAACTCTCCACTACCATACTCTTTCTCTCTGTTTGGTCTGTAACCACAACAACAGGGAATACAACTATCTCCTCACACAAACATCTCAAGAACTCATCTCATCTCTCCAACACACTCAGGGAGACAAGGAGCTACGTACTGCTCTCTCCAACAACTCTCAACAGAAAGCAAAAGAGAAAGCCCAAAGCAAACCAACTCTAACTCCTCTCCCAAGCCATGCAACATGCAGGAAACACTCCTCCTTTTATAGCCTCTCTTAATGGGTTCACGAAATTCTTTGCCCATTAAGCTTTTGCGCTTTACCCACTAACTCTAGTGTTTTATCCTCAATCCACTTCCTTTAGTGCAGCTTTGTGTATTCACCAAAACGCCCTTCCTGCACCTTTCGGGAAGCTTCCTCATTCCTTGCCTTCCAAGCCTCGCAGCCACCTCGAGTCCTCGCCATCTTCGGCACACCTCGACCGCTTTGACCTCGGCACCACCTACGCCTAGTCCGGTCCTCCGTGCTTCACGGTCATTTTGGATAATCTTCATGGCTCTAAATGCTTAAAATAAACAAACTTCAGCCATTTCATCCAACATCATGTCTTATTCTCTCTTTTGCATCCTTGATGTTTTTATTGCCAAAAGGGGGAGAATAACGGAGAAAAAGCCATTTTCAAGGCAAGTTTGGAGCTTTTGAGGGAAACTTGCTCTTTTTGTTGTTGCTCCGTTGTCGGCATGGTCATAAGCTTCCTTGATTTCATTTAGACCATGTTTGACTCTCTTTCTATTTTAAACTCAACTTTACGCTTTTTCTGGGTTTGTCAATATACTCATCAAGGGGGAGATTGATAGACCATGTGGGGGTGACCCCGTGTGTGTGATGAGTAATTGACATCTATTTTAGGAAAGTCGAGTTTGGTTTGTGAGGTTTGGACCATGTCGTTGCACGGTGCAATTGGTTTCGTCGGACTTGGTCAAACTTGGTCGAAGTGCTCGGGATGCTTATTCCCTTGATTCGACGGGCTTTGGCTATTTCATGCTTAAGATTACTCTTATTGCTATTGTTGATCACATTATGTCGAGCGATGCTATGTGATGTGTTTCTTGTTTGTGATGGCTACAGGACGTCGAGGCGGAGTCGTGGCGAGGCACGAGATGACCGAACTAGGCGCAGGTGGTGCTGAGGTCGGAGCGGTCGGGATGTGCCGAAGACGACGTGGACTCGAGGTGGTTGCAAGGCTTGAGCGGCAAGAAAGGAGGAAGCTTCCCGGAAGGTGCAGGAGGGGCGTTTCGGTAAAAGCGCAAAGCTGCATAAGAAAGCGGATTGGGTCTTTGATTAGCAGGTAAAGCGAGGGAGAAACCCGTTAAGCAAAGGCTATAAATAGGAGAGGGATTCCCAGGTGCATGCATGCTTGAGAGAGGGAAAATAGCTTTGGGTTGATGACTTTAGTCTTTTCCTTTAGTTGTTGAGGTTTGGTGAGAAGTGCAGGAGGTTGTCCCCTCTCTGTACGTGTGTTCTTGTGAGGAGAGGAAGTGCTCAAGGTGTGTGCATGTGTTCTTGAGAGAACCATGTAATGTAATCATTCCTCTTGCATTCAATTGCGTATGGGGACTCCTTTGTAATCATCTCTTGGCAATGATAGAGATAAAATTGAGTTGATTTTATTTATAGCACTCTCTGTTGGTTTTTGTTCTTCGTTTCCTCTTTGCTTGATTTCTCATATTTTTGTTTTTGTGTTGTTTCTTGCTGAGGAGTAGCAAAATGGGTTGCTGTGATCTAGGAGATGCTCCAAGGCCACTTGGCTAGTCACTCCTGAGAGCAAACCAATTTTAATCTCAGATTCTTTCTCTCAGCCTCCTCTGTTCATGAAATTTCTAGGGTTTTTGAGTCAGGGGATTCTTGGCCCTCTTGATTCCCTTCATAAGTTGGCTTGAAAGTTTTCCTTGCTAGTCCTGAGGCTATTGCTAATCTTGTTGCAAAAGATCTTGAGCAAAGGATGGATGAGTCTTGAGAATTTTGGATTTTCCTTCCCTCTTCACTCCATTTTCAGATTTCAGGGAAAATCCTCAATTCCTGTTCTTAAGGTGGATTCTCTTGATTCTTTTGGTTCCTCTTGCTATTTAGGTTGTCTCCTTGCTGTTCTGGGCCAAAAAGAACAAGGGAAAACTTCAAATTGCTCTGGTGTTTAAAGTCTGCAAAGTCTACATTTTTGTTGTCTGATTTTCAGCCCCTGTTGTGCTCTGAATTCGATGGGCGGTCAGACCGGAGTAATATGGGTGGTCAGACCGGACTTACAGGGCCGGTCAGACCGATGTGGCCTGGGCGGTCTGACCGCCAGCCAACGTGCGGTCAGGTCGGCCTAAAGCTCGCGATCTGATCGGCCTCCCTCTGTTCCGGCTGTGCAATCTTTGTCTTGTCGTCTTTTTAATTGCCTAGCTTTCCTCTCTGTTAGTGTAGGGCTCCAGTGAACATTTGAACTCAATTTCATAGCTTCCATAGCTATTGAAGAGGGTTTCATTCGAGGATACTTTTGAGGGGCGGATTTTTAAAATCGACATTCACCCCCCCCCCCCCCTGTCGCCAATTTCGATCCAACACAAAGAAATCATCACCAATGATTTTTGTGAAAAAGGTTGTATCTACTTTTTCAATTTTAAAACCTTTTGAGACAAGAAAATCTCGAAAGCGCTCATACCATGCTCTAGAAGCTTGTTTTAAACTATATAGCGCCTTTGAGAACTTATAAACATGATTAGGATATTTTGAATCTTCGAACCCCGGAGGTTGTTTAACATAAACTAGTTCAGAGATTGTTCCATTTAGAAAAGCACTTTTAACATCCATTTGAAATAATTTAATATCAAAGCTAGATGCAAAAGCAAGCAATATTTTAATTGACTCAAGTCTAGCTACGGGTGCAAATGTTTCATCATAATCTAAACCCTCAACTTGAGTATAACCTTGAGCAACTAACCTTGCTTTATTTCTTACCACAACTCCGTTTTTATCTTGCTTATTTCAGAAGACCCATTTTGTACCAATTACATTATGCTCCTTGGGCCTTTCCACCAAAGTCCAAACTTCATTTTGAGCAAAGTTGTTCAATTCTTCACGCATGGCATTAATCCAATCCGGGTCATCTAGAGCTTCATCTACATGTTTTGGTTCAAGAGAAGACACAAAAGAGTAATGTTCACAAAAAGAAGCTACTCTAGATCGAGTTTGAACACCCTTACTCACGTCACCCAATATTTGATCTATTGGATGATCCTTGGCGATTGCAATTGGATCTTGAAGGTAGTCGATTGTTGTTCCTTTTCTTCATTATCTATAGTTTGTATGTTGCTCGTTGTAGAAGAAGTTGGTGGTTCAACTTGTCTTGATGAGGTAGGTGACGTTGGATCTTCCTTTGGCTTGATGTCACCAATTTGCATATTCTCCATGGCTTTGCGTAATCCTTCATCTCCTATATCATCTAAATTCTCTTGCTCTTCTTGAGAGCTATTAGTTTCATCAAATTGAACATCACAAGATTTTTCTACTAAACCCGAGTTTTTATTAAAAACTCTATATGCTTTACTATTTGAAGAATAGCCTAATAAAAATCCTTCATCACATCGACTTTGAAATTTTGAGAGTCGAACACCCTTTCTTAAGATATAGCATTTGCAACCAAATACTTTAAAGTAGGGTATGTTCGGTTTTCTTCCAATGAGAAGCTCATAGGAAGTCTTTTTCAAAAGACGATACAAATAAAGGCGATTTATGGCATGACAAGCGGCGTTAATAGCTTCCGCCCAAAATTTATTGGAAGTATTATATTCATCAAGTATTGTCCTGGCCATTTCAATTAATGTTCGATTTTTCCTTTCTACAACTCCATTTTGTTTCAGAGTGTAGGTTGTAGAAAATTCATGCTTTATTCCAAGTTCATCACAAAAATTTTCAATTTTAGTGTTTTGAACTCGGAATCATTGTCACTCCTAATTTTCTTTATTTTAAAATCAAATTCATTTTGGGCCCTTTTTGCAAAACTT
Source organism: Dendrocalamus latiflorus (assembly GCA_017311315.1). Lineage (NCBI taxonomy): Eukaryota > Viridiplantae > Streptophyta > Magnoliopsida > Poales > Poaceae > Dendrocalamus > Dendrocalamus latiflorus. The sequence continues at coordinate 12,144,656 of CM029644.1, read as the reverse complement.
TTGAAAATCCCAGAGGCTTTGCTTTTGTCATTTAAGAAGAATACCCATGTATATATCGAGTAATCATCTACAATGACTAAACAATAACTATTGCCCTCGATGCTCTTGTAGGTTGTTGGCCCAAATAAATCCATATGTAAGAGCTCCAATGGCCTAGATGTTGACATGATACTTTTGGAAGGATGAGAGTTTGCAACTTGCTTCCCGGCTTGGCAAGCACTACAAAGTCTATTTTTCTCAAAATTCACATCTTTCAAGCCAACAACTAAGTCATGTTTAAAAAGCTTTTTGAGTTGAACCATGCCCACATGACCTAGCCTTATATGTCATAACCATCCCAAAGATGTTTTTGCTATTAAACAAGTTTTCAAGCAAGATTCATTTGAAGAGAAATCTACTAAATAAAGATTTCCAAATCTAAAACCTTTGAAAACAAGTTCATTTCCATTTTCTTTTGAAATAGTTACATTTTCTTTAAAAAAAGGAGCAAGTTAACCCTAAATCACATAATTGAGCAACGGATAGCAAATTAAAATTCAATATTTCTACTAAAGATACATTTGAAATGGAAAGGCCATTTGAGATAGCAATTTTACCTAATCCAAGTACCTTTCCTTTGCTATTGTCTCCAAAAGTGATTTTCTCATTGCTCCCGCTTTCAAATGTGGTGAACATCTTCCGGTCTCCGGTCATGTGTTGAGTGCACCCGTTATCAAGCACCCAATGCTTTCCACTGGTTTTGTAATTCACCTACAAAAGAAATCAAGTTCTTTTATGTAGGTTAGTAACCAAGGCTTTGGGCACCCAAATGGCTTTCTTTTTAGTACCAAAAATCGAAGTGCCAATAAAATGAGCAATAACAATTTCATTTTTAGATTTTTAAAGCATGTAACATGAATCATATAAACCAATGGGTTGAATTTTATTCTTAGGACAATTATGTTGTTCACGTCCTACTTCCTGGCATTTTGTGCAATATTTACCATTCTCCCTTACAAACCTTGTGGGCTTGTATGCCGGTTTCCTACCTCTCTTGGGAATGTACCCAAGGCCTTCTTTGTTGAATGAGCATCTTTGATCACTCAACAATTTATCAAGGGTGGCCTTTCCCTTGAATGCTCTTTCTAAAAATTTTTTTAATTTTAATACTTGTTCCTTTAAATTCTTATTTTCATTAACAAGCATATCATCATGAGCAAGAGCTAATGCATTTTTGGAATCAATATTTGAAGAGCATGGCATAGCAAGTAGATCATCACATGAAGTAGATATGCTAGATTTAGATACTTCTACACTAGGCATTTCATCTTGAATATTACAAGATATGCCAATGCTAGTACAAGATTTCTTTTGATTTTCTTGGATAAGTAAATCATGAGCTTCCATTAGCTCCTCATAAGATTCTTGTAGAGATATGTATTCTCTCTTCAAGACCTTAAATTTTGATTTTTCTTTTTTAAGAAATTCATTTAATTCAATAAGCATGTCCATGAGATCATCATGTGAAGGTTCATCATCATCAAACATTTTTGCCTTCTCTCCTTTTGCCATGAGGCAAGTTGGAGTAGTGAAGAGCGATGGAGCCTCCTTGATGGCGATCCCGACAAGCCCCTTTTTCTTGGGAGACTCGTCTTCGCTTGAGTTGGAGTCGGAGTACTCCTCTTCGGAATCCCACTCACCAATGTGGGCTTCATTCTTGCCATCCTTGTGAAGCTTTTTGAAAATCTTCTTCTTACCGTTGTAGCTTTTCTTCTTTGATGATTTCTCCTCGTTATCCTTCTTGGTAGGGCATTGAGAAGCAATATGCCCCTTCTCATCACATTCATAGCAACGGATGTTGCTATAGCGCTTGTTGGAGTAGTAGTGCCCCTTCTTTGCTTTTTCATGACATGCGCTTCGGTTTGAGCGCCTCCTCATGAACTTGTTCATCCTTCTTACTAGAAGGGCCAACTCCTCCTCGGAATCCTCCTCATCATCTTCGGATTCCTCGCTTACCACCACCTTAGCTTTGAAGGCGGTAATCTTCTTGCTCTTGGAGGAGGATTGCTCCAAAAGCTCCTCCTTGTCCTTCTTGTACAACTCATTTGTGATGAGATTACCCAAGAGTTGTGTCGGTGTCATTCTTGCCAACTCCGGCGAGTTGAGGACGAGAGTCACCAACATCTCATTTTTTTTGGCAAAGCCCTAAGCATTTTCCTTACAACATCAATGTCGGAAAAGTTAGTACCAAGCCTTTGAGTTCATTCACAATGTTGTTGAGTCAAGTGTACATCTCATTAATGTCCTCATGAGACAACATTGTGAATGTCTCATATTTGATCCGAAGCCTATGAAATTTGGCTTCTTTAACCGTGGACGTCCCATCATGAATTTCGGAAAGGGTTGTCTAAATAACGTGAGCCATTTCTAAGTTGCTCACCCTATTGAACTCGTCCGCGTTTAAAGCTCCAAATAAAGCATTCATGGCTTGGGCATCCAAATGAGCGTTACATCCGTCTTGTTCCGTGAGGTGCAATGGATCAAGAGGCATGACGTAGCTCTCATTTACGATTTTCCAAATATTTGGAGTCATGGTCTTAAGATAAATAGACATTCTAATTTTCCAATAAGCATAATTTGAGCCATCAAAGAAAGGTGCCATTCCTATAGTAAACCCCTCGCTAGCCATCCTTTCTCTCTAGATGGTTAAGTCTACTAATGAGAGACTAAGCTCTAATACCACTTGTAGGATCAACGATAACCGACTAGAGGGGGTGAATAGGAGGTTTTTAAATTTTCTTTTCTTCTAAATTAATTCTCTACAATTTCAATTTAGCAAGAATGTGAAGCACTTAACCCTACACAATTCTAGTCAAGCAGAGTATCAACACTAGCTCTATATCAAGCAAATGATCACAATAATACTAACAAATAAGAGCTAGAAGAAAATATGAGAAAGATGTACACAACCGATGTTTTACCGTAGTGTTTGGAAACTTACCGGTTACCCCTAATCCACGTTGAGGTTAGCCCAAATGAATTGGACCGGCTCCACGAATTAAGCCAAAGCACCTCGAATCCACTAGAGGTAGCTCTTCCCCGCTCCGGGTAGATGAGCTCCAACCTTCACACGAACCCGGGTCTTCTCACAAACTCCTTTGAGAAGATCACCGATCAACCTCTGCCCAATCGTCCAGGTGCCGGCAAGGACCAAGAGTAATAAACCAGGGCTTCACTTGATTGCAAACAAGTGTCAAAGGATCAACTAATGAATGCTATGCACTTTTTGGCTCAACCACCTCAATTGAATGCACAAGAGAGAAAAGAGGTGTAGAGTGAATGCTCAAAGCTCAAAGATGTTCAATGGAGTCTCTAACTTCTATCCTTGAGCAGTGGTACGGGTATTTATAACCCTCATCAACCAAACCTAACCGTTTGGAACAAATTCCAGAAAAATCAAAGCGAGCAAAACTACCGCCATAGTTCTGCTCCACCTCTGGTGCCGCAGAACGGCTATGTCAGAAGCTCTACAGTAGCCGTTGGAAAGTCGGCGCGGTACTACCGCCGTTATAAAATGCAGTACTACCGCTTTACGGTAGTTCTGGGAAGTCAGCGCGGTACTACCGCTTGGACCGGAGCCCAACTTGGCGCTCTCTGGAAAAAAAACTCTACTCTAGACTCCGGAGCTTCTGGGCTCCGGAAATACCGCTCTATGCAGCGGAACTGCCGCTTCCAACGGTAGTTTCGGCGTTAAAATCACCGGTACTTCCGATCCCGCCAAACTCAAATCTCACTCGGAGGGTGCTCTCTGGAAAAAAGGCTCCGCTCAGAACTCAGAGCTTTCGGACGACGGTTGTACCTATTTTGTCTGCGGAACTTCCGCTCTGCGGTAGTTCCGACGTTGAAAACTACGGTACTACCGCTCTTCCAGACAGAGCACAGATTGGCTTTTTAAAACAGATTTTTAATGAATGCATGATCCTAGTTTGATCCCAATGGCACATAAATTTTGCTATCAAGCTACTTGCCATGATCCCTCTTTATGGTACGATTATTTAGCCTATAATTCGGTCTTCCATCTTTTCTCCTAAGACCGGAAAAAGTAAAAAACAAAGGATCCTATTCTAAGTATACCTTTGTCTTGAGCCATTTTTGGTCTTCACATTGATCCTTAGCTTGCATCTTGTCAACCACTTAAGAATTTAACCTTTAAACACTCATTAAACACGTTAGTCCCATATTCACATAAATTCATTAATTACCAAAACTATTTTTAGGGCCTAGATGCTTTCAAGCAGGCAACGAGACCGACGTGAGCATCAGGACCACTAGTCTCCCCGGCGCTAGACCCAGGGTCACTGGGCATACCCGCGCGGGTGTCAGCGCCGATGCTCTCGTTGGCTCGGACGCTGCTAACGGGGTCGACCATTGCGCCATCGACGGGGTATACCATCGTGCCCCATCAGTCTTCACGGTGGTTGATCGTATCCACACGGATGTCAACGCCGATGTTCGCCACACCGACGTTGCCATCAATGCTGGCCCCCCGTGTTGGCGCAAACGGCCCACCACCTAAGGCCCTGGCATTCGCAACCGCTGCCGTCGTGGTCCGCTTTCCTTTTGCTGTCGACGGTGCCTTCTCGTCCCCGCGGACGGCGCTAACTGTTGTGGCTATAGGCCAAACAGTAAACTAGGAGAGTAGGCTAGATCTAGGACCACATTTGAGAACATCTATGCCATACTCGTAGGACAAGCAAAGGGATGTGAATCTAATCCTTTCTCTTTTTGTGCGACAGCAGCAAATAATTTTATGTCTACTCTCCATCATGGGTGAAAATGGATTGGATAATTATTTGCATCCACGTTTTTAAGAAAGACATGAATATGAATTCAGATATACCTATATTCAAGTATGACTTAGGTGTTTTCGAAAATAAGAACGGCTCGGATGAACATCGGATAGTTCGAATATTATATTTTCTAAATAAATCCTTGTTGGATATCCACATATACAGCAAGTAGATGATAATGAGGTATCCAATTTGAGCCACTTCTTTAATTTGGGTGCCAAAAATTGGGTTTTGTGTGAGCAACTGGAGGTTCGAATGGCTAAGATTTAGGAGGTTTTGAATTGAGTTCAATAAATTCTGAATGAAACATCGTGTCAGTAACACCACAAAATGTATATATATTAGAAAATAACATCAAATGTGAGGCTGTGCAGCTAGGGCCGGCTAAAGGTCCGTGCCACGTTGATGTTATTTTCCATCTCACTTGATCTCTGTGACATTAATTTGCCCCAAATTTGAAATGCTGATAAATTCAATGCAAGTTTTGAGCTAATTATATGTGCTGTGAATTTGAGCAGACATTACATTGGAATAGCGGGTATATTCAAAACAAATTTTAGAGACAAATTTGGATGGAATTAAACTATTATTTGGATGGAAAGATCGATCTTATCTATTAGTATCCTACTTGACATGATAATTGTATTTGTCATATAAACTACATGTCGGCTTTGTACATCCTCTAGGGGATGTAGCGGCTGACCTGGTTCCATTATCTAAAAATATAAACTACATGCAAGTACGTGCTCACATGCACACTTGCTCTCCTTTGAAGCAAGTATCTATTGGCACCCAAAACTTGCCATTTACTCCATCCTTACAAGCATATTTAAATGTGGGGCTAAAGGGGGAGACCACATATGTTCCATGTGGTGTGTTTGTGTGTCCACCTGATTGAAATGAGGCCACTGAGAAATGTTGATGTTGGCGGGGAAAATCTGACGGGAAAACAAAGGTAACATGATGCACCATGTTGCTTTCATTTTGTTTACGAAAACACTATAGCTTATTGTAAAGTTAATGTGTGCATCCATTCTGCTTATTGTAAATGATATATATTATGTATTAACTAGCCAAATTTCCTCGCAACTGCGAGGCTAGATACTAAAATATATATATTTATATCTAAACATAGAGTTGTATTTATTATACAATTATAATGCTTATGATATTTCTTATACGATTATATCAGCTCTCATACTATACATGTTTAATCTGCATTATTATAATTGAATCCACCATAATTAACAGTGTAGATATTTTTATTTTTGCTCCAATTAATGTGGTAATTTTTTAACTCTTAAGAGCGAACTTAGTGGTTTTTTGGTTTTTGTCCTATCATTTTAATAGTATAACTAGCCGAATTTCCTACGCAAATTACATGGCTGGATACTACATTGAGTGTGTTTATATTGAAGCATAGAGTTGTTCTTGTTATATATATAACTCTAATGTTTACATATATGATTAATCTATACTGTTATAATTTAGACCCCATCAGAATCGATAGTGTACATCTTTCCTTTTTTTCCGATTAATGTGGGGATTTCTATCTCTTAAGAGAAAACCTTGTGGCTTCTTTTGACTTTATTTTAATAATATAATAGGTAGATAGACTGTAGAGGAATCCTTCTGCAGACAAACTTTTCAAGTAAACCAAACAAATAGGCTAGAGCTCTCTAGAAGTAAAATAATATTCACGGTGGATCACTAAGAACACAAAAGTGTAAAACATATATAAATTCAAGCATGGTAGTCACCCGATTTCAAAATATTCTCTCTATCACCAACAAATCAAAATATGACAATTGCTCATTAATTTTCATATGGATAGATCCAAAGTTTCTGGCAATTCTCGTTGCAGCTTTGGATATGTGTAATATATTATATTATTAAAATGATGTTTAAACAAACTTCCATATTCACTCTGAGAGGCTAAAAATTTTCACATTAATTAGAAGCAAAAGGGAAGATCCTTAAAGCTTATTTTGGTAGGTTCTAACATTATAGATTAACCAAATATATATTAGAACTATTATAGTTGTATAATTAAGAAGTACAACTATAGATTCAATAATAGACATTAAAGTTGTGTAACGAACACTTTCAAGTTCTAAATATATCATGGTATCTATCAGGGGCGGAACCAGGCTCAGCCCAAGCCCTAGGTTGGACCAGCTGATTTCGGGCCAACTTTAGCTTTTATTTCTAAGCTTTTATATCTAAATTATTAATTCTTCACGGATTTTGGTTTTCAAGCTTTGGGCTATAGTCCACCTAACCCGAGGCCTGATTCCGCCATTGGTATCTATCGCTGCGTGAGAAATTCGATTAGTTGATATTATACTCGAGGGAAAGCTCTGCAGTCTGCGGAACGACCATCCTTGAATGGAATGTGATCTCATCTTTGTTTGCCTTCCGTTAATTTGGTGCTAGCTAGCTACTGCGCATGTAACATTTGCAGAGTGAGTGACGATTTTTTTTTTTTTTTTTGCTTTGGATTGCTGCATATGTACGTACGTAGTGAACTCCTCAGCTTGGCGGCTGTCGAAGCGCTGTGGAACGAATGGGAGATCCACTGCCTCATACTTGTAAGCTTGGCCCTGTCAATGCACGAACATGAATATATCCACATGACATGACACCAACACAAGGATACGTTATTTTTTCAAAAATACCGATACGATGACAAAGCTATATATTTAAACAGTTTTGCTATTGCACAAGCGACTGAAATTTTTTTATGTTTCAGTCACCTGAAATTGCACTCTCAATGAACTAAAATTGCAGCCCCCCTCCAAAAAAAACAGCTGCAACTTTAGGTGATTCAGAGTGCAACTTCAGGTGACCTGAAATTGCACTCTCAATCAACTAAAATTGCAGCCCCCTCCAAAAAAAACATGTGCAACTTCAGGTGACTCAAAGTGCAATTTTAGGTGACTGAAAGATAAAAAAAATTCAGTCGCTTGTGCAATAGTCTATCCCATATTTAAATAATAATAATAAATTACATATATGTATTTTTTTTTGTTTCTTCATGCTTTTCAAACTGAGATAATGTAAAGTGTAAACTGTGAAGTAAACTCAAAATATGTACCTCATCAATTGTTTTGGTAATCATGGCGGCAATACTTGGAATTTTGGCTATGATCACTGCCTCTAAATTCTGGATGAAAAAATGGAAGTACATCAGCAATTAGTTTGTGCAATTCAAATTGTTGGAGCAAAGTGAAAGGTTCAATCAAGAAAATGATCAAGCATCTTTTGCCTTGTATAAAATAGACTCACGGTTGCAGACTTGTAGTCAATTCATGAATGACTAGCTGAATGCCCGTGCGTTACTACAGATTTAAAAAATAATAGAACATATTCGTATGCACGTTCCAACAAATTTTACCACCCGTTAGTTTTAGAACATGTAGTATGATAAAATGTTAAAATTCGTATCAACGCACGGGCATTCAGCTAGTATTACGGTGCAGATAGAGTAGCATTGGAATTGACCTGTCATCATTTTGTTCTCACTTAACAAAGCAGAAGAAAAACACACGCCATTAATGAAACGATAACTTCACTAATATGAATAACCATCCTCCCATCTCACTATCTTTTACAAACGAAAATCGGGGCCGAGCCGGCCTGGTGCCAAAACCCTCGAGTCCACGCCGACGCACACACCGCACCGACTTCGACCAACTCCAAGCGCGGGAGCCAGCCAGCCCCCACCGCACCCGCTTGCTGTTCCGCTGTTTCCATCTCGCCGACCCCCTTCCGCTCCGCTCCCCCACCCTGCCGAACCCCACCAACCCACCACGCAACGCCCCCCTCTCTGCTTCTCGCTTCCGCTCCACGCCGCGCCGCTCGATTGCCCGCCCACCTAACCTCCTCTTACGATCTCGTCCCCCCTAGCGAGGCCCAGATCTGGTGGCCCCTTGCATGCACGCGAGGTTGGCCTGTTGATGGTGTCGGCCACGACGCAAGTGGGCGTGCTCATGTCCTGTGTGGTGCTGTTCGTCCCCATGGGGCTCGCGGGCTGGCACCTCAGCCGCAACAAGGTGCTCTTCTTCTCTAGCGCGCTCTTCGTCTCCCTCGCCGTCTGCGTCCACCTCTCCCCGTACCTCCCCTCCCTGCCCCACCTCCTCGCCTCCTCCTTCCTCCCCTATCCCGCACCGTCGTCCTCGTCTTGCATCCTGTTCCTGCACCACGTGTCGTGGGCGAACGCCAGCGCCGGGGGAGCAGAAGGCAACGGCGCGGCAGGAGGGGCAGGGGCGTGGGGAGGTGAAGCAGAGAGGGAGCGGAAGCAAGCGGAGCAGGAGGGGAGGGAGGCGAGAGAGGCCAGGTAGAAGAGGAGGTGGGAGATGGTAACTTTTGGTGGAAGTGGAGAGGAGGGGTAATTAGATATGAGAGAGAGGAAGAGAGATGTTAGATAGATGGTCAAGATTTCAGTATTCAGATCGGACTGTTGAGAAGGGAGGAAAGAGAATGCACCAACCACCAACTCAAACTTATTAAATAGTAAAGATATGTTCAATTGTTCATGTGAATACCATTTCTACAAATAAGAATTCCGTTAACCTAGAGAAAAAAGTAACATGATCATTGATCACCAAGACTACCGATCACAGAACAACAAGAATCTGGAGAGTAGGGGGAAAAGATTCCTACCAGCCTGTTCACAATGTTAAATACTTAAATTAAAGACTGAAAAATATTATTGAACATGCTTTGAGATAAAACTATAGTAGATTTCAATGTAGAGAGAATGACCTGTAATGATATGCTATCTTAGTTAATCTAGGACTAAAGCGACGTCTTCAAGGAGATACTGAATGGTAAAAAAAATGCATGCAATGCAGTTTACAAATGAGGTAGAGCAAGTGTAAACAGACAAATGCTTACATGATAGTTGATACAATGGGAGGGAGTACCTTGTATTGGTTTGAAAGTCATTATGTCAATCCTGTCAGGAAATAATTCTATCAGATTGGGGAAGTTTCGGGCAAAAGAAAAAAAAGGACACCATTGCAATATTCTGGTCAGTAAGCACAAATAGCTTGGAGTAAATGACTTATCTGTACGCAGGATTTGGTACTTGTGTTGTCTCTGTCCCACTGACCCGCGAGATCATCTCATCAGGGTGAGTAGCAGTACCTGTCACATAGCCAATTAATTGTTGGCCACGTAGATATGGAAGCATCTAAGCTTTCCACAGTAGGTAATTGCTGCTGTCAATTTGACATTGATGAGATGACCGAATGTCGGCATGGGAAGAAGTCCAGCAGAGACGTTAGTAGATCCGCTGGTGTTTTCAATCTGGGAATTTCCGGTTGACATGGTGTGGCTCTGATACTATATAAAAATCTAGTAGATTGGAGGCTCTAGAGTATATAAGGAGAACAGGAATGAGTTCCTCGCTGCGCAACTGCACGGGATGTCTTCTGTCTTCTATTTAAATCATCGTGGTATCGTGAACAGTGCCATTCGACAACAGCCAGTGCAAAGCCAGCACGTACAACAGAGAACTCTGTTCCCTCTAAGATTACAGGGATTACATTGTTTGTTTGTTAGACAAGATCACAACTAATTTACAGATAATGATTACATTGTTGACACAGTAAAGTTGCACTTGTCTTGCAGTAGTCGTATGTTTACATTGCGAATACATGTTTGACATAGATCTCGTTTTGGTATGCTTTTTTTAGCATAACAGTGCAAACGAATCAAAAATCGGACAATTGGTTTTGGAAAGATATTGCCCTTCAAACGGATCAACTCAGGTTTCTCTTTCCACTCCCCTCCTCACTTAGTGCAATCGTTGTCTTATTTCTACTGCAGTTTTGGTCCATGTGTACCTCAGTTTTAGTATGCATCTCCTGCAATTTTTGTCTCTGTGTATGTGTATATTGTAGTCGTTGGTCCTGTATCTACTGTAGTTTTGGTCTTTATGTACTCAGGAGCACGACGCACCAGTCCTTGTTGATGAAATACTGAAAGTATGTGCATGATACCAGTTATATGAATATTGTGCGTCTACTGCAGGTAATTGTGTAAATTGATGGACCATAGAGGAAGAAGCAAGAAACCACAACACTAGTTCGCAACTTGGGCGTGCCGCGCGGGAGGAGTTGGGACTTGGCGCTTTAGGAAGGTAAGGGTCGGGTGTAGAATGGTTATTTTAAGGGTGTAGAATGCATGCCCATGGTTAATTGTACATGGTGGATATCAGTCTTGAATATATTTCCACTTGCTTTTGCTTATGTATTTAGAACAAAGGTTCAATGCATAACTCATGTTTAAACATCCACAGTTAGCCAACAAAACTAAGAAGAGAAAATTGAGAATATGCCCTCCAACTAGATGGAAATCTAGGATATACCCTCCTTTAGATCCTAATTGATAATATACCCTCCTTTAGAGTGTTTTATTGAGAAAATACCCTTTTTATACCTTTTCATTAGTTTCTATTGTATTTCTCTGTATTCCTTCACTTAAAATGACCTATTTACCTCTGAGTACTTCTTGTGCATCATTTGAGCACCCATTAACCTTCCCAGGATGATTTGGCCTTACTAACAGTGCAACACCTTACGTACAGTGCAACAAATTGGGCATGATAAGGTGTTGTACTGTACGTAAGGTGTTGTACTGTTAGTAAGGCCAAATCATCCTAAGAAAGTTAATGGGTGCTCAAATGATGCACAAGAAGTACTCAGGGATAAATAGGTCATTTTAAGTGAAGGAATACAGAGAAATACAATAGAAACTAATGAAAAGGTATAAAAAAGGTATTTTCTCAATAAAACACTCTAAAAGAGGGTATATTATCAATTAGGATCTAAAGGAGGGTATATCCTAGATTTACATCCAGTTGGAGGGCATATTCTCAATTTTCTCAACTAAGGATGCTTTGAAAGAAGAATCAGAAGTATGTTTTGCAGCAACACGGAAGGACTGATTCCCTGTGGTGATCGTGATCACAGCAAGGGCAAAGAATTTAGAGAGCTATCTAGGACCACATTTGAGAAGATCTATGCCATACTAGTAGGACAAGCAAAGGGATGGGAATCTAATCCTCTCTCTTTTTGTGCGACATTAGCAAATAATTTATGTCTACTCTCCATCATGGGTGAAAATGGATTGGATAATTATTGGCATCCACGTTGTAAAGGAATACATGAATATGAATTCAGATATACTTATATTCAAGTGCGGATTGGATGTTTTCGAAAAGCAAAAAGGGCTTGGATGAACATCGGATACAAATTCAAATATTCTATATACTATAATAAATCATAGTTGGGTATCCACATATACATCAACAAGTTGATAATAATGAGGAGGTATCCAATTTGAGACACTTCTTTAATTTGGGTGCCAAAATTTGAATTTTGTGTGAGCAATTGGAGGTTCTAATGGCTCAGATTTAGGAGGTTTTTAATTGAGTCCAATAAATTCTGAATGAAACATCGCGTCAGTAACACTACAAAATGTACATATTAGAAAATAACATCATATGTGAGGCTGTGAAGCCTAGGGCCGGCTAAACGTCTGTGCCACGTTGACGTTATTTTTCCATCTCACTTGATCTGTGTGGCATTAATTTGCCCCAAATATGAAGTGCTGATAAATTCAATGCAAGTTTTAAGCTAATTGTATGTGCTGCGAATTTGAGCAGGCATATCATTGAAATTGCGGGTATATTCAAAACAAATTTTAGAGACAGACTTGGATGGCATTAAACTATTATTTGGATGGAAAGATCGATCTTATCTACTAGTATCCTATTTGACATGGTAATTCTATTTGTATTATAATCTACATGCAGGTGCGTGCTCACATGAACACTTGCTCTGCATCGAAGCAAGCATCCATTGGCACCCAAAACTTGGCATTTACTCCATCATTACAAGCATATTTAAATATGGGTGCTACAGGGCAAGACCACATATGTTCCATGTGGTGTGGTTGTGTATCCACTGATTGAAATGAGGCCACTGAGAAATGTAGAGGATGTTGGCGGGCAAAATCTGACGGGAAAACAAAGGTAACATGATGCAACTTGTTGTTTTCATTTTGTTTACGAAAATACTCTAGATTATTGCAAAGTTCATGCGTGCATCCATTCTGCTTATTGTAAATGAGATATATTATATATTATGTATTAACTATACGGTTAGATTCTATAATGTATATATGTATATCTAAACATAAAGTTGTACTTGTTATATAATTCTAATGCTAAAGATATTTCTTATATAATTATAACAACTCTCATACTATACATGTTTAATCTGCATCGTTATAATCTGAATCTACCACAATCAGCGGTGTAGATATTTTTATTTTTACTCCGATTAATGTGGTAATTCTCTAATCTTTAAGAGCGGACTTGGTGTTTTTTTCCTATCATTTTAATAATATAACTAGCCAAAATTCCTGCACAAATTACACAGTTAGATACTACATTATTAATACGTTCAAGTTTTAAATGTATCACGGTATCTATCGCTGCGTGAGAAATTCAATTAGTTGATATTACTAGCCTCATAGGCGCGGCGTGACGCCGCGCCAGCCACCGTGTGCACCGAAGTAAAAGAGGCGATAATTCGTGAGGAGTTCTAAAAAAACCGAGGACACATGTGTATTTTCGAAAAAGTTAAAGGGTTTTTTCGTAAAAAACTGAGGACCTGTACGTAATATAAACGAAGTTAAAGGACTTTTTTGTAAAAAACCGACGAGCTGTACGTAATAAACGAGGACCCATACGTAATTTAGGAAACCGCGGGGGGCTATCCTGCAAAGTGGAGGGGTTAAAAAAACTGGCAGCTTTCGTAAAAAACCGAGGACCTGTACGTAATATAAACAAAGCTAAAGGACTTTTTTTGTAAAAAAACTGAGGGCCTGTACGTAATAAACGAGGACCCGTACGTAATTTAGGAAACTACGGGGGGCTATCCTGCAAAGTGGAGGGGTTTAAAAAACTGGCAAGGACCTTTTCGCAAGAACCAAGGACCTCAACGTAATTTTGGAAAAGTGCAGGGACGTTTCCCAAAATTGCTCACCCGACCGTACCGAGATTCGTTGGCCACGCGGCGGGCGGAGCGCGGGCGCAAGGTGACGTGGGAGGCGCTCCGCACGGCGTTTCCCGCTAATATAGGCTGGTTATACTCGAGGGAAAGCTCTGCAGTCTGCGGAACGACCATCCTTGAATGGAATGTGATCTCATCTTTGTTTGCCTTCCGTTAATTTGGTGCTAGCTAGCAACTGCGCATGTAACATTTGCAGATTAAATTAAATTAAATATTTTTTTTGCTTTGGGTTGCTGCATGTGTACGTACGTGGTGAACTCCTCAGCTTGGCGGCTGTCGAAGCGCTGTGGAACGAATGGGAGATCCACTGCCTCATACTTGTAAGCTTGGCCCTGCAAACCTTCCTCTTCGTCACAGCAGGCATGCGGAAGCGAAGCACATCGCTCGTCCTCCGCACGGTCCTGTGGCTGGCCTACTTGTCGGCCGACTCTGTGGCCATTTTCGTGCTCGGCCACCTCGCGGTCCATGCGAGCGGCCTGCGCCACCAGCTCCTGCTCTTCTGGGCGCCGTTCGTGCTCGTCCACCTGGGCGGGCAGGACACCATCACCGCCCTCTCCGTGCAGGACAACGAGCTGTGGACGCGCCACCTGCTGGGCTTGGTCTCCCAAGTAGCGGTGGCCGGCTATGTCGTCTCCAAGTCGTCTTGGCCGGATGGGCGGCTCCGGGCTGCCATGGTGCTCATGTTCCTCTCTGGGAGCTTCAAGTACGCTGGGCGTACCCTCTGCCTTTTCTCAGCCAGGCCAGCGAACCTCAGGGCTGAGTCCCTGTTTACTTTAGAATGGAAGCATGAGGTGCTGCAGCAAGCCGCCCAAGGAGGAGGTTTACAAGCATGGATTTGCTGTGGAGCGACGAGAGAAGATGCCTGTCAAGAATTGCGTAGAAGATTTGATTTGATGCTTAACGGTGATAGGAGCCAGGAAAGTTTACTGGACGACAACCAAATCATTGAAATCATGACAGTGGATGCTCCGCTCAATCGGGAGGAGAGCGTTGTAGGTAGGGATGATTTACCAAGCATGCTCGAGATGTTTTCGCGCAGTATCTATCGCTGCGGGGCCTATGATTATGTGGGCGAACAGCTAGTAAACTGCTATGAGCGCCTCTACACCAAAAGACCACTTCTTAAGGCCTGCTATCTTGCTCTTCTTGATACTAGATTTTGGGGAAATACCATTAACCGCCTCATCCTGGTAGCCACCCTGTTCCAGTATCTTTCAACCCCAGTAGCCCTGGTGCTCTTCAGGTTCGCCGAAAAGGCGGGCCAACTGCACAGTAGAGCTGATGTCACCGTTTCCTACGTATTGCTCGTAGGAGCCATAATGCTGGATGTGTCCTCTGCCTTCATGTCCACTTTTTTCGTTGTGAGGTCCAGAAATTTCCCTGACGGTAGGATTAAAAGTGCAACCTTGCGAGTAGCCAACTACATTCAGGCTGCTGCAGGGAGCCGAAAACAGTGGTCCGAAAATCTAGCGCAATACCGCATGATCAAGAGGTACGCCATGCTAGATACTGCAGGCATGTCATCCGTACAGCAATGGATTGGTAAGCGTTTGAATGCTTGTGGTGTCGAGTTATTAGATCCAAGCTTAACACACACACCCATCACTGATGACCTCAAGAAATTTGTCCTCGACAAATTGTTAGCCTTCGGAACAGGGAAACAACCAGATTGGAACTGTGCCAGCTCCCGTGGTCAGTTGGCGCTTCGGAGGATGGATGGTGCAGAAACCGCTCTACACAAGAACATCAACGGTGTGGATTTCCCCACAAGCGTGCTCATCTGGCACATTGCAACAGACATATGCTTCTACTTCGAATACAATTCCAGAAATATTTCTGATCAAATGAAGAGGAGCAGAGAGCTATCAAATTATATCATGTACCTCGTCTTCAAGTGTGGTGTGATGCTTACAAGCCACTCCCAGCTTGTACATAGCAAAGTTCATGAAGAACTGATGGAAATTTTTCAGGTTAATCTACGCGAGAAAGAAGCTGTCATGAAGGTGTTTGGAGACAAGAAAGATGAACAGTCGGCCTCAACGGTGACTAAAACCAAGAAGCATGAAGAATCGGCCAACACGGACAGTGCTATCTCCAGTCAACTGCAGGAGCTCCTACAGAGCACTGCGGAATCTATTTATTCTCCAGTGTTGCCACGTGCACGTGAGGTAGCCCAGGAGCTCATTGGCATCGACAATAAAGCTGACCGCTGGGAACTCATCGCCGCGGTGTGGTTGGAGATGCTTTACTACACTGCGCCTCGTTGCGGAGGTGCTTTCCATTACCAGTATCTCAGCACTGGTGGGGAGTTCATCACGCATGTCCTCGTCCTGATGTATTTTCTAGGCCCTTTCCTACCAACCCCTGGTGCTTAGCTTCTTGAGCCGTGCCATTGTCTAGCCTTAGCGGCCAGACCATCCTATGAACTACTGTATACGAACACTTTTGTAATAAGTTCCGAACTTCCATCCACTCTGGTAGAATGGAATAGAAGGAACAACTGTATGATGTAAAAGCTATCACTGTGTGTACTATGGTTTTATTCTTAATAGTAAAATGGAACTATTTGGAGTGGAAAAAATGCAGTCGGTAGCTGTATGCTGTAATCATGCTTTTGTATCATACAGATGACATGACATTAATGAGGATGTTGTTTTCTGAATGCAACTTCAACCTGAGAACAGCATCGCTTTGTTTATTTGCTTTTACTGTCCAGCTTATTTTGAACTCGATTACTCAACAAATGGATTCCATTAGCATACTAGCATGTGTTGACTTTCTTTTCAGACTGGGATGCAATTCCGGACTAGGCCTGGCCCAAACATCCTCTACTGAAAAGCATATTGGTCCATTGAGGTTAAGTACGTGTTGATCATGGATAGCTAGGATTGATTGTACACACGTCCTAAAAGTCTCTTCCTTTTATGTGCCGGTGAATAATTTATCTACATACATTACCTCAGCTGCTTGCCTGCTACTATTCTCACGCGTCACTAAGTGCTTAATTCTACTCAGAATGCTCAACGTTCCCGACCACAAACATTAACCCACTAACGCTGGTTCTAAGCTACTTTCGAGAATCACCAATTGCATCACTGATAATCGATTCAACAAAGAAATCAGGAAGGAAGAACTACAAGGGGAGAGGGCTCTGTAACCAAGCGCACTCACCGGCGTGGCGTCGGCGGTGAGCTAACCGGTAGGCCGGGGATTCCGGGAGGAGCTACGCGTCCGCGGGGCGTAG
Source organism: Dendrocalamus latiflorus (assembly GCA_017311315.1). NCBI lineage: Eukaryota > Viridiplantae > Streptophyta > Magnoliopsida > Poales > Poaceae > Dendrocalamus > Dendrocalamus latiflorus. The sequence continues at coordinate 12,127,494 of CM029644.1, read as the reverse complement.
TCCGGGAAACGCGCCGCCTGCGTCCCCGCCAGCCGGGAAGTCCAGCACCGGCCGGGCGGAGGACAACGATTTGGGGGTGTTTCGCTGTTCACAGGCGGTGGACGTTGGTAAACTAGGATGCATCGAGTCTCGGGAAAATGTGGAAAACTGCCATGCTCATTTTCCCTTTCGCCTTCTGGCTTCTGCTTTCGAAAACCGAACCGTATGTGAATGATCGGCTTCCGTAAGCTGGTTTTGGAAGCCGCGGGTGACACCGGCTTCCTTTTATGATGCCAGGACATGTCACGGCCCGGCACTTTCCCCGTTTCAGCAAGCCTCAGCCCCCTCTCCATGGCGGAGTAGACATGGACGCGGTCATGCAACCACGAGTAACCACTTAAAGTCGTTTACAACCACGACGTCGTTTATGATCACTCGAAACTGCTTACAATCACGAAGTCATTTATGACCAATCGAACAGAAAATCGATAGTCTGTTACGACCTACGACGACGTACTCCATAGTCGGTTTCAATTTCTGACCACAAAGACTTCTCATACTCAACTATGACAATGAAGTCATGCTCGGATACAATACTTAGGGAAATGCACGCGACACTAGGGAAACACAGGGATTTGTGCTGGTAACTTTTCATAGGTTTTTTAAGTTTTCTTCTTTCTTTTATAGGATTCGAATACAAAGCAAATGCTAAACTTATTTCCTATTCTTACGCCATGATTTGCTTTGGCCGTGTCATCCCACATCCAGCAAAAACATAGCTCCACTAACTAACAGACTAAACGAGAATCACGGCCATGACATGAACATGAGCACATCTCAGGCCACTAGCTTTGACAGAGTAAAATGCAAGTAATGCAACGGACTTAAGTCCAACAAATCACCACTAAGCCTGTTACCCAGTTACCCAGGATTCACCTCAACAGCGTCGACCTTCTGTCTCATCTCAATAAATTTGACTCGCCCAAGCGCCTTGGTGAGTATATCGCCGAGTTTTCCATCCATCCCGACATGGTCAACGTCCACCTTGCCATTTTCAATGCATTCACGAATAAAATGATAACGAGTGTTAATATGCTGACTCCATTCGTGATGCACTGGGTTCTTGGTTAGTGCGATGGCTGATTTGTTATCTACCAGAAGCTTTACCATCTTCGATGCTCTCCCGACCAGCTCGCCATACAGTCGGCTCAACCAAACACCTTGGCATGCTGCCATTGTCGCCGCGATGTATTCTGCCTCACAGGACGAAAGCACGATGACCTTCTACTTCTAGGATGTCCAAGTGATCACACTCGTGCAAAGAAAAAACACAACCCCAGTAGTGCTCTTGCGATAATCGATGTCACCGGCGAGGTCAGTGTCGCTAACCCCACCAATACGGGCTCCAGCATGCCCGTCTTCTTGTCATAGCACCTGTAGCTCGTAGTGCCACTGATGTAGTGCAGAATCTGCTTCACCGCCACCCAGTGTGATGCAGCAGGTGCCTCCATGAACCTGCCCACAATTCCAACTGTGTAAGCGATGTCAGGCCTCATATTACAGAGGTATCACAGACTCCCGATGATGCTCCGGTACCGTGTTTCATCCACAGCGGCACCAACATCCTTCTTACTCAGCTTTAAATGATTCTCCATCAGTGTGGCACGAATTACACCCTGCCATGCCAGATGACTCCAGAATCTTGCTGTCATAAGCACTTTGGCAGAGTGTGATCTCGCCAGCGTCTTGCTTGACATTGATTCCCAAGTAGTAACTCAGAAGACCAAGATTGCTCATCTCGAATAGGTTACGCATCTGGTCTTTGAATGCGGCAATATCGTAGACATTGGTTTCGGTGATGATCAAGTTGTCGACGTAGATGCTTACCAGCAGTGATGACGTCCCACTGGTCCTCTGGTACACAACATGTTCTAGAGGGTTGCACTCAAAGCCGAGGGAGATGAGCGACGCGTCTAACTTGGCGTTCCACACCCGCGGTGCCTGATGAAGATCGTACAGGGCCTTATGCAGCTTGAACTCCCGGTGCTCGTTATCAGGGTCGATGAAGCCAGGCTGTTCGTGCACATAGACCTCCTCGATAAGGTCGCCATTCAAGAACGTTGACTTGAAGTCCATGTGGTGCACCTCCCATCCACTGTCCACAGCGAGTGCCAGCAGGAGCCGCACCATTTCCATCCGTGCCACCGGGGCAAAGATCTTGTCGAAGTCTACCCCCTGCCGCTGAGCGTACCCTTTAATGACCAGACATGCCTTGTGCCTCACCATATTGCCTATAGGGTCCTTCTTTACCTTGAACACCCATTTGAGCCTGATGGCCCTATGTCCAGCTGGAGTGCGACGAGCTCCCATGTACCATTGTTGTGAATGGTATCCAGCTCCTTTTCCATCACCTGCTTCCAGCATGCTTCTTTGAGCGCTTGGTTGACGTTGGTTGGCTCCTCAGCAACCAGAAGACAAACCCTGCTCTACTCAACGTCGACTTCCTCTGTACTATTGTAGATGTTCAACAGCTTCCAGTAGTGACGCGGCCCAGTGTCAGTGTCGAGTGCGTCATCATGAGTTGGTGGAGTTGCCCATTCGACGCCCATAGATAATGGTGGAGGTGTTCATTGCTCCGCCGCATACAGTGCCTCAGGATCTGCTCCGTGTGTCGATGTCGTTGCCTCTCCAGTGTCGACGTCTGCCATGCCTTGCTCCGTGGTGTATGTCATGGTGAATGTGGTGGCAGGGCTACATTCGCCTGACTCCCAGTCCCATCGCTTTTGTTCCTTGAACATAACATCGCGAGTCACATGAAGCTTCTTTGCCGCCGAATCGTACACTCTGTATGCCTTTGCTCCTTCCTCATAGCCGATGAGCACCATCGGTGTTAAGCGATCCGCCAGCTTATTCACGCCAGGCCCAACTAACCTGACATACGCAATGCACCCAAAGACTCAGAGATGGTGCACCATCATCTTCTGCTTGTGCCATGCCTCGTACGGTGTTCTGCCATTGAGACTCCATGTCGGCGTCCTGTTGAGGATGTAGACTGCAGTTTTCACTGCCTCACCCAGAATGTCATCGGCATGCCCATGGTCTTCAGCAGACAGCGTGCCATCTCTACCACTATCTAATTTCGGCGTTTGATGACTCCATTTTGCTGTGGCGAATATGGCGCAGTAGTTCAGTGCTTGATGCCAAGCTCATCGTTGTACTCGTGAAACTCGGCGGAGTTGAACTCGCCACCACGGTTCGAGTGGAACACCATGAGTTTGCCATCGTGCTCTAAATTCGCTAGCGCCTTGATCTTCTTGAAGAATTTTAATGCCTCATCTTTGGACCTGAGCACCTCAAGCCACATGTATCTACTGTGGTCATCTACGATCAACAGGAAAAACTTATTACCTCCTGCTATCGCTGGTGTGATCGGTCCGCACAAGTCGCTATGGACCAACTCTAGTGGGCGCTCGGCGTGGTAATCTGCGGCCTGCAAGAACGCAGCTCGGTGCTACTTGCCGAGGATGCACCCATCACATAATTGCTCGATTTGATCGAATAGTGGAACCCCAGTCACCATTCCCTTCAGCGCCAGGTTCCACAGTGCTCGGAAGTTAAGGTGGTCTTAGCGTCTATGCCACAACCAAGCTTCGCCATCCATACGCATGGGTAGGCACACAGGACCAGCAAGGTTCAGCTTCAGTGTGTAAAGCTGATTCTTTGTCCGCCTCACTCATGCCAGCAACTTGCATTTGTAGTCAAACATGAGCAACTATCCATCCTTGATCACTACCTTGTAGCCATTCTCGTCCAATTGCCCAACAGAAATGATGTTGCTACAGAGATGTGGGATGAAGTATACCTTGGTGAGGAGCCAATGCTCCCCATTCTGGCACTAGAACATGACAGTTCCCTTGCCACGGATGTCCACGAGTGAGCCGTCACCAAATTTGACCGTCCCTTTCACTGATTCATCAAGCGATCTAAACATCGCTCGAGACCCGGTCATGTGGCTGCTTGCTCCTATGTCGAGGTACCAGACGCCATCACCTGCATCCATCAGGATCACCTTCTCCTTGTTAAAGAGCACTGTCTGCTGTTGGACCTTGCTATCAGCTTGTGATAGCTTGCAGTGCCCGACTATGAGCAACGCAGTTGTTCATCTTCCACACGCATCAGGTGCACCTCCTCCTTGCACTCACGGCGGGGCTTGCGGCGGTTCCTGGAGAAGTGCCCCATCTGGTCGTAGTTGTAGCACTTGACTTGCGACATGTCACGGCACACGTTGGATGAGCCACCGCCCCGCGCGTTGTGCCTGGCTTTATCGCGCCTGCAACCTTGCTGCCTTCCTCGTTGGCATTTGTCATCACTGCTACTGCTTATTTGGTCTCCACTTGAGGAGCCATCGCCCTGCTTCTATTTCTTGGCACGCGCGAGCCACTCCTCAGTGAGGAGTAGACGCCCTCCAGAGCCGCCTTTGTCATCGAGACCGTATCGCTCCTCCACAGCACAAAGCTGCCCAGTGAGCTCATCGATTGAGAGTGTGCTCTGGTCGAGGAACGTTTCGTGGAGATGGCCACCTACATGTACCATGGGGGTACGACACGCAGAAACATCTTCATGACCTTGGATTCCTCAATCACGTTGCTAAGGATGCGAAGGTTGTTGATGAGTTTAGTTATCGCATCAAAAACTCATCGACAGTCTCCCCATCCTTGAATGTGATGTCCTCAAACTCCTTGCGGAGCTTTTGCGCATTTGCCTCATGCACGTAGTTGACGCCCATCCGCTACACCTTTACGGCGTCCCACACCTGCTTTGCCTTGTCCTTCACGGTGAGAGTTGGTAGCATGTCTGGTGGCACCGTGTAGAGGATCGTGGACAACGCCATCCTATCATTGCAGAAGTCAGCATCACTCGGCTCAATTGCTCGCCACAATCCCTGTGCCTGCAAGTTGACTCTCATGATGAGAGCCCAGTTGGAGTAGTTCATGCGTGTTAGCATGGGGTAGACCACCGCCCCCTGCTCTCCATTGTCACTTGCTACACCACCACCTCGCGGCCGCGCACCCTCATCTTGCTGTGCCCGTGGATCCTTGGTGGAGTGAGGGACCTTGAAGGAGATTCAGATCTGTCACCTAACATCACCGCCATGATCTCTACACCGCTCTAATACCAATTGTTAGAGTAGACACACACGCGGTCGCACGACCACGAGTACCTGGTACTCGTTACGACCACTCGAAGCCACTTACGGTCATGAAGTCGTTTACGACCACTTGAAGCCGCTTACGACCACGAAGTCATTTATGACCACTCGAAGCCACAGTAAGTGGATAGTCTGTTACAACCTACGACGACGTACTCGATAGTCAGTTCCAATTTCTGACCACGAAGACTTCAAACTCATACTCAACTATGACAATGAAGTCATGCTCGGATACAACACTCAGGGAAATGCACGCGACACTCAGGGAAACACATGGATTTGTGTTGCTCAATTTTTCATAGGTTTTTTAAAGTTTTCTTCTCTCATTTATAGGATCCGAATACAATGCAAAGGCTAAACTTATTTTCTATTCTTACGTGATGATTTGCTTTGGCCGTGCCATCCCACGTCCAACGAAAACACAGCTCCACTAACTAATAGACTAAATGAGAATCACGGCCACAATGTGAATGTGAGCACGTCCCAGGACACAAGCTTTGACATAGTAAAATGCAAGTAATGCGATGGGCTTAAGTCCAACACTCCCGACACCGTCCCCCTCTTATCCCATTGGGTCGGTAGCATCAAATGCCCTCCAGCGCCCCCTCCTCACCAAATCCTGCCTCCCTACACCCTGATCCTTGCCCCCTCGCCTGGTCCCCCTACTCGCAGATCCCCTTTGATCCTGTCGGGCCGCCACCGTCCGACCCCCTCTGCCATCCCCCTCCCCGCCAGATCTTGTCTCCCTATGCCCCGATCCAGCACCCCCCTCGCTCGGTCCCTGTACTTGCAGATCGCCCCCCCCCCCCCAATCCCTTCAAGCGGCCACCGTCTGACCCCTCTATTGCACCCCCCAGATCTAGCCTCCCTTGGCCCTAATCTGGTGCCCCCTCGGCCGATGCCCCTGCTCGCAGTTCCCCTCCCTCGGGTGGTGCCCATGCTCGCAGTCCCCCACCTCCCTTGTCCGACCTTCCTCCCGACATGCGATGCCACCGTCCTCCCTCCCTCCCGATGTGCACCACATCCCGCCTGTCTCCGTCGCTGATTGAAGGTAATCCACCTCTCGTACCATTGGTCTTACTCCGTATGAGCATATCTTTGCGATTGGTATGTTGTCCGTAGTAGCACTCAGTGGTGATTGTCATCTTGTTCCATTTCTTTGTGCGTGATTGTTTTATCGTCCACTATGCGCATTGCAGGCACCGGGGTTTTAGAGATGGTCCCCAAGAGCATGACCCCTGCTATTTGGGACAACAAAGCGACCAACATCTTTATTGACATATGCCTGGAGGAAATGGACACTGAGAACCAACCACACCACTGCCTATCTGGTAAAGGGTACATCAATCTTTTTTAGAAGTTTGAAGAGCGAACCGGCCAACAGTTACACGACTGCTCATGACTTACGACTATGACTGCTACTTGACTTACGAGTACGTCTGCTATAGCACTCTTATGAGTACGATCTCCGACCTCTTCCGTACTACGACGCTTCGATCGCTACGGTACTTGCGTCAGACTCTACCACGAACTATGTTGGAGCAATTCTCTGTAAGCTGCAAGAATATCATTTGATTTGGCTAAGCCTTGTTTCCTAGATATCTGTCCTACGATGATGTTGATGCCTACTTCTTTTACTAGCATTCTTGGTTTATACTTTGTCTTGTTAGTGCTTATATATGAGATTGATATATTTGAGTATATGATCATGGTACTATTCATAGTCACAAATATGTCTAGTATATATGGTGCTGATTCAATTATTGTTTTAGGAATTATAATAATCATAAAAGTGCGTATATTCCTAACAGTCGTGCCCTGTTGTAGGAATTGGAGATGGCTTAGGTGTCCAACATGGAAAGAGATCAAAAAGTTTAATTTTTGATGAATTGATTTTCAAAGCATATTTATATATTTTAGACCCTAATTGGAATTAAAAATTTTATAGCAAATAGTTCCCTAGTATGGTAGCCACTTTTATGGTTCGCACATACAGGTTTTATGGATTGGCAAGGGTAGATAATCCACGGATCTAAGGCTCGGTTGCTGTACTGTATTGTGCTTAGATTTTTTTAAGTCATTGTGAAAAGTTTTGCAAAAAATCTACCATGATAAGTTTTAGGTAATAATATGTATGTTTGTAGTTTGATTAAAAAATATCTAGCCAAATATATAAGTAATAATAATAAGTATCCAACCAAATAGACCCCTTGCAAAGGATCCTCAATATTGCAATGGAGACCGGGCTCTTACAGAATCTACACGGGTGCTCGGCCACTCTTAGAACCTCCTTGTACGCGGACGATGCAGCCATCTTCCTAGCGCCGCAACAGGAGGATGTGCGCAACTTGGTGCGCATCCTGGAGTACTTCGGTAACACAATGGGGTCGCAAACAAACTTGTAAAAGAGTCAAGTTGCACCCATAAGATGTCAACACATAGACCTACAATCTATACTTCATGACCTACCAACGATGCATGCATCCTTCCCTTTAAAGTACGTTGGTCTACCGCTTGCTTCGCCGGATGGATTTTTAGGTTCTAGAAGACAAGTATGCCGACTGCCTAGTTGGATGGCGGGGGCAAACTCCTTACTCTTGTTGGCAGCAAATTTTCGGTTAAATCCATCTTAACTGTCCAATCTACCTACTTCCTTATGGCCATCAAGCCACCAAAATGTGTACTAAAATCCATCAACAAGTGGGTGTGAAGGTTCCTGTGGGTGGGATTAGAACATCTATCAGGTAGCAAATGTAAGGTCAGCTGGGACGTAGTATGCAGCCCTACTCACTGGGGGGAGGGGCTGGTATCCTGGACCTGGAGCGGTTCGCCCAGGTTCTGAGACTGAGATGGCTGTGGCACAAATGGGCAACTGAAAATAAACCACAGAAAGGGATGGAGATTCCATGCAATGAGCAAGATCGGGTTCTCTTTGCCGTGGCGATTACCGTAGTGATCAGCAATGGAAAGACAACATCCTTTTGGAACTCGACATGGGCATAAGGAAACCTACTGCAGGACATTGCACCCTTAACCTACAACGGCTCCAGAAGAAAGAATCACACTCTATACAACGGGCTTACAAACAACAAATTGTTAGAAATTGGCCCACATGAGCGTCCATTTACTTAATTCCAAAACATGCATGGTGTAGTACCATATTGCTAAGACAAGGTGAGGGAGACCAATTTATAAGGTAGAGTCCTCACCACTCCTTGAATATGGATAGAGATGGTAAGAGGAGAGTTCTGGCTAGTCACACACATGCGCACGCACGCGCGTATTCGTGTATTTTCGCGTGAAAATCGCGTGACTTGTGACTTGTGACGTGCAACCGTGCCGTGACGTGGCGCGCCACTTGGTAGACCAAGTCCATCTTTATTTTTGCTGAACCCTGCACCACTCTCTCTGTGTGTGTTTGAATGAGATTCAAACGTTTGAATTTGAGGCTTTATTGGGGTTTTGATAATAAACAATTACCAGTGGGTAAATGGCTGGTTGAATGTGTCAGTTACCAGTGGGTAAATGGCTATTTTAATCATGTCAGTTATCAGTCTGTCTATTTATATGCCTGGAGATGTCCACAGTATGTGTGAGAAACTCACTGCCTCTTGTGCTTTTGTACTGTGCTATCTGAACTTCACCAACCTTTATTCCCAGCGTGCACCTGAAAGGAGGGAGAGCGGCTATCTCCGAACCATTGCTGCAGAGAATACCTGCACGGGGCGACAATAGGGTTTCTGGGCAGCGCACATCTGCGCGACCGCTCACTTCATTGCGTCATCTACGTTCTGCACTGCATTAAGCATGCGCTGCTTCCTATTCTTCATCAAGCCTAATTGTAAGTCATTCACGCATTTGTTTGACTTTGATACTATAATTTACTTGTGTATATTCTGAAGTATGATGAGTAGCCTACTGTTAGTAGTAAATTTTGCATCACTGGTTTATTGTATTTGTCTCTTAGTAAAATTTGAAATTAAAATATTGCCTACATCTTCAACATAAATGGCTACAGGACATTGACCTCTCTAGTGGCATAACCACATACCATATCCAAGAGCTTGTTACCATTTGGGCCATAACTTCCACGATGACCCTTTGGTAGGGTTTTGAGGACAATCCCACATGGAAACTCACTACAGATGGCGTCTACAGTGCCGCCACGGCATACAAGGCTCAATTCTTAGGCATGACAAAAACAATAATGAACGCTGTAGTGTGGAAGACTTGGGCACCACACAACAAAACAAACTTTGGACAGCGAACCACCTTTCCAGATGAGGATGGCCGAACCAACAGATGTGCCCGCTTTGCAGACGTGCACTAGAGATTGCTATCCACCTCCTAGCTTAGTGTCGTTACTTCGGAAAAATCTAGACTGCCATCGCACGCTGGACGGTCTACGATTCCTTGGTCCCAGCAAACTGGCGGAGCTGGTTCTCTATCCGACATTGGTGGGAGTCGATTATCCTTACGCCAGGAGTTCCACGTAAAGTGACGATGACACTTCTAATACTGGTGACTTGGAAATTTTGGAAGGAACGAAATGCTGGAATCTTTCGATCGATAGCGTCCACCTCAGACTTTCTCATAGCCCTTGTTAAAGAGGAGGCCAGCAGTCACTTGCGGGAGCCAAAAACCTTTCGGAGCTACCGCTTACTCTATAATATCCTTTTTTATCCTAGAACCCGCTGAGGGCTACCCTCTATAATCGTACTTTGCTTCCTCCTATTAATTAATTAAGGGCAGTTTTTATGCCCTCGTTTTAAAAAAAAAAAGTGGCGCAAGGAAAGGAGATTTTTCTACATGTATCATAATCGCCAAACTGAGCCTTCAAGTCAAAGCAGTACATGTGTCGCACCGTCGTGTGGACGGCCCGCGATTTTTCTTCCGCTATATAGACGACGCCGCTGTGCGCGTCGCCCTTGTTTTCCTCTCTCTCTCTCCCGCGGACTTGCTCTTCGTCCCCCCAAACCTCTCGGCGAAACTCGAGGCGTTGGAGATCCATCAATTCTCTCCCTCTCCCTCTCGCCTCTAGGGAGCAGACGAAGCAAAGAGACGCCATGGACGTGGAATACGACGTGATCGTGCTGGGGACGGGGCTCAAGGAGTGCATCCTCAGCGGCCTCCTCTCCGTCGACCGCCTCAAGGTCTCCTCCTCTTCTTTACTCCTCTTTCCTCTTTCCCGTTGCCATGCAGGCCCGGATCGATCGATGGAGATGGCCTACGTCTAGAATGGTTTCCCGTTTGCCGCTTTGATCCATTTACATCTCTTTTAATTGGGAGTACGCAGTAATATAATGGAAATATTTTCAGTGGTTGTCATATGTTGATTGGGCAGCGCGGTGTTCTTGTTGATTCTTTTTTAATCTGATCATGGCGCGTGCTTGTCAGTTTCGCAATTTGGTGGTTGTTTCTTTTTTTCTTATTTCGAAAAACGCGGGTTTGAAAATTCTGAATGTCAAGAGACGACTGAGGCCAGCCGGGTCACTCTTACTCGTAAATCGTGTGGTGATCTGATTAGATCGATCTTGTTGTCCCAGTAGTGTAGTAGGCACAAATATGAGAGGAAAGAAAAGAGTTATTTTGTATTTGATGCCAAAGATCTCGACTTTGCATTAATTTATCTGGAAAAAAATGCCTTAATTTTGTGTGTCATCAGGTGTTGCACATGGACAGGAATGACTATTATGGTGGAGACTCCACATCGCTCAATCTCAATCAGGTGACAAGTCTTCACTTTCTGTTGTCAATATTTAGGAAAAGTCCTGTGACGCATTTTCGACCCTGTGAATGATGGTGATTCATAAGAGTCGCTGGTATACAACGAATCCTGAGCTTCCTGACGACAAACCATGAATATCTTTTCCTGTTTTGACTTATCTGTGTCTAGTGACCTAATGGAAATTTACGAAGTCATCTTGCAAATTAAACTGTCATTCACAGCTCTGGAAAAGGTTCAAGGGTGAAGAGACACCCCCTGCGCATATAGGAGCCAGCAGAGACTACAACGTAGACATGGTTCCAAAGGTCTGTTCCTACTCCAATTTACATTCCTTTGAGATATTTGACTTTTTAGCTCCTTTTGAAAACTGCAGTAGCACTACGTTTAGCATTTTGGGTTGAGATATCCTGCATGTGCTGGACATTATTTGGGCAATGACACATACATAAATACTTCTTGAAACCGAGGGTTACTTTAGTAGTGTTTACTTTTATGAATAATGGATGCATAAATACTTATACAAGATTGCTCTTTAGAGCTATGTAATGATGAGTGGGACCTAACCTCCTTACTAACGGATAATGTTATTCTGACTAGTTTATGATGGCAAATGGTGCTTTGGTCCGTGTACTCATTCATACTGGTGTTACCAAGTATTTGTCCTTTAAAGCTGTCGATGGAAGCTACGTTTTCAACAAGGGAAAGGTTCGATCCTCTTTCTCATGCATACACACTCCATCATATAGTGGGACATGTCATCTAAAACATTTGGGTCGCAGGTCCACAAGGTTCCCTCTACTGATATGGAAGCTCTCAAGTCTCCGTTGATGGGATTGTTTGAGAAGCGGAGAGCAGGGAAATTCTTCCTTTATGTCCAAGATTACAAGGAAAATGACCCAAGTACCCATAAGGGGTTTGACCTTACAAGAATGACTGCAAAAGAACTTATCTCGTGGGTACCCATTTTTTACTGCTGCATTCTAGCATTTTTTTTCTCATGATTGAAAGGTAGCTAATTTTGATTTGTTTGTGAAATTTATATGTTCAGTTACATATGTTCTTATGCTGTACTCTGTTGTTGTATGTTCAGAGTACATGTCCCCATTATCAATATATCGTAAAAAGAAAGAACATCCCAGAAACCTTTGATATTTTTAAAACAACTTCTGTTGGAAGTTTAGATTTGTTGGGTAATATTATAATTAAATGAATTGTTGCCAAAAGAAAAAGTATGACATAAATGGTCCATGCATGAATACATTATATGGTTTTATTTGCTTATTAGTTTGAAGCAATTAGGAGAGCCTCAATTGATTTCTTGGTATGCTGTGTTCAGTAAAGCTTAACATGATATTCCATTTCAGAACTATAGGCTACCAGGTCAACATATACAAAGATGTTTATTGGATTATGAAATTTGCATATATCCATGCACATGAATAATGTAGAACTCCACTCTATCGAAAGCGAAAAAAGAGCAGCTGCAGATCTATACCTGTTTTATCATCACAAACACCATCCTTATATCATACGCTCCTTAATTGTCATATGCAGAGAGACATCCGAACTAGGGCAATTGTATTTATAAGCTATAAAATTCACGTGTTCTTCGTTTATGAGTATTCTGATTTTCTATGCCTATATTTCAAGTTGCTTTTCTGATCTTTTCTTCTGATATAATTTGTCTGTTTTTAGAATCTGAAGTCCTAGTGCTTGATTAGGATTCAATTTTATTGATACTGATCTGTTACCATTTATTTTTCAGAAAATATGGTTTGGATGATAATACAATAGACTTCATTGGCCATGCAGTGGCTCTTCACAGAGATGATAGCTACCTGGCAGAACCAGCAATTGACACTGTAAAGCGGATGAAGGCAAGTATTTCTGACGGCAAAAATTTTCATCGATACTGTAGATACTTGTCTGAAATAATGTCAATATTCAAATACAAAATTTAATTATTCCTAGCCTTCGAACTGCTGAATACTGACAAATCAGCTTAGCCCAAAACTGGTCTTGACAGTTTAATGAGCTTGAAAAGTCAGGATCAGATTAGATCACGCTCTAGTGTAGACAAACCCAAAAGAACATCAGGCTGGGCAATTCGAGGACAAGGCTAAAACCATGGTGATCGCGACAGGCGCTTCGATCCGATTTCCTCAGCCCGGCTGCATGATAATGGGAGATTTCCGTGCCTTGGACTCTCCCTATCATCCCCAACCTCCACCACCCCCAACATCTCCAGCTCCGAGCGTGGTGCTCCACGCGGCGGGCAGCGGCGCAGCCCTTGTGGTTCGTCGTCAATTCGATCGGGGTTTCTCTGCGTCACTCGAGTTCTCGACCTGTGCTCGTGTTCCTCCATTGTTGCTGTGCTGCACCAACCTGAGCCTCAAGTCCATCATCCAGCTTGCCACGATTAGTGGTGTTGTGTCTCTGGGAAAAAAACGTCTGGATCCTGTGGCAAAGGCGTCTGGATTCAGTAAATAGAAAGTCTCAAAATTGGAAATTTAATTAAATTTTCTGCTGAAAATTCCAACATATGTGTCAGTCCCCTAAGCAGCGTCTTGCCTAGAAACAATTCTAGAAACTCTGCACGTTAACGTTTAGCTGTTTAGATAATTTTGTGGAGTTAGATCATCTCTTTGCTTCTGCCAGTATATTGCTTTTACCTAACACTTAATTTAGACTATTGCAGCTTTATGCGGAATCAGTGGCTCGTTTTCAAGGAGGATCACCATATATTTATCCTCTGTATGGCTTAGGAGAGCTACCACAGGTCAATGCACACTTTGTTCATCTGATTCCATAAACTACAGGTATCATAATTATGTAATTTTCTAATTTCTTTTCTTTGATACAGGGTTTTGCACGCCTTAGTGCTGTCTATGGTGGGACCTACATGTTGAATAAGCCAGACTGCAAGGTAATTTTGTCTTAAAACTAGTAGCATTTCCCACATTGTTTCTCTGGTGATTTAGGCATAGTGATTACTACACCAAATGAAGTGCCAATGCTTTGCATAGGACAGCAGGATGATAGGAGATCAAAATCGAAGTGTTAGGGATTTAAGGTGCACAGGCATGAATTTGAATATGATTGTTATTGTTTCAAAAAGGAAATGTTGTGATAGGTCAAAGAGCTAGTGCTAATGAACTGTCGGAGCTGCTCGAAGAAAATATTCTATCGTAGATGCTAGTGCTAATGAACTGTTACATGGCATAGTAGTATTTTTTCTTCATGGATTCATGTAAACTTCAAGCAAAGCATTGCAATTCATTTTCAAGTTATACAATTATATTCATTTCAATGATAAATTTGTTAGTTTCTCATCAAACATGTGGGTGTATTCAGGTCGAATTTGATGAAGAAGGGAAAGTTCGTGGTGTCACATCAGAAGGGGAGACTGCAAAATGCAAGAAGGTTGTCTGTGATCCGTCCTACCTACCTGAGAAGGTAAAACCCATCCTTTTTCCATTATTTAAACAAATAGATGCATTACTAATGGAGTATTATCTCCAAGATTGTCCACCACTACAGCTTCATTGTGCCATACTTTTCTTAACATTGTTCAAACACGGATACTAACTATTTATGATAGAACTTATTTCTTTCATTGTAGTAAATTCATTTAGTACCTACTCTTCAAAAGCAAAAGAACTATGAATTAATATCCTACGATAAAGGTTAACAAAGCGTAACATGGAATAACAAGGAAACGTTGTAGCTGATGAGAATTCTTCTCATCCAAAAAAAATAACTGATTGGAATTCTCTGCTCTAATACCAGGTTAAAAAGGTTGGTGAAGTTTTTCGGGCAATCGCTATCATGAGTCATCCTATCCCAAATACCGCCGAATCTCACTCAGTACAGATCATATTACCACAAAAGCAACTTGGCCGCAGATCAGACATGCAAGTATTCCATATATCGCCTCCCATTTTTTATCCATTAGTTGGTTGTTTTGCCTATATATTTTTCTTCTTTTACTTGTCATCTTTATTGTTGTATTAAGCAATATTCATGGCTGCATACCAGGTATGTTTTCTGTTGTTCCTACTCTCACAATGTTGCATCAAAGGGGAAGTTCATTGCATTCGTGTCCGCACAAGCAGAGAGTGACAATCCAGAGGCGGAACTAAAGCCAGGGATTGATCTTCTTGGGCCAGTGGATGAGTTATTTATCGACACATATGACAGATATGAACCTGCTAATGACCCATCTTCAGACAATTGTTTCATCTCAACAGTAAGTCTTGGCAGAAGTAGCACGTGTTTTGGTTTCAAAGATTAACTTCTTTGCATCTTTAAGGATATTTTAATATTTCTTAATTCAATTTGTTTTTTCAGAGTTATGACGCAACAACACACTTTGAGTCCACTGTGATGGATGTTCTTTCGCTGTATACAAAGATCACTGGAAAGGTACATTCTTCTATTCAACCTTTAATCGCTGCACTAGAGTAGCAAACCAGCCTTTTGCCATATTTTTCGTTGTATTATGTTACAAATGTGTTATGTCTACATTTTATTAAGGTTTGCCTGTTTAGGTGCTATACCAATCTTACAGTCCACGTGGGAACCATAATCTAGCTATTCCAACATGAGTAGGAAAAGGGATTTTAAATCCTACGAATGAAGTGTTTTAAAAGCGGCAGTTACTTTGCCTAAAACTTTGGAAAAAATACTGGCATACTCTTACCATTGTATTCAGACTGCAGATATCAGAGTAACTTATATTCCAGGATTGCAATGTGACATATAATTTGCAAATTGAACCAATATCGCATTTGTCATGGCTTGGTGTAACATAAAACATACTTGTATGAGTAATGTTTTGCATTTTTTGTCTCACAACTGATCTTATTCACATGCCATTTTATACAGACGGTTGATCTTAGCGTGGATCTAAGCGCTGCCAGTGCTGCAGAAGATGATTTCTGATATTTATTGGACTGCTATTTGGTGCATTCTGGATAAGATTTATACTTTGTTTTTGCAACTCTTATTAGGTTTACCTTTGCTCTCTCTTTTTTGTTCCAAACTATGTTAGCTGAGTTTTAATCGATAAAATTGTATGCTGTATATTCTAAGTTCCTAACAATTTATTTGGAGGATGATAAGGCAGTCTGCCGTGTTTAGCTTTTGAAGAAACTACCGTTTCTGTTGTTTAGTTTATACTACCTGTTCAAGACTTTCACCCCCGCAGATGATCTCGATATATTGTGCTAGAGTGAGCATTGGACTGTATCCTTCCGTAGTTGTGATGAATACCTTCAGTAAGGTTTATATAAATATAATACTGTAAACGTGTTTTTAGGTGCAATAATGTGTGTATCGATCAATCGATGGATGAGAGGTGGATGGTGTAATATTCCAAAAAGGGGAAGGTTTTTGGGCTGAGCCATGTTCGGCCCGGCCTTGGCCCAACCAGGGCTCTGCAGCTATAAGAGGGGGAGCAGAGCCACCGCTCCCGTGATGTTGCGCCGTCGCTGGCTCGCTGCGTTGTCCACCGCTCCCGTAGCACTGTGCTACACCGCTCTCATGCCGCTGTTGCCACACCGCCACCCAAGCCGTGTTGGAATCAGAAATGCAATTTCAAATTCTATATGTTTATTGTACTAGTTTCATGATTAATAGCTAGCACATACATTCACATCGTTGCATCACATCAATACACAATTAAATTAAGAGTAAATTACACTTTGCACTAGATAACTTGTTGCTTGTTTCACTTTACACCTAGATTAACCCATACTTTCACTTGGCATTAGGGTAGATCGAATAAAATTTCACCTTGCACTAGTCAATTAATTCCAAATCTAAACAAGACAATCAAATTGAAGAAACAAAGTAATTAAAATTGTGTATACTGACTTCTCATTATGTAGAGTTGGTTTGAGCTAAACAAGGTTAGGCTAGTGCAAAGTAAAATTTTATTCGATCTGCTCTGCTGCAAAGTGAAAGTATAGATTAACTCTGGTGCAAAGTAAAACAAGTGACAAGTTACCCATTACGAAATGCAATTTACTCTTAAATTAAACAAAGCAGCACATAATAGTTAATGGCTCAACATAGGCCTACTTGGGTTTACACAAAGGGTCGATCGACCAAATTAGTCACACTAGAATTTGTAATAGGCCTAAAAAAAAGAAAGGAGGGGGAATTGGGCCGAATTAGCCTTGGCCTAGCGTCGGCCACCACCTTTTATAGGGAAGGGGAGGGGCAAGTGGGGCTGGCTACCCTAACTCCTTCTTACCATCGCTGTCACCTCTGCTCTTCTCTCCCAAGCCGCTGCCACCCTTGCTGCTCCACCCATGCCACCCCCGCTCTCGCCGAGCACCAAGCCACCGCTCACCCCTACCTCGCCGTCATTGCACTGCGTTGTACCATTGTCCCGCGATGGCTACGCTACCCACACCTCCGTCGCCGCCCTGCACTGGCCACGCCACCCAAACCAAGCCGTTGGCTGCCATCCCTACTATTGAGGAGAGGGGGAAGTGAGAAGGGGAGGGTGGGTTTCTAGTCGAGAAGGGGAAGGAGGGAAGGAAGGGGAGAGAGGAGGAAGGAGGCTGGCCGAGAGAAGGAAGGAGAAAAGAGGAAGAAGAGGAGCTAGCCGAGGAAGAGAAGAGGAAGGAGGAAGGGCTCACGCTCGCACCATTTTTTGTCATTCATATTTATTTAGGGCAACAATCCAAACTCCTCTCCTCTACTAGTTCTTTAGTTAGATGTCATTTTGTAGCAGCTTTATGTGCGTAATTTGGGTTAAACTTTGTTGAAACCCTAGATGCTAGATGTACTTTGTGGGTAGTGGCTTGGAATGCATTATTGTGGCAGCTAGCAGATTAAAAAAATATAAGATGACAGAACTAGGGTTTTCCCACAACATGAATAATTTGTAGATGATTGTTTACGCTTTTAGCGGAGCTATAGAACACTTGATTTGGGTGAATAGTTTATAAGCTATGCCATCGGGAAGCATACTGTTTAGAGTCCGGTCATCAATGGTAGTGTTTGTGTTCATTGCTACATTACACTCGATAGGAAGAAGAATTAAATTGTGGTGGCTTGAGTTTCATGGGAAATTTTGTGTAGTTTCTAGAGCACCTATGGTTGATGGTGTTTCGGGTCTTTGAGTTGGGGATTTATGTTGTTTTGATTTCTGGGACAGCTGGAAGGTTTTCTGGTTAAAGGGGAAATAAATTCCCAAGTTTGCACATTAGAGCGACACCGTTTCATTGTGTGTTTGCATTGTTGTGGCATGTTTTGAAATAAATTATTGGTCATTCAAGTGGAGGTTTAAGATCGGTGCTATCCACGCATCATCCATGAGGTTAATAGGTAAATGCACGGTAGAGCAGTGAATTGGGTGGATGGTTGTTATTAGTTGAATTCAATGCAATGTTTACCTAGCTAATATGGGGTGATTATACATGTTTACATGATAACTTATAATTATTCCGAGATGATATAATGATGATGGATAATGGTAACAGAACATAATAGGGTTTTTGATGTTCACATGTTGATGGGTAACGGTTAAAGTTACACAACATAATGTTATGCTTAGAAAGAAATGTTGCATTACGTGCATACATATCATGGAAAGAGATGGGCTTTATGGCATCAATGGTCTACTTTGTGTGGATATTCCATAGGAGTGGGAAGAATAAGACTCCATAGGAGTGGGAAGAATAAGACTCCACAGGAGTGGAGATTCAGGTCTCCATATTTGACAACGAGCTGTTGAGGTCCCCATATGAAAGAGGGCGAGCTTAGGTGAACATCAATGGGTGCTCACTCCTCTATATCGGTATAAGCTTAAGAGAAGAAAAGATATGTGCATATACATTTGCATTTTTCAATGATAAGGAAGTGTAAATGCGTAAGAAAGAGTTAATGGAAATACAAGAGTTAATGGAAAATGAAAGGTTAAAGGGAATGTGGTTTAATGGAGATATGTGTAAGTTGGTATTTACTTTTTTTTGCTTTGTGCTTACTGAGTCTTGAATTCACTCTTACTTTGTTGATGTTTTTATTTGACCTTGATGACGGCATGCATGGATTAGGAAGTAATACTATTCCACCACGTTCATTGAATAAAAACTTGGTTATCACCTTAGAACTCATATTTAGACTTTTTATAATTTAGCTTACTTAAGTTGAACATTAGCTAGGAGGTTGCTTGGAGTTGTTCAAGTTATGTGTGGGACAAGGTTGGTCCCTTTCGCTTATGTTGTTCATCGTTCCTATAATATATAGTTTCTCTCGGGTGCATGGTTCCGAGTGTTCTCGGGCCCGAGGTTCCAAGCGTTCTTGAGCGTGAAGTCCCAAGCTGTGTGATATGACTATTCTTATTCAAAGAACTAATTATCTTTAATGCAGGTCATTAAACGTGTGTTGATCATTCTTTCTTGGTACTATAACTAGGGGAAATGCTGCCAAAATTTACTAGTGATGGTGACAAGTTTAGAGTGATAAGAGTAGTAGCATTCTAGGCTCAGATGCTAGGTCAGGGTGTTACAGTTGATATAAGAGCAGTTGTTAGGTCTATGGTGGAGAAAGTGGTAATTTAGGCTACCTTAATCATCTAGAAATTTGACTTAGGATTGGTTATTAAACTAAAATTTGGCTTAGGTTAAGTAACTACTAAAACTTGACTTAGGGTTAGCAACTTAAATAATTAATTTTAAACTTAACACACTCTGGTGCATAGTAGGATAGGGTTTGGGTCAAACATTGTATATACTTTTCTGCTAGTTATAAGGTTAATTTGTAATGATATGAGATTGATGCTTGTGAATTGATTGTGTAAATGTTTGTTTGCTATGAAAGATATGCTAAGGGGTAGAGGTTGTGGTCATGGTGCTAGCGGAGGCCATGGTGGAGGCCGCAGCCATAGTGTGGGTAGGTGGTGCCACCGCCAGAAGTATGGGAGTCTGTCACTAAGGGTAGTGGTTCACAGAGTGTGCTGCACTTAGAGGAGTCAGGTGAGGAGGTTTCTCCTATTAGGCAGTTAGGGGCCAAGCATCGAATAGGGACCTTGGACATGTTAAGGTAACTTTTGGGAGAGATTTGCGTGCTTCACCGACAGGCGTCTGCTGCCCTTACTGCCGTCGCGCCTTCTACTGCCCCTGTTGTGGCCACTACCATTCTAGTCACAACCAAGGCAAAGATGGGTCTTCATAAGTAGATGACATTGCGATTAGATACCTTCAATGAATTTGGCACACTAGTCCAAGCTGTGGATTGGTTGCACTACATGGAGAGAAGTTTGAAGCCCTAGAGTTGACCTCATAGCTAAGGACTCACTACGTGGCTTTCCAGTTAAAGGGTTGGGCAGACATCTAGTAGAAAAGAGTCCTTCAGCCAGGACCCCCGCCTAGGGTCTAGTTATCTGGAGATCTTTGTCGAGCCGTTTAAGGAGAAGTACTACCCTAAGTCTCTTGTTGATAGGATGGAAATCGCTTTGTTAACATTCATGCAGGGGAAGATGAAGAAGGCCAAGAGGTTCTACTGAGAGCTCAATCCTTAGTTTCAGCATGTTATGAGATCTATAGCATCCCAAGACTTCAACTCTGTGGTTGAACAAGTTAGAGGAATGGAGTTGGAGATGTAGCTCACTAAGGGGCTACAACCCTCTAGTGGTCCAAGTGCTTCTAGTGAAAACAAGAGGAATTATAGTGAATGGAGTGAGTCTGCTTAGCAACCCATCTTTAAGAAGTTTAAGGGCAGCCAATGTCCCTAGTAGTCATCCAACTCTAGGTTTTTGAGACCACCTTCTTCAACTCCATGTTCTTTGGTGCCTAGCTCCTCTTCAATGACCCCATCCTATCATCCCATGTAGGGCAATGCTTGATGTACTTTAAGTGTGGCAATGGACACTATGTCGTTGAGTGCTGTTGGATGGGGAACCGCTGTCACTATGTCCAGGCAGGCCACAAGGTGTTGGTGTGTCAGTTGAATCCTTCTAGCATCATTACGTGGGAGCCAGTATCCACATCATCATTACATGCTTCTTCTCGTGGGTTGTGCAAATGTTGGCAGCTGCTCCTGCACCACAGCTTTCTCTAGTCTAGGTACCACATGTTGGGTCCTATTGGCACCCTGGACTGACCGCTCCTCTTTAGTTCATCGTACCTCCTCCAATTCCAATGTCGCCACAACAAAGTGTCAGGGCTTTCGTTGCCCTGGTGCCATCCGGTGTCTATGCATTGCCTACTAGTGAGTCCATGAGTCAACCTGATGTTGTCACTAAAATTCATGATTTTTATGCAGAATGGAAGTTCATGATTTTAGAGAAGTTTAGAGACAAAATTGCTTTAATCAGGGTTTGTACAAGGGAGAACAAGACTTTCGAAGTTTTGCCAGGAGAGAAAATCCAAGAAAAAGAAGAAAGAAAACATTGTGCACTAGGGTTTCAGATTTTCATTTTAATTTCTATTTTTATTTCCAAAGAAAAAGCTAGATTTATGTGTTACCTGACTGACAACTCAGCTTAGGGTCCACGGTGAACCGGGCTCATAATGGGCTAACTAACCCGTGGGTCCACATTTCAGTGACTCAAGTTTTAAAATTGGTTTAAATTAAAAACTCAATTAACTAATCTACCAGACCCACATGTTAGTGACTAATTGACCTTATCTAATGTCACTAGCACTAATGTAATCCTTTCAATGGGGCCCACCTGTCAATGACACAAAGAAGGGGCGCGCGGCTACTCCATGGCCGAACTGGATGGCAAGCTTGCTAACACCGAGGAAAGGGTGAAGAGGCTTAGACGAGGTCGAGAACAAGAAGAGGGGTTCACTACGCGTCCAACGGTGGTGGCAGTGGCCACAGAGGTGGACATAGGTGCCAGGACAGAGGTGCCGGGGCGCGAAGCAGCTCAGTCAAATGACAACATCAACGCAGGAGCAAAAGAGAAGAGTTGGGAGGTTCTGAGATATCTTCCTGGGGTTGTTGCAGATCTAACAGTGGTGCCACTGGGACCAAGGGTCATCGGGGTTGGGCCGACGACATAGAAATGTGGGGGTGCTACAGCGATGATGGAAACCAATGAGGTGAGCTTAGGCGAGCAGCACTCAAGCACTAGGAGCTCATTAGGAGCATGATGGTGAGGTTGGCAGCAATGGAGAGGCTCTATGGTGGCTTATTGATGATGAACAATAGTGGTCGTGAAGCTCGACAATGGCTAAGGACTGAAATTGAGAGCACATCGAGGATCAGTGAGCTCCGAGGAAGCTAAAAATGAAGGGCTAAAACGTAAAGTGCAGTGAGTTTAAGAGAGAGCTGGAGATGGTGGAAATGACCACGGATATGGTTGAGGCTCACCGGGACAGAACTATGTGGCGGCGATGCATGGTGACCAAAGTTGGGGATGATGACTCGATTCTGGAGCTGCACTGGCCCAGAAGAGGGGTTTGAAAGAGGGAGTGAAATGGTGCAAAGTGACATAGGTGTCAAGGTTAGGGCTCACCTAAAATGATGTCGACAATGGCAGAGGGCGCGCACCGGAGTCAAGAATGATGACCGTGTTCTGGGCGGACTAGAGGAGAAAACTGGCAGGGAGAGGGCAAAATGAAGATGACTTGGAGTGGAGAAGAATAAGGTGTGCTTGGCCCAACATAAGAGGACTGGGAGAACTTGTGAGAATGGCAGTCCCTGGTGTCCCCCGCGTGCTAGCATCTATGTACAAGAGATGGAGGCAACAAGACGACACTTTGTGTAGGGCGCTCAAGGAAGGGCAGGCGGGCTAACTTTTGTAGGCGCATGTGTGCGCATTGTGCATGAAGCTCAGCTCTAATGGCTGCCAACCAAGGTGGAAGGATGGTCCTAGAGAGCGGGCCCCACGTGTCAGCGGTTGCGGTGAAGTAGCAAGAGAAAAGATGCCTTTGAGAAAATACGCCTTCGCATGGAGAAGACGGGAAGGGACTGGTGGTTGGTCGGGTAATGGCGCGTAGGCCGCAGCTAGGCTTGAAGGAAAAACGAGCTGGGCCAAGATTACTGTTACTGCCGTGAACAATTTTGGCTTTTTAAATATTTTTGAATTGTTTTAAATCTAGAAATCAAGTTTGATCTTGGAAAAATAGCAAACAAATTTCAGAAGTTCTTAAATTTTTTTGGAGATGCACTTTAGATTATGCGGGACTTAAATAAAAATATTTCCTATTTTTTAATGCTTTATGTATTTTAGAAATTTCATTTTTATCTGCCAAAAATAGGAAAACCTTTAATAAATGCTATTTGTTTTTTGAAAAATACAAAAATGCAGAAATAAGGTTCAGACATAATTTAAATCAGATTGAGCTTTTAAGATGTTACACCAAATGACATAGTTATGAGTTTCGATGCAGGTATTGGGTACCCCTATGTCCCGAAGCTCTTGGCATCTGAGCTCCACATGCACTATAGTTTCTAAAAGTAGGGTTGATTTATTCAAGAGTGTACATGCGGATGGTTTCCCACCGACCTTTCATTTAGCGTGTTGTGTGCACAAGGGTGTAGACATTTCTCTGAATTTAACTTAAGTTTATGCCTTCTTAAGTTAGCAAAAGTTTCTTGCAAGTTAGATATATGATCTTTGATGTTAACATTTTTTACTACTAATTTTTGAACATATGCTTCCAAATTTTAGCCAATTTGGGGACTAAAGAATTTCTGCATTAACCTTTAAAAAGTGGCATCTTCTTGAATGTAAATAGCATTTCTGCATAATAGAAAGTTCTAAATGGTGTGATGAAGAAAGTCTTCTCTTCATCTTATTTACTCATGCTAATTTGGTGGTACCCATAATATGCATCTAAAAAGCTTAGTATTTCACTACCGAACGTAGAATCAATAAGCTGGTGGATGCAAGGAAGGGGGAAGTCTTCCTTCTGACAAGCTTTATTCAAATCCTTGAAATATACACACATTTGCTATTTCCCTTTACTTTTCCTGACCATTACAAGGTTGGCGAGCCACTTGGGGTGGTTGACTTTACAAATAAATCCAGCCTTAAGAAACTTATCGATCTCTAACTGGATTGTCTCCTTATGCTTAGGTGTGAAATGCCAAAGTTTTGCTTGACCAATTTCTTATCAAGCTGATAAAGGTCATCTTCTTTCCCTGGTTGGTCATAAGTGCCCTGGAAATTAGCAATCAAAAAATCGCATAACTATTTTGATGTGTAGATTGTCTTGATCGTCTTGTTGAGTAACCATGACTGAGCGGAGCGTTTAAGAATAGTTGGCAGATAATTTGTCATTACATTGTCATCACCTACCATAGCACTTATTGCAGTTGTGTAGATTTGGAAGAACTCCAATGGGTTGTGGCTTCCATCAAACTTCTCTAGGTTGGCTGGTGGGAACTTGTCTGGCCTATGTACTGTTTGGAGACCTACCGAGAATTCTCAATAGCCTGTGATTGAATCATGGCACCTTCTCTAAAAAGGAGCTGGATTGTAATATGTTAGAGATCTATTTCTCCAGTAGTAACAATGAGATGTTGGCAACTCAATCTGGTCATGAACATTGGTTCGGTGTCTCCGACTAGTTTAGTTGTTGTTGCAAATTAACTGGAGTGTGGCCCTAACTTCTTTACTCATACTGAGGGGGAGGGGTGGCTTCATTGTCGAAGAGCATTCTTCCCTCATGGCTTCCCCAACGAAATTGTTGTTCGGTCTTGTTTCCTCCGATGGGTGATGGTTAGCCTGACCACGTTGACTTCTACTAAGCGAAGAGTGCACGAAAGAAGTGAAAGTTTGGCTCTGCATAGGCCTTTGCTCCTGATACATATGCTGCATTGTTCACTGAAGAATCTCTAATATTTGACCCGCAACTTGAGCATATCCTAGGGTTTCTGCCAAAGCAGATTCCCGGATGTTAAGAATGTTATGAACACATTGTAGGTTTTGAACTGTTACCGAGGGCCTTCGAGTGTTCTTGTTGGCAGAAGGAGTATGATGGGTTGAGTCTTTCCCTATGTTCCCACTTGTCTCTTACGATTTCGTGGGCATGAAGGCAGAGGAACATGTGAATTAGATGGTTGTCATCAACCAATTCCATCGTTTCTAGTTCCTCTGGGTGGTGCTGGAGAGTTTGCACCATCCCAACTAGTGAGGTGTGGGAGGGTCTACCGTGATGGACTTTGCATGATATCTACAACTCCATGGATCATGTTGATCTCATGCTTCCAGCAGGAATCACTTGAGGAACTCCCATTGAAACTAAGGGAGAGCCTTCAATCACTTTTGCTAGAAGTTTCCATGATGGAGAGTGATCAGAGATGATGGTTTTTGGAGGACTGCTTAGCAGACTACCCTGATTCAGTGAATCGTCGTTCGAATAGTGAGTGCAATCAGGTTTTTATGGCTTTCCACTAGAGCTAATTTCATCGACGTAGTTTGCTCCTGTGATACGTAGGAGTCATTGGCAAACATTGATCACCCACAATTGAATTGAAAGCACTCTGACTCTCGGATTGTGGTTGCATGCTCCTTGAGCCATGGTTTCCAACTAAATTGGTTGGACTTGTCATAGCACAGTGGCACTCTGACAAGGTTGGGACACCTGAATTCTCGAGAAGGGGCAGAGTGTCCTCTTTCATTTGGTTGACCCCATTGGGTGCAAGGCCTTGTGAGTCGGAGAATGATGATAAGGCAGCATCATGTTCACTGGCATGGATGCATGCATCCATATCAAGGTCAGCATAGTCTGCTAAGTCGAACCAATTCTCCTCATCCCATATTCCTACCATAGTCACATGAATGTTGATGAAAACATTGAGGAACTCAATGCTTCTTCCCCATGGACGGCACCAACTATCGATAATCGAGTCGTTGATCTTATGAAATGCAGGGAAAAATCAAGTCTCTGAACTAAATGAAAGAATGGGGAATGCCTTTATTGCTATATCAAGATTACAACTTGTTCTTGATGAATGATTACAAAATGGATGCTATTCTACTACTTGATCTGTAGATCGATTCTATGTCATTATCTTCTCCCATCAGGTTTAAATAGCATTGAAGATGTATTAGTTATCCACTAGAATAGAAGCTTGGTCAATTCCTCATGTCCGGCCGGGCCAACAGTTACTATCAGCAAGAGAAGGGTCTAACAATAACCATTGATCAGTTATTGTCTGTGAGAAAGAGACGTGAGATAACTATAAGTTGGTTGTTGTTAGGGGAGCAAGGCCGAATCATGGCGTGTTTAGTGGATAAAACCCATGTGTTTTATTCCACAATAGGGGGTAGGTTACCCAGAAACGAGCCCCTTATCTGACTATGAGGTATCTGAGTAGTGACTAGTCCGGTATTTGACCAGTAACCCTTTGACCAGAGCCATTTGGGTAGCATTGTTTAGTATACTCTACTACCACCCTAGCTGAATATTAAAGCTGTGTTTAATAGATTATTTAATACTCATCAGCTACATATTCTAATTGTAGTCCAATTATAATAAAAATTAAAATAGAACTAAAAATCCAAAATAATTGTCTATCCAATTATATACATTTCGAATTAAAAAAATCCAAACAATACGATGAATGAATATTACAAATTCAGGATTAAAAATTAAAACACAAGTTGTGGTATATAAAAATATATAGTATACAATTTTAAAGTAACACTGTAAGATATATATCCAAATTAAAAAAATAAATTTTTGTTAGATCTCTCCTAACATTAGTGCGGTAGATCAGAAAGCTAGGGCGTAGAGATTTGATGGACTCAATAAAATATTCATGTTCAACATTATTGAAAGGGTTCTCATTCATCATTATTGCCAAATAAAATTTTCTCAAGCTAGCTTCTTGATCATATCTATGCAGTTCGATAACATTAATTTTATCTTCATGATTCATTTCTACTTTGAGCTAGCCTAGCTGGAGATTATGTGTTTCCTTTAAATGGTTCCAAAAGCACATTGTGCTTTTGGTGGTCTCACATCTGGCATTATTTTTGTAATGTTAGCATTGTGTCCAATGCTAGACTTCCCCCACAACTTCTTTATAGTCATGGTGTAGTGATCTCAGATAGGTGATGTAATCTTCTTTTGCCTCCTTGCACCAGACACACCATCCTCTAATGAATTCTCTCCTGCCGCTAAAACATTAGCATTTCTACCTTACCCTTCATTCCACTATCAACGAAGAGTGTTCCCCTCCAATTGAAGGTGTATGATACAGACTGTCCGATCTTCACGACATAGGATCAAGGATAACTTTGGATCCGTGCAACCTGACGAACTGATGACGCCAACCACTGTCTCAATATGGAAATCCTTGACAAAAGAATTCACCTAACCACACGCTTCGATCCTTGTCACTCGACCACGTAAAAGTAGACATGATGTTCTTCTTGCAAAATACGAAGAATCACAAGAACAATGAGTTAAGAACGTCCAATTCCCCTCTAGGTTGCATCTGTGTGTCAAACCCTAAAAAACAAGCATAAAACTCTCTTTGAAATTAATAAATTGATTCGTGATGGCCTTGAGTTACAAGATGTGTCACGAGGTATTTATGACGGCCTCCCCCATACGACGCGAGTGCTCGACATTAGCTGGGGCTAGTTGAAAGTCCTATTAGGCTAGAGCATCCGACTTGAATTCTCTAATTAATCTTCTTGCCTAAACTAATGACCAAGCTAATGGGCCCACTAATTACATGGCTGGAATCAGGAACAGCACAACCAAAGTACTTGGCATGCAGACCTTGGCTTGATGTCATGTGTCGGCTGTCGTCATGGGCTTTCAATGTTCTACCTTGGGCTGATGTCTGTGATGTCTTGGTCATCAGATGGGATTCGCCACCCATGGGCTTATACATGGCAGCACGGCCTTGCTCCCTTGACCAGCTGCACATCATCTCCTTTCTCTTTCTCTTTGACCACATTTATTCATGCATGCATGGATCTATTCCCCTTGGAATTTGCTGCATGTGTGGTTCTCTTGCTCTACCTTTTCTTTCTCAACTGAACTGATTGCTTCTTTCTCTCCATGACCATCATCTGCTGAGCTTTTAGTTGGATCAACTAAAAGTTATTTTAAACACATCTTCACTTTAGACTTGTACAGATCGAGTATGGGTCTGCACATAATTAAATAAAATAGTAGTAGCTCTGTATCTTCAAGATAATAATTAAAGACCCAATTAAATTAGAGTTTATTTTATAATATTTAATGTGGCTCAATAATTATTTCCAGTCAAATAATATATTTAACTGAAAAGCGCTAACCATGTCTATATCCATATCATCCTCCCCTTGTTCAAGAAAAGCCGTCCTCAGCTTTTGGTAACCTGAAAATGTACTAAACAAATAATAAAATGTTTATGCATGGTATATCTATTCGTCATTTACACTCCTCCCACTTAGCACATTAAGATTACCTAAAGACGTAGTAAACAAAAAGAACAACATATATGCATGGTGTGTGTGTATATATATATTATTATGTTATTTTCGTTGTTTTGTATAAACCAACTACTACAATAGCAGCCACAAGATGTATAAATTGCAATATTGTCTTTCACATCATTCTCCTTTTCATGAGAAAAAGTCGTCATCGACTTTCTAAGTACATAGAAACCAGATCAAGTTGTTTAAGTATGGGAGAGAAAATTTTTAGTGCCTTCTATGCTTCAACGGTGCTACTTTGATTACTTGTACATGATTACATATCAAAGAGTAAACACGTAGACTTAAGAAATCTTTTAAAACAGGAAGTACTATTATTGAAACTCATCTCATTGTGATCACGACATGGCACAAAAGATTGTTTATCTAAAATATGCAATTTCAATTCAGCAAGCTTATCACATGTAATGCATATTCGATAAACATAAAACTTGTCATCTATACCATAATCTCCAATCAAGTTGAATTTAAAAGTGCAGGCATAGGTACTAACTAGTGATTTTAAACATGAAATTTCAGCAACATTCTCAATCACACTATATAGCTCTCTAGGACTATTGAACATGATATAGTATAAAGAATCATCAAAGGATATTCTACTAAGAACTTCTTTATGAGTAATAAATTTCACATTATGTAAATTAAGCATATTAAATTCAGTATGTGGGATTTCCATTTGGGCACAAAAATTCTCACAATTACTCACATTTTCTTCATGAACTACCAATTCAACACCATTACTGTTACCTTTAATGTCCTCCTCAGATTATATAGGTGTTGTAGGTATGATATCATCAGGATGTATCCATAGGGTAGCAAGTACTTTATCTTCACCTGTGGTTATTTCCTCATATTTTGCTTTTAATTGTTCTAGTTGTTGAAAATTCGACTCCTCTTCTTTAATATCAACCAGCACAATGTGAGAAACAACACTAGAAGTAGAAAGTAAGTCGTTAGTATAAAAGTAACCTCACTTTTTCTATCATCTACTTCTCTCTATTCTTTTGATGTATCTCTCACACTCTTAAGTTGGATGCTCTCAACCTTACATATGGTGGAATCACACAACACACTGCTTTTATCTCTCCCACTCAATTGGCTATGTGGCTCTCATCCTCAATGATTTTGAAGCATCTCATCTTCTATAGATCATAGGCCAGCAATGGTGCAATTACCATCAACCACGATCTTCTCATGTAGTAACGAGACAACACTACATGATACCTTGATTGAAGGGAAAGCCCCATACTCGGTCGTCTTATCATGTGGCGCACTAGTAAAGGCATGAGAACTGAAGTGCAGACTCAGGTTGAACTGTGGTGTACGTCTTTCCATAATTTTCCTCTCCTCCTCTATAGAATAATTCACAGGATCCTGCATACGACCACCATATTTCAAATGAACAGCAGTATCGATCTCAGAATTCAAATCTCTTTTGAAATAAACTCTCATTGCACATGCCTATGTAATGTTGGCACAATACATAGCATAATCCAGCTCATTATAATAAAATTAGACAGATTGACGTCCTTTGTGAATACTCTTCATATGATGAAGTAACTCTAGTTCATACTCATTTGGTACAAACTTTTTTTCTCATGACTTACTTTAATTCTTCCCAAGTAATACATATTGCTTCTCAGGATATCGCTTCCACCATGTGTATGCATATTTTTCAAACTCTACGGTGGCTTGTGTCACTTTATTGGCTTCAGACAGTTTCTGAAACTTGATATCATATTCTAGTTGTTCTACCCATTTGAGATATTCCTCCAGATCTGTACTTTCATAGAATGGGAAATACAGGTACTGAGAGTCGCACCATGAGGAACAAAATGTTGAATATCCTGCCATTGTTAGTATTGCCAAAATAGTAAAGAATATGTGGAATTATGTGAAATCACTCATCCTCAGCCTCTCTTTACCAACCGAAGTTCTTATGCCTCTTCGGATCGTGAAAACACACGTACCTTGGTGACAGTAGACAATCAAATGTGATAGATCAAGCGAATTCAAAGTCCAAGTGCTGTATGAAACAATGGCTAATATATGAAACTTGAAGGGATATATGTAACAAGGAGTAATAGATATGTAACTCAGTTAATGCAAAATCAAATAATAATCCAAAAGTTAACAATGTCCTTATATAGCTAGCAAAATAGGACATATACCACAGTGGATATAAGCACAGTGCAATAACTGAGAAACATGCACTACAAAAGATAGACCAGAGCGTGCAAAAGAGCACAAAAAATGTTCCAAAGGACTGAAGTGTTCTCCCACTAAAAGAAATTGCACCGAAAGCACTTTTCGTTTCTCTGATTTTTTTCTTTCTTCTTTTTTTCTCTTTTTTCACTGTTTCTTTCTCTTTTTTAACCGATTCTTTTTTTTGAACCGATTCAATTTTCCTTTTTTTTTGTACTCTCGGTTTGGATATGTAAACAGCAGGGAGACCAATAGCTCTTGGGACTTGTGCAGCCAAATCTTCAATAATTGCTGCTGTAGCTTTTTTTCACAACTATGCACACACTAACACACGGGAGCAGATGTATGGGAAATCGGCAAAGCACTGTGGTAGACGGGCACAACTGCCATCCTTAGGTGAGAAACGGAGGCGGCTCCCGGCGGCAGGGACAGAGGCGGAGGGGAGGTGTGCGTGGTGGTGGCGTCGGTGACTCGCTCCTGCGGTATCGATCTCAGAATTCAAATCTCTTTTGAAATAAACTCTCATTGCACATGCCTATGTAATGTTGGCACAATACATAGCATAATCCAGCTCATTATAATAAAATTAGACAGATTGACGTCCTTTGTGAATACTCTTCATATGATGAAGTAACTCTAGTTCATACTCATTTGGTACAAACTTTTTTTCTCATGACTTACTTTAATTCTTCCCAAGTAATACATATTGCTTCTCAGGATATCGCTTCCACCATGTGTATGCATATTTTTCAAACTCTACGGTGGCTTGTGTCACTTTATTGGCTTCAGACAGTTTCTGAAACTTGATATCATATTCTAGTTGTTCTACCCATTTGAGATATTCCTCCAGATCTGTACTTTCATAGAATGGGAAATACAGGTACTGAGAGTCGCACCATGAGGAACAAAATGTTGAATATCCTGCCATTGTTAGTATTGCCAAAATAGTAAAGAATATGTGGAATTATGTGAAATCACTCATCCTCAGCCTCTCTTTACCAACCGAAGTTCTTATGCCTCTTCGGATCGTGAAAACACACGTACCTTGGTGACAGTAGACAATCAAATGTGATAGATCAAGCGAATTCAAAGTCCAAGTGCTGTATGAAACAATGGCTAATATATGAAACTTGAAGGGATATATGTAACAAGGAGTAATAGATATGTAACTCAGTTAATGCAAAATCAAATAATAATCCAAAAGTTAACAATGTCCTTATATAGCTAGCAAAATAGGACATATACCACAGTGGATATAAGCACAGTGCAATAACTGAGAAACATGCACTACAAAAGATAGACCAGAGCGTGCAAAAGAGCACAAAAAATGTTCCAAAGGACTGAAGTGTTCTCCCACTAAAAGAAATTGCACCGAAAGCACTTTTCGTTTCTCTGATTTTTTTCTTTCTTCTTTTTTTCTCTTTTTTCACTGTTTCTTTCTCTTTTTTAACCGATTCTTTTTTTTGAACCGATTCAATTTTCCTTTTTTTTTGTACTCTCGGTTTGGATATGTAAACAGCAGGGAGACCAATAGCTCTTGGGACTTGTGCAGCCAAATCTTCAATAATTGCTGCTGTAGCTTTTTTTCACAACTATGCACACACTAACACACGGGAGCAGATGTATGGGAAATCGGCAAAGCACTGTGGTAGACGGGCACAACTGCCATCCTTAGGTGAGAAACGGAGGCGGCTCCCGGCGGCAGGGACAGAGGCGGAGGGGAGGTGTGCGTGGTGGTGGCGTCGGTGACTCGCTCCTGCGGTGCTGCCTGCTAGTTAGAGCATCTCCAATGGGTCTATAGCAGCTATCTACAAGAGAGTCCATGTCATCAACTGTCCTACGTGGAAGATATTAAATGAAGAAAGAGAACGCAGCTCTCTACAGCTCTAGAGATAGTCTATAGCGCCAAACGAGGCAGCCTCCATAAATTCTGTGTGTGCATGTAAGCATCAAATAGCTATCCTTATAGATAGTTCTTTAGAATGCTAACTTTAGTGTGTACTATATAGATGATGTGGAAGTCTTATAGTTAGTTGCTAGCTATAACCATTGGAGATGCCCTTAGGTTAGGGTGTAGGGACTTAGGGCAAAATGGCTGCGCCAGGTCAATCAATGGGTTGGGCTGGCTGGGCAATAATGGTTGTTTACCGGATATTCAGCCAGATATTATTCATATTATCACTTACCATGCTACTCCGTTGGATGGGAGTTGTCTGGATTTCGTTACCTAATCCAATGCTAACTATTCAGTACCAATATCGAATCTGATCGGTTATTAATTTTTTTTTTTGAATTTAATACTGATTAGATTCGATGCCGGATCAGTCAGGAATTACCCGATCCGTTTACACCGCTGGTGGTGAGAGAGTTAGGCCATGTTTGTTTCCACTTAAGATTATTATAATCTAGCTTATAGGTAGGGGATTATATAAGCTAGATTATAATAAGCTGGTGAAAAATAAGCTGTCAAGTGTTTGACAGCCTGGATTATCAGAGTTATGGATTGTTGTATTCGAATGTTTAAAGACTACAATGTCCTTGAGAGAGAGGCAAGGGAGTTGGGGGATGGATAAATGGCAAAGGTGGGTAATATTCCTAAAGTTTTATGATCCTTAAGATAAAAAGTGGATCTATAAGCTGAAATAAGCTTCTTTTTTGAGCTTATTAGATTACAATAATCTGGGCTATTAGATTATAATAAGTTGCTTTATAATCTAGGCTGTTTGTTTCCACTTATGATTATAAGCTAGATTATAATAATCTTAAGTGGAAACAAACAGGGCCTTAGTAGGAGACAGGACATTGGGAGGATCTCTTCTATTCGTGTGCAGAGAAGTGCACGTCGTGGCCGAAAGAATAGGATCAGCCGATCAGCGCCCCAGCGAATAGCTCCACTCTTCATGAATTAATTTCGAGGAATTAGGAAAACTCACAAATTGGAATTTTTCTGAATTTTCTATATGAAAATTCCAACAGTATGGCGAGTCATCTCGTGAGTTTTTCTGTTCGTGAGTTTGAGAACCCATCTAGGGTTTCTTTGATGCTGGGAAGATTGAAGTGCTGCTGCTATTCAATCCCGTGTGAATCCATAGTGATTCCTATTCACGTATTCAATCCCTTGTGAATCCATTGTGATTCCTATTCACGATTCCTTCTCTCAAGATTGGTTCGTGATTTCTTTATCCTGGTTTGCATGTATCAACATCCATAGTTGAATCACTTGTAAACCAAGTCTTTATTTATCAAGTACTCCTGCTGTTTACTGAATTGGGACAGAGAAGTACAGGCACATTGCTATTTCTTGGTATCCGAGGGGAACATCTATAATTACTGCTGGTAGGATACAAATTAAGTGCGCACTGTTGCTGCTAAATATTTGTTCCAGAGAGTTCGAATATATTTGAGAGGAATCGCTGGTGTGCATTGCTGATTTTTAGATCAACTCACAAACACAATGTCAGCTGCTGGGTATTTGTACCATAAAGAGATGGAGCCAACTTACGTATAAGCTAGAGTTGGCTAATTTGTGCCGTATCAAAGGTAGCAAGCGCCAAGAAAAGCAGGTGGCGAGCAGGGCCTAGCCGGGCCGTCGCTCCGCTCGCCGTGGCCCTAGGGAGGCACTGGGAGGCGCCCAGGCCGGCAAGGTAAGCCATACATGTCCACAGCAGTATAAGTGCATCTCTATTCCTGAATTTCTCATCCCAAATTTTCAATTCAACAATTTTCTTAATTTTTTTATAATTTTTTTAAATTATTTGAAGTGTTGTCTCATATACGAAAGATTTGTACTTGATTTTCCATATATGAACATTTTACTTTTTTCATTGAATAACAGTTTGTTAGTTCCAAATTGATGAATGGAAAAAGTATACAAGGTATGACATGAAGAGGACCTAGACATCTTCCGATCAACAACTGAAGAGGCTAACATGAAATTTCCACCATCTCAATATGCCGAAAATTCCAACTTCGGTGTTCAGCAAGGTACCAACAATTTCCACGTACCCTTGCAAATTTTCATGCCATTCCATATTTAGAAAATCCGAGGCATTCTCCATGTGGAATGTTTGGAGAAGCTACAGTCGGCCAATCAAAAATCAGTGTCCTCAATTTCTTTTGGAAACTTTTCATGCTCATCTGGTGCTCAAACTAAAAAAAAAATCAAGTCTAAAAACAAAGATGATGGCTTTTACTAGATATTCCCCTAGTATGGCCATACCTAGTGCAAACATTGACGTCGTCGGAAAAATGCAAATAATTAGGAGATTTTTATTTCTATTCTATATATTCCTGGACATGTAGGCAAGGAATGGCACGGTGGATAAGGATATCACATTGTCTCCAAAGATTGCACCTGCTAAGCATCTTGAGCAAATATGGCACGCCTCTTGAGTAATTCACAGAAGAATTCATCTACAACGATGCATGCTACACAAAGATTGAACCCCAAAAGGACACATAAATGTGTAGATGTATGCACTAGCCATACTCGTACCAGAAGCAATGAATTAGCAGGGGATACACCTAATTCAAGAAACATGCCATTGCTATTCTATCTGAGGATCATGAATAGGCAGCTCTTTTATCATCAGAACACGCCTTCTCCTCCCCACCCAGGTGACCCACCAAGGATCCCTTGACACCACCCTGTACCCTGCCTTGGAGTAGAGTCCTCGAGCGCCGTCATCGTCCTCATATGCCCTCAGAGCCATGAATCTGTGCCTCCATTGGAGCGCCAGCACCTCACAGGCTTTGAGCAGTGCAGTCCCTACCTTTCTCCTCCTGCAAGGGTAAACCGAATTCGGCGGCAACTTTAGAGTGTTAATTGGTTGTATAAAGTTCCTAGCAAACTTGCCATATATATAGAAGTAGAAAGAGACTGAGTTGTAGTTGTCATGTTGATTGCCTGAATGATGGCAAAACTGCAATTCCTGACACGTAGAGGTACTCGTTGACACCTTGGAGGTGCTTAAGGATGTCATCTTCATCCTGCACCGTGCAATCCACGACCCCAACTATCTTCTCAAATGGGGCCTGCGACAGCTGGGTGGTCGCATCGGCTTCTTCTGCCACCAAACACGCGTACCTAAGGAAGCCCATGGTTCACTTATCAGTGATAATGCTAGACAATGAGTTTCAAGCATTGATCATCTTGACAAGTCCTAAGACGTGTATTCAACACGGTCTGCAGGTGTAGCAAGAACACTTGTGACGTCAGCAGCAGGATCTTGAGATACCACAACATAACATGCCTCAAGGCTGTAACTCGGGACCTCTCTGTGTTTGGGTGCTAAACCAAGTTCGGAAAGAGTTTCAGCACTTACAAGACAAAGTGAATTGTACAACTTCCAAAGCAAATTGACAGTCTAAATTGCAACGGCGTACTTTACAGTTTCTGTAGTTTAGTCTCTGAAAAGTACATAAACACTACTAAATTAACCATTATTCAATAATATTCCTACTAGTTCTATCCAAAGCCTAAAGTTGGCCACTTGGCCATTTAAAATACAAATATGAACCCAAAAAAATACAGGAACATGAATGCCATTCAAGTGTAGGACATACGGTCGGAAAAACAGGTGAAGAACACATGAGCAAGTATTTAGGCGTGGTAGTAACAAAATACAATAATTTGAACAGAGAATCGTCCTGCACAAGAATTTGACTAGTAACCACATTGTTTTAGAATTAGTGTGGCTTACTCTTAAGCACTACTCAATTAAGCGTTGTAGTCAAATCCTACCCAAATATCTGAACGTCTTACCATCAATTCGGAATCACAAAAGATCAAGAACCTCACCTGTCAGGCGGCGAATTCCTCACCCTGTAGATGAGCGCCGACAGCACCTCTGCCTAATCTTGACCAATACAAGCAGCAAACAGCAACACGATCGCTATCAAAATGCGCATTACTACGTAGATAGACACAAATAAAAAATGTCTAGTACAGAGGCAAGCGTGTGATGCATACTTTGAAGAAATCGAAGAAGAAGTCGTTGAAGAGCGCGACGGGGACATGGAAGGCCTCGGCCTGGACGAGCGCCACCCGTCGCATCTCCTCGCCGACCCGCCCCATCCGCCGCACCCCCCACCCGGACTCCCTCACCAGGTAGCACTCCTCCTCCCCCTCCGCACCGCCCACCGCACCGATCTCCTCCTTCGTGGGCAAGCAAGAAAGCCACCCTCTTCTTGCAAGGAAGCTCTTCTTGGCGCCTCCATGGCAGCTGGTCTTGAGACGAGGAGGAGGAAGAGGGCTTGTTCTTGCGAGTGTTGCGGCTGTGATTCCGCCTCGTCTCTTGGATTGGGAGGCGGAGGAGGAGGAGGGGAGGGGTTGGGGGAGGAGCGGGGATGCTCTGAGGACGGCCATGGTTGCTGCTGGTGTGGGCTTGGATTTGGAGTTGGACGGCTGTGGCTTGCTTCCCTTCCGTGTGCGTGTGGACCGCGTGACAGGAAAAAATTGTTTTTTTCTCACTCAGTACGATGCTATTTTTTCGTTAGCCTCATTTCGTTCCTTTTTGTTACGCGGTTTATTCTCCACTGGGTCAACATGTTTTGATTTTTTTAAAAAAAAATACATTGGAGGCAAGCACATGTTTGCTCACTCCAAGAATAACAAAATAGCTTTCTTTTTTGTATTTTTTTTGTTCGGAGGAAGTTGTACATCGGTTACCAGCTCTTTCTTAAGATTTCATATTCCTACCTGTCCTTTTAATTTGGCATTCATCGTTAAAAGTATTATTCGGATTCGTCATTTTATCTTATACCAGACATTGTGAAGTCATGACGCCGAGCATTGCATGTTGAGCCATGTCAAATCGAATTCTCGTTCTCATCGAAAGATCGAGACACCCATCGTCGCATCACCTAGCGAAGCTAATGGCGAGGACGACACGATGAAAGGTGCCCTGAGATTGCAGTGCGACGGCAAGGGTGGAAGCGATGCTACTGTTAATGAGGGGAAACTACAAAACACTAGAGAAAGCTTTGAATGAAGGTGAGCTTAAGCATGTATGTATCATCGTGAAGCTAAGGGTGTGCTTGGTGCTAAGGATGCAACGACAAACCGGACTGTCCACGGCGGCCTGTGGCATAGCGGCGAGGTGCAATGGTGCAGCAATGATACAGTCAAAGAGAGGCAACATTGACTATCCAACCTTGTTTGCAACATAAGGATACACGGGAATAGAGGAACTCACTATGAGATAAAGCGGAGAAGGGCATCGCTGGCGATGGCAGAGCTGGAGTGTGCTCTGGCCAACGACAGAGACAAAGGCGTGTTCTGGTTGCTCTAGTGCACAACAACGAAAAAAGAAAGGACACATTAGCACAAGGAGGTCAAGGCGAACATGGCAGACATGACTATCTAGGTCGAGGATCACCGGAGCGAAAGAGGATGGGGTGACGATGGCAATGGCAGCAATCTACATAGCAGTGACGTTGGGCTTCGGCCTTCCTAGGGAAAACAGGCATGACAAGGTGAGCACGAGGAAAAGGGGAGCTAGGTGAACACAAAGCACATGTTGGTGGCTGCAAAAACTTACCGGAGTGGAGAGAATAGAATGGTGAAGCCAGTGCCCAGGCTCGGGGAAGAAGGCCAAATTCCTCTCCATGGAAGGTAGAGAGCTTAGGGAAAATGAAGAACAATTTAGGGTGACCATTTTGACGCACTTAGCTAGAGTTTCAATAGAAGGGGTAGGAAGAACAGGCATGGCACCGTGGCTTGGCTTTGGGTGCAAGGGATGGTAAGACGAAGCGAGCGCATGAGAGAGAATGGGTGCAATGGTGTGATGAGGTTGTGGCAGCACAAGGCTCGAGGTAGCAGCGGGTGGTGTGGCTCTAGCTTGCGCGGTGCATGCGTACAGTGTCACGGGTGTGAATAAGAGAAGGAACAAGAGAGAAGTGGCGTGGAGATGAAGCACAGTGCTTCTGTAACACCCTATCGCAAAATCTATTCAAAGCCCAACCCACCATGGGGTGTTGGCCCACGCATGCATAGCACCCCACTTACACTTTTGCCCTCGCTTCTGTAAAAGGGTTAATCTGGAGGTGCTACATGCATTATATGCTATTACAACTCATATTAGATAAGCAATGTGAAACTAATCCCACCACACTCGACATGGGCCTTCACATGGCAGCGGGCGGGGAGAGCTAGGTTGCGAGTATCTCTCCGAGCAAGTTTTATTTTGAAGCCAAATTTGGGCTGTTACAGCAAGTCACCTCAATCAATTTATTGCTCGGTGCAGTGCGGCCCCTAATCTCAGTTGTCTTCTTTATCGTTGGCCGCCGCCATCACCGTCGTCCCCCTTTGCATCTAGTGAGCTTTGACCTTGTCCATGGTCATTTTCACCATCGCCTCACTTCCCTAAATCTCATCGCACCCTTCGTTTCAACAAATATGTGCTAAGGAGAGTCACCACCGCCTCTGCTCACCATCGTCAGACCACTTCAAACCCTGTCCGTTGTCATCAACCCCACTGTCGTGTTCATGGTGAGCCCCTAAAGCTTTTGTGTTGTTTGCCTGAGTTTGACTTGTTAGTTTTCCTAGACATCATCGTAGCCGTAGCTAGCGCTGCTGTCATTGCTCACCATAGTTGTTGTTTCGGTGACCATTAGTCCCTGTGCCACCGCCATTAACTTTGTACTAAACCATGATTCGATCCTAGTGTCCCTTAGCTCCTCTGTTTTGCTTCCTCACCCGCGCCGTCATTTGGCCACCTCTTAACGTCGCCATGAGCTCGCCTCCGTACACCTCTCTGGCCACCATCACCACCAATGGACTAACTCATGATCCCCTCTTCCTATTCCCAACCTCGCTAAGGCCCCTAGCCGCTTACGCCATCTCTGGCGAGCTCGTCATCGGTCAGCCACTGCCGCGCATCTCCCTCCTCTATTTTCTCTCTCGGACTAGTGGGACCCATCGAGAAGATTAAGTTAGCGCTAATGATGGTAGTTAAAGTTAGTTACAGTGGGCCCTATCGAGAAGATTAAGTTAGCGCTAATGATGGTAGTTAAAGTTAATTAGTTGCTGGCATGTGGGCCCAGTAGAATAGTTAATTGAGTTGTAATTTAAACTAGTTTTATAGATTGAGTTGCTGACAGGTAGATCCCACAAGTTAAGTTAGCCCTTGTGAGCGGGCCTCATCATGGATCTAACCTATCAACTGGATGAGACAATAAATCCTGATTTTCCTTTAAAAATAAAAATTTAAAATAAAAAGACAAAACCATAGCACAGTGTTTTCCCTTTCTTTTCTCGGATTTCCTCTCCTAGCAAAACTCCGAAAGGCTTGTTCTTCCTCATATGAACTCCGATTAAAGTGACTTTTGTCTCTAAATTTTTATAAAATTATGATATCTAATTCTACATAAAAAATCATGAATTTTGGTGTCTGTTTGAATTTATTTAGGATTTATTTGTGTTTCATGGCTTTTCTCTCTTAGATACCAAAGTTCCAGAAAAACGTGCGAATTTGATCCTAAGCAAGGACAAGAATTTGCAAGAACCCTCCTTTGATCATGTTTATCCCATATTTCAAATATTATGGATTTTGTTTGTTCAAACTTTTATGCATGCTTAATTTGAATCAATGGCTATGTTTATTTTTAGCAAATAGTCATCAGCAATTGTTGCATATATCATACCTTGAAAATTTAATATATCTACTGTTGTCACCCTAGGATATTATCCACTATGGTAGTGAATGAAATTTTAGGATGATATGAGTCATATGCTTAGCCATGCTTAGATCAGTAATGGTATTATAAATGTTGGAAATTGGTAAAACTCAATTTTGGAAAGTTTGGGAAATGTTTTAGAAAATTTTGGACATGGGGGTTACCTATGATATTTTAGTTAAAATATAAAAATAAAAATGGTTTTAGATTAGGCAAATGGTTTGTTGAGACCAGTGCACGTTGTAGAGATCTCAATTGGTAGTTGTCTCGCCCTGATCACTAAGGACCGAACTTTGGTGCCATTGATCCAAATATTTTAGTATAACCACATGCTCTAGTGTGGGATAGATTTGGCAGAATAATTTATTGACTCCCAAGTTTAAACCGTAGGCTGCAATTGATAAGTTTACTTGTTGGTCGTGCAAGCATGGTAACAGACCTCCATGCTCGAAGGGGCTCTTGCATTGCTTTGCAAGGCTTACCTATGCAACATTTGAGCTCTCTTGACAATGGTAAAGGATGCCCATGTCTTGAGGTGGTAGCTCAACGGGCGATTCATTGTAGGGCAAGATATTGTAGAGGCCTCGTTATAATCACTCAATCGCATACTATCGTATAACAAGTCATTTCAGACTATGGTGAGCTGACTATATCATGTGGGTAAAATTGTACAATCTCTACAGAGTGTAAAATATATTTGAATAGTTATGTCTCCAGTCATGGATATCGCTTGGTAATACCACACTGGGTTTTCTTGTTTTAAAATGGTTTTAGCAAAAAGTTATGGATGGTTGGAAACTATGTTGGTAATTGTCCTAAAAAAGGAACATCGAATGTTGATGTTATGGTAAAGGATTGCCATTTGGTTACAAGTACTTTTATGTTTATTATTGCTTATTATTTCTTAGTATTGTCAATTGTTTTTACAAATTGCCCTTTTACTATTTATTATATCTATTGCAAATGAAAGCTTACTCTATGCAAAGAAAACCTAGTATGATAGCCATTCCTTCGCAAAGTTTGCATGTATTAATACCTTTGCTTAATGTCTTGCAGAGTACATTATGTACTTATCGTTGCTTGTTGAACACCTATGAGAGCAAGAGGAAGAAGAATGCTCTGTCGGCTATTTCTATGCTGTGGATTTTGGGGTGTGGCATATCACGAAGGTCATTTTGTTTATCTTATCATTTTTTCCACTGCAAGAACTCATAGTGTGATATATTTGGCTAGTCGACGCTTTTGTGTAAACATTGGCCAATTAGGCCTATGTTAAACCGCTAAGCACTACGTGCTACTCTGTTTTATTTTAATCATGTATGGATGTGATTCAACAATGTGAATGTGTGTGATAGCTACTAATCATGGGACTACACAATATACATATAGGTTTTAGAATTGAATTTTTGGTCCGATAATTTTTGAAAACTTGTCCATTTGATTTTAGCAGAATTTTCACTATTTTTCACAAAAATGCTCATTTTCACATAATATAATCTAAGGTTATAGGCGTTTCAAATGACCGCACTATCCAATTTTTCCCACCTTATACAATAAAGTCGTATATAATTAATGACAAAGTCTCAGCAAATTGGTAGTGACCAATTTCATAGTCACTGGAAATAACGAAGGAGATAACCATATGATTGTTGGAAATTTTCTTTTGTTATCCAAACTCCAAAGTGCGATCCTGAAACTCAGAGTAGTTAAGTTAAATCATTGTTTTTTTTCTTTGTCTCCCATAGAACATTAAGAGTTGTAAATACAGGTTATTTTACAAAGGACATAGTGCTGCAGAATCATGTATGCTTGCTTGCTTTATATTTGCATCAACATTTAGAGTGAAAATGTTGTAGTGAGAAAAAGAGTGGTGAACGTTCATCAACGAGAACCTTCAAAGTATGGAAAACTAAGGTGGTGCTCGCTTAGGCTGAATTTATTGTGGCTTATGGCTGAATTTTACTGTAGCTGGCTGAAATTACACTGTAACTGATGGTAGCTTATTTGACATAATTAAATTTAAAAAATATTAAAAAAATAGAAAAAGGGTTAGCCCAACACGTGTAATGCAAACGAATACGGGAAAAAGAACCGGTAAAAAAGCTTAAAATATCCAAAAAATAGAAAAAGATGAAATTTAAGAATAGTAAAAAATAAGTCAAAACTAGAAACTGATACCGAAATGAGCGGACCCAGCACTTCCAAGTGGTCAAAACCGCATGCTAGCCGTACCGTATTTTTTGTATTTTAGCCTTTTTTTGAAAAATATTCACATTTAGACCCCTGGTAGTTTTAATTTCGTTTTTGGACCCAGGGGGTCGGAGCCGTGACCCACGGCGCCGAGGTAACACGTCTCGGTGCCGTGGTCCATGGCTCCGAGGTCGCAGGCCCGCTCCAGCCTGGTGACCTGCGTGGCGCTGACGTGGCAGCACCTCGGCGCCGTGGATCGTGGCTCCGAGCTCGGAGCCGTGGGTCGTGGCGCCGAGCTCGGAGCCGTAGATCGTGGCGCCGAGCTGGGAGCCGTAGATCGTGGCGCCGAGCTGCCTGCCACGTGGCGCCGAGCTCCCTGCCACGTCTGCAGACACTCGGCGTCTAGGGTTTGCACCGATCAGGCTTTACATTGTCGCAAAAAGAATTACTAGTTGTATTTTTTATTTTGATTATTTAATTATAGTAATATTATGTAATATATTTATTTAATTTTAGTAATATTATGTAATATATTTATTTATTTATAGAGAGAAAAAAATACGACATATGTTTTGAAAATTCGTTATGTTGCAGATGATACATGTAGGAAATTTTTTGTAGATTTTTTTAAAATATTATGGTACGTTGGTAATGGTTTTTGAAACATAAAATTTTGATGTGGAGTACAATTTAATGAAAATTTTTTTGAGCACAAATGTGATATGAACAATTAGACGAAATGAACGAAAGTGATATTGAACACGTGGGAATGAGTGCAGGAACTGTAATGATTATAAGTTTTGTTAATTTTGTAGTTGTGAATTACAAAACAATCTGAAAAAATTGTAAAACAAGTTTATGTTGATTGGCTCATTGTAGATGCATAAAAAAATATGGTAATTTTTTTAGGAACGATTGTGCGTAGAACGGTCGATATATAAAATGGTAAGTGACTTTTAAGGTTTGATATGTTTTAAGGGTTTGCAATTCCCGTGGTTTTTGCAAGGTTTGGTAATTTTGTAGTTGTAATATGGGAACGAATCTGATGAAGTCGTAATAAAAGTTTATGTTCATTGCAAGTTGGACATGCAAACCAAATTATGCTAAATTTATTTGCCGAAGGATTGAGCGTAGAAATATCGATGCATATAGTGGTAAGTGATATTTCGAAGGTGAGTGATATTTTGACATGGCAGGCATGTGGCATGTGTGTAACTCTGTACTTCTAATGTTCAGAATTCCACCACTAGTCCTAACATGCATGTCTTAGGGAAAATAACTTGCTGGGTCTATTACATTTTGTCTACTGGGTGTAGCGTGGTTGTTTCCCCTTTTTGTCACGCCCTGAAGATGGCTCCGCTGCATCCTTCTTCCTGTCACTCTTGGTCTTGAGAGCTGCCTCTC
The DNA here is from genome assembly GCA_017311315.1 of Dendrocalamus latiflorus. Lineage (NCBI taxonomy): Eukaryota > Viridiplantae > Streptophyta > Magnoliopsida > Poales > Poaceae > Dendrocalamus > Dendrocalamus latiflorus. Next base: position 12,083,691 of record CM029644.1, on the reverse strand, counting down.
GAGCTTGAAGCTCCTCCTCCTGACGCTTGATGGCAGCTTCACGCAGACTTAACTGCTCCCGCCTCCTTTGCAGCTCATCCTCCTTGCCCTTCAGACGGATTTGGTCCACCCTCACGCGGCGCTCTTGCTCAAGCCGCATCTGTCGTTCCACCTCGCGAGCCTGAGTCATCTTGACAAAGTATTGTGCTTTGTTTTCCACCTCCACTGCCCGGTTATCTGGCCATGCCGGCGACACCCGATCCACCCATTCGATGAACCTGCAAGCCTATGTGTGGCGTGGTAGATGTCATCGATCAAGTTGAAAAAAGATAACGAGAAACAAATGATTTAGTTGTGGTCGTTACCACGAAGTCGTCATCCAGGTCAGGACATTTGAAGAACCTACGGCCGTATTTGGCTCGTTGTACTCGATCAGTCCAGACTCCCAACATCGTCCTAAAGCCGCAATGGCACTTCGGGCGCTCATGCCACTCCGGCACTCCAAATGGGTCGGACCTCCATGAAGACATTGTTGTGTAGTAGTATTGTGATGCCTTGAGGAGGAGATGTGGTATGGAAGACATAGGAGGAAGGCCTTTATGTAGGCAGGTTATCTGGTGCAGTGGGCATAGTCCATGGAGAGGATCGTTTCGCTTTTCCTGGATTCTAGTGTAGCAATAAATGGCCCTATGTAGGCTTTTCAGAGACGATAGTCTCGTAATAAATTCATAGTTCGTAGCCTTTTCAGAGATTGAACCATTCAAAGCCTAGAAGGCTAAAGACCTACGCCCCTATATGTGTACAGGCCTACAGGCCTACTCCTGTAAAGGCTAAAGACCTACGCCCTATATGTGTACAGGCTAAAGGCCTACTCCGTCACTGCGCAAAGCTGGCATATGCTGCCCCGTTTTGTCATGTCACTGAGCAAAATCTGAACTCTTTTGTCATGTCACTGAGCAAAGCTGCCCTCTTTTGTCATCTCACTGAGCAAAAGCTGACCTCTTGTGTCATGTCCCTGAGCAAAGCTGGGGCGTGTTGTCATGTCCCTGAGCAAAAGCCTCTTTTTTTGGTGGTCACTGCATTAAGCTGCCCCGTTTTGCTATAAGTAGCAGGGTTGGGGTCCCATGACATTGTGAATCGAACAAAGTAGTACCCTCTCTTTCGTGGTGAAACATACCATGTCTGAAGCCGAGGGGCCAGTGGGATTTGGGTCACCGAAGGACGACATTCCCTTAGAAACGAGGGATATGTTCGGTCCGCAGTCCACGTTTGTTCCAACGGCTACCCGGATCCGCAATGTATTTGGGCCCGGTGTACGGTGGCCACTCTCCCTCATCCCGGTAAGGCTCGAAACGGGGAGACCACGTAAGCACAAGCTTGTCAACACTGAACTCCCGAGGTATCTTGCGCTCGTAGTCAAAGTTGCGATGCCTTGCTGCTGCCACATAATGAGAACATGGAAAGTGGTACTGCCTCGGTTTACCACATGTACATAAGAAATCAATAAGGACAACCTTATGCCTCCTCGTCGGCCGGAGCTCTCCATCGGTCGTTGTACCACCCCTTTCTACAACCTTGTAAGTGCCCGTGGCGTTGTCAAAACAATGTACCTCATGTGCCTCAGCCCTCGCCTTTGCCTTTTCAAGGTGGCGCTTCGGTTTTGGCGCCCATCTCTCTTGTTTACTCTGTAGCGCCATTGCATGTGCGTGTCTTTCGTTGAACCAGGCAACAAGCTTGTAAAAGGTGAAGGATACGATAGCATTGACGGGCATACCACGTATACCCCTAAGCAAACTATTGAAGGATTCGGCCATGTTGCTTGTCTGAAACTCGTACCTCCATCCACCATCGTCATGAGCCCTTGTCCATTTGTCCACATCTCTCATCAATCCCGTCAACCACTGTCTACCTTCTGCGTTTGTGGCAGTATTAAGCTGCTCCAACTTCTCCAGGAAGAACTTCACCTCAAGCATTCGAGCGACCTCCTCGAACAGAGGAAAGTTGTCCTTCGTACCATCCTTACGGAGTAGATTCTCGGCAAGATGCCGAGTGCACCAACGGTAGTGCAAAGCTGAATACCCCGGTATCTGCTCCTGTACGGCAGCAAGTATGCCCTGGTGTCTATCAGATATGACACCAACCTCCCTATCAGGGCCGACCACGTGCCTCCGAACGAGCCGCAAGAACCATCCCCAGCTGTCTTTGTTCTCCCTCTCAACCAAAGCAAACGCCAAAGGAACCAACGCGTTGTCTGCGTCACAGGAAATGGCTATCAGAAGTGTGCCCTGGTACTTGCCAAGAAGAAACGTACCGTCGATGGAGAAGACGGGACGACAATGCCGAAAGGCCTCGATGGACTGAGCAAAGCACCAGAAAGCACGGAAGAATATCTGCATCCCATCTTGAGTCCATTCGTTTGGTTTCGGGACGTACTCATAATGCATGCCTGGATTAACCGCTTTGATTGCATTGAAGAGTGCTGGCAACTGCAAGTACCCATCTTCCCAGTCCCCATATATCATCTTCCAGATGCGTTGCTTTGCCCTCCATGCTTTGCCATACCTTATGTCGTATCCAAATTTCTCCTTAACAATCCCAACAAGTGTCTTCACCTTCATATTGGGTTCTCCCTTTACTATGTGACACAGTGACTTGGCAATAATGGTAGAGGTCAACTGCCGATGCTTTTGTTTGAGCTCTACTTCGGCACAAGTGTGTGGGCCAACGATTCTTATGATCTTGAACTTTCCCGTGTCCTTCTGTTTCCTAGCACAAACCCTCCATTCACATGTTTCCTTCTCGCACACAACTGTGTACCTCCGCTCCACATAAGAATGTCTCACCTTGAATGGCCTTTTACGAATCACTGAATACTCCTGCAGCCACCTTTTCAATGCAGACAAGTCCTCAAACACTATGCCATTCTCAATTGTCATGCTTGACCCGGCCTCAGGAGCATCTAGCAGCTCGTCATCCCTTCCTTCGGCATAAGCCTCATGGGAATGCCTAAGATCGCTGAATTCATGAACTGATGGATCCCGGCCAGGGCAATAACGCCTGATCAGTTCAATATCACTTTCGGTCAGCTCTCCAAAAGGGCGGTCATCATCAGAATCAACGGCCCTAGCGATCTCGTAAGGCTCCAGATCATCCACAATTTGAACATCCACACTGTTGGAGTCCCTGCAGACTACTTCAACGTTGCCAGATGGAGCAACGGGAGGAACACCCACATTATCAGGAATGTCTCCTGCATCAGAAGCACGAAACCCATGGGATTGAGACAAAAGAATAGACTGACGGGAAAAGGCTAAAGTGTTGCTCGGCACTTACTGGGATGATTCTGGGTAAAAGGTATCTCCTGAGGGGCTGCCAAGCCATCATCAGTCTGACATTCAACTCGAACTGGTTGAGAAATCTGAACCTCGTTCGGGGCAGATTGAGCATCGGGCACTTCAGGCACTTCTTCCACATCCACCGCAACGTCCGGTAACGGAGGGTCAAAGGGTGCCGACCTCAGAGCCACGAGTCACGGCGCCGACCTCGGCGCCACGATTCACGGCTCCGAGCTCGGCGCCACGATACACGGCTCCGAGGTCCTGCCACATCGGCGCCACGCAGGCCGCCACGCTGGTGCGGGCCTGGGACCTCGGAGCCGTGGACCACGGCGCCAAGACGTGTTACCTCGGCGCCGTGGGTCACAGCTCCGAGCTCTGGGTCCAAAATCGGAATTAAAACTACCAGGGGTCTAAATGTGAATATTTTTCAAAAAAAGGGCTAAAATACAAAAATTTCGGCTAGCCGTACAACATATATACTTGCTTCAGCAGATCGAACACCTACAGTTAGATTGCCATTTCTGTGCAGGAGACCGCATTTCCAGTCGTCGTCCCAGTATCCATGCAACTTTAATTTTATGCTCTCAATCTTAGAGTTTTCTATGTAAAAGGTCTAAGCGTCTCTTCTTTTTAATTTTGAAAAGTTGCTTTTTAGCTTTTTTACAGTAACTAACTCTCAAACAGAATGTCTTTTTAAGACAAAACCTACAAGTTAATTGTAGTACACACTGTAACGACTTCATTTATATCGGCTAAAATCGTACGTAAATTTTTATTACTCTACACTCTTTCTCATAAATAATTTAAAAATTATAAATCACGGTTAAAAATCATAAGTCGAATAAAAAATGGACCCCAAATATGTCTTAGGACATAAACAATTAATGGTTGGCACATAAGTCGTCTCATCACCCAAAATCTTAGAAGGATGCGAAAGAAGGCTAAGAGAGAGAAGTTGTTGTCTTTTGGGCTAATTCTTTATGGATTCTAAAAGCGGTATTTGATTTTTGCTATAGTACTTAACTTTCAAATGAGTTATTTTCTTAAGATATGGTTTACAAGTTAATTGTAATACACGTTAAAAGTCTAACATTTGCATTAATCAAAATCGTAAACAAGTATCTCTCTGTAATCTCTATCACAAACAGTTAAAATTTAAAAACTTTAGTTAAAAATTATAAATCGCAGTCGTATCAAGCAGTCCCTTGTTCGGGAGATGATCTTAAGTACGTAGACCATCCTATAAGAGAGAATTGTGAGGGATGCTAGTGACACAACGCGTGACGGAAATAATAAAAAATTGTCATGGGTGCGATGATAGAGAGAAATGGTGGTAGTGGTCGTCTCTAGATGATGGCGTGAAATACTATTATAAAAATCAACAGATAGTTCGTCGATTGTAGGGACCCAGATTTTACAATCCAGATTTCTCTGTGATTCCACCGTACTATTCCTTGGATCAGTAGATAGTGCTCACAGATTACAGTTCTGATTATCAAGTACATACCATGCGGAAGCGTAATTAAAATAATAGACTTACTAATGAGCCAATTAGGCTGAAATCATTAAATTGCAGCAGCGGAAGAACGAAGCACGCAAGTGGGACCTTCAGGACATGCCCACAGGCAGCCAACTGGAGGTTCGCGACCTAGTTCTTGACATCTTCATCTTCTTCGCCTTCATGATCCAAAAGTATTGCTGAAGTGTAGTGATTTGATTCCTGATTCTGGATTTGTGGGGAAAGCGAATATGAGCACAAACCACCGTGCTCGCGAGCCAACACACAGAATGCAATTAAATAGTATACATGGCTTATCAAAGGAGAGGCTCGGGTTATTTTATTTGCCAAAAATCGCTTTTGGTAGCATTATTATTATTCAATCATAGTGTTATTGTTACTACCTAAAACTCCACACGGCGATTGCCATAATTGACTTAATCCACCAAAGACACACTTCCTTTACTGATTGCTGTCTAAGACTCCAAACAGCGAGTGTCATCATTTATTTAATCCACCGAATGTACTTTTTATATTGATTGCTGTCTAAGACACCAAACAGCGAGTGACATCATTTAATTAATCCACCGATCATACACTTTCTATATTGATTGCTGTCTAAAACTCCAAACAGCAAATATTATCAATTATACAATCCACCAATATCTTTTGTATTCCAAATTCCATCCCTTTTGTTATTGACCCACAACCACAATTTGCTCTTTCAGTAATCGATCTTTTCTATTATCTATCTCTAACTAATTCACTAGTATACCTCCACCAAGAATATCATTGATCAAATCTATGAATCACTAGTATATATCCACCAAGATTACCATTGATCAAGTTTATACTCCAAGAATGGTTATCATACCTCCAAATTCCCAAAATTCAATTGACTCATCTAGTAATCGATTCTATTAATCTCAATATTGTCAACATCTTCCAAGAATTCATAATAGTTATCCGTGTTGTAATCCAGCAATTATCTTCACATTCTCTAATTCTCCAAAAATCTTTTAAATCATCTATCTAACTTACATACTCATTTAGACTCCACCAATTTATTTCTCCTAGAATCCACACTATTGTTTTCTATTTATGATCGACATGAATCCTCCAATACTTTTATATGTGTACTATAAACATCCAACTCCTTTACTCACGACTCTGTTTATTCCTCCCATATTTTAGTTGGTACGAATAGAAGTGTCATTATTTGAAATATAATACATAAAAATTTCCTGAGACCTACCAGTTTTGCACAAAAACATAATGTGTAAATGAATGCAATAATAATAGTGATCCAGATTCCATCCACCATTACATGGCATCCGCACCATATGCTAACATTTCAGAGTTATAACCGCTTACATTACCACTGGGACGACACCCAGGACAACTCAAATCAGGGTTTTTCACTGCCCTTCACTTTTCCAATCCCATCCATAAAGCATTTTGAAATAGAACTATATCTGGTTAAGTTCCCATGTCCGCCCTTGACCGTGGGCACGGCTATTCGAATAGTTTTGACTCTACAGAGTTTGTACACTTTCACCACAAGAGACAATCAACTCATTGCCCCCACGATTCCTTAGTCATGTGGTTGAGCAGACCATCACAGTGACTTTTCAAAGTATCTAGTCCCTTTTGTCATCTCACCTTATGGGAAACTGCCCACTTGCGGTGGGTCCCATCTATGCACGGGATGTTTCTCACGGCTACTAGAATTATTCGGGCTCCACTCCCCTCAGCGCTAGTACGACTGGGAAACTTCACCATCCACTCGGTGTCCCTTTAGGCCTTCTCTTGCCCTTGCATATCCACTTCTATCCACTACCAGTGAGATGAGTCCGGGGGTTTCGATAAATTTACTTAGCCAAGTTGTACTTTACAGACTTGTAGTTGCACTGTTTTACACAGGAGGTCATGACAAGATTCGGTCCTTAGGATTACCTGGGCGGTTCTACCACACTCGACAATTTGTGCTTCCACTGCACCACATACCAGCCCCCAAATCATCCGCCCAGATATTTAATCAAGTTGGGATTTTTGGGAGCATAAAATAATCATATCAAAATATACCAGTCATTCCCACCATGACTGCCCAAACTAGTTTCTCATGGCTTAAAATGACAATGATGTTTGGGGCATTTCAGCGCCCCCAAGTATCTATGCAGTATTAAGCATGGCGTATAATTACGGACTTATTTCCAAAAGTTACTACTATAAATTTTACTAGGGTGACAAGGTTCACGTAATCAAGTATTTCAAAGAAGGTGTAATATTAGCAAAGGTAACTATGGGCATATAACTAGAATCTCAAATTAAACATGTATTTGCGTATAAAATAACAGCATGCAATTTGATAATTTAAAACAAAATAATTTGCAGAAAATTTAGGTTCAACATGATCAAAGTATTGACTCGCCTGGCGCGGTTTACCGCGGTCTTGAGCTCACACAAAGTTGTCTCCTACGATGATCCTTCATTCCTGGTCCTCATCGATCTCGTCCTCGCTTTCTCCATAGAATCTTCAGGACTCCAGTTTCTAATTACGCGACAACGATTGAACCCAAATAAAAGCAAATAACTCAAAAGATCCGAATAAATCCAAATAAACTTAGTTTAAATTTATTATAAGTTAATAGGTTATTCGGGTGATTTGGGGCAAGGTTGGTAATAGCATATGATAACTTGATCTTCTCATTACGAATTTCTTCTACTATTTTTATATTTATTAAGGAAGTTCCATGAGTTAGGTTAAACCTATGAATTGGCGTACTATGTCGAGTGCTAATATTCAGGGCATACATTATATACGCGATGTATAAATTCTTTAGCTTTCCCATTTAGCCTTAGAGTCTGAGGTTATAGCATCCTATGGTGTGATATTTTATGTACCTTCTTTTATCGCTAGACTAAGTTTAATTTGGACTAGGGTTTATTTATACGGGTCCTAGCTGGTTATTTAAATTTATGTTCAGTATCATTATTCATTCAAAACTAACATTAAAATTTAATTAATGTCACTTTTATTATCTTGCATTTACTTAGCTACCATTAGGCTTATTTTCACTCCTAATTTTAGTTTAAACTTAGTTATCTGAGAAGAGCTTAGTATAAAAGTATGTATCATTTTATGCGACCCTAATTACTTCGTGTCAATGGTTACATGTTTACTTTAAAGTATCTATATGTCTTGATAACCTAGGGCTATTATGTCAAAATATGTCACTGAGGTTTTATTAATGGTGGCATGATGAATATTGGGCATGCATTTTAATTATGATTAAGGGTAATCCTTAATTTAGAGCCTTGATTTCATAACTAAGCATAGTATCCACTCCTTTAACTTTATTTAGAACTTCTTTTCAATTAGGATCTTCACTAAATTTAAATATTTGACCAAAGCCACCTTTTTCTTTATTACTGCCCTTAATTAATATCCAGATGTTTAAAATATATGCTCTTTAATGGCAGCATTTTACACATTGGGCATAAATCTTAATTTTAATTACTGGCCACCTTTATTTGGTCATTTACCATAAGTTGTTTTTCGTTATCAAGGTCTTTAATTAGTGATTAGTCTTTTAATTAATGATTCAAATAATAGTATTTATTCAAACCTAATAACTAATCCATATTTAAGTATTAATCAATCTGGTTTTATGACATAATTAAATTCATTAGCTTTTCTGGAATATTCTCTAAATTTATCCTGGTTTTTATTAATTAATAGAGCTACAAAAAGTTAAACAGAAATAAGGGGGAAAAGGTGCTGCCGGTCAGATTTGAACTCAAGACCTTGAGGAAGAGATGATTGCTAAATGCGCTCGGGTAGCCAAGTGGGCCGATGGCCTGGGCTGGCAAGAGGGGCACAGGAAATAAAGTAAGCCTTGCAAAGGGGAGGGGCGAAACAGAGGAACCCGGCGGCCTTTGGCGCCGAGCTCGCCGGCGGCGAACGGTGGCCGGGGAGGCGTTAGTACCCGGAAAAATGGGTTGTGCTGGAGACAGAGAAGCTAGTGGTGGTGGTGAGTTGGCCGGAGCGGCCGGCGGTGAGGTGGGAACGGGGTCGGCGGCGGCTAGAAGGGAGAAAGAGGAGGGTGGGGCATGTATGAGCTACAAGAGGTCAAGGGCATGCTCACCATGTGTTTCACCGAGCAGGAGCAAGTCGGAGGGGAGCCGGCGGCGGAAGCCATGGGCGGCGCGGGGAGCTTCACGGTGCCGGCGACCTACGGTGGACGAGGAGCTCCGGTGTTGGTCGGAGGAGGTCCAGGGTGGCGAGAAGATGCTCCCCAAGCATGGAGTTGAAGAAAGGCTGTCCGAGGAGGTAGCAACGGGAAGAATGGCGGCGGCGGCGATTTTTTTGACCGAAACGGGGAACGGCGATGGCGGAATGGCTATGGCGGTCTGGGACTGAAATCAAGGGAGGGATCATGCAATTGGGCGGTTGGAAAGTGATATGACGCGAGAGCTCTTGCACTAGAAGCACCGGACCGGCCGGACAGCGAGTGGGCGCGGCGGCAGTCGCACGGGTGCGGGATCGCGTGGCCTGGGATGGGGAGGAAAAAGGGGATGCGGGGGAAATGGGGAAGCTGGGGCTTCTTATGGCCGTTGAGGGGCTAGGAGGCGCGGAGCGGAGGACCGGGTGGTGATGGCAGCGGGAATCCGGCCGGCGCGCGGAACGGCTGCTGCCAAGCGGCGTATGGCAGGAGCGGGATTCGCGCGATGACGGGAGAGCAGCCGGGATTCACGCGGTGACAGGCGTGACGCATGCGGAGTGCCGCTAGGGACCGGCGGTCCGACGGGGGGCGCAGTGCGGAGAGCGGGCTACGCGCGGCGTGGTCCGAACGGAGGGAGGGGACTCAGCCCTGGTGCGAGTGAGGGCAGGGGAGTGGTCGGCTGGGCTGGGCCGGGCCGGTTCGGCCGGCCGCAAGGCATTATTTTGTAGATATATATATATATATATATATATATATATATATATATATATATATATATATATATATATATATATATATATTTCCATGCCTATTCTTATACATATTTTCATATGAAAATTTTCTTTGCCTCTAATTCTTTGTTACTATTACTCTGGTATATTTTTATTATTTCTTTATATTTTATATTTAATGTTTTACTCATCTATTTATTGTTGGAAATCCTAAGACAGAATTCCAATTTTTTTTGGGTTCGAGTTGTACTCCCCTTTTAATGGATCATCTTTTCAGATTCAATTTTTAAAACTTAAATTTTTATTATTTTCCACAAGTTTCTTCAATTATTAGAACCTTAACCAAATTTCAAAGAAACACCAACGAAAATTCAAATTTCAAGAGAATACATTGCAAAATAATTCAAAAGCTTCACTTTTTCAAATTTTGAATTTTTGGGATGTTACATCGATAGATCAACTAAGAAGAGATACACCACACTTACGATTAGGGTACAAACGGAGATGATATTTTTTAACCGTTTGTCTGTCCATATTAATTTAGATCCTATTCAAAATATATTTTCGGATATCCGATGGTTTTTATCGGATATGAAAACGGAACTAGATATTTTTCACCAGATACAGAAACGGATTCGAAAAGGGTATTATCTAATGGATACGGAGCTATCCAGAAAATTTGCCGGATAGTTACCAAATTAATATCTGGTTCCCCACATCCTCTAGAACCAGAACTCCAGAAGTCCAGAGGCTTGAGTCATCCACATGGGCGTTCCCTACTTTCCCTGTCCTCCCCAACTGAATGCCGACGCCGCCGCTGTGGCCGCCCAGCTCTCCTCTCAAGTGTCGACACCGCCAGCTTGGATAGAAGGTGTCGCCTCTCCTCCTTCCCTATTCAGTTGTTCCTCCCTATCGTCCTCCTCTCCTGTGCTCTAGATTTTACGCTACACTCGATGACACAAGGAAGGGCGAGCCAGCGGACAGGCGAAGCCCGGACGTGGGGTGGCTACTAGATCTGAGCCATCGCCGCACTCGACGAAGGGAAGGGCAAGGCCAGCAAAGCCCGAATGTCGCTCGCTATTGGATCTGACATCTAAGCCACCGCCGCCTGTTCTTCTTCCCATCCCGATCTTTTTGTAGCATTGGTGTGAATTTTGTGGGGTTTACCCTTTTTCTCTCAGGCTGTAACTTAGTAATTTCTTCCCAACTTTCGGTGGTGCTTGTTTCTCTAAATTTACCACACTTCTTCTGTTTTTATGGCGCAGGTATCAATTGCAAGAACTTGCAACTGCATCTTTGCACTGCTACAGTAGCACCAGTGAGATATCAAGTTACAGGAGTCTACCAATGATCTAGACAGCGGCGAGCTTTTCCCTTGCCATTTCTTTCATTTGTGTTTGATGGTATGACTTGGATGTGCTAAGCCAATGTTAGTTATGAATTGTTCACCAGATTTTGGGGGTAGCACAGTTTAGCAATACAGTACAATGCATGGTACTAGCTGTTAGTGATAGACTGATAGTTGATGGTGGTGCCTCACCTCTCAGATGACATTATTGATTCTTGCCATTGATGTTTACTTTCTTGGCCTTTGACATGAGACTATAGATGATTTGGGAGTTAATTAACATTTAGATTATACATTAGGTTAGTGTTATGAAACCTGACAATGCCTAGCCTAGGAACATTGCATGCCATTTTTTGTCAATACCTGCCATAGTTTTAAATCTATAGCTATAAGAAAATATACTGAATATGTGCTGAAATCATTTGATTTGGTAGCTTGTTTAAAAGTTTTTTTGCATGAGAATTTATATAGGGTCTTCGCTCCCTGTCTCCATGAGAATGTGTATACTGAATCTATGTTGAAATCATTTGATTTGGTAGCTAAGTACTTTTTGATGTCTTGTTCATGGATATGTTTTCTTTATCCTAAATTTCTAACTGCCAATGCTTGTAACTTGTAAGTAGGGGTAGCTAACCTGTATTTCAAGTTTGTTCATTTGACACTGGAATATACATACTAAATATGTATCCTTTATTCAAGTTCTGAACCATCAGATCAGAAAAATTTATTGCGGTAGTTTGTATTGTAAATGAAAGTCTTCTAAGGTTTTAGCTCACCATATTTGAAGTGCTAAGGCAAGTCTCTTCATCTATTTTTTGGCCCAACATTTATACAGGATGACTCTGTATGTTGACATCTTCTATTTTTGTTTTTGGCCTAACATTTATATAGTTTTTGTTTCCTCCCATTATCCAACTAAATATTCGTAACTGACACTAACCGTATTCAGATCGACCTATATTTGCTCCGTTTGTGACCGAGAATATTCGTATTCGTATCTGGTACTATTCGTGTCCGACTCTGAGAAAACAATATGAAAAATAATACGAAATGAGCAATATTCGTTCGTATCCGCTCCATTTACACCCCTACTTATAATCGCCTTATAATAATCCGACACCATCCTGCCTACATCTCACGTTTATGTAACTCCTCAAACAAAAAAGAGAATAAGCAGAGATAAACACATGTTTTCGCACCCAATTCGAAAGAGATTAGTTGCTTAACACAAAAAAATATTGATCTGCAGCAACAGTACGTAGACCCTGCAATTCAGTTTACCTTTCAAGACTAATTCCCACATCACCTCGGAAACCTTCCTGTGGAGCCCAACAAACCAGCGATCAATTGCACAAATGACACAATAAGAAGCCATTTTCCAAGATAAAATGCTCCAAGCAACTGAGCAACTTTCCTTCCAACATATAAGATGTGTTTCTTAAAGAACAAATTAAGTACATAGCTAGCTTATTCAAATTCTAGTACTGTAGTTATACATACACACAACAACCTTTATGCTGATGCCTCTGAAGCAGACTTTGTACTTCCATTGAATATATTAACAGAAACTAATTGGAGCCTGCTTGGATTGCGAAGAACATACTTGATAAATAGCCTGTCGTTCGGTGAGCATAGGCTACAATTCATATGCAGACATTCCAGATTCGTGAAGAAATCGTCATTTGGTAAAGAATTCAGAATGACTGCAATTAGTGCATCCATTTCTTTGTGTGTCTCATTTATAAAATAATCCTACAAAAATAATGCAAAATGTTTGTGGCATCCTGATTTTTTTAAATCGGGTAATTTATATTTAAATTGAGCATTCATAAAATTTTGAGTGTATTTTAAAATTTTTCAATATTTAATTGAAAGTATCGCACTAAATTAAAATTTAATAATTAAATTGAATTATTTGAAAGATTGCATTGAAATTTAATTAATTTGGTTTCATATTTTCACAAGCATTTAAAAATCTTATGTTAGACATTCATGGCCTCACCGCCCTTTCCTCTAAATTTTTTTGCTTTTCTCATTCACTTCCCACTGCCATTCTTCCCTGCTCATCTCCTCACTGCCATTTCTTCCGATCAAGAAAGAAGCTCCCAAATCTCCCTCTCTCCTCCCAATCTCAACCAAAAATGAATAATCAGTCCTTGCATGTTGTACCATTGCATTCCTCATCATCCAAGCATTCCATTCATCCAAAAAAAAATTTCGCATGCATGGTCGTTTGAGCAAATTCGAGAAAGGGAAGAGGAGCGGTGGCGCTAGCTGGACGTCGGGCTGGCGGGCGCCAGCAGTGCCGGCGCAGCTCAGCTTGTGCCAGGGAGAGCGCGTGCAGCAAGGTGTCGAGCAGCAGCGACACGGTGGCCAGCACGCGGTGCAGCCAGCGTGTGCCACGGCGAGTGTGTAGTGTCCCTGGTGACGGACGGCATTCCCAGCTGCACGGCGCATGGCTAGGCGGTGTCAGTGTACCTGGTGAGGAGCAGCCAGCGGCGGGCGGAGTCGGTGGAGTGAGGCCGAGGTGGCTCGGCGAGGGGCCGTGCATGCGCACGGCAACGGCGCTAAGCAACAGGGCGGTGCGCCGGTGACGACACGCGGTCGAGCGATGCAGGCGTGCGACGGGCGGCCCAGCCGTGCCGAGCGGTGGGGCAGCCGAGTGGCGGCGCCGTGGTAGGAGCTTGAGAGCAGCGAGGGCGGTAGCCGGGGCCGGCAGCTGCCGTGGGAGAGCGTCGGAGACCGGTGACGGCCGTGGCCCGTGGGAGAGCAGTGAGGCAGCCCGGCGAGGCCCGTGGTAGCGGTGTCGGCCAAGTCAGGACGAGGCAGCAAGGTGCGTCCGGTAGAGGCAACAGCGAGGCAGCAGTGTTGCATGTAATCCTGACTTGGTCAGGTTTGTTAGAAAGAAACCGAGTCTTTAGTAGTGAGTGCGAGTGTTTTCAGTTCTGTTGTTGTGTGTGCGCCAACGGCATAGGAGATGAGACCGGTAAAACTGAATCGTAGTTTGATTTACTCGCATTAGCTAAAAATAGCCTATGTATTTGTTATCGCATCGAGTTGTAGTTGAGAAATTATAGCAGAAAATAGTCCCAAAGTACTCTGTCTCTGAACTCTGCTTGTTCTTCTATCCGCTGAATTTTACTGTTCACCATAAGACAAAATACAATCTGAGATTGTTTGGGCATGTTGATCCGAGGCCTGATTCCAACATTTGGTATCAGTGCTCAGTGCATGTCCAAGTACCTAAGGTTCAAGCTGTTGGCAATCACCACCTAGCAGACGGCGAAGGAGAGCTACGGCGTGCCCTTTCATTATTCGATGCACATCATCTAACTACACCATGTGGGCGATCAAGATGGAGGTGCTAATGGATGCCCAGGGCTATTGAACCAGAGGCCAGAGTGGTCGTGGAGATGAAGAAGAACAAGTCGGCGGGGCTTTCACCTTTCAGGCCATCCCCAAAGATGTTCTCTTGCAAGTAGCCAAGAAGAAAATAGCCAAGTAGGTCTGGGATTTTCTGAACACAAGATACCTCAGTTCCGATCAGGTGCAGAAGGTGTGTCTACAGACATTGAAGAGCGAGTTTGGGGTATTACGCATGAAGGAAGGGAAGACCGTTGACGACTTTGCTGGGAGGCTGAGCGGGATGGTGAGCAAGTACAGAGCCCTTGGTGCAACCCTGGAGGATCCAGCGCTCGTGAAGAAGCTTCTTGACTCGGTGCCCGACAAATTCCTCCTTCTGGTCGCCTCAATCGAGCAGTACTCCGATCTGGAGACAATGCCATTTGAGAAGGCGATAGGACACTTGAAGACATATGAGGAACGCATCCATCTTCACGCCAGCAATGGCAACACTGATGGGCAGCTTCTTCTCACTCATACTGAGTGGTTGGTGCAGCAGAAAGGCGGCAGTGGGGAGTCATCGACAAACAACAAAGGGTGAGGCTCTGGGAGTTTAGATGGATGTGGCTAGGGTAGAGGACGTGGCCGAGGGCATGGTTGCAGCAGAGGACACTTCAGCGGCTCCAGTGGTTATGAAAATATGGTACCAGAGGGGGCAAAGTTAAAAGCCATATCAGGTGCTTCAATAGTGACAACCTAGGGCATTGCACCTCAGAGTGTCATGGCAAGCACCGTGAGGAGGTGAACATAACTCAGGGACAGGAGGATGACCAGCACTAATGTTGACTGTGTGCAGAGGAGCCATGCAATTTGGTGCTACTGAATAAATAGCATGTCCTACCGGACCTACACTCAGATGGCGGCAAGCACGACACAGGTCTGGAATCACAAACGTTTGGATTGTTGTACCTAGATAATGGAGAAGCAATCACATGACTGACCAGCACTCATTCTTCACTAAGCTTGATGAAAGCATTGTTGGCCAGGTAAGCTTTGGTGATGGATCAACAGTACAAATTAGAGACAATGGGACAATCCTTTTTGAGTGTAGGAATGGAGAGTAGTAGCTGTTGTCGAAGTTATATTATATTCCCAGTCTTTGCAATAATATAATAAGCTTGGGACAACGAACAGAAGATGGCACCAAGATTGTGCTCCTAGGCAATCTCCTTTGGGTGTATGATAGGACCGACAAACTTATAATCACTACTATAGAAAGCCTAATACTAGACGCTAAATCACAGACGGTTTGACAAAATCGTTTGTGACCGACACTAACACAAACGGTTTTAATTTGGACACCGTCTGTGTTGATGGCGTCAGAGAAAACGAGTATCACAGACGATTCTTACCGATGAACCGTTTGTAATACTCTAGTATCACAGACGGTTTTTATTTAAACCCGTCTGTGATAATATGGAATTATCACAGACGATTTTTTTATTAAAAAAACATCTGTGATAAGCTGATTATCACAGACGGTTTGTATTAAAAACCGTCTGTGATAATCTGGAATTATCACAACAGACGATTTTTTATTAAAAACCGTCTGTGATAAGCTGATTATCACAGACAGTTCATATTAAAAACCGTCTGTGATATGTTTCCCGCCTTGCAATTCTCCAAAATTTCATAATTTCCCGCCTGAGTCCGAGTAGGATTCAGTTTTGAGACACCTTCAGTAAAAATGGCATAACTTTTGCATACGGTGTCCGTTTTCGATGTTCTTGTACTTGTTGGAAAGCTAACGACGAGCCCGATCCAAAACATATGACCTGCTTGTGCTAGTCACCCTCCAAGACACTGAAAATCGGCCATCTTTGGATCTAAACCTATGTCGCAAGTTTTCTGTTTCTGTTTTTGCCCTTTTTCTTGATCTTCCGGAATTTGGATTTTGCTTCAACTAAAAAGTTGTAGATCTCATCGAAACCTTTCAAATGAGTATATATAAGCTATATAAAACTTTGCTATTTTATCTTTTCAGACTAGTTGTTTATATTGCATTGGTATATAAAAGTTTGTGCTCTAATTCACAGACGGTTGGCATATAGAACCGTCTGTGATATTCATTTATCACAGACAGTTCTAGCTACCAACCGTCTGTGATAATCTGACCGCTGGGCCCGTCGATTCTCCTCAACCCAATCCTAGCCAATAGAAATCCACCGATCCTTACCCCATGGATCGTAGCTCCACCTCTCTGTCCCCACGCCAAAAAATTTCGCACTCCCTCCCCTATAAATAATCACCAGTACACAGCCTCCTTTCTGTTCTCCTCCTTGCTGTTCTTCTCCTCCTTGCTGTTCTCCTCCTCCTTACTGTTCTCCTCCTCCTCCTTGACCCATATCATAATAGCCCCACGAAGCAGACGATACACAAGGTAGCGCTCAATCAACGCCGACGATGGTGGATGTAAAAGACATCCAGCTCGTGCGCTGCATCAGGGGCGAGAAGGCCTAGGCATAGAGGATCTTTGCTTTTCTCTGTTCTTTTTGTGTTAGCTAGATGGGCAGCATGTTTGTTGTTTTGGGATATTGTAATGGTAGGCTCTAATCTTAATAAAAATAAAATATGTACTGTGTTTCATACTATATTTGCTTGTTTTCATATCAATTAATTGATTTGCGAAATGGATGTTTTATGTTTGTGAAATAAATTGACATGTGAATTGGATGTATACATGTACATGTTGATCTGCTTGTTTCAGAGGGCATGGCTAGCATTTCCTGAGGCTAGCCAATAAACAGAAATAGATTTAGTGGTAGAAGAGAATAGCACAGACGGTTTTTAACTAAAAACCGTCTGTGATATGTGATTATCACTTATCATAGATAGTTTTTACTTACAAACCGTCTATGATATTTACACCACACACGGTTAGAAAACCGTCTGTGATAACCTTCGATTATCACTGACCCATAAATTCAGACGGTTCAGAAAATCGTCTGTGATGACGTTTTTGAACCGTCTGTAATACGGTTTTCTGTAGTAGTGAATAAAGTTGGAACACACATGCAATAGGTTATACAAGGTGGTTTTGCACACCGATGCAATAGGTTGTACAGGACCGACAAACCGGCATGGTTGTGGCATGCTCGTTTGGGGCATCTCAATTTTTAGGTGATGAAGTTGATTGCTGATAAAGACATGGGGCAAGGAATGCCAAGGATTGAACACCCTACACAAGTCTGTGAGGGTTGTTTGTTAGCTAAACAAAGCCATTTGCCTTTTCCAAATCAAGCACTTTACCCAGCAGTGAAGCCACTAGAGTTTGTTCATGCAGATTTGTGCGATCCGATTACACCTCAGACATTGGATGGGAACAACTATTTCTTACTTTTCATTGATGATTTTAGCTGGATGATGTCGATATATATGCTGAAGACAAAAGACAAAGCTTTTGGTGCTTTCAAGAAATTTGAGGTGTTGGTTGAGAAGGAGACCGGGCATAGCTTGAAGCTTCTCAGAATAGACTGGGGTGGTGAATTCTTGTCGAGGGAATTTGCACAGCTGTGTGAAGAAGAAGGAATTTAGAGGCACCTCACTGTACCCTACTCGCCCCAACAGAATGGGGTGGTGGAATGCCAAAACCATACTGTTGGCAACAACTAGAAGCCTCTTGAAGACCATGGCAGTACTAGATAGAATGTGGGGAGAGGCAGCTCACCACGCCATTTACCTTCTGAACCAGGTACCGACCAAGTCTCTGGCCAATATCACTCCACACGAAGCCTAGACAGGAAGGAAACCAAATTTGACACACTTGAGGATTTTCGGCTGTACTGCACACGCAAAAGTACCAGTTGTTCATTTGAAAAGGCTGAATGATAGGAGCAAAGCAGTGGTTTATCTTAGTGTTGAAGAAGGAAGTACGGCGCGTCGTCTTTATGATCCCCACAGCAAGAAGCTTTTTGTGACCCGGGATGTAGTATTTGAGGAACACAAGAAGTGGGATTGGACAATGGCTAGCAGTAGTGAATTTGGAGTAGTCATTGATTTTACTATAGCAGATCCTACAATAGAACTTGACGGGGAATAGGGAGCCACAGATGCCACAGTCCAGGAGCCACAAAACACTGGAACTTTGCCAAATGTGTCACAAATCATGGTACAAGGGCTTACCACACCCAAGATAAGGGGTTTCACCTACACCACCATCAGGAAGACACTAGCAGTTTTCAGTCCCACCAAAGGGTGGAGCGGCACCATTGCCAGGGTCTGATGGACAGCAAACTCCAGCAGCATACGCAGGGTCATAAAGCTTTTTCTCTCCTCCATCAACTGAAGAAGGACCCACATGGTATCGATCTCTTCCTAAGATTTATGCAGAAACCCAGCCAAGTGAGCTCAATCCTAAGTTAGTAATACTGGTAACAGAAGAGCCAGTGACCTACCAAGAAGATACAGGTGCACCCAAGTGGTAGGATGCCATGAGAAGGGAGTTGGGGGCAATTAAGAAGAATAATACCTGGACACTCACTAAATTGCCGGCTGGTTACAAGGCCATTGGCCTCAAATGGGTATATAAACTAAAGAAAGACTCCAACGGCAACATTATCAAGCATAAGGCAAGAATTGTTGCAAAAGGATATGTACAAAGACAAGAGATAGATTATGATGAAGCCTTTGCACTAGTAGCAAGGTTAGAAATGGTGAGATTATTGCTAGCACTAGTAGCTCAAGAAGGTTGGGAGGTTCACCATCTTGATATCAAATTGGTATTTCTGAATGGGAAGTTCCAAGAGGAAGTCTATATGAAGCAACCGGAAGGCTAGTCTATCACAAACCAAGAGCATCTAGTGTACAAGTTATCCAAGGCACTCTATGGATTGTGATAGGCTCCTAGGGTGTGGAATATCCAACTAGATTGTACTCTAAAGGAGCTTGGTTTTCATAGATGTCCCCAAGAGCAAGCTGTTTACAAAAGAAATATTAGGTCCAAGCTGTTGGTTGTGGGAGTTTACATGGATGACTTGATGTTACTGGCATAATCATAGAACAGATACAATAGTTCAAGCAACAAATGAGGAAAGAGTATGAGATGAGTGATCTTAGACTCCTTTCTTACTATCTCGGGATTGAAGTGGAACAAAACGAAGGAGTAATCACTTTGAAACAATCAGCGTATGCTAAGAGGGTCTTGCAAGTGGCAAGCATGCAAGAGTGTTGTAACCCGGCAAAGATTCCTACAGAACCAAAACTGCACTTGAGCAAAGATGAGGAGGGAGCACCAATGAATGCCACAGATTTTCATCGCATAATTAGGAGTTTGAGGTATCTCACACAACTCGGGCAAACTTGGCCTATTCAGTGGGGCTATTGAGCAAATTCATGCAGGCATCGAAAGAGTCACACCTTCAAGCAATCAAGCAGGTTCTAAGCTATGTGAAGGGCATTGTCAACTTTGGATTAGAGTATAAAAAAGGGAGTGAAGGTGTTCTAATAAGTTATAGAAATAGCGACCATGCCAGCGATGTGGAGGACAGGAAGAGTACAAGTGGCTTCGTATTTTACTACTCTGGAAGTCTAGTAGAATGGAGCTCACAAAAGCAGAAGAGTGTTGCACTCTCCTCATGAGAAGATGAATTCATGACGACAATGGGTGCGGCTTGCCAGGCAATATGGCTTAGAGGTTTGTTGAGTGAAATCACTGGGAAGCAGTCTGAACCGGTTACCTTGTATGTGGACAGAAGGTCGGCTATTGCACTCATGAAGAACCTAGTGTTCCATGGGCATGTGTGGAGGAGGGGCAAATAATTGTTGAGCATGTTAGCACAGAGGAGTAGCGTGCCGACATTCTTACCAAGGCACTTCCCATAATCAAATTTGGCAAGATGAGCGAACTTATCAGTGTCAGAGATCTCATAGTCTAAGTCAAGATTAGGGGGTAAGTGTTGCATGTAATCCTGACTTGGTCAAGTTTGTTAGAAAGAATGAGTCTATAGTGAGTGCGTGTGTTTTTAGTTCTGTTGTTGCGCGGTGTGCGCCAGCATCGTAGGAGTTAAGGCCGTTAAAACCAGATCATAGTTTGATTTACTTGCATTAGCCAAAAATAGTCTATGTCTTTGTTATCGCGTCGAGTTGCAGTTGAGAAATTAAAGCAGAAAAATAGCCCCAATGTACTTTGTCTCTGAACTCTGCTTGTTCTTCTGTCCTTTGAATTTTACTGTTCACCATAAGACAAAATATAATATGAGATTGTTTGGGCATGTTAATCCGAGGCTTGGTTCCAACAAGTCGAAGGAGGAGCAGGCACGGCCGGCCGAGGGGTGGCCAAGATAAGCACGCTGCACAGCGGTGATCAGTGCTAACTAGCGATAGAAGCTAGTGGCCGATGGCACGAACCGATGGCGAGACCCAGCAGCAGGCTGCCAAAGCTAGTGTGGTTGGCCGGAAGGAGAGTAGTAGATCCTGTCGATGGAGATGGGAAGAAAGAAGGTGAGAAGGTAAGAAGAGATGGGAGAATAAGGGGATGAAGAAAGAGATAAGCAAGGTGTGATGTCGGTGAAGAAGAAAAGGAGAAGAAGAGAGAGAAGCAGTAGCCCATCCGTGGAGGAAAATAATGAAAAGGGGAAAAAGAAAGAGAAGTTTTAGGAAGCTACAGTGGAGGAAGAAAAGAAAGAGGGAGAAAGGAAATGGGAGGAAAGAGAGATGTAGCAACAGGAGTTGTTGGTGGGAAGAAAGAAACGGAAGAAGTGAAGAAGAAAGAGAGAAGTAGGAGCTGTCGGTGGGAAGAAAGAAAGGAGGAAAAGATAAAAGAAAGAAAAAGAAGAAAAGAGAAGGCGTGGATCTAGCAATGAAATCGGCAACTATTGAGTGACCGAGAGAGATGCAGATCTGGTGGCGACATTGGCTATTGCGCATGAGTGGTCGAGAAGATCGCGTCTGGTGGTGATTGGCAAGCCTAGTGCCCTCGGTGAAATCTTAATATTATTTGCATTATCGTGTTTATGGTATTTAACCATACATGCTACATTAACATCATTTATCATCGCATTTCTATGCATGTTTAGTGTAAAATGCGTTTGTTAGCCTAGAACCGATATAATTCTCCATTAGGCCTTAATTGTGTGTAGGTGTGATCTAGTGGTGTTATGTCGGTGGATGTCAATAATTATATTATTGTAGCAAAATATATTTTGATGAACGATGGATGTCAGATCAAATCTTTCACTGGATTATTTGATCAAGTGATATTTTTTTTGAGTCGTACAGAAATCGAGGTGAACCACAGAGGTTAGATTAGTTGGAAGCTTTTTTTATTTAATTGGTTTAGTAATTTTAGGATTTAAGATGCATAAGAATTTTATTATCAATACTCGATGGATAGCTTATTTGATGATATTTGGTGGGATATGGAGGTTGAATCAAATGAATATTTAGCCATGCGCAAATTGGTTGGATGAGTTAAGCAATAGTTATGTGAGCCATAGATACTAAAATTGAGAGAAACTAGCAATGGATTATTTGATTGCGAATAATTAATTGGAGTGCCATGTAATTAGTGGATGAGTCCTATGTGCCAAATTGATAAACTCGTGCCCTCAATTTGGATTTGTAAATGTATGATTACGAGATGGTCATGGCAATACACATGACTAGAATTTTGGTTACTAATTCAATAAAGTGGATACATGTATAATCGACTATTGAGCTATTGAATGTTGGGTGTGCAATAAAAATTGGAAGGCTCATTAGGTATTGGTTAGTCATATAAACCCCGTTCGGTGGAAATTTAGTGTATATGGTTATGATTTACCAAGTTGAGACTAGTAGAGCTAACTAGATGGCGTTGGCATAAATAGTCTAGTATAGAAAGATTGTTGGATTGGATCATGGTCACATGCCCATAATTTATTTATGACTACTACTCGGATTAAATGGATGGTATGCCATGAGTCTGGACATTATTAATTGGATTGACTACCTTGTTTATATCTTAGTGGATATTAGTGTGAGACTTTACCAAAAATATGGGTATGAGATTGGAGAGTGTTATGCATGTGATTGGATTGAAACCTCTGTGAATTGGTTAAATAGTTAAAATGAGGGACTAGATATATGACTTTGTACAAGATGAGCAACCTTAATTGATAATAGTGAAGCAACACATGCATGTCAAATTGGATTGAGTTGGAGGAATTCTCATGGATTCTATATCATGAGTCAGGAAGAAAAATGGAAGTTTAATTTTAGAAATTCAAAATCCGGTTAGCACAAAATGTTGTTTTTCTTTTTCTAGATTTTTCTAGCCAAACCAAATTATTTTGCTAGTAACTTTTGCATATATACTCCAATTTGAGTGTTTTCTATCTCTAAATTTTTCTAAACTCATGCTCTTTCATAATATGAAAAATACTTAGATTTGGTCTCTGATTGAATTTAGTTGACTTTTATTTGTACTCATTTGGCTTTTATCGATTAGATACCGATGTACTGGAAATGTGCGAGATTGATCCAGAGCAAGAAACAAATATTCAACAGCAAGCAAGCACTCCCTTTGATCATATAGATCCTATTATTTCAATTATTGTATGCTATTTGCAAAGAATATTATGTATGCATGTATGTTTTGGCTAAAATTTCTATATCTGTGGGTAACGGTAGTGAATTCCTATTGTATGCATTGATGCTCCTTATGATATTGATATTTTTATGTTGTAACCTTTAGACCATGGTTTAGATATTAACTAATATCAACTTTGGTAAATACATTTATGTAAATCGTCTAGATACTTAGCCATGCTCTAGTTTTCACTCAGATTGGAAATTCAAAAAATCTTGCGCATGGAATTGGGTATTTGAAATATTGGACCAAAGGGCTAACCTTTGTTAGTTTGGTATAAAAATAAAATGAAAAACCTAGTTTTTGATGCGGGCGAGTTATATTATAAACTAAAAAATATGAGAGTGTAATCTTGCATGTAGATATGGGAGAGATTCTTGCCCGGATCAACTAAGGACCAAACTCTGTTGTCGCACATCTAAGTCTAACCATATAACAACATGTGTTATATGAGCTCTAGTTTTAGCTAACTAAGCTTTTTAGGACTAGGTTTGCATTTTGGTAGGCTGTAGTAGTGAGAGCATATCAGGTAGGATGCTCGTAGGGGCTCCCTTTACCAAGATATTAGGACCAAAGCTTACCAATACAACAATGAATGCCTAACTAAAGGGAGGGTATTCACTAAAGTGAGGGTTTGTCATTCATCGGGCTGGTGTAAGGTTAGATCTAGATGATGATATTCACTTCATCACACACCTAAGGAAACATGTCATGGCTGATAATGTATTTAATTATCTCATGTGGGTAAAGAAGTACAACCTCTCGAGAGTGTAAAATTATTTAAATAGCCATGCTCGTAGTCATGAGTATGCTTGTTGTAGCTACAATGTTGAACATGGTGCATAACCTCCTTATTGACGCCTCTCTTCTTTCCGCCCTGGTTGATCGTTGGCGGCTGGAGACCTACACGTTCCACTTTCAGTGAAGGGAGATGACTGTGATATTGCAGGACGTCAACTTCATCATCGGCCTGCTGTTGCGAGGCCTTGCAGTTGTTCCCCCTCCGAGATCGCCAGACTAGAAGGTTTGTCTCAGTCATACAATCATCACTTTAGTAATGACTTCAACAAATGATGCCAACAAAAGACTAACAAAATGATTAAATACTAATTCTACAGAATAGGAGGATGCTGCTGCTCGAATAGAGGGAGGCAGCTACAGCAGCTCACAAAGACGGATAGATGCCTAAGAGGAACGAGCGAGCGAGTAGGGAAATTTTGTGAGTAAGAGCTGAGGCTTGTGACGAATGAGTGCGCGGCCATGCGTTTAAATAGCTGAGCACGAAAGAAAACATGAGTGGAAACGACATGCTGTGTGAAAATGAATCACGCGGGAATCGGTCCAACGAATGCGTGCGGGGCCACAGCCCATCCTCGTGTCACGCCCCCCACAGGGGTAGGTGACCTACCCCTCCCCTGGTGGAGGCCAAACTTGTAAATTATGATGGAGAGGGGCTAGTTCTGCACATAAAGATTTTCAGGGGCCAGAAAAAAATCTTGTCGGAGACAGCTGGATATATCCAGTGGCAACGGCGAAGACGCTCTCACGGGGTGGTCAACGGCGAGGCAGTCAACGTGAGGCGACGGCATGGCAATGCTGAGACACTACGGCGCATGGTGTCATGTGCACTTTAATGCAGTTGGTGGGCAACGAGACAACGGTGAGGTGCGTGGGTCGCGCGCAAAGGCGGGCGACGACGCAGTCAAAAGTTGAGGCGGTGCTATTGGCGCATGGGCGCGAGCGTGCGAGCGCACAGTGTGGCTGGACTGGAGAGTGAGTGTGGGCCTGGTGTGGCCGAGGCGACGAAGGGAGCATGGTGGCTCAGGCATTGCCAGAACGCGGCGGGCACAGGGCAAGCCGGCCGGGCACACTGGTTCAGGCCGAATAGAAAACAAGCCGGCCGGGCCAATTGGGCCAGATGGCAGCGGGTTGGAAGGATGGAAAGAAAAATGGCTCGAGCCCAACACTGTTGTTCCAAATTTTTTAGAATTTCATTTTCTATTTTGAATTTAAGTTTTTTATTTATAATGTCTCTAAATTTTCAATTAAATTAAAATTTGAATTTATGTCACAATGTAAATTTTAAATTTTATTTTTGGATTTGAAATTTATATTTGATTTTGAATTGAGATTTGATTTATATTTGGTTTATAATGAATTTCTAAATTCAAATTTGATTTCCTGTAAATTCTCCTATGCCACTTTATGGTTCATCTTTTTAGATTCGGCTTCTTATTCCAAATTATTTTTCCATTTAAGTATTCTTTCACTCTAGGTTTTGGTTTTCAATTCAATTCCCAAAGCCAAAGAAATTCGAAAAGTGCCAAAAGTCGAATTTATTCCAAAATTTTAAATTGCCTAAAATTTAGGCTGTTACAAATTATGAAAACATTATATTTTTTTCATTCTTGTTTGATGCACTAGCATGCATAAAATGATGGTTGATAATGTTAATTTCCAATTGAAGTTGCAACAATCTAGATGCATGAAAGCACTACCGTTGGAAACAATATCAAAATAGCTTTTTAGCTAGCATAATATTTGTTAGGCAATTATATTAGATAAAAAAGAGAGGTAAAACAAGAAAACAGAACAAGGGGAAGGGAATCCTAGATATTGGCCCTGTTTGGATACGCTTAAATTCCGATTCTAGGTAGAATTAAGCGAGAATCCCACCCAAACGCTTTGATTATTTTTTGATTCTTTCAACCGCCGCGGTGGGAAAGATCGACATTTGCACTGGGAATCCAAAATCTTGTATCGCGAGCCCGAGGGGTCGTTTCTTCCACCGCGACGATTC
The DNA here is from genome assembly GCA_017311315.1 of Dendrocalamus latiflorus. Taxonomy (NCBI): domain Eukaryota; kingdom Viridiplantae; phylum Streptophyta; class Magnoliopsida; order Poales; family Poaceae; genus Dendrocalamus; species Dendrocalamus latiflorus. The sequence continues at coordinate 12,057,803 of CM029644.1, read as the reverse complement.
TTCAGACTGCAGATTCTTCAGATCGCGACTTATCAGAAAATCCTGATCAGATTAAAATCGATTCTCAGATAAGCGTATCCAATCAGGGCCATTACAAGTCATGCATCATAGCCATAGGCCAATAGTTAACCACCACCAACAAAGCTTTGCACTAGGAAAAGCACGATATAAACAATCCACTGCACTAATCTCCATCTTTGCTGACTTGGGTGCCGCGTTAATTTGGTCCATAACCTATATTCGACCTAGGACCTGCTCGCACATAAGGGATTCAGCTAATGTTGGTGGAACATGTTATGTGATATATTTGCATTGGAATAGGCCCTTAGTAGGCTTTCTTTCATTTTTCTTCCCCATGTATATTAGGCGTTTGCAACGATGGATCCACTCTAATTAATTAAGTGGGGGCATAAACCAATGGGAATACTTGAAATCAAACACATAACCCTTGAATTCTATGAAAGAGTCCTGTAGCTTCCAGTAATTTCTAAGGTGCCGCGCAAGGAATTTAGTCTGGATCCGCCACAAGGGAATTGGCTCTCCAAGGCAGCATGTAATTTTTTTTCATTTAAAAACTCTATAGATATATGCATGAATATTTCTTTACCACATCTAGGACAAAATCCATAGGAAATTTTCACTCAATAATTCAGCTAAAGGATAAGTGTGGCTCACTGAACCCCATATTCTTCCTAGGGCTAGGTGACTTAATTAGCTACCACCGGAAAAGAAAAAACTTGTTGATGCGCTCGTTGGGCTCTGTTTAAAATTGCTTCAATTGCGCTTATTAATCGGATCAAAATTAAAATAAGTTGATTTTGAACGGAAGTCGTTTACACTAGGGCTTGACTCGATAATGACTCGTTAGCTGGATTTCTAAATTTGTGTTTAAACTATAAGATAACATTAAGTTAAAATAAGTCAATTTTGAATGAAGCTCGATTAAAATCAGACTTGGTTCCATTGCCAATCCTAGGCTCCTAGCTATCAGCCCCACACACATCACATGTTGCCACTTAATTCACTCATCAACTCAAGTACCTTTCGGTGAGATAGGTTGCGAAAACGCACTCTAATGAAACTATAATCTAGAGAAAAATATATGTATAAACCTATGTAGCCGTACCAAATCACAGTAATATACTAGCTAGGGAGCAAAGATAACGAACGAAATATGGATGTAGATATCGATGAGCAAGAAAATGCACCTTAGTCACAGGGACGAATTGCGGATCCTATGCTCCCTGGCGATCGCAAGCCCTGTAAAAACCTTGTCGTAACCTCTGTCCGCCAGGAATAAATCAAGAGATACTTTGACGCAGGGAAAACAATTTTGGCCAAACTTTCATGAAATTTGCCAAAATTTGGTTATCTCGGTCCTCCGAGAAATTTGGTTATCTAGGGTCATTATTGACTAACTAATGTTAGTTTTAGTTCTTTAGGATCTCCTAGGTTAGATCTAGCGGGATTTCTTTCTGGTTCGGGTTCTTGAGATAATACCGAGAGGGAGATAGGGGTACTGACCGTCTGATTGCGTGGAGGAGGAGGAGGCCATCGCGGGTTCGGCGGTGAGGTCTGCGTACGGGCAGCGACGGTCGGAGAAGAGGACGGTGGCGTCGGCGGCGGCGTAGATCCGGTGACGGGGACGACGATGGTGCTTCCCGTCGCTGACTGCGCCCCTCTAGATCGGTTAGGGTTTTTCGGGTGGGGATTGCGGCTCAGGCGAACCTCGTGCTTCGAGCCGCCGGCCCCCACCCTCTATTTATTGCGCAGCGCGACGGGGGCCCATCAGCCAGTGGTTGGGCTGGGCGCCCCCGATCAGGGCGCGGATCAAGGCCCGATTAGCCGTTGGGCTAATCGGCTGAGATCATTCTAACATTCTCCCCCTTGATCTCAATCTATGCTTTATCTTTAATTACTTTTGACTTTACTCATTCCATCACAGATTAGTGCATAGAACATGTCTCATCGTCACGGTCAATCGCCGATAGATTTAACAGCTACAATACACCTCTCTGTTCTGAAGTTGTTACTTTAATCTTTTGGGCCATCTTTTAGTCCAGGAATCATAGGCTTTCCCTTAAACCCATGCCGGCTACATGTTCTCTGAACACGTTGGGTGGTAAGCCTTTAGTAAGCGGATCCGCTAACATCTTTGCGGTACTTATATGCTCAAGACTTATAATTTGTTCCCGAACTTTATCTTTCACAACATAGTACTTTATGTCAATGTGTTTGGCAGCACCACTTGACTTATTGTTGTGGGCATACATTACTGCGGGTTCATTATCGCAGTACAATTTAAGTGGTCTATTGATGTCGTCAACCACTTTTAAACCGGGTATGAACTTCTTTAGCCAGTTCACCTGCCCCGTGGCCTCATAACATGCTACAAACTCGGCATACATTGTGGACGATGTAGTGACGGTTTGCTTTGAGCTTTTCCACGATATAGCTCCTCCAGCGAGAGTGAATACATATCCGGATGTAGACTTTCTATCATCTCCCGCAAAATCAGAATCTGTATACCCCACTATATGGAGTGAATCTGATCTTCTGTATGTCATCATGAGGCCTTTTGTTCCTTGCAAATAACGCAAGATTTTCTTTATCAATTTCCAATGTTCTATTCCAGGATTGCTCTGGAATCTGCCAAGTAACCCGGTAACAAATGCTAAGTCAGGGCGTGTGCATACTTGAGCATACTGTAAACTTCCGACAGCTGAAGCATATGGAACCGCTTTCATTTGATCGATCTCATACTGGTTCCTGGGGCATTGAAAATCCCCATATCTGTCGCCCTTGACTATAGGTGCAGGTGAAGGACTACATTTATGCATACCAAATTTCTTTAAGACTTTCTCTATGTATGCCTTTTGTGACAGTCCCAATGTCCCCTTGTTTCTATCCCGGTGAATTTCAATCCCTAGAACGAACGAAGCTTCACCAAGATCTTTCATATCAAAGTTTGAGGACAAAAACTTCTTTGTCTCCAGTAGCAGACTAACATCACTACTAGCTAGTAGGATATCATCCACATACAGGATTAGGAAGATAAACTTCCCATCTTTAAACTTTGCATAAACACAGTTGTCCTCTACATTCTCTTTAAACCCAAATTTTCTTATTGTACTGTCAAACTTCAAGTACCACTGTCTTGAAGCTTGCTTTAACCCATAAATCGATTTTTTTAGGCGGCATCCCATTCTTTCATTTCCTTCCATGACAAAACCTTTCGGTTGTGCCATGTAAACATTTTCCTCCAAATCCCCATTAAGAAATGTCGTCTTTACATCCATCTGATGTAACTCTAAATCATAATGTGCTACTAATGTCATTATGATTCTGAAGGAATCTTTACATGAGACTGGAGAAAAGGTCTCATTGTAATCAATCCCTTCTCTTTGCGTAAAGCCTTTTGCCACAAGTCGCGCTTTGTATCTTTCTATATTCCCTTGGGAGTCAAGCTTTGTCTTGTAGACCCATTTACAGCCTACTGTTTTGGCTCCTTTAGGAATAATTTCCAAGTCCCAGACTTTATTAGTCTTCATGGACCTCATTTCCTCTTCCATGGCCTCAAGCCATTTTGAGGAATTTTCGCTTCTCATGGCTTCTTCAAATGAGGTGGGATCATCCTCCATTTGAAATTTCTCTGTATGATAAATCTGATAATCATCAGAAATAGCTGATCTTCTTACTCTTTGAGACCTCCTCGGGGCCTCCTCATTTGGTACATCTTCTGTTTGTGGCTGCTGTTGCTCCCCCTCATCTGTGGCAATAGGTTCTATAGGATCCTGAAGGACAGGTTTCTCATTATCATTCATTGTTGCCACAGGAGGAACAATAACAGGTGCTGGTACCACAGTGTCTTGCACCGTCGGTGCAGCGACAGCAGGTAGTGTGAAGAATGGTTCTTGAATCATCGGAGTGGGCGCATACACCCACTTCTCTTCAAGGTCAATCTCACGAGCTACCATACTTCCTCTCATCATTTCATCCTCTAAGAAGACAGCGTGTCTCGTTTCTACAAACTTTGTATATCTATCTGGACAGTAGAAACGAAAACCTTTTGACTTTTCAGGGTAGCCAATGAAATGGCAACTTACTGTTTTGGGATCAAGCTTCCCAAGGTTTGGGTTAAATACTTTAGCCTCAGCAGGACTACCCCACACACATAAGTTGTTTAGTGAGGGAACTCTTCCTGTCCACAACTCGTACGGTGTTTTGGGCACTGACTTATTAGGCACTCTGTTGAGAATATGAATGGCGGTTTTCAACGCCTCCATCCATAAACTCAATGGCAGTATGGAATAGCTCATCATGCTTCGCACCATATCCATCAGGGTACGGTTGCGTCTTTCAGCTACTCCATTTTGCTGAGGTTCGCTCGGTGTAGAATACTGGGCTACTATGCCATTTTCCTGTAAAAACCTCGCAAAAGGTCCAGGAACTTGTCCATATGGGGTATGTCAACCGTAGTACTCCCCCCCCCACGATCAGATCGGACTATCTTAATCTTTAAATCGTGTTGGTTTTCAACTTCAGCCTTAAATATCTTGAATTTATCCAAGGCTTTATTTCTTTCTTTGATTGGATAAATATATCCATAACGGGAGTAATCATCTGTGAATGTTATGAACGAGTCATAACCATCCACACTTTTCACAGGAAAAGGACCACAAATGTCTGTGTGAACAATTTGTAGAACTCATGTGCTTCTTTTAGCGTCTTTTTTAATTTTCTTTACATATTTTCCTTTAATGCATTCTCTGCATTGTTCTAAGTCTGAGAACTCTAATGGAGGAAGAATATCATTCTTAACTAGTCTTTCTATTCTCCCCCTCGAAATATGGCCTAAACGACAGTGCCATAATTTCGACGACTCATCTAGAGTTCTCTTTCGTTTTCTGTTTACATTCGTAGACGAGGATTCAATCACTTTCTCGCACGCGACGTTCCCATTATCGCATACGACATTCACATCATCACATAATGATAACAAATAAAGCTCATTCTGTAAGATGGCAAGACCAACACATTCTTTATTAAACATTATTTCACACTTGCCATTTCCAAAATTACAATCATAATCATCTTTGTCCAAATTTGAAACACTAATCAAATTCCTCTGTAAAGAGGGAACAAAAAGGACATCTCTAAGTAAAAGATTGGAGCCATTAGCTAACTCTAATGAAAGATCGTCAACGGCTTCAACTTCAGCTTAGACTCCATTTGCAACTTTAATGCATCTTTCGTTTCTTTGCGTAGTCCTCGTCGAACGGAATCCCTGTAAGGAATTAGCAACATGAACAGTTGCTCCTGAGTCAATCCACCAAGTGGATTTCGAATATTGCACATACAGGCATTCATTTATAAAGGTAATAATGTTCTCACCTTTCTTTGCCATTATCATCTTTAAGTAATCAGGACAGTTCTTCTTGTAGTGTCCCGTCTTCTTGCAGTGAAGACACTGATCTTTGTCTACAGCAAATTTATTCTGTTGAGGCTGATGGACAGAGGCTTTTCCCTTGTTCTTTGAGAAGAAGTTACTGTTAAAATTCTTTTTCTTGTTATCCTTCACATAGTTGATAGAACCACCATGTGAGGATTTAATTCTTTCCTCCTCTTGCACACACATAGCTATGCACTTTTCCAAGTCTCATTTCTCGGGCTGCATATTGTAGTTGACAACAAATGTGTCAAACTCTTTGGGCAAGGAAGCAAAAACCAAATGAATAAGGAACTCATCCTTGAGAGCCAAATCCATTGGTTTAAGCTTAGATGCCAAGTTGCTCATCCTTAGTATGTGCTCTCTTATGTCACTGCCACTGCCAGAGTACCTTTCTGTCACAAGCTGCTTAATCAGCTGTGTAGCATAAGTCTTTGAAGAGCCAGTGAACTGACTCTTTATCTTATCAAGGTACTCTGTGATAGTGTCACACTCTGCAATTGAGCCCACAATTGCAGGCTCAATTGTGTTCTTTATCACAGCCATACATTTCTTGTTGGCTATGGTCCATTTCTTATGATCAAGATCATAAGACATCTGTAAGGGAGCATGATCCCTCTGTCTTTTCTGCCAAGTAGTATCATCCTCATTTTGATCCCTCACTGGTGCCATAGGCTCAGTGGGACGTGCTGTAGTGAGGACCCAGTCCACCTCAGTCAAGATAAACGCTAAGTCTATCTTTTTCTTCCACTCTCCATAATTATCTCCTTTGAGAGTGGGGATCTCTTTGATACAACTCATCAAGTTGTATCCGCCTGAAAATTTTTTCAAATAAAGTGAGAATGTAACAGCAAAATTATATGCCTTATTTCCAACGTTGGTCAAAAATACGACATACAATTAAATCAATTTTATCTATACATTAAATCTACATCACCGTTGGGCAGAAATAGAAATAATGCATAAAATCATCAATTAAAAATTATAATACTGTTATTATCAACGTTGGTCAGAAAATAACAATATCATAATTATCTGGGATTTACAACTATTTTTCCAAAATTAAATTCTCCCGTTGGTTCGAATTTAATAATGAAAATCAATCGACATTAACTTTTACAGCGGAAACTGTAATTATTCTAAAAATAATTCATTATTCAGAAGCATCATACTGTACACATTCAATCTCTGAAAAAATTAACACGTTGGTGCAAAAATTTACAGAGATTTTGGATCAAATTTCAATCAAATTCACTCAAAAATGCTTCTGAAATAACAATAAAAAATTCATTTATGGAATTACTGTTCAAAACGGCCTTTTGGCCCATTCTTTCGGCCGCAGCCCAGCCGGCCCGCTCAGCGCGCCCAAGCGCGCGCGCTCCCCCGGGCGCCCAGGCCGGCCCACTCAGCCGGCTCCCGCGGCCCAAAACCCGCACACCCCGGCCTGCCCTTCTGGCCCCGCACGATCTCGGCCGTCCAGGCGATCGGACGGCCCCGAGTGAAAAACGCCAGGGCAAAAACCGAGCGGAGGCGCTGGCTCCCCAAACCCTAACCCTTATCTCATTTTCGCCCGCCCCCTTGCGAGAAAACCGGAGCGGCGGCTCCCGCGCGCTCGGCTGGCGGCGGCCCCGAGCGAAGCCGTGGCGCGCAGGCCACGGCGAGGCGGCGGCGGCACCATGGCGGCGCGTGCGCTTGCGCGGAGGCGCTCCGTCGGCGGCGGCACGCTCGGGCGACGGCGCGCTCATGAGGAGGCGGAGCGGCGGCTCCCTCGCAGCGTGGCAACGGCGGGGCAGCGGCGCCCACACGGCGCACGGAGCGGACTGCACCGGCGACGGCCATGGAGCGGCGGCGCACGGTGGCGGCGTCGGCGCCCGTAAGCCTCCTTCCCCTCTCTGTTTCTTTCTTTTGCCATTTTGTTAGGGTTGGGGATCCTTGCTTTTGGCTTTTCTTTTCCGCACGCCGGTCAACCGACGGCGATCTTTGTTCTTTCCCCTCTCAGATCTACGCCTAGGGTAGGCTCTGATACCATTGTTAGTTTTAGTTCTTTAGGATCTCCTAGGTTAGATCTAGCGGGGTTTCTTTCTGGTTCGGGTTCTTGAGATAATACCGAGAGGGAGATAGGGGTACTGACCGTCTGATTGCGTGGAGGAGGAGGAGGCCATCGCGGGTTCGGCGGTGAAGTCTGCGCACGGGCAGCGACGGTCGGAGAAGAGGACGGTGGCGTCGGCGGCGGCGTAGATCCGGTGACGGGGACGACGATGGTGCTTCCCGTCGCTGACTGCGCCCCTCTAGATCGGTTAGGGTTTTTCGGGTGGGGATTGCGGCTCAGGCGAACCTCGTGCTTCGAGCCGCCGGCCCGCACCCTCTATTTATTGCGCAGCGCGACGGGGGCCCATCAGCCAGTGGTTGGGCTGGGCGCCCCCGATCAGGGCGCGGATCAAGGCCCGATTAGCCGTTGGGCTAATCGGCTGAGATCATTCTAACAACTAAATCGCGAGAAATCAAGTGACGTGGTCCTTGATGAGCCAATAAAGAATTAGGCACTAAAGAGGAAGCGTCCTATTGGTGGAAGAAAGGAAAGAAGATAGTGCTGGATGAAGAGTATAAAGTTGTGGGTAGCGATGATGAAACAAAAGATAATGGTAGCAGCCCTAGTTATGTTAAAATTGAGGGTAACAATAATCCTTGCTAAAATAATTTTAGATCTAGTGTCCTGTGATACCAGGTGGAGTTACTTGGTTCCACCCCTGTTGATACTGTAGCTTTTCACAAAAGAAATGCCAAACATGGTAGAATTCTATGAACAAGCCCTTTTAACGGTAATGAGATTTAAAGAACATACCTATAAACATTAAACTAGACTCAGGGCTGCTGCCTCGGTCAGCTTGGAGCAAGACCTAGTACCCCTTTTGTAACCAAAGGCTAGGCCTGTTGAAAGTTGAAACCCAGCCTGTTAGACCTCTTCTATTTGTTAGGTTAGGTTCACACAGTTCAACTATCGGTCGTGTGCTCGTTTTCTGGCCTGGAGTCGTGCACCTATCCTAACAAAGCCCATAATAACTCTGAAAAAGAAATAATGTCTTTTCAATATATAAACATCCATAGTTTTTAAATCGAGTATGTCCGATTTTCGATCGGGTTGAACCAACATGTTTCCTATGCAAGACTAAGAAAACAAAACATATATTGCATATAGTCCAGCTTCATTTGTTAGTAGTATATTCTAATTGTTTTAGTACATTTTTTTTGTTGCGAAGATCATTCGGTTCCAAGTCTGTGTATTGTTGCATAAAACTTAAGACCAAAATAAAAATAAGGCTGGTATTGTTTTAGTAGTACATTGATTTTGTTCCATTAATATATTAGATTTATTCGTGTAGTTTGTTTTATTTGTTTCAGTGCCGTCTTTTATTTGTTTCAGATGGGCTTTGAGGCAAACAGGTCATCCATGCAATATTACAGAAGATTGTGCCTAGCTAGAATTCGAACGAGTGACCCATCCGGGCAAGAATTGGATGCTTTTTTGCTTCAGATCTATTGGAATCCAACAGGCAACAACAGTGCAACGAAGGCACGAAAACCACAAGGCAATTACATAAACAATCCGGTTGAATTGCTATGATTGGCCGGCCAAGGCAGGCACACGACAAGACCAGTATAGCAGGATGGACGACGGTTATGGTAGGAAAAACAATTTATCAAGAGAGAATAGCATCTTGTTCCATGTCCTTACAAGTGCCGATTCATTATTCCCTATGGACACGGGACTTCTCTCTCACATATAATTATAGTTATCTGTCTGAATTCCATCGATAATGCTGCGTCTACGCCTGCCATGTACTTCTTGATCTAGTTGACAAATTCTATTTCGGTGATTGGCTCCCCTGAATGAAGCTTGAGGGCAACATCACCAACAACCTGCACCGCAAAGCAGAGCAAAAGTGACTACGAGAGGAATGGTCACATAAATCAGCAATAATGTGTTCTACATAGAGCATTTCAAATACTTATATGACAATACACTATGCAATTAGTGATGATGTTAGTTACTAACTTCCCTTGTTAAGAAAATAATTTGGTGCGGTAGCAAATGATACCACATGCCCATAGGTTCTTGTTTAGTGATATTTGTAGTTATGCACAAAGAATGTTCTTCTGACGCAATACAGCTTTTCCATACCAAGCCTGTGCCGCTTCCAAATCTAGATGCTCTTTTAACACACAATCTAACGAATATAAAGAGTTCTGGCTGTACAATTCATACTGTTATTTAATTTAAGACCTGACAATTGATCAAGAGTCAAGAAATAACTATTAGAAGAAGTACATGATTATTGAAAAGTGCAAACCTTTGCCATCGTTCTGTAAGAGTATTCCGTGACTCCAGCAACATGTGGTGTTATAATAACATTTGAGAATTTCAGAATTGGATCCTCTGGATCAAATGGTTCCGTCCAAGTAACATCAATGCCTAAACCACCTAAATGACCTAATTCAAGGTGATTAAACACAGCCTTGTAGTCCAGTAGACGTCCTCTAGCAACATTGACCAAATATGATCCCTACAAAAAAAAGGGGGGGTTTATTCCAATGCAGACGTCAGCATCATCTGATAATCCAATGTTATTACAATATTGTAATTTAGTTAAGATTTTCTTGTAATGATATTCTCATCTGATAGCATGAATCATAGAAGGACATCAATAAAAACAAGTAAGGTTGTCACGGCGTCGCCTAGGCGACGCCAAGTCATCTCGGCGCTCGAAGGAGGAGGCCGAGGCTGTTTGCCTAGCAGCTTCTGGCGGTTGCCTGGGGGGCCTTGAGATCTCTCACCGCCAGCCAGTGTTATTAAGTCGTCGACTAACCGGCGACTAATCCACAACTAGTCATCCAGTCGGTATATGACGGACAACTAGGGAAGCCGACTCGACTGAAGCGACTAGTCGAGTGGCCGGACGACTAGTTAGCGACTAGTCACGACTAGCCGGCCGTGTCCAGCCGCACGACTAGAAGCTGGCCCACTGGATCAGTAAGTTTAAGGCCCACTAGAGAGGCTCGGCCCGACCGAGACTTAATACCAGTGACTCAGCAACCCTAGATCCTCATTGCACACCACACGCACTATTTTGGTTGTAGTATTAGTATAATAATCCCAGCTTGCTTCTTTATTATGACTAGTCGATCGATTATTCGACTAGTCGCCCCCTTGGCGACTCGACTCGATTTTACGACTTAACTAGTTACGTACCCGTGCGTTGCAACGAAACCCATTGAATGTATAAAAAATCGTGCTATAGAAGATAATTACTCTGATCGATTGAAAAGTGGAGAATAGTGAAAAGTTAAGAAAATAAAGTGGTTGGAGAAGAATGGACGTACAACCACCAACTCGTTCTTTAATAATAGTAATGATAACCTTGCCGCCAGCGCTGATCTCCCGCCTGCTCCAGCCGCCGGCTTCCCTCTCCAGCGGGGCAGAGGAAGGACGCAGCGAGGTGGAGGGCGGGGCAGAGGAATGAGGCGACGAGGTGAAGGGCGGGGCAGAGGAAGGAGGCGGCAAGGTGAAGGGTGGGGCGGAGGAGGCAAGCGACGTTGAAGGGCGTAACAGAGGAGAGGAGGCAAGCGGCGTTGGCGGGGCAGAGGAAGGAGCCCAAGCAGAGGCGAACACTTTGGCGGTGGGAGGCGGCACACTGGGAGGGATGAGTGCAGCAGCGGCTGCAGAGTGGTGGTGGGGTAAGGGTGGGAATTGAGTGAGGTTAGGGTTAGAATGGATTTATATGGAATGAGTGGAATGATTTGGATGGTTGGATCTAGATCTAAGGGCTAGGATGGGTTTATGTGGAATAAGGAGAATGATCTGGATAGTTGGATCTAGATCTAGGGACTAAGAAAATAGACTGAAAGTTAAGAAATTTTACAACAATTGTCGTCTAACTATTATCGTCTAATTGTCGTCATGACGAGCGCCTAGTCAACTAGGCATCTAGGCGTCCTGGTCTCGCCGCGACTTGTCAAAGCTCCGTGACAACCTTGTTACAAGAACCTGTAAATCTGATCATTTGTAGATAAGTATGTCAGAAACAAAAGCACATACCTTTTTCGTTGCTGAGAGGAACTTATGATCCACGATTCCAACCTGTAAATTTGATCACTTCGTAATCAAAGTCAAAAAGAGGTTGTCTGGCAGAAATTTTTGAAACAAATGCACATAGAGGAGGATTAACTGATTCATTGTTTAAGGTCATGCATGTAATAACTATGTCAGCTTCTCCAGCAAATTCGTACATGTCTTGTGGGCCACCTTTCTTATCAACCAGCCCATCAATCTCTGCACTGCCAACATTTCAAGAGAGAGGAACACAGAAAAAAATTTATAGCAGGGAATGACAATGCAACTGCTGCAGCTTACCACATGGCAATGTATCCGACGACCAATTTCTTTTTGTAGCAAGAATTTTTACTCCAAATGGTCTTAGTCTCTTGGCAACTTCCACACCAATGGCTCCAAACCCCAGGATAAGGATCTAGACAGTGAATCATAAATACAAGTTAATACACAAATGGGATTCTTCCCATGAAAACTAGATGAAACAAGTAAAAGTAACTTATATACGAAGTGCATACTGTTTTTCCGAATATTGTTTCTCCAACTGGAAGGCCCAAGTCCTTCTGGTTCAAAGCAGTATCCATCTCCTTCTGCAAGGTATGCCCAAAGTCGAAAACATGAGCGGTCCATTACAAGTGACAGCATCTATCTTAAATTTATAAAACTGAAACAATCAAGTTCACTTCCAAATGATGAAAGCTAGGAAGGTAGTGTATATCTTAAAGAACTGAATAAATATTCTGTACAGATATATATATGAAATGATGAACCATGGCTCTAAAAGCGAGTCCAAGTGCCTAAATTTCTAGATACTATATTAAGTTGAGGACCCACTTGAAACAAAAACTAGGCTCAATACAGTCATCATGAATGCGTTCCCAGATTTCTGCAGTTTTGCAGTCCCATTTACCCCTGAGAAGACTGGTTCAGAACACATGACATTCCAACCTCCAAATATGTCAATTATGACCTTTCAAGTCCTATATAATGACAATATCTCAGTAAATTGGTAGTGACAAATTTCACGGTCAATGGAAATAATAAAGGAGATGAACCATATGATTTTTGGAAATTTCAGTCTAAAGCTTCTACTCATAAATTTTCTTTTGTTATCCAAACTCTGAAGTGTAGACCTGAAACTCAGAGTAGTTAACTTAAATCATTATGTTTTCCTTGGTCTCCCATAGAACATTAAGAATTTTAAATACAAGTTATTTTACAACCAAGGACCTAGTGCTGCAGAATAATCTATGCTAGCTTGTTTCATATTTGCATCAATCATTCAAGGAAAATTCAGAATTATCAACATGATTAGAATTGATAACTTGAGACGTTTTGATTTTGTATACAAGAGTGAAAATGATCTAGTGAGAAAAGAGCTAGAAGCTTTGAAATACAGAAAACTTAAAGAGGACATCCAAGTGGTCAAAACTGCTAGCCATACAACATACTTGCTTCCGCAAAACACCTAGAGTTAGATAGATTGCCATTTCTGCGCAAGAGACTGCATTTCCTGTCGTACTCCCAGGTATCCGTGCAACTTTAATTTTGTGTTCTGTAGCAGCATTTACATCGACACCTGTAGAAAATTGCAGGCCCAATATAAGAGCAGTTAGTTATGTCGATAGATCAATTAAGAAGGCAGGATAACACCAGACTTATAATCACCTTCTAATCCAACACCGTACTGCATAATAATCTTCATCTGAGTTGCCTTGGCAATGATATCTGAATCTATACGTCGATTTTTCACTACACATATGTGGTACTTGTGAATTACATCAGGCACCTGCTCAAGACCTACTTCGTCAACCTGAAAAAATGCATTGAAATGTGGTCAGACACAAATCCATACATGCATGTAATCACATGTGGTGCAGGCACACAAAAAAATGCTCAAGACTATAATGTAAGCACATATCATCAAACTACTATATTAGAATATCAGGGTTCGGGATTTTTTCCAGTAATCCAGATGGAGAAAGTAACAATGAAAAACAAGGCAAGTAGACATATTAATCCAACTAAACAAGAAAACACGGAACCAACAACCAGCCTACCTTACAAAACTTAAAGTAATGAGAAGCTCTTACAAAGTTACTTATTTATATTAGCAAGAAAAAATGGATCAATAAATATATACTGAGTGTCTTTACAGACAAACTTTGTACTGAACAGAAGCTCTGATACTAACGAAGTGAAAAATCGTAGATTCTGCAATGTTGTAGTAATGAAGAAAAATGTTGGAAATTGCACAATGTTGTACCATTGACAAAGGAAGTTCATTATCATGAACGCATCAGCATCGGGTCCTTGCACGATCTTATTTGATCAGATTGCTCATCTAGTCCTCTTATTGAAACGGGAAAGCAGAGCATGTGCTCTGTCTCCATTGTTTTCAGGGCCATGTGGCCATGAAATATTTGCTCTCAAAGTCGAGCTATACATTACAAGGGCCGAAAAAAACTTAAAACCAATAGAGTCATCTAAAGACGTCTTGCTGTGCAGTACAGGTAGCTAACAGAAGATAAACAAAGAATGATATATGTAATATTAGCTTTACATGTGAGTTGAAAAGTTTTAAATTTCAGTAATATCAAGTCTACTAGTACAAAATTAAATTAAAGTAGAGGCCGATCAGCTATGTTCACATGCATCTCAGAATTTCACCACTCAACTGACATGCAGTTGCACCTTTCATGTATGCTTACATGTAAAAGTGCAACTAACCTGAATAAAAGAATAGTTCTGCAAATACTCTTTGGTGTAATTAGTAGAAGCAGGGAAATAGGGGCCACAAAATAGCACCCGTGTAACAGTGCTTCTTTCAATTGAATCAGACATCTTTGAATAACCTGCATTGGAAAAACAGCATGAACAAAACAACTAATATAAAACAATAATCAGAGACTGAAAATTTCTCACGAAAATTTCAAAATAAATATCCATCCATTTACTGAACTTCCAAAAAGAATTGGTCTTCTTCATCAAGTTAAGGAAAAAAAATACTTCCATCAATTAATTGATCTGTCAACTTATTATGCGACTGTTTCTCTCCCAAAATCAGTCACTTTTCTAACCATCGGATGAAACAATCAATAGCCCAGATCATCCCACACACCCTATATAAAAGCACACCTCAACCCCAACCCTAACTCCTCCGTCTCACTCCCAGGCTCCCAGCCGGCGCCACCACTCCCACCCAAGAAAGAAACGTGTACGGGATGCGGGGAAGAGGGCAGGAGGCGGCCGTACCTCGCGGGGAGAATGGGGAACTGGGACGGCGGCGCGCGGCCGGGGCGGCGCGAGAGAACAGCAGTAGCGAGGGGGAGTGCGCGAGCCGTGCTGCCACTAACCTTGCTCCGGGCATACAGTTAAAGGACGAACAGATGGGCATAAAGCGTGCAAGCGTCAACGCGCGCGGCGGCTGGATCATCGTTGCGTTTCGTACCCGCCTGTTGCCTGGTTGGCCCAACTCTTCATATTTAAACATGCATCCCAACTCCAACCCGACCTCGCGGTAGGCGTGGGCCGATTTAGGTGTCGTTTGGTAGGATTAAAATAAACTAATTTATGATTAAAATTATATTGTTGTTGATTGAAATAACACTATAGCTGATGGTAACTTATTTGGTGTAACTCAATTTGAAAAAGTTTAAAAATAGAAAAAATATATTAGCCCATCACGGATAACGCAAACGAATACGGGAAAAAAGAACCGGCAAAAAAACTCAAAAAACTAGAACACCAGAAAAAGATGAAATTTAGGGGGAAAAGCTAAAAAACTAGAAAAAACAAAATTTAGGAATAGTGAAAAATAAGCCAGATTTAGAAACTTAAGTCAAAATAAGCGGAGCCTTAAACGGGATTCTTATTTGAATTCAAATGTGCTCGTGTTTATTTGAAAGGAGTTGCTAGTGCCCGGATGACGTCTGATCGGAGCATTAGCACGTACGGTCGGCCGCAATATTTCTCAACTATGTGTGCAATATTTCTTGATCATATATGCAACAAAAATGTTTGATAAGAATCTCGATGTTGCTCTGGTTATTATTGATTGTTGCATACATAAAATCAAAATGTTGCAACAAAACAAACGTATATCTCCATGGCAAACGGTGCGAGGCGTTGGGTGCGATGGTGGCGAGCAGCGGGAAGACAGCATGCACGGCATGGATCCGGCGCCAGGAGGAGAAGTTGGTGGAGCTTGTGCAATGTGGATAGGCCAGTTCTGGCGGCGGCGCACATGAGGACAGTCGAAGTCATCAGTGACGGTCGGATCTAGCGATGCCACACCTGAGGATCGCTGAAGAGGAAATCGATAGCAGCGAGCGGATCCAGTGGCAACGATGCCAGGGATGGGGTGGCTGGGGCTCGTGGCCATCACGGAGCATGGGGTCGGTGTGTTGTGCAGAGAGAGGAAGAGAGTGAGAGAAGGTGGAGAATGAAGAGAGAGTGAGCGAAGCGTCCATGTGTTCGTGTGGAGAGAGGAAGAGAGTAAGAGAAGGGGAGAGTGAAGAGTGAGTGAACAAAGCGGTGTGTTCGTGCGGAGAGAGTGAGAGAAGGGGGAGAGTGAGGAAAGAGAGGTAGAAATGACTAAAAAGAATCTTATATATGTACAGTAGCAATACCCTTGTTTAAATGGGAAGCGGATCCTATGTATCCAAGTCAAATTTTTGTTCCAGAGCACACACGGTGTTTGGTCTGTTCCACAGTCCATAGTAGAGCACTCAAGTTAGATTTTAACTGGGCAATCAAAATGTGCCCATAATGCTCAGCGAATTAGCGACATAGCATCTCTTTATTCCAACCCGTAACGCATAATCAATTGTGCCTATATTTAAGGTCCATTTAGAACACAGAAATTTTACATGAAACATGAAACATTCTATTCTCGCAAGAATCAAGAAAAGACATCTGCACTCCAAACGAGACCTTATTACACGAGGGATTAGAAAGGGAGTTGGACTTGTTTTTAGGGAGTGCCCAAGGAAACACTGACGACCATGTTCTTAAATCAAATTCAATAACTTTGAATTTATGTGATGGTGTAGTTAAATGCTAATCAAAATTAAAGCATTTTACACACTAAGTAAAGACTAATAACTAAGAGTACAATTACTTGTCTTTAATCACATCCTACTTCGAAAGTATGATGATGTAGCTCGAAGACAATATAAGTTTTGGGATCAACTTTTTAAGAATAAAATATACACACACGATTGACTACGAATTGAATTTTTTTTGTGGTAAGGTTTGGACTAGACATGAGCAATAATATCCCGAGATTCACAACTTCTGAAAATAGTCTGAAGTTAGGTGGCTCAGGGACGACTGATTTAACTCAGTTCTGACCCTTTTAATCCCACTAATTCAGGATCAAGTTAACCCATAAAAGGTTGGAATAAACTAAAAAGCCACAGTTAACCCTCCATATTTCTGTTTTCTATTGCTAACCCAACTAATCTAATTCAGCCAAACAACACTTTAGATTAACTAGATTTATTGCCAAACACAAAAGGATTAATTAAGCTAACATAACTACATCGAACTCGAAGGTTAGTTTAACCATAGTTTTAATAGGGTAACAAGATTTTGACCAGATTAACTTAACTTTCACTAGCGTAAAGATGTTTGGGGTTTGTTTTTTTTTTAAAAATAGATGTTTGGGGTTGAAGTGTTAAACCACTGCCAGGCCACTGCAGCAAGTATTTTTCTCCGGCTAGCCTAAGGCCCTGTTTGGAATGCGGGAATTTTTCCCGATTCCTGCGGGAATTGAACTGTTTCCTGCAAAATTCCTGCAAAATTCCTGTGAAATTCCTCTGTTCCAAACAGGCCCTAATATTGGGTCAGACCAGGCCTAGAATCAGTGGCAGAGCCAAGATTCGATTACGTTCCAGACTTAGTGGTGGAATAATTTATACTATCTAGGCTAGATCATGAAAATGTTACCTAGACTGAACTGAATTTACTCGAGCTGTACACTAGATATTTTTCCACACCCCGAGCTGAAGTCTACCCTGCTCAGGGTGCGGCTCTGCCCCCACCTGGAATGGTTGGCCATGGGGGCTCAAAATCTAAGGCCTCATTTGCAACAAGCTATTTCTTTCCTGATCTTTGTGGGAATTGTAGTGTTTTTTAAAATTTTTTTATAAAATTCTTCAAATCCAAACTGGGCCGAGTGGGGAGTACCCCTTCATGCTGTCATGTTAGGGTCACGAACGGATGGGTGTTTTGAACGCTGAGCACGCCTACGCTAACACGCCCGCCGTGCTAGCGTGCTACCGTAATGTAAAATCCAGTTTGGACATCCACACCATTGGTCACCAACTGCATGCTAACTTAAGAAACGTCTGAATTGCACTTCTAATAAATGATTAGATTTTACTTTTGACGATCAACGCATGCTCCTCGTGCATAGCATAGCCATGTCTGATGTTGAGGTCTTGAGGATCATATATGACTGGACAGCTACCCAGCGTTATTACGGAAGCAACTCCTCTTTTTATTTAGGGAGTGATCTGGATTTATGTCATAATATAGGTCTATGCCAACACTAGTAACTATGAGTTCTTGCAAAAAAAAAAAGACATAACTATTGAGCTAAGCTTTGGGATCACCGTTTTGCGAAGAGGAACTTAATTGGGTACGTAGTTACGTCTATGCAACCGGCCAGTTGTGTGAAAATTTTGTTTACAGCACACTAACTCTCCAAATAGTTGGAAAATGACACAAACTAGTATCCAAAACCATATTTTGCTTGCATAGTGCCTATACTTGCAAAGAAGAACATACTGGAAAACCTACCAAATTCTCGCCAGAAAATTATAAAATGTCAAATGGCACTGTTGTAGGGGTGACCCCCACCTAATCCCAGCAGGCCTGGTAGAAGGTTATAAGGCCCAGAGTAGGCCATGTGTAATGACATAAGTGCCCCTGAAAGAGATACTTAGCTGTAAGGGCATAATTGTAAAAGCACTTCCTATGTATATATATATGGAATACAGGCCATGGGGAGAACCCAAGCCATTACCATCACTTACTCCCAACTCTCCACTACCATCTCTCTCTCTGTTTGGTCTGTAGCCACAACAGTTGGCACCGTCCGTGGGGAGGACAGGAGCAAGCCTGAAGTCCGAAGAAGGATGGCACCGAAAAAAGCTTCGTCGGCGGCGATGAAGGGAAAAAAGGCGACCAGGTCGGAGCGTCGCATGGGCACCAGGGCCTCGGCATCGGCTGCTGCGGGCGCAGGCGTGGTGGTCGAGGACGTCGACGCTCGCGCTGCGACGACCGACCCCGCCACCGGCGCCGCGACGGCTGACCCCGCCACCGGCGCCGCGACGGCCAACCCTGTCACCGGCGCTGTGGCGGCCAACCCCGTCGCTGGCGCTGCCGCGACGGCCAACCCTGTCACCGGCGCTGCGGCGACCAACCCCGTCGCTGGCGCTGCCACGACAGCCAACCCCATCACTGGCGCTCCGACATCCAACCTCGTCACCCTCGCCGCGACGCTCACCGGCAGCTCGGGAGCTCGCGAGGCGATCGTACCTGCGCCGACCCGTCCGCTGGGCGAGCCGACGGCTCCGCCCGCGCAGGCGGTGGAAAGCGCCCTGCTGGCGGCCCTCCAAGCGTTCCAGCAGGGGCTAGGGGATCTTCGAGGGGCTGTCCGCGACATACAAGAGGCTCGAAGCCAGCAGGCCGCGCCAGTGGTCGCGCCGGAGCCCACGCCGGAAAGGGCGGACAGCCACGATGCCCCCACGTCCAGCCGCGTGCCGCTACGGCGCGTTGATCCGGAGTCCCCGCTTTCGGCAGGACTGCAGCAGGCGGCGTGGCCCGAAGACTTCAAGTTCCCCAGTGTCATCGAGTCGTACAAAGGTGATACAGACCCCCGCGAGTTCGTGCGCGTGTACGAAACCGCAATCGAAGCCGCGGGCGGAGATGACACCACAAAGGCGAAGGGACTCCCCCTCGCGTTGCAGGGAGTGGTGCTTTCCTGGTTTTTTACCATAGAGCCAAACTCCATCTACGCGTGGGGGCAGCTTCATGACCGCCTTCACAACAACTTTCAAGGAAACTACGTTGAGCGAGTCGACGCAGACCAGCTCTTTGCCGTGAAGCAGAAACCTTCGGAGAAGCTCCGAGACTACTTCAAGCGCTTCGCGAATATACGATGCCAAGTCAAGGATGTCAACGAAACAACCGTTGTCAATGCAGCCATACAGGGCCTCCGCCCGGGCCCCATGGCCGAATACAACGCAAGGAAGCCGATCAAGACAGTGATGAAGCACTTCGACAAAATGGAGGAATACGCCAGGGCGGAAGAGGACGCACGACGAAGACAAGGTGACGACTCCGACACCAACCAGGCCGATGGCTCGGCGAAGACCGAAGACCCGCCAAGGGACGGCTCTGCGAAGGGAAAGCGCAAGCAGGAGTCGTCGAAGGACGCACCTGAACGCAAGGACACCCCGCACAGGAAGACGTCCGATAGGCCTAGGCACGGCCAGCAGAAGTCGCGGCGAGGCCGGCAGGTCTTCGACATCGAAGGTGGCTCCGAAGAAACCGCCCCCGCGGGTCGGGGCGGCTGGGGGCGCCGAGGCCGGGGGCGCGGCCGTGGCCGGGGCCGCGACGATAGAGGCCGCGGGGATTACAATGACCAACACCAGGGGTTGTGGTGCGCAGTCCACGGTCGCGGCAACCACGACACGCGCACGTGCACCTCTATCGCGGCGCTTCGCGACAGCGTCGCCAGGGACAGGAACCAGGAGGCACACCCGCCCGTGGTAGCCCACGTGCAGCACCCATACGAAGCCCCCATGCACATTCAGGCACAAGGGACGCAACCCTACGAGGGCCCTCTGCGCATTCAGGCCCATGTACAACAGCCTCAGGGAGGCCTCTTGCAGCTACAGGCTCCGGACGCCGCCCACCACAGGGTTATCAATGTCATCTTCGGAGGCTCCTCGCTGGAGTTCGCCTCGACACGACAGCGGAAGGCCTACGTACGGAGGCTACACCACGTGGCGGCGTACCCAGCGCAGGCACCGCCGACCTGGGCGCAACACGAAGTCACGTTCACACCCACCGACGCCCAAGGCGTGGAGCTCCCTCATCACGACCCCCTGGTCGTCCGGGTCGCCATAGCAGGGTGCGATGTGGGGCGCGCCCTAGTTGACGGCGGCAGCTCCGCGAACATTCTGTTCGCGGCAGCCTTCGACCAAATGGGGATCCCCCGAAGCCGCCTCGGCCCATCGGGAGTCCCGCTGCAAGGATTCGGAGGACAACCCCTACGGGCGCTCGGCCAAATATGCCTGCAGGTCTCCTTCGGCCAGGGCGACAATGCAAGGGTCGAAGATGCCACATTCGACGTCGTGGATCTCCCATACCCTTACAACGCCATACTGGGGCGCCCAATCCTTAACTCCTTCGGGGCGGTACCGCATCACGGCTATTTATGCATGAAGCTCCTGGGGCCGCGGGCCATCATTACCGTTCGTGGCGACCAGGACATGGCCCGGCGCATCGAGCATGGCACTAGATGCCCCCGTCGCGGCGACCAGCGACGCGCTTAGGGTCGGCACCGAAGCGCGGGGACCTACGACGTCATCCGGGGGCGGCTCGGCTAGCCCGGCAGGTAGCGCAATCACTAGAGGCTTCGGCCGCGCCGAACACAGACGCTTAGTACCCCCCCCCCCGCTATATGTAATCGCTCACCCGCGCAAACGGGAAGGTAATAAAGTTCCGTTTGTCGCCAATCTATTATCATTGGGCAAAAATACGCGCGCGCTCCTACAGTATAAACCAAAGACGCACGTTCGTGTGTGCACTCTCCGTAGCCAGGGGTACGGGTATGAGTATAAACGAAAGACGCACGTTCGCGTGTGCACTCTCCGTAGCCAGGGGTACGGGTATGAGTATAAACCAAAGACGCATGTTCGCGTGTGCACTCTCCGTATCCAGGGGTACGGGTATGAGTATAAACCAAAGACTCATGTTCGCGTGTGCACTCTCCGTAGCCAGGGGTACGGGTATGAGTATAAACCAAAGACGCATGTTCGCGTGTGCACTCTCCGTAGCCAGGGGTACGGGTATGAGTATAAACCAAAGACGCACGTTCGCGTGTGCACTCTCCGTCAAAGGCACAGGCATGAGTATAAACGAAGACGCACGTTCGCGTGTGCACTCTCCGTCAAAGCCACGGGCATGAGTATAAACGAAGACGCACGTTCGCGTGTACACTTTCCGTCAAAGACACGGGCATGAGTATAAACGAAGACGCACGTTCGCGTGTGCACTCTCCGTCAAAGACACGGGCATGAGTATAAACAAAGACGTGTGGGGGGTCGCCTCTGCACGCACTCCACGGAGTATAAATAAGACGCGGATGTTTTCCCTACGCACTCTACTGAGTATAAACAAGACGCGAACCCCGCGCACGCCAGGGACTTCGTCCCTGTGCGTACTCTCCGGAGTATAAATAAGACGCGGATGTTCTCCCTGCGCACTCCACGGAGTATAAATAAGACGCGGTTGTTTTCCCTGCGCACTCTACTGAGTATAAACAAGACGCGAACCCCGCGCACGCCAGGGACTTCGTCCCTGTGCGTACTCTCCGGAGTCTAAATCAGACGCGGATGTTCTCCCTGCGCACTCCACGGAGTATAAATAAGACGCGGATGTTTTCCCTGCGCACTCTACTGAGTATAAACAAGACGCGAACCCCACGCACGCCAGGGACTTCGTCCCTGTGCGTACTCTCCGGAGTATAAATAAGACGCGGATGTTCTCCCTGTGCACTCCACGGAGTATAAATAAGACGCGGATGTTTTCCCTTCGCACTCTACTGAGTATAAACAAGACGCGAACCCCACGCACGCCAGGGACTTCGTCCCTGTGCGTACTCTCCGGAGTCTAAATCAGACACGAATGCTGTCCCTGTGCGCTGGGCAAAACGCCAATGTGGCGCGAACCTTACGTGGCTATCGACCGCGCACCTCCTCAGCGCGTCGAAGCTCGCCTTCGCACACCACGGGACGTGTACGCGAGGCGCACCGCGGAAGCCAACTCCGAGAACTTCAAGGAGTACCGACGCAGCGCCAGAGGCTGACCCCAGCGACAGAGCGCGCGCGGGGTACAGAGTACACCAGAGGCTACCCCACTTCGGGGTAGGGCGTGCGGAGGTCCGCCTTCGCACGCGCCAGTCTACGGACTTTAAACAGGCCGTAGTGCGGAGGTCCGCCTTCGCACGCGCCAGTCTACGGACTTTAAACAGGCCGTAGTGCGGAGGTCCGCCTTCGCACGCGCCAGTCTACAGACTTTAAACAGGTCGTAGTGCGCAGGTTCGCCTTCGCACGCGCCAGTCTACGGACTTTAAACAGGCCGTAGTGCGGAGGTCCGCCTTCGCACGCGCCAGTCTACGGACTTTAAACAGGCCGTAGTGCGGAGGTCCGCCTTCGCACGCGCCAGTCTACGGACTTTAAACAGGCCGTAGTGCGGAGGTCCGCCTTCGCACGCGCCAGTCTACGGACTTTAAACAGGTCGTAGTGCGAGGGTTCGCCTTCGCACGCGCCAGTCTACGGACTTTAAATAGGCCGTAGTGCGGAGGTCCGCCTTCGCACGCGCCAGTCTACGGACTTTAAACAGGTCGTAGTGCGAGGGTTCGCCTTCGTACGCGCCAGTCTACAGACTTTAAACAGGTCGTAGTGCGAGGGTTCGCCTTCGCACGCGCCAGTCTACGGACTTTAAACAGGTCGTAGTGCGGAGGCTCGCCTCTACCGAGGAACAAGACCGCCCGAAGCACAGCGCGCAGCGCATATCCTAATTACCAGATGAATACATCGAAAAAATTTTACAAGTACAAAGGCCTGCCAGCATATCTGCTGCTATCCGGCGGGCTCGTCCTTAACACGCGCTAAGGCCGGGACCTCGCCTGAAGAGCGTCGGCCCGCCCAGAAGTTCAGCGACTCCTCGGCCCTTTGCCAGCGTCGAAGGCGCCGCCGGGTTGCAAGGCCGGACGCAAGTAGTCGTCCCCAGCAAGGAAACTGCCCGGGGCACAGGTCAAATGATCAGCACAAGCGCGCATTTCATTCACAAAAAGGGGTGGACATTACAACGCACGCCTACACCTAGCCAGCCCGGCGTCGCACCTGTGAATCCTCGGCGCCTTCGGAGGTCCCACCGCCATCCTCGTCGCGTCGGGGGACCTCGTCCAGAAACCGACCGAGGCTCCCTTCCCCGTAAAGGGACTTCCGAAGCTCGACCTGTGCGGCGGCCACCCTAGTGTAATCCCAGATCCGCTCGTAGAAGTGCTTTGCGGCGGGCCGAACGGCGCGGACGGCGCCGGACATTACTCCAGCCCCGCCGGGCATCTCCAGCTGGGGGTCCTCCAGCCCGGCGATGTGCGTGCAACCACAGTGTCGTAGGAGCGCGCACACCATACATGACGCCACGTAGGCGCAGTGGTCGCCGAAGTTCGTCGCGGCACCACGCGCAGCATCGGCGGCATCCTTGATCCAGCGAAGGGTCCGCAACACCTCCTCCGGGCCGAAGGCGTGGTCCGGCACTCCGGTCACAAGCCCTTCGAGGTGGCTTTCCAGCGCTTGCATGGCATCCCACGCAACCACCGAAGCCTCGCCAAGTGTCCCGTCACGCTCTGCTAGAATTAAGGCGAGTTCGCCTTTCTCCTTTTCTAGCGAGGCGACTTGTTGCAGAAGGCCCTCCCGCTCCGCCGCGAACTCCTGCCGCATCACCTCCGCGGCCGACTCCCGCGTCGGAGCGGCAAGCCCCTCGGCATGCGCCTTCGCCGCGGTGCACTCCGCTTCCAGCTGGCGGATGCGGGCATCCTGCGCGGAACGGACTCCCGTGGCTTCGCGTAGCCCCTCCTCGGCGACCCGCAGCCTATCTTCGAGCGCCCGTTGCGCATGAACATAAGCCGTTTGCAGGGCCTGCCCCAGCACCAGTGTCTGCAGGGTGAAATGACTTAGCAAGCTCAGCATGGCCAAGCATCGTCGCATGAGTAGGTACTTACCCTCACCCCCGACACCTCGAAGGCGTCCCCGAGACGCTCCACTCTGTAGGTATGAAGCGCCTGCTGGCTGACACTGGCCGCAGCGTCATCCACGATCCCATGCCACGCCCTCAGCGTCTCGGACGGAGGAACGAAGTCCGAGGGACTCGGACGCACGACGTTCGTGCCGTCGACGCCACGACCTCCATGTCCCGGCAAAGGCTCCTCCTCCGGAATAAGCGGCGCTACAGACAGCGACGCAGGTGAGCGCCGCAAGACGCAACGAAAGCACCAGGGAAGCCAAACCACCTTACCTTCGGTAACGGAAGGAGGGCTCCGGGGGCCCGCCCCCCCCCCCCCGACGGTGGCACAAGTGCTCGCAGAAGGCGCGGTCCCGCCAAGAGCAGAAGCCTCCGCGTTAAGGGCCGGCGCCGACCGTTCCTGCACGGCGGACGGCACGGCCTGAAGGGCAGAGGAAGTGTGCGCCACAGGGACGTCGGCATGTGCATCGGAGTCCCACAAGCTCCCGATACCCGTCGCTACGACGAATCCCCTCGACGTCCGGTGGAGCTCCGGCCGCAGGCACGGCCGCTTAGCCGGAGCACGGGGCGACGACGCTGCTCCAGCAGCCACCACCGGAGCGGCCCCCGCAGCTGCAGCACCCGGAGGCGAAGCCCCCTCCAGGGCAATCTCTGCGGGGGCAGCTTGGCCTCGGCCGCTGTTGCGGGTGAGGACCCAGCTCCGCGCGGCCCCACGGTGGACGTTCCCGGCGTTATGGTGGCCACGGCTGAGGGCTCCACCTCAGCGCCGCCGGTCCCCTCAGATCCCGTCTCGACGACCGCCACGGGCGACGAGACTTCTCCTCTCCGGCTGCTCGTGGCGAACCCGCCGTCCAGGGCTCCCGCCGAGGATCCATCGCCCCCGGCGTCTGCGCCATCCAAACCGGAGTCGGCGTACCTCGCCGAATCCGACTCGGCGTCTGCCGTACCATCGGGAGCGCTAGCAGCGGCACCGACAGCCGCTACACCAAGCACGGCAGACGCCCCACCACGACCCCTCTTGCAAGACGGCGCCTTCCTCCTCGTCGCGCCGCCGTCTTGATGCGGCGGGCCCGGCTCAGCACGCTCCGGCACGGCAAGGCCCAGGGCCTCGCACACGCGGTTTATCCGCCCTAGCCCCGCCTCGTCGGTAGCGGACGTGCGCTGCTCATGCTCCCTGCCGGTATACGGCCCCAGGAATACGCGCGCGGCCTGCTCTGCGTCCTCCAAGCGAACCCCTACAAGAAAGGCAGGAGTTGATAACCTATAACGCGTTTCGCGTGAGTAAAGGGGAGACGCGGTCGAGGCTTACGAAGACCGGAGGGAGCCGGCAGTGCGCAGACCCATGGCGAGACATTGTCGTCTCGACGCTTCTCGGCGGCAAGGCGCCAGTCACTGGCGAGCGGCGACACGCCGTACATCACGTACTCCTCGGCGAGATCGCGCATGTTGAAACGGGCGGCCACGCCTACGCCTGTCCTCGTTGTCCAGCGTTCGGCCGGGCGAGGTCTTGAACGCAATCGACTGGCCTGTACACTCAAGGCTGCTCCCGCTCTCCACGCGGTGGTAGAACCACCGCCTCATCCATTGAGACTCCCACTTCCCGCGAGTGGAGTTCGCAGGGAAGAGCTTGCTGCAGGTTGACCGCAGAATAAAGGAGACGCTGCCGAAGCTCGACAGCGTCCCGTCCTTCCGATCCTTGCGCTGGCACCGTGCCTCGTGCAGGTAGGCGAACAATGAAGCACTAGGCCAGCACGCTCCCGAGCGCAAGGCCCAACTGTACACCGCGAGCCGGGCCACGGCGTTCGGAGTCAGTTGCGCCAGCTCCAGCCCGAAGGTCCGCAGCACGTCGCCCACGATCGCCGCCGCCGGGATGCGGAGCCCCGCGTCGAAGAACGCAACGAATACGAGCACCTCCGACCTCTCGGGGCGCGGTTCCGTCTCATCGGCGGCGGGCAATCGTACCGCCTGGCGCTCGGACAGCTTCCCCGCGCGCAGAAGCGCTTGGATTGTCTTCTCAGTCACGAGCGACGGGCCCAGCTCGCCGGAGAACGCGCCCTCCTTCTCCGCCGCCAGCCAGCACTTGTCCGCCGCCGCTGGGTTGCGTTCGCTGAGCGAGTACTTCACCTCTAGCGGCGAAGATCGCCGGCGAATGCCGCTTGCACTAGCCGCCTGGCCACGCTCGCCACCAGATGCCATATCCTCTCGCGAAAGGGTTATGGCGGCGAGATTACTGCGGGGGTACGGAAGGCGATGCAAGCAAGAAGAGGGCGTAGAACTATGGGGGTGCGGTTCCGAAGACGATTTCAAGTCACCTCGCCCCGATGCCGAAGCGTCGCGACGGCCCACGTACCGGACGCGACCAAAATTATACAACGGCCCGTCCCGCACGATCCCCCATAACCAAAGACGAGGGGACGCGGCCGCAGCGGTAAGGATTGTCAGAGCACGACGCTCCAGTGGCCTCCTGCCGCGTGCCAACCGCCGCACGAGATAGCTGGAGCACACGAGCCCAAGCGTCGACACGCCTCCAGCCGTCATTAAAGCGCACCAATGGCCCATGGGATCGCAACCGTTCGCACCCCGCCGTGCACGAGTGTCGGAACCCGGAGCAACGACTCCTGGATCCTCTGTGTAAATCGCACTAGTCCAGGATCAGCTAGTGCACACAGTGAACAACAAAGATAAATACCAAGCATATTGACCTTTATTTAATTTAAAGAGTACGGCCTTATGGCCAGCGTTTACATCATCGCACATTGGCAAAAATAACTGCAAAGGAAACTGCGGAAGCGAAGCTGAAAAGGCAAAGCCCAAGCCTGCCCACAGGCAAACAACTGCAAGACGTGGCCTACTCGTTCTGGTCTTCACCGTAGTCGAAGTCGTCTTCCTCTGTGTGGAAAAAGCAAGGTGAGTACAAACTTGTACTCCGCAAGTCACCCGGGAAAATGCAACATAATGACAAAGGCTCCAATGGAAGGCTTATAGGGTTAGTTTGCATAAAACAGCATTTAAGAAATACAATAAGTAGATTGAAATTGCTGAATTTAATACAGTAAGTAAAATCATAACTTGTAGTAGAAAGTAATACCGTTAGTGCCGGCTCCGACCAAACACCAACCTATGCACGGGCATCCCACCCGGACCATCTTTTCCAAAAGATCACGTATGGATTCCATCCACCCACACGCTTTCACTGAGCAACTCTGATGAATTCCATCCATTCACCAGATTTCAATCTCTCATGGATTCTATCCATACGCAAGGTTTTCATAAACATTTATTTTTGAAAAACAAAGTCTAATCCATGAAAAACTTTACTCAGCATGCCCATGACCGTGGGCACGGCTATCCAGGATAGATTTTACACTCTGCAGAGGTTGTACAGCTTTACCCACAAGACACGATCATCCCGTTGTACCACTAGATTACACACTTCCTTAGGTGTGCGGTGGGGAGTCGTGACAAGGCCTTTACAATGCAAAGCCTTCAATCTGGCCAAGCCAACTCTAAGGTTTCATCCCAGTAAGGACTTTCACTAGACCGGGACCCCCTCTTGAGCCGAGTGAGACTTCTCATGGCCTACGCCACGCTCACTTTCATCCTACGGCCTGACCTAGGTTGGGACCCGCAAATTATTCAGCTAGGGCTGTCCCATACCAGCCTTGTGGTAGTACGTTAGGGCTTTGCAACGGTAGCTCACAGACCGGTCCTTAATTTGACTTAGGCTCAACCACATACCCCTTGTGCCCGACAATCAACACTGTGTCTCCGAACAACAGTGCATGCCTGCACCCACCACCTAACCATTAGCCTAAGTCTAAACCAGATTTTATATTTTATTTTGAAAATATTTCATAATCCTTCTTGACTCACCGAAGTCAAGAATACATATCATTTTGGGAATTTGGTGTTTCTGCCCCTGTTCTCGACTGCAAATGTGATTTTACCCCTACTTTTTTAACTTTGTGATTTTACCCTCGCGATTTTCAAATGAAGACTCCGTTTACCCCTATTTTGTAAGATCGTTAAGATTGAAGGATTAAATGGTGTAAAAAAAAGATGCCCACGCTCAAAGTCTACTGGAGCTCCCACCCACGAATACTCTGTTCTCTCGTCGGTCTCTCGGGTTTGGCCTCCCAGCGTGAAAAGCTAGGGTTTGCGGCGGCGGCGGCGCGGCGGCCCCCAGGCGCGGCACCGAGCCACAGCAGAGGCCAAGCGAGCACTGCCCTACGCGGCGCACCTCTCTTTGCGACCTCGGTTCCTCGCGATGTTGGCTCTGATTTCTTTCGTGTGGTGGTTTTCGCTTGGTTTGTAGGGGTTCGGAGAAGGACGGGCAGCTGGGCATGGGTGAGCCCACTGCGTCGCCTCGCTGGAGCCGCACGCCATCTCCGCCGTCATCGCCGGCAGCCGCAACTCCCTCGCCATCTGCGGCGACGGCCGCGTACGCTCCTTGCTGTCCCGCTTCCTCCTCCCTTTCCTTGCCTTTCTTCTTGCTGAGCCTTTGTTCTTGATCAGATTGGTTCGGGTTCTCGCCGGCCGGCGGCGTCCGCAGCTCTTCACGTGGGGGTGGAACCAGCGCGGCACGCTCGGGCAGCCGCTGGAGACCAAGACGGAGAGCTCCCCGGGGCCCGTGGAGGCCCTCGCCGGCATCAAGATCGTGCGGGTGAGCGCCAGGATTACTTCTTTGGAATGCGGTTTGGGTCTGTGCGGTGCTAATGAAAGCTGTGCCTTTGAGTTGATGTTGCAGGGGGCAACGAGTATGGGCAGTGCGGGGAGGAGCCTGAGAGGAAGGAAGATGGCACAAGGGCGCTCAGGAGGGACATCCCGATCCCGCAGCGGTGCGCTCCCAAGCTCAAAGTTCGGCAGGTGAGTGGAATTGATTCCTATCATGTGCTAGTTGCCCCAGCGCGAATGTTCTTGGAATTTTAGTCATTTTGGTTTCGTGCATGGTTGTACGGATTGGGAATCCAACAAATTGTGGATTATCTTGTCACATTGGAATATGTTTGTCTCCAAAGAAGTACTAGTTAGGTTGTGTGACACATGTAGAATATTTGACATGTTGGAGCTGTTGCAATGTGTCATGTCCAAATGAATTATTCTCGTTACAGAATGATGCTACAACTCTTCTGTCTTGTGCTTCTGATTTCCATTTGCTAGCTTCTTGATTTCTGATTCCTTTAATTAATTCTAGGTAGCTGCTGGAGGGACACACTCAGTGGTTTTGACACAAGAAGGTCAAGTTTGGACATGGGGGCAACCATGGCCTCCGGGCGATATGTATGGCGCCTTATGCTGGTTGGTGACTAACTCATCTCCAAAATTCAAACTCGGTCAATGAGTTGGGCATGATTTGTCTCACAAGCCACTGACTTTTTAGCGCTTCTTGTCCTAATGACTGTATATTAGTATGTTTGATGTTGCCTACGCAAAGAATTGTATGCTGATTATAGTACAGCCTATTTAGCACATCTAGTCCTAACCATTGTACATTAGAATGTTTGACGTTGCGTATGCAAAGAATTGTATGCTGACTATAGTCTACCACTATATGTTGATGAATTGATATTATCTGCACAAAATTTTCCCGATCATGTCTTTGTGTCTTAAATTCCTGTTTCTAATTTAGTGTTGCATATTTTCACATCTATTTGCAGGTTGATATTGCTGCTGGAGGTTGGCATTCAACTGCAATAACTAAAGAGGGAGAGGTATTTCCTTCTTTGACTTAAACTGCCTCATCATCTTATAATTATATTTGTTTTCTTTGTCCAAACTCCAATGAGACAATGTAATTCATGAACACATTGCTGTCCACTACAGTTTTTTTGGGAAATTATAGCATTTTTAACTGTACTAACTTGTTTTCACTCTTTCCATATGATGTGGAAGTGGTGCTGCTACAGGAAGGGGAAGAGGTTCAGGAAGGGGAAGGAGAGGAGGAGGAACTGCTGGGAGACTTGTTAGTTTGTTAGGTCTTAATGGTTGAATGTGATGTTTGCCAATAGAGATCTAAAAACTCAATGCTAGTTGCTACTTTTGTTTGACATGTCATGCGGACCTGTATGTTGCCATGTCATATGGATATGTTGGTATGTCATCTAGATATTAATGTGACATGTACATGTATGGTATGATATCTCATGGTTATCCGTAATCTCTTGATGTTTACATGCAAGTTGTGTGATAAAAATTGTGTTTCTTTGAATTTTGGCATAAATGCTGTCCAAATTTTGCAAAATTTGTCAAATTTTGTCCAGATTTATATTAATAAAAAGAATGCATAAATTTGTGTCTAATTCTGTTGACAACATCCCTACCAAATATGTCAAAACTTCAATTTCGAAATAGGAGTAAAATCACAAAGTTCTCTAACAAAACAGGGGTAAAATCACATGGGCAAACTTGTCTATTCGTGCAAAAGTTAACACCGTTAACTGGCTTTAACGGAATAGGGGCAGACTCTCCCTTCAGTTCAAAAACACAGGGGTAAAATCACAAAGTTTAAAAAATGAGGGCAAAATCACCATTTCACTTGAAAACGAGGGCATGAACGCTTAAGCCCCTATCATTTTATGTAAAAGGGGTTCGTCATTTTATGTGAAAGATATCCCAAAACAAAATTATATGATTGAGCAGGGCTAAGCATTTGATTAAACTCTCTAGCCAACACTAATGTATTAACTAGAGTTTGATTCTAGGGTGACAAGGTATAAGGAATTCAATAACAATGGGAGAATTAACAAATAGGCATTAACTATATTTAAAACTGAATTGAAATACGCTGAATAAAAATATGCATGCAACATAATTTAAATCAACATAATTTTATTTTGAAAACTGGGATCAACATGATCAAGGAGGGTGACTTGCCTTGCCCTTGAACTTGGTTTGAATCTTCGTCGAAGAAATCTCCCGAATCGTCGAAGTCTACACGTCAAAATAACCCACCAAATTCAAATAAATTCAAATTGACTTCAAATATTTGAATTGAGGCTAGAAATGGATAGAGGGGAATTTTTGATGAATTTAGGAATTTGAATGGGCCAAATCGGAGTTAGGATCCAGGAGTCGTTGCTCCGGGTTCTGACAACGAGTAGCAAACCACCGCGTACCCCACACGCGCCAAGGCGGGTCGCGGGGTACGTCAACCTAGCCCTGGCAAACCGGGGGCCGGCGCGATTCCAGACGCCTTTACAGCGCATGACCGCGTCGTCAGATCGCAATCACCGCATGCGTGGCGATGTTCACGGTGTGAAGTTGCAACTCAGACCGCCGTTGAGCCTCTACCGCGGCTTCGGCGTCAAGGATCGCGCGCGCGTCTACTTGGGCTAGGCGCCAGCTCCGCTGCCACCCGTCCGAAGGGCAGGGGATGGAGCGCGCGCGTCTACTTCGGCTAGGCGCCAGCTCCGCTGCCATCCGTGCGAAGGGCAGGGGACGGAGCGCGCGCGTCTACTTCGGCTAGGCGCCAGCTCCGCTGCCACCCGTCCGAAGGGCAGGGGACGGAGCGGGCGCGTCTACTTCGGCTAGGCGCCAGCTCCGCTGCCACCCGTCCGAAGGGCAGGGGAGGGAGCGCGCGCGTCTACTTCGGCTAGGCGCCAGCTCCGCTGCCACCCGTCCGAAGGGTAGGGGACGGAGCGCGCGCGTCTACGTCGGCTAGGCGCCAGCTCCGCTGCCACCCGTCCGAAGGGCAGGGGACGGAGCGGGCGCGTCTACTTCGGCTAGGCGCCAGCTCCGCTGCCACCCATTTGAAGGGTAGGGGACGGAGCGCGCGCGTCTACCTCGGCTAGGCGTCAGCTCCGCTACCACCCGTTCGAAGGGTAGGGGACGGAGCGCGCGCGTCTACTTCGGCTAGGTTTTGACGGGTTCGCATAGACAGATAAGCTTCAGTACATCAACGTTCCTTCGCGATAGCGCCAGATTGGCGCAATCAGCAGAGGCAGATGAACTCAAGCATATCTGTCTACGAGAACACGTCAAACCTTGCCATCTTCGTACGGGAGCACGACGCGCGCGTACGAGGCCGTCCTCTCGATCGCCACTCCAACCTGGCCACAGCCGCGGCTTCGGCCTGGACCTTGGCCTCGAGGAGCGGACCGCACGCACGATCCCGCCCGTTGCCACCTCCCGCACATGGCAAAAGCAAAGGTCATGTCGTGCAAAGTTTGGCTTGTTCTCCTTAACAGGCCACCTTCAGTGCATCAACATTTTTTCACAAAGTAATGCGGACGGGCTCCATCAGGAACCCCGACTGAAGGTAGGTCTGTTGAGGAGAACAGGGCAAACCTTGCCGTCATATGCAGACACGCAGCGCGAGGGCAGGAAGCGCGGCTGGCTACCGGTAACAGACGCTAATCAAGCTCCCGAGAAAAATGGACCTCCATCTGTACATCAACATCCCCCAAGCCGCTCAGCGTCGCTAGGGAATGTCGATGCACGGAAGGGGCCCATTTTAGGGGAGCAACCTCTATCCAAGGATACGATGCAGGAACAACATCGCACCCGCGCCGTATATATATACCCCATCACCGGGGGGGCCAACTGGCGGAAGTCCAACCGGCGGAAGCCCAATCAGCGGGGGAGCCAACCGGCGGAAAGCCAACCGGCGGAAGTCCAACCAGCGAAAGCCCAATCAGCGGGGGAGCCAACCGGCGGAAAGCCAACCGGCGGAAGTCCAACCGGCGGAAGTCTAACTACCGCAAATCCGTCGCCACATTAAAATGGTCACGGCGTCTCAAGGCCAGCACCGCGCCAAGCACGCTCCGCCACGTGGACCGCCAGAAGAAGAACGTCGCAGCGCGTCCGCTATCACTTCACGCGTGTGCGACAGCTCAGGGGCCCGCTACGCCTACCTATGCCGACGCAACGCCTCCGACTCGGCCCGGGCAACCATGATCCCGCCACGACAGGGGGACGGAGCGCGCGGGCGCGCCTACTTCGATCAGGCGCCAGCTCGGGACGGAGCGCTCGCGCACCTACCTCAACCACCAATCCAAGCGTC
The DNA here is from genome assembly GCA_017311315.1 of Dendrocalamus latiflorus. Classification (NCBI taxonomy): domain Eukaryota; kingdom Viridiplantae; phylum Streptophyta; class Magnoliopsida; order Poales; family Poaceae; genus Dendrocalamus; species Dendrocalamus latiflorus. The sequence goes on along the minus strand of CM029644.1, from coordinate 12,024,200 downwards.
AGGTCCGGCTACGGCCTCAGCCCCCGGTCAAGTTCGGGAAAGTTTACAGGCCGCAGGGACGGAGGGGGCCAAAGGACTCAGCAACATGGCTTCGGCCCTATGAAGCCCTTTACCATGAGAGGCTCCTGTTGTAGGGGTGGCCCCCACCTAATCCCAGCAGGCCTGGTAGAAGGTTATAAGGCCTAGAGTAGGCCATGTGTAATGACATAAGTGCCCCTGAAAGGGATGCTTAGCTGTAAGGGTATAATTGTAAAAGCACTTCCCATGTATATATATATGGAATACAGGCCATGGGGAGAACCCAAGACATTACTATCACTTACTCCCAACTCTCCACTACCATCTCTCTCTGTTTGGTCTGTAGCCACAACAGGCACCATATGAAATTATACGGTACGTGTATTTGTCGGCCAAGGAGGGCGCATGGGCCAAAAAAACATCCGATTGGGCAACGGATACGCGTGGGGCCGCTTGCTTGGATTGATGCGATTGGAAACACACGGCGCTTGCTGCTGCATGCGCCTCCGCGCGAGGGCGTTTTTTTTACGGTTTGGTTTTTCAGTCACCTAAGCAATAGGAGTCAGCCGAAGTCTAGATATCATATAAGTTTTCATAATTATCTATACAAATAATACAGCTTATGTTGCACAAGTACAGACGAGCTACGTAAAAAGTCATCTCACAAAATATATCAACCCCAAGTTCTTCTATACTCATGAATTGTGAAAGATGGACGAAATTAAACTACTGTATACTAAGTCATATGAAAATCTTGTAGATTTATGCACTAAGTCACTCCTAGCATCTAGTTTTGAAAGATGCGTACGAGGAATTAGAATGATGAGACTTAGAGAAGTGCAGAATTTAGAGGAGATTTTTCTCAAGCTCATTATTAAAACTTGATCACGAAGATCGAGTACCCAAAGAATAAATCCTGAAGATTAAATGAAATTAGGTGGATCGTACTCTTTTTCTCTTGACGAGTTTTCCTGAAGTTTCTCGTCTAAGGTTTTTAATGAGGCAATTCGTGCAGCACAGCATAACATGTATTATGTGTTCTTTCTTCAAATTTTTCTCACTGGGTTTTTATGGAGTTTTGATGAGGCATGACCGTGTCGGATGAGTGTCCAAGGGAGTGTTGGGAAACTTAGACCTGGGCTTGAAGCCTTGGCCCATGGTGAACACCTCACTACTAGACTATATATAGGGAGTTCTATTAGCTATTTTGTACACGTGAAAGAGAAAGCAATAAATAAAGACTAGGAGTTCTCTCCCTATCTGTGTGTTTCAATCTACTATTTACATCATCTGTATTTGATTCGTTTTTTTGCATAGGAGAGGAATCGATCGGACTAGACTTACCAGCGACGGTTCCTCAGCACCAGCGAGCTATTTTGGGAATTTCACACGGGAGAAAGCTAAATCTAAAATTACTCCGTCACAATTTCGAAAAATAGTCTGAAGTTAAGAGGTGGCTCAGGGAGTCAGGGACGACTGATTTAACTCAGTTCCCACCCTTTTAATCCCACTAATTTAGGATCAAGTTAACTCAAAGGTGGAATAAGCTAACAAGCCACAATTAACCCTCCTTATTTCTGTTTTTTATTGCTAATCCAACTAAGGGCCTGTTTGGATCCCATGGGCTAACAACTAGTTACTAATTTTTAGTCCTTGTGGATCCAGACAGGAGGGCTAATGAGTGGGCTAAAGTTTAGCCAAAGCCCCAACTAGTTGTTAGCCAAGTAGTTGGCCAAACCCAGCTAATGAGGGCTAAAGGACCAGCCGGATGGAAAAAAGACGCCGATACCCACGCCAAGGAAAACGTGCGTGCGCTAGAGGCTCAGGGGTATAACAGACTTTGTACTGAGATAGTAGTACTTATTAGTCTTTGGATCCAAACATGACTGGGCTAATCTTTAGCTAGCTAACAACTAGTCAGCTAACAACTAGTTCTAGTCCATCCAAACAGGCCCTAATCTAATTCAGCCAAACAACACTTCAGATTAACTAGGTTTATTACCAAACACAAAAAGAGATTAATTAAGCTAACATAACTACATCAAACTCAAAGGTTAGTTTAATGATAGTTTAATAGGGTAACACGATTTTGACCAGATTAACATAACTTTCCCTGGCATGAAGATGTTTGGGGTTGAAGGGTTAAACCACTGCCCAACCGCAGCAAGTATTTTTCTCAAGCTAGCCTAAAATCGGGTCAGACCAAGCCTGGAATGGTTGGCCACGGGGGCTCAAAATCTAAGGCCCGTTTGGAACAAGCGATTTCTTTCTTGACCTTTGTAGGATTTACAATGTTTCTTGTAAAATTTTAACGAACTTTTTTCAAATCCGAACCGGCCCGAGTGGGGAGTACCCCTTCATGCTATCATGTTAGGGTAACGAACGGATGGATGATTTGAATGTTGATCACGCCTACGCTAACACGCCCGCCGCCGTGTTAGCATGCTACCATAATGGAAGTCCAGTTTGGACATCCACGCCATTGATCGCCAACTGCATGCTAACGTAAGAAACAGTGGCGGAGCCACATTGATGCATAAAGTGTACTTGTACCTTTAAAAATTTTATGTAAAAAATTAATATATATATATATATATATATCTTTTAATATACAAAATATACACTACATATACTAACATATTTCTAGCAGTCCATTAGGCCTAATAGGCAACAAGTCAAGCCTATTAGCCCAAATGCCCACGCCATCCTCACTTCCTCAGTTGATCGGCTACCTCCACCGGAGATCCCCCAATCGGCCAAATCCTTCAGGCTTCTACCCTAGTGCAGCAGCTGACTTCAAGCTCAGTCACATGGCTCTGCTCACGTGTAGCTCATCGCCGCTGCCACCAGCGACCACCAGGCATCGAGAGAAAAAGGTAAACCAAATAAGTCATCAAGCTAAATCTCGATCATGTACTTCCCAATTCGTATATATATTGTTCTGATTTTCCTCATCCGTACTACTCCGGTTTAACCGTGAAACAGCGATAGATCCATAGTGACATTAGCGTCGAAGCTGGCGCAGCTGCAGTCTAAGGTGTGCAAAGCGATGAGGTTGGTGGCCAAGCACGGGCACGCGCACCACAAGACGCTTATTGAGAGGAACAAACAGTACATCGTCGACCCGCCCACCATTGAGAAATGCCAAGAGCTCTCTAATCAGCCCTTCTACACCCGCCTCACCAGGTCCCCTACGCTCTTGACATATTGTGTCTTGTTTTTTACTGTCTAGTTCTTCTATGTACCTGAGTCCTTGATGTCGATTAATTTCTTGAATCTTCAATGCTGCTAGATCGTTTTCTGATGTTCATGTGTCAACTAGCTCCGATGGGATGGTTTTCATGATAGTCATAGATTGGTCTGGGGCACCAAAAAGTAAATTGCTCCTTTTTTACCTTTGGGTTTAAAAGGATGATCTCAATAATCAAAACCCAAAAAAGAGTTACAGGAGTTATGATCAATCCTAACAAGTTAAGAAACAGCATGGATGCATAATACTTGAATGATTGCTTAGTTATCTACATTGAACTTTCGTACTATATCATTTCAACTTGTCTTAGAATAGACGTGTCTTAAGCTCGCACCCCCATCATTTAAATCCTTGCTCCGCCACTGGTAAGAAATGTTTGAACTGCACTTCTAATCAATCATTAGATTTCTTTTATTAGGGGCAGATCCAACATATAAGCATTGGGTCATGTAACCTAATGACTTATTGCTAAGGGCCTACTTTTTTGAGTTGCGGGTTATAACTTTTTGGCTGTTCGTGAGATAGAGTACAGAGTAAAAAACTTATGTACGATTTTGGTCAATATAAATGAAGTCACATTAGTGTATACTACAATCAACTTGTAGGCCTCATCTTATAAAGACACTCCATTTAAAAGCTAGTTACTATGAGCCTGTTCTTTTGTGGCTGCGGCTTATAGGTTTTGGCTGTGGCTTTTGGCTGTTTATGTGAGAGATTAGAGAGTAACTGAAATTCACGTATGACTTTTGCCGATATAAATGAAGTTAGTACACTATGTACTACAATTAACTAGTAGACTCTATCTTGAAAAGATATTCCATTTAAAAACTAGTTACTGTAGAAAAGCCAAAAGCTGAAGCCAAAAGCCACAAAAGAACAGGCTAAAAAATCAGTTTTTAGAAGCTAAAAATCTAGTACAAATAATATTTAAAGATAATAATGGTAATTATAAATAAAACAATGACATCAATATGCTTAGAAGAGCGGCGATCCGTCCCTGTTTTGACGATCAACGCGTGTTCCTCGTGCATAGCATAGCCATGTCTGATGTTGAGGATCCATATCCATTAGCTCCCAATATCATGATTGGACAGCTACCCAATTTTCTTACGGAAGCAGCTCCTCTTTTTATTTAGGGAGTGATTTGGATTTATGTGATAATATAGGTCTATGCCAACACTAGTAACTATGAGTTCTTGCAGGAAAAAACATTACTAACTATTGAGTTAAGCTTTGGGATCACCGTTTTGAGAAGAGAAATTTAGGGTGAGTTTTTTTGGGCTGTGACTTATGGTTTATAGCTTAAAATTTTGAATTTTGGCTGTTCACGAGAGACGGTACACAGAGGAAAATAGTCGTATATGATTTTGGTCGGTACAGTTAAACTCAGTATATTTTTAATACAATCTTTCTATTAACCTTACCTTAAAAAACGTATCGTTTAAAGCTAGTTATTGTAGTATAATCTATAAACCACAAGTCATAAGTAGAAAAGAATTTAGCTTGGTATGTAGTTAGGTGCATGCAACCGGCCAGTTGTGTGAAAATTTTGTTTACAGCACACTAACTCTCCACATAGTTGGAAAATGACACAAACTAGTATCCAAAACCATATTTTGCTTGCATAGTGCCTATACTTGCAAAGAAGAACATACTGGGAAACCTACCAAATTCTCGCCAGAAAATTATAAAACGTCAAATGGCACCATATGAAATTATATGGTACGTGTATTTGCCGGCCAAGGAGGGCGCGTGGGCCAGCAAAAAAATGCATCGGATTGGGCTACGGATACGCGTTGGGCCTTGCTTGGATTGCTGGATCGATGCGATTGGAAACACACAGCGCTTGCTGCCGCATGCGCCTCCGCGCGAGGGCGTTTTCCTTTTGTTTTTACCGTTTGGTTTTCCAGTCACCTAAAATTATACTACCGCACTTAGCGGCAGGGGCGAAGGCAACAGGAGTCAGCCAGGTCCAGATCACCGGCTACCACCGGACAGATCCCAGGTATCAGGCAACCATAGTTGGAGGCTCAGGGACATTTGAAAGGAGAGCAGCAGTGTCTGGAGGTTGAAGATGAGCTGCTATGCGAACTGGACCTTAGTTGGATTGTATTTTATTTTCATATTATTTCTTTTTTATTTTTGTATGAATTTCGATTGCATAAGACCGTTAGATGTGTGCTTGGTATATTTGTATTATGTTAGCTTTCACCCAAGAGCATCTCCTATACTTTTCTTCTGGTTTCGCCACTACTTAGCAGAAAATTACGATACAAAGTACAGCTGATCTTTACTGCTTAAAAAGGACATAGTGTGGTGGTGATTCATCTACCTCCTTCTTACCTCTCGAACAAACTATTGCAAAAAAAAAGTGAACAAAACATATTAGAGGAGAAAACTGCGGCTAATCTTAACTAACTCTATCTTGCATTTCAGTGCAAAAACAAACATTTTCTCATATCCCCATGAAGCGCATCACCTAAACTCCCAGAAGAAGGAAGTAGGAGAAGATGACAGAGCTCATCGTGCTTCTAGGAGGCCAATCGGACCTCTGATGAGTTCGTGTGTAGCATCTAGACCCCTAATTTCGGTTTTGATGATTACTGATAAATTAGACTAATCTTTTCATGAGTATGTATAAGGTCTAGGTCCCTAAATTGGCGAAAATTGAAGGAAGGACACCAAGAATTACCTTTATGACCCCAAAAGAGCTAAATAACCAAGGCAAAGGTATAATTAGAAGGTTAAGGATATTTCCTAGTTATTTCACCAGTCTAGGGTTGTGATCAAAATGGCTTGAGCTTTTGGCTTCAGCTTATTTTTGCACTATTCATAAATTTCGTCTTTTTCTGAACTTTTGGCTTTTTTTTTAGTTTTTTTACCGGTTCTTTTTTCCTCGTATTTGTTTGTATTATACGTAATGGGCTAACATGTTTTTTCTATTTTTAAATTTTTTTAAATTTAATTATGGTAAATAAGCCTCTGTCAGCTACAGTGCTTTTTTCAGCCAGCTACAGTGTTTTCAGCCATAAGCCACGGGCTTTTCAGCCATTTTGATCACAACCTAGGAGTTGGGAGAAAGATCAAATTGCTAGAACTTGCATTTATATTTGTTTTGCAGTACTAAGAGGGATATTTGGCTAGTACCTTGAATCTTGTTGGTGTCAGAAACTCAAATTAATGCATTCACATTTCCCTAAAAACTTAATGGCCTCTAGATATCTCATGGTTAAGAGCTTGATCAAGATCTTCCACTAAAACACCTTTAATATCTGGAGAGAAGCTAGTGGTTAGGTCTATCTGTTTTCCTATCAGAATGTCTTTTTTTTTTGTATAATTCAGAATGCCCTAAATTCAAACTAGGACATTTTTGACAGGAAGTGTGTGAAACTCGGGGTGGACAAGAAATTGTCCAAATTTACTAATTAGGATTGTCCAAATTTACTAATTAGGATTGTCCAAATTTATTAATTTGGTACACTGAGAGTGTCAGAATTCCATTTTCGGACACTATGACACCAATGTTTTGTCCCCTGGTGTGAGTGCTATTCGGAATGTCCGAATTATAGATTTCATAATGTCCAAATATGTTTGTAATGGCTAGTTCACATTAAATGTAGCGACAATTGTGATATCAATTTGTCCGATTTACACAATTCAGAATGTCCAAATTTACCGATTTCAGTGGAGGGTGTTTGCAATAGCTCTTTTGAGAGAGTGGGTTGTAAATACAGCTTTTGAGCTCTCTTAGCACCTTGTAGCAATATACTTGAGCCCTAGCAAGCACATACACCTTATGAGCATTCAATCCTCATCCTTTGTGTAGTTGAGAGCATTTTAAGTGTTGAATTTGTGTTCAATTGAGCTTCCTACACTTGATTGGCTTCAAGCAAGCATCATCAACTTATTAGTCTTAAAGGTTGAGAGCCGGTGATATCTTCAAAAAGTTTGCGAAGAGACCCAGTATTGGTGTGAAAGTTGGAGCTCACCTACCAAAGCGGGAAAAAACTACCACTAGTGGATTGAGGAAGGCTAACTTTGTGTGCAAATCTAGCTTGATTCATTCAAGCTCTCTTAACGTGGATTAGAGGAGATCAGCAAATCTCTAAGACCACAAAAAAGTCTATTGTGTTCATCTTGTGGTTTATTTCCTATCTCTTTACTTTATGCATTTACATTACTAAATATTGAATTGTATACTTGTCACCCTAGGATTGCAAACCTTGATTAGGCTTAGTTTGTTGGTTCACTTAGTGACTTCAATTATTTAGGCCTTGAATTGCACAAAATAAATTTTATTTCATACTTGCTAAAAAAAATCAGGTTTTAGCCAAAAGAATTTAAAAACCTCCTATTCATTCACCTCTAGTCAGTTATCTTTAATTTTACAAGTAATATCTGAGCTTAGTCTCTCACTATTAGAATTCACCGCCTAGAGAGAAAGAATGGCTAGTGAGGGGATTTTCATAGACAAGGCACCTTTATGTGATGGCATGAATAATTCTTATTAGAATGTCTGTATGACAGTTTATCTGAAGGTCATGAGCTCAAGTATATAGAGAATTGTTGGTGAGGATTTCGTTATGCCCTTTGATCCAATACATGCTACCGAACAAGATGAGCGAAACTCTCACCTCAATGCTCATCTCTTTGGAGCTTTGAATGCGGATCGGTTCAATAGGGTGAGCAATCTTGAGATGGCTCGTGATATTTGGACCACTCTCGAAAATTCATGAGGATACATCTGCAGTCAAGGACGCCAAATTGTATATGCTTAAAATTAACTGCAGTCAAGGAGGCCAAATTGCGTATGCTTAAAATTAAGTATGAGAAATTTATTATGTTTCTCCATGAGAACATTAATGAAATATACTCAAGGTTGAACAACATAGTGAATGAACTCAAGGGCCTTGGTTCTACACTAACCGATCTTGATGTTATTTGTAAGATGCTTAGGGCTCTTATGGACAAGTTTGAGGCATTGGTGACCATGATCCTCAACTCTCTCATCTTGGTGAGAATAACTCCTACTGCTATTTTGGATAGAATCACTACCCATTAGATGTACAAGAAGGAGAAGGAGGAGCTCATGGAGACAATATCCTCTGAGAAGAAGAACATTGCTTTCAATACAAAGGTGAATCAAGTGATATAGGTAATGAAGAAGATGGTGACAACTCCGATGAGGAGATGACCCTCCTTATGAGAAGAATGAAAAGGTTTATAAAGAGGCATTCAAACCGAAGTGCCAAATTTAACAAGAGCAAGAAGTACCAATCCTCAATCAACAAGTGCTTCTCCAATGTGCATTGCTATGGCTATGATGAGAAGGGCCACATTGCTTCTTAATGCCTTACCAAGAAAAATGAAAATCCCAAGTCATCCAAGAAGGAGTACAATGGCAAGAAGAAACTTTTAAAGAAGCTTCAGAAAGGATGGTAAGGATGAAGCTCACATTAAAGAGTGGAATTCTGATGAGGAATATACCTACTCCAACTTTAATGATGATGTGTCCTCAAGGAAGAAGGGAATTGCTAGAGTTGTTATCGAAGAGGCTCTATCACTATTTTTCGTACTTCTTTGTCATATGGCAAAAGGAGGCAATAAGGTAACACATGATGACGATGAGTCTACTTATGATGAGTTTATGCAAATGCTAGAGGACTTAAATTAGTACCTTGGCAAGGAGAAATTTAAATTTAAGGTCTTGAAGAAATAATATATTTCTCTTAAGAACACTTATGAGGAGCTAAAAGAAGCTCATGAGACCCTCCTTATTAAAGATCTCACTAAGCCCAAGGTGTATGTAGATATTACATGTGATATTATTGATGACATGTCATATGTTGCATCTTGCATTGCGTCTAAAGTTAGTACATCCACCTCATGTGATGACTTGCTTGCATTGCCATGTAGCTCTAATGTTGATTCTAACTCTTGCATGAGTTATACTTGTGACCCTCTTCTTGTGGTTGAGAACAATGAGCTTAAGAAGCAAGTAAACAAGATAAGTAAGAGTTTAGATAGATGCTTCAAGAGAAAGACAATCTTGACAATATGTTGAGTGGGTAAAGGTGCTCATACAGCAAGAAAGGCGTTGGGTTTATTCCCAAGAAGGGTAAGAGGCCAATCTACAATGTTACAAGTTTTGTGAAGGTAGTGGCAAGTTTTACTACAATGCCATGATGTGGGGTATTGCCAAATGATTGCCCCGTTGGTAAGGCTTCTAAGTTCGGTATGTATGATTCATGCTATATGCTTAGAAAGTCTAAGGACAATAGAATTGTAGCTAAGTTCATTGGCTCTCTTATACTTGGCGGTAAAAAGAATACCATTTGGATACCCAAAACCTTGGTGATTATCTCCAAGAACCCAAACAAATTTGAGTATCTAAAAGAGTTATATCTTCTTTTCTAGGTGAACTACAAGACGGTGGAAAACATTGGGTGCTTGATAGTAGTTGCACTCAATACATGACTGGAGACCAAAAGATGTTTAGTATATTTGAAGTTGGGAGTGGAGACCATGACAAACTACATTTGGTGACAATTACAAGGAAAAGGTAATTGGTTGGGTAAAATTGTTATTTCAAATAACCTTTCTATTTCCAATATATCTCTTGTTGAATCTCTTAATTTCAAGTTGCTATTGGTTGCCCAAATATGTGATTCATGCCTCACTTGCACTTTACTCAATAAGATGCTTTGATTTGAAATGCAAAAGATAACTCTTTGGTTTTCAAAGGTTTTCGTTTTGGCAGCTTTACTTAGTGGATTTTCTCAAGTGATTCTCGTGTAAAAACTTATTTAATTGCAAAAACCTCCTTGAATTGGTTTGGCATAGAAGGCTTGCTCATATGAGATGTCCCAACTCAAAAGGCTTTTCAAACTTAACATAGTCATGGGCTTGGAAGATATGAAATTCAAGAAAGATAAGCTACATAATGCTTATCAAGCTGGTAAGAGCCGGTAAGCAAGTAGCAAGTTCTCATCCATTTAAAAGTATCATGTGCACTTCTAGACTATTGGAACTATCACATATGGATTTGTTTAGCCTAACAACCTACAAGAGCATTAGGGCAATAGTTTTTGTCTTGTGGTTTATATGATTATTCAAGGTATAATTGAGTGTTCTTTCTACATGATAAAACCAAAGTCTCTAGTATTTTCAAAAGATTTGCAAAAATGTCCCAAAGTGAGTTTGATTTGCAAATAAAGAAAATTTGAAGCGATAATTGTTTTGAGTTCAAGAACACTAAATCTGAGATTTTTGTGATGAACTAGGAATCAAGCATGAGCTTTCCACAACCTACACTCCGAACTAAAATAGAGTTGTAGAAAGAAAAAATCGTATATTGATTGAGATGGCTAGAACCATGCTTGATAAGTATAATACATCTTATTCATTTTGGAATCCATATTCTCATCTTGCAATCGGGTTGTCACCAATTACCAAAAAGGAGGAGATTGTAGCATCTAGGCCCCCAATTTCGGTTTTGATGGTTAATGACAACTGGATAAATTGGACTAATCTTTTTCATGAGTATGTATAAGGTCTAGGTCCCTAAATTAAAGAAAATTGAAGGGAAGACACCGAGACAAAAGAGTTGAATGACCAAGGCAAAGGTATACCTTGAAGTTTAAGGATACTTCTTAATTATTTTATTGGTCTAGGAGTTGGGAGAAAGACCAGATTGCTAGAACTTGCAGTTATATTTGTTTTGCCGTACTATCAAGAGGGATTTTTGGCTAGTACCTTGAATCTTGTCGATGTCGGAAGCTCAAATTGATGCATTCATATTTTTGTATACTTCTAATGACCTCTATATATCTCATTGTTAAGAGCTTGATCGCGATCTTCCACTAAAACACATTTAATATCCGGAGAGAAGCCAGTGGCTAGGTCTATTTATTTTCTTGTCATAATATCTTTTTTTATATAATTTGGAGTATCCTAATTACAATTAGAATATTTTGACAAAAAAGTGTGCGAAACTCAAGGTAGACGAGAAACAAGTTCGCATTTAATGTAGTGGCTGTTGCGATATCAGTTTGTCTGATTTATGTGATTCACTTGCTAAAAAAAATTAGGTTTTAGCTAAAAGATTTAAAAACTTCCTATTCATCCATATCTAGTCACTTATACTTATCCTATTCATTCCCTCTTGTTGGTTATCTTCGATCCTACATCATAGTGGCAGAAAGCTGTATTCGGCGACGCGACAGGGCCGAAGCCCCACATAGTGTGGCCACGGGAGAGTGAAGGAGTGCGTCGGGGAGTCATTGGATGACGTTCCTTGTTGAGGACGTGCAGGGGAGGTAGCCGACTGATGGTGGTGTGGTAGAAGCTCAAAGAGATGCAGAGAGGAGGGGACAGGAGAAAGCCAGAGAAGCAATGGCCATGACGGAGTTGCCGGTTTCAGTGGTGGTGCCGACAACCGGAGGTGGTTAAGGCATGTGGTGGCGGTAGTGTGAGCGCTCGTGGGGACTAGAAGCGTTGCATGGCGATGGAGGCGAGGAAGTGAGGCAGCAGTGGAGCTAGGCTTTAGGGCCAATGAATGAAAAGGAGAAAAAATAAAAGGGAAAGGAGAAGAGAAGAAAAGAAAAGAAAAGAAAGAGGTAGAACTGGTAAGTTCAATCCACTCAAACGGGATATATTAAAGAAAACCAGAGAAAAAGAAAGGGGTTTCTAGATGGACTCTTGGGAACAAAAATGCAACAAAAATTAGACATTAAAAAAAATAATAGTTGTGATATTAGGCTCAGTCTGCCAAATAAACATCAAAATTGTTATTTCAATTTTCTAAAATACCATCATCAATGACATCTTAAAGAAAACTCAGAGAAATTGATTATTTAGAGAGATAAAAGTATGTAAAAAAATCATAGGAATTGTTGGCATATGTCGATCATGGTGACGACAACTCAACTATCAAGGTAGTATAAAATTCTTTTTATCCGTAGCAAAGCACGGAAATTTCACTATTTTTTGAAAATAGTTTATGCGACTTTTAGTTATATTTATTTCTGCTTTTGTAGATGTTCAGGTAGATTTACTTTATTTTTGTTACGATATTTTGTAGGATTCACATACATCTGACTTTTTTTTTGTGTATGTCAGACTAATTCATTTTTGTTATAAAAAGAGTAATGTATTTTTTTTATCTTCGTCCTTGTAACAGAAAAAAAAGAAAAAAGGTAGGTGTTAGATCAAGATTGAAGGACCAAAAAATGTCAGAAATATAACAAAATTTAAGTTACTTCAGCATTAGGTAGGGGAGCCAGTGGTGCAGACACAAGGGACAATGGTGTGTCAACGGCAACCAACGAGATGCAGGGAGCCATGTCAAGAGCTTAACTATGGCTTGTGATTTTTGGGTTGTTTGTGTGAGAAGTTACAGAGTAACTGAAACTCACGTGCGGTTTTTGCTGATATAAATGAAGTCGGTACAGTATGTACTACAATTAACTAGTAGACTCCTTCTTGAAAAGACACTCCGTTTAAAAGCTAATTACTGTAAAAAAAGCTAAAAATTGAAAAAGAACAGGCCCACAATTTTACGAGTGACGTGTGAAGTATTCAAACTAGTGACCGTTTAGAATGCTAAAATTTAATAGAAAATTTGCATAATTTTTACAAAAAAAAACAGTTTAATTCTAATAGGAAAAACTCGTGTGTTTAGAATGCAAAAATTTAATAGAAAATTTGCATAATTATTACAGAAAACAGTTTAATTCTAACAGGAAAAACTCGTGTGTTCCAAACAAGGCCTACAATTTGATACTAGCTCTATCTTATGAATCCTAATATCTGATTTATCTCGCAATCCGTTTTATCTCGTACCACCTATTTAATTTCTTGGCAAGAAAGAAAAGAAACAGAGAAATAAAAACATTGAACAGGATCTCTTAGGCTTAAAGTTGATTTATACTTATACTGTTTATAGTAACTAGCTTTTAAAACGGTACGTTTTTTAAAGACGGAGTTAATAGAAAAATTATAGTAAAATATATACTGAGTTCAGTTGTGGTCAAAATCATATGTGACTATTTTTCTTTACGTGCTACTTTTCACAAATAGTCAAAATTCAAATATTTAAACTGTAAACCATAAACTAAAAAAAAACTCACCCGATCAACTGAGAGAAAGAAAGAAAATGAAAGGGAACACGAGAAAGCACCCGAACACTGACAAGTGGCAAGCACCGCCAGTCCACAATCGCATTTCGCACCCCTTTCTTGCAGTGCAGGAAAGAACCATCCCCTCCCTCCGCCGTCCACTCAAAATCCGACGGCGGTAATCTCCCCGTCCGAATCCTCAATGCCACGCCTCCCTCGCCTATCGACTTCGCTTCCTCAACAAAACCCCCCAAAACCCTAGGCTCCGCCGCCCCACCGCGACGCCGACGCATCCGCTCCTCCTCCTCCTCCATCACCTGCTCCGTCTCCGGTATCCGAGCGGGCGCAGGGATGAACATCAAGGGCGGCGGCCGGGTGCCGGTGCCGCCGGCGGGCGCGGGCGCGCTGGCCAAGGTGCTGCTGCTGGGCGGCGCCGCCGTGTACGCCGCGACGAACAGCCTCTACAACGTCGAGGGCGGCCACCGTGCCATCGTCTTCAACCGCATCCAAGGCATCAAGGACAAGGTCTGGACACACCACACGCTCATCCCTCTCTTCCTCTCCCTCTTTCTCCACTTCGATGCGTGGTGATTGGTTGCGGCGGTGGCGATTGGGTTGTGTAGCGTAGGGTTCAGGGTATGATTGGTTGGAGAAATGCGCCTAAATTTATTGGGATGTTTGGGCACCATAGAATGTGTGAAATGTATGATTGATATCAACCATTGCTTGGCGTGGGTGGATTGGTGTGGAGGTATTGCAAGAACATGCCAATCTGTAGTCTAGTGCTTGTGATTTCAGCTGCCCGATTCTTTGTGCAGTTTAATGCTACTGATTTCTGCTGTCTGATTCCTTGTTTGGACAGCTATCTCAGTACCGCATGATTTTCTGTATGAACTCCAGTTTGAATGTCAAGACAACTGTGAAATTTCTCTGCACTAGATTTCCAATAAGTGGTCTGGAACGGGCAGCTGGCTTGTCTTACTGACTCATCTGCTGCAGATTTATGACAAGGAAATTCCATGCTTGTCGAGTTGTCGAGAACTTAGAAAATATCTTTTCACTCCATTTGTGTAATCCTTTGTTTAAAGAACTAATTAGCAATTTACAATGATCGCCTTTTATGGTTTTGATCTGGTTTTGACCATGTGAATGGTACACCAGCAATGAACCCGGCATACCTGCGTACATGTTGGATGTGTTAAGAAAACACGGACCCTTTTCCACATGTACAAATAGCAGCACCTTTTGTTGTCTCACACTAGCATCCTTTTCTCATGATTTCTCTAATCCTGGTTCAAGGCAGAAATGTTTCTTCTTTTAGTTTCTGCTATCTTTATTTTACAGTGGTATGGATTTTGGTGCTCTTTCCTTTCTTCTATAAAAGAAAAAAAAACGTGCTTCATTTATAAGTCATTAAATAGTGAATGCTTATTTTGTACAGAAGTGTTCAATTGGTCAGATTAACATTTTTGTTCACTCATATGAATTTTAGATAAAGTCTGGAAGCACTGACTGACATCATAGTTTCAGATGCGTTATTCTTAATTTATTATTTGCTGTTCACAACTTCTAATGAGATATTGTCTTGTGCTCATGCTATTTGTCTGGAACATTTATGATGCAACCAAACATATCTTTTAATTGCAAAGAATAGATAAACTTTTTGTCCAGTATCTCTATCTCCCACTTTTTATCATGTTATATTAGTCATTCTGAGGGCATATTTGTAATGTCTTGGTTTATAATGGCCTTAAAAGGACTTCATCTTTGGGTGTACTGCTTCCTGATTACCTGTATGCAGAGCTGTGATATCAATACTTGTATGGTTAAATGCTGTATCAATACTGGAGTGTTTAAATCATGTTTTGTGTAATGAAAGTGTAAATTTTACCCATGGTAGTATCATACAAGTTACATTTCTTTGTTAGTTTTGTTTTGAAAGGGGGGGGGGGGGGAAGAGGAATGAGTTAAATAAATCAATATTTTCTTCTCTTGGATTGTATATGTAACTGTCCTTTCCTGATTATTATTCATACAAAGCCAACTTCCTTAGAAGTCTTGTGGAGTGAGGATGCTAGCATTTGAGGAATGAGTTAACTAAATCAATATTTTCTTCTCTTGGATTTATGTGTAACTGTCCTTTCCTGAATATTATTCATATGAAACCAACTTATTTACAAGTCTTGTGGAGTAAGGATGCAAGCAAGTTGTACATATCTAAACCATTACAGTTCTTTATCGCAGTTAGTATGAAAAGAGATGTTGCCAAGCCTTTTCTCCCCTTCTTAGTGAAAATAACTATGCAATATATTTACTTCTTCATAGTTTGGGCTAAGCCGCTAAAGAAGAGTTTAGCTCAAGTGAGCTTTTAAGAAAGCCTGACTTTCAGCTTATTTTGTCTTTCAACTTAGCTCAATTTGTATGTATCTCGAATGACTTTGTTTAGCTTGGTTTGATGGTAGTCCAAAGTTTTATTTGAAACTATGTACATACCACAAAAATTTGAACTAACTTGAGAGTTAGCTTGAGTTTACTGAACCATTGTATATGCGTTTGAAAGATTGGAAGGATAACTAAACAGGCTTGCCATGCATTTTGTCTCAATTCATATAGAATTATACCCATCAAGCTGAGCTTGGCTTAGCCCAATTGAAACCAAATTGGTTTCAACTTTCAAGGTTGAAGAGGGCTTGTGATTGGCTCGTTTTAACTTAAGCCATGTTGTAGCAGTGCCAAAACTTGTGCACACCATTATCGATTTCTTCAGCAACTCACAAGCATCACTCATTTTGCACACTATCATTTGTAACCCTAGATTAGCTGTCATATTCATATATGAGTTGTGATGTCTTTTTAAGCACCAAAACTTGTTCATGTACTTGGAGCATTTCTGAGTATGTTACTAGTGAGGCAATACTGTCATTTCTTGTTGTGTAAATTAATTATCTGAGGACATTTTGTTTCTTGGGGGTATCATATGAACTAGCTTTTTTATATCTCCTTTTCACTGCAGAGTACCTTACTTTGCATCCGCTTAACATGTCTGGATGGTGAACTAACTTTATATCTAACCTGTACTACATCTAGGTATACCCAGAAGGGACTCACTTGATGATTCCATGGTTTGAAAGACCAATCATTTATGATGTCCGTGCTCGCCCCAATCTTGTCGAGAGTACTTCTGGAAGCAGGGATCTCCAGATGGTAAATATTCTTCCTTTTTAGTCCTATGTCATTTTTCTTGGTTTTGGAAACTCTGTGTAAATGTGGCTGTTTGCTATTTGACATGCATGTTCGTTTGTTGCTTGGTATTTGCATGATCAAGCTGACCTGCATTTTGGGCCAACAAATGTGTTGCTCACTCAATTCATTTTTGATGATCTCAAACTACGTAACCTTTCAGCACTTGTGGCTTCTTTGCAATTTACATTGAAGTAATCTTTCATAAATACATCAGGGAATACTATCATTGTTAATTTG
Source organism: Dendrocalamus latiflorus (assembly GCA_017311315.1). NCBI lineage: Eukaryota > Viridiplantae > Streptophyta > Magnoliopsida > Poales > Poaceae > Dendrocalamus > Dendrocalamus latiflorus. The sequence goes on along the minus strand of CM029644.1, from coordinate 12,007,334 downwards.
TTTCAAATCTGTTACCAGTTAACCTCAACAAAGATCATTTTGCAGTTTATTCAACCAAACAGTATCGGGTATCCGCTGATGGCATCTGCTATCTGCGGTGCTTAGCTTGCCACTATATGAACAAGCATTTTATTTTCTATGTTCCCTGCATGTTCATTTATCTATATATATTCCGAGTATGTTTATGGCTTTTGGAGTGTTCATAAGGTGGTGCTGTTACTGCTCTTCATACGATGGACTACATTAAAAATTATCTACCTTATTCATTTAAGCATATAGTTGAACATGTTAACTGGGTATTGTTTAATGTTTATAAATAAGTCTGTTCTAACTCCTTTGCAAAAGTAAAGTTTTTAGTCTGCTACTATCCTGAAAATCCTTTTTTGGTTATGATAATATTTCATCTAATAGATTGACAGCCCCTTTTTTTTGTTTTATCATAGTACATTATTCTAGTTAAGGAATATTGTTTGATCTGGTATTACCTTTTTTCCGTAACAGTTGCACAGTTGTATTTTTATGAGGAATTTTAAGCTATCATTTATCATGTGGTGATATGAATTAATTCATGCCATGTACTTTTACATTCAAGTTTCCTTTGCTGTGTGTCTGGATGATAGATTACCGGAATTCTTTTCATATTTTAATATACTGTACTCTGTTTGGGCAGGTGAAAATTGGTCTGCGTGTCCTTACAAGGCCCATGCCAGAGAAGTTACCAACTATCTACAGGACTCTGGGGGAGAACTACAATGAGAGAGTTTTGCCTTCAATCATTCATGAAACGCTGAAAGCTGTTGTCGCTCAATACAATGCTAGTCAGCTAATCACACAGAGAGAGGTATGATTTGACCATAAGCTTTGTAAAGGCTTGAGGCTTGGTTGTTATATTTGACAGAAGCTAATATTACTTAGGGTTGCTAACTGTTTTCTCATTTTTCCCTCCAATTTCAGACTGTAAGTAGGGAGATTAGGAAGATACTGACTGAGAGGGCCAGGAACTTTAACATTGCCCTTGATGATGTGTCCATTACAAGCCTGAGCTTTGGAAAGGAGTTTACGCATGCCATTGAAGCCAAACAGGTTGCTGCACAAGAAGCTGAGCGTGCCAAGTTCATTGTTGAGAAAGCTGAGCAAGACAAGAGAAGTGCAGTTATCAGGGCACAGGTAAGAGATCTATCTTGCATAAGCCAGAATCCCTTTGTCATCTGCAAAAAAAAAAGGAAGATAAAAAATTATTGAGATAATTTTTGGCTATGTGATGGGTCTAAAGATTGAAAGATCAATTGAACTCTAATTATTCCCATGTTATGTCTTTTTTTATATATATAAAAAACCATGTTATATCTGTGATTTTGACTTGTCTTGGACCCTGGACAAGCTGAATCTGGCAGTAGAGGCACAATTGACAGTATTCTTACTTTACAATGGTTTAGTGGCTGACATTGCATCTCTTGAGTGCGTACCTCTAAAACACAACCTGCTTTTGGTCTCCTTTGTGAACAGGGTGAGGCTAAGAGTGCAGAGCTGATTGGTCAAGCCATTGCAAACAACCCTGCTTTCCTTGCTCTCAGGCAGATTGAAGCGGCCAGGGAGATCTCTCATACAATTTCAGCCTCAGCCAACAAGGTGTTCCTGGACTCGAATGAACTGTTGCTGAACCTCCAACAGCTGAATGTGGCAAACAAGCAGAAGAAATGAAATTGCTCTTGCCATGTTCTGAGTTACGGGCGGATGTCACTAAAAGACATTGTGAGGAAAATCTGGTCCCTGATGTAGTTTCACTAGTGGTCCTCTGATACAGAACTTGATGGGCTGAGTGAACTAGGCAACCGGCAGACGCCGTTTTCCGAATTGCGAGTAAACTGGCAGGTTTTATTTGGCTATGCAAGTCCTTGTTTGGCTATGCAAGTCCTTGTGGAAGTTTAATAAGGAATACATTCTGTTTTAAAGATCTTTATTTGTGATGATTATTAGGTTGCTTTAGGTATCTGCTATTCTATTGGATCTATGTGCAGACTTCCAGAAGTTTGCCTACAGTCATCTTGACGGCATTCTGGACGTCATTTTTTTTTTTGCCGAAAGATGAATAGCACTTTCTACAGGATTGCTTGAGAGCAGGTAAGGAAAGGTATTTGGTGCCGAGTCCTGTGGAGCTTGAGAGCAGGCAAGGAAAGGTATTTGGTGTGAAGAGTCCTGTGGAGAACATTTGTTGTTGAGAGTTTTCAGTAGACTGAAAATGTACATTTCTGGAGACGCTAACCGCTAGCTATCCAAGTAGCGTCTTTTTTCTTCTCCAAGCTTTTGCCTGTCCATTTTAGAAGTCAGAATTGCGTGAGGGCATTAAATGGGAGACATGCCGGTATGCAATGCAATCTATGGAGCTACAATCTGAATATAACGGCCATTATATTAGAGAAATTTAGGGACACAAAAAGCATGAAGCTTGGGGTGGTAGAGTTAGCTAGTCCGAGGAGCTGTGTGTATTTCTTTCTTGTGAAATTCATTAACCTTTTGTCTAAAAGAAAAACTATGGAACGGTGTATTGTTTGATGGTATACCATCCCCCTTCCTCTCTCATGCTCCTCCCCTCTCCTGAAGCGGTGCTTCGTCCCTCTCATGCTCCCTCTCGTTTCTATCCGCTCTTTCCTCCCCCTACTGTCATCCCCTCGCTCTCCTCCGTCGCTGGATCCAGCTTCCTAGCTACAGGTTCACTCTTCTCTCAGATATAGAAGGAGGTCAAGGGGAGGTGGTGGCCTGACGGTAGGCGACAGCGGGGGCGATGGGCAGGGTAGGAGGACGGCGGCTGTGGCAGTTAGGTTGGGCGTGTCGGCGCGGCAATGACGCTGCGGGCCGCAGGTAGTGGTGGAGGGGGGCAGCGGAGGAGGCATGTGGAGCTGCTTCGGAGCAAAAGAAGAGAGGGGGACAGGAGTGAAGCGGTGGTTCTTCGCGAGAAGAGAGAGAGGGAGGGGAGGGCTGGCACATGGGAGGTATGCCGTGTCATAGTACTTCTCTTCATCTAATTGGTGAACTTTTTGGTTTTCTTTTTTGAAAAAGGGGGCATGGCTAACATGGTACACTATGACTCAATAATTCAATAATGCCTGTTTGCTTTGTTGCCACTACTCAGACAAGTTTGATTTCGATGTCACAATTTTGGCATACCTCAAAATCTTAACCTTATGTTCCACCTGTCATAAACACAATTCTTTGTCATATTATGTTACAGATGTGGCATACAATTTCGGACCCAAAAAACCTATGCCATGCGACACTTCAGCATAAATAGTTTGGCATACTATAGCTAGTAACCAAACATGCCCGTAAGTAACTGTGATGTTTTACTGTGAAACCTTACCAACTCCAGAAATATAACCCCCTTATAATAATATAAGTTTTAGCGTCCTAAGATATAATTTGTTGTTACTATGATACGTATTCAAGGACTTCTATTATATTGTTTTTAGCAATTCTACTAGTGCAATTAGCCATGATTACTGCTAATCAACCTTCCTCCGCCTATCCAGATGATATTAACTTGTAAATAAATGCACAACATCTTTTTTTTTAACACCATAGATGAATAAATACACAGTGGCAGCAGCAACCCAGGCAAAAATGGATTGTAAAAAGGGAAGGAGAAGAGTGGAGGCAGAGTTTTTCTTGGAGGAATGGGGCTGCAGTTCCTGAAATCTTAGATACTCTTCATGTCATGTATCGTTTTCATACCATTTTGTTTTGTTTTGTACATGTACTTGTGGCATCTTCATGTTCCACAATTGCTTTATCCCCATGTTCTAATTTTGACACATTACTTTTTCAATGGCACATTCGACATATGTGGACATTGAAAAAATTGGTCACTTTTGTAACGTATTTTCATGGTTTACATTCATGTTCATCCTCAATGTAATGGATGAATTAAATTTTTATTCGAGGTTGTAAGAAATTTTATCTAACTTTACTGTGATTTTTCTTTTCTCCAGTTGTTCCCTATATATGTTTGTTACTTAAAATTTATTTCTGTTGAACTTATTCTTTAAGTGCACCTAGTATGCTGTCTATACTAATGGATCTTACAAAGCTTGTAATTATTCGGAAACTCGAAAGTCCAAGAGTAATGTTGTAAGTGTAGAATCCAACTCAAAGTTTTGATTTATTGAGCAAACCTTGTGACGTGGATCAAACCTCAAGATGAGATTAAATCCAAAGGTGTTACGATCTTTCATAGTGGTAATTCCCAACTAGATACGTGGAGTACAAATTACAGGATGCAATTCGTACTAGGATAGATAATTTCACTACCATGCACATCACAACACTCGATTGAGAAATAGAGATAAAAAATTAATGAGTAAATACCTACACCATAGTAAGGATCAACACTCTAAGATAAATCCTAGATTAGAATTCATAAGAACAGAGATGAATCATAACGGCCGAAGGCCAACGCACAAAACACGACTTAATGCAAAGCAAAAGCACATTGTTGCATACACAGTTTAACACGTCCATGGTACGCAACACAATTGGTCTGTCCTTCCAAGCAAAAGCACATTGTTGCATATGCACTTAGCACATGTTCATGGCACCAAAATTTGCCTAATAACAACTGACAAGAAACCATATGCACTGGAATAGCATTGCATGCAACTTCACAAGAATATGCGCCCAATGAAAACGAGAAAATTGATACTATGCCACTCCTTTGGAGTGGCTTCGATAAAATGCCACTCTCTAGGTAGCAATTGTTAAAATGCCACCTAATACATGATTAACTCTATAATTTACCCTTTTAGGGGTTTTAGTCACTTCTTTTTCGTTTTTTATTTTTTTCCACCGAAATTACATGGGAAATGACCCTAATACCCCTGCTTTGCTCAATTGTCCCCGCAGCGGCCGACCGTGCACATCTCTCATTCTCTCTATTGTCTTTCTGGTCGTTCCAGGAGAAGGCGCCGCCTGGAGGGCTTCGCCGTCACCCCCGCCGGTACGCCGCGCCCGCTCGAGGTCTTGGGCCGCCGCCGCCGGCATGGGACGCCTCCGCCACGGGGTGCCGCCGCCGCCGCCTGCACGGGTTCCGTCTGTGCCGCCGCCCTTTCTGTAGACATAGTATCAATTTTCTCAGCCGGATGATGCAGATGGGCGGTTACAAGCCTCGCCTCAGCCTTCACAACTCCTTGTTCCGTGCGCTTGTGAGTAAGACGGGAGGGACTGTACAAGGATCGTAGCTCTTAGGAAGGAGATGAAGCGAGCTGGGTTTGATGAGAGTGTTGATGTGCTGGTGTCAGTGATGAGGGCCTTTTCTAAGGAAGGGAATGTTGAAGAAACGGAGGCAACATGGCATAAAGTTCTTCAGCGTGGTTCTGAGCTTCCTGCTCAGGCTTATGTCTGCCGAATGGAGGCTTATGCACGGGCTGGTGAACCTATGAAATCCCTGGATATATTCAAGGAAATGAAGGAACGGAATATACCCCCAAATGTTGCATCGTATCATAAGATAATTGAGATAATGGCAAATGCTCAGGAGATAGATATCGTGGAACAACATATGGATGAATTTGCTGAGAGCCATATGAAGCATCTGATGCCAGCCTTGCTTGACTTGATGTACATGTACTTGGATCTGGATATGCATGAGAAACTAGAAGTAACATTCTCAAAATGCCTTGCCAGGTGCCGTCCAAATAGAATCTTGTACATCATTTATCCGGCCGCTGCGGGGACAATTGAGCAAAGCAGGGGAATTCAGAAGCAGGGGTATTAGGATCATTTTCCATGTAATTTCAGTGGAAAAAAATAAAAAATGAAAAGGAAATGGCTAAAACCCCTAAAAGAGGCAAATTATAGAGTTAATCATGTATTAAGTGGTATTTTAACAATTGCCACCTAGAGGGTGGCATTTTATCGAAGCCACTCCAAAGGAGTGGTATAGTATCAATTTTCTCGGCATTGTCTCCAACTTCAACTTTTCAATAAGCTCGACACTAGCAGCATTAATCGTGGTGTCGTCATCAATCGAAAAATCAACGATTTTCTCCCCTACTTTATAGCGAGAGTGAAAAGCCATATCTTGCTATAGCTTTTCCCCTCCATCAGCACGTTGAGGCTCAATGCACTGCAGCTCTCATTTGAAGGTGTAGTAGCAGTAACATCAGCACCACCATGAGCAAACCATTGGTCTGATATCAAATGATGTGGATCAAACCTCGATGGTTGTCCGATCTTTCACAGTGATAATTTCTATCTAGATATGTGGAGCACAAATTTCATGACGCGATTCGATAGATAATTTCACTCTTGTGCCACTACTACAGAAAGGATAATAGTAGACACTACATCACAGATGGTTACCAAAACCATCAATATTAAATACAATCATAGTCGGTTTTGGTTTATAAACCATCTGTGTTGCTGCTAGTGCTAAAAACCGTCTGTGAAGAGGTAATATCACAGACGGTTCATGGTGAAAACCATCCGTGGAGTATCACATACGGTTATTAACAAGAACCATCTATGATATTACCAAATATCATAGACATTTTTATTTGAATCATTTGTGATACTTCACAGGCGGTTTGTATTTAAAATCGTCTTTGATAATTAAGTAATTACAAAAAGTTTGTATTAAAAGTCATATGTTATAATTTCACTATATTTATTGTATGCAAACCCATTGACACTCAAATGTCTGTCTTAAATTCTAGATCTAGGCTGTTGCTTTGAGGAGGCGGGGCTTTGAGGCCATTGGTGAAAGGAGATTACAGATTTGGCAAGAGTGATTGTAGATCCGTTAAGTTCTTGACTACCTATAGTTAGTAATTTGTTCCTAATTGTATTATATTTAGATCTTACTTTTGGTGAAAGAAAAATTGAAGATGGTTTAGATCTATCTAGCTTGATATAGAGAGAGAAGATTGTTTACATCTAGCATAGTTTAGGATTTAGTCAATTCATAGTCTATTTGTACTTAATTCAATTTAATTAATTATTCTTGCTACATATAGCTACTTTAGATCATATATATATATATATATATATATGAAATATTTTTTCTACTCCCAGGTGTAGTTACTCCTACTAGTAGTGTGCCCGTGCTAACGCTACGGTAAAAATACAAAACAAGATTCATTAAGATTCACGTCTCATATATTGTATAACTAAATATTTTTGTCACCAAGACACAAGCTATGACCATCGCTAGCTTGCCACGACCACATACAACTCGCTATGACTTTATCGCTCAAAGTCTACGGCCTCATCCCGAGTCGTTCCGACCGATCGAAATGATGAACCAACAAATGCACGAGGTCTACGACTTCACCACAAAGCCATACGACCGATTTCAAGATGTCTACGACCACGTTCAAGCCTCTCAGGCACAACCGACCGCCTACGAGTACTTCCGACCGAGTCCAATGCCAGTCCGACCGCCTACAAATATTTTTCTGATGTGCCTAATCATTTCATTTATTAAATAGGATTTGCCGCTAGTTACTCATTCCAAACATGGCAATTAATACAAAATACCAGAGAAAGCTGATTCAATGGCAGTATGCTCTAGATTACAGGCACTTCTTCAAGACCTCCAATAAATAAATCTGAAAGCAGCTTCTGGAAGGACCTTTCACGCCATGATCAATGCCTGATGCCCCAAATCTCAAGATAATTACACAAACATCCGGAACCAAACCAACCTTAATTTCCCCATAATCTTAAATCGTTTATAATATTCTTGTTCACTTGAACATTTCCAAATTCCTAACTTGCATTCATAGATGATGGGTGTTACCATCTGAAGAATAACAATACACAAGGTAGAATTGAATATAGACTATAGATAAAACAGCTAAAGAAAACTATGTTCTCCCTTCTCTACCATTTCAACATTGCTCAGGAAACAAAACGAAGCCTCTCTGTTATGTCCTGTGACACATACATAGATTTTTGCAATAGTGCTACACTATTGAATATTTCTCTTACTCAGGCTATAGTTTAGTCAGCACAAACAGTTGTACACAACATTTTCTCCCCCTTTTAGGAAAACATTAAAACACCACAACATTACGCTATGCTACAGTCATCACACTACTTTGTGAACAACATAATAGTAAGGGATCATGAGAATAGGTGGTATTGGGATTGGGAAATGTTAGTAAAACAGCATTCCGACTCTAAAAGAATGCAAGGCAAAATTGGAAAACAGCACACGCGGCCACATAGCTAGCTGATCTAGTTACATAATTTAGTACATGATACGGTGACTGGCAGAAACAATGGTAATCAGAAGACAAGACTTATTTGTGTACCAAGATGCTCTCTATCAGCCATTCAACACAGATAGTGTCTATAAGCTAAAGAGTTACCATCATTAAGCAACATGCAAAGATTGCAGCGCCATTTCCTTCCAGCATCTACAAATGTTGCATAAGGGTTTATATATGTCCTGCATCTTCGACAACGGATAACACCGGCTGACCCAAAGTTGATAATCGGCACATCCTCCTAAGTAACAAGAGACAGGCATGTCAAAAAATACCCAATGCTTTGAAAAGGAAAAAAAAGATAAAGCGCCCCCCTACCGGAGGTCCAGTACTCGGATACGCTACCTGATTATAGATCTCAGTACCCGGAGCTGCCCCCCTATTTGACAAGCATGGCACGGTCTAAAATTCAGAAAACATAGATCTATGATCAGAAAATATAAAAATCCTGGGCTACATATACAAGGATAAAGAGGGGGTTGGCTCCATAAAGGTGAATTCCAGCACCACAGCTGCCTCAAAGAAAAATTAATCCAACAAGATTCTCTCCAGCACTCGGTAATACAAGCCAAAAACGATCAGTTGTGGAACAACAGTTCGGTGTCATGACCATATATTAAGATGAAATATACTATGTATTGGTGTCTTACTTGTGCCTTTCTTGCAAGTAATGCAGTTGTCGCCTCACACTCAGTGCCTTTGCATGTTCAAGCAAAAGACCACAAAATGTCAGAACATTCAGTAACCAATTTTCAACTGTTTGAGGACTGTACACTGACAATGAATGAAACAAGTGTGGAACATAGCATCACTACTACTTGACCAAAAGGAAGGGCATCGCTACTACCCTCATACAAAATATCAATAAAGGCACCACGTGAACCATATGCTAGATATCCGATAATCCATGTACAACTAATTCTCAGGTTTAGTATTGTTAAACCAACCATCAATCAATTATCAAATAAGCATCACAGATAATCTATACTAATAAACAGTAGGTAACATACCCTTAATAACTTAAATTATAGGCTATTGGGAAATTGAAATATGTAAAGAGGGTGAATGGAAATTGATTAGCGAGACAGGTTGTCATGATACAAAGATTAAGGATTGAAATTGACTAACACAGTGTACCATTAGGTGGTAGGGATAATATTTGATATGTAACAGGGAGATCGAAATTTGGCATTTATAATGGTAGTGATACAAGAAACTAATGCACTATGGTTTGAAATTAACAACCCAAAGTACCATTATGCTTGCTACTATAATTAACGACTGATGATTGAATGGCCACATTAGTAATTTCCAGAGTTAAATAGTTTGCTAAATCCAATTTAAACATCTATGTCCCCCGTCAAGGCACCACGTGAACCATATGCTAGATATCCGATAATCCATGTACAGCTATTTCTCAGGTTTAGTATTGTTAAACCAACCATCAATCAATTATCAAATAACCATCACAGATAATCTATACTAATAAACAGTAGGTAACATACCCTTAATTCCTGCGCGCGGCTGCCCAAGCCATGCACGCACTCATGGCCCGACAGGAGCAACGCACGCAGCGACGGCACGAGGCCACAGGCCCGGCGGCCCACCTCGCTTGGCGCGCGTCCAAACTTCCAAACTTTGTAAATGACTTCTAAAACAAGATTATTTCCAACAGAGCGGGCGGGAGGGCGGTACAGTTATCACAATAACAGAACATATATCGCAGTTCATACATCACAGATCATAAAGCATTAATTGACAGGGAATTAACAACAATTCATTGAATAGTAGTTGAGAATCAGCAAAGAGGTAAAGGGAGATGAATTTGGGGATGAACCGAAGAAATGAAGCAGCAGCAGGGGAAGCAGAGGGGAGGCTGTCGATGAAGTGGAGATGTCGCCGATGAGTCGATGAAGTGGTGGCCAGCAGCGGCGCTGAAGGGGAAGCAGTGAAGAAGCCGCCGTCGGTTGAGTGGTGATGCGCCGGTGGTGGAGCTGTTGAGGCGTCGGCAGCGCACGGGAGGATGCGATGAGGAGCGGCGGGGAGAGGTGACGGTGATGTCGACGGCCGGAGGTGGTGAGGTTGCGCCCCGGTGAATCTGGAGGAGATAGTCCCAATCCGATACGCCATGCTTGTCAAATAGGGGGGCGGCGCCGGGGTGCATGAGCGGAGTAGCGGCGGCGAACGACGAGGAGGCCACCGACGGCGGCGGGGCAGCGCCGCTGGGCACGAAGGCGGAGACGGGCCGCCCGGGGGCGGTGGGCGGCGGCCTCTCGTTACCCATCGGCGGCTGCATCGCGTCGGGCACCTGCAGAATCAACCAGCGGCGAAATCAAGAAAAGATCAGATTTTGATCCACGGGGCTTGCTTGATCTGATTCCACCGCCGCGGCCGGATCTGGCGGGAGGAACCAGATTTAGGGGAAGGGGCTCGGCGTACCGAGGACAGAAACTGGCGCAGGCCACTGTGACCGCCTCTGCCCCGATGCCACTCCATCCCGACGCTGATCTAGCCGCCCCGCCGGATCCTACCGCTGTCTCCCGCCCGGATCCGGCCGCCGTCGCCTCGGTTCTGGTCGCCGCCGACACCTTTCCACCACCCATGGCGCCGCTGCCTCGTCGGATCCCGCCATCACCGCGCCGGCCCAGCCCAGATCCGACGTGGGGTGGGGGGAGGAGGCGGCGGCGGCGGAGTGGAGGAGCGGGGGAGGAGGCGGCGGAGTGGAGGAGTGGGGGAGGAGGAGACAGTGGCGGCGCGGGGTGGGAGCGGGGGAGGAGGCGTCGACGCGGGGTGGGAGGGAGGGGAGGAGGCGTCGGCGCGGGGTGGGGAGGAGGAGGCGGCGGCGGCGCGAAGGAGCGGGGGGGGGGGAGGCGGCGGCGGCGCAGGGTGGGAGGGAGGGGAGGAGGCGTCGGCGCGGGGTGGGAGGGAGGGGAGGAGGCGGACGAGGCGTCGGCACGGGAGCGGCGAAAGACTCGGCGCAGTGCGGGAGGGAGGAGGCGTCGGCGCGAGGTGGGGAGGAGGCGGACGAGGCGTCGGCACGGGAGCGGCGAAAGACTCGGCGCAGTGCGGGAGGAGGCGAGGGCGGAAGTGGGTTCAAATGATGTGCATGATCCGGATGATTTTGGCCTTACGATCTTCAATGAGTAAGAGAAGAAGGCTTGAGGAGAGATCCAGGCTATTCATTTGTATGAAGTTGGATTACTTTGGTACACAAATCTGGGTGGACTTAGATTAGACATGACTGTGGGGGTGGTTGAGGGGGGTGGATTTAGTAAAGAAAATTTTGGTGTATTATAGAGTAGGGTAGATGGACTTAGATTAGGCATGACTGTGGGGGTGGTTGAGGGGGGTGGATTTAGTAAAGAAAATTTTGGTGTATTATAGAGTGGGGTAGATTGTATCTATCATTCATTATCCTCGGAATTCCACCCGCTTGATCGGGCTATTGGGTATATTCATAAAAAACTCACTAACCATCGCATGTAGACCCACCTAAAACAGTCACGTAATTATCTTAAAAAACTAATTGCGCAACCGTTCCTGATTTCTCGGTGCGTAGACATGCTGGCCAGACTAGTAGGTAGTCCGTTTTTTCCCCGAAGAGAGTAGGGAGTATGGTTGATATGTGTACATGGGAGTATGTCCCAATATTCAAAGAGGTACAATTTGCATATGTCGATTGAATATTTTAACAATAAATACCACGTAGAAGTATACTTAATTACGGGAGTATGAAGTATGTATCACAATATTCAAAGGTCAAATACTGAAAACTTATAATTAGAAATAACTCTTTCCAGACATGTAATTTTATTAGTAGCAACCATTCGTAAGGAAAATTGAGTATCTTAACACGACATGGTTCAATTTTTTGCTTGCAGCCTGGAGGAGAGGTAGTGCATCTCAAGGGAGTCACGACAGAGTTTTGATTGGCAAACATGGTGTTCTTGAGCACCGGCACCACTTAATGGAAGGAAACAGGCATTGTTATTTGTATATGGCCTGAATGGCATCAAACTAAATCCAAATAATTACGTACGAAACAAATGGCCTGCAATTAAATGGCTTGAAATTGAATGAGACATGTATGTACTCATCAAATGGTAGTATATACATACGAAAACGAAGTGATCAATGGTTTCAGTTTGGTACTACTGATTGTTGTCGGTTAGATTTGTAAAAAATGATGTAAACACAATGGGGTAACTACTACGTGGTAGGAGTTGTTGTGTTTTTTACCATGCTCACCGGGTGATGTATGACAGTTGAAATATTTAATCGCATTACACATACTACCCATCATGAAAACTGTTTTGAATGTAACTGGCTATGGTTTTTGTAACTTGCGTGAGCCTAAATGGCTTCAAACTGAGAGGAATTATGTACGTATTCCAATAAGAGTTCCTCTAAAAACTTGTCAAATGAAGAATGATTATTTGCAACATATAATCGAGAATAGTAAGCATTAGTTCATAGAGGAATACTCAATTTTTGTACTTCTTTTCGTATCTGGACCATATCTGTTTTCTGTCGTATGTTTCTCCGGTCCAGATGATTCATATCTCAATCGGGCGCACACCAGAATGCTAACAGATCTGAGGGATTAAGGTAACAAATCGGGAGTATGGGTGTGCTAGGTAACCTTTGCCGTATTTGAACTAGTAGCAACAAGTATTGTAAATTACGCAAAAAAAAAAAAAATGGAACAACTAGCGTTAAGCAAATGGCATGAAACTGAATGGAGGTATGTACATATGAAAACTGGATGGTACACATGTATCTGAAACAGGTTGTTTTTTTTCAGAAAGTATGTCTCTCCGTTCCGGATGTGATAGAGTAAAAACTGATTAGGCAAAAATTGAGTATTCAGATCTCAAGCGGCCGCACACGAGATGGCTAACAAATCTGTTCGTTTAATTAACAAATCGGGAGTATGGTAGGTAGCCTTTGCCGTGTTAATCGGTGTTGATTAAGGTTCCGTGATTCTGCAGTTTCCCATGTTACGTATGAAGTTTTTCTCTCATTCCCCAGTTCGGATGGTTATGTCAACTGTCAAGAGGTCAGAATATTCCTTGTAAATGTGAGAATGTACCGTGGAATCCATGGTTTTTGTAATATATTCTTTGTGCAATTTGCTTTGTGAAATTTGTGCCATTTTGCTGATTATGGGATATACTATTATGTTATTTGTACATACTTCCATCTATGTAGATACTCCATACCACTTTTCAAGTTTATATACTACTTTATACACTCCATTCTACTTTTCATGTCTGTATACCTCGTATAATATGTACTCTTTGTTTGTCATGGTTGATTGGCGAGCCTACATACACCACAAAGCGATGGAAAGAAAGTAGTATAAAAATGTTGGGAGTATGGAATTTTGTTTCTTACAAGGGAGTATGATCTTTGGTTTGATCATACTAAATAGCGTATGTATGCATTCCGTCATAAAGTGTTGCTAGCAAGAATTGAGTGTTTCGGCCATGTATAATGATGTATGAGTACAACTGATTAGCTAGGGAGTATGTCATTTTGTATGATGAAATTCGCGTGGGGGTATGATTAGTACCACACTCATTAATTTGTGTATACTCTTTTTTTCGTACGTATATGTACTCCCTTTTCCATACGTATTGATACTACTTTTTGATTGAACCAAATGGCTTGAAACTGATTTGAACCAACATTTAGTTTTGTGACCTCTGTTATTCAATTTCGGACGTGAAACAGTGAAAACAGAGAAGGCAAAACATATTGTTCGGCTCTGAAGTACGCACACACATGATGGCTGCACAAAATTGAAAGCTACTTCCTACTAAAATTGAGGATACAAATACTGAATTAATTAATTTATTGATGATTTACATACTACACCAACAGGGAGTATATCCCAAAAAAGAAAGACAAGCACATGTACACAAGCGGATCTAGCAGTCTGGCTTGATGTATGTATTCATGATTTGAGTGTATTACAGAAGGTAGTATTCTCCCAATATACAACACAGCAAAAAGCAAATCACCAGAACATTGAAACTAGCAGGGAAAACAAAGTTAAACATGCAGGCGATAATTATCCTAATGGATATATCACGAATAGTATTGTGAAGTACTTACCTTTAGCATTCAGATTACCAATATACTCACAGCTGAAGACCTATCGGCATGAAAACACGTTGCCAAACTAACATTGTCCAAGCCGCCGGGGTGATGCCAAAATCCTCCGGGAGAGATGTGAGATGTGGGTTTCCAGGAAGGTAACGGCGAATCGCCTAGAATCCTGGATATTGGTAGAGGATAAGCGAAAATAGCGGAAGATCTAAACGGATATAGAAACTCGCTGAATATACTCGATGTCTGGATTATTTCATACTCGCGGAATTGGATCGGATCAGCTTAGAACCCGTGGCTTACAGCTCCGATAGTCGCAGACTGAAGCACAAATCGTAAACAAAGATCAACGGTGGATTAACTGGGTGTAACTACACCTGGGAGTAATTAGTATTTTTCTTATATATATATATATATATATATATATATATATATATATATATATATATATAGTATACTAATTAAGTAATTTAATATTTAATACTAAACTGTTATATGTGCAACGTAGGACCGAAGCTGAATGTACGTTGGGAACCGTGTGAGTGAAGAGTACATTAATGGCGTGTTTGCTTTTACAAGAGCTGCTGAGAAGGATAAGGATATGTTGAATAAGAGGGCACCATATATGTACTATCCATGCATTGACTATGAGAATCTAAAGATGTTTAAAAATCGAGCATAGATTGAAGCGTATTTGATTCGAAGGGGTTTCAAAAAAGGGTATGCACGTTGGACCAGTCATGGTAAGAGAAGATTACATAGGAAGATAGTAATAATGACATCACTGACGAAGTCAATGATATGCCGCCAGATGATGTCGATTATGGTTTCGTGATGCATAATGACAATCTAGATTAGATGTTTCGTGATGCAGAAGGGAACTATAATGAGAGAGAGTATGTTAAATTCGATGACTTGATGGATGACTTAGAGAAACTTTTATTCATGTGCTGCAAGTCAAAGTACATGAGGTTCTCAGCCGTGCTTGAACTACTGAAATTGAAGGCAAACAACGATTGGTCTGACAAGAGTTTCACGGCGTCATTAGATCTTTTAGTGGACATGCTTCCGAAGGAAAATAAGTTGCCCAAAATCACCTACAAATTCAAGAAGCTTCTTTGTCCGTTGGGGATAGAAGAAGAAAGAATACATGTATATTCGAACGATTGTATCCTCTACTGTAAAGAGTATGCAAACATGCATATATGTTCGGTGTGCAACGTATCTTGATATAAGCGTAAGAATCAATCAGATGACGGCGAGGGAATAGAGGTGAAGAAAGGATCTCCTACTAAGGTGGCATGGTATCTTCCTGTAATTCCCTATTTGAAACGGTTTTTTGCGAATCCAAGGAGACAAAACTACTGCGTGGGCACTCAGAGTAGCGTAAGAAGGATGGAATGCTAATACACCTTACTGATTCCGCCCAGGAGAAACATCGATAGGAGATTTGTAGACTTTTGGTAACATTAGCAGCTGACATAGCACTTGGCCCGTGACTCTCTGCATTTACAACCTTTCTTCTTAGTTATCAACGAAGTGGAAGTATATTTTACTATTGATACTTATCCAAGGGTCGAAGCAATTTGGGAATGATATTGATGTGTATTTAGCACTACTGGTAGAAGATCTAAA
This sequence comes from Dendrocalamus latiflorus, assembly GCA_017311315.1. Classification (NCBI taxonomy): domain Eukaryota; kingdom Viridiplantae; phylum Streptophyta; class Magnoliopsida; order Poales; family Poaceae; genus Dendrocalamus; species Dendrocalamus latiflorus. Next base: position 11,991,321 of record CM029644.1, on the reverse strand, counting down.
ATATTGTGGATTGAAGGGGTACAAGTATGGTATGCGTACAAACAAGAGAACTTCACTTTATACTCCTTGTTTTCTGCACCATAAATGATTATCCTATCCTTGCTAACCTGTCGGGTAGAGTACAAAGTGGTCAAAACATGTACTCACTGTTTAGATAATATCAAGAGTGTGTAGCTGAAGCACTTGTGTAAAACCGTGCACATATGTCACCGTAGATTCCTTTGGAGGGTTCATCCATACCGTAGGATGAAGAAACAATTTGACAGGGAGAAGGAGGACAGTTCAGCTCCAAATCATTTAAGCGGAAAAAGAGATCTATGATATGGTTAAAGATTAAGATGTTATGCTCAAAAAGGGATGTAGATTGAGGATCTGTGAGAAGAATGTCTGGAAGAAGAGATCAATATTTTGGGACTTACCTTATTGGGAACACCTAGAAGTTCACCACTGCATCGACGTGATGCACGTAGAGATGAATATATGTGATATCTTGATTGGTCTCTTACCGAACATTCATGACAAAACAAAGGATGGTGTCAATGCATGGATTGACTTGGTAGATATGGACATCAGGTCTAAGTTAGCACCGACAAAGACCAATAAAGGATAAACTTACCTCCCCCCTACATTTTCCACTCTGTCTAAGGCCGAGAGAACTGAACTGTACCAGTGTTTGTATGATGTGAAACCACCAACATGAATAAACTTATTTTGATGGAAGATTTGAAGTTAATTGGTATGAAGTCTCATTATTGTCATGTGTTGATGACATAGATGCTCCTTTGTCGGATCCCGGAGCAACAACTCCAAAACCCTCTTTGTAATTCGCACTATCTCAAGAAAAGCTAGTGCACACAAGGTAAACAGGGATACATATCATGCATAATAACCAAACTTTATTATAAAGCAAAGTGTACGGGCCTTATGGCCAAGTTTACAATAAAAGGGCTCATGGTCAACCACAAAAGTAAGCAGTGGAAGATAAATAAAAGGAGCAGCCCATCCTGCCTGCCCATAGGCGAATGACTGTAAGACGTGACCTATTCGTCGCAATCCTCACCAAGGTCGAAGTTGTTATCCTCTGGCAAAAACATTAAGCAAGGTGAGCACATAAAGTACTCCACAAGTTACACCAGGAGGTGTAACAGAGTTAATGCATGCATATGTGTTGACAAAGGAAGTCATAATATGGTTATTTGCACAAAAGGCAACATTTGGAGTAAATACTGTAAAGTAACTGCATAAGCTGAATTTAATACAGTATGTAAAAGCAATTCTTGTTAACTGAAATAATATCATTAGTGTAGGCACCAACCTCACACTAATTTATCCACGGGTATCCCATCCGGACCATCTTTCCAAAAGATTACACAAGTTTCCACAAACCAGATTTTATGAAAACCAAAGTCTAATCTATGAAAAACTATACTCAGCATGTCCTTGACCGTGGACACGGCTATCTAGGATAGTTTGTTACTCTGCAGAGGTGTACAACTTTACCCACAAGACATGTCCTCTCGTTTTGCCACGCGATTAACACACTGCTTTAGGTGTGCGACTAAGAGTTCATGACAAGGCTGTTACAATGTTCCATTACCAAATTAGTTACGCTGCCACTAAGATTTCACCACAACATGAATCTACATGTTGGGGCTCTCTCTTGTGCCATGTGAGACTTCTCATGGCCTACGCCACGCTCACATTCAGCCTATAGCGAAACCAAGATGGAACTTCACAAATTACTTAGCCAGGTCTGTCCTATACCAGACTTGTGGTAGTACGGTGTGACTTTGTATTAGTAGTTCACAGACCGGTCCTTAATTTGACATAGGCCCAACCACATACCCCTTGCGCCTAGCAATCGACATTGTGTCACCAAACAGCAATGCATGCTAGCAAGCACCCACCACCATACCCATGCCTAAGTCTAAACCAGATTTTATAATTTTATTTTATCAAAATTTTATAGGCTTTTTGGGCTCACCAAAGTCAAGAATAGATTTTATAAATCATCATTGTATGTGAAACAAATCTTCCCACCTAAATTATTTTAAGTATGGCTAAGCAATTCTATAAAATTTCTTGTTAATCCTAATGTACTAACTAGGTTTTCATCTAGGGGGTGACAAGGCATGATTGTTTAGAGTCAAATTTGGCTATACACAAAGGAATTGGGCATAACTAGAATTTAAATTGAATTTAAACTATATTTGAATAAAATTACGCATGCACTAAAGAAATACGGGTTTCTGGAAGTTTAAAACTAAAGAAAAGAAAAATACTGATTTTTGGAATTGTTTTTATACTGAAAATTCAATTTATGATGTTAACACTAAATTTCATTTTTCAGCTGAATTATTTTTACATTCAAAATGGTTTTATTTGACTGACTGGGGCCAGGTTTATGGCGGACTGGGTTCACGGATTGGCTCGGTTCACCGTGGACTCAGTCCACCGCTGACGTGGCCCAGCCGTGGTGCCAGGTGGCTGCCACGCATGTATGAGCGCTGATGTGGCGGCACTGGCTGGAGGCGGCGCTTGGGCTCACGGGCTCACCGGCGCTCCAGTGCTTGGCGGCGGTCGGCGAGTAGCGCAAGAGCGAGAGGGGAGCAAGAAGAGTTCACCGGTACCTGTGGCGGTGCTCAATGATGACCGGAGGGCGGTCGGCGATGAGGCGAAGCGGCAGCGGCATTCGGGCAGTGGCGGCGACGGGGTTCTGGCGGCGGCTTCGCTCGGCGAAGGGACGGAGGATGGTCGCTGGGGCACGAGGAAGACGGGGGTGACGTCAGCGAGGCGTGAGAGCAACTGGGGCAGCGACAATCCCTCGCCGGAGCTTGCTCGGGCGGCGAATGGGGAACATGGCACGGGCAAGGCTCGGGTGCACGGAAGGAGAAATTGGAGGCGGGAAGAGGTGCGGCGTGCCGAGAGGAGCCCAGGGAAGGGTTTATATAGGTGGGGAGGGTGATGAGCAACGACTGGTTACTTGCCGGATTAATGCGGCTGGAAGTGGCATGAAACGACGAGGATAAAGAGGCTTAAAGGAGGGGGGAAACGGGTGGAAATGAATGCGGGAGTGAAGAGGGCACTTGATGGTGTCATTTCTCTAGCTAAGCGAGAGGTAACGACAGCATTTATGAGCTCAGGCGGGGCATTAATGGCGACGGCTGGAGGAGGAAGAAGGAGAGGTAGGAGGAGAAGCTGACATGCGGGCCCCGCATGTCGGTGAGTGAGAGAGAGGAGAAGGGGAGGGGCAGACGGCCGGATGGATGCCATGTGTCGCCGAGAAAATCAGGGCCGCTGGATTTAAAACGAAGGGTTAAGTGGAAGGGGACGGCTCAGATTAAATCGGGCGGGGATAGATTGGATCTGGGACCACCACGTGTCGGATGGAGGAGGTTTTGGATTTAAAATTCGTTTTTAATTTTCAGAAATACAAGGAAGCTTCAAAAATACTTAGAAAATAGCAAATGAAGTCTAAAAATTCCAGAAATCCCTGGAGATGTATTAGACTTAGGGAAAATATTTCCACTTTAAATTTAGTATTTTAATTTTTTTTAAAAAATACTGTTTATCTTTGAAATTGATTTTTAAATTCTAGAAAATTCTCAATAATACTATAAATCAAGGAGAACTTAGGAAAAGCAAAAATAGACTTTTTTGGCTTAGATAAAATACTTAAAGTAAAATTTTCTTACTTTAGGCTTTGAAATAAAATCTAGATAAATCCAAATGAATTCTAGAAAAACCAATAAAATGCAAATAAAATTTTTGAGATGTTACAGAGGCCTCGGATGGTACCTAGTTATGGAAATGTTCTTTTTAGTGCCTTATGACTGCAGCTTAGAGCATGTATATCCTTTAGCATTTAAAATAGACGCTAAGATAAATATATCACCTTTCTCTCTATAAGACTATTGCTAGCTATTTTTACTTCAACCTAGCTAAATGTTCAGTTTTTTTCTGACATAGCACCAGCTGCCAAAGTTTACTTGGTGCCATGCAATCTGGACATAGCACTCACTCCCGCGATGCAGGATGAAGCTTGATGCAGGAAGATGTTCGCAGTGCAGTCCCGCGAACGGTTCACCACCAGGAAGTAGACATCGTAGATTGGGTAGTCGCGCCGATGCGCTCCCCAAAAACTTGATCGCCCGCCTACCCGTGCAGGTACATAAACGGACGAAGTTCCGGAGGCCTACTCGCCCAGAAACTTGTGCGCGCAAGGTTCTGGACCGGAGATTGCAGAGAACAGCAACAAAAACAGAGGGAGAGAAAACTGTTCTTTCGTATGGAGAGGAGCGTTTCGATTTTCGAATAGATAAAGAAAAACGCGCCCGCACCCGACACGCCTGCGCGTACGTACGTACGTACGTACGCACACGCACGGCACGGCGAGCGAGCGAGCGCGCGCGCGCGTGTATTGGCTCTCTCCAATTCCACAAGGGGGTTACCACGTTCCACCTTTTAAAGTGGTGTAACTCCTATTCAATTCTCCATATGGGACTAAACAATTTTCTACCTAGCATTAGTTGTGGGCCTAGGAATTTCATTTGATTAATTGCTAAATTAAAATGGGCCAATCCCAATTAATCCAACAGACAATTGTTTGATCATCTCTTCCACTCAAATAAAAGAACTTTCATCTCCACGGATTCATCAATTTTTTTGTGGAGAAAAAGCCTAGAACTTTTATAAACGTTGCAACGCAATGGAGCCCTCACAAATAGCGGTTACAAGAGAAACCGTGGAAGCATGCTTCCACACGGTCGGCAACGAAATATTACAAGCAAACTTTGCGCAACGAAATCAAGAAATTAACAGCAAGTTCTCTACCTTCCTTCATAATACAGGCAATTGATGACCATCATGCCTGCTCCACAAATCTAGTAACCTCTTGCAGTCTGATTCGATGATAACTCTGTTGAAGTGCATCCTTCTTGCCAGGAGAACAGCATTTCCAAAAGCCGCGGCCTCAACTGAAAGAGCATCAGCGAGGGCAACGTACTTCTTGCACCCAGCAGCAACAGAACCGCCACTGCAATTCCGAGCAACAACGCCTGTACCAGATTTTCAATGTTTGGCATTTGACACTGTGAACCGGGATATGGTATGTAAAACCTAAAAAAAAGTAGCACCAATCTAGGCTTTTGTACCGAAATATCATAAGATCTGAATCAGAATGTAAATGCATCTCTGTCTTGAATAAATACATTCATAGCTGCAAAAATCAAGGGATGAGGGATCATTGTTTCATTCCATATATAGGTTTTGGTGTTAAGTATGCAGTTATGGGTAATTGAGTGGACTTCGATCAAGATGACTCATTTTTCTATAACACGCCAAGGTAGATTTACAAGATTCTTTAATTTATTTACATGAACAATAGATACTCCTTCCGTTCCAACTATAAGTCCTTTTAGACAATGTGCAGCTAAAATATTCTGATTTTGAAAAGTATATAAGTAGTCATATGAAAAAGACATCAATGGATTCATTATCAAATTAATGTTGCAGTATCGTACGTTTAAATATTTATCGATTCTTCCAAATAAATCGTGACAAAAGTTAGTGACCAAATTTGTTCTAGGAAGTAATGGAGTACTCTTAAGTCTTGGCAACAACAGGATATCTTTTTTGTTATTTTGCTCACAGACTCTTTGACCACTTGTTGCAAAAGAGCATTCATCTGTTGTTCCTACTCTACTGTGTGGAGCATATCCAATGCATGCCAAGCAGGCGTTGAGTTATTCAACACTTATGCCACAAACTGGTGGATGACGAGTACAGATCACACATTACTTTTTTCACGGAAAAGAGAGATTTCATTGAAGATGAATTAGTTAAGGATTACATCACAATCTTCAAATACATGTCATTTCTTACAACACCACCGCCAATGCCGTTTTAGGCATTAGCTATCTAGTCAAAATATTGAATAACTAAGGGTATGCCCTGCGTATTGCTGTAGGGTATGGTAAAACCATTTACAATATTTCAATTCAACGTTCTATTGTTTCAGCTATTTTTCCAAGTAAACATTTAACCCATATACAGGCAGTACAAGTAAATTTTTTCTGGTTTAAGATCAGAATGTACATGTTAGTTAGCCAAGTGAGTATACGTTAGATTGCACACAATACGTTTCCCATCAACGTGGTCGTAACCCACTTCCGACTACCGACCACACCTTGCGACCGCGTTTCCCATCAACGTGGTCATAACCCGCTTCCGACTACCGACCACGCCTTCCGACCGCGTTTCCCATCAACGTGGTTGAAGTCTGCCAACTTCCGAACATGGTCGAAGACCCGATTGCCGACTTCCGATTGCAAACGGCGTGGTCGAAGTCTGCCAACTTCCGAACATGGTCGAAGACCCGATCGCCGACTTCCAATAGCGACCAACGTGGTCGTAAACCCATCTGCCGTCTTCTGACCATGGCCAACGTAGTCGTAAACGCATCTGCCGGCTTCCGACCATGGCCAACGTAGTCGTAAATGCATCTGCCAGCTTCCGACCACGCTCTGAGGCTTACGACTTTGTAGAGACAGCACAGACTTCAAAAACCAAACTCAATCTTTTTAAAATAAAGGTCAATTACGCATCACAAACATAGAATTACCTCCACATGGTCTCTCACGGAGTCAGGATTTGGTTACATCCTGGGTTTAGTAGTGAAATAATCTAGGCTATCTAAGCTGGACCATGAAAATGTTACCTAGACTAAACTGAATTTATCCATGCTATACATAAGATATTTTTTTCCACACCCCAGGCTGAAGCTTACCCTGTCCGGGGTGTGGCTCCGCCCCTGCAGATGACAATGACAAACCTTCTGCAATCTGGACATTGCCGCGCAGACCGTCGCGCACAGGAGACCGACTTCACGTCCGAAAGGGTGGTTCTGCTTCCTCAAAGTGGAGGAGTTCATCAACTGAAACTGATCGTTTCAGATCGAAGGGTTTGTATCCTAATCAACTTGATGCGATTGCTACAATTTTAGGGGCAATGTGGCTTAATGAGGAGGCTGAGACAATTCGATAGTCAAGAAGGGTTGAGATTGATGCGGGTGACAGTTTCATAGCGTATGAGTTTCTGTTTTGCATTCACTGATTCACCTCAGCATTAAATTCCTATCGAATAGATCGTAAACTTCTGCACCGTCCAAATATCATCACAAGTGATCCGAGTCTGGAGAATATGACAGTGGGAAAGGTGCTACGTAGTAGTATAGTTGCAAACTTCATTTTTGATATCCTTGCAAGAAAAAAAATTCGTCTTTGATAGAGAGCTTTTCATGCGCAGTAGAGTTAGTTTCAGACCAGCACATGTCGGATTTGCCTTCCTTCACAATACGATATACCAAATGCGTAGATTCTCGGACTGTTCGGTCAGAAACCGATGCTCGAGATCAAAGTCGGAGAGAATATTTAACATCTCGCAAGAAACACAAAGCTTCTTTGTCCAACTTGATCCATCTAGGTCGTTCGTGCCTTGATGGAATGGCCCCAAAGCGCCTCAAGGCACTATACTGTTCCTCTTCCGACATGCCCCACTCACCATACATACCACAAACCTTTCAATCACTTGTGTTGCAAAAAGACTTCACAACTGAAGAACGGTGAATACGCCCGCCCACCCCCCCGCCCCCGCCCCCACAAATTCTCCGGTGACACCGGACTATAGGATTAGGATGCATCGGCAAGTTCATTCGATTGTCCATCGTGCAGAGATTTCTCCGCAGACTGGCTCAATTGTTGGGATGACAAGGGCATTGTGATGGAAGTCCGCTGTGTACCCCGTCATGGACAGTATCCTCGAGTTTCCAGGACCTACATTGCGACTTCATGTCTGGCTGTCCGCCGGTGAGGCAGAAATGATGCGGCGGATGGCTATGTGAGCGGAAGCATGCATGCTGATATTGGGAAGGTTCGGGCATGACGGCAAGGTCGCCAACGAAGAAACTATGGCACGATGGCTAGAGAGATGGAAGGTTTCAACTTTAGTTTGATACTGTAATGGTGTCCGCTACAGGTTATTCCTTCAGTTTAGTTATGGCCTTGGTTCTTTTTAGTGTTTTTTTTGGGATGCTCCAACTTCTCTGAAAGCCAGAACAAATGGAAGGGTTTCTTCAAGCGCCTTTTCAAAATCACTACTCTAAACAGCTCATCGAGCCTAAAACTATATGCACCGTCTGCGTCAGTGTCTTTGCTGTACGCTGCCATTTTGAAAAGCGCAAATAGAATGCATCAGCTGTAGTCAAAAGCCATCATCCGCAACCCAAAGAAGCAAAGCCTATATCTTTACTACTTCCAAAGAATGTGGTGGTGGTAATGTTGGTGGTGCTAGGGTCTCCCCTCCCATCTCCCCTTTCCACCTCCCTAAAAAATATCTAATAAAAACAGAAAAACAATCTATCAACAAATAAATTCTACCTCTTTAAAAATTCTCTAATAAGAAAGAACAACACAAAGATAATGAAATCTATCGGGCATGCGACACTACCTTTGTTGGAGCTCGAGGACCGACCATGAAGGCGGAGTCGAGGCCGTGGGAAGGGTAGGCCGGTCCGGACGATGTCAACTCAACGTATTGAGAGTAATATAGTATTTTGTATCATAGCAAAGCAAGGGCATTTAACTATCTGGTAAAATAACTAAAAATAATGATATTTTTTAGAGGAAAATGTCATGATGTCTATTAGTGTAGGATCATATGCCAAAATCAGAGGGGTGTGAATGATTTTTGCTGCCTTTTGGAGCCTCCTGACAGTCGATGATAATTTTTGATCGCTCAAACAACCACACCGTTCAACTACTTCAGTCGCCCTTGCACGTGGTTGTATACTTCAGCTCAATTGCAATCATCAGCAATCTTCAACGAATCACAAACTAGATTGACTCAAGATGATTCTTATTGTTGGATTTTTGTGGATTTACAAAATGCCCTCACAAACACCCCTAAAAGCCTTTTCGACGAAAGGTCTCACAAATTGACACAAGCTTCTTCTTGAATGCCTGCTCCTAAAACCCCTCTACTTTAACCCACAACCTCTCCTGCTTTTATAGGTTAATGTTACAAACCGTGTCTACCTCAAATATGAACTCAAAACTTTATCTCTATCGAAAACAAGGGACCCGAATCCCTTCTGAACATGAGTTTTATTCAAACTCTGCCTCTTCTAAACTACAGACTCTATCCGTAAGCCTCCAATCTTATCACGTGACGAAGCCTCCGGAACAGCACCTTCTGTAACTTCACCACACACCTTCCGTATCTTCGCTACATATCAACAATTTCTGTGTCGAAGCCTCCTAGACCGCACCGCCTGTAGCTTCTCCATGAACCACCATCTTTGATCTCCATGTGCTCTAGCATGAGCCCGACCACCTTACGTGACATCCTCAATCGTCTGGACCTCAGACTCTCCCATCCTAGCCCATCGTCCTCGTCACCGACTATGATCGTCTCCACGTCCACCTGCACATCAAAGACCAAAGAAATATTTTCCATGAGCACAATTTCTTCACAACTTGACCGATATTAGCACATACACGCAAACCACACTCTTAACCACCATCAATACCAAACTAGTTCGTCCACGACCACAAACTCCATCGCTATCTAGAAATATGCCTCAGATCACTTATAACGACCGCTAGCTCACGTAGTACTCAAAAACCACAAGTACTTGGAAAATACCATCGCTCTAGAAAACTAAAGACAATGACCGCAGACCACGAAGTCTACGATTATGATAACAGTATGCAAAGTCTATGACCATCGACCGCAAAGTCTACGATTATCGATCATAAAGTCTACGACTATCGAATATAAAGTCTACGACTATCGAGTATGACCAGTAAAGTCTACAACCATGAAAAAGTACTATATCTACGATTACCTTTAGTGGTCCTTCTGTCATGGTCGAAGCCAGGCGTGATCGAAGTCTTTGCTTCTGGGTGGTTCTTTGCTTCTGGCGACTTGAAGGTTGTCTCTTCTTCTCCTTATGAGGAGGTGAGAGGCGCCCTGATTCTGGGTGGTTGCCGTTGTGGTTTGGCTGGCAAATTGAGTCACCGTTGCTTCGTGGACTTTCTAATTGTGGTGAAGGACATTGTATCTCCAAGAACCATGATAATCACACCACGGTATAGTGGCGGCGATAGGTTTTCTGGGACAATGTCATCTACGACGTGCCTTGTCTTGACTTCACAGTGGCTTCTAATGCCATTGGTTCAGTGAGTTCCTTTAGTTCTTACTTTGTCTATCTTGCATAGTGTGTCATAATAGTAAATTTCATTGTTACCTTTATCTGTGATTTGGTTAGTACTAGTATCAGGTAACTTGCATGATAGATTGCGGCTAACTAATTGCTCCGTGTGGATTTGGCCTTTGTGGGATTATTGCGACAATTTATAGTTATAAGCTAGGCTTGCTATCGGTACCTTTGATTGTTATACTATTACTTATGGTAGTATAAATTAGCTATGACTCTTTATGTTAGAGCAATTCCTTTTGGTTTTACTAGAATTGCTAGTTGGTTATGTGGTAAGTAGTAGAGCTCAAAACCTAGCATATTGCTTAGAAATTGTCACTTTAATGGTTGATTGGACTAGGCTATTCTTGTTGTTAGTTGTAGTAGCTCATGTCATATTCTTTATAGCATGATTTCCTGTTTAATTGACTTGAGGAGCAGGGGCGGGCCCAATGGGTAATCCATATAGGCCTAGGACTACCCAGCAACAGTACAAGTTGGCCCAAAAAAAATCCCGTGCCCTAACGGCCTAACTGCGCGTCTGCGCCCATCCGCCTCCACTCCGCCTCCGCCGACTGCGCCCATCCGCCTCCGCCGACTGCGCCCATCCGCCTCCACTCCGCCTCCGCCAGTCCGCCTCCGCCTCCGCCTCGCCTCGGCGCCTCCGCCAGTCCGCCTCCGCCTCGCCTCGGCGCCTCCGCCAGTCCGCCTCGGCGCCTCCGCCAGTCCGCCTCCGCCTCCAACGTCCTGGTGGCCTCCGCCGTCCTGGTGGCCTCCGCCGACCCGGGAGGGAGGAGTCGGAGGCGGAGCGGGGCGCACCTGGTGGCGGCCGGCGGGAGGGAGGACTCGGGAGAGCGGAGAGGCCGAGAGAGCTGAGGGAGCTGCGGGCCTGCGGCGAGGGACGGAGGGACTAGAGAGAGCGGAGAGGCCGAGAGAGGAGAGACTGAGAGTCTGAGAGACTGAGAGAGGGAGTGAGGGAGAGGGACTGCCGAAGCAGCCTGCAGCCGAAGCCTTCGGCCCGGTCCCGGGGAAATGAAGAAATGAGGAAAAAGGAGCCGGGTGCTTAAGGGTAATTTTTCTCTACTTATTTTTTTTATCAATTTAGTAATTTAGACTTTAGATTTTAGACTAATAATTTAGATTTTAGATTTTAGCTGCGGTCTGCATTAATTTGGGCTATAGTCTTGTATTGTTAGACTAAAATCTAAATATTTTACATGCTAAATAGTTAATATGATCATTTATTTTTTTAGATCTACAACACACAAAAGCCTTAAACTAGTGTTGCAATCTTCTATTTATGTAAGACCTTATATTACATTTGAACAATTTATATTATCAGTTATGCAAATTTCGAACTTATTTGTTGAATTTAAGGTATTATGAGATCTTTTAGATATATTATGTTTTTTACCGAACCATTTACCGAATTTTTGTATTAGATTATATCAACATTGGATAATAATTTTTTAGTTAGGCATACCCTGGATTCAAATCCTGGGTCCGCCACTGTTGAGGAGTATATCTTTGTTCTTATATATTTATTTGAGGCTCATGCCATTTTATTACTGTTGGAATTATGCTATATTGCTTATAATAAAATCTGAAATATTTGCTAAAACTGCAATGTTTGCAATAGTTTCTACTACAAACTCGAATATGCAAAATAAAAAATTCAAAAAGAAAATAAAACTCGCCAATTTTTTCACCAGTTTTCGCCAAGAAACCTGAACAGGTTTTTTGCCCCCAAACGGAAAACTGAAATCCTGAGGCTAGATCCCATGTTGTCCAAACGTCCAGTGTCCATCAGCTTTAGAATTGCACATGGGTTAAAGGTGACTGTTTTTTTTTTTTTTTGATAGAAAGGTGACTGATTTTTAAGAAGCTAACCAGGAAAGCAACAAACATGAAAGAAAAACCAAAGCATTTATTTTCCCTGCCGCCTCAAGACCGTCCAAACAGCAAGGTCTCATTCAGATAAGAGGGGGGCTCAGCAAAATTCATTGCGATCAATTAATATTTTCTAGTATCAAATTGCTTCAAACCAAGCTACAATCCGGTTTGGACAGTCAAATAGCTTGATTTCAATGGAACGTAAGTCACTGCAATCCTCCAGTACTATCGAAAAATAAAGCACGCTAGTTTCTGTACCGTGACATTATAAGTTTCTAATGAATCTAGAGTACGATGCCATCTGATGCTAAACCACTCAAAGCCATTCATTTCACAAATAAATTCACCCAGCTATGCACATACAATCGGAAGAGCTAAACTATGATAGACAACACTCACCTCTACTGGTTATTACAACAATTGCAATTTTACAAATGATACACACAGCACATACTAGTGTAGATGAGGCAAAACCTCAATGTCGAGCTCCTACCGACGATCTAACAAAAGACCTTCTCCACCATACCTGGAAAGCTCTAATAAGGTTCGGGCACTCCGCTCCTCTAGAGGCAAAACACCGAAACCATTCCTCGAATATACACTGCTGCTGCTTGAGCGGGAGGGTTAGAAGTGCTTGCCCTAGATTTTCCTCCAATGATCTTACATCTAGACCTTTGGAGCATCGCTGAAGCCAGCCAAAATCCAGTAACATCGGGCCAAACCATCTGTAGAAGAGGAGGCTCCTCAGGTCACAATGGCACTGCACTTTCCCTTTACCAAGTGCGATGAACACACCAGCTGATATTCGGCTTAGCTCGTACCTGATCATTGGTGATGCTTGCTCATGCATTCTAATGAGCCCATCTTGCTTTGCCCATAATTCCACAAACTCTTCTGCCATGTCATTGTTTACAAGAATGTCTACGAGCCAGTTGAGGTTTTCTGTTTGCCGAGAGATTCGCTCAATCAATGATTTACCTCCCTTAATTACCAATGCCTGAGCTGCGTGGTCTGTAGACTTTGTTGCTTCATCAAAAAGATCCACCAGTGTGTTCAAACATGCATAACAGATATGGTACAGGCTCTGTTTGTTTAGACCTGCCAAGTCTTTTTGGTAGACTGAGCTTGTGCTCAGAAGACCATTTACCAAAGATTGCATGTCTTTTCTTGCACCACTGTTGGTGCTGCTCGTGACAGATTGGATAAGATGCACCGTGAGGTCATCTGAGCTGCTCCAGCTGTTCGGCCGCAATCTAGCCAGTACATCTTGCCATATCGCCTCATCAAAAGTGCATCTTGCAAAGAGATTCTTGAGCTTCTCCTCATCATTCTCACTCCATGGAACTGCTTCTATGTATGTCAAACACAACTTAATTCCTCTGTCAAACATGATTGAGGAAGATACCTGCAATTAAAAGCATAAAATTGCTTAGTCAATTCTGTAAGTGATTAACTGACATCTAATAAACTCTCTTAATTGATTAATTAAGCAAAATTTATATAGCCCGACCAGAAGAGTTAAATGGACAAGGAATAAGCTACCAAGAACAATTTCCTATGAGAAAAATGGGAAAACAAATTCATGGCCATAAAGATTATCAATTATTAATATGCTAAGTAAAGCATAAAAAGTTCATTTCAGGGTACACAGTGGAACCAAAATTGGTAAAAGAAATCTTTGTTGCTAACATCAGGTAGCAATAACTAATTTCAGTCAAATATAATTTGTAAAACTTTTATCATGTGACCGTGAGCTCTAACAAGTTGTTATGGAGACAAAGCTATGTAAGAAAGGTGAGCACTGGACACAATTCCCAGTACAGATCAAGTATGTGATTTGACAATTACAATTTATGACAAACTTAACGATTTCAAAAAATTATGCCACAAGTATAACGCTGTAAATAATATACATTCTAATATGGTTTCATTGATTCTATGTTGAGTGAGAAGGTACATAGACTGCACAGTTATATGCTATAAATCTTTCTTCCTACAGTACTTTGCTCACTTGTCTCTCTTAATACAAATATGACACAATGCCATACAAAATTACAAAGTTCACCATTTCCAGAGTAGAATATATTTTACTCTGTAACCATTGTTGCCGTCCAAAATGATGACACAGATTTTAAACTAAATTAGTTTGATGAATGGAAAGAATTCACTGTTATCAAGGAGCAAATAATGATGTTTTAAGCCTCAACATACTACTTGATAGATTTTCCACTTGAGAAATATATCGACTAGAATAAACAAATATTTATTAACAGATCAAATTATGAGGTTTTTAACCTTAAACAGGTGTTACAAAGATATTGGGCAACAATGATGGCAGCTTCAAGAGGGTCCTGGCCCATACAGCAATTATGGACAACTGGAATACTTACTTTTATTTGTGGACCTAGATGCATTCAAACCACTAAATGCGTTAGTGGCTGACTTTTCATAGCTTTCAATTGCAACCTAACTGTCATCAAGTCATGAACTATGTATGGTCACAAGACTTTCAGATGATGGTATATCTTATCCACAGTTAACATGTTCACAAATGATTTATATGAGCAGCCAACACCATCATTCACGCTGCACAATTTAGATGCCAAAAATAGTGTGAAGCTCAGTAATCCTCAACATCTAATATGGCTATATGGCACCTCTGTAACGTACACTAGCAAACACGAAAGCAATTGTTTCGATGCAAGAGCAAACTAGATGATAACAAATCACTATTATCCCACATCAAATGCCTATTGAACTAGTAACAGATTATTTTCAATCATCAGCTATAGGCTATAGCTCACACCTCAAAATAAAATGAACTATGCCACACCACACTTGGATATCTTCGCCAAAATGACTTCAGACAACGCACCATTCTGAAAAACACTACATCTATGAGTGGCGAAGGCTGGTCTGGTGCCAATGCCACTAAATTGTCACCCCAATAATGGATAACACAATGTCGATCATCATTATCAACTCACTACTATCCCACCAGTGTCACAGCAACAAATACTCCTTTCACAGCTGCATTACACAAGGATAAACCAAGAGGAGTCGCTTCACATTCCTCACCTCGAGCACATCGATGGCCCGTGACACGCCGGCGGCAGCAAGCCAACGCACTGGATCAGGCTCGTACATGAGCTCCACCGCCACCCTGAACGCCTCCACATTCTCGACGCCGTCCACCTCAATCCTCTTCCCGCTACCTCCACCGGCCTCGGCGCCCTCGCCCGGCGCCATGGCGGCGAAGAAAGCGCTACTGCCGCACAGCACCCTGGAGTCCAGCTCCATCATCACGCACCTCCCGTCCCTCCCCCGCAGAAAAAGCCTCAGATCCATCGCTCCATTGTCCCCATCACCCTCCCGCGCGGCCACCAAGGGCTCCTGCTGCTCCGTCGGGACCACGTCCTCCACCTCCTCCGCGGGCGGCGGCGGCGGGAGCGGCAGCGGAAGCGGGAACGACTCGTCGGGGTCGATGGGAGAGACGCGGCCGGGGGACAGTATGCGGCGGGGATCGATGAGCCCGCCGAGGCCGCTCAGCCTCGAGGACGTCGGCGAGCTGTGGAAGGACGGCAGCGAGGGCGACTTAGGCGGTAGCTTCCTGCCGCCTCCTCCTCCCGCGCCTCCAGCGGATGACGCAGCCGCCGCCTCAGAAGCGGCGGCTGGGAACGGGCGGTGGTCGGGGCTCTGCGGCGCGCCGGCGAAGGAGCAGCACCAGCCGCGGGGCCGCACGGCCCCTCCGCCGCGCCGCCGGCCACGGCGCTGCGACGCGTCCTCCATGGGAGATCTAGAGATAGTCCTGGCTAGGGTTCCGAGCGAAGCCGGAGGAGGTGGTGGCCATGAGAGTGGGAGAGAGAGATTTGCGGAGCAGCAATCTATCGACACAGGCACAAATCTTCCTGTGACACCGTGTACTGCACAGCCTGTGGGAGAGGGAAGTGGAGACCTGTGCGGAACCGGTGCATGGACCGCCTGTCCGGTGGGACCCACCTGGAAGTGAGTGTGGCGGCCTGCGCCTCGGATACCCGTGGGCCTCGGGAGGCGGTTGGGATCTTCTGCGGCGTAGGGGGTGGGGCCACGTGCCCGGTTTTGGCACCCAGGCGTGACACCGACACGTGGGGATTTTTGGCTGCGTGCGCAAGGCGGCCAGGGGCTCGATGGTACCGTTGAGATGGGGAATGAGCGGCGAGGATGATTCCTCAGTACGGTTTGGCTGTGGGCGTGTGGTGCTCGTTTCAGAGCCTGTTCTTTTTAGTTAAGACTTATGATTTTTGGCTGCGGCTTGTGATTTTGAACTATTTGTATGAGAGATTATAGAGTAACAGAAACTCACGTACAGTTTTTGCCAATATAAATGGAGTCGGTATAGTATGTACTACAATTAAATTAACTAGTAGACCTTAACTTGAAAAAACACTTCATTTTAAAGCTAGTTATTGTAGAAAAGACAAAAGCTGAAAAAGAATAGGGCCTTAAGCGGAGAGGATGAGAGGAGGGCACGGCATTGATTTGATTATTTTGTTCTTTTTCGACAACAGAATTTCCAGTGGGACAAATGAATAAATTGTTTCTTTGTGTATGTTCTTACTTATCAAAAATACAACTTTGATCACTAGTTTTAAGACAAAATTATCTATCAGACACTTTAATTTTATGGTATTTGCTGTGGGATACTGAAAAATAATGGTTTTGCTGAAAGATACTGGAAAACTGTGGCTCTTTCTCGCCCACCAAAATATCATTTCTAGTGAGCCAGGAAAGAGGAGGTTGACGAAATGTCCTATATGCCGTTCAAGCCAGACCCATTGCAAGGAAAGGTTGTGATTGTGAGTGGCGAGACGGCTAGAGGATTGGGGAATGCAGCAACGGTTTTGGTGCTATTATTAACTATTTTCTCAGCTTGGCACATTTATCATCAATTAAGGGATGAGGGGGAAAAAGCAAACCAAGGTAGGCCCTGATCAATATGACTTCAGCTTCTGGCTTCAGCTTATTTTTGCACTATTCATAAATTTCGTCTTTTTCTGAACTTTTAGCTTTTTTTTAGTTTTTTTACCGGTTCTTTTTTTCCTCGTATTTATTTACATTATATGTGATGGGCTAATATGTTTTTTCTATTTTTAAATTTTTTTAAATTTAATTATGGTAAATAAGTCTCTGTCAGCTACAGTGCTTTTTTCAGCCAGCTACAGTGTTTTCAGCCATAAGCCATGAGGCTTTCAGCCGAACCGATCACCACCTAAAAAAAGTTCTGAAGAAAAGGAAAGCTTTTTTTTTTTGAAATTTCTGAAGAAAAGGAAAGCTTTCTTTTTTTGAAATTTCTGAAGAAAAGGAGAGCTAACAAACAACTGGCACACACGTGCCTGAGATGGGGAACGTGCTGCACACTGAAGGTGGTCACACTGGCTACTGAAGTATCACATGAATCTCCCCACCAAATTGGCCATTTGTCAAATCAGATTGCATTTGGTTCATGGGATGATCGTTGATTGTTTGCTACCATCTGGCACGACTTTCTGGGATATTAACAGGACTGGTAAACCCCAAACCCCTTTCTTTTCCACAGTTGCGTGAATTTCGTGTGCTCTCCATTAATTGTTACCCTAATTTGAAACAACAGTATCATACATAATGTCACAAATTACCATGCAAGTTCTTTCTTGCTTCCTTGTCGAAACTAAGGACCTGTTCTTTTCAGCTTCTAAAAGCTGTTTTTTAGCTTTTCTACGGTAACTAGTTTTTAAACAGAGTATTTTTTCAAGATGGGGTCTACTAGTTAATTGTAGTACATACTTTATTGACTTCATTTATATTGATAAAAACCGCACGTGAGTTTCTGTTACTCTGTAATCTCTCGTATAAACAGCTCAAAAATCATAAGCCACAGCTAAAAGCCACAAGCCGTAGCTAAAAAGAACAGGTATGTGTTATATAAAATGAGTCTCAGACGGATAGCATACCCCGGTGATGGCGCTTAGTTCTGCATGTCCCGGCATCTTTAGGTGAAACCTACATACCCAGATCGATCCTAGAGTGAAAAACTAGCGATTTGTCAAGCATGAAGCATCTCAAAAATTTCTCATGAACTCAAAACGCGCCCCGAATAATTGAGCTATGGCTCGCATGATTGAACGGTGCAGATCCCGTGCAGTCCTCGTCCCCTCCAAACAACCATCCTTCACTCCCCTGCTCCAGCTTTGGGAAGCAGGGGAGACAGGGTGCTAGAACAAGGAACAGAAAAGGGAATCGTAATTCGTGCGGCGCCGAAGACGAACAAGCCATGTGCTCTTTGGGGTCGTGGAACAGGTCGAACAGGGAGAAGGCAGGGCACATGAGAATCCACACGCATTTTTTTTTTACAGGAATGACCTCCAATCGCCGAATCGTTAGGTCGTCCAATAACCGCGCGACATGGAGGCTATCCGTGGACCGTTGGACGATATAATTGCAATCGTTCAACAGTCAGATGATTGGGACCTATCGCTCAACCGTCGGGCGACTGCAGTTCTAGTCGCTTAACCATTCGATGACTGGACGCGCATATAAATCGGTCTCCGGCCGAGCCCCCGGCCATTTCTATCGCCGACGCCATGCCATGAAGAGAGAAAGGAGAAGGGACATAAAGAAGAGAAAAGGAGAGGGAAAAAAGAGAGGAGAGGAGAGGAAAGGGAGAGAAAGGAGAGGTTTTGCTACTTGTGCGAGGTAAATTTTTTTGTATATTGTAGATAATATTTTTTGTATGAATTAATAGTTTGTTTAGTGTATAATTAGGATCCGTAGAAAATTATAGCTATAGAAAAGAATAGTACAACTTTTATATGAAGTAAATAGTCATAGAAAATTTAGCCAATGTAGTTATAGAAATTTAGCATCCATTGAAACTTATAGTTGTAGAAATTTATTGAATATAGTTGTAGAAAATTAGCTTCTATAGAGAATCATAGTTGTAAAAAAATTAGCATCCGTAGCAAATTAGAATTAATAGAAAAATTCTAATTGTAGAAAATTTAGTCAATATTATGTACAAAATAAGCATCCATAGAAAATTGTAGTTGTTCAAAATTTAGTCAATACTTTTATACGAAATAAATAGTTCGCTTTGTTCCAAACATTATTAAGTAATATTTATGATTAATTATAAATGAATGTAATGTCATTCGTACATTGAAAATTCATGTGTACCGTTAGAACTGGTACATTGGTATTTAAATCAGTATGTCATGTAAATTGTCGAAACCTATTAGAAATTATTTACAGTAGGAGAGAGCTCGGGCAGCGAGAGAAGAGTGGTGTCGGTGCGGGTGGGAGCCGATAGGGAGTTGAAGATTATTGGATCGGACAAAAGGGAGTAGTTTCGGTGCGAACGAGGATGGGTTACGCTATGAAGATAGTGTTGTTGGTCATGATAGGCGAACGGTTGTAAAAATGTAAATTACAGTATAGCAGTATTTCTATAATGTATTATGCAAATTGACTAGTTGGAATATTAAAAATATTTGCAGGTAGACATCAGTAATGCTGATACCCACTACATTGAAAGTGTATTACGATGTGGGCACCGTTGGTGAAGGTCTGAACGGTGTTGACTTGAGCAGTTTTGCGCAAGCCACTCTGGTATACCCAAACGGCGAGAATGCTTAAATCATAGATGTGATGCTCTGGCTCGCCCGCAGCTTCTCCTTAGACCCTAAGGTGCATAGCATCCTCATGCAAGGCTTTGAAGCCGGTCTCCCACGAACATTAGATTGGAGTTGAGAACATTGATACACACTGTTACGTGGAAGGAGTTTGTGCAAGGCTACCAGTACTGTGGATACGAGTGTGTACTGCTTGTGCAACCATGCCCAATAGAAGTTATATAAGGCTGTGCCAATAGCTATCATCCGGGTTGTACGAGTAGCTTAGGCGCCCATCATGTTGGTCAAGAGGAGGACCCAGAGGCCGGTGTCACAGTGGTTGTGGAGATGTTGTGTGACATCCTAAATTTCAAGTGTTCAAAAATATGGAATGTTTAAAACTTTTTCTTGTGTTCTGCTAGCATTCAATTTTCTTCTGAAGGTTTAATTGAAATCTTTTTGAGTTTTGTGCAAATAAATTGAGAAATAGTATCCAAGTAAATAACTAGGAATAATTTCAAAATGCAAGTAATGAGCCTAACAACAACAACAACAACAACAACAATAATAATAAAATGGAAATAAAAATTTTAAATTCAATTTACCTAGATAAAGAAAAATAGGGGCCAAAAGAATAGTAAAAGCTCACATTTAAATAACTACTAAAAATTCAAAATTGTGAACATCATGCAAAATTAGAACTTAGTAAATCCTAGTGTGAATTAAAATCTAAACTAAAAATCCAAAAATTGAATCCAAAATTTAAATAAAAAGTTAAGTTTTGAATAACATGCAAAACTCTAAGAATCAATAAATCCAAAGGTAAGTTAAAATTGTATGTTAAAAATTCAAATTTCACAATTTTGGCTTGAGCCCTTCATTTTCTCTTTTCTTCCCATTCTCCTTTTCTCTCACTTCCATGTGGGCCCTCATCTATTTCTCTATCTTCCTTCCTCTCCCTCGTTTTCCTCTGCCACTGGGCCCAAGCGCCCCTGCCTCCTCCCTCTTTCCTTCTCTTCTCTCCTCCTCTTCCCGTTCTTTCTTCCTTCTCGCTCCGTCGTCGTGGCAGCCATGCGCCCGTGTCACCCACAGTTCTCCCGCGTCACCCCGTCAGAGCTTTGGGGGAAAACCACCATCGCCCACAACTCCATCGCCACCGCCCACAGTATCCGTGCCGCCGCCCACTGTTCCCTGCCTCGTCGCGTCTACCTCGGTCAGAGTGATACCAGGGCGCTGTCATTGCCGTGTGCAGTCACGCCCGGTCACGAGAGCTATAGTGGTGCCACTCTGTCACCACCGTCTGACACCAATGCGATTGGTCGGCCGCCCGTCTGTCGCCGGCCCCTTTCCACCGACTATAAAACCCCGTACGGACCTCCATTCGCACTGTGCCACTCCCCTCTATCTTCCAACTCCACGAATTGGTCTCCCATGCACTGTAGCTCGTCGGCATTGCCTTCTTTCCCAATTCCAGTCGATGAGCAATCCGCTGCTCGGCGCCGCCATGGTCTGATTCCTCCTCACCGAAGCATCCCCGGAGCACCGCGACGCCGTTCCCCACCTCTGCAGGACCTCCCAGCGCCTGCATTTTGCCTGCACCGTGTGCCTCCTCCGCTCATCGCCGTCGCACGCCGCCAGCTCGCCACCACCGTTCCTGAGCTGCGCTGACCCCCGAGGTAGACTCCCGACCTTGTATAGATTCATCTAAATTCAACCTCTATCAAATGGAACTGAAACCATAAATTTTTGGAGCTCATTTGAATTTTTGTGAGAATTTGTTCGGTTTACTAATTTTTATCCAAATTTTCACGCAACGTAAAAATAGCGTACGAGGCCCAGGAAGAAGAAGCCGAAGCCGAAGAAACGCTTGACAATCAAGACCAAGGAAACTGCGACCAAGGCGAGTCAATACTTTGATCATATTGAACCTACCTTTTCTGCAAGTTATTTCCGTTTTAAATTATGAAATTGCATGCTGTTATTTGATGTGCAAATGTATGTTTGATATTAAGCTTCTAGTTATATACCATTAAATGAACTTATTAGTATTACACTCAGTTGGGACATTTGAATATATGAGCCTTGTCACCCTAGAAAAATTTATAGTGATAACCTTTCAAAAATAAGTCTACAAATATTTGCCATGCTTAGTGCTGCTTAGATAATCAGGGGCACCAAAATGCCCAAGCACCACCTTTGAATTATGAGAAACTGATTTGGGAAGTCATGGTGAAAATAGCTGGTATATTTTGACATGGATATTTTATGTTCCCGAAAATCCCAACTTGCTTAAATTTCTAGGTGGATGGTTCAGGGGTGTGGTCTGTGGTGCATGAATGTGGTTAGTGGTAGCACCGCACAAATAACCCTAAAAACCGAATCTTGTGATGACCTCTTAGTGTACGTACAACCACAAGTTGGCAAATTGTAGGCAGGGCTAACTAATTTGCGTTGCCCTAGCGTGGTTACGTAAAGGTGTGAATACGAGCAAAGGGAAAGATGGTCTCATCCCCGCCTTTGCCCGTGATGGCTCAAGAGGGACCCTTCTCGAGGATGGTCGTATCCCACGAGAAGATAGACCTTAGTGGGCATAACCACCTTAGGACAATACATTGTAACAGCCTTGTGATAATCTACTCAACCACATGGCTAAGGAATCGTGTGGAACAACGAGCAGATTATCTCTTATGGGTAAAGTGTACTGTTGTAGGGGTGGCCCCCACCTAAGCCCAGCTGGCCTGTTAGAAGGTTGTAAGGCCCAGAATGGGACATGTGTAATGACGTAAATACCCCTGAAAGGGATGCTTGAGTGTAAGGGTATAATTGTAAAAGCACTCCGCATGTGGATATTATTCCTATATATATATAATTACACCCGGGAGTAAAAGGTATTTTTCCTATATATATATATATATATATATATATATATATATATATATATATATATATATATATATATATATATATATATATATATATATATATATATATATATATATATATATATATATAGGAAAAATACCTTTTACTCCCGGGTGTAATTACACCCACCTCTAATATACCACCTAAATAAATTTGAAATACTCCTTTATCACTTTAGGAATACTCATATACTAATTATAAGATATTCTAATGTGAACCACACGAAAAAATTGCAAGGGAGTCCATAGTTTTTAGCGTATTTTGTAAATACCTTTATATACGTACATAAAAAGGAGTATGTTGAAAAAATGTACATACCACCTCTGAAAAATTGTTCATACCACCTATATAGTCTTAAATACTCGTATACTACATGTACATACTCCACGTTACGCGAGATACTCCCTACGTTGTGAGATACGATATAGGGTGTAATTACACCCGGGAGTAGAAAAGAGGCTTCCTATATACACACACACACACACACACACACACACACACACACACACGATACAAGCCATGGGGAAAAACCTAAGCATTGCTCACCTAACTCTCCACTATCATACTCTCTCTCTCTGTTTGGTCCGTAACCACAACACTTGGCGCCGTCCATGGGGAAGACAAGAGCAAGCCTCAAGATCCGAAGGAGGATGGCACCAAAGAAAGCTTCATCGTCGGCGGCAAAGAAGAAGGCGTTGGATGCGACGAAGTCTCGTGTCAACACCAGGGCTTCGGCGTCGGCAGTCGCAGGCGTGGACGGCAACGCGGGTGCGACGGCCACGAACGTCGGCGTCCATGGCACGACGGCCGACCCCGCCACCATCGCCACGACGGCCGACACCGCCCCGCGTGTGACCAGTGATCCCACCGCGGGTACGACGGCCAACACCGACAGCACCGCCCAGGTGGTTGGGGACGACAGTGCCGGTGCCCACGTCGGCACGGCCACCGCCTTGCACCCGGTTTGGGAGCGGCGAGCGGTTCCCGTGGCAACGCAAGCCTCGTCTCCGACTCTGGAGTCCACCATGCCGGCGTAGTAGACAACACAGGAGCGCAGGTCGTGGTCGCCACTGTCACGGCAGCACGACCAGGTGCGCCGGCCGCGCCGGCTACGCCTACGGTGGAGAACGCCCTGCTGGTGGCCCTCGGCACGCTCCAGCGGGAGTTGGCAGATCTCCGCGGGGCCGTGCAGGATATGCAAGAGGCTC
Organism: Dendrocalamus latiflorus; assembly: GCA_017311315.1. Lineage (NCBI taxonomy): Eukaryota > Viridiplantae > Streptophyta > Magnoliopsida > Poales > Poaceae > Dendrocalamus > Dendrocalamus latiflorus. The sequence continues at coordinate 11,967,418 of CM029644.1, read as the reverse complement.
GGAGTCACCAGACCCCGCCGGTGGTCGCGCCGGAGCCCACGTGAAAGATCAAGCTCTGATTAAGTTGGTTAAAAGGGAGATTGAAAGATCAAGATCCGATTAAGTTGGTTTTGGTGTTAATGACAAATACCATTATAAAATCTTGGTAACAATGACAAATACCATTATAATATTTCGGTGACAATGACAAATGCATATATGAGACTAATATGCTTGTTTAAGTTTATTTATGTTTAGTCTCATTTGGATGAAAAGGCGAAATCAAAGAGGTATGCATTCAAGATCACTTTCTCACTTACTAATGCATTTCTTAGATACAAAATATAGATTGATCTCCTCAAATAGTCCAAAATGAATATGTGCATATGTCTTCATTATATACACTTGTATGCACACATTTAGAGGGGCTTTCTATATTTTGGAGTTTCATAAGTATTGATCCATGCTTCTTTCAATATGCATATTTGGGATCTTTACTTTGAAATACATTCTTGATTATATATAGCTTGTGTAGTTCATATATACTCATGTGCAATCGGGTTGTCATCTAACTTCTCTATTATGTGTTAATGGTTAGATGATTAATGACAACCGGATAAGTAAGCTTTGTTTAAAGCTTATCTTAGAGTATACAATTGTTGTGTACAAGTTGTATACTTGCAAATCAATTTTATATCTCATTATTTGTTGAGATTGTCATGAATTACCAAAATGGTGAAGTTTGGTAATCGATGATAATTGTTTTGTGCACTAACGGTTTCCATGAGTTGGATGCAGAGGTTAGGTTCCACAAATGAGAACGACTTGGGATGATTTCATGTGTTGAAGGTCATCAAGTCAAGATCAAGATGAAGATAGCTTTATGAGTTGAAGGCTATCAAGGAAGAAGATGGATTCATGTGTTGAAGGCCATCGAGAAGAAGAAGACGCATCATGAGTTGATGCATGAGGAGACGATTATTTGTTGATCATCAAGTCAGGGAAGACCATCATGTATTGATGGAGTTAATGAAAAGGATGCATCATGAGTTGATGCATATCGAGACGATGACCCAAGGCAAAGGTATGACTAGTTAGGGCTAAGGATGTGTTCCTAGTCTTTTACCGGTCTTGGTGTTTGGTTAAAGACTGGATTGCTAGTATAGGTTGCCGTACTATTAAGAGGGGACATGTCTAGTAGTTTGAGTCTCATCATGTGTTGATAGCTCAAACCTCACTTGCTCTAGCTCATCTCAACATGAGGCTTATATTTGCGAATATGTTTTGCGCATAGTTGAAGCTCATGTGGTGAATCTTAGCAACATGGGACTATGCATTGCAAATGTGTTCTGCAAGTGCTTGAAGTCCATGTACCTACTCCTTGTGACATGATCTAAGTTTGCAAATATATTTTGCAAAAGTTGGAGATCATGCATTATCCCTTGGCATAGCCTAAGATTGTTTGTTACTATTTCCTTTGACATTAGATCATGGTAGTGACTCTTTGGATATCTTTTGATTTCTGCATTGATCTAATGTGTTTGAGATCATGCAAATAGATGGGTTGTGTAGACCTCTGAATAAGCTTTCCATAGAGTCCAAGATCACTCAACTCCGACATCGGAGTCAAAAGTTATGACTGGAAGTTAGACCGGTGTTGAGCTGGAGGTCAGACCGCCCTTACAATGGCGGTCAGACCGCCCTTACAATGGCGGTCAGACCGCCCTTATAATGGAGGTCAGACCGCCCTTGTAAGAGAGGTCTGACCGATGTTGATATGGAGATCTGGCCGGACCTTGAGCGGTCTGATCGGATATTATGGTCTGACCGGGTTTTCTATGGCGGTCTGACCGGTTTTTCAGCTCAACGGCTAGTTTTTTGTGACCGTTGGGAGGGCGGAAGTACCGGCCATATAACGGCGGTAGTTCCGGCCCTCGGGCTGATTTCAGCCCCCTCTTTGCTCCAACGGCTAATTTTTGAGAGAGGTGTATAAATACCACCTCAAGGGCTGTTGGGAGGTTGTTGTTGAACTCATTTCTGTTGTGTTGAGTTAGAGTGAGGTTCTACACTCAAGAGTGCATGTGTTGCACTTTGTGAGAGAGGAGAAGTGATCTAGAGTGCATGTGTTGCATCTAGAGGAGGATTTTGTGTCCGGTTTGAGCTTGTGCATTTGTTGCACGTGGTGAGAGTCAAGTGAGGACTTGACTTGTTACTCTTGGAGTTTGCTGACTCCTAGACGGCGTGGGAGGCGTCGTGCACGGTGATCTTCTCAAAGAAGATTGTGAGAAGACCCGGCGAAGTTGTGAAGGTTGAAGCTCACCTACCCGGAGTGGGAAAGAGCTATCACTAGTGATTTGAGGTGGAAGGCTTAATTCGTGGAGCCGGTCCGATTTGTTCGGGCTTACCTCAACGTAGACTAGGGGAGATCGGCAAGTCTCCGAACACCACGGTAAAAAGAGAACGTGTCATTTGTGGTTTGCTTTCTTGTGGTCTTTTACATTCAAGCAATTTACTTCCTTAGCATTGCAAACCTTGACCTAGGTTAGCATTGCTGGTGTACTTAGGCGAATTTGCTTGTCTTAGGCGCTATTTGAGCTAAACCAAATTGATTCAAACTTCCGCATTGTTTACTTGGTTTAGGCAAATAGAAAAGGTCTTGAATTGCTAATATTAATTTGAAGAAAATTTTTAGACCGCCTATTCTCCCCCTCTAGTCGGCCTCCTCGATCTTACAAGTGGTATCAGAGCTTGGTCTCTCATATATTAGACTTAACCGTCTAGAGAGTAAAGGATGGCGACTAGTGGGTTTGTGCACCTAGATGAACCACCTCTATTCAATGGCTTAAATTATAATGATTGGAAAATCCGCATGATTTGCTATTTTATGGCCATGAGCCCAAAAATATGGCGGATTGTAGATGTGGGCTTTTCTTCTCCTAAGGATCCTCTTGTTCCAACAATTGAGGATGAGAAATGCTCACATCTCGATGCTTAAGCTACTAACGCTTTATTTAGTGCTTTGATTGTAGAGGTATTCAACACAATTTGCAATCTTGATAGCGCTCATGATATGTGGACGAAAATTCAAGACAAATATGAAATGTCCACATCAAGTGATGAAGATTGCATACAAGAGTGGATGTCGGGAGAAGAATGCTTAACTTTTAGCTCCAACGATAAAGAATCCACCATTCTCTCCACATCAACTCGGTGCTTCATGGCAAAAGGTAACAAGAAGGTAAAATTTGATGATTATGATGATGCACCTTCTTATGATGAGTTGATGGATATGTTAGAAGAATTCAATGAATTCCGTGGGAAAGAAAAAGCTAAATATAAGATTTTGAATAATGAATATGTCTCACTTCAAAATAATTATAACAAGCTAAAAGAGGAACATGAAACTCTTCTCCTCAAGGAATATTCCAAATCTAGTGTGGATATAGGAATTACATGCAATTTAGTAGATGATATGCCATGTGTAATTCGTTGCTCTAGCATTTCATCTAAGGTAAATGTATCAACATCATGTGATGATTTGCTTGATTTACCTTGTTGCTCAAATATAGATGCTTCTACTTCCTCTATGCATTGCAATGCTAACTTTGTAGAGGAGAATAATGAGCTCAAGGCCCAAGTCACAAGTTTGAGAAATGACTTGGAGAAGAGTTACAAAGGGAATGCCTCTCTTGACATAATATTAGGAAGTCAAAGAAAGTCAAGTGACAAGAGAGATATTGGTTTCACCTCCAAGAAAAAGGTGAAGGGCATCCCAAAGCAACTTGAAGAACATTCCAACAAAGTCAAATGCTTTGGATGCAACAAGATGGGACACTTCGCCTCTAAGTGCCCCAACAAGGTGGAAAACAAGAAAAATCCACAAATGAAGAGGCAAACCGGTAATGAGCAAGGCAAGAAGATAAGAAGAAGAAATAATTGCCAAACTTGCTACAATTGCCGGGAAAAGGGACATTTTAGTAAGGATTTAGGATTGTCCCAAAGGTACCATTCCTAAGCCATCTCTATTTAATGAACATTATTTGCTTAGGAAGGATAAATATGGTAATGTGTTTGCTAGGGATGTTAGTTTACATAAAACCACTGCTAGAGCCATTTGAGTGTCCAAATCTATTGTGACTAACATTCATGGACCCAACCAAGTTTTGGGTACCAAAATATGCTTAAAGGCTTAATAGGTACTTGGATAGGCATTGGAGGCTTAGCTCATTCATGAAAAGGTGAATTCCACCATGGGCAAAAAGAAAGCCAAGCTTGAGGATAATCTTACCATATCATGAACCAATGCCATCTCGGTAACAAGTATCTACATTTAATTTATATAGCCCCTAGCCGTGTGTAGATTGCATTGCATGACAATCATTTAAAAGGGGTGCTCTTGCTCTTGTTCTAAAAATTCATTGTTGTAAATTATGAACAAGATGTAGTGGCACATTAAGGGGGAGTGCTAAATCATATTCATGTATGTCACATTCCTAAGTGTGTCCATAGTAATTAAGTGCTAGTAATTGTTTTTCAAAATTGAGCCATTTAGCCAAAAGTCAAAAATTTTGAAATTATTAATATATCTTTGAAAAACTAGTTTGAAAATGAATACAAATGCATTTCAAAGGTTTTAGCTTTAAAAAAGCTTATTTCAAGTAAAATTAAGTTTTTAATCCAAAACTATTAATTTAGTATCTTGTTTTGGCTTTAAACTCAAAATTTGGCTACAATCAATTCTAAAAGGAATTTGAAAATGTATTCATACCAAAAACCTAGAGTTGGCTATTTCAAACATTATTGGTATTCAAGAGTTTTCCGAAAGGCTAACCAATCAAAAGTTATTTGGATTTGAAACTCGCCCAAAAACTTAAGTTGACCTATGTGGTCACAATATAGCACTTAAGTGAGTTTTGCTATTGGAGCTAAATCTATTGACATATATTGGCTCACAAGGGTATTTACAACTCATACATGAAATTGAATGATTAAAATTACTCTAAATGCTCATTTTTGCAATTTTGAAGAATTTATTGAAAATGAGTTTGTTGTGAAAATTGAAAGCTTAATTTGTTAAAAATTATATTGAAAGGAGTTTTGATTGTGGCATATAGTTGGAAATGCTCTACAAGTAGTTTATGTTTCTTTGTGAAAACTTTGGAGCAATATACAACACTATATCAAACCTCTCCTCAAAAATCAAAATTCTTGGCGAACTCACAGAAAAATCGGAACTACCGGCAGTCATTCTACGGTACTTCCGGGTATCAGAACTACCGGCAGTGAAATTGCGGTACTACCGATATTTCTGGAGAGTGGCTGATTTGATTCAAAATTTGATTTCAAATTTTCTCAGCCATTTCCTTTGCTCCACTCAGTCAAGTTGATCCTTGTGAATCCTTGCTAGCTACCCTCAAGTATTTCTTGACCTCATATGCCATTTTGCTCTTAATTTGATTCTTTTCATTAAAATGGCATCCTCTCTAAAGACTGGTAGACTTTTAGTCATCTTGATATCGACATGTACTTCACTCCAATCTTTTCAAGTGATATCATCTATTTTCTTCAAGTGGTATTCCTTGGTTGTGGAAAACTAAGTGGTATCCTTGTTCCTCCATTTGATGTCTCTTGGATTGATATCCTTTTCATCTTGGCAAGCAAATATTTCTTAACCAAGCTCTTCACATATATGATATTATTGATTTCCAAGTAATGTTATCTTTCAAGTGGTATCTACTTTATTGACTTGGTATCTCTTTCATTTGGAAAATAAGTGATATCCTCTTGCCGAGATAATCTTTTCTATTAATCAATCTCTTTCACCTATGATATCATCGTCTTCCAAGTGGTATCCACCTTTATGAGTGGTATATCCTCTAATGTATCCTCCTCCTCCAAGTGCAATTTCAAATGACATTTCTGTTTACAAGTGGTATATTCTCTCAAGTGATTTTTAATGTCATCTTAAGTGATATAAAAGTCAAAGTGGTACAAATTATGGACAAGTGGTTTACAAGTGATACCCATTAATCCTTGTGCTAGATGACATAAGAAAAAACATGGTTAATCAAAGGAGGAAGAGATCAGAAAAGAGAAGGAAATCAAGAAGAGGAGAATCCTTTGTGTGTCAAAGGAAAAGTAATTGCCAAGAAGAGACCTTGTGTAAGGGGGAGTTTTTCTTTATGAAAAGCATATATAATGCTTTTGTGCTTGCTAAAGCAAAAATGGTAAAATATTACTATTGGGAAAATCATTTTACTTATTTGCCTAAAAAAAATTTATGGTTCTTGCGAATGAATGTGTTTTGTTCTCTTTTGCTATTCATGGAGTTATAATCAAATGATATACAAGATTACCTTTTCAAAAGAGTCTCTTTGGTCAAAATAAAAAATCTTGTTTAAAAACGCTAAAATTGTGAAAAACTAAATAAAAGTACTCAACTATGTATTTCAAATGATTTCAAAGCCTTTTGAGTAAAAATTTCTATTTTAGAAATCAAAAGGAAGATTTGGCCCCAAAAAAATCTTATATGATCTTGTTTTTGAATTAAATGACATATTTTCTTATATTAAAATCTATCAAGTTTTTGAAAAAGTGGTCAATGCTAAACTCAAAGGGTTGGTCATTTCAAACATTTCTCTAGTTCAAACTTTTCGCAAAAGACCAACCTTTGAAAAGTTATATCTATTTGAAGTTCGCCGAAAAACAAGTATTAAACCAAAAATGCCAATTCTTGCATATTGTGAGTTTGGCTATTTGAGCTAAAATTCCTTATACATCTTTGCTCAAGATAGTGTTCCCAACTCATACAATGTCTAAAAGGGTAGAAACTCCATGAATCTAAAATTGTATTAAGTTTTGAGCTAAAATTGAACCTTTTCATTGTATTCAAAGCGGCATGTTGCCACTTCTTTTAAAAGAAAAGTCCTTTTTCAAAATTTCTTTTAGGAAAATACTCTCTTTAGTCTAAACTTAAAATCTGAAAAGTTTCAAAGTAATTTGATCTCATTTGAGTGGATTTAGCATTTCATCTTGTTTAAAGTTAAAAGTTCAAAATGAAAGCGCATTTTGGCATATCTTTTGATTGGAGAAGTATTTTTCAAAAATTCTTGTTGGAAAAGGTCAACAATAGAATCAAGTTCATATCTGCAAAATGTGATGATATTTCAAGCTAATGTGAAAAAGTTTTGACTTTTTCTCCCTTTGCAAATGTGCTGAAAAATTCAGAACTCCCATCATCCTGAGCCGATTTGTGATTTTTATATCTTAAAATGGGTTCAGATTTAGAGGAAGCCACAATAATAAAAATTGATCCTCTACAGTTGGTATTGATTTTCAAATTTGCTCAAAATTTATAAAGAGCATTTAATCATTTTTCCATCTCTCTTTAGAAGCTTAAGTGAGATGCAAAAAGTCTGAAAATTCAGACTTTCAGATTTCTGAAAAATCATGTTTTGAGCTGATTTATGATTTTTGTATCTTTTAATGTGCTCAAAATCTGAGGAAGCTATAATTATGACTTTTGATCCTCAGACGATCATCTATACTGACAAAGTTTCTCGGATTTATTGGACATTTGTAAGTCAGTTTTTCAGGAAGCTTTTGAAGGCAACATGGAATGCAAAAATATGGAAATGATCCAAATGCTACAAGTGATTTATATACAAGTGGTATCAACTCAAGTGGTTTCAAATACACAATGAAGCAAACTTCAAACGTTTTCAAGGAGCGTTCATGAGTAAGATTATTTGAATAAGTTTCAAATATCTTTAGTTATTTTAAGTGGTATCAATTGGTTATTTGCATTTAGTTTCATATTTTTTTATGACCATGTTAAGATAATTGGCATAAAACTCCTCATTTCTTAAGAATCAATGATATGCAAGCCTCGTCTCCGACTCTAGAGTCCACCATGCCGGCGCAGTAGGCAACACAGGAGCGTAGGCCGTGGTCGCCGCTGTCACGACAGCACGACCAGGTGCGCCGGCCGCCCCGGCTACGCCTACGGTGGAGAACGCCCTGCTGGTGGCCCTCGGCACGCTCCAGCGGGAGTTGGTAGATCTCCGCGGGGCCGTGCAGGATATGCAAGAGGCTCGGAGTCACCAGACCCCGCCGGTGGTCGCGCCAAAGCCCACGTGAAAGATCAAGCTCCGATTAAGTTGATTAAAAGGGAGATTGAAAGATCAAGATCCGATTAAGTTGGTTTTGGTGTTAATGACAAATACCATTATAAGATCTTGGTAACAATGACAAATACCATTATAATGTTTCGGTGACAATGACAAATGCATATATGAGACTAATATGCTTGTTGTAGCTACGGGCTAAACAGGGAAAGAGAGGACTGGTAACAGGAGAGGAAGAGAGCTAGAGCTGTGTGATGGATGGTGAGAATGAGAGAGATCTCCCCCCTTTGCCCCTCCTGGGGGCTTATATATATGTGAGTGGGGTAGAATGGGAAATCCCCATTCTACCCCTTAGTATTTACAAAGGATGGGGGTACACTGGTATATTTACACTATTATATTCCTCTACACTATTGGGCCTATTACATGTTGGACTAGTTGCACGGCCCAATCACGGGGGGTTGGGCCACCCCTACAACAGTACTCCCTCGACAGCAAGCGCTGAGGTCCCGATGGGCGAGCTGACGCGATCAACCACCCCAGCCCCCCATTCCCTGACAGCAAGCATGAGGGTGCCGATGCAACTGATAGCTCACAGACCCTAGAGGCAATGCTTACGACGGAACCGGTTAAGCGCTGGAGACGTCGTCGAGCGCCGAAGGCGTGCCGTCCCGCCGAGGCGATGCCTACAAGGCGGACGGCGGAGTCGAGGCCGAAGGCGCGTCGTCGAGCGCCAAAGACGTGCCGGCCCGTCGAGGCGATGCCTACGAGGCGGACGGCGGAGTCGAGCGCCGAAGACGTGTCGTCCCGCCGGGGTGATGCCTACAAGGCGGACGACGGAGTCGAGCGCCGAAGACGTGCCGTCCCACCGAGGCGATGCCTACGAGGCGGACGGCGGAGTCGAGGCCGAAGGCGTGTCGTCGAGCGCCGAAGACGTGCCGTCCCGCCGAGGCGATGCCTACGAGGCGGACGGCGGAGTCGAGGCCGAAGGCGTGTCGTCGAGCGCCGAAGACGTGCCGTTTCGCCGAGGCGATGCCTACGAGGCGGACGGTGGAGTCGAGGCCGAAGGCGCGTCGTCGAGCACCGAAGACATGCCGTCCCGCCGAGGCGATGCCAACGAGGCGGACGGCGGAGTCGAGCGCCGAAGACGTGTCGTCCCGCCGAGGCGATGCCTACGAGGCGGACGGCCGAAGTCGAGGCCGAAGGCGTGTCGCCGAGCACCGAAGACGAGCCGTCCCGCCGAGGCGATGCCTACGAGGCGGACAGCGGAGTCGAGCGCCGAAGACGTGTCGTCGAGCGCCGAAGACGTGTCGTCCCGCCGAGGCGATGCCTACGAGGCGGACGGCGGAGTCGAGCGCTGAAGACGTGTCGTCGAGCGCCGAAGACGTGCCGTCCCGCCGAGGCGATGCCTACGAGGCGGACAGTGGAGTCGAGCGCCGAAGACGTGCCGTCCCGCCGAGGCGATGCCTACGAGGCGGACGGCGGAGTCGAGCGCCGAAGACGTGCCATCTTGCCGAGGCGATGCCTACAAGGCAGACGGCGGAGTCGAGCGCCGAAGACGTGCCGTCGAGCGCCCAAGACGTGCCGGCACTGTTGTTCTCCTACCTTCGAAAAGAGTGCCCGCGGAGAGCGGGCGCTTGGAGCGTAGGCCGAAGGCACTACGCACGCCGAGGTAGGGAGGCGAGACCGCCGTTCCCCTATCTTCAAAAAGGAGTGCCCGCGGAGAGCGGGCGCTTGGAGCATAGGCCGAAGGCACTACACACGCCGAGGTAGGGGGGCGAGACCGCCATTCCCCTACCTTCAAAAAGGAGTGCCCGCGGAGAGCGGGCGCTTGGAGCGTAGGCCGAAGGCGCTACGCACGCCGAGGCAGGGAGGCGAGACCGCCGTTCCCCTACCTTCAAAAAGGAGTGCCCGCGGAGAGCGGGCGCTTGGAGCGTAGGACGAAGGCACTACGCACGCCGAGGTAGGGGGGCGAGACCGTCGTTCCCCTACCTTCAAAAAGGAGTGCCCGCGGAGAGCGGGCGCTTGGAGCGTAGGCCGAAGGCACTACGCACGCCGAGGTAGGGGGCGAGACCGTCGTTCCCCTACCTTCAAAAAGGATTGCCCGCGGAGAGCGGGCGCTTGGAGCGTAGGCCGAAGGCACTACGCACGCCGAGGTAGGGGGGCGAGACCGCCGTTCCCCTACCTTCAAAAAGGATTGCCCGCGGAGAGCGGGCGCTTGGAGCGTAGGCCGAAGGCACTACGCACGCCGAGGTAGGGGGCGAGACCGCCGTTCCCCTACCTTCAAAAAGGATTGCCCGCGGAGAGCGGGCGCTTGGAGCGTAGGCCGAAGGCACTACGCACGCCGAGGTAGGGGGCGAGACCGCCGTTCCCCTACCTTCAAAAAGGAGTGCCCGCGGGCAGCGGGCGCTTGGAGCGTAGGCCGAAGGCACTACGCACGCCGAGGTAGGGAGGCGAAACCTCGGCGCACGACTTGATTTATAGTCCGCGGACTCTCGCGTGCGGAGGCAGACCTCGGCGCACGACTTAATTTATAGTCCGCAGACTGGTGCGTGCGGAGGCGGACCTCAGCGCACGACTTGTTTAGAGTCCGTAGATTTGCGCAGGGACAACACCTGCGTCTTATTTATGCTCCGTAGAGAGCGTGGGATCAGCATCCCCGTCTTGTTTATACTCCGGGGAGTATGCGCGAGGACGGTGTCCACGGCAAGTGCGGGATTCGCGTCTTGTGTAGAGTCCGTAGACTGCGCAGGGACAACATCCGCGTCTTATTTATACTCCGTAGAGTCGCGCGTGCGGAAGCTGAGCTCAACGCTACGTCTTATTTAAAGTCCGTAGACTGGTGCGTGCAGAAGCGGAGCTCAACGCTACGTCTTATTTATAGTCCGTAGACTCGCGCGTGCGGAAGCTGAGCTCAACGCTACGTCTTATTTAAAGTCCGTAGACTGGTGCGTGCGGAGCTAGGCTCAACGCTACGTCTTATTTATAGTCTGCGGACTCTCGCGTGCGGAGCTAGGCTCAACGCTACGTCTTATTTAAAGTCCGTAGACTGGTGCGTGCGGAGCTAGGCTCAACGCTACGTCTTATTTATAGTCCGCGGACTCTCGCGTGCGGAGCTAGGCTCAACGCTACGTCTTATTTAAAGTCCGTAGACTGGTGCGTGCGGAGCTAGGCTCAACGCTACGTCTTATTTATACTCCGTAGAGTGCGCGCGGAGGCGTCCCCCCGTTGCGTCTTATTTAAAGTCCGTAGATTGGTGCGTGCGGAGCTAGGCTCAACGCTATGTCTTATTTATAGTCCGCGGACTCTCGCGTGCGGAGCTAAGCTCAACGCTACGTCTTATTTAAAGTCCGTAGACTGGTGCGTGCGGAGCTAGGCTCAACGCTACGTCTTATTTATAGTCTGCGGACTCTCGCGTGCGGAGCTAGGCTCAACGCTACGTCTTATTTAAAGTCTGTAGACTGGTGCGTGCGGAGCTAGGCTCAACGCTACGTCTTATTTATAGTCCGCGGACTCTCGCGTGCGGAGCTAGGCTCAATGCTACGTCTTATTTAAAGTCCGTAGACTACGCCGACGCTCGAGGCGATCATGCGATTTAAATCCAAAACGAGGACCCAAACAGAGGCATGAAAAAGCTAGCCGAAGAATTGCGACAACAAAGCACTCTAAAATGCCGCACGGGAAAAACATTTGATACTACGGTGGCCCAGAATCGGCCAAACCCGAAGAAGCAAACACGGCCAAGTTAAATGCTCTCAGAATAAAACTACAGCCGTAATGACTACGACGCACAACCGCTTCCTCGAAGCCATGCACAGTAGGAATGCAGCGGGGATTATTAAAGCTTTGTACGTAACCACGTACCATGCTAATCAGGCGAGGCGAAGGCCGAGGTGGTCGCGGAGGCGGGCGAGCACAGGGGTAAGGCGGACGCGACGCCCCTGCTTGTCCGCGCCGATGTTGAAGTTTAGTGCGTCCTGGGAGAGCCGCCAACTTCGGGGGAGGCCTCACCGGACCTCACCTAGGTACGTGGCCGAACTCGGGGAGGACCTCGCCAGCCCGGAGGCGCGGCCAAGGCGCGGAGTTGAACGTCGGCCGGCGCTCCAGCTAGCTTGCAGGTAGACGGGAAGGGAGAGACTTCGGGCACTTCGCGGATGCCTGGATGGAGACTCAAGGGCATGCGTGCAGACCTGCATGGACTCCGAGCGGGGGGCTTCGGTGACCGGGGACCTCGCGTCGGCATGGACCCCGAGCGAGACATCGAGTCTTCGGCCCACACGCGGAGGCATCGAGTCTTCGGCCAACGCGCGGCGACATCGCTCGACGGAGACTTCGGCGCGGCACGGCCTGGAGTCGATGCGGAGTTGACGCGGAGACGAGTGCAGACATGACGCTGCGAAGATGTCCGACGCGGCGATGCGCTTGACGCTCGCGAGGGCTCCGAGGCGGTGTTCGATGACGCGGGTGCCACTTCTTTGAGCCGCGCCTCCACGCCACGAAGGTACGTCGCTGCTGACTGGGGCTGGTGCTTGGCGAGGCCGATGGGGGTGCGGAGCCAGCGCCGCAACCCATGCCGCCGAGGTTGTAGTTGAGACGTCGCAGTGGCGTAGCCGCGATGAGGTAGGCGTGGCCAGCTCGGACCTCGGCGAAGCGAAGCACGCGAAGCCCTGCACCTCTCTCTTCGGCGCGGACTGCCGCGGTTGTTGCCGCCAGCGGAGGCCGGGCCCCGTCTTCGTGCATCACAGCCCGGTCAATTATGCGGGGGCTCGCTGGCGCGGCGCGGAGTCCGCGGAACTCGCGGGACTGCGCGAGGATGCGTGGAGTTGAGGCCGCCGGACGAGGTCTCGGGACGGTGCTGGCTTCGCGTAATCCGACCGGAGCTGGGCGTCAGGCGAAGCGCTCGTGGACTCGACGCCGCGGCAGCTTCGGACGCAAGGCAAAGCCGGGGGCGCGACGAGGCCTCGTACATGCACGTCGAGCCGGCGGCGGAGAGAAGACGGGCGACGTGGGACCAGGCGGAGGGGATGCAGCGTGGACCAGCTCCGCTTCGCTGCTGGGGCGGAGATGCTAACGCCGCCAACGCGGAGACGTGGCCTGCTTCGGAGGAGAGTCGCCTGCTCACCTCGCGCGCCTGCAGGCGGAGACTCAAAACTGCACGGAGGCCACGAGCGAGGAGACTCCGAGGTGGTCTTCGACAACGCGGCGTCCCTGGTCGCGCAAAGGCTGGCGAAGCCTGGAGGCAGAGGCCGGCGCTGCGCGTAGGACGACGAGGTAGCTGGGCTCCCCGCTGTTTGCCTCGAAGGCCGGCAGCGCGAGGCGGCGTTCCGCGTCACGGAGCTGGGCCGACGGCGACGCAGTGAAGGCCGACGCGGTGGACCCGTGGCAGCGCTGAAGACGAATGGAGCCGAAGCCGATCATCAGCAGTGCGGAGACGAGGAGAGGCTTGACGCCGAGACGCTCGTGAGTCCGTGGCGACCGCCGCCGCTCATCTTGAGGTAGAAGGCCTTGAACTCGGCGGCGCCGGCGGAGAGGCCGGAGACGAGGTCCGTCGCGCGGGCGCAGAGGCGACCCAAAACGGAGAACGTCCTCGAGCATACGTGGGCGGAGACGTGAACCTTCTTCATACGTGTGCATGCGTATGGATATGCATGCACAAATACGTGAACTTTGGATGCTTCCCTTGCTCTGGACGCATACATGCATGGATGCTTGGATGGATGTTTTGAATGCATGCTTGGAATACATGGATGGATACGAGAAGTTTGTCCGCGCCAAGAAGGCCCCGCCGTGCGCCGCGGCGACGTGCGAAGGCCGGAGCCAGACTTCGTCAGCGCAGAGCAGGCCTCGCCGCGAGCCGCCAAAGACCTCGCGGTGCCGCTGCGAAGGCTGGCGGAGTCCTCGCGGTGCCGATGCGAAGGCGTGCGGAGGCCGAGACATCATTTCCTTGGGCGAAGGCGCTGCCGCCGAGCTACAGCAGCTGCCACTCATGGATGCGAGGACGGGTTCCTGCGTACTTAAAGCTTGTGCCTGCAGATGTGAAAAGTACATGCAGATAATACTTAATCATTAAAGCGTGAAGCAAGTAACCCTTTCCTTTGCCGACAAGACCCGATGTTTACAGCGCGGAGACGAGTGAAACGTGAGCGGGGGTCGGAGCCGCCGCTTCGGCCGCATGGAGGCCGCTGGTGTGGAGCAGCGTAGCGCTCGAAGGCTTCGTCGCGAGCGGTCGCGTCGTGGAGGCCGGCACGCGGAGACCTTTCGGTGCGGAGACGCGGCGTCCGGCGGAGTGTGGCGAGGCTATCTACGCAGAGGCGATGGAGCCGCCGACCGCCGAGCGGCGCGACACTTTGCTGCTCGAACAGTACTTAGCAATGGATTTTCCCATGGATGAAAGATCGATAGATCTACTAAATCCGCACAAAGGCTTAAACGCAACAAAGTAGTGCTCAACAGTGGATGGATCTATCAGATTTGCCTGGGTACTTGCATACCAGGTGGGTGGATCTGTCAGATCTACCTCTTCTTACCTTTGACGGCATCTTTGTTCCAATTGATCGGGCGTGCTAGGAGGTATCCCAGCCCGGCCACGGAGCGCATCTTCCTCACGATGGTGGTGCGCGACTTCTTGCCCAGTCCCCACGGACGGCGCCATCTGTTGTAGCTACGGGCTAAACAGGGAAAGAGAGGACTGGTAACAGGAGAGGAAGAGAGCTAGAGCTGTGTGATGGATGGTGAGAATGAGAGAGATCTCCCCCCTTTGCCCCTCCTGGGGGCTTATATATATGTGAGTGGGGTAGAATGGGAAATCCCCATTCTACCCCTTAGTATTTACAAAGGATGGGGGTACACTGGTATATTTACACTGTTATATTCCTCTACACTATTGGGCCTATTACATGTTGGACTAGTTGTACGGCCCAGTCACGGGGGGTTGGGCCACCCCTACAACAATGCTTGTTTAAGTTTATTTATGTTCAGTCTCATTTGGATGAAAAGGTGAAATCAAAGAGGTATGCATTCAAAATCACTTTCTCATTTACTAATGCATTTCATAGATACAAAATATAGATTGATCTCCTCAAATAGTCCAAAATGAATATGTGCATATGTGTTCATTATATACACTTGTATGCACACATTTAGAGGGGCTTTCTATATTTTGGAGTTTCATAAGTATTGATCCATGCTTCTTTCAATATGCATATTTGGGATCTTTACTTTGAAATACATTCTTGAGTATATATAGCTTGTGTAGTTCATATATACTCATGTGCAATCGGGTTGTCATCTAACTTCTCCATTATGTGTTAATGGTTAGATGATTAATGACAACCGGATAAGTAAGCTTTGTTTAAAGCTTATCTTAGAGTATACAATTGTTGTGTACAAGTTGTATACTTGCAAATCAATTTTATATCTCATTATTTGTTGATATTGTCATGAATTACCAAAATGGTGAAGTTTGGTAATCGATGATAATTGTTTTGTGCACTAACGGTTTCCATGAGTTGGATGCAGAGGTTAGGTTCTACAAATGAGAACGACTTGGGATGATTTCATGTGTTGAAGGTCATCAAGTCAAGATCAAGATGAAGATAGCTTTATGAGTTGAAGGCTATCAAGGAAGAAGATGGATTCATGTGTTGAAGGCCATCGAGAAGAAGAAGATGCATCATGAGTTGATGCATGAGGAGATGATTATTTGTTGATCATCAAGTCAAGGAAGACCATCATGTATTGATGGAGTTAATGAAAAGGATGCATCATGAGTTGATGCATATCAAGACAATGACCCAAGGCAAAGGTATGACTAGTTAGGGCTAAGGATGTGTTCCTAGCCTTTTACCGGTCTTGGTGTTTGGTTAAAGACTGGATTGCTAGTATAGGTTGCCGTACTATTAAGAGGGGACTTGTCTAGTAGTTTGAGTCTCATCATGTGTTGATAGCTCAAACCTCACTTGCTCTAGCTCATCTCAACATGAGGCTTATATTTGCGAATGTGTTTTGCGCATAGTTGAAGCTCATGTGGTGAATCTTAGCAACATGGGACTATGCATTGCAAATGTGTTCTGCAAGTGCTTGAAGTCCATGTACCTACTCCTTGTGACATGATCTAAGTTTGCAAATATGTTTTGCAAAAGTTGGAGATCATGCATTATCCCTTGGCATAGCCTAAGATTGTTTGTTACTATTTCATTTGACATTAGATCATGGTAGTGACTCTTTGGATATCTTTTGATTTCTGCATTGATCTAATGTGTTTGAGATCATGCAAATAGATGGGTTGTGTAGCCCTCTGAATAAGCTTTCCATAGAGTCCAAGATTACTCAACTCAGACATCGGAGTCAAAAGTTATGACTGGAAGTCAGACCGGTGTTGAGCTAGAGGTCAGACCGCCCTTACAATGGCGGTCAGACCGCCCTTATAATGGAGGTCAGACCGCCCTTATAAGAGAGGTCTGACCGGTGTTGATATGGAGGTCTGACCGGTCCTTGAGCGGTCTGACTGGTTTTCCAGCCCAATGGCTAGTTTTTTGTGACCGTTGGGAGGATGAAAGTACCGGCCATATAACGGCGGTAGTTCTGGCCCTCGGGCTGATTTCAGCCCCCTCTTTGTTCCAACGGCTAGTTTTTGAGGGAGGTGTATAAATACCGCCTCAAGGGCTGTTGGGAGGTTGTTGTTAAACTCATTTCTGTTGTGTTGAGCTAGAGTGAGGTTCTCCACTCAAGAGTGCATGTGTTGCACTTTGTGAGAGAGGAGAAGTGATCTAGAGTGCATGTGTTGCATCTAGAGGAGGACTTTGTGTCCGGTTTGAGCTTGTGCATTTGTTGCACGTGGTGAGAGTCAAGTGAGGACTTGACTTGTTATTCTTGGAGTTTGCCGACTCCAAGATGGCGTGGGAGGTGTTGTGCACGGTGATCTTCTCAAAGAAGATTGTGAGAAGACCCGGCGAAGTTGTGAAGGTTGAATACGCGCTGAATATAACGCGCGGAAGCCAATCAAGATGGTAGCGAAGCTCTTCGGCAAGATGGAAGAGTACGCCAGAGCGGAAGAGGACGCGCGACGGCGCTAGGGTGACGACTCCGATACCAACCAAGCGGAGGGCTCGGCAAAGAACGAAGGTTCTCTAAAGGAAGGCTCCTCGAAAGGCAAGCGCAAGTAGGAGCCATCGAAGGACGCCTCCGAGCGCAAGGACGCCCAGCACAAGGACCCGCCGGGCGACAAGCCTAAGCGTGGCCAGCAGAAGTCTCGAGAGCCCGCTACGTCTTCGACATCGAAGGCGGCTCTGAGGACACTGCCCCTACTGGTCGCGGCGGCAGAGCTCGCCGAGGCCGGGGCCAGGGGCACGGTCGGGGTCGCGACGATAGGACCCGCGCAGAATACGATGACCACCAGCATGGCCTATGGTGCAAGGTACATGGGCGGGGCAGCCACGACACGCGCGCATGCACCACCATCGCTGCACTTCGGCAGAGCGTCGCCAAGGACATAAACCCCAAGGTACGCCCGCCCATCGTAGCCCACATCCAGCATCCCTTGGAAGGCCCCATGCGAATCCAAGATCAGGAGTTGCAACCTCAGGAGGGCCCCCTGCGGATCCAAGCCCATGTGCGGCAACCCCAGGAGGGCCCCCTGCGGATCCAAGCCTCGGAGGGAGGCCAGCGCAGAGTCATAAATGTCATCTCCGGGGGCTCCTCGCTGGAGTTCGCTTCAGCACGACAACAAAAGGCCTACGCGCGGAGACTACACCACGTGGCGGCATACCCGGCACAGGCACCGCTGGACTGGGCGCAGTATGAGATTACCTTCACACCCGCTGACACCGAAGGCGTGGAGTTCCCCCACCAAGACCCCCTGGTCATCCAGGTCGCCATCGCGGGATGTGAAGTCAAGCGTGTCCTAGTCGATGGAGGAAGCTCCGCGAACATTTTGTTCGTGATGGCCTTCGACCAGATGGGGATCCCCCGAAGTCGCCTGGGCCCCTCGGGAACCCCGCTGCAGGGCTTCGGAGGTCAACCCCCTGAGGGCGCTGGGCCAGATATGCCTACAGGTCTCCTTTGGCGGGGACAACAACGTGAGGAGCGAAGACGCCACCTTCGACGTCGTCGATATCCCGTACCCTTACAACGCCATATTGGGGCGACCAATCCTCAATTCTTTCGGAGCAGTTCCACACCACGGCTTCCTATGCATAAAGCTCCCCGATCCATGGGGCACTATCACCGCCCACGGCGACCAGGACATGGCTCGGCGTATAGAGCTCGGCACCAGAGGTCCGCACCATGAGGCTCAATGGAGCGCCTAGGCCGGGAATGCCTGTGCAAGGATCCTCGGCGGCCTTTTCCCCTTGGCACCGTCATCTCGACGGTGAGGTTGGCTCAGGGCCGGAGCGGCGTGCTCTGGCACGCGAATGCCCAGGGCCTCGCACACGCGATTTATCCGCCCCAGCTCCGCCTCCGCAGTTGCGGTTGTGTGCAAGTCGTGCTCCCTGGCCGTGTACGGCCCGAGGAACACGCCCACCGCGCGCTCCGCGTCCTCCAGGCGCATTCCTATACGCGGCAGGAGGCGGAGTTAAAAAGACAATCCAATGGGCAGAAGTGGAAAATAAGACTCCGTCAAGACTTACGAAGGTCGGAGGGTTCTGGCAGCGAAGACACGGACGGGCGGACATTGTCGCGCCGAAGGCCCCCAGCCCTGAGCCGCCATTCATGCGCGAGCGGCGCCACGCCGTACATGACGAACTCCTCGGCGAGGTCGTGCATATTGAAGCGGGCGGTGATCCCCATGAGCCTCCGCGCTCTTCGCCTGTCCTCGTTGTCGATTCGTACGTCGGGCGTGGTGTTGAACGCCATCGGCCGGCCCGAGCACTCGAGGCCGCTACCGCTTGCCACACGGTGGTAAAACCACTATCTCATCCAGTTCGGCTCCCACTTTGCCCGGGTCGAGTTGGCGGGGAAGATCTTCCTGCATGACGATCGCAGGACAAAGTTGACGCTGCCGAAGTTGGAGAAGGTCCCGTCTTTCTGCCCTTTTGGCTGGCATCACGTGTCGTGGAGAAACGTGAACATCGAGGCACTGGGCCAGCATGCCTTCGTGCGCAAGGCCCAGCTGTACACAGCGAGGAGGGCCAGCGCGTTCGGAGTCAGCTGTGCCAGGTCCGGTCCGAAGGTTCGCAGGACATCGCCGACAATCAGGGCGACCGGGATGCGAAGCCCGGCTTCAAAGTAGGCGACGAAGACGATCACCTCCGACTTCTCAGGGCACGGTTCCGCCTCGTACTGGCGGGCAGCCGTACCTGCCGGCGGTCTGACAGCTTCCCCTCGCGCAGTAGCGTGCGGATTGTCTCCTCCGTCGCAAGCGTGGAGCCCAGGACGCGGGAGCACGGACCCTCCATCTTCTCCGTCGCCACCCACCATTTGTCTACCGTCGTTGAATCGCGCCTCTCGAGCATGCACTCCACCTCGAGCGGTGAGGACCGCTGGGAGACGACGTTATCACCGATCATCTGGGCGTGTTCTTCGCCGTGTGCCATCGCTATCCGCGAACTAGACGACGACGGGGGCAGCGCGGCGGCAAGGAAAGCAAGAACAGTAGGAGACAGGAAGAGGGACTAGAAGGAGTGCGAAGGAGACGCAGACGTGGTGCCATAGGGGGTATTTAAAGCCCCTTCATCTCCCGCACCACCGGTAAGCGTAACCGATGGGAGGCGAACTGCTCACCTCCCCACGATCGAAGCCGAAGCGCCATAGCCGCCCACGCGCGTCGCGCACGACTGCAGTCGTGCAAGGGCCTGACAGCGCACAACGCGCCAATAACATCCTGCCACACGTCTGCACCCTCAGGAATAAATACAGGTCGCGGGACGTGGCTCACCTTCCGACACGTGTCGGCACGGTTCTCGGGGCCATTAATGCAGCAACGGCTAGCCAAGGCCCAGTCAACCTCAACAGCGACTACGACGGAGTCTACGCTTTAGTAGAGAGACTCCGGCTTCCACTTCCGGCCCCGCCCCGCGAAGCGGCACCTCGCTACGTCGCCATCGGTCTGTGCGGTTGACCTGCAGACCACCTCGACTTCGATGGCTCGGGACGGGCGGTCGCCTCCTTTGCCTATATTTCGGGGGTCCAGCCGGACCTCCGACTCGGCCCCACGTCAAGGGGCGGGCCGAATGCGGAGACAAGCAGGCGTCGGTCTAACCTACAGCGCCATCCAAGCACCGTCTTCGAGCCGCAGGACACCACTTGGCCCTCTGGCCCCGGGTCCGCGCGAAGACTCCGGGATAGGCTCCGACCGAGCCAGGCAGCAGAATCGACGGCCACCTTGCCTCGAGGTTCGGCCAGCAAACTCCCAGCCCCCAGATGCCGAAGACCCAACTAACCACGCGCTCGATCGGGGAGCAAGTTCGGTCATCGTTAGTAGGCCCTGACCGAACTCTCATAAATAGGCCTCCATCAGTCCATCACCGCCCTTTGCCGTCAAAGGGCGCACATGGACTGAGGAAGACCTATTTACGAGGGCAAGATCATCCTAACTGTCCCTGGAACGCGCGTCATACGCAGCAGCACAGCGCAACCGGCGGACCACAGCGTCCGGCGCCGGGTCGAAGATAAGTTTTTTCTGAAACTCGAAAATAGGCATCCTTCTGTTCATCAACATTCTATGACAGTGTCCATCAGCACTAACCCTGCTACAAGACAGTCCTTTCAAAGAATGCAGATGAACAGAGGCAGCCTACTTTCAAGACCAAGATCATTTCAACCGTACCCGGGCGTGGCCCTACGAAGGACGGCGCAGGAAAGCAATGCATATATATACTCGCCGCGCCCCGAGCCGATGGGAAACTCAACCGGCGGCACTCCAATCGACGTGGCTGCAACCGGCGGGTGCCTGGCGGTTCGGCTCCCCGCGGCCAAGGAGCGCAACCGCTAACAGGCGAACGAGCGCAGATGCAAGCCGTCCGACAGCGCATGACACGCCAATAGTATCCTACCGCGCGTCCCACCTCTCTCGTGAAGGGACGCGTGACCACGGTCCTACAACCATTGGCAAACCGCGATGTGCCAATCGCGCCCCGCCACGCATACTCTCCTATTGCGGCAGCGTGCATGTTGCGGCCGCCCGCCTCCCGACATCCCAGGGGTCGGCGCGGTTCACGCCGGCACTACGACAACGACTCCGGGCCACGAGTCGGTTGGGCCACATGACAGCCCCACGCGGGCCCTACGGGCGAGGACAGCTTCGGCAACCCGATCAGCGATGTATCCTTGCTGCGGGGCAAAGATTATACCAAGCAGCCAATCCACCGAACAATACGAAAGTTCACAGGCCGTAGGGACGGAGGGGGCCAAATGGCTCGACAACATGGCTTAGGCCCGTGAAGCCCGTCACCATGAGAGGCTCCTGTTGTAGGGGTGGCCCCCACCTAAGCCCAGCCGGTCTGTTAGAAGGTTGTAAGGCCCAGAATGAGACATGTGTAATGACATAAATACCCCTGAAAGGGATGCTTGAGTGTAAGGGTATAATTGTAAAAGCACTCCCCATGTGGATATATATATATACACACACACACGATACAGGCCATGGGGAAAACCCTAAGCATTGCTCACCTAACTCTCTACTACCATACTCTCTCTCTGTTTGGTCCGTAACCACAACATGTATAAACTTTGTAGAGTGAAAACTATTCGAATAGTCGTGCCCACGGTCAAGGGCGAACATGGGAACCTTACTAGATATAGTTCTATTTCAAAAACTTTGTGGGTGGAATTAGAAAAGTGGAGGGCAGAGAAAGGCCCTTGTTTGTGTTGCCCTGAGGGTCGTCCCAGTGATAAGATAAGCGGATATGACTCTGAAAAGTTAGCATATGGTGCAGAAGCCATGTAACGGTGGATGGTATCTAGATCGCTATTATTATTGCATTTTCACACATTATGTTTTAGTACAAACTGCTAGATCTCGAGAAATTTCTATGTATTATATTTTAAAAGCAATTTATGGAAAATAAAAATAACCTAAGCCTTTTCTTGATAAGCCATGCATGTTAACTATTTGCATCCTGTGTATTGGCTCATGGGGCACTAGGGGTGGAAACGGATCGGATACGGTCGAATAGTCTCAAATACGAATACGAATCCATATTTTTAAAACGAATACGAATACGAATTCGAATATTTTCAAATACGGATACGAATATTCTCGAATACGAATACGGATATTTTCGAATACGGATTTTCTCGGATACGAATATCGGATAAAACGGATTCCTAACGGTTTTGCCGATTTTTCATCGGTTTTTGACCGGTTACCAGTTTTAAACCGCCTAAATTCAAGTTTTGAATCACAAAATTTGTACGGATTTTTCATGGGTTCTAAAAACGGATCGAATACGAATCGAATAGTCTCGAATACGGATACGGATACGAATATTCTCGAATACGAATGCGAATACGAATACTCTCAAATACGGATACGAATATTCTCGAATACGAATACGAATATTTTCGAATACGGATTTTGCTTACCAAATTCGGATTTCTCTCGGATACGAATATCGGATAAAACGAATTATCCGTTACCGTTTTCCACCCCTATGGGGCACGGTGGCTTGTGCTCACCCTCGCTCACTCAATTAATTCAGAATCAGGAGTCAGATCGCTACACACCTGGTCAAGATGGTGAAGAAGATGAAGATGTCAAGAACTAGGTCGCGAACCTCCAGTTGGTTGCCTGTGGGTATGTCCTGAGGGTCCCACTTGTGTGCTTCATTTCTGCTGCTGCATTTTATTGATTTTGGCCTGAGCGGCACATAGGGAAGTCTACTATTATATTTACGCTTCTACATGATATGTATTTTGATGTTCAGTACTGTATCTGTGAGCACTATCTACTGATCCAGTGAATAGTGCGGTGGAATCATATATGATTCTAGATTGTAAAATCTGGGTTCGACAATTTGCTCGTGACTAGGCCCAATGCAGTACATGGACAAGAGGAAGAAGGGTCAAGGTATGGTGAGCCTACAGAACAGGCTAATGAAGGGGAGCATATGGAGTACATAGTGTATCAAATGGAGAGCGATGACCGAATGGCCTGGGCTAAAGAGGAAGCTATATAGGAGGACAACGAGGTTGTTCCGATGAGGGTGAAGCACCCATCCCGCAGGAATGGAATTGGTTTGATGCTGAGAGTGTTGATGTGCATGACGAGCACAAATCACCGTGGGAGTATCATAACATAGAGGTTCAGTTACATTCAATGTTTGCTGACAAGGCATCATTGTAGGATTCCATCAAGTTGTGGGCCCTATCCATGCAACGGACTTGTCGGGTCGTGAAATCTAGTCAAGAGCGATACACTATAAAGTGAGAGTAGGCCAATTGTTCTTAGAGAGTGCATGCATGTAGACCAAAGTATGAGACTCATTGGATTGTCTCGAATGTGGAGTCACACTTCTACATTCTCAGCAGTGTTTTGCTGAGGCATCGTAACCAAACATCCACCTTTATAGCCAATTTGATGCACAGAGAGATAGTGGAGAAGAAGGACACACTACTACAAAAGAAGCTATACTGGACGGCTACATCACAAACGGTTCCTATGAACCGTCTGTGCTACAACTATCACAGACGGTTTATACTAACAACCATCTATGATAAAACAAGACATAACAGATGGTTCATATTAATAAACGTCTGTGAAAATATAACAGACGGTTGTTAGTATAAATCGTCTGTGACAATGCAAGACATCACAGATGGTTCATATTAATAACCATCTGTGATAATTGACATATATTTATTTATAAGAACCATCTGTGATATGTGCATTATCACAGACGGTTCATATAACAAACCATCTCTGATAATGCCACAACACTGATCCGTAGCATCTCCCCTAGAATTTTGTTCTCACCCATCCATTCTCTCCGTATCGAGCGGCAGGCACCAGTTCCTCCCACTTCTCGCCCTTTATTAATTACTTCCCCTCTTCCTTTCATTCCAAGATGCGTGAGTTCTACCGGCTGCTCCTAGCTAGTTCATCCATTCCTAGCTTGTTTCTCGACGATGCTGACTACCGCCGTGAGCTAGCGCCACCGTTATGACACCACGATCCACTGTACAAGACACTCTTGTCGTAAGTATCGTAAGAGTGTCTTATGCAGTATCACCGTCATGACACAAAGGTGATGCTACCGCCGCCTCTCCTTCATTGCAACGCACCGCGGAAGCAGCTATCTACCAAGACGGTGCTCAAGTTGGTGTCAAGGACATCTAGGTCGTGCACTGCTAGGATCTCTCATTTTTTCTAAATTTTTGCCTTAGGTTCGTTGGATTAGGAGATGTGTTCTTGCCATGTTTAAGAGTTGGGTTCATAGGATTAGGAGATGTGTTCTTGCCAGTTTAAAAGTTGGGTTCATAGGATTAGAAGATGTGTGTTCTTACCATGTTTAAGAGTTGGGTTCGTAGGATTAGGAGATGTGTTATTGCCATATGTAAGAGTTGGGTTCGTAGAATTAGGAGATGTGTTCTTGCCATATTTAAGAGTTGGGTTCAAAGGATTAGGAGATGTGTTCTTACTGTGTTAGATGGGTAGCCTGCTCATTATCTTGTGATGTTGTAATGGTGGATTCTAATGGAATGTGCTGTTATGTTTGCTGCTGTATTTGCTTGTTTTCAAAGGGCATAGCTAACATTTCAAAGGGCCCCTCCAGTCCGCTCCGCCGCTCCGCTTCGGGCTCCGGCGCTCCGCCCCTCCGCTCCGACTCTTCGCTCTGACTCTCCGCTCCGCTGGGCGCCGGCACCGCGAGGTCCGCCGTCGGTCGTCTGCGACACCGCCAGGCGCCAGATCCCAGATCTGGCCGTCCGGCCCTCCGCTCCGCCGGCACCTCGACAGCGGGACCGACCACGACACCGCGTCATCACCTGGCTCTCCGCTCCGCTGCTTCGGCCGACCGGCCCTCCTCTCCGCGCGACCGCGCCTCCGCCAGTTGCCCAGTCGGCCAGTGAGTACTTGAGCATGATGTTTTGATGTTGATTGTTGAGTTGAATTGTTGAAATTTTGAAGCATGTTTTGCTCTAGTTCAAAGTTGTGCATCAATCTTTCATCTGAAGTGTAAAATTGTTTGCTGAATGACATACATCATTTCTCAAGTTTTCTAGTGCTAGAGTGAAAATGGTTGGAAACACTAGAGGCGGTGGGCATTCTGAAGCACTAAAGAACTACAATCTGGGAAGAACATTACGTATTGGCTCATTTGGAAAAGTGAAGATTGCAGAGCATAAGCATACAGGGCACAGAGTTGCTATAAAGATCATAAACCGTGGCCAAATGAGAAATATGGAAATGGAAGAGAAAGGTATGCCTAGAACACCATGTCATAAATATGTTTATGATCTTTTGCTACTTCAAGATTTCAAGCTGTCTGCTTCCAGTAATGGTCAGATTTGTGAGGCTCGTCGAATCTTCCAGCAGGTACTTGTCCTTTTGCTCACTTCTTCGCTTGTAGGAACATGCTTTTTGCATCACAATAGGTGCTTATTAACAAATTCTGATACCATTCATACATTCCCAAGGGCCAGAATACTAACATTTAGGCTTCCCAACATTGTCCCAAATGTAAAAATCACTCCGCTTATTGCTTATACGAAACCAATATAGCATTATCCCATGGGCCATGGGCTCACACACTTGGGTTATTTCACCTCTAGGTTCCCATGGTTTGAAGTTAGAACACATTTTCCCCCATAAACTGCTTTTATTACAGTTGTTTACTGTGTTTCAAGGTATGCATAAATTGAAATGCGAGTACAATTCTTTATATTATTTGACATGTTATCTCTAGTACGAACAATTGTATGTTAACTATTATTACTGTAGATCTTTATATTTTGTACTGAAAAATATTTTTACAACTTCGAATACCCATTCCAAAATTCCTGTGTCCGGCCATACCGGCATAGTGAAACTCCCCACATGTATATGGAAGGGAGTAAAATGGTAAGCTAACGTAGTCACAGGAGTGCTGCAGAGGCCTACCGAATGGCCGGGCTCGCCGGTGGGCATACGGATTGGTGCGTAAGTTACGCACGCACGCAGGCCAACACGGGCTTCTAGCATGCCCATGCCCAGCCCAAAGACGGCGTACATTGCAAGTAACCTGAAAACTCGGCGCCTCGGCGGCGTCCTTCTCTCCCGCGCCACCCAACAATACTTCAAATCTGAAACCCACCTCCGCTTCTCCGAAATCCGGATGCCACCCCTCCTCCCATGGCCCAACACCCACGCCCCGCCGCCGCTGTAGAAGAAGAGCGCGATGCCTGGTCGGACGCGCTAGACGTCGACGACTCCGACCTCCGCCACAACCCCCCGTCCTCCCTCCCCCTCTGCCTCCTCCGCCCCTGTACCTCCTCCCGCCCGAGGGCCCCTCACCACCAGCGCATGCCTGGGCCCACCTCCTCCGTCGAGGGTTCGATGCACCTCGGTTCCGACCTATCGTCCGGTCCGGTCCCCGCGGCCCGCGCGGGTGACCAGGCCGCCACCGACGACTTCCTGCTCGGCCCGTGGCTCTGCGCACTGCGGTTCCTCGGTGAGGAGCAATTGATAGGGATTCTTACCGTCAAAGATTTCGCGTTTCGTGGTCTCTTGGATATGATTGGTCTCCTGGTGTGGTTCGGGACGCAGGGGAGGACCGCGCGTGGCAGCGGACTGGGATCGGGGCGATCCGAGGCGAGCGGGCATTGTATCGAGCGCCTCTGGTGCGTGCTCCTCCCTTGCTCCCATTTTTAGGTGGCCTTTTTGTTAGGGCTGTGCGTATTTTTGTGATGGGTTGATTGGTTTTGGGCTTCTTGGTTGTGGTCAGGTGGTGGGGATGGTGACGTTATGCACGCCAAATGGGCTCGGCGATCTCTTCATTAATCTGAAGGTGAGCATGAGCATCATAGCCTGATATGTGGGTTTGTGGATAATCTGGGTTCTTGTGATTCTGATATTCTGTAGCGCTGAGGTTGGGTTTTCCTGATTGAAAGAAAAGGTCCATTTACTGATGAATACATAAGTGTGTTAGAAAGTAATGTATTCTTGTTATAACTACATAATTTATGTGATTCATAGAGATTAACCAGACCAGTATTTCTTGTTATCGCTACCACTAGCTTGGACGATTCTCATTAATGAATTCAAAATTTCAAAGTTTGAAACTAGAAATACTTCATCCAGAAATAGGTAGCAGGGAATTAGTTTTGGTATGCTGGGAGTAAGAGACAAGAAGATGTTTTTAAATTTTCTAGACCATAGATCGTAAACCCAGCAGCAGCTAGTGTACTTTCATCAGGCCAGCTTCATGACAGTTACCAGCTAGTAACTGCTTTTAATTACCCTCTGCTACTAAATGATGTATCCCACCTAGTGGGAGCCAGCTTTGTGATGAAATCCCAAACCCCACTGTTATCTATTGCATTTTTCATATCTTTTCAAGTTTGAATCCTTAATATAGGAAATGCGACATTTAGCTTGAAAATTAAACTGTCTTAGCTTACCCTTGAAAGGCATTCATGGTATGTTATACCACTGGACAAAATTTTTATTGGAGGTAATCTAAGATGTAAGATGTGCGGCTGCCATCGTAGTATAGGGGGGAAGAAGGGAAACATACCATAAAAGCGGTGAGGTATAAGAAGGGGTACACATTACAGTAAAGGAACACTCTAGAGCCAAATGCTATATCCTTTAGTGCAGTTTTATTGTATGTAGCAGCTCTTATTAATCAACGGCTCTCTTTAAGGATATTTGAAGATTGCTGGGTTTAAATACAGCATAAATGAATGATACCTTCCACCTGTGGTGTGTGGCTGACAAGTGAGATGACGCAATTCTCCTTGATGGCTAGAGAAGTATAAAAGCAACTTGGGTAGAAAATGTAACCCTTGTCAACTTATACAGTTCTACGTCCTGTGCTGTTTTCCTTTATTTTTCATGATGACATTATTGTTCTGTAACTAAATCGATTACATTTCATGATGTCTGGGCACGAAGCTTTATTCTGAATAAGATTCTAGCATTTCTTTTTTACTTTTTGGATAATATATTTGAATTGAAGGCCATAAGCATAATGATGCAATATGAGAATATATCTATTTTTTATGTTAGTAGCAAATGATAACTAGTTCTTCTTGATAGGATCCAACTGGCACAATTGGTGCTACAGTTCACAAGAAAGTTATCTCGGACGGAATCCTTGGCAAGGGTATATCAGTTGGGTCTGTCATTATTCTCAAACAGGTAAGGACATATAAGTTGTGAACAGAAGGCCTTCTTTTGCTGTCAAACTACTCTACCGTGGTGGCAAGTAATTGGTTTAACTGTTGAGGATATCATCTATTTCAGGTGGCTGTTTTCCGCCCATCTCGCACATCGTGCTATCTGAATGTTACCCAGCAAAATGTGGTAAAGGTATTATTCGTACCCTTTTATATTACATCCTTCAGGGTCTTACATTGGCGATTTTTTCAGTCTCATTTTTGTGATCCGTGATAAATATAATCCCCATGAAATTAATGTATGTTGCTATTGCTGTGTGGAATTTGTTCTTGATTTATATGGTGATTCTTTCCCCATTAATTGTTGTTGAAACTAATGCGGTGTTATTTTTAAAATATATATTTTTGCTATTTTTTAGGCTGGAAAGTGTTTGCTTGTTTAGACTATTCACCACTCTAGTTTTCATTAATCATTATACCCTTGGTTTTGTAAATATCATGATTCATGAATGGCCTTCTCTGTGGAGACATGAGATGAAATTAGGCCATTTTGATGATTGAAAAGTGACTTGGTTTCCCTTTTTGGTACTGTGATCTTATTAGATGGTAGAGACTAGAGAGACAATAAGTCAACAATATAAGATGCAGAATGTTATGGAAGTAAGAAACTGTCCCATAAAAATGCTAGCAGTGAACAAATAAAGGTTATTAAAACAAAACATTCTCAAAAGCTTACTTTTACTAAAACATCCCTGTTGTCCTCTGTAACTTTTAAAAATTTAAGTAAGGATGCTGGTTATAGGTTAGATTTCTATGCATTGGTCCTTAATTGCGTTAATCAGGAGCAATAAATTTGCACTTGTATTGTCAGCACCATAATTTGAATTCAATTGACCATCCTTTTCCAGCAGTTTCACAATGATGTCTTGTCACTTTTAAACTGCCATTACTATGCTCTTGAACATATCAATGTGTTCATTGTATCGGAAGTTCAACTAAAGACATGAAGGTATAATGATATTCACATTTTCAGGTTCTGCCAGAGGACAGCGATTCACCATCTAAGCAAGTGATTTCATCAAGTACCACTGAAAGCCAACTTCCTGGTAACTTTGAATTATTTCTGTTTTTTCTTTTCCTTCTCTTTATTAATCTCGTAAAAAATGAAGTTATTTTTAATGTGCAACCCACAGCAGCAAAGTGCACAGAAACAGGGAGGTTTGCTTGCCTAGGGGATAACCGCATGGAAAGGAGAGCTGGAACTGAAACATCTGAAGGAACAGCAGCAATCCTCAGTAAGATCTCCAGGACCAAGGATAGTCGGGTTGCCGAGGTACTTTCTGATAATAATGGTGCAGCAAATGCTGTTCACAGTAGTATTTTGAGAATGCACAGAGGCACTAATCATGGTGTAGAAAATCACCACGAGGTAAGGTTGGAGGAAATGGATTCAAGTCCTCCAAGAAAGAATGTACCAAGCTACAATACCAGTCAGCAGCTGCAGAAAATTTTTAATACCATGAATCCTGCTAATTGCCAGCAAAGGCAAGGAGGAAACTCACCCAAGTATGGAAGAGCCAGTGAAGCTGAAAGTTCTACCAACGATATAATGAAGAGATTTTTAGGTGGTGAAACAACCTTGCCCAGTAGCAAGGAAGTAACTGTTGCTGAGGTATCTCGTGATCTTCGTGGAACACCTGATGCAAGCAATAGCACTTCAAGAATGGATGTTGATGCTAGATGTAGTTCAGAAAAGCATCAGGAGATTGGACTTCAAAAGTTGGTGGAAAGCCTCTGCAGCAAGCATGTGTCAAACCACAGTACTGCTGAGCATCAGCAGCAAAATTTGAATATTGCAAACACAAGATGTTCACAACCTAGTCTAGGTGGAAGCTTAGTCATGTCTGGAAACGGAGATTGTACTCAAGTTACTGCTAATGAAAAGCTGAGGCGACTCATTGATGGTGAATGGATGGTACCTAGTAGCAAAAAGCTGAAGAGTGATGCAGTACTTCCTGATGACAATGATGCAAGGACAAATAGCAACAGTAGCAATGGTTTAGAGAATAATCTGAACATTGGTCTGGATGATATAGCAGAAGGGTTTCACAGTGAGCACACTTCAATCAGGAAACTCAATGAGCATCAGCAAAAGGTCTTCGATGCTGCAAATGCGGGTACTGCCCAGCCAACTCAAGTAAATTCCTGTACGCCTGCCACTAATGCTACTGCCATCAGCGGATCATTGCTCTCCAACCCAAATAAGTTGGTTTCAATAGCTTCTGTAGTAGAATGGACGGATGAGCAGCTGTCTGAACTGTTTGCTGACTACTAAAATCCGCTTCAGAGTGCATATTTCATCAAGGACTTGGCTAGATTTGGTGTAATCTCAAGGGTGTGATGAAGCTTGGCAGAATTGAGCGAGCTTTCCACACTTGTACTCAATAGTCATAGATATTACTTGTCGATACTCGGTAATCGTAGACTTTGTGGTTGATAATCTTAGATTTTGTAATCGATAGTTATAGATTTTGTGGTCGATGGTTATAGACTTTATGAACCTAGTCATAGACTTCGCGTCCTGTAGTCAAAGGCTTAGCGGTCGATAGTCATAGATCTTGCGATCGGTTGTCGTAGGCTTCGAGGTCAGTACTCACAGATTTTATGGTCGGTATGAGTGTTTTATTTCTTGCTGTCTTCGAGTACTCATGTTAGGCTAACGGTATGACTGGCTAGTGTATGGTGGTTGGTGCTTGGTAAACAGTGCTCGGAGGAACAATACTTGAAGGATTCAGTACTCGGAAGATAGAAGTACTCGGTCGTCAGATGGCTGTGGTACTCGGTAGTCAGAAGGACTCGATACTCAATAGTCGTAGTTTTTGCAATCGTGGTCAGCGATTGGGTGTCGTAGGTGTTGCGATCAGTTGTCGGAGACTTGTGTTATGTGATCGGTACTCATAGGCTTTGAGTACGCGTTGCATCAGCGGTTTGACCGGCTGTGCTTGGCGGTCAGACTTGGTTGTGCTGATTGGTTGAAAGGCTGATTTTTGGGTAGCGATGGAAAGATGACCTGATTGATGTTGTGGATGGTTTGATTCTTGTCTATTGATAGACGAGGGCGAGTTATACATGTGTGTTGATATTGGTTAAGTTGTGGAGAACTTGTATCGGACAAAACATTCTTTGGTCTTTGGTGTGCAGGTTGGCATGGAGACGATCATGATCGATGACGAGGAGGATCGGGACTAGGATGGGAAAGTCTTTGGTCCAGACGATCGAGAATTTCATGTGAAGTGGTTGGGCTCATGCTAGAGTATGTGAAGATCAAGTGGTGATGCGTGGAGAAGCTACAGGTGGTGCGGCCCAGGAAGCTTCAACACGCGAGGATGATGCGTGGAGAAGATATGAGAGATGCATTTTCGTAGGCTTCAATATGTGTGGACGATGCGTGAAGAAGACATGGGAGGTGCGGTCCTAGAGGCTTCAACACGTGGTGATGGTGTGTGATGAAGATACAGGAGGTGCTATCCTGGAGGCTTTGTCACGTGATGAGATTGGAAACGTTATGGAAGGAGTCTGTAATGGGAAGGATTCGATATATTGGAAAATCTGTGTTTGGAAGGGTTTTAGGCCTCTTGATTTTCAGAAGAGATATGATCACGTGTCCAGTTTGATAAGGACACGATTTGGGGTTCTAGCATATAAAAGTAGTGGTAGGCTAAGGGTTTTAGCTGTGGTTTTTGGAGGTGGCTTTGTGAGGTTTTTTGTGCCCGAGTTTTAGGTGTGCCATGAGGGTGTTTTGTAGCCATAGAATATGATTCAGAAATAATAGATCAGATCTATTCCAAGAAATCTATGCACCGGCGACATGTCCTCGTCGGTGTGCTAACGCATACGAGCTCGGTATCTTCGGTCATTGGTTCAATCCAACCGAGCAGAGCATGGTGTTGTCTTCGGCGTATTTTCGTTCAAGCGGTCGAAGCATTTGAGCGGCTGAAGATTTCGAGCGGTGAGAGATTTTGACTACATGAAAAGGGTAGAGCGAGCGTTCGAACGAGCGGTCGGAACCTTTATCGAACACGTGCGAGTAATCTAGCATCTTGCGGTCGAAATCTACATCTGATAATTTAGATTATGTTTTCTTCTGGTTTAAGATTTGTTTTTAAGTATTAAAAAGTGGAGACAATCATTCACCTTCTGATTGCGCCATACGATCCTAGGGGACCTTCCCTCCCCCTGTACTCTTGTTGCTGTCAATATAAACAGGGAGGATTCCTTTTGTGTAAAAATATACATGACTGGGAGAGTACTGCACGTTGCAGTCTGCCGTCGTGTGATCATTTCTTTTTTACCAGTTCCTTCAAGTTCTTTACCCAAATCAGTAAAAATTGATGTACGTCATGCTATATCACAGCACTTTGTTCATTAGACTGATTCTCTACAATGTACTCTGTTAAAATTGATGTACTCTGTTCAATGCACCCATTTGGCTGCCCAGCCACTGAGTATACAGCACTTTGTTCATTAGACCGATTCTCTACAATATACATTTCCGCGACGAGAAGGAACTCAACAAACACTTTTTTTTTTTTTACCAAATCCTTCAATCGTGCCTATGTGAGGAGAAATTTAGTAGCTAGTTCATTTCAACTTAATGCTAACTAGAGGAACAGGATGGGATGGCAGCAGCTGATTAGGCCTGCTTCGTTTGGTCGCCCCTTGTTGATGAACTCATTGATGATTGGAAGGCCTCGATGTGGACCTCTTTGTATTCGCACTTGTTCTAGCATGCTTCAACCATGAACTTGAAAAGTTAGAGCAATATGCATGGCCCAGTGAAGAACACTAGAGGATCCGAGAAATCGTTTCGTTAAACTTTATACGTTCCTAGGTAGGAGTTATTATTTTACTGGACAAGCAATTTATTCCCCAAGCCAGTACTACAAATTTATTCATCAAAATCTGCAAACTCCTACTCCTTTTAAATGGATATGGAAAAGTAAGTGTATGTCAAAACTTAAGTGTTTGCTTTGTTGCTCATGAGAAATCGTTTAAATACAAAAAGCATGTTGAGAAGGCGACACTTCTACTCTGTTCATAATGTTTATTGTGTTCTCTGTCAAGCGGGTGCTGAAAATACCATTATACATTTATTCTTCACGTGCAACTTCAATAAGTCATGTTGGCATAAGTTGGGAATACAATGGTCTAATTCAACGGATTCAATGAATTTGATCTTGGAGGGTAGGCATAACTTTGGAGTATAATATTTCATGGAAATCTTCATTAGTGCAGAATAGCATATTTGGAAATAACGAAATGGAAAAATCTTTGATCATAAGAATCCATCTTTTGCAGAATAGAATAGACATTTCACTGAGAAAGTAACTCTATATTTGTACAGAGTGACCGAAAAGTCCAAAAATATCATCTTACAATGGCTAGATTCCTTGTAAATTCACCGTAACTGTAATTTTGTTTTGTTTACTTTCCTTCTGTAAATATTCGCAGCTTATATTAATATTTCATATTCGCAGCTTATATTAATATTTCATAATCGCCGCCGTTACAGAATGGATTGGAGGATACAGGAAGGGGAATGGTGCGAGGAAAGAAGGAAAAAGGATCAGCCGAATCTTGGAGACCGAAGCTGAATCCAACAGCCAGAATGAAGGAAGCTGGGAAGGGTTGAATTGAGGAAAATCGTAGCCGCCAAATTTTAATCCAATGTTCATAAGAATTAGCGCAAACCCTCAAATCAGAATAGTAGCGATATCCACAGTTAGTGAAGAATAATTATAAGATTCTGAACAATGCAATGAAAGACCTAGGTTTTTTTTTTAGATAATGCAAAGCCCTAGGCATGTTACTAGACCTGTGCAAAATTTGTCCATCTTGCCGGCTCGGTTTATGTCAAGGCAGGCTTTCGTTTTGAGGCCCAATATTGAGTCGGAGCCGAACTTGGCCCAAGTTGCTTGGTCTTATTGCGCTGGCTGGGCAGCTGGCAGCGTAAAAGGATTCGGGCCGAGGCAAGGCGAATCAGTAATTGCTGGATCCTCTTTCAAAAAAAAAAAAGTAATTGCCAGAACTTGATATAGGGCTTGTTTGAGAGAGCTCCACCACTGAAAATGTGGATCTGGAGCAGCAGCTCCACCATGGAGCAACTCTACCATGGAGCAGCTCCACCGTGGATCTGGGATCCCACCATAGAGTGTTTGGCTTGTACAGCAGCTCCAGATCCACGAAATTGAGGTTTTGGTGGGAATGACCACTTTTGGTGGGATGGAGTGTGTAACCAGTGGCATTGGTGGATAATTACCACCCAACTCCACGGTGGAGCACCCCTTGAGGAGCTCCATGAAATCCATGGATCTGGCCCTTGGATCCAGGATTTTGGTGGATCCAGATTTCGCGGAGCTGGAGCGTTTGGGTAAAATTTCGTGGAGTGGAGCTGTTTTTCGTGGGTCTAGAGCTGGTGGAGCTCTCCCAAACAGGCCCATAAAGACAACATCTGGCTTCCAAAAGCCGCTTTTAGAAGCTTCTCTCACACCTTCTCCGCCTCTACCTAGTCTCTCTGCCTCTATCTCCTCCCGTCGCATCCACCTCGTCCCACTGTTGTCCCTTCTATCTTGGCTCCGTCGACGTTGCCTCCTTTACACACGGCCGCCTCTGCCTCTGTGTTGAACCCTGCCTCTGTCCGCCCCTTCTCCCTTGGCCCGGCCAGTGTTGCCTCCATGCCGCCTTCTCCTCGGCACCACCCCTCACCGCCGCCTCCACCTCCGCCCCTCCCAACCCCCTTCTGACTCCGCGTCACCTCCGCCTCTGGCCACCTCCCTTTACTTCTTCTTTTTTTTATCTATTTTTTATTTTCTTTTTCAGATATAGACCAATTGCTAGTGTAATAATGATCATAGTATGCGTAGGATATTGCATTTCACACATTCAGGGGTAATTTGTACATTTGCTTAGCCAAATCAACTACTATTCCAAAGCCAAAAGCTCCAGTCGAATCAAACACTCCCCACTTTTAGTCTCTTCTACTTTTTGCCGCTACTATTCTAAAACCAAAAACTCCAGTGAAAACTTGAAGGTTCAGCCATTTCAAACGCTCAATACATTCTGTTTTTAAAAAAAAAACAGAGAATACATTCTATCACTGCTGGTTTTGTAGAGCATCTAGTCAACTACTCTTCTTGTTGCATGTCTGTGGGGACCCATATTTTACAATCCAACTATCCTATGTATTCTGAACTAGTTCCTAGATTAGTAACTAACTCACACAATATCACATCAATAAATATCACATCCATATATACGTAACAATAAAAAGAGCACTTAATATTACATAGGCAAACATAAATAGATCTAAATATTAAGTTTTACATAACAGGCCGACATATCAAATGAAATTGTTCATAACAAAATAGTGGAAAAGTAAGTAAATCAAAAGAAGTCTGCATGATCTGTCATAGATAATCAATTGGGGCTAAACCTAGTCTAGGCCTTCGTCTTCCAAGTCATAGCTGGAGGCATAGACGTATCCATACACCGGGTCATCACTTCCGTAATCCAAAACCACATATTAAGCAATAGTGAGACAAAAGTACTCAGGAAGTCCCTATATAAGAATACAAGTGTGTGTGCATGTAGGGCTTATCCAAGTGAAGGTCTTATGTCTCATTTAGCATAAATTTAATTTGTCAAATGTACTAATTTAGTTAATTTTCAAACCTATAATTTAGCTATTTTTCATTAAAATCAATATCCATTTTTAGTTAAGTTCATCATAAAAGCAAAATCCCTCTACTTTCATTTTCATTAAGTTATTGTAACCATTTCAATCATCATCATTATTAACTTATGAAAACTACGCAAGTGTGACGTTTCTACACTTTTGCCTACGTCTGGGGCCATGACTATTCGAATAAAATTTTAACACTTTGTATAGGTTGTATAGCTTTATCTACAAGATATAATTAACTCATAATGTCAGTCATTATACGCTTTTGTAGGCGTGCGACTAAAAAAATTATAACAAGGCTTTCACAATGCTTAACTTCGATGCTTATTCCCACACCAGGGTGAATTCTCAACATCGGTGACAATGACCATTCCCATTCCAGATTACACCTCACCCCAAAATGTTCCTTTTATCAGGCTACGTTTTCAATGAGGGACCCAGTTGTTAGATAGTCTACAGTTCTTCACGTTTACAAAATCCACAAGGGTAGTAACCATTAAGGTCACTCCCAACAATCACATCAGAAATCAAGAAATCCACCTACCAATTTAAATGCACAAGATTCACACCGAAGCTAAGCAAATTAGTGGGCCATGTTTATCTCATAACTAGACTTGTGGTCGCACGATTTGTGTGTAGGAAAGATAAGCACAAGAATTCAGTCCTTAATTGACTCAGGCAAGACCAACGATAAACTCAGAGCTTGTGCAATCCCTACACAGCTATCCAAGAAAGAAAATGTGCAATCTCTGTATGGCCGATCCAAAAATAATATGTGCAATCTCTATACAGCCAGTCCAAAAATGATATGTGCAATTGTTGCACAATCAATCCAATAATGTGTGCAATTCCTGCACCGGTCTCAACCAACCACTCATCCGAGTGTCCACCATTTTAGAAAACATTTTTCTATTTCTAGTGGTAACCCATGTTACCTTTCCATTGGCAATGTTTGTGTTGTATTCTTTTTCATCACTAGAGCATCCCTAAGCACAACCGTAAATGGTAATATTTAACAAATAGTGGAGTTATTATTGTTGTAAGTATTCTAGGGTGACATGGCAAGGGAATATCAATAAATCAAGGATGGAGAATATTAGGTATCAAGTGCATGGTGTAACTAGGCAATCAACCTTTAGTATAGCATTTAGGTAAATAACCATTACAAGCATGCATTTGTATTTGAAAACAAAATATTTGCATGTAAAATCTGGGTTCAATATGATCAATTATAAGGACTTGCTTTGATCAAATGTAGCTAGGGTGGGATCTTTTCGTCAGTGATGGGAGTGTTCATAGCATCAAAGTTTATATACGTGAAATCATCCATATTTAGTAAACCTTTCAAATAAAATTCAAATTAACTCCAAAAATTATGATTTTGGTTTTATTGGAAAGGTTTTGAATATCTTTTTGTTTATGAATTATTTTTCTTAAGAAAAATGTTGAGGGGTTGACAGGTGGGGTCCAATGGGTTTTAATTTATTTTCTAATTACGTTTATTCGGGAAACTCAGAGAAATTGACAGGATCCACGTGACTATCTATAGAGAGTGGGACCCACATGTCGGAGACAATGGTCCATGGACTAGGGTTAATAATGATTCTTAACCAAGAGGGACCACATGTCATACTAATATTAATCACCTACTTAACGGTTAATTTTAATCACTGGGTTAACTGACTTTCTAAAGAGCAGGCCCATGAGTAGTGAGACTAAATAGGGCACAGAGGAGTCCATGGTGGAGCTCCTTGGTGAGCTTGCCTATGGTGAGGGAGAGGTTGGCATGCTCAACTAAAGGCCAAAATGGAATGTGCAGGCTAAGGACTAGCTTTTGGTGATGATGGCACTCGGTGAGGGGCACTACAGTAGCAGCTAACCGGCAGTAAGCGGCAGCGCTAGGCAGCGGTGTGAAGGCAAGGGCACAGAGTCACACTCAGTTCAAAGCCAAGTGCAGGAAAGGTTCAGAGAGTTTCCTAGAGTGTTTTGGGTATGGCGTGGGGACTTAGGGTCATCATATTGAGGTCGTCGATGAGCAAAACGGTGGCCACATGGCCAGTGACAACGAACTTTGGATTTTCTACCTAACTTCTTCAAATTGGAGGTGGTTCCATGATTTATGGGCTAAGGAAAAGCTAACAGAGCAACACTCATGGCATTTCGTGCGGTGTGTCGTGCTATCCACAGTGGACAGTGGTGGCAAGGAAGGGTGAATGTGGTTGGAGTATTATGGCCAATTTTAGGGTCTGATGGCTAGCCTATAGGTTTGGTTTTAAGTTGAATTGCAAAATGGCAGAAGGGCTTGCCGAGATTGCGGGCGAGGAGCGAGAACGGTGATAGTGAAGAGCTTAGTCAGTGTCGGGGAAGATGAATGTGTCCTGGTGGCTCTGGGGCACAGTAAGGCAATTAAAATTGCACATTAGAATGGGGGAGGTCAAGACGAACAAGAGGGGCATGATGGCTATGGCTGAAGCTCACTCGAGTGAAGGGAACGAGCAGCGAGGTCGGCGGCAGCGCTGCGCACGGTGGCGAGGGCATTGGCTTTGGGCTTCCTAAGTGCGAACGAGCAAAGGGAGGTGAGCATGAGGTAGAGGGAGATGAGGCAAACTTAATGTGTATGATGGCATCATCTAAGACTCACTGAACAGTGAGGAATTGAGTGGGGAAGGGGAGGGGTGCTCGCTACTAGACTTGGGGAAGATGGAAAATTCTTCCTCTTCGAAGGCGATGGGGGTGTGCAAGCTCAGAGAAAACACTTAGTATGTGAGTGCGAATGTTTTGACGCATAAGGGTCAGCTTAAATAGGGGTGATGAGAGAGAGAAGGAGTGGGCACCTTGAATAGCTTTGGGCGCCAGGTGTGTGTGTGAGAGAGAGCGAGCTAGCAACGGGACAAGGTCACAACGATGAGACGAAGTCACAGCACACAAGGCTCGAGGTGCAGAGGGCTTCAATACGCTATATGCACATGAACACACGCGAAGAGATGAGCTTGGGAGTGCGTGCGAGAGAGGAGAGGAGGAAGAAGCATAGTGCACAACTGGTAGGTGGAATCATGGGGCTCGGTCGTCAACGACGCGAGAGATAGGGCAGTGAGGCTGGTGTGCGCGCATGGGCTGGCTCTGGTGGGCCGCGCAGGGAAGCTAGGCTGGCACGAGCAAGTGGGCTAGTGGGGAAAAAGTGAAGACGGATTGGGCCGGCTGATGGGTTTTGACCCCAAGGAAGGAGGAAAAAGATTAAAGATTTAAATTTTAATTCAATTTTTGATTTAAGTTTGATTTTGTAATTTGAATACCAAGAGATATTTTCACACAAAATTTTTAGGAAAAATTCATCGGCATCCACTTGACTTTTAGAAATTTTGAATTCATATTTTGGGCTAAGGAAATTATTTAAAAAACTCAAACTCCGACAAGGATTTTAAGAATGTTTTAAAATGCACCAAAAATGTTAAAATTCATGAAAAACATGCTTGGTTTATTTGAGGCAAAATTGGGTTATTACAATGTCTCTCAAAGCCTTATATAAAGAACATATCAATAAGTACTCCGGTACCCCTTTGGCATTATGCAAACAAGCACTTTCAAGCCTTGGATTGTATTTTTTATTTCCTTTGCTCGTCGAACTTCATTAACATGTAGATTTATTCACATGTATGTATACACACATTGTAGCCGCAAGTAATTCTTTCGAAATAAGCATGCACTAGAACTCAAGGTTTATCTCATCCATCCAATTGAGAAAAATAAACTGTATGATTAGACATGGGGAAATGATGCGAGATTAATTTCTCGCCAATCACATTGATTTCTGAATGAATGGAATTGAGTGCCCAGATATGGCCTGTCAGTATATATATGACATCGACGCATGCAAGCATTTAAGATCGACAGAAAGGAGAAAAATATCAAACACATAGAGTGACACAGTGACGGTCAATACGGCCAACTTTTTGTGGCACCGGAACGGGCCCCAAGCCCCCAATCAAATCTCAGCAATAGGAATAGTAAATGGGCAATATGCAACAGACAAAATTCATGGAACCTCGGCACGTCGGAAACTACGATTACTTCACGCCATGAAGGTCAAATATGCCACTACTACAGAAAAGATCATCACAGATGATTCTAAAACGTCATCACAAACGATTTTGTGAACCGTCTGAATTTATGGGTCAGTGATAATACGAGGTCATCACAGACGGTTTTTGAACCGTCTGTGGTGCAAATATCACAGACGGTTTTTAACTAAAAACCGTCTGTGATAGCTGATAATCACAGACGATTTTTAGTTAAAAACCGTCTGTGATATCTAGTTATCACAGACGGTTTTTAAAGAAAAACCGTCTGTGATAGGTGATATATCACAGACGGTTTTTACTTAAAAACCGTCTGTGTTATTCTTTTCTACCCCTAAATCTATTCCTGTTTATTGGCTAGCCTCAGGAAATGCTAGCCATGCCCTCTGAAACAAGCAGATATACATACAATTTCTGACAAACATACAACATCCAATTCACATCGCACTTCATTTGACAAACATAAAACATCAATTTCGCAAATCAATTAATTGAAATGAAATAAAATATCCATTAACAAATATACAATTACAAAAGATGTACGTTGCAATAAAAAAATCATTGTTTATTGTGGAACTTTCCAGCTGGGTTTATGACGTCAGCCACAAGAAAGTACGCCATCTCTCCTCGAATGTGTGAAAGTTCGGGCTGTTTCAATGCAGTTGACGGGATGAACGCAGCCTGTCGATAGGAATATCAATGTGCGTATATATATATAACGTGATAAGTATGAAGTAATTATGGGAAGATTGACAAACCTTGGAATTGGTGATCCTCGAGGAATCGAGGAGTAGTTCCATATGGTGGTAAACGTAAAATCCACATGTGTTGCCCGGTTGCTGCTGGTGGCACTGCAAAAAATGCAATGTGTTAATTCAAGAGGCATTACTACCAACTGTTGCATAGGATTAATTAATGTGTAATAGCGAATACCTTAAAATCTCGAGCATGTGTCAAGCCTTTGGCCCCTTGCTTCGAGACACCTCCCATTGCAATGTACATCGCGAACGCCCTACGTGATTCGAAAAAGTTAACCTTAGTCATTCGGAAGGAAAGAAAAAGTACAATATAGGTATATATGGAGAAAATGTACTTACCTATCGATTACTTGGCTGACAACTGTGAAGTTCATTTTATTCTTACTTAGGGAATCAAGGTAATATATCTTGTTCCATTTTGGTACAATTACTATTAAAATCCAATGATAGTTCTGATGGAAGGGCATAAATACATAATCCTTATTGCGGTATTGCAGCAGTGCTGCTGCAATGTACCTCTCGACGATGGATGACTCCTCATCAATGGTAGTCCTGGCGACCAAGTGTGGGTCCAAGAAACCAACCGATAATATTTTGGATGTTCTAGCTTTAGTCAGCATGTGTCTATACATATACACACGAAAGCAACAAATTATATATAACATTTATAGGTATGACATGAACGGAGACTGTGATTGTATACACTTACAGCGTCTAGCATCGAATGAGTGAGACGTCAAGAGCGTTGAGCGTGAAAAGATCGAATAAATCCTCAAAGGCGACCACGAAGACACACTCTTGAAGATTGTGATGTAAATCATCCGGCGCGAATTTGACAGTGACACTTGAGATCCGTTCTCCTTCTGGCTTATTGGACTGCTCCATATACCACTTGTGCAATTGCAGTCAACTATATGCTAGGGGTTGGAGGACCATGCACTCGAGCAACGGCTGGCCAAGCACGAATTTGCGGGCCAATGGCAGGTACGGGATATCATCATTGGTCTTCTTTGCTTTGCCCTTGCTGGCCTTGCTGCCCTTGCTGTAGGTCGACTTAATGGCAGTCGACTGTAAAGGTAGCAGCGGTGCAAGTTGCTCTGGCGAGAATAGCACCTGTGGAGATAGCACCGGTGCAGCTAGCGGTGGTGGAGACAAGTCTTGTAGTGGACATGGCACCAGTGCATGTTGCTCTGGTTCGCACTACCCTTCTGGTCCTGCCACCGGTGAAGAAGCCTCCAGGGAGATGTCGCTTTTGGGCCACTGGATGAAT
The DNA here is from genome assembly GCA_017311315.1 of Dendrocalamus latiflorus. Taxonomy (NCBI): domain Eukaryota; kingdom Viridiplantae; phylum Streptophyta; class Magnoliopsida; order Poales; family Poaceae; genus Dendrocalamus; species Dendrocalamus latiflorus. The sequence continues at coordinate 11,925,212 of CM029644.1, read as the reverse complement.
GTTCCATTGGCCTGCCCTAGAGTCACGATCTCGTCGTTGGGGGGCTTCGGTAGCGGGACGACCTCAAAATTGACATGCACACCATCCACATTAACTTTTGCGAAGCTTGGCGTTAAAGCTTGACCGTGCAGCATGGCCCCGATACCAGACGGATATGCCTGGCCCCAAGCAGTGTGCAAGGGAACGGAGACATATCTCACTTGGAGCCTGCACTTCGTAGGCTCCTACATAACGATACAGAATTAGCTAGTCGAATAGGCCTATCAATGGAGCAAACATTCGAGAGATAATAATTATTACCAGGATGTCGTCCACAGGAAATCTGGCATGGGTTTGCGTCGGATTGGACGCACAACTACTTGGACGGTTATGCGGGCTAGCTAGCACAGGAGCGGTGGCGGCGGGCTGCTGACTTTCTGTATGTTTCCGCACCTCATCTCTGACTACATCAGCCATCTCACCCATTAGCTCCTCTCTAAGAGATGCCTTATCTCTTCTCGTAGCCGTGCGTCACGCTTGACTTTGTTTCTCTTCCTGCGTCGATACATTTTGGAGTCATCTTGGAAACCATGTTTCCAAGGAACGTAAAGGCCAATGCCTCTCGTACGGTACGGGTGCTCCTTGTTTCCCAGGGCCGCGGAGAGCATATCATTATCCCTTGTTCTCTGGAATGATCCCAGGGTAGATTCAAAACTCAGCTCTTCCTGCAAGAGCACGACATGTCATTTCACTTCGTACGAAGTTGTGGAGTAATTACAAGCTACGTAGTTCGATCGATATCTTACCAGGCACTGGGACACTTGCTGGTCTGCAGGGTTTCGAAAGGAGACGTCCCCCGATGTCGTTGTGGATGACCTTGCTCTAATCCAATTTCGAGCGCGCTCATCCGGATATTGGCAAATGGCGGGGTGGTGTCCTGCAGGGCTGCCTGATCGTCCTCGCTCCTCCACTGCGGGATTTTACCCGCATACCCAGCTGTGCCAAGTCTGTGGGGGTGTGTGTTTTTTGCCTGGAGGGCCTTGTGCGCCGCACTTGTACTTTTGAAATCTTCGGTCGTCTTCGAAGCCTTGAACTCTTCCCATTGTGGTTCCAGGAATGGGTATTTATGAAAGGGTATTTCGTCATTCTCCACGTAGTCCTTGACAAGCTTGCTCTTGAAGTTCTTCCATGCTTTGCACGCCCTTAGCAAGGCTTGTCGTTGCACGGCGTCTTGGTGTTCTTCTGGGATCTCGAACGATGCCAAAATTTCTGTTAGCAGCTCTCTTTTCCGAGTCGCAGGCACGTCCTTCCACGAATTGAATGTGATCTCAATTCGTTCTCGTGCAACTATTCTGATCATGCTTCTCCATGCGCTTACTGCTTTGCGAGGAAGGAGAGGGACCCTAGATACATCGACCTGTGTGATGGTAAATCGGCCCTCAGGCTTCTTCGATAGCACCCTTCCTTGGCATTTTTATTTTGAAGCGGACGCCTCCGGCGATGGTGTTGAAGAATGCGCGGATGACATGTTGCTCAATTTGTGGGTCTATTAGCATAAGATAAGACAGTGCCATACCATAAGATAAGAAAGTGATCAAATTGAATTGGAAGAGAGGAGAGAAGTAGAGGGGAGGGGGAAAAAGTTGGACTTGCAAAATGCCAAGCTTTAATAAACACTTGGCAACATATACAAGTATACATATATTCAAGTATACATATACATATCTATGTTCATTAGCAACATACATATACATATACATAAAATATGTCAACTGGATGCTACCATTGCATATACCATCTAATGTCGTTAACGGTAAAAACACATGAACCGAGACATGCTGTCATGGAGACAACACCGATTAAGTAACTAGCTATTTGACTAAGGAAAATACAACTATGAATCACACATATTAAGCTAATATAGAGTCCACACCATGCAACTCCATGATTGTACCACTACAAGTCAATGACCAAAAAACTTTCCTCTGTTTCTCATTCATTACCATATGGACTATACATACAAATTATTGAGTTAAAGAAGTACAAATAACCCAAGAAAAGTATCTAAATCACAAAAGGAATAAGAACATCATTGTCAAGAATTACAAGCAACATCAGCTATCGTCAATGAGGATATGATAACATCAGCTATACTCAATTACTATCATTTTTTTAAACAAGCAAATCATAGCACCACATAAAGGCTAGACAATGATAGCTGACCGGAGGGGACGGGCGACGCGGCGGGTGAGGCGGTGACCGGAGGCGACGTGGCGGGAGAGGCGGCGACCGGAGGGGACGGATGGAGGCGGCGGGCGAGCGGAGGAGTTGGGCGTGGAGGCGAGCCGAGCGTCGGTCTTCGAACGCGGACGGCTCGGGGAGGCGGCCGGTGAGGGCTCAGGGAGGCGACCGGCGAGGGCTCGGGGAGGCGGCCGGCGAGGGCTCCGAGAGGCGGCCGGTGAGGGCTCGGGGAGGCGATCAGCGAGGGCTCGGGGAGGCGGCGGCGACGGAGGTCCGAGGAGACAGATCGGGATTTAGATCTAGAATATAACTGCAGCATACGGGGAAAACCCTAGCCAGAGGGTATATATGGGTAGGCTTATTACAGACGGTTCTACACGTAGAACCGTCTGTGATATCAATATCACAGACGGTTCTATGTTTAGAACCGTCTGTGAGAATTATTATCACAAACGGTTCTAAACTTAGAACCGTCTGTGATAAGCCTTTGCCCGACTGTAGTCATTCATGATCAACCGCTAACCAGCTGTATTCATGATCAACCACCAACCAGCTGCATTCATATATATACAACACCAACCACCAACACAGTGTATTTCTTTACACATTTTCTCAATCACAACAGCATTGTTCTATACATAACATAGCCTCATGATTGTCTCTTGGACTTTGATCGGCAAAATATTTCTAATTGCAATAGGGAGCATCTGTGTCATCAGAACATAACAATCATGAGACTTCATGCCATTTAACTTCAAATCTTGCATCGAAACAAGTTTCTTCACATTGCCGGAGTAACCAGACGGAACTTTGACACCATGCAAGCACTGGCACAGTTCTGTTTTCTCAGCCTTGGACAGAGTGTAACACGCTGGGGGAAGGTACGTTCGTCCATTATCAGTACATGTCGGTGCTAACTCAGGCCTGATGTCCATATCAGCCAAGTCAAGCCGTGCGTTCACGTCGTCCTTTGTTTTGTCACGAATATTCAGTAAGAGACCAATCAAGCTGTCGCATACATTCTTTTCTACGTGCATGACGGCGATGCAGTGTCGAACATCTAGGTACTCCCAATAAGGTAAGTCCCAAAATATTGATCTCTTCTTCCAGGTGTTCTTCTCATGAGCTCTCAATTTATGTCCCTTTCTGAGGACAACATTTAAATCCTTAACCATATCATAAACCTTGTGTCCCCTTAAATGCCTTGGAGCTGAACCGTCTTCCTTCTCTGTGTCAAATTGTTTCTTCATCTTGCGGTATGGGTGAGCCTTCCGAAGGAACCGACGGTGACGCATGTAGACGGTTTTGCGTGAGTGTTTCAGCCACACACTCTCGGTACCATCTAAATAGTGAGTACAATCTTTGGCACCTTTTGTACTATGGCCCGATAGGTTACCAAGGGCAGGATAATCATTTATGGTGCAGAACAATAAGGAGCGCAGAGTGAAGTTCCCTCGTTTGTATGCATCGCATACCTGTACCCCTTCATTCCACAGTACTTTTAGATCTTGCACCAACGGTGCTAGGAATACATCAATATCATTCCCAGGTTGTTTTGGCCCTTGGATAAGTATTGACAGCAAAATATACTTTCGCTTCATACACAACCAAGGAGGAAGGTTATAGACGCAGAGAGTCACGGGCCATGTGCTATGTCGGCTGCTCATGCTACTGAAAGGATTCATTCCATCTGTACTCAGTCCAAACCTTATATTCCTTGGTTCTGCACCGAAGTCTGCAAAACTCCTATCGATGTTTCTCCACTACGCGGAATCAGCAAGGTGTCTTAGCATTCCATCCTTCTTGTGCTCCTCCGAGTGCCAGCGCAGCAGTTTTGCCTCCTTTGGATTTGCAAAAAACCTTTTCAAACGGGGAATTATAGGAAAATACCATGCCACCTTAGCAGGAGGTCCTTTCTTCGCCTCTGTTCCCTCACCATCATCTGATTGATTGTTACGTTTGTATCGGGATGCGTTGCACACCGGACATACATGCATGTTTGCATACTCTTTACGGTAGAGGATACAATCGTTCGGACATGCATGTATTCTTTCTACTTCCATTCCGAATGGACAAAGAATCTTCTTGGCTTTATACGTGATTTTAGGCAACTCATTTCCCTCCGGAAGCATGTCCGCTAAAAGACCTAGCAGTGCCGTGAAACTCTTGTCGGACCAACCGTTACTTGCCTTCAATTTCAACAGTTCAAGCACGGCCGACAACCTCGTGTACTTGCGGCACGTGAACAAAGGTTTCTCCGAATCCTCCATCAAGCCCCAGAATTTAACATACTCTCTCTCATCATAGTTCTCTTCTACATCGCGAAGCATCTAATCCAGATTATCATCGTGCAACCTATCCGAATCCGAACCACAATCGACATCAGCCGGCGGCATGTCATTCACTTCACCGGCGATGTCATCCGGTGGCATATCATTCACTTCACCGGCGATGTCATCCGGCGGCATTTGATCATTCACTTCGCCATGACTGGTCCAACACGTATAACCCTTTTTGAAACCCCTACGAATCAAGTGCGCTTCAATTTGCCCTCGGTTCTTAAACATCTTTAAATTCTCGCAGTCAGTGCATGGACAGTACATATATTCCACCCCCTTATTCAACATATCCTCCTCGGCAGCTCTTGTAAAAGCAGACACACCATTAATGTACTCTTCACTCACACGGCTCGCGGCATACATCCAACTTCGGTCCTACGTTACGTACATATATAACAACTTAGTATTAAAAATTAAATTAACTAATTATTACTACATATATACCGGCCACATGTATTATATTGAGGCTTAATTTGCTAGCTCAATTCATATTACAAACACAACAGCTATTATATAACCAACAATTTTGCAAACCATCTTCAATTAATAACACTCACCAATTACTTAGATCTAAATTGTAATGCATGCAAAGAAAAAATAAAATTCATTACTAACCATATCTAGAGCAACCAGGAAAGTATGAATCTTCAAAGCTCAATATCTGCCTCCTCCCACCAAATTAACTGGCCTGAAATCGCCTAGCTTGCCTCCTGAGCGAAAGAGTGCGCAGTAGCAGCTAGATCTGGATCGAAATGAAGATAGATGCGGTCTGAGCAGCGCAATAAATGCCTAGTGAGCATTATCACATACAGCGTTTAATAAAAAATCGTCTGTGAATTAGCACAGACGGTTTTTTTTGTTTAAAACCGTCTGTGATAACCAGCTTATCACAGATGATTTTTATTAAAAACTGTCTGTGACAATCTGGGATTATCACAGACGGTTTTTAGTACAGACCGTCTGTGATACTTCAGTATCACAGACGGTTCATCGGTAAGAACCGTCTGTGATACTTGTTTTCTCCGACGCCGCCAACACAGACGGTGTCCAAATTAAAACCATTTGTGTTAGTGTTGGTCACATACCGTTTTGTCAAACCGTCTGTGATTGACCGTCTAGTATTAGGCTTTCTGTAGTAGTGTGCTGAACTAGCCGAATTTTTTTTACAATTATGTGAGTAGATATTATAATATATATGAGAGACCATGTGGAGGTATCCCCGTGTGGGTGATGAGTAATTGACATCGGTTTAGGAAAGTCGAGTTTGGATTGTGTGGTTCGGACCCGGTCATTGCGTGGTGCAATCGATCTCGATCGGACTTGGTCAAACTTGGTCGTATGGGCTTAGGATGCATATTCTAATGATTCGACAGGTTTAGACTCCTTCATGCGTAAGTATGATTCTATGATGCTATTTGTGCTTTCATGTATCGAGCGGTGCTATGTGATGTATTTCTTGTCTGTGATGGCTGCAGGACATCGAGGTGGAGTCGTGGCGAGGCATGGAGGACCGGACTAGGTGCAGGTGGTGCCGAGGTCAGAACGGTCGAGGTGTGCCGAAGACGGCGAGAACTCAAGGTGGTTGCGATGCTTGGACGGCAAGACACGAGGAAGCTTCTCGGAAGGTGCACGAGGGGCGTTTCGATAAAAGCGCAAGGCTGCACAAGTGGAAGCGGATGCGGTTTGAGTTAACGGATAAAGCGCCAGGTTGTTGGGCTTAGCGGGTAAAGAAAGAGGCAAATCCATATAGTGGGAGGCTATAAAAGGAGGGTGTCTCCTGCATGGTCTTCATGTCTTGGATGAGGGTTTGACTTTGACCTTTAGTCTTTATGCTTTAGTTTTTGAGAGTGGGTGGAGGAGACAGAGGGTGTTCTGCTTCTCCCCTTCGTTGTGTTCTTGGTTGTTCATGAGTTTGTGATAGGGAGAGATGAGTTCTTGATTTCTTCAAGCATGTATGGGATTGTAGGGATGGTATGAGTTGATACTCAATGTAATCATGTATATCTCTTCCTCATTATCAATCCAAGATGGTTTTATTTGAGTTTGATTGAGTTCTTGGCTCACTGTTGGTTTTTTGCCTACGATGGCCTCTCTGTGAGATTTTTGAGTTTCTTGTTTTTGGCTCGATTCTTGCTGAGGAGTGGCAAAATGGGTTGCTCAGTGATGGAATTGTATTTCTAGACCTTTTGGTCAGCTAATTCCAAGAGCACAATGATCAATTTGGAGAATCCAATTTCTTTCAGCCTATGCCCTGTTCATTCCATGTTTTCCATTTCTAGGGTTTTGATGTAGATCGTGTTTCCCTTCATAAAATGACATGAAACTTGGCATGTTAAGTCCTGAGGCTATTAAGTAACTATCTTCAAAGTTTCATGGTCAAAGGTTCAGAGATTAGATGAGAATTTGAGTATTTGTGCAGCTCTCTGTACTTTTTTCAGGTTTTTGGCTAAATCCTCAAATTCTTGTGCTTTTGTTGTTTCCTCTAGTTGTTTAAGGTCCTCTAGTTGTTTAGAATATGGTCTTACTTTTTTGAGCAGAGGAGAGTTGGAGTTATCTCTTCTTTTTGCCCAAAATCTGCATTTCTTGCAATTCCTGCGCAGGCTGTAGCCCTCTGCACAAATCTGATTTTCAGTTAAGCGGTCAGACCGGAGCATGTATGGCGGTCAGACCGGCTTTTGACCGGCGGCAAAAGATCGGTCAGAACGGCCTGGCCATAGCGGTCTGACCGCCTGGAGCATTCAAGTCAGACCGGCCCCTGCTGCGTCTTGTGTCATTTCTTTGGTTTGGCTCTAGTCTTGCTTTTTTTTGTTTGCTTAAGGTTCCAGTTTGAATAAGCTTCCTTCTTCGTAGTCCCAGTAACTATTGGAAGAGGGATTTCAAGTGGAACTCTTTTGAGGGGTCGTTTTTAAAGTCGACATTCACCCCCCTCTGTCGCCATTTCGGTCCAACAATATATTTATATCGAAACATAGAGTGTTAAAAAACTCTAATTCTAAAGCTTTATTTTCAAAAATAGTAATAAAATCATGGGTATTACTATCAATCATATCACTTCCGGATGCTCTTCCATCTCTTCTTTTGGTTCCAAAAGGTAATTCGTTTTCTCTCCCCTTGCCCTACTTTGAAAACTTAAGTTTAGGAACGCGATGAGCTCGTGAGAATAAGATAGTCCCATTTTAAATAGTCTTTGTATACTGAACCGTGCACCCTCGTATGTGTGCCCTACGGATAGCCGTTGTATTTTCGCAAAATTTTAGTTGGATTCTATGCACTGTCTATTTGCCCACGAGCATCATATTTTTGAGTCACATGAAAAAGCTTGTTTTTAAAATTTATGTGATTTATGAGCCTTCCCAGCCTTTTGGGTATACTATTTTGAATTTGAAAATGGATTAGTTACCTTGTCCCTGTGATTCTTTCCTCGTCTCATTCTAGTCCCCCCATCCCTTGCTGAAAGCACCACCAGGCGTCAAGGCCAACACAACGAGGTAGATGGGAGTCGAAACAAGCATATACTAAATGGGAGTCATGTCAAGTAGATATGACAAGGGATTGACGCATACTATATCCTTAGATTTGGATAATGCCATAAGGAAATTTGCATGATAAATAGTAAATAAAGATGTATCGAGGATATCTAATAGTTATTAGGATGAATCAAATATGTGGAATATTGGATTTATAAGGAGTATCTGAAGATGTCACCGTAACACTTAGAACAACCATTTGGATTGGATTAATAGAAATACTTAGATTTATATACGAAATGGGATCAATGAATGGATTGTTGGCAATTTCTAGAGCTTGGATATCGAGAAAATTAATGTGATCAAAGCAATACTAAGGGAACACTAGAAGGTATTGATTTAGCATCAGTGCATTAGATAGGGATGACACTACTACAGAAAAGGTCATCACAGACGGTTCAAAAACGTCATCACAGACGATTTTGTGAACCGTCTGAATTTATGGGTCAGTAATAATACGAGGTCATCACAGACGGTTTTCGAACCGTCTGTGGTGCAAATATCACAGACGGTTTTTAGTTAAAAACATATCACAGACGGTTCTTAACTAAAAACTGTCTGTGATATTTATAAATCACAGACGGTTTTTAACTAAAACCGTCTGTGATTATAACTATCACAGACAGTTTTTAACTCCTAAACCTATTTCTGTTTATTGGCTAGCCTTAGGAAATGCTAGCAATGTCCTCTGAAACTAGCAGATCAACATGTACATGTATACATCCAATTCACGTATCAATTCATTTCACAAACATAAAACATCTATTTTTATTAAGATTAGAGCCTACTATTACAATATCCCAAAAAACGAGCAGGTTACACAACAAGAACAGAAAAAAGCAAAAATCCTCTATGCCTTCTCGCCCCTGATGCAACGTATGAGCTAGATGTCTTTGATGCCCACCATCGTCGCCGTTGATTGAGCGTCTGCACGGTTGGCATGAGCTAGTTGCTTTTGCGGTGTCTTGTGATGAGGAAATCACTTCTTCGGATACACACAACACTCCTCCACTTGGCATTCAAGAACCAATCACTAGAGCTCGCGCCCGACAATTGAATTTACAGGTGAGCTCGTTCCTAAGTACTTCTTTTTGTTCATTTGAGAATCGATTGCTACCTAATGATTTAATTATGATTAGGAACCATGGATAGGACCAAGAAGTACTTGGAGAAGGGCTACGAGGCGCACAAGTCCAGCAAGGGCGGTCGAATCATGTTGGAGGCCCAACTCAAGCCGACTTCGAATCCAATTCAGAGTCTAGGACCAGGCCGCACTAAAATGGACGCCCAGATCGTATCCGGACTCCGTTTTGGACGTTCTACATATGTATGGAAAGCTGAGAAGACGACCTTTCCAATGGATCTAGTCCCATGTCAAAATTTTTTCTGAGTCAATGGGAATCGTCAAAAAAGTGGGTATTCAGAATCTGTCAGGGTGCTGCACCACCGTCTTTTGGGCCGTTCGGCTTTGTATCATGTTGGAGCCCATTAGGGCGCATCCAGGGGTTTTGCACGCCCCTCACTCCTTTATATCCAGCCGCCACCCCCCACCATTAGGGTTTGAGTTTTGCTTAGATTATTCTGTCTTTGAACAGTTTCGCCGTTCATCGGTTTGTGAGACCCCAACTTTCGAGTGCTAAATCAATACATCTGCAATTCAGTTGTGTTCTTCCTTGTTCTTGCTTGTGTTCTTCGATTCGTAGGCGGGGATTAGCCTTCTTGGCGAGATCAACCGGGCTGCGCACGGTTGATAACCTGAGGAGACGTGGTGCTGCGATTGCGGGGTTCGGAACGTGTTGTTCGGAAGTCGGATCAAATTGTGTCGCACCTCCACCAAATCGAACATATCCAGAACCTGTTGGAAGATCGGGACCCCGTTCTTATCATCTTGCCTCCCGTAGACTTGTGCGTCGTCTGCAAGGAGGAGGAGAACAGCAAGGAGGAGGAGGACAGCAAGGAGGAGGACAGCAAGAAAGAGGAGACCAGCATGGAGGACAGCAAGGAAGAGAGACCAGCATGGAGGACAGCAAGGAAGAGAAGACTAGCATGGAGGACAGCAAGGAAGAGAAGACCAGCAAGGAGGTTATATTTATAGGGGAGGGAGAGACTGGAGTTCCAAAATTTTGGCGCGGGAACGGAGAGGCGGAGCTACGATCCGTGGGATGAGGATTGGTGGATTTCTATTGGCTAGGATTGGGTTGAGGAGGATCGACAAGCCCAGCGGTCAGATTATCACAGACAGTTCTATATATAGAACCGTCTGTGATGAATGAATATCACAGACGGTTCTATATATAGAACCGTCTGTGATGAATGAATATCACAGACGGTTCTATATATTTTATATACCGATGTAATATAAACAACTAGTCTGAAAAGATAAAATAGCAAACTTTTATATAGCTTATATATACTCATTTGAAAGATTTCGATGAGATCTACAACTTTGCAGTTGAATCAAAATCCAAATTCCGAAAGGAAGACCAAGAAAAAGGACAACAACAGAAACCAAAAACTTGCAACACAGATTTAGGTCCAAAGATGGCCGCTTTCGGGGTCTTGGAGGGCGATTGGCACAAGCTGGTCATTTTTTTGGATCGGGCTCATCGTTAGCTTTCTAACGAGTACAAGAACATCGAAAACGGACACCGTATGCAAAAGTTATGCCCGTTTTACTGAAGGTGTCTCAAAATTGAATAATACTCGGACTTAGCGGGAAAATATGAAATTTTGAGGGATTGCAAGGCGGGAAACGTATCACAGACAGTTTTTTATTATAAAACCGTCTGTGATACTGGAATATCACAGACGGTTTTATAATAAAAACCGTTTGTGATATTCCAGATTATCACAGACGGTTTTTTATTATAAAACTGTCTGTGATATTCCAGTATCACAGACGGTTCAGCGGTAAGAACCGTCTGTGATACCCCTTTTTCCCGCCACAAATACCACAGACGGCCTCCAAATTAAAACTGTCTGTAATAGTGTACATCACAGACGGTTTCACAAAACCGTATGTGATTTGGCGTCTAGTATTAGGCTTTCTGTAGTAGTGTGAATCAAATGCTAAATTTATAGGATCAAATACGGTTATGTGCCATTGCGATAAGTTAAAAGGACATGATTAATTAGAGTAGTTGGATTCCTTTGTGGTTGGATTACTAGGACTCCTATGAGATTCATTTCAGGATTAATCTAGGTAATATGATTGAATGATGGAGAATGGTGGATCATTGTTATGGAGAATAAACATAATCTTGGTAGAGAATAGCTATTGGATAATTGACGATTGATAAGGACAACTAATATCGATAGTCATTTAAATTAAGCGGGATGGGTAGTCATTTAAATTAAGCAGGATGGGCAGAATACACAAAAAATATCAGATTACTACTATGATGTACAATTACTATTTGGTGGTACAACAACTTGTAGTAAGAATAATTAGACCAATATAGGAAGATACGCAAGATAAATTTTTTGGGTGGTGACATTGACTACAGGTGATGCCTAGAGTTTAAATTACATTATCTAGTGGGCTGAGGAATGAAAATTAGATGCTAGTAATGACAAAGGAACGTGATATTAGCAATGTTAGTTATTATATAATGCATCTTGAAGGCTATCTGTTGTAGGGGTGGCCCCCACCTAAGCCCAGCCGGCCTGTTAGAAGGCTGTAAAGCCCAATATGGGACATATGTAACGACATAAATACCCTTAAGGGGGTTACTTAGGTGTAAGGGCAAGGTTGTAAAAACACTCTCCATGTGGACATATATATACGATACAGGCCATGGGGGAAAAAACTAAGCATTGCTCACCTAACTCTCCACTTCCATACCTCTCTCTCTCAGTTTGGTCTGTAACTGATAGACCATGCGGAGGTGACCCCGGTTGTGTGATGAGTAATTGACGTCTGTTTTAAGAAAGTCGAGTTTGGTTTTGTGTGGTTCGGGCCATGTCGTTGCGCGACGCAATCGGTTTCGGTCGGACTTGGTCAAACTTGGTCGAAGTGTTTAGGATGCTTATTCTCTTGATTCGACGGGTTTGGACTTTTTCATGCTTAAGATTTCTCTTAATGCTATTGTTGATTACATTATGTCGAGCGGTGCTATGTGATCTGTTTCTTGTCTGTGATGGCTGCAGGACGTCGAGGTGAAGTCATGGCGAGGCACGGGATGACCGGACTAGGCGCAGGTGGTGCCGAGGTCAAAGCGGTCGAGGTGTGCTGAAGACGGCGAGGACTCGAGGTGGTTGCGAGGCTTGGAAGGCAAGTAATGAGCAAGCTTCCCGGAAGATGCAGAAGGGGCGTTTTGGTGAATACACAAAGCTGCATTAAAGGAAGTGGATTTGGTTAGAGTTAGTGAGTAAAGCGCAAAAGCTTAATGGGCAAAGCATGTTGTGAACCCATTATGAAAAGGGTATAAATAGATGCATGACTCCTGGTGGATGCATGACTTCAGAGGAGTTGATGGCTTTGAAGAGGTAGAGAGGGCTTTAGAGGAGTTGTTTTGCTTTCTTCCTTTCTGTTTTGGAGTTGGTGGGAGATGGCAGAGGGTTGTTTTGCTTGTCTCCCGTAAGTTTCCTATTTGTGTGTTCGTCTTCTGTGTATGAGTTCTCAGGTTGGGCAGGATGAGATGAGTGGCAGTAGAAACCTCATGTAATCATTCCTCTGTAGACAATCATCCATGGGAATGAATTTCTTTGAGATTTTCAGCTTTGTTTCTCCTTCTCTGTGATGAATTTCAATTTCTGCACTCTCTCTGTTCTTCCTCTTCTCTTTTGTATTTGAGTTTGTTCTTGCTCAAGAATTCACAAAATGAGCTGCTCAGTGAAGGAAAAATACTCTAGACTACTTGGCCACTCCATTCCCAAGAGCAAATGGAATATTCACTGATTTATCTCTTTTCTCTGAGCTTCGTCAAAATTCCCCTATTCTTGATTTTCTAGGGTTTGAGTACAGGGCTTCATGGAATCTTTTGCTTCCCTTCAAAAGATTGTGTTTTGTTCTGTGCCTTCAGGCCTTGAGGCTATTGCTTAGCTTTTCTCACAATCTCATAGTCAAAGGATTCAAGATTGGCTGGCAATTCGGAAATTTGTGCTGTTCTCTGAAAGTTCTTGGTTTTTCTCTCTAATGATGATTCTTGGCCTTTTTGGTTGTCTTCTATGATCTTCTAGGGCTCTTAAGCTATTCAGTTTGTAGTCCTTTGTTTTTGGCAGAAGAAAATAGCAGTAGCTCTAAAATTTCTTTCAGTGCAGTCAGACTCAGTATTTTTAGTTTTTCGTTCGTCAGTCTGCACTGCTCTCTGCATTTTTGCTCCTGCAGAAATCGGGGCCCGGTCAGACCAGAAGTCTCTTGGCGGTCAGACCGCTGTATGGCCTGCGGTCAGACCGGAGTAGACCCGGCGGTCAGACTGCTATTAATAGGGCGGTCACATCGGCGCCTCAGGACAGGTCAAACCGACGGTGTGCGGGCGGTCTGACCGGCCAACGCACACTGGTCAGACCGGCCTGAGCATTATTTTTGCTGCTGCCAGCGTCTTCTCTTTGTTGGTTTATTGGTTGATCTTTTGTGTTTGTGTCCAGCTTGATTTTCCAGTGAGCTTGAATTATTGTTTTTATCATAGCTTTTATAGCTTTTGATGAGAAAAATCAAGTGGGTACTCTAGGGGGACAAAATTTAAAGAAGAAACATTCACCCCCCCTCTGTTGCCAATTTCGATCCAACAGTAACCACAACAGTTGGCGCCGTCCGTGGGGAGGACAGGAGCAAGCCTCAAGATCCGAAGAAGGATGGCACCGAAGAAAGCTTCATCATTGGCGGCTAAGAAGAAGAAGGGGAGCACGATGGAGTCTCGCGTCAACACCAGGGCTTCAACGGCGGCAGGCGCGGGCGTCGACGACGATGCGGGTACGGCAGTCACGAACGTCAACGCCCATGGCGCGACGGTCGACCCAACCACCATCGGCGCAATGGTCGACCCCGGCGTGCGCGCGATGACCGACTCCGTGGCTGATGCGATGGCCGACCCCGCCCTGTGCGCGGCGAGCGACCCCGCCGCTGGCACCACGGTTGACACTGGCAGCCCCGACCGGGTAGTCGGGGGCGGTAGCACCAGCGCTAATGTAGCCGGGCGGTTCAAGCGGCCACACTAGCCTCGTCACCGACACCGAAGTCTACCCCGTCGGCGCATCGGGCAACCTGGGAGCGCAGGTTGTGGTCGCCGCTGCCCCAGCAACGCGACCAGGTGTGCCGATTGCCCCGGCCACGGCAGCGGTAGAGAGCGCCCTGCTGACGGCCATCGACACGTTCCAGTGGGAGTTGGCGGATCTTCGGGGAGCCGTGCGGGATATGCAAGAGGCTCAGAGTCAGCAGACCCCGCCGGCGGTTGCACTGTAGCCCACACCAGAATGGGAGGATAGCCATGACGCCCCCACCTCCAGCCACGTCCTGCTGCGACGTGTGGACCTAGAGTCCCCACTCTTGGTGGGCCTACAGCAGTCGGCATGGCTGGAGGACTTCAAGTTCCCCCGCGCCATCGAGCCGTACAAGGGCGACATGGACCCTCGGGAGTTCGTGCGCGTGTACGAGACCGCCATCGAAGCCGTCGGCGGAGACGACACAACGAAGGCGAAGGGACTCCCCCTTGCATTACAGGGAGTGACGCTCTCTTGGTTTTTTTACCATCGAGCCAAACTCCATCTACGCATGGGAGCAGATCCGCGACCGCCTCTACAACAACTTCCAAGAGAACTATATTGAGCACGTCGACGCGGATCATCTCTTCGCGGTCAAGCAAAAACCCTCGGAGAAGCTCCAGGAGTACTTCAAGCGCTTCGCGAAGATCCGCTGCCAGGTCAAGGACGTCAACAAAACAAGCATCATCAACGCAGTGGTACAGGGCCTCCGCCCGGGGCCGCTAGCCGAGTACAACGCCCGCAAGCCAATCAAGACGGTGGTGAAGCTTTTTTACAAGATGGAAGAGTATGCGCGGGCGGAAGAGGATGCGCGGAGACGTAAGGGCGACGACTCCGACCCCACTCAGGCGGAGGGGTTGTCGCAAGAAGGAAGCGCGGGGAATGACCCCCCCGAAAGGAAAGCGCAAGCAAGGGTCCGCGGGAGCCCCCCTGAGCACAGTGATGCTGGGGTGCATGGGAATTCGTCAAGTGGTAGGCACAAGCCCAAGCGCAATCAGCGCTGACCCAAAATGCCCATCATGTCCTTGGCATAGAGGATGCTCCCCGGGACTCTCCTCCCGCGTTCCGTGGGAGGAGGAGGGCGGGGATGGGGGCGCGGGAGGGCTCACGATGAAAGACCGCACACGAAGCAGGAAATCCAGGACTACGGCAGGTGGTGCGAAGTGCATGGCTATGGTGACCACCTCACGCGGGCATGCTCCGCAGTCGTGGCGCTGCGGCAGGCAACCGATACGGCTTGGGCCTCGGAAGCGCCGCTCCCCATTGTGGCCCACCTGCAACAGCCGCAGGGAGCTGGGCCCCCAGACGGGGCCCAACGCTGAATCATCAGCGTCATCTCAGGAGGATCCTCGCCGGGGATGTTCTCGGTGCAACCACCTTCGGGAACAGCACAATGCGAAATCACTTTTATGATAGCTGACGCCCAGGGCGTAGAGTTCCCCCACCAAGATCCCTGGTCATCTAGGCTGACATTGCAGGTTGCGACGTCAGGCGCGTCCTCATCGACGGGGGCAGCTCCGCGAACATTCTATTTGCGGAGGCCCTCGACTGCATGCGGATCCCTCGGGGTCATTTGGGACCGTCAGGGACCCCGCTCCAAGGTTTCGGGAGCCAGCCACTAAAGGCCTTGGGTCAGGTATGTTGTCACATCCCAAAATTTCGCTTTCTGAAGATTTTAATTTTAAATTAATTATTTTAATGTATTCGGATTTTATTTGGATTTATCTGGATTTATTTGGATTTTATTTAAAATTTTAAAGCAAGAAAATGTATTTAAAATATTTTGTTAAAGCCAAAAAGAGTTTATTTTATTTTTCCTAGCCTTCCCTAAATTTTTAAGTAATTTTTGAGAATTTTCTGGAATTTAAAATCAATTTTAAAAGTTAAAAAGAATTTTATAAAATTATAAAATTCAAATCTGAAATTAAAAATATTTTTAGTAAGTCTAAAATACTTCCAGGAATATTCTATGATTTTTCTGGAATTTTTAGGCATTAAATATTAATTTTCCAAGCTTTTATAAAGTTTCTAGTAATTTCTGAAATTTATTCCGAAAATAAAAATCAAATTATCCCTAGCCTGCCACGTGTCGCCCTCAGATTAAATCAACCTCTCTCCACGTTTTAATCCTAGCCATCCACCACAACTTACCCCTTCATAAAATCCAAAGCCTCTCATTCACTCACTTGCCACGTGTCGCAAATCCGACGGCCCGTACCCCTTCACCATTTCACCCTCTCTATGACACATGGGGCCCCCTTGTCATATCCTTCTTCTACCTCTTCTTCTTCCTCCTCCAACCCTCTCTCTCCACCTCCATTAACCCGAAAATAAAGCTTCAATTTCGGCCGTTTCCTTCGCGTTAATTCCCGATTAAATTGTGGGAACGGATCCTCCATCAATCCCCTCTAATCCGGCGACCGTTTCCCCTCTTTTAATCCCCCTAATCGCGTTGTGCATTAACTCCGGCGAGCCCATTCCTTATTCCGGCCGCCCCTCCCCTTGCCTATAAAAACCACCCTCCCCTCGGCCTCTTTTCACCCCGCCTCCCACCGCGCCTCCTCCTCCTCTTCTCGGCCGCCTCCCGGTGCCCCACCGCCGGCCACCCAAAACCCGCCGCCGCCTCTCACCGCCGCCGCCTCCAAGCGCCGCCGTCGGCCGCCCACACCCCCGTCGCCGCCGCCGGTAAGCGCCGCCGCCTCCCCTCACCCGCCGCCGCCGTCCACCGCCCTCCCGCCGGCCACGGCAAGGCCACCGGCCGGCCAACTCCCGAGCCGGCCATGCGCTCGCGCCCGCGTGGCCGCCACGTCGGCCGACTTGCCCGCGTGGCCGCCCGCGTGGCCTCCACCTCGCGGCCGCGTGGCGCCATGTGGCCGGCGCGCCACGTCGGCAAGGCCCGTGGTCCGTGGGTTCGGTCCACGGTAGACCGGACCCACCCGTCATTCAAATACACTTTCCCGCTCAGCAAATTCGAATTTTGATGACGTCATAATTAGTATTTTCCAGTACAAAAATAATTCCCGAAATCGGCATTTTCCTTTTTCCCTCCCATTTAATCTTCCGGAAGCCATAACTTTCTCATTTTAACTCCGATTTGAGCCGTTCAAATTTCTAAATTTTTCTAAAATCATAAACTATCTAAATATGCACTCTTTTTGAATTTTTGAATTTTATTTGAATTTTGGTTGAATTTATTTGTTTTGTTTGTCCGTCTTTTCGCGCGTAGATTCCGCCGTCGCCGAGGAACTCGTCGAGTCGCAGCAAGAAGACCCAACCAGCGTCCAAGAAGGCAAGTCTCCTTTGATCATTTTGAACCCATGATTATGAAATGTTTTTAATTATTTTAAATTTATGTGCATCGCTATTTACATAGAACCCTAATTTTGTCGTAGCGAATTAGTTAAACCAAATGTTGTTATACCCTCAATTGAATTTGAATATCATGTACCTTTGTAACATTAGGATTGCCCTTGTCTCAATAACGAGATTATTATTTAATCTTTGCTAATATAAGAACGGTAGTGTCATGCTTAGCCTTGCTATTTAATCTTGTTATAATTTTGAAATGGGAAATTATGACTTATTGTAGAACCTTGTGTTTATAAATGTAGTGGTAATTGGAGTTGCCGCTGTTATTTTAAAAATAAAATAAAAATGTGAAAGTTGGTTTAGATTAGGGTGGATGGTTGGTTTGGTTTGGTGCAGTTAGCACGAGATCTTGTTAAGTGTATGTTCCACCCTAGTCAATTAAGGACCGACGCTTGTGTTTGTCCAGACTGAGCATTAACCGTACAACCACAAGTCTATATGGGTACGACCTAGCCGAATAACTTATGATAGTCTAGTTTAGGTGCCACCAGTGGAAAGTGGGTGCCAGGGATGGACTGGTTATTCACAGTGAGGGACAGGGATTTACTGTACTCATATGGCGCAAGAGGGGGCTTCGGTTCGGGCAGTTAGCCTACCTGCGGTGAAACCTCAGCGGGTGGTATCTAGCTAGATTAGAGTAAGGTAAAGGCTTTGTGATATGTTATCTGGGTCTCATGCCAAAGGAAGCGTGTTGACTTTTAGGATAATTTATCTCTTGTGGGTAAAGTTGTACAACCTCTGCAGAGTGTAAAACTATTCGAATAGCCGTGCCCACGGTCAAGGGCGGGCAAGGAATGCATTCACATGGTAGATTTCTAGTTTTGGTTTTTAAAAATTAAAGTTTTGTATTCCGAGAGTGGAGGGAACTCTCGGAAGGGTATCCTGGCGGATGGAGCCAGAGAGGGTGGATGTAACCCGCAGTATTAAACTTGTTCAAGTTGTTAGCTAGTGTTGGTAGATGGAACCTTCACTAGAGAATTAATGATAGTTTTGTTAAAACAATTAATTGGTGAAAATGTTGCCTTCGAAAATAATTAGTAGTAATTAAATTTTAAAATGTTGCTTTGTGCAAAAGAACCATATAGCCTTCCTTTGTTAAGCCTTGCATCTATGCATTTTTCCCAAGACTTGCGGAGTACTTTATGTACTCACATGCTACACTTAAAATAAACCTCAGAGGAACATGAAGCTCAAGAAGGTGATTACAACTACTGCTTCGTCTGTGGCTGTGACGGATTCTTCCCGGAGGACTAGGTCGCGCTTCCCCAGTCAACTGCCTGTGGCATATTGATGGGTCTACTTTGAGTTTACTTTGCTTCCGCTGTGTTTTGATTGTGCGAGGTTTTGAAACCTCCAATGTAATAATGAGACCCGGTGGTCAGTACTCTTTATATTTGTAATAAATACGTTGTTGGTCATGAATCATTTCTGTTTAACTGTGTGCACTAGCTTTGATCTGGGACTAGTGCAGAAATACACAGAGGGTCCGGGTTTGTAATCCGGGGTCCCGACAGAGGTGGTATCAGAGCCAATTTGACTGTAGGACGTGGCCTAGAATAGAAATGGTAAAACTTTAAGGACTCATATTTTCTTAAAAAGAGTATATTAAAAATATATAAGCTTCTTTGCTTCTATCCTTTTCTTACTTAGTATCTCGTTCTTGTCTTTATATTCATTCTCTAATTCTTTTTACTAATCTTCTCTTTTATTTCAAACTTTGTAGATGGCCGGTTCGTCATCCGTTGCCCCGTGGGACTATTACTCTCATGGAGAGGATGCTGGAGGGTTTGCTAGCCTCCTTCGGCAGCTTATGCAGTGTTTGGAGTACAGTCAGCCGCCTATTTTCAGGGGGCGGAAGACGAGGATCCTGGATCGAGACTCATGGACGATGGATGTATTCCTGTATGCACGGGAAGGGGAATTCAAGTCCCAAACATACCCCATCAAGCACCCTCGGTCCCGCTGTTATGACGCAGTCCAGGACGCAGCACGCCTTGCTATAGATGAGTTGTGCCATCTGCACAAAGATGCTGTGCACCAGTCTCCCTTCTGCTTCTTCATCAACCCCAGGGCAGGACAGAGGTATCCAGATCCCTTTGAGATTCCAGTAGACGATCCTCGACTGTCGCATCAGGTGCAGCTGACTCAGGCGATGGCAGTCACTTACTCCAGAGCTTTAGAGGAGATCGGACAGTTGCGGATGCTACTCACTTCCAGCTACCAGCATTCGGACACACTTCGCGCACAGCTTCTCCAGAGCCAGGCAGCTGAGTTTGAGCTGAGACGTCTCAGGGCCGCAGCTGACTACACGCCGTCTTCACCCACCGCTGATTACACGCCGTCTTCACCAGTACCAGCTGCCGTCCCCAACAACCCGGCACCAGCTCGACTTTCCGGACTCCACATCAGGATGACAGCACGCAAGAAGGTGCGACGCTCCAGTCCGCCACCGGTCATCACCCTCAAGAAGCGCAAGCCTTCTCGTTCCCGTTCGTGTTCGACTGCCTCCAGTCGTAACCGTCCTCGTGCTTCAGCTGCTTGCGATTGTTCTCGGCATCACGTGAACGAGCGCGAGGAGGATCCGGAGGAGGATCCGGAGGAGGACCCCGAGGAGGACCCTGAGGAGCGTGTCTTTGGAGAGGATTAGTAGTCTTTTGAGTCCGTAGAACCCAAATAAAATGTTTACGTTATTAGAACGTTTTATGTTATATTTTGGTGTGTTAGATGGACTGTACCAAGCCTTTGTGCACTTGTGGTACAGCCATTCTTAAAACTATTTTGATTTCAAGAATAAGTTTCTTCTCAGTTGATGCTTGTTTCTCTCTTGTGTGTTGGTTTGGGATGTTGTTTAGTTTTCCCCTACTCTCTTATCTATGCTATTTCCCTCTTATCTTTTGCTAATCTTGGAAACCGCTTCAGATGGTGAACACAAGGAGCAACCCTGGCAGTAGCCGTAACCCCAATGCTCAACCAGAGGACAACATTCCACCACCTCCTGCTCAAGCACCCAATTTAGAGCAGATGATGGCAATGCAACTGCAGCTTCTACAAGCCTTGGCCCAGAACCAAGTACAGCAAGCCCCTCAGGCACAACACCAGGCACCCCAGTCTAAGCTGGGAGAGTTCATGAGGACAAGGCCCCCTACTTTCGCTGGTTCGGTGGATCCGATGGAAGCAGACGACTGGATTAAGGATGTGGAAAGGAAGTTGGTCTTAGCCCAGTGCAATGACAATGAGAAAGTGCTGTATGCGGCTCACCAACTCAAGGGAATCGCCGCTAACTGGTGGGAAAATTTCCATGCCGCCCATCAAAACGCGCAAGCTATCACATGGGATGAATTCGTGGAGGCTTTTCGCACTGCGCATATTCCTACGGGAATAATGGAAATGAAGAAAAGGGAATTCTACCAACTGCAGCAAGGAAACCTCAGCGTTTCCGAATACCTGAACAAGTTTACTCAGCTGTATAGGTATGTAGCTGAAGAGATCACCTCGGAGTCAACCAAGACCTGGAGGTTCATGCAGGGACTCGACCCCAACCTCAAAGTGCAGCTGGTGTCGAATGATTTTCCGACTTTCCAGCACATGGTGAATAAGGCTTTCTTACAAGAAGATGCTCAGCGTCAATTGTTTGAAACCCGGAAGAGGAAGTTCCAAGCTCAGCAGGGAGCAAGTGGTTCTCGATTTCGCCCCAACACACCTCAGTTCCACAGAACTCCAGAACCAAGTGCGCCAAGGACTCCATTTGCTGCCCCTCGTCCCAATCCTCAAGCTCCCCGATCGGGCAATGGTGGGCAACCACAACAGAACAGGACTTCAGCAGCAGGAGTGCAGTGTTTCAACTGCAAAACATGGGGCATTATGCCAGCAACTGTCCCCAGAAGCGCTCAGCTGTGACTCCCGTTCGCTTCAACCTAGGGACCACGCCAGCAAGAGCTCCAACTGCAGGTCAAGGCCGGGGAACGCCTCAAACTCCAAAGACTCCGCATGCGATGAGCAGAGGACATCTTAACCATGTCACTGCGGAGGCAGCTCAGGATGCACCCGACGTAGTTCTGGGTAAGTTTCTTGTCAATTCAATTCCTGCAACAGCATTATTTGATTCTGGAGCTTCGCATTCTTTTGTGTCAAAAGATTTTGTTGAAAGATATAATTGGGATGTGCAATTACTAAGGAACCCTATGCTAGTCCAATCACCTGGAAAGGAAATGAGGACTAACACAGTTTGCCCTAGAGCAACTGTAGATATAAATGGAGTGAAATTCCTAGCGAATCTTATTATAATAGATTCCAAGAGCCTAGATGTAATATTTGGCATGGATTGGTTAACCAAGTATAAAGGGCAGATAGATTGTGCTGATCGTGCCATTACCCTTACCAATTCGGAAGGAATCCAAGTAAGGTATAAGTCAAACACATCTTCCCAGAATAGGTGTGGATTAAACAGTTTGAAGGGAATAACTTTGGAAAAAGTGCCTATAGTAAATGAGTACCCAGATGTATTCCCTGAGGATTTACCAGGAATGCCGCCGGACAGAGAAATTGAATTTGTTATTAATTTAGTACCTGGTACAGCTCCAATTTCCAAGAGACCCTATCGTATGTCCGCAAATGACCTGGCTGAGGTTAAGAAACAGATTCAAGAGTTGCTAGAGAAAGGTTTTGTTAGACCAAGTTCTTCACCTTGGGGAGCACCAGTACTACTAGTGAAGAAGAAAGATGGCAGTCTTCGCATGTGTGTGGACTATAGATCTCTGAATGATGTGACAATTAAGAACAAGTATCCTTTGCCGAGGATAGATGATTTATTTGATCAATTGAAAGGTTCATGTGTCTTCTCAAAGATCGATCTTCGATCAGGTTATCACCAATTGAAGATAAGACCCGAAGATATACCAAAGACAGCTTTTGCTACTCGCTATGGATTGTATGAGTATACGGTGATGTCTTTTGGCTTAACCAATGCTCCTGCATATTTCATGAATCTGATGAATAAGGTGTTCATGGAATATTTGGATAAATTTGTGGTGGTTTTCATTGATGACATTTTGATATATTCCAAGAATGAGGAAGAGCATGCAGAACATTTGAGGATAGTTTTGGAAAAGCTCAGAGAACACCAGTTGTATGCCAAGTTTAGCAAATGTGAGTTTTGGTTGAAGAAAGTGGCCTTCCTGGGTCATGTAATTTCTGCAGGAGGAGTGTCCGTAGACCCTGATAAAGTTAATGATGTGCTCAATTGGACACAACCTAAGTCAGTATCTGAGATCAGAAGCTTTTTGGGTTTGGCTGGTTACTATCGTCGTTTTATTGAAGGATTCTCCAAGCTTGCAAGACCTCTTACTCAGTTGCTAAAGAAAGAAAAGAAGTTTGAATGGAGTAAAGCATGTGAGGATAGTTTTCAAGAGTTAAAGAAAAGGCTAACTTCTGCACCAGTGCTAACACTCCCGGATATTAGAAAAGACTTTGAAGTCTTCTGTGATGCGTCAAGGCAGGGATTAGGCTGTGTTTTGATGCAAGAAAGAAAGGTAGTAGCCTATGCTTCAAGGCAATTGCGACCCCATGAGGAGAATTATCCCACTCATGATTTAGAGCTAGCTGCCGTAGTGCATGCTTTAAAAATATGGAGGCATTATTTGATCGGTAACCGCTGTGAGATTTACACGGATCACAAAAGTCTAAAGTATATATTTACCCAACCTGATCTCAATATGAGGCAAAGGAGATGGCTTGAGCTAATAAAGGATTATGATATTGGGATACATTATCATCCAGGCAAGGCCAATGTGGTAGCTGATGCATTGAGCAGAAAGAGTTACTGCAATAAGCTGTGGATCAAGGACAGTATGCCCGCACTACAGGAAGAATTCCAGCGGCTCAACTTGGAAGTAGTAGAGGGAGGATTCTTGGCTACCTTGGAGGTTCAACCAACTCTAGTAGAGATGATCAAGGCAGCTCAAGGAGAAGACAAGTATGTCAAGGAAATCAAAGAAAATATGAAGAAAGGAAAAGCATCAGAATTTTCAGAGGATGAGGAAGGTATCATTTGGTTCGGGAAAAGAATTATTGTACCCGAAAAGCAAGAGATAAAAGAGTTAATTCTGAAAGAAGCCCATGAATCTGGATATTCAATTCACCCAGGAAGTACAAAGATGTACCAAGATCTCAAAGAAAGGTATTGGTGGTCGAGTATGAAAAGGGAGATTGCTGAATATGTCGCTTTGTGTGATGTGTGCCAGCGGATCAAAGCGGAACATCAGAGACCTGCTGGATTATTACAACCTTTGCAGATACCCGAGTGGAAATGGGAAGAAATTGGTATGGATTTTATAACTGGATTGCCGAGAACAAAATCAGGGTATGATTCAATTTGGGTTATTGTGGACCGTCTGACAAAAGTCGCTCATTTCATTCCGGTAAAGACGACCTATTCTGGAGACAGACTCGCTGAGCTGTATATGTCAAGAATTGTGTGTTTGCATGGAATTCCAAGGAAGATTGTGTCAGATCGTGGAACTCAATTCACTTCAAGATTTTGGCAAAAGCTACATGGGCTATTGGGTACCAATTTAAATTTCAGTACGGCTTATCATCCCCAGACAGATGGTCAAACTGAGAGAGTAAATCAAATACTGGAAGACATGTTAAGAGCATGTGCCTTGGCTAATAAGACCAGTTGGGATCGAAGTTTGCCTTATGCAGAATTTTCATATAATAATAGTTATCAATCCAGCTTGCAAATGTCTCCTTTTGAAGCATTGTATGGTAGAAAATGCAGGACACCATTGTATTGGAAAGAAACCGGAGAAGGGCAAGTGTTTGGACCAGATGTACTGAAGCAAGCAGAAGAGCAAGTTCGTCTGATTCAGGACAGGTTAAAAACAGCACAAACAAGACAGAAGAGCTATGCGGATAATCGCAGAAGAGCGTTAGAATTTGTATCTGGAGATCATGTATATCTGAAGGTTTCGCCTCTCAAAGGAATGCGACGTTTTGGAGTCAGTGGCAAGCTTGCTCCTAGATTCATCGGACCATTCCCTGTTTTAGCTAAAAGGGGAGAAGTCGCTTATCAGCTGAAGCTTCCACCCCAGTTGACAAAAGTGCACGACGTCTTCCACGTGTCTCAGTTAAGGAAGTGTCTCAGAGTGCCAGAAGAGCAGATGTCCTTAGATGAGGTTGAGATAAAAGAGGATTTAACTTATCCAGAGTATCCAGTCAAAATTTTGGATGAAGCAGAGCGTCGAACCAGAAACAAGGTTATCAAGTTCTGTAAAGTACAGTGGAGCAATCACTCGGAATCGGAAGCAACTTGGGAGCGTGAAGAAGATCTAAGAGCAGAGTTCCCTAATCTTTTTCCCAGTCAGTCCGAATCTCGGGGTCGAGATTCTTTCTAAGGGGGGTAGGTTTGTCACATCCCAAAAATTAGTTTTCTGAGAAATTTAATTTTAAATTAATTATTTTAATGTATTTGAGTCTTATTTGGATTTATCTGGATTTATTCGGATTTATTTGGATTTTATTTAAAATTTTAAAGCAAGAAAATGTATTTAAAATATTTTGTTAAAGCCAAAGAGTTTATTTTATTTTTCCTAGCCTTCCCTAAATTTTTAAGTAATTTTTGAGAATTTTCTGGAATTTAAAATCAATTTTAAAAGTTAAAAAGAATTTTATAAAATTATAAAATTCAAATCTGAAATTAAAAATATTTTTAGTAAGTCTAAAATACTTCCAGGAATATTCTATGATTTTTTCTGGAATTTTTAGGCATTAAATATTAATTTTCGAAGTATTTATGAAGTTTCTAGTAATTTCTGAAATTTATTCCGAAAATAAAAATCAAATTATCCCTAGCCCGCCACGTGTCGCCCTCAGATTAAATCCACCTCTCTCCACGTTTTAATCCTAGCCATCCACCACAACTTACCCCTTCATAAAATCCAAAGCCTCTCATTCACTCACTTGCCACGTGTCGCAAATCCGACGGCCCGTACCCCTTCACCATTTCACCCTCTCTATGACACATGGGGCCCCCTTGTCATATCCTTCTTCTACCTCTTCTTCTTCCTCCTCCAACCCTCTCTCTCCACCTCCATTAACCCGAAAATAAAGCTTCAATTTCGGCCGTTTCCTTCGCGTTAATTCCCGATTAAATTGTGGGAACGGATCCTCCATCAATCCCCTCTAATCCGGCGACCGTTTCCCCTCTTTTAATCCCCCTAATCGCGTTGTGCATTAACTCCGGCGAGCCCATTCCTTATTCCGGCCGCCCCTCCCCTTGCCTATAAAAACCACCCTCCCCTCGGCCTCTTTTCACCCCGCCTCCCACCGCGCCTCCTCCTCCTCTTCTCGGCCGCCTCCCGGTGCCCCACCGCCGGCCACCCAAAACCCGCCGCCGCCTCTCACCGCCGCCGCCTCCAAGCGCCGCCGTCGGCCGCCCACACCCCCGTCGCCGCCGCCGGTAAGCGCCGCCGCCTCCCCTCACCCGCCGCCGCCGTCCACCGCCCTCCCGCCGGCCACGGCAAGGCCACCGGCCGGCCAACTCCCGAGCCGGCCATGCGCTCGCGCCCGCGTGGCCGCCACGTCGGCCGACTTGCCCGCGTGGCCGCCCGCGTGGCCTCCACCTCGCGGCCGCGTGGCGCCATGTGGCCGGCGCGCCACGTCGGCAAGGCCCGTGGTCCGTGGGTTCGGTCCACGGTAGACCGGACCCACCCGTCATTCAAATACACTTTCCCGCTCAGCAAATTCGAATTTTGATGACGTCATAATTAGTATTTTCCAGTACAAAAATAATTCCCGAAATCGGCATTTTCCTTTTTCCCTCCCATTTAATCTTCCGGAAGCCATAACTTTCTCATTTTAACTCCGATTTGAGCCGTTCAAATTTCTAAATTTTTCTAAAATCATAAACTATCCAAATATGCACTCTTTTTGAATTTTTGAATTTTATTTAAATTTTGGTTGAATTTATTTGTTTTGTTTGTCCGTCTTTTCGCGCGTAGATTCCGCCGTCGCCGAGGAACTCGTCGAGTCGCAGCAAGAAGACCCAACCAGCGTCCAGGAAGGCAAGTCTCCTTTGATCATTTTGAACCCATGATTATGAAATGTTTTAAATTATTTTAAATTTATGTGCATCGCTATTTACATAGAACCCTAATTTTGTCGTAGCGAATTAGTTAAACCAAATGTTGTTATACCCTCAATTGAATTTGAATATCATGTACCTTTGTAACATTAGGATTGCCCTTGTCTCAATAACGAGATTATTATTTAATCTTTGCTAATATAAGAACGGTAGTATCATGCTTAGCCTTGCTATTTAATCTTGTTATAATTTTGAAATGGGAAATTATGACTTATTGTAGAACCTTGTGTTTATAAATTTAGTGGTAATTGGAGTTGCCACTGTTCTTTTAAAATAAACTAAAATGTGAAAATTGGTTTAGATTAGGGTGGATGGTTAGTTTGGATTGGTGCAGGAAGCACGAGATCTTGTAATGTGTATGTTCCACCCTAGTCAATTAAGGACCGACGCTTGTGTTTGTCCAGACTGAGCATTAACCGTACAACCCCAAGTCTATATGGGTACGACCTAGCTGACTAACTTACGATAGTCTAGTTTAGGTGCCACTAGTGGAAAGTGGATGCCAGGGATGGACTGGTTATTCACAGTGAGGGACAGGGATTTACTGTACTCATATGGCGCAAGAGGGGGCTTCGGTTCGGGCGGTTAGCCTACCTGCGGTGAAACCTCAGCGGGTGGTATCTAGCTAGATTAGAGTAAGGTAAAGGCTTTGTGATATTTTATCTGGGTCTCATGCCAAAGGAAGCGTGTTGACTTTTAGGATAATTTATCTCTTGTGGGTAAAGTTGTACAACCTCTGCAGAGTGTAAAACTATTCGAATAGCCGTGCCCACGGTCAAGGGCGGGCAAAGAATGCATTCACATGGTAGATTTCTAGTTTTGGTTTTTAAAAATTAAAGTTTTGTATTCCGAGAGTGGAGGGAACTCTCGGAAGGGTATCCTGGCGGATGGAGCCAGAGAGGGTGGATGGAACCCGCAGTTTAAAACTTGACCAATGGTAATTGGTTAGCTAGTGTTGGTAGTTGGAACCTTCACTAGAAAATTATTGATAGTTTCTGCTAAAACATTTACTTTATTAAATTGATGCCTTCGAAAATAATTAGTAGTAATTGAATTTTAAAATATTGCTTTGTGTAAAAGAACCATATGGCCTTCCTTTGTTATGCCTTGCATCTATGCATTTTTCCCAAGACTTGCGGAGTACTTTATGTACTCACGCGTTGCTCTCAAAAATAAATCTCAGAAGAATACGAAGCTCAAGAAGGAGACTACAACTACTGCTTCGTCTGTGGCTGTGACGGATTCTTTCCGGAGGACTAGGTCGCGCTTCCCCAGTCAACTGCCTGTGGCATATTGATGGGTCTGCTTTGAGTTTTCTTTGCTTCCGCTGTGTTTGGATTGTGCGAGGTCTTGAAACCTCAATTGTAATAATGAGACCTGGTGGTCAGTACTCTTTATAATTGTAATAAATACGATGTTGGTCATGAATCATTTCTGTTTAACTGTGTGCACTAGCTGTGATCTGGGACTAGTGCAGTAATACACAGAGGGTCCGGGTTTGTAATCCGGGGGCCCGACACGTACGAAATCGAGTCGCGGAATGAAACTGAGTACCAAATACGCCGAATGGACTTCATATGCATCCCCACTCATTTGGCATACATTTTGAATCCGTCTGACTCCGCGTTACACTTTCCACCGAAATGGATTCTCACGGCTACTTTAAACTCCACTCGTACGAAATCGAGTGACAAAATGAAACTGAGTGCCAAACACATCGAATGGACTTCACGTGTGCCCTAGCTATTTTCTGCATTGATTTTGAATCAATCCGACTCAGTGGTAAACTTTCCACCAAAGTGGGTTTCACCGGGTACTGCAAACTCCATACGGACACTGTCGAGACACGAAATGAAACTGAGTGCCAAACACCTCGAATGGACTTCATAAGGGCCCTACCTCATTTGGCTTTCTTTGAATCCATCCGAGTCGGTGTTAAACTTTCCTCAAAATCGAATTCAGAAGGGCACTTCAAACTCCATGAATGCGAAATCAAGACATGAAATAAACTGAGTGGCAAACACCATAAACGGACTTGACATCCATCGTATCCCATTTTGGCACGCGTTTCGAATCCATCCAACTCGACGGTAAACTTTCCTCCAAAATGGGTTTCGACGGGAAATGTAAACTGCATGCGTACAAAATCGAGTCGCGGAATGAAACTGAGTACCAAATACGCCGAATGGACTTCATTTGCATCCCCACTCATTTGGCATACATTTTGAATCCGTCTGACTCCGCGTTAAACTTTCCACCGAAATGGATTCTCACGGCTACTTTAAACTCCACTCGTACGAAATCGAGTGACAAAATGAAACTGAGTGCCAAACACATCGAATGGACTTCACGTGTGCCCTAGCTATTTTCTGCATTGATTTTGAATCAACCCGACTCAGCGTTAAACTTTCCACAAAAGTGGGTTTCAGCGGGTACAGCAAACTCCATGCGGACAAAGTCGAGACACGAAATGAAACTGAGTGCCAAACACCTCGAATGGACTTCATATGTGCTCTACATCATTTGGCATGCATTGAATCCATCCGAGTCGGAGTTAAACTTTCCTCAAAATCGAATTCTGAAGGGCACTGCAAACTCCATGTATGCGAAATCGGGACATGAAATAAAGTGAGTGGCAAACACCTTGAACGGACATGATATGCATCACGCATTTCGAATCCATCCAACTCGACGGTAAACTTTCCTCCAAAATGTGTTTCGACGGGAAATGTAAACTGCATGCGTACCAAATCGAGTCGCGGAATGAAACTGAGTACCAAATACGCCGAATGGACTTCATATGCATCCCCACTCATTTTGGCAGACATTTTGAATCCGTCTGACTCCGCGTTACACTTTCCACCGAAATGGATTCTGATGGGTACTTTAACATCCACTCGTACGAAATCGAGTGACAAAATGAAACTGAGTGCCAAACACATCGAATGGACTTCACGTGTACCCTAGCTATTTTCTGCATTGATTTTGAATCAATCCGACTCAGTGGTAAACTTTCCACCAAAGTGGGTTTCACCGGGTACTGCAAACTCCATACGGACAATGTCGAGACACGAAATGAAACTGAGTGCCAAACACCTCGAATGGACTTCATAAGGGCCCTACCTCATTTGGCTTGCTTTGAATCCATCCGAGTCGGTGTTAAACTTTCCTGAAAATCGAATTCAGAACGGCACTTCAAACTCCATGAATGCGAAATCGAGACACGAAATAAACTGAGTGGCAAACACCATGAACGGACTTGACATCCATCGTATCCCATTTTGGCACGCGTTTCGAATCCATCCAACTCGACGGTAAACTTTCCTCCAAAATGGGTTTCGACGGGAAATGTAAACTGCATGCGTACGAAATCGAGTCGCGGAATGAAATTGAGTACCAAATACGCCGAATGGACTTCATATGCATCCCCACTCATTTTGGCATACATTTTGAATCCGTCTGACTCCGCGTTAAACTTTCCACCGAAATGGATTCTCACGGCTACTTTAAACTCCACTCGTACGAAATCGAGTGACCAAATGAAACTGAGTGCCAAACACATGGAATGGACTTCACGTGTGCCCTAGCTATTTTCTGCATTGATTTTGAATCAACCCGACTCAGTGTTAAATTTTCCACCAAAGTGGGTTTCAGCGGGTACAGCAAACTCCATGCGGACAAAGTCGAGACACGAAATGAAACTGAGTGCCAAACACCTCGAATGGACTTCATATGTGCTCTACATCATTTGGCATGCATTGAATCCATCCGAGTCGGAGTTAAACTTTCCTCAAAATCGAATTCTGAAGGGCACTGCAAACTCCATGTATGCGAAATCGGGACATGAAATAAAGTGAGTGGCAAACACCTTGAACGGACTTGATATGCATCATGCATTTCGAATCCATCCAACTCGACGGTAAACTTTCCTCCAAAATGGGTTTCGACGGGAAATGTAAACTGCATGCGTACGAAATCGAGTCACGGAATGAAACTGAGTACCAAATACCCCGAATGGACTTCTTCTGCATTGATTTTGAATCAATCCGACTCAGTGTTAATCTTTCCACCAAAGTGGGTTTCAGCGGGTACTGCAAACTCCATGCGGACAAAGTCGAGACACGAAACGAAACTGAGTGCCAAACACCTCGAATGGACTTCATATGTGCCCTACATCATTTGGCATGCATTGAATCCATCCGAGTCGTAGTTAAACTTTCCTCAAAATCGAATTCTGAAGGGCACAATCAAACTCCATGTATGCGAAATCGAGACATGTAAAAAAGTGAGTGGCAAACACCTTGAACAGACTTGACATGCATCACGCATTTCGAATCCATCCAACTCGACGGTAAACTTTCCTTCAAAATGTGTTTCGACGGGAAATGTAAACTGCATGCGTACCGAAATCGAGTCGCGGAATGAAACTGAGTACCAAATACGCCGAATGGACTTCATATGCATCCCCACTCATTTTGGCATACATTTTGAATTCCGTCTGACTCCGCGTTACACTTTCCACCGAAATGGATTCTGACGGGTACTTTAACATCCACTCGTACGAAATCGAGTGACAAAATGAAACTGAGTGCCAAACACATCGAATGGACTTCACGTGTGCCCTAGCTATTTTCTGCATTGATTTTGAATCAATCCGACTCAGTGGTAAACTTTCCACCAAAGTGGGTTTCACCGGGTACTGCAAACTCCATACGGACAATGTCGAGACACGAAATGAAACTGAGTGCCAAACACCTCGAATGGACTTACATAAGGGCCCTACCTCATTTGGCTTGCTTTGAATCCATCCGAGTCGGTGTTAAACTTTCCTCAAAATCGAATTCAGAAGGGCACTTCAAACTCCATGAATGCGAAATCGAGACATGAAATAAACTGAGTGGCAAACACCATGAACGGACTTGACATCCATCGTATCCCATTTTGGCACGCGTTTCGAATCCATCCAACTCGATGGTAAACTTTCCTCCAAAATGGGTTTCGACGGGCAATGTAAACTGCATGCGTACGAAATCGAGTCGCGGAATGAAACTGAGTACCAAATACGCCGAATGGACTTCATATGCATCCCCACTCATTTTGGCATACATTTTGAATCCGTCTGACTCCGCGTTACACTTTCCACCGAAATGGATTCTGACGAGTACTTTAACATCCACTCGTACGAAATCGAGTGACAAAATGAAACTGAGTGCCAAACACATCGAATGGACTTCACGTGTGCCCTAGCTATTTTCTGCATTGATTTTGAATCAATCCGACTCAGTGGTAAACTTTCCACCAAAGTGGGTTTCACCGGGTACTGCAAACTCCATACGGACAATGTCGAGACACGAAATGAAACTGAGTGCCAAACACCTCGAATGGACTTCATAAGGGCCCTACCTCATTTGGCTTGCTTTGAATCCATCCGAGTCGGTGTTAAACTTTCCTCAAAATCGAATTCAGAAGGGCACATCAAACTCCATGAATGCGAAATCGAGACATGAAATAAACTGAGTGGCAAACACCATGAACGGACTTGACATCCATCGTATCCCATTTTGGCACGCGTTTCGAATCCATCCAACTCGACGGTAAACTTTCCTCCAAAATGGGTTTCGACGGGCAATGTAAACTACATGCGTACGAAATCGAGTCGCGGAATGAAACTGAGTACCAAATACGCCGAATGGACTTCATATGCATCCCCACTCATTTTGGCATACATTTTGAATCCGTCTGACTCCGCGTTACACTTTCCACCGAAATGGATTCTGACGGGCTACTTTAACATCCACTCGTACGAAATCGAGTGACAAAATGAAAATGAGTGCCAAACACATCGAATGGACTTCACGTGTGCCCTATCTATTTTCTGCATTGATTTTGAATCAATCCGACTCAGTGGTAAACTTTCCACCAAAGTGGGTTTCACCGGGTACTGCAAACTCCATACGGACAATGTCGAGACACGAAATGAAACTGAGTGCCAAACACCTCGAATGGACTTCATAAGGGCCCTATCTCATTTGGCTTGCTTTGAATCCATCCGAGTCGGTGTTAAACTTTCCTCAAAATCGAATTCAGAAGGGCACTTCAAACTCCATGAATGCGAAATCGAGACATGAAATAAACTGAGTGGCAAACACCATGAACGGACTTGACATCCATCGTATCCCATTTTGGCACGCGTTTCGAATCCATCCAACTCGACGGTAAACTTTCCTCCAAAATGGGTTTCGACGGGCAATGTAAACTGCATGCGTACGAAATCGAGTCGCGGAATGAAACTGAGTACCAAATACGCCGAATGGACTTCATATGCATCCCCACTCATTTTGGCATACATTTTGAATCCGTCTGACTCCGCGTTACACTTTCCACCGAAATGGATTCTGACGGGTACTTTAACATCCACTCGTACGAAATCGAGTGACAAAATGAAATTGAGTGCCAAACACATCGAATGGACTTCACGTGTGCCCTAGCTATTTTCTGCATTGATTTTGAATCAATCCGACTCAGTGGTAAACTTTCCACCAAAGTAGGTTTCACCGGGTACTGCAAACTCCATACGGACAATGTCGAGACACGAAATGAAACTGAGTGCCAAACACCTCGAATGGACTTCATAAGGGCCCTACCTCATTTGGCTTGCTTTGAATCCATCCGAGTCGGTGTTAAACTTTCCTCAAAATCGAATTCAGAAGGGCACATCAAACTCCATGAATGCGAAATCGAGACATGAAATAAACTGAGTGGCAAACACCATGAACGGACTTGACATCCATCGTATCCCATTTTGGCACGCGTTTCGAATCCATCCAACTCGACGGTAAACTTTCCTCCAAAATGGGTTTCGACGGGCAATGTAAACTGCATGCGTACGAAATCGAGTCGCGGAATGAAACTGAGTACCAAATACGCCGAATGGACTTCATATGCATCCCCACTCATTTTGGCATACATTTTGAATCCGTCTGACTCCGCGTTACACTTTCCACCGAAATGGATTCTGACGGGCTACTTTAACATCCACTCGTACGAAATCGAGTGACAAAATGAAACTGAGTGCCAAACACATCGAATGGACTTCACGTGTGCCCCAGCTATTTTCTGCATTGATTTTGAATCAACCCGACTCAGTGTTAATCTTTCCACCAAAGTGGGTTTCAGCGGGTACAGCAAACTCCATGCGGACAAAGTCGAGACACGAAATGAAACTCAGTGCCAAACACCTCGAATGGACTTCACTATGTGCTCTACATCATTTGGCATGCATTGAATCCATCCGAGTCGGAGTTAAACTTTCCTCAAAATCGAATTCTGAAGGGCACTGCAAACTCCATGTATGCGAAATCGGGACATGAAATAAAGTGAGTGGCAAACACCTTGAACGGACATGATATGCATCACGCATTTCGAATCCATCCAACTCGACGATAAACTTTCCTCCAAAATGTGTTTCGACGGGAAATGTAAACTGCATGCGTACCAAATCGAGTCGCGGAATGAAACTGAGTACCAAATACGCCGAATGGACTTCATATGCATCCCCACTCATTTTGGCATACATTTTGAATCCGTCTGACTCCGCGTTACACTTTCCACCGAAATGGATTCTGACGGGTACTTTAACATCCACTCGTACGAAATCGAGTGACAAAATGAAACTGAGTGCCAAACACATCGAATGGACTTCACGTGTACCCTAGCTATTTTCTGCATTGATTTTGAATCAATCCGACTCAGTGGTAAACTTTCCACCAAAGTGGGTTTCACCGGGTACTGCAAACTCCATACGGACAATGTCGAGACACGAAATGAAACTGAGTGCCAAACACCTCGAATGGACTTCATAAGGGCCCTACCTCATTTGGCTTGCTTTGAATCCATCCGAGTCGGTGTTAAACTTTCCTCAAAATCGAATTCAGAAGGGCACTTCAAACTCCATGAATGCGAAATCGAGACATGAAATAAACTGAGTGGCAAACACCATGAACGGACTTGACATCCATCGTATCCCATTTTGGCACGCGTTTCGAATCCATCCAACTCGACGGTAAACTTTCCTCCAAAATGGGTTTCGACGGGAAATGTAAACTGCATGCGTACGAAATCGAGTCGCGGAATGAAATTGAGTACCAAATACGCCGAATGGACTTCATATGCATCCCCACTCATTTTGGCATACATTTTGAATCCGTCTGACTCCGCGTTAAACTTTCCACCGAAATGGATTCTCACGGCTACTTTAAACTCCACTCGTACGAAATCGAGTGACAAAATGAAACTAAGTGCCAAACACATCGAATGGACTTCACGTGTGCCCTAGCTATTTTCTGCATTGATTTTGAATCAACCCGACTCAGTGTTAAATTTTCCACCAAAGTGGGTTTCAGCGGGTACAGCAAACTCCATGCGGACAAAGTCGAGACACGAAATGAAACTGAGTGCCAAACACCTCGAATGGACTTCATATGTGATCTACATCATTTGGCATGCATTGAATCCATCCGAGTCGGAGTTAAACTTTCCTCAAAATCGAATTCTGAAGGGCACTGCAAACTCCATGTATGCGAAATCGGGACATGAAATAAAGTGAGTGGCAAACACCTTGAACGGACTTGATATGCATCCCGCATTTCGAATCCATCCAACTCGACGGTAAACTTTCCTCCAAAATGGGTTTCGACGGGAAATGTAAACTGCATGCGTACGAAATCGAGTCACGGAATGAAACTGAGTACCAAATACCCCGAATGGACTTCTTCTGCATTGATTTTGAATCAATCCGACTCAGTGTTAATCTTTCCACCAAAGTGGGTTTCAGCGGGTACTGCAAACTCCATGCGGACAAAGTCGAGACACGAAACGAAACTGAGTGCCAAACACCTCGAATGGACTTCATATGTGCCCTACATCATTTGGCATGCATTGAATCCATCCGAGTCGTAGTTAAACTTTCCTCAAAATCGAATTCTGAAGGGCACAGCAAACTCCATGTATGCGAAATCGAGACATGAAAAAAGTGAGTGGCAAACACCTTGAACAGACTTGACATGCATCACGCATTTCGAATCCATCCAACTCGACGGTAAACTTTCCTCCAAAATGTGTTTCGACGGGAAATGTAAACTGCATGCGTACCAAATCGAGTCGCGGAATGAAACTGAGTACCAAATACGCCGAATGGACTTCATATGCATCCCCACTCATTTGGCATACATTTTGAATCCGTCTGACTCCGCGTTACACTTTCCACCGAAATGGATTCTGACGGGTACTTTAACATCCACTCGTACGAAATCGAGTGACAAAATGAAACTGAGTGCCAAACACATCGAATGGACTTCACGTGTGCCCTAGCTATTTTCTGCATTGATTTTGAATCAACCCGACTCAGTGTTAAACTTTCCACCAAAGTGGGTTTCAGCGGGTACAGCAAACTCCATGCGGACAAAGTCGAGACACGAAATGAAACTGAGTGCCAAACACCTCGAATGGACTTCATATCTGCTCTACATCATTTGGCATGCATTGAATCCATCCGAGTCGGAGTTAAACTTTCCTCAAAATCGAATTCTGAAGGGCACTGCAAACTCCATGTATGCGAAATCGGGACATGAAATAAAGTGAGTGGCAAACACCTTGAACGGACTTGATATGCATCACGCATTTCGAATCCATCCAACTCGACGGTAAACTTTCCTCCAAAATGGGTTTCGACGGGAAATGTAAACTGCATGCGCACGAAATCGAGTCACGGAATGAAACTGAGTACCAAATACCCCGAATGGACTTCTTCTGCATTGATTTTGAATCAATCCGACTCAGTGTTAATCTTTCCACCAAAGTGGGTTTCAGCGGGTACTGCAAACTCCATGCGGACAAAGTCGAGACACGAAACGAAACTGAGTGCCAAACACCTCGAATGGACTTCATATGTGCCCTACATCATTTGGCATGCATTGAATCCATCCGAGTCGTTGTTAAACTTTCCTCAAAATCGAATTCTGAAGGGCACAGCAAACTCCATGTATGCGAAATCGAGACATGAAAAAAGTGAGTGGCAAACACCTTGAACAGACTTGACATGCATCACGCATTTCGAATCCATCCAACTCGACGGTAAACTTTCCTCCAAAATGTGTTTCGACGGGAAATGTAAACTGCATGCGTACGAAATCGAGTCGCGGAATGAAACTGAGTACCAAATACCCCGAGTGGACTT
Source organism: Dendrocalamus latiflorus (assembly GCA_017311315.1). Lineage (NCBI taxonomy): Eukaryota > Viridiplantae > Streptophyta > Magnoliopsida > Poales > Poaceae > Dendrocalamus > Dendrocalamus latiflorus. Next base: position 11,888,180 of record CM029644.1, on the reverse strand, counting down.
CATATGCATCCCCACTCATTTGGCATACATTTTGAATCTGTCTGACTCCGCGTTAAACTTTCCACCGAAATGGATTCTGACGGGTACTTTAAACTCCACTCGTACGAAATCGAGTGACAAAATGAAACTGAGTGCCAAACACATCGAATGGACTTCACGTGTGCCCTAGCTATTTTCTGCATCGATTTTGAATCAATCCGACTCAGTGGCAAACTTTCCACCAAAATGGGTTTCACCGGGTACTGTAAACTCCACACGGACAATGACGAGACACGAAATGAAACTGAGTGCCAAACACCTCGAATGGACTTCATAAGGGCCCTACCTCATTTGGCTTGCTTTGAATCCATCCGAGTCGGTGTTAAACTTTCCTCAAAATCGAATTCAGAAGGGCACTTCAAACTCCATGAATGCGAAATCGAGACATGAAATAAACTGAGTGGCAAACACCATGAACGGACTTGACATCTATCGTATCCCATTTTGGCACGCGTTTCGAATCCATCCAACTCAACGGTAAAATTTCCTCCAAAATGGGTTTCGACGGGAAATGTAAACTGCATGCGTACGAAATCGAGTCGCGGAATGAAACTGAGTACCAAATACGCCGAATGGACTTCATATGCATCCCCACTCATTTTGGCATACATTTTGAATCCGTCTGACTCCGCGTTACACTTTCCACCGAAATGGATTCTGACGGGAACTTTAACATCCACTCGTACGAAATCGAGTGACAAAATGAAACTGAGTGCCAAACACATCGAATGGACTTCACGTGTGCCCTAGCTTATTTGTTCTGCATTCGATTTTGAATAAACCCGACTCAGTGTAAACTTTCCACCCAAGTGGGTTTCAGCGGGTACAGCAAACTTCATGCGGACAAAGTCGAGACACGAAATGAAACGAGTGCCCAAACACCTCGAATGGGACTTCATATCTGTTACATCATTTGGCATGCATTGAAAGCCTCCGAGTCGGAGTTAAACTTTCCTCAAATCGAATTCTGAAGGCACTGCAAACTCCATGGTATGCGGAAATCGGGACATGAAATAAAGTGAGTGGGCAAACACTTGAACGGACTTGATAAGCACACGCATTTCGAATCATCCAACTCGACGGTAAACTTTCCCTCCAAATGGGTTCGAAGGGAAATGTAAACTGCATGAGTACGGGGGGGGGGGGGGGGGGGAAAAAAAAAAAAAAACAAAAAAAAAAAACAAAAATTTTGTTTTTTGTTTTCGGGGTCGCGGAATGAAAATTCCTGAGTACCAAATACCCCGA